>CAKAOJ020000060.1:0-1447500 GCA_916701645.2 Sebastolobus alascanus
TTTTTTAAAAAAATTTTTCAAATAAACATTTGAAAGGGGGAAATTTTTATTTTTGAAAAATGATTTTTATATTTTCTTTTTGGGTTTTATTGAATCGTGTTTGGAAAAAGAACTTTTTCAAATAGACTTTTTTAGTTTTTTTTGGAGAAATTTTTCTGGGGGGTTTTTGGGGAAAAAACATTTAAAATATTTTTTGCAGGGTTTCAAGGATTTATGTTGGGGAAATTTCCCTTTTAAAAAAACTATTTATGTTTTATTTTTTGGGGGTTTTCTGGGTGGTTTGGGAGAAAAGATCCTTTTTAAATAGTTTATTGGGGTTTCCTTGAAATAGAAAAAGGTTTTTTGTTGGAGGAAAATTCCCTTTTGTAAATTTGAAAAAAGTTCCTGAAAAAACTCCAAAATTTTAGGTTTAAACAATTCTTTTGTGTTTTTAAAAAATTAATTTTTCAAACATTTACTTTTTGGGTTTTTAATGAAAAACTTTGTGGTTTGGGAAGAAAGACATTTTTTAAATTTTTAAAATTTTTTGGTTTCTATGGAAAAAAGCTCGGAAAGAAGAAAGACCCTTTTTGGGGGTTTTTTAAATTAAAATTATGTTTGTCAAATTAAATTGAGGTTTTTGCAATTCATGTGTTTTTAAGAAAATGATTTCCTTCAAATCATCTATTTTTGAGGTTTTTTATGAATTTTTTCTGTGGGTTTGGAAGAAAGACACTTTAAACTATTTTATTTTTCCGGTTAGGAATTGGTTTTGGGGGTTTTAGGAAAATTTAAAAACTTTTTTATGCAATTTTATTTGAGTTTTAAGGGAATCATGTGTTGGAAAAACATTTTTCAATTTATCTACTTTTTGGTTTCTGAATAAAAAGGTTTTGGGGGATTTTAAAAAGTCTTTGAGTTTTTGAATAGAAAAGGGTTTTGGTGGTATTGGGAGAAAAGAGATCTTTAAGCTAGTATTTGATGAATAGCAGAGTTTCACAATGAAATGAAGCTCAGAATAAAGATTTGATGCTTGGAGGACAATTCTCATGTGAAATTGGAAAAAAACTATGTTCAATGTCATATTCATCTTTTTTGGCAGGTTTTCAATGCAATACATGTGTTTGTGGAGAAATGACATCTTTTTCAAATCAGTCTACTTTTTGAGTGTTTCTTGAGTAGAAATGCGTTTCTCGGTCGTATTGGGAAAGAAAGACACTTTAAGCTAGTTTTTTTTTAACATTAGAGTTTCATATGGAATAAGCTCAGAATGAAGATTCGATGCTTGAAGGGTAATTCTTATGTGAAATCTGAAAAAGAATGATGTTCCCTGTCATATTCATCCTATTTTGCAAGTTTTCAATGCAATACATGTATTCGTGAAGAAATGACATCTTTTTCAAATCAGTCTACTTTTTGAGTGTTTCTTGAGTAGAAATGCGTTTCTGGGTGGTATTTGGGAGAGAAAGATACTTTAAGCTAGTATTTGATGAATAGCAGAGTTTAGCATGAAATTAAGCTCAGAATTAAGAGTTGATGCTTGGAGAACAATTCTATGTGAAATCCGAAAAAATGTATGTTCCCGTCATAGTCATCCTTTTTTGCAAGTTTTCAATGCAATACATGTGTTTGTGAAGATATGACATCTTTTTCAAATCTGTCTACTTTTGAGTGTTTCTGAGTAGAAATGCGTTTCTAGGTGGTATTGGGAGAGAAAGACACTTTAAACTACTTTATTGATGAACACGGGTTTCAAGGATTTGATGCTTGGAGGACAATTCTCATGTGAAATTGGAAAAAAACTATGTTCCATGTCATATTCATCTTTTTTGGCAGGTTTTCAATGCAATACATGTGTTTGTGAAGATATGACATCTTTTTCAAATCTGTCTACTTTTGAGTGTTTCTGAGTAGAAATGCGTTTCTAGGTGGTATTGGGAGAGAAAGACACTTTAAGCTAGTTTTCTTTTAACATTAGAGTTTCATATGGAATTAAGCTCAGAATGAAGACACGATGCTTGAAGGGTAATTCTTATGTGAAATCTGAAAAATGTATGTTCCCTTTCATATTCATCCTATTTTGCAGGTTTTCATTGCAATACATGTGTTTGTGAAGAAATGACATCTTTTTCAAATCAGTTTACTTTTTGAGTGTTTCTTGAGTAGAAATTTGTTTCTGGGTGGTTTTGGGAGAGAAAGACACTTTAAGCTAGTATTTGATGAATAGCAGAGTTTAGCATGAAATTAAGCTCAGAATTAAGAGTTGATGCTTGGAGAACAATTCTATGTGAAATCCAAAAAAATTTATGTTCCCGTCATAGTCATCTTTTTTTGCAAGTTTTCAATGCAATACATGTGTTTGTGAAGATATGACATCTTTTTCAAATCTGTCTACTTTTGAGTGTTTCTGAGTAGAAATGCGTTTCTAGGTGGTATTGGGAGAGAAAGACACTTTAAGCTAGTTTTTTTTTAACATTAGAGTTTCATATGGAATTAAGCTCAGAATGAAGATACGATGCTTGAAGGGTAATTCTTATGTGAAATCTGAAAAATGTATGTTCCCTGTCATATTCATCCTATTTTGCAGGTTTTCATTGCAATACATGTGTTTGTGAAGAAATGACATCTTTTTCAAATCAGTCTACTTTTTGAGTTTTTCTTGAGTAGAAATTGGTTTCTGGGTGGTTTTGGGAGAGAAAGACACTTTAAACTACTTTATTGATGAACACGGGTTTCAAGGATTTGATGCTTGGAGGACAATTCTCATGTGAAATTGGAAAAAAACTATGTTCCCTGTCATATTCATCTTTTTTGGCAGGTTTTCAATGCAATACATGTGTTTGTGGAGAAATGACATCTTTTTCAAATCAGTCTACTTTTTGAGTGTTTCGTGAGTAGAAATGCGTTTCTGGGTGGTATTGGGAGAGAAAGATCCTTTAAGCTAGTATTTGATGAATAGGAGAGTTTCACAATGAAATGAAGCTCAGAATAAAGATTTGATGCTTGGAGGACAATTCTTATGTGAAATCTGAAAAAATTATGTTCCCTGTCATATTCATCCTATTTTGCAGGTTTTCATTGCAATACATGTGTTTGTGAAGAAATGACATCTTTTTCAAATCAGTCTACTTTTTGAGTGTTTCTTGAGTAGAAATGCGTTTCTGGGTGGGTTTTGGGAGAGAAAGATACTTTAAGCTAGTATTTGATGAATAGCAGAGTTTAGCATGAAATTAAGCTCAGAATTAAGAGTTGATGCTTGGAGAACAATTCTATGTGAAATCCGAAAAAATTTATGTTCCCGTCATAGTCATCCTTTTTTTGCAAGTTTTCAATGCAATACATGTGTTTGTGAAGATATGACATCTTTTCAAATCTGTCTACTTTTGAGTGTTTCTGAGTAGAAATGCGTTTCTAGGTGGTATTGGGAGAGAAAGACACTTTAAGCTAGTTTTTTTTTAACATTAGAGTTTCATATGGAATTAAGCTCAGAATGAAGATTCGATGCTTGAAGGGTAATTCTTATGTGAAATCTGAAAAATGTATGTTCCCTGTCATATTCATCCTATTTTGCAGGTTTTCATTGCAATACATGTGTTTGTGAAGAAATGACATCTTTTTCAAATCAGTCTACTTTTGAGTGTTTCTTGAGTAGAAATGGGTTTCTGGGTGGTTTTGGGAGAGAAAGACACTTTAAACTACTTTATTGATGAACACGGTTTCAAGGATTTGATGCTTGGAGGACAATTCTCATGTGAAATTGGAAAAAAACTATGTTCCATGTCATATTCATCTTTTTTGGCAGGTTTTCAATGCAATACATGTGTTTGTGGAGAAATGACATCTTTTTCAAATCAGTCTACTTTTTGAGTGTTTCTTGAGTAGAAATGCGTTTCTGGGTGGTTTTGGGAGAGAAAGACACTTCAAGCTAGTAATTTACATTAGAGTTGCACATGGAATAAGCTCAGAATGAAGATTTGATGCTTGGAGAACAATTCTATGTGAAATCCGAAAAAAATTATGTTCCATGTCATATTCATCTTTTTTGGCAGGTTTTCAATGCAATACATGTGTTTGTGGAGAAATGACATCTTTTTCAAATCAGTCTACTTTTTGAGTGTTTCTTGAGTAGAAATGCGTTTCTGGGTGGTATTTGGGAGAGAAAGATACTTTAAGCTAGTATTTGATGAATAGCAGAGTTTAGCGTGAAATTAAGCTCAGAATTAAGAGTTGATGCTTGGAGAACAATTCTATAAGAAATCCGAAAAAATTTATGTTCCCGTCATAGTCATCCTTTTTTGCAAGTTTTCAATGCAATACATGTGTTTGTGAAGATATGACATCTTTTTCAAATCTGTCTACTTTTGAGTGTTTCTGAGTAGAAATGCGTTTCTAGGTGGTATTGGGAGAGAAAGACACTTTAAGCTAGTTTTTTTTTAACATTAGAGTTTCATATGGAATTAAGCTCAGAATGAAGATACGATGCTTGAAGGGTAATTCTTATGTGAAATCTGAAAAATTTATGTTCCCTGTCATATTCATCCTATTTTGCAGGTTTTCATTGCAATACATGTGTTTGTGAAGAAATTACATCTTTTTCAAATCAGTCTACTTTTTGAGTGTTTCTTGAGTAGAAATTGGTTTCTGGGTGGTTTTGGGAGAGAAAGACACTTTAAACTACTTTATTGATGAACACGGGTTTCAAGGATTTGATGCTTGGAGGACAATTCTCATGTGAAATTGGAAAAAAACTATGTTCCATGTCATATTCATCTTTTTTGGCAGGTTTTCAATGCAATACATGTGTTTGTGGAGAAATGACATCTTTTTCAAATCAGTCTACTTTTTGAGTGTTTCTTGAGTAGAAATGCGTTTCTGGGTGGTATTGGGAGAGAAAGATCCTTTAAGCTAGTATTTGATGAATAGCAGAGTTTCACAATGAAATGAAGCTCAGAATAAAGATTTGATGCTTGGATGACAATTCTTATATGAAATCTGAAAAAATTATGTTCCCTGTCATATTCATCCTATTTTGCAGGTTTTCAATGCAATACATGTGTTTGTGAAGAAATGACATCTTTTTCAAATCATTCTACTTTTTGAGTTTTCTTGAGTAGAAATTTTTTCTGGGTGGTTTTGGGAGAGAAAGAACTTTAAGCTAGTATTTGATAAAAGAGTTTAATGAAATTAAGCTCAGAATTAAGAGTTGATGCTTGGAAACAATTCTATGTGAAATCCGAAAAATTTATGTTCCCGTCATAGTCATCCTTTTTTGCAAGTTTTCAATGCAATACATGTGTTTGTGAAGATATGACATCTTTTTCAAATCTGTCTACTTTTGAGTGTTTCTGAGTAGAAATGCGTTTCTAGGTGGTATTGGGAGAGAAAGACACTTTAAGCTAGTTTTTTTTTAACATTAGAGTTTATATGGAATAAGCTCAGAATGAAGATTCGATGCTTGAAGGGTAATTCTTTGTGAAATCTGAAAAAATTTATGTTCCCGTCATAGTCATCCTTTTTTGCAAGTTTTCAATGCAATACATGTGTTTGTGGAGAAATGACATCTTTTTCAAATCAGTCTACTTTTTGAGTGTTTCTTGAGTAGAAATGCGTTTCTGGGTGGTATTGGGAGAGAAAGATCCTTTAAGCTAGTATTTGATGAATAGCAGAGTTTCACAATGAAATGAAGCTCAGAATAAAGATTTGATGCTTGGAGGACAATTCTTATGTGAAATCTGAAAAAATTATGTTCCCTGTCATATTCATCCTATTTTGCAGGTTTTCATTGCAATACATGTGTTTGTGAAGAAATGACATCTTTTTCAAATCAGTCTACTTTTTGAGTTTTCTGAGTAGAAATTTGTTTCTGGGTGGTTTTGGGAGAGAAAGATACTTTAAGCTAGTATCTTGATGAATAGCAGAGGTTTAGCATGAAATTAAGCTCAGAATTAAGAGTTTGATGCTTGGAGAACAATTCTATGTGAAATCCGAAAAAATTTATCTTCCCGTCATAGTCATCCTTTTTTGCAAGTTTTCAATGCAATACATGTGTTTGTGAAGATATGACATCTTTTTCAAATCAGTCTACTTTTTGAGTGTTTCTTGCGTAGAAATTGGTTTCTGGATGGTTTTGGGAGCGAAAGACACTTTAAACTACTTTATTGATGAACACGGGTTTCAAGGATTTGATGCTTGGAGGACAATTCTCATGTGAAATTGGAAAACAACTATGTTCCATGTCATATTCATCTTTTTTGGCAGGTTTTCAATGCAATACATGTGTTTGTGGAGAAATGACATCTTTTTCAAATCAGTCTACTTTTTGAGTGTTTCTTGAGTAGAAATGCGTTTCTGGGTGGTATTTGGGAGAGAAAGATACTTTAAGCTAGTATTTGATGAATAGCAGAGTTTAGCATGAAATTAAGCTCAGAATTAAGAGTTGATGCTTGGAGAACAATTCTATAAGAAATCCGAAAAAATTTATGTTCCCGTCATAGTCATCCTTTTTTGCAAGTTTTCAATGCAATACATGTGTTTGTGAAGATATGACATCTTTTTCAAATCTGTCTACTTTTGAGTGTTTCTGAGTAGAAATGCGTTTCTAGGTGGTATTGGGAGAGAAAGACACTTTAAGCTAGTTTTTTTTTAACATTAGAGTTTCATATGGAATTAAGCTCAGAATGAAGATACGATGCTTGAAGGGTAATTCTTATGTGAAATCTGAAAAATTTATGTTCCCTGTCATATTCATCCTATTTTGCAGGTTTTCATTGCAATACATGTGTTTGTGAAGAAATTACATCTTTTTCAAATCAGTCTACTTTTTGAGTGTTTCTTGAGTAGAAATTGGTTTCTGGGTGGTTTTGGGAGAGAAAGACACTTTAAACTACTTTATTGATGAACACGGGTTTCAAGGATTTGATGCTTGGAGGACAATTCTCATGTGAAATTGGAAAAAAACTATGTTCCATGTCATATTCATCTTTTTTGGCAGGTTTTCAATGCAATACATGTGTTTGTGGAGAAATGACATCTTTTTCAAATCAGTCTACTTTTTGAGTGTTTCTTGAGTAGAAATGCGTTTCTGGGTGGTATTGGGAGAGAAAGATCCTTTAAGCTAGTATTTGATGAATAGCAGAGTTTCACAATGAAATGAAGCTCAGAATAAAGATTTGATGCTTGGATGACAATTCTTATATGAAATCTGAAAAAATTATGTTCCCTGTCATATTCATCCTATTTTGCAGGTTTTCAATCCAATACATATGTGTTTGTGAAGAAATGACATTTTTTTCAAATCAGTCTACTTTTTGAGTTTTTCTTGAGTAGAAATTTGTTTCTGGGTGGTTTTGGGAGAGAAAGATACTTTAAGCTAGTATTTGATGAATAGCAGAGTTTAGCATGAAATTAAGCTCAGAATTAAGAGTTGATGCTTGGAGAACAATTCTATGTGAAATCCGAAAAAATTTATGTTCCCGTCATAGTCATCCTTTTTTGCAAGTTTTCAATGCAATACATGTGTTTGTGAAGATATGACATCTTTTTCAAATCTGTCTACTTTTGAGTGTTTCTGAGTAGAAATGCGTTTCTAGGTGGTATTGGGAGAGAAAGACACTTTAAGCTAGTTTTTTTTTAACATTAGAGTTTCATATGGAATTAAGCTCAGAATGAAGATACGATGCTTGAAGGGTAATTCTTATGTGAAATCTGAAAAAAATATGTTCCCTGTCATATTCATCCTATTTTGCAGGTTTTCAATGCAATACATATGTGTTTGTGAAGAAATGACATTTTTTTCAAATCAGTTTACTTTTTGAGTGTTTCTTGAGTAGAAATGCGTTTCTCGGTGGTATTGGGAAAGAAAGACACTTTAAGCTAGTTTTTTTTTAACATTAGAGTTTCATATGGAATAAGCTCAGAATGAAGATTCGATGCTTGAAGGGTAATTCTTATGTGAAATCTGAAAAAGAATGATGTTCCCTGTCATATTCATCCTATTTTGCAGGTTTTCATTGCAATACATGTGTTTGTGAAGAAATGACATCTTTTTCAAATCAGTCTACTTTTTGAGTGTTTCTTGAGTAGAAATGCGTTTCTGGGTGGTATTTGGGAGAGAAAGATACTTTAAGCTAGTATTTGATGAATAGCAGAGTTTAGCAAGAAATTAAGCTCAGAATTAAGAGTTGATGCTTGGAGAACAATTCTATGTGAAATCCGAAAAAATTTATGTTCCCGTCATAGTCATCCTTTTTTTGCAAGTTTTCAATGCAATACATGTGTTTGTGAAGATATGACATCTTTTTCAAATCTGTCTACTTTTGAGTGTTTCTGAGTAGAAATGCGTTTCTAGGTGGTATTGGGAGAGAAAGACACTTTAAGCTAGTTTTTTTTTAACATTAGAGTTTCATATGGAATTAAGCTCAGAATGAAGATACGATGCTTGAAGGGTAATTCTTATGTGAAATCTGAAAAATGTATGTTCCCTGTCATATTCATCCTATTTTGCAGGTTTTCATTGCAATACATGTGTTTGTGAAGAAATGACATCTTTTTCAAATCAGTTTACTTTTTGAGTGTTTCTTGAGTAGAAATGCGTTTCTGGGTGGTTTTGGGAGAGAAAGACACTTTAAACTACTTTATTGATGAACACGGGTTTCAAGGATTTGATGCTTGGAGGACAATTCTTATGTGAAATCTGAAAAAATTATGTTCCCTGTCATATTCATCCTATTTTGCAGGTTTTCATTGCAATACATGTGTTTGTGAAGAAATGACATCTTTTTCAAATCAGTCTACTTTTTGAGTTTTTCTTGAGTAGAAATTTGTTTCTGGGTGGTTTTGGGAGAGAAAGATACTTCAAGCTAGTATTAGATGAATAGCAGAGTTTAGCATGAAATTAAGCTCAGAATTAAGAGTTGATGCTTGGAGAACAATTCTATGTGAAATCCGAAAAAATTTATGTTCCCGTCATAGTCATCCTTTTTTGCAAATTTTCAATGCAATACATGTGTTTGTGAAGATATGACATCTTTTTCAAATCAGTCTACTTTTTGAGTGTTTCTTGAGTAGAAATTGGTTTCTGGATGCGTTTGGGAGCGAAAGACACTTTAAACTACTTTATTGATGAACACAGGTTTCAAGGATTTGATGCTTGGAGGACAATTCTCATGTGAAATTGGAAAAAAACTATGTTCCATGTCATATTCATCTTTTTTGGCAGGTTTTCAATGCAATACATGTGTTTGTGGAGAAATGACATCTTTTTCAAATCAGTCTACTTTTTGAGTGTTTCTTGAGTAGAAATGCGTTTCTGGGTGGTATTGGGAGAGAAAGATACTTTAAGCTAGTATTTGATGAATAGCAGAGTTTAGCATGAAATTAAGCTCAGAATTAAGAGTTGATGCTTGGAGAACAATTCTATGTGAAATCCGAAAAAATGTATGTTCCCGTCATAGTCATCCTTTTTTGCAAGTTTTCAATGCAATACATGTGTTTATGAAGATATGACATCTTTTTCAAATCTGTCTACTTTTGAGTGTTTCTGAGTAGAAATGCGTTTCTAGGTGGTATTGGGAGAGAAAGACACTTTAAGCTAGTTTTTTTTAACATTAGAGTTTCATATGGAATAAGCTCAGAATGAAGATTCGATGCTTGAAGGGTAATTCTTATGTGAAATCTGAAAAAGAATGATGTTCCCTGTCATATTCATCCTATTTTGCAAGTTTTCAATGCAATACATGTATTCGTGAAGAAATGACATCTTTTTCAAATCAGTCTACTTTTTGAGTGTTTCTTGAGTAGAAATGCGTTTCTGGGTGGTTTTGGGAGAGAAAGACACTTTAAACTACTTTATTGATGAACACGGGTTTCAAGGATTTGATGCTTGGAGGACAATTCTCATGTGAAATTGGAAAAAAACTATGTTCCATGTCATATTCATCTTTTTTGGCAGGTTTTCAATGCAATACATGTGTTTGTGAAGAAATGACATCTTTTTCAAATCAGTTTACTTTTTGAGTTTTTCTTGAGTAGAAATTGGTTTCTGGGTGGTTTTGGGAGAGAAAGATACTTTAAGCTAGTATTTGATGAATAGCAGAGTTTAGCATGAAATTAAGCTCAGAATTAAGAGTTGATGCTTGGAGAACAATTCTATGTGAAATCCGAAAAAATTTATGTTCCCGTCATAGTCATCCTTTTTTGCAAGTTTTCAATGCAATACATGTGTTTGTGAAGATATGACATCTTTTTCAAATCTGTCTACTTTTGAGTGTTTCTGAGTAGAAATGCGTTTCTAGGTGGTATTGGGAGAGAAAGACACTTTAAGCTAGTTTTTTTTTAACATTAGAGTTTCATATGGAATTAAGCTCAGAATGAAGATACGATGCTTGAAGGGTAATTCTTATGTGAAATCTGAAAAATGTATGTTCCCTGTCATATTCATCCTATTTTGCAGGTTTTCATTGCAATACATGTGTTTGTGAAGAAATGACATCTTTTTCAAATCAGTTTACTTTTTGAGTGTTTCTTGAGTAGAAATGCGTTTCTGGGTGGTTTTGGGAGAGAAAGACACTTTAAACTACTTTATTGATGAACACGGGTTTCAAGGATTTGATGCTTGGAGGACAATTCTCATGTGAAATTGGAAAAAAACTATGTTCCATGTCATATTCATCTTTTTTGGCAGGTTTTCAATGCAATACATGTGTTTGTGGAGAAATGACATCTTTTTCAAATCAGTCTACTTTTTGAGTGTTTCTTGAGTAGAAATGCGTTTCTGGGTGGTATTGGGAGAGAAAGATCCTTTAAGCTAGTATTTGATGAATAGCAGAGTTTCACAATGAAATGAAGCTCAGAATAAAGATTTGATGCTTGGAGGACAATTCTTATGTGAAATCTGAAAAAATTATGTTCCCTGTCATATTCATCCTATTTTGCAGGTTTTCATTGCAATACATGTGTTTGTGAAGAAATGACATCTTTTTCAAATCAGTCTACTTTTTGAGTTTTTCTTGAGTAGAAATTTGTTTCTGGGTGGTTTTGGGAGAGAAAGATACTTTAAGCTAGTATTTGATGAATAGCAGAGTTTAGCATGAAATTAAGCTCAGAATTAAGAGTTGATGCTCGGAGAACAATTCTATGTGAAATCCGAAAAAATTTATGTTCCCGTCATAGTCATCCTTTTTTGCAAATTTTCAATGCAATACATGTGTTTGTGAAGATATGACATCTTTTTCAAATCAGTCTACTTTTTGAGTGTTTCTTGAGTAGAAATTGGTTTCTGGATGGTTTTGGGAGCGAAAGACACTTTAAACTACTTTATTGATGAACACAGGTTTCAAGGATTTGATGCTTGGAGGACAATTCTCATGTGAAATTGGAGAAAAACTATGTTCCATGTCATATTCATCTTTTTTGGCAGGTTTTCAATGCAATACATGTGTTTGTGGAGAAATGACATCTTTTTCAAATCAGTCTACTTTTTGAGTGTTTCTTGAGTAGAAATGCGTTTCTGGGTGGTATTGGGAGAGAAAGACACTTTAAGCTAGTTTTTTTTTAACATTAGAGTTTCATATGGAATAAGCTCAGAATGAAGATTCGATGCTTGAAGGGTAATTCTTATGTGAAATCTGAAAAAGAATGATGTTCCCTGTCATATTCATCCTATTTTGCAGGTTTTCAATGCAATACATGTATTCGTGAAGAAATGACATCTTTTTCAAATCAGTCTACTTTTTGAGTGTTTCTTGAGTAGAAATGCGTTTCTGGGTGGTTTTGGGAGAGAAAGACACTTTAAACTACTTTATTGATGAACACGGGTTTCAAGGATTTGATGCTTGGAGGACAATTCTCATGTGAAATTGGAAAAAAACTATGTTCCATGTCATATTCATCTTTTTTGGCAGGTTTTCAATGCAATACATGTGTTTGTGAAGAAATGACATCTTTTTCAAATCAGTCTACTTTTTGAGTTTTTCTTGAGTAGAAATTGGTTTCTGGGTGGTTTTGGGAGAGAAAGATACTTTAAGCTAGTATTTGATGAATAGCAGAGTTTAGCATGAAATTAAGCTCAGAATTAAGAGTTGATGCTTGGAGAACAATTCTATGTGAAATCCGAAAAAATTTATGTTCCCGTCATAGTCATCCTTTTTTGCAAGTTTTCAATGCAATGTTTGTGAAGATATGACATCTTTTTCAAATCTGTCTACTTTTGAGTGTTTCTGAGTAGAAATGCGTTTCTAGGTGGTATTGGGAGAGAAAGACACTTTAAGCTATTTTTTTTTTAACATTAGAGTTTCATATGGAATTAAGCTCAGAATGAAGATACGATGCTTGAAGGGTAATTCTTATGTGAAATCTGAAAAATGTATGTTCCCTGTCATATTCATCCTATTTTGCAGGTTTTCATTGCAATACATGTGTTTGTGAAGATATGACATCTTTTTCAAATCTGTCTACTTTTGAGTGTTTCTGAGTAGAAATGCGTTTCTAGGTGGTATTGGGAGAGAAAGACACTTTAAGCTATTTTTTTTTTAACATTAGAGTTTCATATGGAATTAAGCTCAGAATGAAGATACGATGCTTGGAGGACAATTCTCATGTGAAATTGGAAAAAAACTATGTTCCATGTCATATTCATCTTTTTTGGCAGGTTTTCAATGCAATACATGTGTTTGTGGAGAAATGACATCTTTTTCAAATCAGTCTACTTTTTGAGTGTTTCTTGAGTAGAAATGCGTTTCTGGGTGGTATTGGGAGAGAAAGATCCTTTAAGCTAGTATTTGATGAATAGCAGAGTTTCACAATGAAATGAAGCTCAGAATAAAGATTTGATGCTTGGAGGACAATTCTTATGTGAAATCTGAAAAAATTATGTTCCCTGTCATATTCATCCTATTTTGCAGGTTTTCATTGCAATACATGTGTTTGTGAAGAAATGACATCTTTTTCAAATCAGTCTACTTTTTGAGTTTTTCTTGAGAAGAAATTTGTTTCTGGGTGGTTTTGGGAGAGAAAGATACTTTAAGCTAGTATTTGATGAATAGCAGAGTTTAGCATGAAATTAAGCTCAGAATTAAGAGTTGATGCTTGGAGAACAATTCTATGTGAAATCCGAAAAAATTTATGTTCCCGTCATAGTCATCCTTTTTTGCAAGTTTTCAATGCAATACATGTGTTTGTGAAGATATGACATCTTTTTCAAATCAGTCTACTTTTTGAGTATTTCTTGAGTAGAAATTGGTTTCTGGATGGTTTTGGGAGCGAAATACACTTTAAACTACTTTACTGATGATCACGGGTTTCAAGGATTTGATGCTTGGAGGACAATTCTCATGTGAAATTGGAAAAAAACTATGTTCCATGTCATATTCCTCTTTTTTGGCAGGTTTTCAATGCAATACATGTGTTTGTGGAGAAATGACATCTTTTTCAAATCAGTCTACTTTTTGAGTTTTTCTTGAGTAGAAATTTGTTTCTGGGTGGTTTTGGGAGAGAAAGATACTTTAAGCTAGTATTTGATGAATAGCAGAGTTTAGCATGAAATTAAGCTCAGAATTAAGAGTTGATGCTTGGAGAACAATTCTATGTGAAATCCGAAAAAATTTATGTTCCCGTCATAGTCATCCTTTTTTGCAAGTTTTCAATGCAATGTTTGTGAAGATATGACATCTTTTTCAAATCTGTCTACTTTTGAGTGTTTCTGAGTAGAAATGCGTTTCTAGGTGGTATTGGGAGAGAAAGACACTTTAAGCTAGTTTTTTTTTAACATTAGAGTTTCATATGGAATTAAGCTCAGAATGAAGATACGATGCTTGAAGGGTAATTCTTATGTGAAATCTGAAAAATTTATGTTCCCTGTCATATTCATCTTATTTTGCAGGTTTTCATTGCAATACATGTGTTTGTGAAGAAATGACATCTTTTTCAAAGCAGTTTACTTTTTGAGTGTTTCTTGAGTAGAAATTGGTTTCTGGGTGGTTTTGGGAGAGAAAGACACTTTAAACTACTTTATTGATGAACACGGGTTTCAAGGATTTGATGCTTGGAGGACAATTCTCATGTGAAATTGGAAAAAAACTATGTTCCATGTCATATTCATCTTTTTTGGCAGGTTTTCAATGCAATACATGTGTTTGTGGAGAAATGACATCTTTTTCAAATCAGTCTACTTTTTGAGTGTTTCTTGAGTAGAAATGCGTTTCTGGGTGGTATTGGGAGAGAAAGATCCTTTAAGCTAGTATTTGATGAATAGCAGAGTTTCACAATGAAATGAAGCTCAGAATAAAGATTTGATGCTTGGAGGACAATTCTTATGTGAAATCTGAAAAAATTATGTTCCCTGTCATATTCATCCTATTTTGCAGGTTTTCATTGCAATACATGTGTTTGTGAAGAAATGACATCTTTTTCAAATCAGTCTACTTTTTGAGTTTTTCTTGAGTAGAAATTTGTTTCTGGGTGGTTTTGGGAGAGAAAGATACTTTAAGCTAGTATTTGATGAATAGCAGAGTTTAGCATGAAATTAAGCTCAGAATTAAGAGTTGATGCTTGGAGAACAATTCTATGTGAAATCCGAAAAAATTTATGTTCCCGTCATAGTCATCCTTTTTTGCAAGTTTTCAATGCAATACATGTGTTTGTGAAGATATGACATCTTTTTCAAATCAGTCTACTTTTTGAGTGTTTCTTGAGTAGAAATTGGTTTCTGGATGGTTTTGGGAGCGAAAGACACTTTAAACTACTTTATTGATGAACACGGGTTTCAAGGATTTGATGCTTGGAGGACAATTCTCATGTGAAATTGGAAAAAAACTATGTTCCATGTCATATTCATCTTTTTGGCAGGTTTTCAATGCAATACATGTGTTTGTGGAGAAATGACATCTTTTTCAAATCAGTCTACTTTTTGAGTTTTTCTTGAGTAGAAATTTGTTTCTGGGTGGTTTTGGGAGAGAAAGATACTTTAAGCTAGTATTTGATGAATAGCAGAGTTTAGCATGAAATTAAGCTCAGAATTAAGAGTTGATGCTTGGAGAACAATTCTATGTGAAATCCGAAAAAATTTATGTTCCCGTCATAGTCATCCTTTTTTGCAAGTTTTCAATGCAATACATGTGTTTGTGAAGATATGACATCTTTTTCAAATCTGTCTACTTTTGAGTGTTTCTGAGTAGAAATGCGTTTCTAGGTGGTATTGGGAGAGAAAGACACTTTAAGCTAGTTTTTTTTTAACATTAGAGTTTCATATGGAATTAAGCTCAGAATGAAGATACGATGCTTGAAGGGTAATTCTTATGTGAAATCTGAAAAATTTATGTTCCCTGTCATATTCATCCTATTTTGCAGGTTTTCATTGCAATACATGTGTTTGTGAAGAAATGACATCTTTTTCAAATCAGTCTACTTTTTGAGTGTTTCTTGAGTAGAAATTGGTTTCTGGGTGGTTTTGGGAGAGAAAGACACTTTAAACTACTTTATTGATGAACACGGGTTTCAAGGATTTGATGCTTGGAGGACAATTCTCATGTGAAATTGGAAAAAAACTATGTTCCATGTCATATTCATCTTTTTTGGCAGGTTTTCAATGCAATACATGTGTTTGTGGAGAAATGACATCTTTTTCAAATCAGTCTACTTTTTGAGTGTTTCTTGAGTAGAAATGCGTTTCTGGGTGGTATTGGGAGAGAAAGATCCTTTAAGCTAGTATTTGATGAATAGCAGAGTTTCACAATGAAATGAAGCTCAGAATAAAGATTTGGTGCTTGGAGGACAATTCTTATGTGAAATCTGAAAAAATTATGTTCCCTGTCATATTCATCCTATTTTGCAGGTTTTCATTGCAATACATGTGTTTGTGAAGAAATGACATCTTTTTCAAATCAGTCTACTTTTTGAGTTTTTCTGAGTAGAAATTTGTTTCTGGGTGGTTTTGGGAGAGAAAGATACTTTAAGCTAGTATTTGATGAATAGCAGAGTTTAGCATGAAATTAAGCTCAGAATTAAGAGTTGATGCTTGGAGAACAATTCTATGTGAAATCCGAAAAAATTTATCTTCCCGTCATAGTCATCCTTTTTTGCAAGTTTTCAATGCAATACATGTGTTTGTGAAGATATGACATCTTTTTCAAATCAGTCTACTTTTTGAGTGTTTCTTGAGTAGAAATTGGTTTCTGGATGGTTTTGGGAGCGAAAGACACTTTAAACTACTTTATTGATGAACACGGGTTTCAAGGATTTGATGCTTGGAGGACAATTCTCATGTGAAATTGGAAAAAAAAACTATGTTCCATGTCATATTCATCTTTTTTGGCAGGTTTCAATGCAATACATGTGTTTGTGGAGAAATTACATCTTTTTCAAATCAGTCTACTTTTTGAGTTTTTCTTGAGTAGAAATTTGTTTCTGGGTGGTTTTGGGAGAGAAAGATACTTTAAGCTAGTATTTGATGAATAGCAGAGTTTAGCATGAAATTAAGCTCAGAATTAAGAGTTGATGCTTGGAGAACAATTCTATGTGAAATCCGAAAAAATTTATGTTCCCGTCATAGTCATCCTTTTTTGCAAGTTTTCAATGCAATACATGTGTTTGTGAAGATATGACATCTTTTTCAAATCTGTCTACTTTTGAGTGTTTCTGAGTAGAAATGCGTTTCTAGGTGGTATTGGGAGAGAAAGACACTTTAAGCTAGTTTTTTTTAACATAACACGTTTCATGGTCATTGCTTGTCTTAAGATGCCCCCTTCTTCCTTGGGGGATAGAGTATCTCTGACCCTCCGTGGTATTTTGTTGCAGCTGCTCTCATCTGTAACAGTTGAAGGGGTTGATCTCTTTTCAGTTCTTTGTAACTTGCTGTTATTGAACAAGAGTCTGCACCTTACATGGTATTGTGCTCTGTTTTTCATCAAGGTTTCCTCTACCCCACTACCATCGTCTAGTCTTGCTGGGTCAAGCTTGACTGGTAGCTGACTGACTGCATGGAATCTGGGAATACTCCTCGCAAAGAGGCTGTACCCATCACCTACCTTTTTGTTAGGATTTATATGTGGAGAAGTAGGGCCCTCATTCTTGTCCATTTGACAAAGGCAACACTTGGCCCAGTCAGTGTGCCAACATTTTCAGTTGATTTTTGGTTCAAAGCCATTGTAATGTTCAGGGTCGAGGGTTTATCCTTTTACCACCCTGTATCATGGGCATTTTCTTGTATGGGATACAGCTAGGTTCATGCATTATTTTTGCCCTACACCTAGTCCGATCGTTCGTCGTACATCATTCAAGTCCCGTGCGATCTGTACACTATTCGGATAACTGAAACCCCATTATCCTTGGCTTGGCTCTCCCGTGCTTAAGCGGCTGCTTAAAACTGATCTGGTGTTGGTAGTAAGCAGCATTTGGGACACTTAGTATGATGCTGAATCCTACTTAACTGACGTTGAACCCAATTCTGGGTTACACAGCAGCAATTGTCACCAGTGTGCCCTTGTAGTGCCCGACAATCAGTCCTATACAGTTCTCTGCTGTTGTGACAATTCTGGCAGTTGGGTGGGAACCTCATGGATAAAGATGGCTGGTTCGTTGACTCTATGCACACATTTGGAGCTAGACATACTCTATCACACAGAGACTCTCTGTGTGCTACCCTCACCTAGTTTAGCCCGTGAGCCAACATGGTGTCCCGGGGTGTGGCCGTTGCTGTGTACTAGCAACTCCATGGAGCCATAGGTCAGAGTTGGGCAAGTAGTGAGGACCAGTGCCAGTAATCCATCCTGGAGGATGTGGCTGACTTCTGAAACAAAGGTACTACCTCTACCTCTAAGCCCCTACACCTATGGCACTAGCAGCTGTTGATATCTACAACAGTAGGCCTACAAGCCAATTGAGCCATACAAACACCACAAAGCCAAAAAGTAAGAAAAAACGTATTGGAGGATGTTAAAGCTGTAAAAAATTAGATCAAGCATACCAGAAAACATATAATTCTACATCACAATCATTCAAATTGACCGAGTACATGCATTTCTTTAAGAAAAACATTCTCCACGAGTAAATTTGACAGCCATCTTGAAAAATGGCCGCCATATAGCACTTAAAAATGATTAAAACTATCAGAATTAGATCCAGCATGCCAGAAATCATATAATTTGACACCAAGATCACTCAAATCGACCAAGTAGATGAATTTCTATGAGAGAAACCATTAACGGCAGGTGAATTTGGCGGCCATCTTGAAAACTGGCCACCATGTATCACTTAAAAATGATTAAAACTATCAGAATTAGATCCAGCATGCCAGAAAACATATAATTTGACACCAAGATCACTCAAATCGACCAAGTAGATGAATTTCTATGAGAGAAACCATTATCAGCAGGTCAATTTGGAGGCCATCTTGAAAAGATGGCCGCCATCTTGGATTTTCAAGTGGCCACTCGTTTATATTTGCTTAGTGACCCCTCGGCAATCATCATGCCAAATTTGGTGCTTGTATCACTATTTGCACGATTAGACTGAAAAATTGATGTTATCCGCTCCACTAATATTCCCTAAATGGAACTCTGAGGTGGACTACTGTCCACCTGAAGTGAAATTATTGTGTGATAGTGGACAGTTTCCCTTTAATTCTAATCTGAATTTAGAGTGAAGATAGCCCATATATGAGCATTTTTAAGGGCTTTAATTTTGAAATTCTACATCAGAATGTCCTGATATTCTCTGAATGGCATTCTGAGGTGGTCTACTGTCAATCTGAAGTGGAATTAGTATGTGATAGTGGATACTTTCCCTTTAATTCTAATCTGAATTCAGAGGGAAGATAGCCCAAATTATAGTTTTTTAAAGGCTTTAATTTTGAAATTCTACATCAGAATGTCCTGATATTCCCTGAATGGAAGTCTGAGGTGGACTACTGTCCACCTGAAGTGAAATTAGTGTGTGATAGTGGACAGTTTCCCTTTAATTCTAATCTGAATTCAGAGGGAAAATAGCCCAAATTATAGATTTTTTAAAGGCTTTAATTTTGAAATTCTACATCAGAATGTCCTGATATTCCCTGAATGGATCTCTGAGGTGGACTACTGACAATCTGAAGTGAAATTAGTGTGTGATAGTGGACAGTTTCCCTTTAATTCTTATCTGAATTCAGAGGGAAAATAGCCCAAATTATAGATTTTTTAAAGGCTTTAATTTTGAAATTCTACATCAGAATGTCCTGACATTCTCTGAATGGCATTCTGAGGTGGTCTACTGTCAATCTGAAGTGGAATTAGTATGTGATAGTGGATACTTTACCTTTAATTCTAATCTGAATTCAGAGGGAAGATAGCCCATATTGTAGATTTTTTAAAGGCTTTAATTTTGAAATTCTACATCAGAATATCCTGATATTCTCTGAATGGCATTCTGAGGTGGTCTACCGTCAATCTGAAGTGGAATTAGTATGTGATAGTGGATAGTTTCCCTTTAATTCTAATCTGAATTTAGAGTGAAGATAGCCAATATTGTAGATTTTCTAGAGGCTTTAATTTTGAAATTCTACATCAGAATGTCCTGATATTCCCTGAATGGAACTCTGAGGTGGACTACTGTCAATCTGAAGTGAAATTAGTGTGTGATAGTGGACAGTTTCCCTTTAATTCTAATCTGAATTCAGAGGGAAAATAGCCCAAATTATAGATTTTTTAAAGGCTTTAATTTTGAAATTCTACATCAGAATGTCCGGATATTCCCTGAATGGAAGTCTGAGGTGGACTACTGTCCACCTGAAGTGAAATTAGTGTGCGATAGTGGACAGTTTCCCTTTAATTCTAATCTGAATTTAGAGTGAAGATAGCCAATATTGTAGATTTTCTAAAGGCTTTAATTTTGAAATTCTACATCAGAATGTCCTGATATTCCCTGAATGGAACTCTGAGGTGGACTACTGTCCACTTGAAGTGAAATTATTTTGTGATAGTGGACAATTTCCCTTTAATTCTAATCTGAATTCAGAGGGAAGTTAGCCCATATTTTAGATATTTAAAGGCTTTAATTTTGAAATTCTACATCAGAATATCCTGATATTCTCTGAATGGCATTCTGAGGTGGTCTACCGTCAATCTGAAGTGGAATTAGTGTGTGATAGTGGATAGTTTCCCTTTAATTCTAATCTGAATTTAGAGTGAAGATAGCCAATATTGTAGATTTTTTAGAGGCTTTAATTTTGAAATTCTACATCAGAATGTCCTGATATTCCCTGAATGGAACTCTGAGGTGGACTACTGTCAATCTGAAGTGAAATTAGTGTGTGATAGTGGACAGTTTCCCTTTAATTCTAATCTGAATTCAGAAGGAAAATAGCCCAAATTATAGATTTTTTAAAGGCTTTAATTTTGAAATTCTACATCAGAATGTCCTGATATTCCCTGAATGGAAGTCTGAGGTGGACTACTGTCCACCTGAAGTGAAATTAGTGTGTGATAGTGGACAGTTTCCCTTTAATTCTAATCTGAATTTAGAGTGAAGATAGCCAATATTGTAGATTTTCTAAAGGCTTTAATTTTGAAATTCTACATCAGAATGTCCTGATATTCCCTGAATGGAACTCTGAGGTGGACTACTGTCCACCTGAAGTGAAATTAGTGTGTGATAGTGGACAATTTCCCTTTAATTCTAATCTGAATTTAGAGTGAAGATAGCCAATATTGTGGATTTTCTAGAGGCTTTAATTTTGAAATTCTACATCAGAATGTCCTGATATTCCCTGAATGGAACTCTGAGGTGGACTACTGTCCACTTGAAGTGAAATTATGGTGTGATAGTGGACAATTTCCCTTTAATTCTAATCTGAATTCAGAGGGAAGTTAGCCCATATTTGAGATTTTTTAAAGGCTTTAATTTTGAAATTCTACATCAGAATGTCCTGATATTCTCTGAATGGCATTCTGAGGTGGTCTACTGTCAATCTGAAGTGGAATTAGTATGTGATAGTGGATACTTTCCCTTTAATTCTAATCTGAATTCAGAGGGAAGATAGCCCAAATTATAGATTTTTTAAAGGCTTTAATTTTGAAATTCTACATCAGAATGTCCTGATACTGTCTGAGTGATACTCTAAGGTGGTCTACTAGTATTCTGAAGTGAAATTAGTGTGTGATAGTGGATAGTTTCCCTTTAATTCTAATCTGAATTTAGAGGGAACATAGCCCATATTTTAGATATTTTAAAGGCTTTAATCTTGAAATTCTACATCAGAATGTCCTGATACTCTCTGAGTGATACTCTAAGGTGGTCTACTAGTATTCTGAAGTGAAATTGGTGTGTGATAGTGGACAATTTCCCTTTAATTCTAATCTGAATTCAGAGGGAAGTTAGCCCATATTTTAGATATTTTAAAAGCTTTAATTTTGAAATTATATATCAGAATGTCCTGATATTCCCTGAATGGAACTCTGAGGTGGACTACTGTCCACTTGAAGTGGAATTAGTATGTGATAGTGAACAATTTCCCTTTAATTCTAATCTGAATTCAGAGGGAAGTTAGCCCAAATTATAGATTTTTTAAAGGCTTTAATTTTGAAATTCTTCATCAGAATATCCTGATATTCTCTGAATGGAACTCTGAGGAGGCACTCTAAGGTGGTCTACTATTATTGTGAAATTAATCTGTGATAGTGAACAGTTTCCTTTTATCAATTCTATCTATCTAATTGAAATTAGGCACTTAGAAACATGAAGGTGCTGAGTGTGAGGTGGTATACTGTAATTTATTAGTCAGATCAGTCTTCGGAAATGTATTATTTGATATTAAGTTTGACTAAGTAATTACACAATTGGAATAACATTATTCTCTGAACTACATTTTGGAGGCGGTTGTTTTTCTTTTAAATTATCATTCATTTAATTTAGTATTTTGTATATATTCATTTTGTTTCATTCATCTATTTTTTTCCTTATTTATGTATTTTTTTGTTCAATTACTTATTCATTCATTTATTTATAATTGACAGACTGACTGACCTCTTGAATGAATCTAAAATATCAGGTTCATCAGAACGGCGCTTTTATTTTGAAGGACTATCACGTTCATCAGAACGGTGCTTTTATTTTGAAGTCAGTTCCTACACGCTCTTACCGTAATGCCTATGATATACACGTATCGCAAAACAACGTGGGGGCTGGCTTGACTGTGTTTTTCGAAGTGGAGGCTGGCTTGACCGCAGTCACAAACCCGAGGAGATCCGTGTGGTTTTCGACTGTTCAGCACGCTTTCGAGAAACTTCTCTAAATGATCATCTTTTGACCGGGCCAGACATGACTAACACATTAGTTGGAGTCCTATGTCGATTTAGAAAGGGTCCTGTAGCCATAATGTGCGACCTCGAAAAGATGTTCCATCAGTTTCACGTTGCAAAGAAACACCAAGACTACCTGAGGTTCCTCTCGTATCTCCGAGCTGTCCCGATCAGCCTTACACCATGACGTAAAGCATCCCGCAATACTTCCGAAGAAATCTCATGTGTCAGCCCTGCTCAAACATCATCATGAACGTGTACACCACCAAGGAAGAAGCATGACTATGAACGAGTTGCGTGCAAACGAAATATGGATCTTAGGATGCAGCACTGTGGTCTCCTCACACATTTACAAGTGTGTGAAGTGTAGAAGATACAGAAGAACTACAGAGGTTCAACAAATGGCAGATCTGCCGAAAGAGAGAACTGAGACATCCCCTCCCTTTACCTACTGCGGTCTCGATTGTTTCGGCCGTTTCATCGTAAAGGAAGGAAGAAAGGAATTAAAACGATATTGATTGTTGTTTACCTGCTTGTGCTCGAGAGCAGTGCATATAGAAACACTTGACGAATTTCACAAAAGACGCTCTCATGAATGCGCTCCGCACATTTGTAGCCGTCAGAGGACCCGTACGTCAATTAAGATGCGACTAGGGAACAAATTTTATGGGTGCCAAGAGAGTGTTTTCTGAGTTGCTCAAGGGAATGGATCAAGAACGGCAAAGAGCTATCGGTTGTGAATTTGTGATGAACGTCCCATTGGCAAGCCATATGGGTGGAGTCTGGGAGCGCCAAATTCGAACAATCCGAAGCATTCTAACTGTCATGCTTGACAAGTCAGCAAGCAGACTCGACACTACAACCCTGAGGACGTTTCTTTACGAAAAAATGGCTATAATCAACAGCAGGCCACTAAGTGTCGAACATCTTCACGATCCTACCGGTCCAGAACCTCTCACACCCAACCATATACTAACCATGAAATCATCAGTTATTCTGCCCCCTTCTGGACAGTTCTGCAAAGTAGACCTCTATCTTTGGAAAAGGTGGAGAAGAGTGCAGTTCCTAGCCAACGAAATTTTGGCGAAGATGGAAAAGGGAATAACTGCTCAACCTTCAACAACGACTACAACTACAAGATGACAGCTCACCAAGAAATGAAAGGAAGTTCGCCAGGGTTGTGGAAGCTCAGAATAAAGATTTGATGCTTGGAGGACAATTCTTATGTGAAATCTGAAAAAATTATGTTCCCTGTCATATTCATCCTATTTTGCAGGTTTTCAATGCAATACATATGTGTTTGTGAAGAAATTACATTTTTTTCAAATCAGTTTACTTTTTGAGTGTTTCTTGAGTAGAAATGCGTTTCTCGGTGGTATTGGGAAAGAAAGACACTTTAAGCTAGTTTTTTTTTAACATTAGAGTTTCATATGGAATAAGCTCAGAATGAAGATTCGATGCTTGAAGGGTAATTCTTATGTGAAATCTGAAAAAGAATGATGTTCCCTGTCATAGTCATCCCTTTTTGCAAGTTTTCAATGCAATACATGTATTCGTGAAGAAATGACATCTTTTTCAAATCAGTCTACTTTTTGAGTGTTTCTTGAGTAGAAATGCGTTTCTGGGTGGTATTTGGGAGAGAAAGATACTTTAAGCTGGTATTTGATGAATAGCAGAGTTTAGCATGAAATTAAGCTCAGAATTAAGAGTTGATGCTTGGAGAACAATTCTATAAGAAATCCGAAAAAATTTATGTTCCCGTCATAGTCATCCTTTTTTGCAAGTTTTCAATGCAATACATGTGTTTGTGAAGATATGACATCTTTTTCAAATCTGTCTACTTTCGAGTGTTTCTGAGTAGAAATGCGTTTCTAGGTGGTATTGGGAGAGAAAGACACTTTAAGCTAGTTTTTTTTTAACATTAGAGTTTCATATGGAATTAAGCTCAGAATGAAGATACGATGCTTGAAGGGTAATTCTTATGTGAAATCTGAAAAATTTATGTTCCCTGTCATATTCATCCTATTTTGCAGGTTTTCATTGCAATACATGTGTTTGTGAAGAAATTACATCTTTTTCAAATCAGTCTACTTTTTGAGTTTTTCTTGAGTAGAAATTGGTTTCTGGGTGGTTTTGGGAGAGAAAGACACTTTAAACTACTTTATTGATGAACACGGGTTTCAAGGATTTGATACTTGGAGGACAATTCTCATGTGAAATTGGAAAAAAAATATGTTCCATGTCATATTCATCTTTTTTGGCAGGTTTTCAATGCAATACATGTGTTTGTGGAGAAATGACATCTTTTTCAAATCAGTCTACTTTTTGAGTGTTTCTTGAGTAGAAATGCGTTTCTGGGTGGTATTGGGAGAGAAAGATCCTTTAAGCTAGTATTTGATGAATAGCAGAGTTTCACAATGAAATGAAGCTCAGAATAAAGATTTGATGCTTGGATGACAATTCTTATATGAAATCTGAAAAAATTATGTTCCCTGTCATATTCATCCTATTTTGTAGGTTTTCAATCCAATACATATGTGTTTGTGAAGAAATGACATTTTTTTCAAATCAGTCTACTTTTTGAGTTTTTCTTGAGTAGAAATTTGTTTCTGGGTGGTTTTGTGTTTGTGAAGATATGACATCTTTTTCAAATCTGTCTACTTTTGAGTGTTTCTGAGTAGAAATGCGTTTCTAGGTGGTATTGGGAGAGAAAGACACTTTAAGCTAGTTTTTTTTTAACATTAGAGTTTCATATGGAATAAGCTCAGAATGAAGATTCGATGCTTGAAGGGTAATTCTTATGTGAAATCTGAAAAAGAATGATGTTCCCTGTCATATTCATCCTATTTTGCAGGTTTTCATTGCAATACATGTGTTTGTGAAGAAATGACATCTTTTTCAAATCAGTCTACTTTTTGAGTTTTTCTTGAGTAGAAATGCGTTTCTGGGTGGTATTTGGGAGAGAAAGATACTTTAAGCTAGTATTTGATGAATAGCAGAGTTTAGAAAGAAATTAAGCTCAGAATTAAGAGTTGATGCTTGGAGAACAATTCTATGTGAAATCCGAAAAAATTTATGTTCCCGTCATAGTCATTCTTTTTTGCAAGTTTTCAATGCAATACATGTGTTTGTGAAGATATGACATCTTTTTCAAATCTGTCTACTTTTGAGTGTTTCTGAGTAGAAATGCGTTTCTAGGTGGTATTGGGAGAGAAAGACACTTTAAGCTAGTTTTTTTTTAACATTAGAGTTTCATATGGAATTAAGCTCAGAATAAAGATACGATGCTTGAAGGGTAATTCTTATGTGAAATCTGAAAAATTTATGTTCCCTGTCATATTCATCCTATTTTGCAGGTTTTCATTGCAATACATGTGTTTGTGAAGAAATGACATCTTTTTCAAATCAGTCTACTTTTTGAGTGTTTCTTGAGTAGAAATTGGTTTCTGGGTGGTTTTGGGAGAGAAAGACACTTTAAGCTAGTTTTTTTTTAACATTAGAGTTTCATATGGAATAAGCTCAGAATGAAGATTCGATGCTTGAAGGGTAATTCTTATGTGAAATCTGAAAAAGAATGATGTTCCCTGTCATATTCATCCTATTTTGCAAGTTTTCAATGCAATACATGTATTCGTGAAGAAATGACATCTTTTTCAAATCAGTCTACTTTTTGAGTGTTTCTTGAGTAGAAATGCGTTTCTGGGTGGTTTTGGGAGAGAAAGACACTTTAAACTACTTTATTGATGAACACGGGTTTCAAGGATTTGATGCTTGGAGGACAATTCTCATGTGAAATTGGAAAAAAAACTATGTTCCATGTCATATTCATCTTTTTTGGCAGGTTTTCAATGCAATACATGTGTTTGTGGAGAAATGACATCTTTTTCAAATCAGCCTACTTTTTGAGTTTTTCTTGAGTAGAAATTGGTTTCTGGGTGGTTTTGGGAGAGAAAGATACTTTAAGCTAGTATTTGATGAATAGCAGAGTTTAGCATGAAATTAAGCTCAGAATTAAGAGTTGATGCTTGGAGAACAATTCTATGTGAAATCCGAAAAAATTTATGTTCCCGTCATAGTCATCCTTTTTTGCAAGTTTTCAATGCAATACATGTGTTTGTGAAGATATGACATCTTTTTCAAATCTGTCTACTTTTGAGTGTTTCTGAGTAGAAATGCGTTTCTAGGTGGTATTGGGAGAGAAAGACACTTTAAGCTAGTTTTTTTTTAACATTAGAGTTTCATATGGAATAAGCTCAGAATGAAGATTCGATGCTTGAAGGGTAATTCTTATGTGAAATCTGAAAAATGTATGTTCCCTGTCATATTCATTCTATTTTGCAGGTTTTCATTGCAATACATGTGTTTGTGAAGAAATGACATCTTTTTCAAATCAGTTTACTTTTTGAGTGTTTCTTGAGTAGAAATTGGTTTCTGGGTGGTTTTGGGAGAGAAAGACACTTTAAACTACTTTATTGATGAACACGGGTTTCAAGGATTTGATGCTTGGAGGACAATTCTCATGTGAAATTGGAAAAAAACTATGTTCCATGTCATATTCATCTTTTTTGGCAGGTTTTCAATGCAATACATGTGTTTGTGGAGAAATGACATCTTTTTCAAATCAGTCTACTTTTTGAGTGTTTCTTGAGTAGAAATGCGTTTCTGGGTGGTATTGGGAGAGAAAGATCCTTTAAGCTAGTATTTGATGAATAGCAGAGTTTCACAATGAAATGAAGATCAGAATAAAGATTTGATGCTTGGAGGACAATTCTTATGTGAAATCTGAAAAAATTATGTTCCCTGTCATATTCATCCTATTTTGCAGGTTTTCATTGCAATACATGTGTTTGTGAAGAAATGACATCTTTTTCAGATCAGTCTACTTTTTGAGTTTTTCTTGAGTAGAAATTGGTTTCTGGGTGGTTTTGGGAGAGAAAGATACTTTAAGCTAGTATTTGATGAATAGCAGAGTTTAGCATGAAATTAAGCTCAGAATTAAGAGTTGATGCTTGGAGAACAATTCTATGTGAAATCCGAAAAAATTTATGTTCCCGTCATAGTCATCCTTTTTTGCAAGTTTTCAATGCAATACATGTGTTTGTGAAGATATGACATCTTTTTCAAATCAGTCTACTTTTTGAGTGTTTCTTGAGTAGAAATTGGTTTCTGGATGGTTTTGGGAGCGAAAGACACTTTAAACTACTTTATTGATGAACACGGGTTTCAAGGATTTGATGCTTGGAGGACAATTCTCATGTGAAATTGGAAAAAAACTATGTTCCATGTCATATTCATCTTTTTTGGCAGGTTTTCAATGCAATACATGTGTTTGTGGAGAAATGACATCTTTTTCAAATCAGTCTACTTTTTGAGTTTTTCTTGAGTAGAAATTTGTTTCTGGGTGGTTTTGGGAGAGAAAGATACTTTAAGCTAGTATTTGATGAATAGCAGAGTTTAGCATGAAATTAAGCTCAGAATTAAGAGTTGATGCTTGGAGAACAATTCTATGTGAAATCCGAAAAAATTTATGTTCCCGTCATAGTCATCCTTTTTTGCAAGTTTTCAATGCAATACATGTGTTTGTGAAGATATGACATCTTTTTCAAATCTGTCTACTTTTGAGTGTTTCTGAGTAGAAATGCGTTTCTAGGTGGTATTGGGAGAGAAAGACACTTTAAGCTAGTTTTTTTTTAACATAACACGTTTCATGGTCATTGCTTGTCTTAAGATGCCCCCTTCTTCCTTGGGGGATAGAGTATCTCTGACCCTCCGTGGTATTTTGTTGCAGCTGCTCTCATCTGTAACAGTTGAAGGGGTTGATCTCTTTTCAGTTCTTTGTAACTTGCTGTTATTGAACAAGAGTCTGCACCTTACATGGTATTGTGCTCTGTTTTTCATCAAGGTTTCCTCTACCCCACTACCATCGTCTAGTCTTGCTGGGTCAAGCTTGACTGGTAGCTGACTGACTGCATGGAATCTGGGAATACTCCTCGCAAAGAGGCTGTACCCATCACCTACCTTTTTGTTAGGATTTATATGTGGAGAAGTAGGGCCCTCATTCTTGTCCATTTGACAAAGGCAACACTTGGCCCAGTCAGTGTGCCAACATTTTCAGTTGATTTTTGGTTCAAAGCCATTGTAATGTTCAGGGTCGAGGGTTTATCCTTTTACCACCCTGTATCATGGGCATTTTCTTGTATGGGATACAGCTAGGTTCATGCATTATTTTTGCCCTACACCTAGTCCGATCGTTCGTCGTACATCATTCAAGTCCCGTGCGATCTGTACACTATTCGGATAACTGAAACCCCATTATCCTTGGCTTGGCTCTCCCGTGCTTAAGCGGCTGCTTAAAACTGATCTGGTGTTGGTAGTAAGCAGCATTTGGGACACTTAGTATGATGCTGAATCCTACTTAACTGACGTTGAACCCAATTCTGGGTTACACAGCAGCAATTGTCACCAGTGTGCACTGGTAGTGCCCGACAATCAGTCCTATACAGTTCTCTGCTGTTGTGACAATTCTGGCAGTTGGGTGGGAACCTCATGGATAAAGATGGCTGGTTCGTTGACTCTATGCACACATTTGGAGCTAGACATACTCTATCACACAGAGACTCTCTGTGTGCTACCCTCACCTAGTTTAGCCCGTGAGCCAACATGGTGTCCCGGGGTGTGGCCGTTGCTGTGTACTAGCAACTCCATGGAGCCATAGGTCAGAGTTGGGCAAGTAGTGAGGACCAGTGCCAGTAATCCATCCTGGAGGATGTGGCTGACTTCTGAAACAAAGGTACTACCTCTACCTCTAAGCCCCTACACCTATGGAACTAGCAGCTGTTGATATCTACAACAGTAGGCCTACAAGCCAATTGAGCCATACAAACACCACAAAGCCAAAAAGTAAGAAAAAACGTATTGGAGGATGTTAAAGCTGTAAAAAATTAGATCAAGCATACCAGAAAACATATAATTCTACATCACAATCATTCAAATTGACCGAGTACATGCATTTCTTTAAGAAAAACATTCTCCACGAGTAAATTTGACAGCCATCTTGAAAAATGGCCGCCATATAGCACTTAAAAATGATTAAAACTATCAGAATTAGATCCAGCATGCCAGAAATCATATAATTTGACACCAAGATCACTCAAATCGACCAAGTAGATGAATTTCTATGAGAGAAACCATTAACGGCAGGTGAATTTGGCGGCCATCTTGAAAACTGGCCACCATGTATCACTTAAAAATGATTAAAACTATCAGAATTAGATCCAGCATGCCAGAAAACATATAATTTGACACCAAGATCACTCAAATCGACCAAGTAGATGAATTTCTATGAGAGAAACCATTATCAGCAGGTCAATTTGGAGGCCATCTTGAAAAGATGGCCGCCATCTTGGATTTTCAAGTGGCCACTCGTTTATATTTGCTTAGTGACCCCTCGGCAATCATCATGCCAAATTTGGTGCTTGTATCACTATTTGCACGATTAGACTGAAAAATTGATGTTATCCGCTCCACTAATATTCCCTAAATGGAACTCTGAGGTGGACTACTGTCCACCTGAAGTGAAATTATTGTGTGATAGTGGACAGTTTCCCTTTAATTCTAATCTGAATTTAGAGTGAAGATAGCACATATATGAGCATTTTTAAGGGCTTTAATTTTGAAATTCTACATCAGAATGTCCTGATATTCTCTGAATGGCATTCTGAGGTGGTCTACTGTCAATCTGAAGTGGAATTAGTATGTGATAGTGGATACTTTCCCTTTAATTCTAATCTGAATTCAGAGGGAAGATAGCCCAAATTATAGTTTTTTAAAGGCTTTAATTTTGAAATTCTACATCAGAATGTCCTGATATTCCCTGAATGGAAGTCTGAGGTGGACTACTGTCCACCTGAAGTGAAATTAGTGTGTGATAGTGGACAGTTTCCCTTTAATTCTAATCTGAATTCAGAGGGAAAATAGCCCAAATTATAGATTTTTTAAAGGCTTTAATTTTGAAATTCTACATCAGAATGTCCTGATATTCCCTGAATGGATCTCTGAGGTGGACTACTGACAATCTGAAGTGAAATTAGTGTGTGATAGTGGACAGTTTTCCTTTAATTCTTATCTGAATTCAGAGGGAAAATAGCCCAAATTATAGATTTTTTAAAGGCTTTAATTTTGAAATTCTACATCAGAATGTCCTGACATTCTCTGAATGGCATTCTGAGGTGGTCTACTGTCAATCTGAAGTGGAATTAGTATGTGATAGTGGATACTTTCCCTTTAATTCTAATCTGAATTCAGAGGGAAGATAGCCCATATTGTAGATTTTTTAAAGGCTTTAATTTTGAAATTCTACATCAGAATATCCTGATATTCTCTGAATGGCATTCTGAGGTGGTCTACCGTCAATCTGAAGTGGAATTAGTATGTGATAGTGGATAGTTTCCCTTTAATTCTAATCTGAATTTAGAGTGAAGATAGCCAATATTGTAGATTTTCTAGAGGCTTTAATTTTGAAATTCTACATCAGAATGTCCTGATATTCCCTGAATGGAACTCTGAGGTGGACTACTGTCAATCTGAAGTGAAATTAGTGTGTGATAGTGGACAGTTTCCCTTTAATTCTAATCTGAATTCAGAGGGAAAATAGCCCAAATTATAGATTTTTTAAAGGCTTTAATTTTGAAATTCTACATCAGAATGTCCTGATATTCCCTGAATGGAAGTCTGAGGTGGACTACTGTCCACCTGAAGTGAAATTAGTGTGCGATAGTGGACAGTTTCCCTTTAATTCTAATCTGAATTTAGAGTGAAGATAGCCAATATTGTAGATTTTCTAAAGGCTTTAATTTTGAAATTCTACATCAGAATGTCCTGATATTCCCTGAATGGAACTCTGAGGTGGACTACTGTCCACTTGAAGTGAAATTATTTTGTGATAGTGGACAATTTACCTTTAATTCTAATCTGAATTCAGAGGGAAGTTAGCCCATATTTTAGATATTTAAAGGCTTTAATTTTGAAATTCTACATCAGAATATCCTGATATTCTCTGAATGGCATTCTGAGGTGGTCTACCGTCAATCTGAAGTGGAATTAGTATGTGATAGTGGATAGTTTCCCTTTAATTCTAATCTGAATTTAGAGTGAAGATAGCCAATATTGTAGATTTTCTAGAGGCTTTAATTTTGAAATTCTACATCAGAATGTCCTGATATTCCCTGAATGGAACTCTGAGGTGGACTACTGTCAATCTGAAGTGAAATTAGTGTGTGATAGTGGACAGTTTCCCTTTAATTCTAATCTGAATTCAGAAGGAAAATAGCCCAAATTATAGATTTTTTAAAGGCTTTAATTTTGAAATTCTACATCAGAATGTCCTGATATTCCCTGAATGGAAGTCTGAGGTGGACTACTGTCCACCTGAAGTGAAATTAGTGTGTGATAGTGGACAGTTTCCCTTTAATTCTAATCTGAATTTAGAGTGAAGATAGCCAATATTGTAGATTTTCTAAAGGCTTTAATTTTGAAATTCTACATCAGAATGTCCTGATATTCCCTGAATGGAACTCTGAGGTGGACTACTGTCCACCTGAAGTGAAATTAGTGTGTGATAGTGGACAATTTCCCTTTAATTCTAATCTGAATTTAGAGTGAAGATAGCCAATATTGTGGATTTTCTAGAGGCTTTAATTTTGAAATTCTACATCAGAATGTCCTGATATTCCCTGAATGGAACTCTGAGGTGGACTACTGTCCACTTGAAGTGAAATTATGGTGTGATAGTGGACAATTTCCCTTTAATTCTAATCTGAATTCAGAGGGAAGTTAGCCCATATTTGAGATTTTTTAAAGGCTTTAATTTTGAAATTCTACATCAGAATGTCCTGATATTCTCTGAATGGCATTCTGAGGTGGTCTACTGTCAATCTGAAGTGGAATTAGTATGTGATAGTGGATACTTTCCCTTTAATTCTAATCTGAATTCAGAGGGAAGATAGCCCAAATTATAGATTTTTTAAAGGCTTTAATTTTGAAATTCTACATCAGAATGTCCTGATACTGTCTGAGTGATACTCTAAGGTGGTCTACTAGTATTCTGAAGTGAAATTAGTGTGTGATAGTGGATAGTTTCCCTTTAATTCTAATCTGAATTTAGAGGGAACATAGCCCATATTTTAGATATTTTAAAGGCTTTAATCTTGAAATTCTACATCAGAATGTCCTGATACTCTCTGAGTGATACTCTAAGGTGGTCTACTAGTATTCTGAAGTGAAATTGGTGTGTGATAGTGGACAATTTCCCTTTAATTCTAATCTGAATTCAGAGGGAAGTTAGCCCATATTTTAGATATTTTAAAAGCTTTAATTTTGAAATTATATATCAGAATGTCCTGATATTCCCTGAATGGAACTCTGAGGTGGACTACTGTCCACTTGAAGTGGAATTAGTATGTGATAGTGAACAATTTCCCTTTAATTCTAATCTGAATTCAGAGGGAAGTTAGCCCATATTTGAGATTTCTTAAAGGCTTTAATTTTGAAATTCTACATCAGAATATCTTGATATTCTCTGAATGGCATTCTGAGGTGGTCTACTGTTAATCTGAAGTGAAATTAGAGTGTGATAGTGGACAGTTTCCCTTTAATTCTAATCTGAATTCAGAGGGAAGATAGCCCATATTGTAGATTTTTTAAAGGCTTTAATTTTGAAATTCTACATCAGAATGTCCTGATAATTCCCTGAATGGATCTCTGAGGTGGACTACTGTCAATCTGAAGTGAAATTAGTGTGTGATAGTGGACAGTTTCCCTTTAATTCTAATCTGAATTCTGAGTGAAGATAGCCCAAATTATAGATTTTTTAAAGGCTTTAATTTTGAAATTCTACATCAGAATATCCTGATATTCTCTGAATGGCATTCTGAGGTGGTCTACTGTCAATCTGAAGTGAAATTGGTGTGTGATAGTGGATAGTTTCCCTTTAATTCTAATCTGAATTCAGAGGGAAGATAGCCGAAATTATAGATTTTTTAAAAGCTTTTATTTTGAAATTCTACATCAGAATGTCCTGATATTCTCTTAATGACTTTCTGAGTTGGTCTACTATTTTTCTGAAGTTAAATTAGTTTGTGATACTGGATAGTTTCCCCTTTAATTCTAATCTGAATTCAGAGGGAAGATAGCCCATATATGACAATTTTTAATGGCTTTCATTTTGAAATTCTACGTCAGAATGTCCTGATATTCCCTGAATGGAACTCTGAGGAGGCACTCTAAGGTGGTCTACTATTATTGTGAAATTAATCTGTGATAGTGAACAGTTTCCTTTTATCAATTCTATCTATCTAATTGAAATTAGGCACTTAGAAACATGAAGGTGCTGAGTGTGAGGTGGTATACTGTAATTTATTAGTCAGATCAGTCTTCGGAAATGTATTATTTGATATTAAGTTTGACTAAGTAATTACACAATTGGAATAACATTATTCTCTGAACTACATTTTGGAGGCGGTTGTTTTTCTTTTAAATTATCATTCATTTAATTTAGTATTTTGTATATATTCATTTTGTTTCATTCATCTATTTTTTTCCTTATTTATGTATTTTTTTGTTCAATTACTTATTCATTCATTTATTTATAATTGACAGACTGACTGACCTCTTGAATGAATCTAAAATATCAGGTTCATCAGAACGGCGCTTTTATTTTGAAGGACTATCACGTTCATCAGAACGGTGCTTTTATTTTGAAGTCAGTTCCTACACGCTCTTACCGTAATGCCTATGATATACACGTATCGCAAAACAACGTGGGGGCTGGCTTGACTGTGTTTTTCGAAGTGGAGGCTGGCTTGACCGTAGTCACAAACCCGAGGAGATCCGTGTGGTTTTCGACTGTTCAGCACGCTTTCGAGAAACTTCTCTAAATGATCATCTTTTGACCGGGCCAGACATGACTAACACATTAGTTGGAGTCCTATGTCGATTTAGAAAGGGTCCTGTAGCCATAATGTGCGACCTCGAAAAGATGTTCCATCAGTTTCACGTTGCAAAGAAACACCAAGACTACCTGAGGTTCCTCTCGTATCTCCGAGCTGTCCCGATCAGCCTTACACCATGACGTAAAGCATCCCGCAATACTTCCGAAGAAATCTCATGTGTCAGCCCTGCTCAAACATCATCATGAACGTGTACACCACCAAGGAAGAAGCATGACTATGAACGAGTTGCGTGCAAACGAAATATGGATCTTAGGATGCAGCACTGTGGTCTCCTCACACATTTACAAGTGTGTGAAGTGTAGAAGATACAGAAGAACTACAGAGGTTCAACAAATGGCAGATCTGCCGAAAGAGAGAACTGAGACATCCCCTCCCTTTACCTACTGCGGTCTCGATTGTTTCGGCCGTTTCATCGTAAAGGAAGGAAGAAAGGAATTAAAACGATATTGATTGTTGTTTACCTGCTTGTGCTCGAGAGCAGTGCATATAGAAACACTTGACGAATTTCACAAAAGACGCTCTCATGAATGCGCTCCGCACATTTGTAGCCGTCAGAGGACCCGTACGTCAATTAAGATGCGACTAGGGAACAAATTTTATGGGTGCCAAGAGAGTGTTTTCTGAGTTGCTCAAGGGAATGGATCAAGAACGGCAAAGAGCTATCGGTTGTGAATTTGTGATGAACGTCCCATTGGCAAGCCATATGGGTGGAGTCTGGGAGCGCCAAATTCGAACAATCCGAAGCATTCTAACTGTCATGCTTGACAAGTCAGCAAGCAGACTCGACACTACAACCCTGAGGACGTTTCTTTACGAAAAAATGGCTATAATCAACAGCAGGCCACTAAGTGTCGAACATCTTCACGATCCTACCGGTCCAGAACCTCTCACACCCAACCATATACTAACCATGAAATCATCAGTTATTCTGCCCCCTTCTGGACAGTTCTGCAAAGAAGACCTCTATCTTTGGAAAAGGTGGAGAAGAGTGCAGTTCCTAGCCAACGAAATTTTGGCGAAGATGGAAAAGGGAATAACTGCTCAACCTTCAACAACGACTACAACTACAAGATGACAGCTCACCAAGAAATGAAAGGAAGTTCGCCAGGGTTGTGGAAGCTCAGAATAAAGATTTGATGCTTGGAGGACAATTCTTATGTGAAATCTGAAAAAATTATGTTCCCTGTCATATTCATCCTATTTTGCAGGTTTTCAATGCAATACATATGTGTTTGTGAAGAAATGACATTTTTTTCAAATCAGTTTACTTTTTGAGTGTTTCTTGAGTAGAAATGCGTTTCTCGGTGGTATTGGGAAAGAAAGACACTTTAAGCTAGTTTTTTTTTAACATTAGAGTTTCATATGGAATAAGCTCAGAATGAAGATTCGATGCTTGAAGGGTAATTCTTATGTGAAATCTGAAAAAGAATGATGTTCCCTGTCATATTCATCCTATTTTGCAAGTTTTCAATGCAATACATGTATTCGTGAAGAAATGACATCTTTTTCAAATCAGTCTACTTTTTGAGTGTTTCTTGAGTAGAAATGCGTTTCTGGGTGGTATTTGGGAGAGAAAGATACTTTAAGCTGGTATTTGATGAATAGCAGAGTTTAGCATGAAATTAAGCTCAGAATTAAGAGTTGATGCTTGGAGAACAATTCTATAAGAAATCCGAAAAAATTTATGTTCCCGTCATAGTCATCCTTTTTTGCAAGTTTTCAATGCAATACATGTGTTTGTGAAGATATGACATCTTTTTCAAATCTGTCTACTTTCGAGTGTTTCTGAGTAGAAATGCGTTTCTAGGTGGTATTGGGAGAGAAAGACACTTTAAGCTAGTTTTTTTTTAACATTAGAGTTTCATATGGAATTAAGCTCAGAATGAAGATACGATGCTTGAAGGGTAATTCTTATGTGAAATCTGAAAAATTTATGTTCCCTGTCATATTCATCCTATTTTGCAGGTTTTCATTGCAATACATGTGTTTGTGAAGAAATTACATCTTTTTCAAATCAGTCTACTTTTTGAGTTTTTCTTGAGTAGAAATTGGTTTCTGGGTGGTTTTGGGAGAGAAAGACACTTTAAACTACTTTATTGATGAACACGGGTTTCAAGGATTTGATGCTTGGAGGACAATTCTCATGTGAAATTGGAAAAAAACTATGTTCCATGTCATATTCATCTTTTTTGGCAGGTTTTCAATGCAATACATGTGTTTGTGGAGAAATGACATCTTTTTCAAATCAGTCTACTTTTTGAGTGTTTCTTGAGTAGAAATGCGTTTCTGGGTGGTATTGGGAGAGAAAGATCCTTTAAGCTAGTATTTGATGAATAGCAGAGTTTCACAATGAAATGAAGCTCAGAATAAAGATTTGATGCTTGGAGGACAATTCTTATGTGAAATCTGAAAAAATTATGTTCCCTGTCATATTCATCCTATTTTGCAGGTTTTCAATGCAATACATGTGTTTGTGAAGAAATGACATCTTTTTCAAATCAGTCTACTTTTTGAGTTTTTCTTGAGTAGAAATTGGTTTCTGGGTGGTTTTGGGAGAGAAAGATACTTTAAGCTAGTATTTGATGAATAGCAGAGTTTAGCATGAAATTAAGCTCAGAATTAAGAGTTGATGCTTGGAGAACAATTCTATGTGAAATCCGAAAAAATTTATGTTCCCGTCATAGTCATCCTTTTTTGCAAGTTTTCAATGCAATACATGTGTTTGTGAAGATATGACATCTTTTTCAAATCTGTCTACTTTTGAGTGTTTCTGAGTAGAAATGCGTTTCTAGGTGGTATTGGGAGAGAAAGACACTTTAAGCTAGTTTTTTTTTAACATTAGAGTTTCATATGGAATTAAGCTCAGAATGAAGATACGATGCTTGAAGGGTAATTCTTATGTGAAATCTGAAAAAAATATGTTCCCTGTCATATTCATCCTATTTTGCAGGTTTTCAATGCAATACATATGTGTTTGTGAAGAAATGACATTTTTTTCAAATCAGTTTACTTTTTGAGTGTTTCTTGAGTAGAAATGCGTTTCTCGGTGGTATTGGGAAAGAAAGACACTTTAAGCTAGTTTTTTTTAACATTAGAGTTTCATATGGAATAAGCTCAGAATGAAGATTCGATGCTTGAAGGGTAATTCTTATGTGAAATCTGAAAAAGAATGATGTTCCCTGTCATATTCATCCTATTTTCCAGGTTTTCATTGCAATACATGTGTTTGTGAAGAAATGACATCTTTTTCAAATCAGTCTACTTTTTGAGTTTTTCTTGAGTAGAAATGCGTTTCTGGGTGGTATTTGGGAGAGAAAGATACTTTAAGCTAGTATTTGATGAATAGCAGAGTTTAGCAAGAAATTAAGCTCAGAATTAAGAGTTGATGCTTGGAGAACAATTCTATGTGAAATCCGAAAAAATTTATGTTCCCGTCATAGTCATCCTTTTTTGCAAGTTTTCAATGCAATACATGTGTTTGTGAAGATATGACATCTTTTTCAAATCTGTCTACTTTTGAATGTTTCTGAGTAGAAATGCGTTTCTAGGTGGTATTGGGAGAGAAAGACACTTTAAGCTAGTTTTTTTTTAACATTAGAGTTTCATATGGAATTAAGCTCAGAATGAAGATACGATGCTTGAAGGGTAATTCTTATGTGAAATCTGAAAAATTTATGTTCCCTGTCATATTCATCCTATTTTGCAGGTTTTCATTGCAATACATGTGTTTGTGAAGAAATGACATCTTTTTCAAATCAGTCTACTTTTTGAGTGTTTCTTGAGTAGAAATTGGTTTCTGGGTGGTTTTGGGAGAGAAAGACACTTTAAGCTAGTTTTTTTTTAACATTAGAGTTTCATATGGAATTAAGCTCAGAATGAAGACACGATGCTTGAAGGGTAATTCTTATGTGAAATCTGAAAAATTTATGTTCCCTGTCATATTCATCCTATTTTGCAGGTTTTCATTGCAATACATGTGTTTGTGAAGAAATGACATCTTTTTCAAATCAGTCTACTTTTTGAGTGTTTCTTGAGTAGAAATTGGTTTCTGGGTGGTTTTGGGAGAGAAAGACACTTTAAACTACTTTATTGATAAACACGGGTTTCAAGGATTTGATGCTTGGAGGACAATTCTCATGTGAAATTGGAAAAAAACTATGTTCCATGTCATATTCATCTTTTTTGGCAGGTTTTCAATGCAATACATGTGTTTGTGGAGAAATGACATCTTTTTCAAATCAGTCTACTTTTTGAGTGTTTCTTGAGTAGAAATGCGTTTCTGGGTGGTATTGGGAGATAAAGATCCTTTAAGCTAGTATTTGATGAATAGCAGAGTTTCACAATGAAATGAAGCTCAGAATAAAGATTTGATGCTTGGAGGACAATTCTTATGTGAAATCTGAAAAAATTATGTTCCCTGTCATATTCATCCTATTTTGCAGGTTTTCATTGCAATACATGTGTTTGTGAAGAAATGACATCTTTTTCAAATCAGTCTACTTTTTGAGTTTTTCTTGAGTAGAAATTTGTTTCTGGGTGGTTTTGGGAGAGAAAGATACTTTAAGCTAGTATTTGATGAATAGCAGAGTTTAGCATGAAATTAAGCTCAGAATTAAGAGTTGATGCTTGGAGAACAATTCTATGTGAAATCCGAAAAAATTTATGTTCCCGTCATAGTCATCCTTTTTTGCAAGTTTTCAATGCAATACATGTGTTTATGAAGATATGACATCTTTTTCAAATCTGTCTACTTTTGAGTGTTTCTGAGTAGAAATGCGTTTCTAGGTGGTATTGGGAGAGAAAGACACTTTAAGCTAGTTTTTTTTTAACATTAGAGTTTCATATGGAATAAGCTCAGAATGAAGATTCGATGCTTGAAGGGTAATTCTTATGTGAAATCTGAAAAAGAATGATGTTCCCTGTCATATTCATCCTATTTTGCAAGTTTTCAATGCAATACATGTATTCGTGAAGAAATGACATCTTTTTCAAATCAGTCTACTTTTTGAGTGTTTCTTGAGTAGAAATGCGTTTCTGGGTGGTTTTGGGAGAGAAAGACACTTTAAACTACTTTATTGATGAACACGGGTTTCAAGGATTTGATGCTTGGAGGACAATTCTCATGTGAAATTGGAAAAAAACTATGTTCCATGTCATATTCATCTTTTTTGGCAGGTTTTCAATGCAATACATGTGTTTGTGGAGAAATGACATCTTTTTCAAATCAGTCTACTTTTTGAGTTTTTCTTGAGTAGAAATTGGTTTCTGGGTGGTTTTGGGAGAGAAAGATACTTTAAGCTAGTATTTGATGAATAGCAGAGTTTAGCATGAAATTAAGCTCAGAATTAAGAGTTGATGCTTGGAGAACAATTCTATGTGAAATCCGAAAAAATTTATGTTCCCGTCATAGTCATCCTTTTTTGCAAGTTTTCAATGCAATACATGTGTTTGTGAAGATATGACATCTTTTTCAAATCTGTCTACTTTTGAGTGTTTCTGAGTAGAAATGCGTTTCTAGGTGGTATTGGGAGAGAAAGACACTTTAAGCTAGTTTTTTTTTAACATTAGAGTTTCATATGGAATAAGCTCAGAATGAAGATTCGATGCTTGAAGGGTAATTCTTATGTGAAATCTGAAAAATTTATGTTCCCTGTCATATTCATCATATTTTGCAGGTTTTCATTGCAATACATGTGTTTGTGAAGAAATGACATCTTTTTCAAATCAGTCTACTTTTTGAGTGTTTCTTGAGTAGAAATTGGTTTCTGGGTGGTTTTGGGAGAGAAAGACACTTTAAACTACTTTATTGATGAACACGGGTTTCAAGGATTTGATGCTTGGAGGACAATTCTCATGTGAAATTGGAAAAAAACTATGTTCCATGTCATATTCATCTTTTTTGGCAGGTTTTCAATGCAATACATGTGTTTGTGGAGAAATGACATCTTTTTCAAATCAGTCTACTTTTTGAGTGTTTCTTGAGTAGAAATGCGTTTCTGGGTGGTATTGGGAGAGAAAGATCCTTTAAGCTAGTATTTGATGAATAGCAGAGTTTCACAATGAAATGAAGCTCAGAATAAAGATTTGATGCTTGGAGGACAATTCTTATGTGAAATCTGAAAAATTTATGTTCCCTGTCATATTCATCCTATTTTGCAGGTTTTCAATGCAATACATGTGTTTGTGAAGAAATGACATCTTTTTCAAATCAGTCTACTTTTTGAGTTTTTCTTGAGTAGAAATTGGTTTCTGGGTGGTTTTGGGAGAGAAAGATACTTTAAGCTAGTATTTGATGAATAGCAGAGTTTAGCATGAAATTAAGCTCAGAATTAAGAGTTGATGCTTGGAGAACAATTCTATGTGAAATCCGAAAAAATGTATGTTCCCGTCATAGTCATCCTTTTTTGCAAGTTTTCAATGCAATACATGTGTTTATGAAGATATGACATCTTTTTCAAATCTGTCTACTTTTGAGTGTTTCTGAGTAGAAATGCGTTTCTAGGTGGTATTGGGAGAGAAAGACACTTTAAGCTAGTTTTTTTTTAACATTAGAGTTTCATATGGAATAAGCTCAGAATGAAGATTCGATGCTTGAAGGGTAATTCTTATGTGAAATCTGAAAAAGAATGATGTTCCCTGTCATATTCATCCTATTTTGCAAGTTTTCAATGCAATACATGTATTCGTGAAGAAATGACATCTTTTTCAAATCAGTCTACTTTTTGAGTGTTTCTTGAGTAGAAATGCGTTTCTGGGTGGTTTTGGGAGAGAAAGACACTTTAAACTACTTTATTGATGAACACGGGTTTCAAGGATTTGATGCTTGGAGGACAATTCTCATGTGAAATTGGAAAAAAACTATGTTCCATGTCATATTCATCTTTTTTGGCAGGTTTTCAATGCAATACATGTGTTTGTGGAGAAATGACATCTTTTTCAAATCAGTCTACTTTTTGAGTGTTTCTTGAGTAGAAATGCGTTTCTGGGTGGTATTGGGAGAGAAAGATCCTTTAAGCTAGTATTTGATGAATAGCAGAGTTTCACAATGAAATGAAGCTCAGAATAAAGATTTGATGCTTGGAGGACAATTCTTATGTGAAATCTGAAAAAATTATGTTCCCTGTCATATTCATCCTATTTTGCAGGTTTTCATTGCAATACATGTGTTTGTGAAGAAATGACATCTTTTTCAAATCAGTCTACTTTTTGAGTTTTTCTTGAGTAGAAATTGGTTTCTGGGTGGTTTTGGGAGAGAAAGATACTTTAAGCTAGTATTTGATGAATAGCAGAGTTTAGCATGAAATTAAGCTCAGAATTAAGAGTTGATGCTTGGAGAACAATTCTATGTGAAATCCGAAAAAATTTATGTTCCCGTCATAGTCATCCTTTTTTGCAAGTTTTCAATGCAATACATGTGTTTGTGAAGATATGACATCTTTTTCAAATCTGTCTACTTTTGAGTGTTTCTGAGTAGAAATGCGTTTCTAGGTGGTATTGGGAGAGAAAGACACTTTAAGCTAGTTTTTTTTTAACATTAGAGTTTCATATGGAATAAGCTCAGAATGAAGATTCGATGCTTGAAGGGTAATTCTTATGTGAAATCTGAAAAATGTATGTTCCCTGTCATATTCATTCTATTTTGCAGGTTTTCATTGCAATACATGTGTTTGTGAAGAAATGACATCTTTTTCAAATCAGTTTACTTTTTGAGTTTTTCTTGAGTAGAAATTGGTTTCTGGGTGGTTTTGGGAGAGAAAGACACTTTAAACTACTTTATTGATGAACACGGGTTTCAAGGATTTGATGCTTGGAGGACAATTCTCATGTGAAATTGGAAAAAAACTATGTTCCATGTCATATTCATCTTTTTTGGCAGGTTTTCAATGCAATACATGTGTTTGTGGAGAAATGACATCTTTTTCAAATCAGTCTACTTTTTGAGTGTTTCTTGAGTAGAAATGCGTTTCTGGGTGGTATTGGGAGAGAAAGATCCTTTAAGCTAGTATTTGATGAATAGCAGAGTTTCACAATGAAATGAAGCTCAGAATAAAGATTTGATGCTTGGAGGACAATTCTTATGTGAAATCTGAAAAAATTATGTTCCCTGTCATATTCATCCTATTTTGCAGGTTTTCATTGCAATACATGTGTTTGTGAAGAAATGACATCTTTTTCAAATCAGTCTACTTTTTGAGTTTTTCTTGAGTAGAAATTTGTTTCTGGGTGGTTTTGGGAGAGAAAGATACTTTAAGCTAGTATTTGATGAATAGCAGAGTTTAGCATGAAATTAAGCTCAGAATTAAGAGTTGATGCTTGGAGAACAATTCTATGTGAAATCCGAAAAAATTTATGTTCCCGTCATAGTCATCCTTTTTTGCAAGTTTTCAATGCAATACATGTGTTTGTGAAGATATGACATCTTTTTCAAATCAGTCTACTTTTTGAGTGTTTCTTGAGTAGAAATTGGTTTCTGGATGGTTTTGGGAGCGAAAGACACTTTAAACTACTTTATTGATGAACACGGGTTTCAAGGATTTGATGCTTGGAGGACAATTCTCATGTGAAATTGGAAAAAAACTATGTTCCATGTCATATTCATCTTTTTTGGCAGGTTTTCAATGCAATACATGTGTTTGTGGAGAAATGACATCTTTTTCAAATCAGTCTACTTTTTGAGTTTTTCTTGAGTAGAAATTTGTTTCTGGGTGGTTTTTGGAGAGAAAGATACTTTAAGCTAGTATTTGATGAATAGCAGAGTTTAGCATGAAATTAAGCTCAGAATTAAGAGTTGATGCTTGGAGAACAATTCTATGTGAAATCCGAAAAAATTTATGTTCCCGTCATAGTCATCCTTTTTTGCAAGTTTTCAATGCAATACATGTGTTTGTGAAGATATGACATCTTTTTCAAATCTGTCTACTTTTGAGTGTTTCTGAGTAGAAATGCGTTTCTAGGTGGTATTGGGAGAGAAAGATACTTTAAGCTAGTTTTTTTTTAACATTAGAGTTTCATATGGAATTAAGCTCAGAATGAAGATACGATGCTTGAAGGGTAATTCTTATGTGAAATCTGAAAAATTTATGTTCCCTGTCATATTCATCCTATTTTGCAGGTTTTCATTGCAATACATGTGTTTGTGAAGAAATGACATCTTTTTCAAATCAGTCTACTTTTTGAGTGTTTCTTGAGTAGAAATTGGTTTCTGGGTGGTTTTGGGAGAGAAAGACACTTTAAGCTAGTTTTTTTTTAACATTAGAGTTTCATATGGAATTAAGCTCAGAATGAAGACACGATGCTTGAAGTGTAATTCTTATGTGAAATCTGAAAAATTTATGTTCCCTGTCATATTCATTCTATTTTGCAGGTTTTCATTGCAATACATGTGTTTGTGAAGAAATGACATCTTTTTCAAATCAGTTTACTTTTTGAGTGTTTCTTGAGTAGAAATTGGTTTCTGGGTGGTTTTGGGAGAGAAAGACACTTTAAACTACTTTATTGATGAACACGGGTTTCAAGGATTTGATGCTTGGAGGACAATTCTCATGTGAAATTGGAAAAAAACTATGTTCCATGTCATATTCATCTTTTTTGGCAGGTTTTCAATGCAATACATGTGTTTGTGGAGAAATGACATCTTTTTCAAATCAGTCTACTTTTTGAGTGTTTCTTGAGTAGAAATGCGTTTCTGGGTGGTATTGGGAGAGAAAGATCCTTTAAGCTAGTATTTGATGAATAGCAGAGTTTCACAATGAAATGAAGCTCAGAATAAAGATTTGATGCTTGGAGGACAATTCTTATGTGAAATCTGAAAAAATTATGTTCCCTGTCATATTCATCCTATTTTGCAGGTTTTCATTGCAATACATGTGTTTGTGAAGAAATGACATCTTTTTCAAATCAGTCTACTTTTTGAGTTTTTCTTGAGTAGAAATTTGTTTCTGGGTGGTTTTGGGAGAGAAAGATACTTTAAGCTAGTATTTGATGAATAGCAGAGTTTAGCATGAAATTAAGCTCAGAATTAAGAGTTGATGCTTGGAGAACAATTCTATGTGAAATCCGAAAAAATGTATGTTCCCGTCATAGTCATCCTTTTTTGCAAGTTTTCAATGCAATACATGTGTTTGTGAAGATATGACATCTTTTTCAAATCAGTCTACTTTTTGAGTGTTTCTTGAGTAGAAATTGGTTTCTGGATGGTTTTGGGAGCGAAAGACACTTTAAACTACTTTATTGATGAACACGGGTTTCAAGGATTTGATGCTTGGAGGACAATTCTCATGTGAAATTGGAAAAAAACTATGTTCCATGTCATATTCATCTTTTTTGGCAGGTTTTCAATGCAATACATGTGTTTGTGGAGAAATGACATCTTTTTCAAATCAGTCTACTTTTTGAGTTTTTCTTGAGTAGAAATTTGTTTCTGGGTGGTTTTGGGAGAGAAAGATACTTTAAGCTAGTATTTGATGAATAGCAGAGTTTAGCATGAAATTAAGCTCAGAATTAAGAGTTGATGCTTGGAGAACAATTCTATGTGAAATCAGAAAAAATTTATGTTCCCGTCATAGTCATCCTTTTTTGCAAGTTTTCAATGCAATACATGTGTTTGTGAAGATATGACATCTTTTTCAAATCTGTCTACTTTTGAGTGTTTCTGAGTAGAAATGCGTTTCTAGGTGGTATTGGGAGAGAAAGACACTTTAAGCTAGTTTTTTTTTAACATAACACGTTTCATGGTCATTGCTTGTCTTAAGATGCCCCCTTCTTCCTTGGGGGATAGAGTATCTCTGACCCTCCGTGGTATTTTGTTGCAGCTGCTCTCATCTGTAACAGTTGAAGGGGTTGATCTCTTTTCAGTTCTTTGTAACTTGCTGTTATTGAACAAGAGTCTGCACCTTACATGGTATTGTGCTCTGTTTTTCATCAAGGTTTCCTCTACCCCACTACCATCGTCTAGTCTTGCTGGGTCAAGCTTGACTGGTAGCTGACTGACTGCATGGAATCTGGGAATACTCCTCGCAAAGAGGCTGTACCCATCACCTACCTTTTTGTTAGGATTTATATGTGGAGAAGTAGGGCCCTCATTCTTGTCCATTTGACAAAGGCAACACTTGGCCCAGTCAGTGTGCCAACATTTTCAGTTGATTTTTGGTTCAAAGCCATTGTAATGTTCAGGGTCGAGGGTTTATCCTTTTACCACCCTGTATCATGGGCATTTTCTTGTATGGGATACAGCTAGGTTCATGCATTATTTTTGCCCTACACCTAGTCCGATCGTTCGTCGTACATCATTCAAGTCCCGTGCGATCTGTACACTATTCGGATAACTGAAACCCCATTATCCTTGGCTTGGCTCTCCCGTGCTTAAGCGGCTGCTTAAAACTGATCTGGTGTTGGTAGTAAGCAGCATTTGGGACACTTAGTATGATGCTGAATCCTACTTAACTGACGTTGAACCCAATTCTGGGTTACACAGCAGCAATTGTCACCAGTGTGCCCTGGTAGTGCCCGACAATCAGTCCTATACAGTTCTCTGCTGTTGTGACAATTCTGGCAGTTGGGTGGGAACCTCATGGATAAAGATGGCTGGTTCGTTGACTCTATGCACACATTTGGAGCTAGACATACTCTATCACACAGAGACTCTCTGTGTGCTACCCTCACCTAGTTTAGCCCGTAAGCCAACATGGTGTCCCGGGGTGTGGCCGTTGCTGTGTACTAGCAACTCCATGGAGCCATAGGTCAGAGTTGGGCAAGTAGTGAGGACCAGTGCCAGTAATCCATCCTGGAGGATGTGGCTGACTTCTGAAACAAAGGTACTACCTCTACCTCTAAGCCCCTACACCTATGGCACTAGCAGCTGTTGATATCTACAACAGTAGGCCTACAAGCCAATTGAGCCATAAAAACACCACAAAGCCAAAAAGTAAGAAAAAACGTATTGGAGGATGTTAAAGCTGTAAAAAATTAGATCAAGCATACCAGAAAACATATAATTCTACATCACAATCATTCAAATTGACCGAGTACATGCATTTCTTTAAGAAAAACATTCTCCACGAGTAAATTTGACAGCCATCTTGAAAAATGGCCGCCATATAGCACTTAAAAATGATTAAAACTATCAGAATTAGATCCAGCATGCCAGAAAACATATAATTTGACACCAAGATCACTCAAATCGACCAAGTAGATGAATTTCTATGAGAGAAACCATTAACGGCAGGTGAATTTGGCGGCCATCTTGAAAAATGGCCACCATGTATCACTTAAAAATGATTAAAACTATCAGAATTAGATCCAGCATGCCAGAAAACATATAATTTGACACCAAGATCACTCAAATCGACCAAGTAGATGAATTTCTATGAGAGAAACCATTATCAGCAGGTCAATTTGGAGGCCATCTTGAAAAGATGGCCGCCATCTTGGATTTTCAAGTGGCCACTCGTTTATATTTGCTTAGTGACCCCTCGGCAATCATCATGCCAAATTTGGTGCTTGTATCACTATTTGCACGATTAGACTGAAAAATTGATGTTATCCGCTCCACTAATATTCCCTAAATGGAACTCTGAGGTGGACTACTGTCCACCTGAAGTAAAATTATTGTGTGATAGTGGACAGTTTCCCTTTAATTCTAATCTGAATTTAGAGTGAAGATAGCACATATATGAGCATTTTTAAGGGCTTTAATTTTGAAATTCTACATCAGAATGTCCTGATATTCTCTGAATGGCATTCTGAGGTGGTCTACTGTCAATCTGAAGTGGAATTAGTATGTGATAGTGGATACTTTCCCTTTAATTCTAATCTGAATTCAGAGGGAAGATAGCCCAAATTATAGTTTTTTAAAGGCTTTAATTTTGAAATTCTACATCAGAATGTCCTGATATTCCCTGAATGGAAGTCTGAGGTGGACTACTGTCCACCTGAAGTGAAATTAGTGTGTGATAGTGGACAGTTTCCCTTTAATTCTAATCTGAATTCAGAGGGAAAATAGCCCAAATTATAGATTTTTTAAAGGCTTTAATTTTGAAATTCTACATCAGAATGTCCTGATATTCCCTGAATGGATCTCTGAGGTGGACTACTGACAATCTGAAGTGAAATTAGTGTCTGATAGTGGACAGTTTCCCTTTAATTCTTATCTGAATTCAGAGGGAAAATAGCCCAAATTATAGATTTTTTAAAGGCTTTAATTTTGAAATTCTACATCAGAATGTCCTGACATTCTCTGAATGGCATTCTGAGGTGGTCTACTGTCAATCTGAAGTGGAATTAGTATGTGATAGTGGATACTTTCCCTTTAATTCTAATCTGAATTCAGAGGGAAGATAGCCCATATTGTAGATTTTTTAAAGGCTTTAATTTTGAAATTCTACATCAGAATGTCCTGATATTCCCTGAATGGAACTCTGAGGTGGACTACTGTCAATCTGAAGTGAAATTAGTGTGTGATAGTAGACAGTTTCCCTGTTATTCCAATCTGAATTTAGGGTGAAGATAGCCCATATATGAGATATTTTAAAGGCTTTAATTTTGAAATTCTACATCAGAATGTCCTGATACTGTCTTAGTGATACTCTAAGGTGGTCTACTAGTATTTTGTAGTGAAATTGGTGTGTGATAGTGGATAGTTTCCCTTTAATTCTAATCTGGATTTAGAATGAAGATAGCCCATATTGTAGATTTTTTAAAAGCTTTAATTTTGAAATTCTACATCAGAATGTCCTGATATTCCCTGAATGGAAGTCTGAGGTGGACTACTGTCCACCTGAAGTGAAATTAGTGTGTGATAGTGGACAGTTTCCCTTTAACTCTAATCTGAATTTAGAGTGAAGATAGCCAATATTGTAGATTTTTTAAAGGCTTTAATTTTGAAATTCTACTTCAGAATGTCCTGATATTCCCTGAATGGAACTCTGAGGTGGACTACTGTCCACTTGACGTGAAATTATTTTGTGATAGTGGACAATTTCCCTTTAATTCTAATCTGAATTCAGAGGGAAGTTAGCCCATATTTTAGATATTTAAAGGCTTTAATTTTGAAATTCTACATCAGAATATCCTGATATTCTCTGAATGGCATTCTGAGGTGGTCTACTGTCAATCTGAAGTGGAATTATTGTGTGATAGTGGACAGTTTCTCTTTAATTTTAATCTGAATTAGAGGGAAGATAGCCCAAATTGTAGATATTTTAAAAGCTTTAATTTTGAAATTTTATATCAGAATGTCCTGATATTCCCTGAATGGAACTCTGAGGTGGACTACTGTCCACCTGAAGTGAAATTATGGTGTGATAGTGGACAATTTCCCTTTAATTCTAATCTGAATTCAGAGGGAAAATAGCCCAAATTATAGATTTTTTAAAGGCTTTAATTTTGAAATTCTACATCAGAATGTCCTGATATTCCCTGAATGGATCTCTGAGGTGGACTACTGACAATCTGAAGTGAAATTAGTGTGTGATAGTGGACAGTTTCCCTTTAATTCTAATCTGAATTTAGAGTGAAGATAGCCCATATTGTAGATTTTTAAAGGCTTTAATTTTGAAATTCTACATCAGAATGTCCTGACATTCTCTGAATGGCATTCTGAGGTGGTCTACTGTCAATCTGAAGTGGAATTAGTATGTGATAGTGGATACTTTCCCTTTAATTCTAATCTGAATTCAGAGGGAAGATAGCCCATATTGTAGATTTTTTAAAGGCTTTAATTTTGAAATTCTACATCAGAATATCCTGATATTCTCTGAATGGCATTCTGAGGTGGTCTACCGTCAATCTGAAGTGGAATTAGTATGTGATAGTGGATAGTTTCCCTTTAATTCTAATCTGAATTTAGAGTGAAGATAGCCAATATTGTAGATTTTCTAGAGGCTTTAATTTTGAAATTCTACATCAGAATGTCCTGATATTCCCTGAATGGAACTCTGAGGTGGACTACTGTCAATCTGAAGTGAAATTAGTGTGTTATAGTAGACAGTTTCCCTGTTATTCCAATCTGAATTTAGGGTGAAGATAGCCCATATATGAGATATTTTAAAGGCTTTAATTTTGAAATTCTACATCAGAATGTCCTGATACTGTCTTAGTGATACTCTAAGGTGGTCTACTAGTATTTTGTAGTGAAATTGGTGTGTGATAGTGGATAGTTTCCCTTTAATTCTAATCTGGATTTAGAACGAAGATAGCCCATATTGTAGATTTTTTAAAAGCTTTAATTTTGAAATTCTACATCAGAATGTCCTGATATTCCCTGAATGGAAGTCTGAGGTGGACTACTGTCCACCTGAAGTGAAATTAGTGTGTGATAGTGGACAGTTTCCCTTTAACTCTAATCTGAATTTAGAGTGAAGATAGCCAATATTGTAGATTTTTTAAAGGCTTTAATTTTGAAATTCTACATCAGAATGTCCTGATATTCCCTGAATGGAACTCTGAGGTGGACTACTGTCCACTTGACGTGAAATTATTTTGTGATAGTGGACAATTTCCCTTTAATTCTAATCTGAATTCAGAGGGAAGTTAGCCCATATTTTAGATATTTAAAGGCTTTAATTTTGAAATTCTACATCAGAATATCCTGATATTCTCTGAATGGCATTCTGAGGTGGTCTACTGTCAATCTGAAGTGAAATTATTGTGTGATAGTGGACAGTTTCTCTTTAATTTTAATCTGAATTTAGAGGGAAGATAGCCCAAATTGTAGATATTTTAAAAGCTTTAATTTTGAAATTTTATATCAGAATGTCCTGATATTCCCTGAATGGAACTCTGAGGTGGACTACTGTCCACCTGAAGTGAAATTATGGTGTGATAGTGGACAATTTCCCTTTAATTCTAATCTGAATTCAGAGGGAAAATAGCCCAAATTATAGATTTTTTAAAGGCTTTAATTTTGAAATTCTACATCAGAATGTCCTGATATTCCCTGAATGGATCTCTGAGGTGGACTACTGACAATCTGAAGTGAAATTAGTGTGTGATAGTGGACAGTTTCCCTTTAATTCTAATCTGAATTTAGAGTGAAGATAGCCCATATTGTAGATTTTTAAAGGCTTTAATTTTGAAATTCTACATCAGAATGTCCTGATATTCCCTGAATGGAACTCTGAGGTGGACTACTACTGAAGTGAAATTAGTGTGTGATAGTGGACAATTTCCCTTTAATTCTAATCTGAATTCAGAGGGAATATAGCCCATATTGTAGATATTTTAAAGGCTTTAATTTTGAAATTCTACATCAGAATGTCCTGATATTCCCTGAATGGAACTCTGAGGTGGACTACTACTGAAGTGAAATTAGTGTGTGATAGTGGACAATTTCCCTTTAATTCTAATCTGAATTCAGAGGGAAGATAGCCCAAATTGTAGATATTTTAAAAGCTTTAATTTTGAAATTATATATCAGAATGTCCTGATATTCCCTGAATGGAACTCTGAGGTGGACTACTGTCCACTTGAAGTGAAATTATTGTGCGATAGTGGACAATTTCCCTTTAATTCTAATCTGAATTCAGAGGGAAGTTAGCCCATATTGTAGATTTTCTAAAGGCTTTAATTTTGAAATTCTACATCAGAATGTCCTGATACTGTCTGAGTGATACTCTAAGGTGGTCTACTAGTATTCTGAAGTGAAATTGGTGTGTGATAGTGGATAGTTTCCCTTTAATTCTAATCTGAATTTAGAGTGAAGATAGCCCATATTGTAGATTTTTAAAGGCTTTAATTTTGAAATTCTACATCAGAATGTCCTGATATTCCCTGAATGGAACTCTGAGGTGGACTACTGTCCACTTGAAGTGAAATTATGGTGTGATAGTGGACAATTTCCCTTTAATTCTAATCTGAATTCAGAGGGAAAATAGCCCAAATTATAGATTTTTTAAAGGCTTTAATTTTGAAATTCTACATCAGAATGTCCTGACATTCTCTGAATGGCATTCTGAGGTGGTCTACTGTCAATCTGAAGTGGAATTAGTATGTGATAGTGGATACTTTCCCTTTAATTCTAATCTGAATTCAGAGGGAAGATAGCCCATATTGTAGATTTTTTAAAGGCTTTAATTTTGAAATTCTACATCAGAATATCCTGATATTCTCTGAATGGCATTCTGAGGTGGTCTACCGTCAATCTGAAGTGGAATTAGTATGTGATAGTGGATAGTTTCCCTTTAATTCTAATCTGAATTTAGAGTGAAGATAGCCAATATTGTAGATTTTCTAGAGGCTTTAATTTTGAAATTCTACATCAGAATGTCCTGATATTCCCTGAATGGAACTCTGAGGTGGACTACTGTCAATCTGAAGTGAAATTAGTGTGTGATAGTGGACAGTTTCCCTTTAATTCTAATCTGAATTCAGAGGGAAAATAGCCCAAATTATAGATTTTTTAAAGGCTTTAATTTTGAAATTCTCCATCAGAATGTCCTGACATTCTCTGAATGGCATTCTGAGGTGGTCTACTGTCAATCTGAAGTGGAATTAGTATGTGATAGTGGATACTTTCCCTTTAATTCTAATCTGAATTCAGAGGGAAGATAGCCCAAATTATAGATTTTTTAAAGGCTTTAATTTTGAAATTCTACATCAGAATGTCCTGATATTATCTGAATGGCATTCTGAGGTGGTCTACTGTCAATCTGAAGTGGAATTAGTATGTGATAGTGGATACTTTCCCTTTAATTATAATCTGAATTCAGTGGGAAGATAGCCCATATTGTAGATTTTTAAAGGCTTTAATTTTGAAATTCTACATCAGAATATCCGGATATTCCCTGAGTGGAACTCTGAGGTGGACTACTGTCAATCTGAAATGAAATTAGTGTGTGATAGTAGACAGTTTCCCTGTTATTCTAATCTGAATTTAGGGTGAAGATAGCCCATATATGAGATATTTTAAAGGCTTTAATTTTGAAATTCTACATCAGAATGTCCTGATACTGTCTGAGTGATACTCTAAGGTGGTCTACTAGTATTCTGAAGTGAAATTGGTGTGTGATAGTGGATAGTTTCCCTTTAATTCTAATCTGAATTTAGAGTGAAGATAGCCCATATTGTAGATTTTTAAAGGCTTTAATTTTGAAATTCTACATCAGAATGTCCTGATATTCCCTGAATGGAACTCTGAGGTGGACTACTGTCCACCTGAAGTGAAATTAGTGTGTGATAGTGGACATTTTCCCTTTAATTCTAATCTGAATTTAGAGTTAAGATAGCCCATATATGAGATTCTTTAAGGGCTTTAATTTTGAAATTCTTCATCAGAATGTCCTGATATTCTCTAAATGGCACTCTGAGGTGGACTACTGTCCACCTGAAGTGAAATTAGTGTGTGATAGTGGACAGTTTCCTTTTAATTCTAATCTTAATTTAGAGTGAAGATAGCCCATATATGAGATTTTCAAAGGTTTTAATTTTGAAATTCTACATCAGAATGTCCTGTATGAGTGATACTTTGAGGTGGACTACTATCATCCTGAAGTGAAATTAATCTGTGATAGTGAACAGTTGCTTTTTTATCAATTCTATCTTAGTCAAATGAAATTCGGCACTTAGAAACATGAAGCTGCTGAGTTTGAGGTGGTGTACTGTAACTCAGAATTCAGATCTGTCTTTGGAAATGTATTATTTCATATTAAGTTTGACTAAGTATTTACACAATTGGAATAACATTTTTCTCTGAACTACATTTTGGATGTGGTTGTTTTCCCTTTAAATTATCATTCATTTCATTTAATATTTCATATGCATTGATTTTGTTTCAATTTTTTTTAATTTTTACTTATTTGTTCAATTATTTTTTCACTCATTTATTTATTATTGACAGACTGACTGACCTCTTGAATGAATCTGAAATGGCCTATCACGTTCATCAGCAAGGTGCTTTTATTTTGACGGCCTATCACGTTCATCAGAACGGTGCTTTTATTTTGAAGTCAATTCCTACAGGCTGCTACCGTAATGCCTATGATATACACGTATCGCAAAACAACGTGGGGGCTGGCTTGACTGTGTTTCTCGAAGTGGAGGCTGGCTTGACCGCAGTGGTTTGTGGGGGTGGTAGACTCCGTGGTGCGGAATATACCATGCTGGTTGGTTATCGAGTTCAGGCTGTGGAACCTTCTCTGCATCTCCTCGAGTAATTATGTCATTCATAAATTGGACATAATCCTTGCAATATTGTTCGTTTCTCCTAAGTCGTCGCTCCAATGAGGTGAGCCGATGAACTGCACATTGTTTATTGTCTGGGAGATTAAGGTTTGTCTGTCTTGAAAGGAAGTGGGAGGTCATAGTGGCCGTCTTCCTTCTGCTTTATACCCTCTTTCACTTTAGACAAGAAGAGAAGGTCTTCCTGAGAGACTGGGTTATCATCTGCAGTGTGATCTGTGAAGTCGGCTTCGAGAGCCTTGATGACGTCTGTTGGATTAATCTCTTTGACTTGAGTTTTGCACACAAAGTGTACTTCTTTCTTTAGTTCAACTGATGGTTGCATCAACAAATTCCGTCGTAGGGGTACTACACAGAGGACATTAGTTCCAGGGGCGGAACGTAAAACACAGTGGACTAATGTACTGTTGGTTACAACACTTCTACCTGTTACACATTTGAACTGTATGAAACAAATCATTTTACTCACATCATATTTAAATTTTTAACTTTGCATTAGATGAATTGCCTATTTATTTATTTATTTATTTATTGCATGAACTTATGGGATCAATTACTAATTATGTATCATGAACACATTTGTGCAACAGCACTTACAAGTTGTTTGTGTTTTCACAACGTTTTGGTTATGAGTTATTGATCCAGGAAGTTGGAATCTGTCAATATCTTTCCAACTTTACTGAAGTACATCATCTAGGGGGGCTCCATACATCAGCAATGCGTTGACCGTCAGGAATGATTGGAAGAAGTGGTCTATGAAGTAATTCCTGACTCGAGGGAACGAGATACCTAACTCGAGGGAACGAGTTACTAACTCAAGGGAACGAGATAATACAATTTTTCTCCTATGGGGACTAGGGGGGCTCCTTAGGGCTCCGTACAAAATACAAAATTGGATCTTTTTTTATTGTTTATTTTTTTTCTTTTTTCGTTTGGAAACAAAAAACAAACAGACCGCCACGTGATTTCGTTTTTCGTTTTTGGTTTAAAACGAAAAAAACAAAAAAACATGTGACTCCCGTTCTTCAATCAAAAATGAATAATGATAAACAGAGTTAGCAAAAATCAAAAACGGGATCCGTCTACGTTCAGGCAGTTCCGCTTTTCCAGAAATACCGTGGTTTTCTCTTTTTTTTCGTTTTAAACCAAAACGAAGAAACGAGTCGTTTTTCCGTTTTTGGTTTCTGAATCAAAAAACGAAAAATGTCAAAACCAAATGCAAAAAAACGATCCATTTTAAAAATAAATAAATAAATAAATAATCCGATCATTTATATTCAAAATAATTGATTGTGGCAGCCTTAACCAAACCTCTTAAAATGTTGTTCTCCATCCTTTATATTAGTTCATATCATAAGCATATTCACCAACTCACCTGTACCTCCGTCATCTGTTTGTCAATGTGAAGGTTCCTGTTAAATCCTACAGGCAAAGCCTACAGAAGTATGAACTATATGTTATTCTGTTTTTGTGTTAAATATTGGGCAGTTTGTTATTAATTACTCAAATGTTTTGACAAGGTAAAATAAAGCCATTTTAACATAACCTGTCAGCGTTGGTAAATGTAATTGTACTGAATTTTCTTAAAGGATACTGAACATGAAATTGGTTTTGATCAGGGTTTTAGTCTGTTACAAAATATTAACATTGCTTTATTAATCTGATCCTCATTATACTCTGAAAAACACTAGACATAGTTCTCAACATTCAATGTTTATTGACTTTAATTGTATACTGTATGTCCACAGACATTACAGGCACCTATGCATGTAGATAGAGAAAAAAGACACTTTTAGAATGACTGTGAATGAATGTGGCTACTCCTTTCAACCCACCTGAACCTTCCACAGAATCCCTTGCACTCTTCTAGGAAGGCTGTAGCCTATAGTAGTTCTAGTTCTGTTTTCACCCAGTAGAGTGTACTATAGGACCAGTAGCCTATTTCATGCTCCCGTGCTCCAGACTGGAGTCCAGTTCGAGCCAGATACATAGAAAGGATGATAGAAGGCTACAGTTTTGATGCCTTCATAGATGAAATGTCAAGTCAATAATCATGGTCAATGATAAATAAGTATGGTTGATCAGCATGTTTGCCAATCTTCAGACATCATAGTCTAAAATGGTGATTAATCAGCCTGAGTTCACTTAAAAAACTGAAATCGCTAACTTACTGTATTCTGTACGGTGGTTTATGATGCTTTTCAATCATTTCTAGCCTATTTGGTAGTATATGTAATTTAGTTAATTGTTGTGACAACAACAATAACTTCGTTCTCCATCATGATCATGCTGATTTTTCAACCAGCGATTATGACATTAATGCCAGCTAGACAAAATAAAGCTCTGTCTGTCATGACAATAGTACTGTACTGAAGGCCTTTCCTTTACTCTGGTGACTCTCTTTACAGCCATCTGAAGACAGCAGGTATCTGTTAAATCTACAGTATCTGGAGTGATGATGCCACTTCTAAGCTGCAATTACATTTTGTTCAACCAGCGTCAGACTGTTGTAAAATAACCAAAGAACGCCCCCGTGCTTATGTGCACATTAAAGGAGTCGTTTTGATTAGTTATTCTACACAGTTTGTTCTGCTCATCAACAGGAGTGATGGAGATGGACGCACATATGTATATAACAAAAATCTAGACTTTGCAGGGAAGATAGAGTGATGATTTCTGTGTAACTTAATACATCTGATGTGATTTTATTCCAAAATGACCATATTAGCCTACCCAGGCCAGCCATTAGAAATTATGGGCAGGGGGACAGACTTTCCAAATTGGGCCCCTCATCCACCCCTCATCCAGGTCACCCAGTTTCATATGATACCAGTATCTTCACTCTGCCTAGCTCCTCATCTTTGTACGTCCAGCTTCGCCTGTCATACCTGGTACTTCTCCAGAAATTTGTTCATTGCCGCTCTGATCCTTTCATTATGTTGTTCTCTCTGTAACCTGGCTTTTATTTTTTGAGCACCCGATCAGGGCTTTCCACAAGGATATGGAGTAGAAAGCCAGTGGGAAACAGTAGCCAGCTAGGGGGGGTCCGGGGCCATGCCCCCCAGGAGAATTTTTTTTTTTTTTCATAAAAGCCCAAATTTAATGACCTCTGGCACATACTATTCCATCATATACACTGATCTTATTTATTGTAAACATGTATTGAATTATTGTAAAAGATAATTAGGCTTCTAGTGTGTTTTAGCCCACAGTCTGTAAAAGTTATTAATATTTCAAACCACGTCTATTCCTGACTGATCAGAACTTTTCTAATTTAGAATCATAGACCTTATTTATTATTTATTTATTGACACCTTCACTGTAAGGACTATCAAGACATGCCACAAAGTTGGTTAATGTATAAATGCACTCTTATTCAATGGAAATTAACATGCTTATGTAGCCCGTTGTTAAAACAGTCGAGGACTAAAACAAGTTAGCCTAATAAAGTTAGGTGGAAAAATGCACTAAAGGCAATTAAACTGAAAGTAATTTAGTTTAAGGAAGAAAGAAGAGGACGCTATTAAGCTACGTTCAGACTGTTGCGCGTTGCGTGAAGAGGACTGTTGCTCGCTTCGTGAAGAGGACTGTTGCTCGCTTCGTGAGGAGGAATGTTTGCCTGCTTCGTGAGGAGGATTTGCTTGCTTCGTGAGGAGGACGGTTGCTCGATTCGTGAGGAGGATTTCGTCTGCTTCGTGGCGGGGATTTCGTCTCCGTTGCCGTTTGATTCATCTCGGACCTGAACTGTTTACCCCGAACTACAAACTGTTTGGTCAAGGAAGACTTCGAACTGTAAGTTTGACTTTGACCGTCTTTGTTCGCTGAGGATAAGGATTTTGACTGCCACACCGCACCCAACCAACGTAAAGGCCTGCAACTTTTGTTATTTTGCGTGCGTGTGTGTGTGAGTGTGTGTGTGGGCCCACTGGAGTGTTTAGAGTTTAATCTAGCTCAGTGTTGGATCTGAGTGTGTTTATCTACTATAGGGAAATAGTGGTAAAAAAAAAAAGGAAAGAAATAGGATTTTTCCAAAAGGAATCTAAGAGGATTTAAGTTTGGTGATGCAGTATGTCTATGTAAGCCAATTCAGTTGTGCATAATTTACCAGTAACTGGTCAGGTAATCTGATAATTTCAGTATTGTCTAATATTTCCAGTGTCTGCTAGTTTAAATGGGCATAAAGTGTGTTATTTGTGTATTTTTTTATTTGAACAAAAAGAGTCAATATTATGTTTACATTGCAAAAAACAGTCTGTAAACTGTTCCCGTTCATTCAGAGAAGTTGTCTGGGGTCAATTATTTAAAATACATCACTGTGAGTGTAAATAGATTGTGTATCAATAAGGTGATATAATTTTCACCCAAATCAGGTAAACCTTTTTGGTAGCTACCTTAAGAAACCAAACCCAAACACCCCTTCATCTTAGTTTAAGGTTATTTATAGCTACTATAGCGTGTCGGGGTGCTACAGTTACTTTAAGGGTCCCAGGTCTTATCTAGCCTGTGTATTGATTTTAAATTAAACTATTTATGAAATAAACCTATGGGAAAAAGAACTCTGAAATAACAAAACATGTGAATCACTTAACTCAAATCATGTGAATATAGTTAATCAACTCAACTTCTGTCATCTTCGTCTACATTTTCATCTTCACTATCATCATACTTTATACAGTAGGAAGTTCCATTACTTCATATTTAATTCTTCTAAGTTTGTGCCGATTTATTATTAGGGTTCAAGCCCGACTATTTACATGATTTTAGCTTGTTTAGATCTTAAGTTGTGGATGTTACAGTTTTTCTCAATTGCTTTGGCTCATTTTTCTTTACATTCTCTAAACTGTAAGTGCAATTGTCACAACTGTCTGATGTGACATCACAACTCTATTTCATGTTTGCACAAGGTAGTAACTCACCCAAAACACTTCACTCATGCTTCAAAACCAGTTATTGTGTCAGTAATGTGGCCAACACCACCAAAATGAAAAGTTGTTTTGTCATAGTGTGAGCCGTACTGGTCAAAATGTTAACATGTTTTTTCACCATGGTATGGTACCTGGAAAATGTTTCTTATGTACAAATCTCTGTTTTGTTCTACTTTTTGTTGAATCTGACTGCTTACTGTACTATACCAGAATGTCAGTTTTGTCGAGCTGAATGTTATTGTGTATCGCACTGAGCTTTTTACATTCCCATTTCAACAGTAGGTCAAAGTTTACTTGGAAAAATCAATACTGTAGTAGCTACACAGAAAAATGATATGCACATGTGTATGTATAAAGTAAATTCATCCGTGTAGCAACGTGTTAAATGTACTGTAAACAAAAAATTCTCATTCGATCTTACATGTGAAGTCATATACAGTTAGCAGGAATTTTGCCACAAAATGACAATCATGCCAAAAAAAACAGAACCCTGCAACAATGAAAAAAAAAAACTGCGGTAGTTGTCAGTTGTCAGTTAAAAACAAAAACAAACTGTACCTTCTTGTCATAGATATTTAAGATATACATGTATGTCTGACAGATTTTGAAATGAATTGATCATTTTGCATGTGATGGCTCAAACGATGAAACAATATTTAGAAGTTGTGAAGAGGATGACAATTTCACTGAGAATCAACTCATCAGTTTTGATCTGCAAGACACGTGCAAGTGGTTGTTGTACTTACTCTTTTGCACATGTGCCAAAACACGTGTGACTTGCTTGAATGAATGAGAAACTCAAATGTCTTGTGCAACAAACTAATTGTTCAGAGATTTGAACTTAATGTTTTGAAAAAAATAATTCTCATTCAAGAATTGAGCCAAAGCGAATGAGAAAAACTGTAATTACTTTTATCATGCTTTTATTCTAAAGCACTTTATAACTTTGTTTTTGAAAGGTGCTATATAAATAAAGTTATTATTATTATAAAAAGACATGTTCTATCATTATTGGTTCCAAACAACTATAGTAGCTATTAGAATTAAATCTAACGTAAATTCTGATTCTGAAAATGTGTGCCTACCTATTTTATTAGATGTTACCAAAATCCAATCAGTATTTTATATATGAACAAGTAATGTGTCTCCCCAAAATTAACATTCATTTTCAACACTCACACAAACTTTTACCAGACTTTTTATTGGTAGCTGTGACCCAGTCTATGCTGTGACCACATTTCCATGAGGAACAATAAAGAACACAGTCAGCAGGTGTCACTGTTGTGTAGTAAACCTAAATAAGGTTTGGCTGCAGTTGGACCAGCAGAACGAATCAACTCAGCCTCTGTGTGGATTGGAAATGATTCATGGCCTCATACATTATCCCCCTGTCAGCAGGACAGAACACTAATCATAGTTGTTCAGAACATTTATTTGAAATTGCTCATGTTGTGTAGTTGACTTTGCTGAACTGTTAAATCTAGAATCTTGGGATATGAAGTATCATTGTTCTTTCAGTGCGGCACATGAACTGACTTGTGTTGGTAATGCTTCATTTGACTGTACATTTACAATATTATAAGTTAAAAATTATTTTTTTTAAAAAATGCTGTACTGTAAATATAAATATTGCGGTCTAAACAGTGATTTTACAGTAAACCTACAATCCTACATTGCAAAATGACGATTGTGACTATACTTTATAACATCAGTTTACTTTTTCCTCTTCTGTTTCTACCACAGTTTATTTTTATTTAAGTGCCCAAACCATAGCTTTAGATCTTGTTAGTTAGTTAGTTCATTAGCATATATGTTGCATTGCTGCTCAGCAAGGATATATTGTTAAGATAAGGAAAAATGCATGGGAAACACACATTGCGTGGATTCTGTGATCTGTATGTTAGGTAGTAAACATTTGAGCCTGTGCTACAGTAATATAAGCTGGCTGTATTCTGAGGACTCAGCATGTGATTTAGTGTTTTGCACTAAGGACAGAATGTGTGAAAACTCGTTCTACAACTCCACTACATCCTCCTGGGTAAACCCACTTTGAACACACCATACCAACACGTTCTCATCCAAACTCGTCACACACTGACGCTTTGTAAAGTTGTGAATTAAACAAATACACACTAGGTTTAGGCAACAAATCAACTTCGTTAGGTTTAGGAAAAATGAACATGGTTGGGCTTAAAATTACATTTGTAAAGTGAAAATGAAACTGAATTTTGTGAACACAAGACACAAACAAACTGATAGAACATTGCTAATTGTATCGTGAAAGTGAAACTTAACGCACGGGACACGTCTCATACAGGCACTAAAGGGTGCCTTGTGCACCGGTATCACACACAGAGGGCTGCGATATTTTGATTATTTGGTATTTCACACCCTGGGAATGAGAACGGGCCGACCATACAGACAAGATACAGAATGAAGTAATAGAGGAGGTCAGTGAATTCAAGTTTTTAGGAGCAGTTTTGGATCCGCACTTCAGATCTGATAAACATATGAAGACAATTTCGAAAACGGTTGAGACCTACCGTAACTGTTTCCAATTAATCAGGCATTACATACCCACTCAGGCAGCCCATTTATTTATGCACTCTATGATTTTCTAACATTTTTCATATTGTATGACAGTGTGGGCTCAAGCACCACCATCTACAATCAAACATTTTACATCCTTATTGTCAAGTTATTGTTTGGTTTGTGCAGTTTCCCAACTTGAGAGAGAATAAACATCTACTTGGCGATTTCTATCAGGAATCCACTCAATGACAAACAGCTTTCTTTCTTTTCCCTCCTTTATTTTGAAGGTTGATCTGACATTTCAGTTCATTTTAGGAATTTCTTAGCCATTAATTCTTTGCCATTCGGTGAAAAACCTTTTGAAAATAGAAAAAATACAGAAAAGAAAATGTACACATTATTACCAAAATAAGTGTTAAATAAGAACAAATACATTTTTAGACTTTTTAAACTTTTAACCAAAATTCATTTCCCTTATTTCATTTAATACACATACCCATGTGAAATACAAATAATAAAGTGCCCACTGCTGCCATAGCTTTCTTCGTAACATAAAGGTAATATGTATATATATTTTATATTAAATTATTTAATTACTATTTTTAATTATTTATTTAAACACAAAGTATTTTATAATTAAGTTTGCGGTAATATTAAATCCTGCAGTCATTTTAACATTTTCCCATAAGCCCATGTAAGCTAAAAGCCTAAACCTACTATTCACAACTTTATAATGAGCTTCTCACCACATTTGTGACTGAATGTGAACCAGGAAATCCCCGTATTTAACAAACAATCAACAAACAATCAACACCCTCTTAACGCAATCATCACAATTCACCGTGCCTCTCACCGTATTATCTACCGCACATGCAACTGGACTCAAAACAAACAATCGGTAGAATTAAACAAGCGATCTTCTATGAAGCCGAGTCAAACTATCGCCACAAACAAATGGGCTACCGTTCCCCGTGCATAACAGCGCTAAACAAACAACATCATCAGCGATCTCCGCCGGGTAAACAGTCTCTCAGTCTGTGATCCAGTATAGTTCATTTACCGGCTGCCTCTCCAACTTTGTAGACGTCCGTTCTGCACACAGTCCCGCAGATCGCAGCGCTGTTTGAGTGACAGCACTGCTTGTTAGCGCTCTGCTAACTTCTCCAGACGCTTTTAACTGTGACACAGAGTGTGGCTTTTCTAATGCTCCGGGCATAATCAGGTTAATTAGCTCCATCCGGTTTACTTCCTGAGCACTCAGTTTTGCTAGTGGACTTATTAATTTACAAATTACTTTCTGATTTATTTATTTTCTATTTTCCTATTTATACTATTTTCTTAATCTCTATTTATTAATTTTTACAAAGCTTAATTTCCTGGAACCTTCAGTTTGACTTCACACCTCCCACTCGATCTTCCCATGGAAACACTGGGGAGGTCGCCAGCTTTAAAGGCAAACTTGGTGTTTGTACAGTGGTCTGGGAACCTTTAAGATGTGTCGACTTGACTCTCCATCTGTTCCTCAGCAGGTAATAAAACAACCAGCCGCCTAACGTCCCTATGAAGGAAGGTGGCTTGGATTTTCCTTTTCTGCCCATCAGAGGTAGGATGGTTTGTCTTTGCTTTCGAAGCTTTTGTCACAGGAACATGGTAGCTTGGGAAGATCTTGACGTTGACGTCCCTCACGATGCCTTTGCTGTCTGGATTAGTGCTGACGACTCTGCCAAGCTTGAATTGACTCCTCAGCGCATTTTGGTCGCTTAGCCAGACAATGTCCCCAACAGTGACGTTTCTTTGTGCAGTGTGCCACTTGCTCCTTACAAACAAGTTGGGGCCAGCGAGTTGACTCCAGTGCCTCCAGAACTTGGTAACCTCTGATTGCATTACTCGGAGTCTTTTGTAGGGGTAGCTGGAAAAGTCGAATGTCTTGAAATCCCCGCTTTGCGACGCTCGACCAAGTAAGAGCGTATTGGGTGTGATGTATTGAATGCAGTCCTCCCGGCTCTGTACCCTGGCGTCTATTGGGCGGTCATTTGCCAGGCTGGCTGCTATGTAAAGAGTTGTCTGAAACTCACTGTAGCTGAGCACATTCTCCTTTCCAAGGCTCTGAAGTGCTCTCTTTACAGTGTGTACAGCAGCTTCTGCAGCACCATTCCTGTGTGGAGAATCAGCTGGATGGATTTTCCACATCCACTCCGTTCCATTTTTTGCTGCCGTCTCCTCCAGGGCTGCTTTGTTCAGGCCATCCAAGAATCTGTATAGCTCTTCCAAGACTGGCTTCGCTCCAATGAAATTGGTTCCTGGATCTGACCAAATCTTTCTTGGATGTCCCCTGATTGCCGTGAACCTTTGATAGGCCATCAGGAACCCTTCCGTCTATAGGGTGTTTACTAGTTCTGTGTGGATGGCTCTGCTAGCCATACAGCAAAAGACGACTCCCCAGACTTTTAGTGTCACCCTTTTCTTGACGTCATCCTTTACGTGGTAGGGGCCGAAGAGGTCTACTGTTGTGAATTCAAAGGGTGCAGCAGGTTCAGTTCTTTCTGGCGGCAAGTCACCCATTACTTGTTGGCATTTCCTTGCCTTTGCCTTCCTGCAGATCATGCAACCGTCGACAACTTTTCGGGCAATCCTCCTGCCCCTTATGACCCAGGCCCTCCTTCTCATCTTGAGTAAGGTTCCGGCCACTCCGTCATGACTCGTATTGTGGGCCTCCCGAGCTAACAGCGTTGACACCCAGGCGTCATAGGGCAAGATGGGGACACAAACTTGATCTTCTTTGAAGATTTGTACCGGCCGCCGCAAACCAAAAGCCCAGACTCTTTGTCTTTGTATACTACCAGTCTGTCAGTGGTAGTGCTTGGGAAGGTTGCGCCCTTTTGGGCTGCAAGAAAAATGTCTCTTAGGGCGTCCTCTCGTTCTCTTATGGAGATGACTCCTGCTAAAGACACTGCCTCCCACTTTGGACTGTTCACGGCTTGACTTTTTTGTCCGATAAACTTTTTTGCTGCTCTCCAGATCCAAGCAATTGTTTTGACCAGCCGGGTTAGATCACTAAACCGCTTGATGTCTACAAGGCTTTGGATGGCTGTAGTCTCTGCAGGTGGTCTCCTTTGCTCGGTTTGGACCTGGTTCTGATTTTGTTTTGATTCTTGCTTCTTTGCTTTGGTTCTTGTCAGCGCAGCAACAAATGCCTTCTTTTGCAACCTGTTGATGCTTTCTCTGGCAGTGGCTGCTAGTTCTTTAGCTGACTTGATTGGCCAATCATCCACTGGCAAACTCAGAAACTTTGGCCCGTTTTGCCACTCTGAGTCTTCATCCAGGTCTTGAGGGCTGCCTCCTCTGGTGATTATATCAGCAATGTTCTGCGAGCCAGGAATCCACCACCAGTCTTGAATATGTGTACTGTTTTGAATCTCTCCGATCCGATTTGCAAAGAATGTTTGATATCCATAGCTTTCCCGCTGTACAGCACCAAGGACTGTTTGGCTATCGATGAAATGATACCACCTCCCAGCTTGGATTTGGCTGTGCAGCTCAAAGTACTTTTTCAGCCGTGAGGCAAACACCGCTCCGCACATCTCTGCTTTGACAGCATCACCTTTGCAGTCCAAGGGAGTCAATTTGGCCTTTGACTCCACCAGCCTGACGATTGAGCCCTGGTCTGAGTTCCATCTTAGGTACATCACTGCCCCATAGGCATGCTCACTTCCATCAGAGAATGTGATTGCCCAGGGTTCCTCAATGAAGCATGGGGGAGTTAGTGCTCTGGTGAACTTGGCTTTGCCAAGTTTGATGTACTCTTCAAAGAGCTGAATTGCATCCTCCCTTAGCCCATCCGAGAGGGCTATGTCCCATGTGTCTTTGACCAGACAGCTTTCGCTCTTTGCCTCTTGGAATGCCCTCCGTACCAGTATAGCTCCCTTCTGCTTAGCAGGAGTCACCAGGCCGACTGGGTCATACAGCCCTGACACTTGGCTGAGCAGTTCTCTTCGTGTCAGGGGGTTTGGCGTCTGGTCTCTTACTTGCTCATGCAGAAGGTCTTGCCCAAGTCTCATCTTTCTCTTTCTCTTTGAGAAATTGATTGCAACCATGACATGGAGCCTGTCTTCCTCTACCATGTAGCCTAGGCCGAGCGCTTTATTTTCACCATCTTGAATTTGGTTTGGGAGGATCATGGACTTTGCTTTGGTCTTCTTCAGCTTGTCATTGCTCTCCCTCCTCCCACTTTGCCCAGAAAACACCCAAGGCTTGAGCTCGAAACCTCCAGCTTTTAGGATCCGCTCCACATTTGCTGTGATGATTTCCAGCTGGTCAAGGTCGTTGTGAGATGTGAGAATGTCATCAACATAGCTGTCCTGTTGGAGTACTTGCCGCTCCTCCTTGAGGTGGGTGAAGGGAGGAAGGTTAGCAGTTTCTCGCATTGCTAGCTGTGCAATGCACCCTGCTGGTTTATCTCCGATGTTTACCCTTGTGATTGCATATTCTTCCAGCTTTTCATCCTCAGAATCTCGCCAGAGGAATCTATGTAAGTGCACTTCTCGGTCCTCCAGCCACACTGAATTGTACATCTTTTTTATGTCCCCCAGAGCAGCGTATACTCCACCCCTAAATCTGAGCAGGACAGCACGAATCTGGTTGAGGACATCTGGACCTTTCATTAACAGGTCATTCAAGCTCACGCCTCTAAACTTTTGGCTGCTGTTCCATACGAGTCTCACTGGGGTTGTGACTGAGTGCGGGTTAGGAGCGATAAGGTGACTCACGTACCATACTGTTCCATTCCAGTTGATGATTGTGTCCTTGGACAATTTAATTGCAGCTCTTCTTTCCACCATGTCATGCACTTGAGCGGCATAGGCAACTTTCCACTCAGGTTCTTTGGCTAGCTGCTTCTCCGTCCTGAGAAATGTAGCCTCAACTGCTCTTTTATTGTTTGGCAGGGAGGCTGGATCTTCTAACCAAGGATATCTGGCGTGCCAATGTGGTTCCTTGCTGTGGCGGTCCTCTGTGACATAGGTGAGGCCTTCTTTTACTACCACGAGCTCCCTCTCCTCAGCAAGAGTCATTTCTTTGCCTCCCGGCTGGCAGTTTCCACATCGACACCCGCCGCATTTTGGCTCACATGCTGCGCCAATACTATCCCACTTCCACCATTCTAGGAAGTCCCGGTTGGTGGTTGAAGTGCTTGACTCCTGGAGTTTGGTGGCAACCTGTTGGTTTGGTGGATGTTGCTCTGGAACCCTGCCAGTGAACTCTTCATACTTTACAGCAGCTGCTCTCATTGACCTTGCGAAATGTGTCTTGGACATGTGGGCTGAAACAGTGAGCTCCTCGAAGAGATCAGGATGCGTTCCACCGACTGTCTTTCCCAGGGGTCCATCCCACAGCACGAGGTCTCCAATAGCTCTGATTCTCTGAGGTGCTAGCTGACCTTCTCTGTGGCTTATGAGCAAATTTATTTCACTGGGTCTCACAAGTTCATCAAGCGGTATGTCGGGAAAGAATTTGTGCAGTTGCTCCGGTGTCACATTTTTGTGGACATTTGCAATGCTGTCTAGCCCATAACAAACCATCTGATGTGATTTGAGGGTGCCCTTTGGAGTCTTCACTCTGACCCTCAGAAGGTACCGCTTTGTCTCCACACGAACCTTCATCCCTCCAACTCCATGGACAACGAGAGTGATTTCCTCACTTCTGAGGTTCAGTCTGCTTGCAGCCTTATGGGTTATATAATTGGTGTCTGAAGCCAAGTCAATTAATGTCCCGACTTTCTGTCCAGCATTTGCTGTGACCTCGAGGAGCATCATAATCACGGGCAGCTCCTGTAATCCACTTTCCTCTAGAAGGCTCGGTTGCAATTTAACAGCACTGAAGGCTCTTGATGCAGTGTTTGAAAATACATCCCGACATTGTTTTACCAACTCTGGTGGGAGTTTGCTTAAGAACTCTTCTTGCTCCTCCGTATATTTCTTCCTGCCTTTCTCTTCTTCTGAACCAAATCTGATTTTTCTCTGACCTGCGTTGCTTTTCCTTGTCTCAGCATTTGGGCACAGATAATAATGATGCTCAGGAGTGTGCTCATCTTTGCAGTCTTGGCTTTTACACAGAAAGGAGGGTTTGCAGTATGAACTGTTCCCATGAACTTCAAGACACTTCCTGCATGCTCCCAACTTTCTTACTGCAGCCTTCTTCTCTGCAAGCTTTAGTCCTCGAAACTGTCTGCAAAAGTAGAGTTTTTTCATGTGCTTTCCATCACCACAGACCACGCAACCTGTATGGTCATCACTTGACTTGGTAGACTTGGTTCTGGCATGTCTGGGCTCAGTCCTGGTTTCTCTTCTACTTGGCTCCTCATCCCTCAATTGTTCAAGCTGCTCGTATATGCTTTCCTGCTCTTTGAGAAATGCCAACAGACTGTCGAACCGATTTTCCGGTGCCACAGCATTCCTCCTGTCAGCAACATAGACAAGCCATTCCTTCTTCAGATTCTCTGGAAGTTTACTTTCAATTGACTTTGTTACCAGTGGATTTTTTATTGCACCTGTGTCTCCAAGGTCAGTCAAATCTTGAAGTGCCTTCTCCACAGCTTGAATCAACTCCACTATTTTCCGTGGCTGATAACTTCTGACAGCCGGCATTCTTTGTAGCTCCTCCACTATTTCAATAGCAATCGAGATTTGATTGCCGTAGCGGTTTTCTAGGACACGAAAGATGTCGTTTGCAGTGTTATAATTGGTGAGGCGAAGGTCTCTTGTGATTTTTTCATCCAAACTGTCCAGTAATTGAACCTTCTTCACCTCCCTTGAACCCGTCGGCTCCCCCTGCCTCTGGAGTGCTTCCCAGTCCTTTTTCCACCTGTGGAAATCACGTTTTATTCCAGTAAACTTTGGAAGGGCCGTCGGTCTCAGTTTGATGGTTGGTATGGGAAAATTTGAGGTCCTGCCCGTTTGTATGCTCTCAGCATCCTCCTTTATCCTTGCCTGTATGAAGTCAGCTTTCCTGGAAACCAACTTCGGGAGGAGAAGTTCCAGCTCCTTTAAGTGACCCTGCACGTCCTTTTGATCACCTGGTGGGATCCATTTTTTCCACCGACCATGAACCTCCTTTGCTTTCCTTATCAGTCCTTGCAGGTGGTTCAGCATGAAATCATACGCCTCCTGGTTGCCACTGGGCCGTACAGTACTGGCGTGATCACACTCAGCCTGTGCTGCCAGTAGTGCGGTCGACAATTCAACGTCCCCGAAGTTGGCCCAGAGAGCCTCCTGAATAAGACCTTTGACCTCCTTTAGTTTTACATCGCACTCATTTGCAGTCCTCGCTAGGTCGACTTCTTGCTGTTCCGTTAACACAGCTTCTTCAGCTGTGTCCAGCTCAGCCTTCAGTACTGCAATGAAACCAGCCTCCACATCTTCATTCGCTTCCATTACTTTCTCGGCTCCTGTTGAGAGTTTCTTGAAGTTTTCTCTGAGCTCTGCTTCAGACATGTCCTTGTATGTCCGAGTAATGCTGTTGACCAGACGAGAAAACAATCTTTTTGCTGTTGTTCTCTCCACCTTAAGTTGCTCCACTGATTTTTCCACAGTTTGGTGGGCCATTTTGCTTTCAATCCTTTGGTTTTCAGGGATGAGAAGGTAAGATCCCGGTTCCCCGGTTTTTCACTGTCAAGTTATTGTTTGGTTTGTGCAGTTTCCCAACTTGAGAGAGAATAAACATCTACTTGGCGATTTCTATCAGGAATCCACTGAATGAAAAACAGCTTTCTTTCTTTTCCTTCCTTTATTTTGAAGGTTGATCTGACATTTCAGTTCATTTTAGGAATTTCTTAGCCATTAATTCTTTGCCATTCGGTGAAAAACCTTTTGAAAATAGAAAAAATACAGAAAAGAAAATGTACACATTATTACCAAAATAAGTGTTAAATAAGAACAAATACATTTTTAGACTTTTTAAACTTTTAACCAAAATTCATTTCCCTTATTTCATTTAATACACATACCCATGTGAAATACAAATAATAAAGTGCCCACTGCTGCCATAGCTTTCTTCGTAACATAAAGGTAATATGTATATATATTTTATATTAAATTATTTAATTACTATTTTTAATTATTTATTTAAACACAAAGTATTTTATAATTAAGTTTGCGGTAATATTAAATCCTGCAGTCATTTTAACATTTTCCCATAAGCCCATGTAAGCTAAAAGCCTAAACCTACTATTCACAACTTTATAATGAGCTTCTCACCACATTTGTGACTGAATGTGAACCAGGAAATCCCCGTATTTAACAAACAATCAACAAACAATCAACACCCTCTTAACGCAATCATCACAATTCACCGTGCCTCTCACCGTATTATCTACCGCACATGCAACTGGACTCAAAACAAACAATCGGTAGAATTAAACAAGCGATCTTCTATGAAGCCGAGTCAAACTATCGCCACAAACAAATGGGCTACCGTTCCCCGTGCATAACAGCGCTAAACAAACAACATCATCAGCGATCTCCGCCGGGTAAACAGTCTCTCAGTCTGTGATCCAGTATAGTTCATTTACCGGCTGCCTCTCCAACTTTGTAGACGTCCGTTCTGCACACAGTCCCGCAGATCGCAGCGCTGTTTGAGTGACAGCACTGCTTGTTAGCGCTCTGCTAACTTCTCCAGACCCTTTTAACTGTGACACAGAGTGTGGCTTTTCTAATGCTCCGGGCATAATCAGGTTAATTAGCTCCATCCGGTTTACTTCCTGAGCACTCAGTTTTGCTAGTGGACTTATTAATTTACAAATTACTTTCTGATTTATTTATTTTCTATTTTCCTATTTATACTATTTTCTTAATCTCTATTTATTAATTTTTACAAAGCTTAATTTCGTGGAACCTTCAGTTTGACTTCACACTTATACAATGCACCCGATTCAACTGTTATCAGGCCATTAAATAGGCGTTATCAGTCACTATAAGCACCATAGATGTAGGTCATTAGGGGCCTACTACATTGTAAAAGTGAAAGTGAAACTTAACTTAAAAGCAACACGCTACGTTTTTAACACAAACAAAAAGGCTTCTTTAGGTTTCAAAAAAACTACAACTTCTTTATGTTTAGGCAACAACACTACAACTTCTCTAGGTTTAGGCAACAACATTACAACTTCTCTAGGTAAAGGCAACAAAACTACAACTTCTTTAGGTTTAGGCAAAAAAAACTGTTTGGTTCAGGGAAAAACACTGTGTTTTGGGTCACGACCTCTACCCCTTATGGAGTTTCACACTGTCTCTATAGTGCCTGACTTCCGCTTCTGTCATAATTACTAAGGTCACAAGAGGTCGCTGTCATGTTATTTTATACCTTCTTTCGGTGATCTACCATGTGAATAGATGATAAAACCTACTAGTGGGCGTAGTAGGCCCCTATTGACCCACATCTATGGGGCTTATAGCGACTGATAACGCCTATTTACAATTGGCCTATGTACAATCAGGCACTGAAATAATGGACAACAAGCCTGTCTGGTGGCATCATTGTCACATACTAAAAAAGACAAATTCTACTTGAGAGCTTTACTCATTCTCGTTTCTCAAATTAGTTTTTAAATGTGTTAACAGTCTAGCCCCAGAGTCTCTTTCCAGATATATCCAAAAACAAGACAGTAACAGAGTAACTAGGAGCATGGCGAATGGCAACTGTAAAACACCACAACTCTGGAACACACTACCAACTGAGATCAAATTAATTCCAGATATAAAGTCATTTACAACGAAGGTTAAGTGCTGGCTAAAAGTATAACAGAGCTGCATCCATTTTTAGCAAATAGTACTGTAAATTACCAAAGTGTATTGGTGTATTGTGGTACGTGTATTGTGTATTGTGTGATGTGTATTTTATTGTATTTCCATATTTGTAGTGTATTGTGGTTTTTTTCATATAGAAAGCTGTATATTTTAATTACACTGTACATGTGAAAGCCCAACTAGAGACAAGAGTTGAAAATTAGCAATAGGTATAAACTCTATGTGCAGCACATCAGTTTCATGCCCTGTATTGGAACTATGTTAAATTGCATTGTCCCTATCAAATCAACAACATAACACAAAGCTTCCCTGGCTGCATACAGGTTTGAGGAAGGAGACCTTTAATCAGTGGATAAAAAGTGCAGCCACATCTATAGAGAGGCGAAGTCCCACCCCCCAAAAAATATGAATGGTAGTCAACGGCGAGAGACAAATATTTTGTTGATCCCGTTTGAATTGCGCCATGAATCACACATATGATGTTTGTCAATTTAAAACAACAGCTACGGGTCTCGCTCATTCTTTTGCTTCCCGGCTGATAAAATGACCAGGAGTTGCTGGATGAAACACATCAGGTGAGATAATGTTTCATCTGTGCGCGGAACATAGCTAAGTTAGCTAGCTAGCTAGTGTTGGTGACGTATATTGTGCAAGACGAGAGATGTAGTTCACTGAGCGGTTTTGCACAAAACTAAATAATACTATGACAAACTGTGACTTTCTTGACATGAAAAGTGATCTTATAAATTGACAAACATCATATTTGTGATTCATGGCGCAATTCAAACGGGATCAAAAAATGATTTCTCTCTCTGTTAACTATTGTTTCTGAAATAAGGTCCCATGGTGGTCCAACAGAAGGGGAGGGACTTCGCCTCTCTATTCACCAAGTTCAACTGCCTAATATCCAGAATACGTCCACCTTCTACTGCAGAAGACATCTGCTGTGTTTCACTGACCCTCCTGTAACTTCTGTCTCTACCTCAGCCTCCAGGGTGCTCCTCCTCTGCCGCTCTACTGCCTTCAGCTCCTTTGAAACTCTTTGTTTCTCTTTCTTTGAGGCCCTTTTTGCTTTGCTGAACATTTTCTTGGTGTAGTTCCCTCCACTGTTCTCCAGTGTCATTCTGACAATTTTGTCCAGGAGCTGATCGGACTGTTCCTGGTCTTTCACTTGGTTGTTGAAGACGTGATACCTCCCGTAGCACAGCTGAATGAGCTCTTTGAGGTCTTCGCTCTTTGAAACAAAGCTTTCAATAGTTTGTTTCTTTAGGTAGTCCCCGTGTGTGAACAACACTAGAGAGTATTTAGCTGCCTCCTCACCAAAAGTGCTTTGAATCATCTTGACTGTGTCCTTCTCCTCCTGGGTGAACCTGCCCAGCTGGAGAACCACCAGGAAGGCGTGAGGACCAGGAGCAGACAGAGAAATGCACATCTTGATCCTTTTCAAAACTTCTTCTTGGGTGAAATTAGTGTCAAACAGCCCCGGAGTGTCGATGACGGCGACCTTTCGACCTCCGACCTCTCCCTCAGCTCTTTTGCATTGAAACGTCCAGGAAGAAGAAGACAGTTCAGATTGGAACGCTTCTCTCCCCAAGATGGTGTTTCCTGCTGCACTCTTCCCTGTTCCCGTCTTCCCCACCAAAATGATTCGGAGTTCATCACTTTTCTTCTGCTTCCAAGATCCTGCAGAGATAAAGCATAGCAACATCTTTGTTTTCAGCTGTTTGTTCTTTTGCTGTATTAAACATCGGACTTAAAGCCCCCCTCCATTTTTGCCATTTTTTTTTTTGACAAATATCTTAATTTTGTGCAAAAAAGTAAAAAAAAGAAGGTTGTTGCTAAAATGGGAATATGACGTATGACTATAGTAGAAGCTGCAGGTCATACGTCATCCTCCAAGCTGCAGGCGCACTCATGCTCGTTGGCGTCTGAGCAGTGGCAAACTGATAAATCTGTCTGTCAGTTTGTCTTTCTAGTTAGTTAGCTACTTAGGTGTAGTTAGCGTAAAACTCAATCCATTAGCTAACTGAGGGTTTTCATTTATTATTTAGTTTCCTCCACCTTAGTTTTGTATTGTTTATTTTCACAATGGCATTTGTGTATGCTGAGAACGGGTGCAATCAACGCAGTAAATTACACAAAATCCTGCCAGCTGAATTAACAATACACACTGACTGTCTCTCTTACTCGCTCTCTTCGCTACCGTCTCCTCCTGCTGGAGGTAAATTAACAGAGAGCAGCCGATACCGGAGGTTTGCGAGCCTCTAACAGGTCCGAACGACAGGGAGCACAACTTTCAGTCCGAAAGAAAACAAGAGAAAAGTCCCGTTAGAGAAATAAACAAATCACATTGCAGCCCAGTACGGTGTCGGTGCTGGAGCTGAGGTGAGAGCGGCCGGTGCTGGTGGACGGTGCACCTCCAAAACGTCCCGAAACATTTCATGCATTTCAAACGGCGGACCACATGTCTATCCAGTGCGCTGTGGTCAGCGTGCGGCGGTGCGGCTCCTCGGTTGGCTCAGCCCAGCAGCAGCCAGACGGCTGCCTCGCTAGGAGGAGACGGTAATGACGAGAGAAAATGAGAGAGATTCGGTGTGTTGCGCTAATTCTTATCTCATTTGTGGTCTGATAAACAGTAAATTCATCTAAACTGGGTTGAAAAACGATGCAATCTGGTTGCCATGGTAATGAATTACGTCTGACTATTAACGACTCCCCCATTCTCTGTTTGAGAAAGAACGTTAACCAAAAAACAGGAAGTAACACTGACTGGAGACAAACACAGATTTGTACTATTTGTACATCATCATCATAATCATTATTATCATCATCAAGACATACTTTATTGATCCCCGAGGAGAATTACATTTTTTCACTCGTTATTTTACACACATGCACAAACAGTACCTATACACATGCATTAATGGAGAGATGTCAGAGCAAGGGGGCTGCCCATGGACAGGAGCCCCAAGCAGTTGGGAGTTCGCCTCCTGGGCACTGCACCTCGGCAGTGCCCAGGTGCTCAGAGGGTAGATCAGGTAGTCCACCAATCGGAAGGTCGGTAGTTCGATCCCCGGCTACTCCGGTTCACATGTCGATGTGTCCTTGAGCAAGACACTTAACCCCAAATTGCTAACATATTGCATAACCATCGGTGTGTGAATGAGTATTTAGATTAGCTCCTGATGGGCAAAGCTGGCACCTTGCATGGCAGCCTCTGCCATCAGTGTATGAATGTGTGTGTGAATGGATGAATGCTGACATGTAGTGCTCTGAGTGGTCGGAGGACTAGAAAAGCGCTATATAAATGCAAGTCCATTTACCATTTACCATAAAGAATAACATAATATATAGAAATAGCCAATCTTCTCGCTGATGCTCTCGTTCACTGATGTAGGTCATAGAGGCATCGGTATTACATTGAGACTGTTTCATAACCAGTTAAAAGCTCCTAGTAACTTTAAAATTATATTGTTAGAGAACTGTAGGCTAAAAGATAACAAAATAGGAAAAATTTATTTAAAATTAAAGGATTTCTGGAAAAAAGGTATGCTTGAGATGATCCTAGGTAGGAATTGAAGAGCAACTGCTGCTGATGCTTTGGAGACATGACTAATCAAAAAATGCACAATTTTATTTATATAAAAAAGGAAAATATTACTGTGATTAATATATAGAATATATTAAAAGGGTGCAGTTCTTGTGCTCGCTCTCACAGCTACCCAGTCCAGCGTGGCTCATGGCTCCTCACACCTTAAATCTGGAGTTCAACCTGCAGTAGGCAGCATTTTTTTTGGTATCATTGGGCACAAATTCCATAATAACCTTTCAGCATTTCTATTGGCTGTGCTCCGGCTGGTGGGTGGAGCTTGGTATTTCCTCAACAGATCTTAACATGGCTGCCGGGTCACAAACTTTCTAATTTTACAGCTAAATAGTACACTGCAGGATGTTTCTGTAAACATTTGAGGAGAGAAATAGGCATTACAGTAACATAATATTGATTCATATTTGATCAGCGCTCCCTAGTTTGACCCTTCGCGAGTGATTGACAGCTGGCTCTCATAGACGGCAGCTGGACGGCAGACTCCAGATCAGCTCTGATTGGTTGTTTTCCTTCGGTCTGTGAAATCTTGCAGATGCCATTAGGAGCACCGGAGGACACAGAGGAACATGATTTTTTTCAGATTACCTGTCTCATGCACTACTGTCAGGATAGTGACTGTTTTATAAAAATAACTTTTTTTAATCATATTTGCTCCATTTCTACCCACTGCAGCTTTAGGTCTGGAGTTTAAATAGATAGGGCAAGGTAGGTATACACAGTTACAATAACTGTACACCACTTTATATGAAGCTTATGCGAAAGTTCAGACAGGAAGACCCTCTTTACCCTCTTTCATTCACAACCTTTCTGTCTCTCTTATCTCTACTGGCTCCTACTCTATCAGCTGACTGTGGGTGGTTCATTCTTAATAACCAAACAGATTCTGCCACGCTCTCTCTGAGCCAATCATATCATTGCAATCAATTTTAAAACTGTACTCCTCTGCTGCCTCAGTTCTCATTCAGAGCAGCTCGATGCAACCCGCCTCCACCCCATCACCTCCAGTCTTCATCATATTCAGGCCTGCTCCACATCCCTTCATTGGATCCTCAGTACTCCCTTCACCACCACCACCAGTGTCTAGACTCCAAGGGGGGAATATACCTAATCTCATCACGGCATCACTACCCCCTTTTATATACTACGTCACGATGGAGTCTAATCGCCAAAGACTTTGCACTATTCTTCTCATCATGCATCATGTAATAAATTTTTGTTCAATCGATACTGGGTCTCTCCTGATTGAAATAGGTTTGTAAAAGGAACTATAACTGTGGACAGACCCAGATCCGGCATCGCTGCCGCTCTCTCTCTCTCTCTCTCTCTCTCTCTCTGTCTCTCTCAACCCAACCAGTCGAGGTTGATGGCCGCCCACCCTGAGCCTGGTTCTGCCCAAGGTTTCTACCTGCTAAAGGGGAATTTTTTCTAGCCATTGTTGCACCAAGTGCATGCTCATGGGGGATCTCTTGTTAGATCTCTAAATTATAGAGTACGGTCTAGACCTGCTCTATATGAAAAGCGGCTCGGGATAACATCTGTTATAATTTGACTCTATATAAAAATATATTGAAATGATTTGGATTTATCCTGCTCCAGCAGAGGCTCCTCCTCCTCCAGGAGCAGAGCTTGGCCCCGCTGCTCTGACAGCAGGAGAAACACATCCAATCACAAGGGCGTGTTGAGGCAATGCGTACTAGCCAATCACAGTGCAGTAGGGCGGGACTAGGCAGAACAAAATGTTAAAAAAAATAACGTGCTCCCGGCTCAGCTGTCGTCATGTTGAGAACCGTGCGGAGGCAATAGAAATGCTCCAAATCTCGCATTTATCTCCTTTAATAAAGAGTCGTCTTTACAAAAGCCTTAAAAATGACCTTCTCCTATCTTACATATATCTGTACATCAGTTTAAGGAATGAATGCACAGAACCCACATACACAGTTTAACACTATTTATTTAGATGCTACACATGTATAATCATTCAGTTACAATCCATCATGGTAGGTACATTAATGTTTTTAATCATATTACACAAATATTATACAGTCAAGACACTGTTCAAGGTACAGCATAATACAAGTCGATTAGCTCTACCTATTTCAGGTACAAAATATTTCAGTTAGCAAGAAAATGTGATTATGAGTCATCTTTAGCGCTAATTATATTTGTAAAGAGTTTACTAAGACGCAGATACGTAAGGATTTGGAAACATCACACATTAAAGTAAAATCCATGGATGGGAAGAGTCTCTTGTGCAAAAAACTAAAACTATCCCTACAGCAAACAGTTTGCTCAGATTTACAATATCATTAAATGGAAATGGAATATATTACACAGTGATCCAGCTTTGTTCCCTGAACCTCCCACTTTCGTCTAGAAGACCTTACAAGACAAGCTGGACAAGCCACAGTCATCTGTCACCAAAGATTTCTTGGCTTCAAGCAACATTTCCAAAATGGATAAATTTGTGGATGTGTTCACTATGACATATAAAGTAAATCACTTTGCTAACTGCAACACTTCTGTCCTGGTTTATTGCCCTATGGATTTTCTATGTGGTGAGAACAAAAAGGAGATTCAAAGACAGACTTGGGGAGCATAAAATTGCTATAAGTACAAAAAAATGTATACTATCCTATGGCTGTTCATTACAGTCAAGCTGGACATGGGAGTTCTTCTTCCCTGAAAGACATTGCCCTTGAAGTCATACCCAACCATATAAGAGTTGGCGATAGACAAAAGCTGGGCATACACTGTACGATTTTAGAAGTGTTATTGTGTAACTCCTATTCCTACGTGTAGATTGTTTGCGATGTATAGCCAAAGCTCACGATTTATGTGCTCACACTGTACGGTCCGATCATCAGCCACGACCTGAGTGATCACACTGTACAGTGCGATCAGTTCCTGTGGGTCGTTTTGGCTGTTGACAGCTGTCAATAAAGATTGGTTTGAAAGCTCCAAGGCAGGTAAAGTTTGTTTGCTAGCAGAGGTCTGTACGGGTCACAGTGCCAACAAGGCAGAAACGTGCTGCCTTGATCATCTGTGCCATCCTGTCTGCTGAAACGTCTAAAAAAAAGAGATGCCGGCGTATATGGACTCGCAGGTGGCAAGGAAGACTTGGACAGCAGTGGCGGCTGCCAAAAAATTGGGAAAGACAGGAGGACAGGAGGAAAACCAACCCACGGCTTCATGTTATTTTTACACTCGTTGGCTACTTATCTCTACTTTCTTTCTTTATGAAACAAAAGAACATAATTCACATTCAGTATAACAATAACAAAAGAGTCAGGGGTTTTCACCCTAAACAAAAATATTAAAACCCACATATATTGAGTGTCTTAATAGCCTTTTTCTTCTTCATTTTATTGAGCAGTATTTATTGTTAAATTTATATTTATGAATAAAAGATTAAAAGTAAACATGTCAAATTTATTATGAGATAATATTGTTTTGGGGTTTTTGAATAAACCAAACATCTCATTTTCCTATAATAATGTCTTCTACAATCTACAAAGGTCTTTATGTCTTCTTTTTTTTTTTCTAATTTCTGCATGTAGTGACTGACAGGGTAATATTTATGAATAATATCGAAGGACACTTCCTTAACCTATTAGGTATTTATGAAGAAGAATTCAGACCTTCTTCCAATAGTCTATATATAATTTACAAACTGATTCCAATATGCAATGACTTGTCTTTGAAACAGGACAGTTATGGCTGTATTATTATTTTGGAGATGTGATGAGAAACATATTGTTCCTACTGGGGAGTCAGCTAGGTTGGGCTTATCTCTACTTTCTTATTAAGCAGTAAAACAACGATTAAGATTTCTAATAAACAATCACTGCAGGCTCTGGATGGGGATGAACCTTGTGTGTACGTCTGTGTACAGAAGCCTAGTAGAAGCCTGTCAGTCCAATGAGCGCCCAGTACGTTACAGTGGGAACACCCTCCATGATGTGAAATAAACGAGAAACATTTTGGATTGTTAATTTAAAGGCTACTAAGCCTCCACCACTGAATGATGAAGTAGAGTTTTTGCCATTCCTATAACATCCTGACTTTCTAAACATCATGCACATTTTAAGTCCAGTCCACTATCATCTAATCATGTTTACAATTTTTTTACATATCAACATTTTTACTGTCACTTATCTAACCATTATGCAATAAATCCTCAACCTGACAAATTGGGATATGATGATTTATTCCTTAGTTATGCCAATTTTGTATTTACAATATAGTAGCATTTGCTTTATCAGGTTATTGAGTTTTGTCCTGTTTGGGAAAATGTCTCCATTTGCAGAAGTATCATATTTTACTACGGTATTGCAGGTACTTCTGGTACATATAATTGTTTGCCTATCTTATATACTTATTTCTTCACTGAAATTCATTGAATTTCTATTCAATATATATATATTTGAGGCATGGATATTAATTTTTTTGTTAATTTTATATTGTTTTCTTTTTTCAGTTTTCTGAACATTACTTATTAGTATTCGTTTGGTATTTTCAGGATTTTTCCACCTTATGTAAATTGTGTATTGATATTATGCTTTTATGTATACTTATATCTCTCTGACATACTAGACGCATGCATGTGGCCCTTCATATCGCTTTAGTGTCCTCCATTGGTGATATACAAGGCCTTATGAATGCCACCCACGGCTGGTATATAATCCTGACTGATTAGTTGTTGGTCAGACCCTGATGAAGACCTAGAGTCGATACGCGTTGTTCTGTTTTATAGCCTTTGCTCAGAAAATAAAATCACTGTATATTTTTTCACCTGAAGATGGAGTGCCTTAGCTTTTTTCCATGGTTGTTTGCACCACTTGAGGACGATTTATCCAGCAAGGATTCTGTTTCATTTACTAAGAGGTTTGCACATTACAGTAGACTGGAGTTTTCCTGGAAAATAATCAACTATAAACATCATTACTTAAATATATGCTCCACGGTCCTTATTGCACATGGCAACGCTGTGAAACTTTCACTGATATGACACCGACGGTGGCTCCAACAACTGCTCCAGCTGCGATTCCAACTGCCACACCGATTGGACCTCCAGCAATTCCCAGCACACCTCCGACAGCAGCACCACAGGCCGTTGCTATAGCGATTACAGGAGCAGCGATAAAGTCATTTGATCTTTCAGCTCGAGCTCTGGCTTCATACTCATATTTTAAATGCACCCGCTTCTCCTCCCTGCGGAAGGACCGTCTTCCCACAACTTTGGCTTTCAGTTCATCCAGCTCTTTCTGCCTCTGGTCTTCCAACTCCTTCAGGAGTCGCTGTTTCTCTTTCTCTATGGCTGCCTCTGCTCTCATGAACATTTCGTTAGTATAGTAGCTTCCACCGTTAACCTTAGTCATCTTGTCAATTTTGTCCAGGAGCTGACTGGTTTGAGAATCGTCTTTGATTTCGTTGTTAAAGACATGGTATTGATGGTAGCACTTCTGAATGATGACTTGCAGTTCAGGACTCTCTGAAATAAAGCCCTCAATGGTTTGGTTCCTCAGCTGGTCTCCATGTGTGAACAACACCATCGTGTATTTAGCTGCATCTTCACCAAAAGTACTTTGAATCATCTTGACGGTTTCCTTCTCCTCCTGGGTGAACCTGCCCAGCTGGAGAACCACCAGGAAGGCATGAGGACCAGGAGCAGACAGAGAGATGCACATCTTGATCCTCTTCAACACTTCTTCTTGGGTGAAATTAGTGTCAAACAGCCCCGGAGTGTCGATGACGGCGACCATTCGACCTGCAATAGCCCCCTTAGCTTTCTGACATTCAGACGTCATGGAAGATGGGGACAGCTCAGACTCAAACGCTTCCCTCCCCAGGATGGTGTTTCCTGCAGCGCTCTTCCCCACTCCGGTCTTCCCGACTAGAACAATCCTCCTTACATTTGGATCTGTGGCACCTCCGTACCCTGTCGGACAGAAATAAACCGTTCGTCATACAGTACTGCGTTGTCAAACACAGAGGCTGTGTGCACACTCCAGATGGAAAAAAAAGATCTCAGCTGACTCCATTTTTGTCGCCTCTCATGAGACAATATCAGAGTGCTTGTCCGTTGAGCCAACAGGTTACAAGGCTGAAAAAAACGTTTAGCTCTGATGTTATGCAACAGGTCAAACAAGTAAAAAAAATTAAGATAAGTTATAAAAGCAACACGAGGCAATATAAAAAGATAATATATGAGACACAAATTTAATTTATTTTGACTCAGCTATAGCTGTCTGACGACTTTTTAGAGAGACCTGTAAAGACAATATTACAGTAGTCAGGCCTACTTTCCTAAAACCTGTTGAGACATAACTCCTTTAATTCTAGAAATTCTTAATGTGATAGTATGTCCATGTCCATGACTACATAAAGATTTCTGGCTTGGTTTGTGGTCTTTACTGTTAGTGACTGAAGCTGAGCACTTAATTCTTCTTCTTTGGGCTTCTTGTATTGTCATGTATTATATGTAATGTCTTGTTTTTAATCTGGACCTTGAGTCTGCAATACATTTTGAATTGAATTGAATTATCGTTCTTTAACTGGAGACATTTTGGCACATCCAATCATTGATTTGAATGTACTTACTCTGTGCATATTTTGGACCATAGTCACCTGGTGATGTTATATAAACTTCTGTGCATAATTATTATAAGATATTTAGTTTTTTTTAATGAAAATAAACTATTGAAAGAAAAACACACACTCTGCTTTGTAAGTTATGGCTTTTATTGTCTCACTGACTTTATTCTTTGGTATTTTATTCTTCTTCTTCTAAAGGCCTCTCTTGGGGGCATTTTTTTCGTGCGATTAAATCATTATTAATCGCACGTCAATATATTTTTTGAACTGTTCGTTTTGTCAAGAATGCTTTCACACGTAATGCAAATATTACATTGCGAAAAAGAGGTGTAAAAGGCCGATTTCTGAGCTGCAGAATGGGTTCAGTTGCGCATATGTTTATGAAACAACAACACGGAGGCTCCGTAGTCCGAACCAGGATGGCTAACTTTATTACTCCTTTCAAACTTGACAAAGGCAGAGCAGACCAGATCCACTTCTTTCATTCAAACCTTTCACAATAAAAGCCCTAAACATATAATATTCACAGGCAAGAATTTTTTGCGTTTTTGTGTCATTTATTCGTCACATGCCTGGTGTGTAAAGGCCTTTAGTCTTTGAATTGAATCATGGAAGCCCATTTCTGCCACAAAATAATTCATTAAATGAAAGGTTAGTACTGATTTAAAATAATCAGCTTCTGTGTTGAGCTGCCAACCATGAGTTGCAATTTTTCTGGTTGCAACAGAGACATTTGTTTATTCCCCAGCTCTCTCTCCCCTCATTTCCTGACATCTCACTACTGTCAGCTATATGATAAAGACATAAGATGCCCCCAAAACAATTATTGCTTATTATATATATATATTATATATATATATATATTATATGGGATTGCTAAAAAGTATATGGTATAACTTAGTTAAAATTGATGTCTGACTATGTAACCTATAAGGAACTTCCCAGCCCGTTTTCATTCCCAGGGCGTCAGTTACCGACGCTTTGTCATGGCCCTCGGCCATTTAATTTCATTATATTTATTTTAGACATAATTTGTAAATAATAATAATAGTCCATGATTAAAAGCCGGTACTCTATTAATACATGGAGCCGTGCAAGTCAATGCATTTTCCACAGCACTGTCCTGCAAATATTTCAGAATAAAAGCCTTGTTAACAAATGAAGGGATACTGTACACAGAAAAATATGCTAGAGGGCTTTTATGTTGAAATGGAAACAGGAAGTGTTGAGTTAAAAATAAATACATTTTACGTTACCTAAAAGCAACAGTTGTTCTCTGACACACTTGTGAAACTGCGGTTACGTGAGCCGCAGAGTGCAAAACCGTGGTGCCGCCAGCTGCCGTCTGTTGCTCCTAAAGTAGTGTTATTATGGTAGGAATGGCCTCTGAGTGAGGCCAACACTACCATGGTTTTGCACTCGGTGAGTCACGTTAACGCAGTCTTAGAAAGGGAGGAGTGAGCGGAGGGGTACTCAGTTGGTTGCAATTTGCAAACACACCACTAGATGCTGCCAAATCCTACACACCGGACCTTTAAGATGCAAATAGCTAAATGTTTTTCACTCAAGGAAATCCTTATTTTAATAAATTCTATTCTCACAGCACAACCATGTACCACAGGCATTTGAGTCATAAACAACCACAGGTAAATCATTTGAATCGTGAATTGAAACAACAAAATATTTGTCACACAAACATTGATGCTCTTGCTCGAGTTTTCATCTGCTGCTATTCAACAAACTGTTTACATTTAAAAGACTATTAAATAAAGGTGCCATGCTATTGTTCCGACGTTCCATTATTCCGTACACCGGGAGTGTGGTGACGTAGTTTTAAGAGCTAAAAGACACACACCTGTTTGTTCGTGTCCTGTGTCCACAACGTTCAGTTTCATTTTCACTGTGCATAAGTAGTTTTAAGCCCAACCTTGTAGTTCTTTCCTAAACCTGTGTGACAAGTCAAAATGTCTGTAATGGAAAACACATCAAAATTTTAAAAATAGATCTGTATGTACAGTATGTCTTGGTGTGTTTCTTGCCTGTCCTGTTTTTCATATTCTGCTGCCAAATTGCTATTTGTCATCACAAGCGCAAAGTCAAAGTAGTTTAGAGCAATCATTTTCTGTGGTTTGCTCTACACTACTTTGACTTTAAACTTGTGTTGCGTTTTAGTTTTGTGGGTTACAAAACCATTAGGGTTACCAAAGCATTACTAAATGTAAAAATGTCATTAACATCAGGATCTGCTGCTATTACTATTAATGCTAAACTGTCACCACTGTTTTCATTCAACTGTGGTTGGTGGAATTATAGACCAGCTCCGTCAAAGCCCACACTGTCACTAACTGCACTCCCTGCATAAATATCTAGCTAATTTTTTGAAAAAACAAAAAAGTGATTTCAGAGAGAAGCAGACATAAGGGTCTACACTGTGCATTTGGAGGATATCAGGATGTCAAACTGATTCAGCAGCTAAAACGGGTTAAAAAGATAAAATCAGAAGCTAAAGCCTACAGATCACAGCCTTAAAATGAACATCACCTGGCAATCAATACAGAACACAATGAAATGAAGGAACAACACTGTTCCTATGAAGCCGGGTAGGTTTGTATTCACTGTTACAATCATTACAAAGTAAAAGCAGCAGGTTTCTATGTAGAAACATAACGTTTTCAACCTCTCTGAGTAACTTGTATCACTATTACACGTGCACCAGGCACAACAGTTAACCATGACTAGCTCGAAATCCAAAAAAACAGCCTGAAAATGAAGAGAATCTGAAACAATTGCATGAGAGTCTATGGAGCAGAGCCGGATAGTTGTCGGACCCTGGTCGAAGCTGGCCGATGCTACGCTATGATTGGTCAGTCTGGGTTCTAGGGGCGGGACGTAGCGAAGGGTCAATTGGTCATTGTACCTTTACGAATTACTCCATCGCAAAATTAATTACATTACTTGTTACATTTGTCCGTTACTCAACCAAGCTCGTCAAAGGTGCCTTTTAAAGGGATAGTTCTGGTGTTTTGAAGTGGGGTTGTATGAAGTACTAGTAGGTGTATTACCTACAGTAGATGGTGGTCGGCACGCCTACAGTTTGGAGAAACAGACTGGAGTAACAACACGGGAGCAAAGCAAGTACTGCTTACATATTTTCGCCACATAAAAGAAAGGCTAACCTAAAAGAAAATCAAGTTTAAGTATACGCAATATTTAGAATAATTTCACCACTTTATCTTGCCATCAGACAGCCCTTTCAGACGGGGAACTTAACGGAAAGTAAAACTTATCTATGCTCTCTTCAAAGCCACCAGGCTCCATTATAGATAAGTTTTACTTTCAGTTCAGCTTCCCATCGGAAAATATTCTTAATATAGCGTACATTTAAACTGATATTGGTTTTTTTATGTGAGCCTTTCTTTTAGGTGACTAAAATATGTTTTTTCTACTGTAGTTAATGCACTGACCATGGATAAGTACCTCAAACAACCCCACTTCAAAACACCCAAACTATCCCTTTAACATTCTGAAATCATTCGTGTCCACACCACTGTCACACATTCTAAATGTATCACATGTAGAGGTTGAAAACAAGACATATGGTTTAAGAAGTAGTCGGCTTGGAAGTATTTTACTAACCATCAACAGCTAGCTCTCCAACTTTGAACAAAAGCAGGTGAAACCTAATTTCCTAATTGCCCAAAAGGATGTTCACTAGTGGCTAACGTTAGCAAGGCAGCTATATGGACATAATGTGTTAATAAGACAACTCTGGCCTCACCAGGAGGCAAATTTGTCTTTTATTGCCAAGCTAACAAAGCCATTCTCACTCCCAACTCATCAAATATCGGCATCGGAGACCGACGGATGGAGGCACCCTTTAGCGACAGTTGGTGACAAACTGTGCTTTCAACTAACTCCAATGTAACCCCACCCAACAGTCGGAGCAAGTGACGTAGTATTGAAACTATAAGTAATGTTGACTTATTTTGTCACGTGACTCGTCAGCTCCGTGAGTCACTGGAGTCATTGTGAAGTTAACGTCAAGCATGACCGTTTCCTAACCCCTAACTAAGTGGTTGTGTTGCCTAAACCTAACATCCTGTGAAAACAGAAATTTATTTTGAAAGGTTAGCGTGTAGCGTAAAAGCGTATATTGACACGCTGTCCCTGACACGTGACACATGCGTCGGTCTCCGATGCCGAGGGGCACTGACCAAGCTAAGTATTTAGTGTTATTGGGATTAGTAACTGTGATGTAATTACTGAAGTAAAAATAGTAATCCTTTACACTAGTTACTGAAAAAAGTAATGACTGTAACGTGTTGTTAGGCAGACACTACCCTACACAGATTGCACACTGATAAAGAATAATAGGATGATGTCAATGTCATATTTTTAACCCTTTCAACTCTAAATTTTCACATTCATCCCTTAAAAATGAATTCATTCAGCGTAGGAGTTCTTCAACCTCATAATTCGCTATCAAAGGGCTGAGATTTTGATGTTTCACTACAATATAAAGACAATACCGGATTAATTAATCTAAAAATATATACAGAGGGACGTGTCAATAAAGCAAAATATGTGCAGTAATATAAATTACTCTCAAACAAAGGGAAAAAGAATAATTCCAGACATTCACAGAAAAACACCTGACGCTTACCTTGATAGTATTGCTTGCTCATGTTGAAAAGCTAAAAGGATCTTGCTGCTGTGTGTCCTGTCATGCTTTGAATTTTTCTTCCTGACACTTCACCTTTCGTACTTGTGTCTTGCTGCTAGACTGGAATTTCCAAGCACAAGGAAGTGCAGCATGTTTTTTAAAATGTAGTCACAGGGCATGTGGAATGTTGAGTAGCGTGTTCCTGCAACAGAGGAGGCTGCAGTCTCAGGACCGCAGTCCTCGGACCGCATGTGATTAGTTTTTATTATGGATTGCTAAAAAGTATATGGTATAACTTAGTTAAAATTGATGTCTGACTATGTAACCTATAAGGAACTTCCCAGCCCGTTTTCATTCCCAGGGCGTCAGTTACCGACGCTTTGTCATGGCCCTCGGCCATTTAATTTCATTATATTTATTTTAGACATAATTTGTAAATAATAATAATAGTCCATGATTAAAAGCCGGTACTCTATTAATCCATGGAGACGTGCAAGTCAATGCATTTTCCACAACACTGTCCTGCAAATAGTTCAGAATAAAAGCCTTGTTAACAAATGAAGGGATTCTGTCCACAGAAAAATATGCTAGAGGACGTTTATTTTGAAATGGAAACAGGAAGTGTTGAGTTAAAAATTAATACATTTTACGTTACCTGAAAGCCACAGTTGTTCTCTGACACACTTGTGAAACTGCGGTTACGTGAGCCGCAGAGTGCAAAACCGTGGAGCCGCCAGCCGCCGTCTGTTGCTCCTAAAGTAGTGTTATTATGGTAGGAATGGCCTCTGAGTGAGGCCAACATTACCATGGTTTTGCACTCGGTGAGTCACGTTAACGCAGTCTTAGAAAGGGAGGAGTGAGCGGAGGGGTACTCAGTTGGTTGCAATTTGCAAACACACCACTAGATGCTGCCAAATCCTACACCTTTAAGTGACCTTTAAGATGCAAATAGCTAAATGTTTTTCACTCAAGGAAATCCTTATTTTAATAAATTCTATTCTCACAGCACAACCATGTACCTCAGGCATTTGAGTCATAAACAACCACAGGTAAATCATTTGAATCGTGAATTGAAACAACAAAATATTTGTCACGCAAACATTGATGCTCTTGCTCGAGTTTTCATCTGCTGCTATTCAACAAACTGTTTACATTTAAAAGACTATTAAATAAAGGTGCCATGCTATTGTTCCGACGTTCCATTATTCCGTACACCGGGAGCGTGGTGACGTAGTTTTTAGAGTTAAAAGACACACACCTGTTTGTTCGTGTCCTGTGTCCACAACGTTCAGTTTCATTTTCACTGTGCATAAGTAGTTTTAAGCCCAACCTTGTAGTTCTTTCCTAAACCTGTGTGACAAGTCAAAATGTCTGCAATGGAAAACACATCAAAATGTTAAAAATAGATCTGTATGTACAGTATGTCTTGGTGTGTTTCTTGCCTGTCCTGTTTTTCATATTCTGCTGCCAAATTGCTATTTGTCATCACAAGCGCAAAGTCAAAGTAGTTTAGAGCAAACATTTTCTGTGGTTTGCTCTACACTACTTTGACTTTAAACTTGTGTTGCGTTTTAGTTTTGTGGGTTAAAAAAACCATTAGGGTTACCAAAGCATTACTAAATGTACAAATGTCATTAGCATCAGGATCTGCTGCTATTACTATTAATGCTAAACTGTCACCACTGTTTTCATTCAACTGTGGTTGGTGGAATTATAGACCAGCTCCGTCAAAGCCCACACTGTCACTAACTGCACTCCCTGCATAAATATCTAGCTAATTTTTTGAAAAAACAAAAAAGTGATTTCAGAGAGAAGCAGACATAAGGGTCTACACTGTGCATTTGGAGGATATCAGGATGTCAAACTGATTCAGCAGCTAAAACGGGTTAAAAAGATAAAATCAGAAGCTAAAGCCTACAGATCACAGCCTTAAAATGAACATCACCTGGCAATCAATACAGAACACAATGAAATGAAGGAACAACACTGTTCCTATGAAGCCGGGTAGGTTTGTATTCACTGTTACAATCATTACAAAGTAAAAGCAGCAGGTTTCTATGTAGAAACATAACGTTTTCAACCTCTCTGAGTAACTTGTATCACTATTACACGTGCACCAGGCACAACAGTTAACCATGACTAGCTCGAAATCCAAAAAAACAGCCTGAAAATGAAGAGAATCTGAAACAATTGCATGAGAGTCTATGGAGCAGAGCCGGATAGTTGTCGGACCCTGGTCGAAGCTGGCCGATGCTACGCTATGATTGGTCAGTCTGGGTTCTAGGGGCGGGACGTAGCAAAGGGTCAATTGGTCATTGTACCTTTACGAATTACTCCATCGCAAAATTAATTACATTACTTGTTACATTTGTCCGTTACTCAACCAAGCTCTGTCAAAGGTGCCTTTTAAAGGGATAGTTCTGGTGTTTCGAAGTGGGGTTGTATGAAGTACTAGTAGGTGTATTACCTACAGTAGATGGTGGTCGGCACGCCTACAGTTTGGAGAAACAGACTTGAGTAACGACACGGGAGCAAAGCAAGTACTGCTTACATATTTTCGCCACATAAAAGAAAGGCTAACCTAAAAGAAAATCAAGTTTAAGTATACGCAATATTTAGAATAATTTCACCACTTTATCTTGCCATCAGACAGCCCTTTCAGACGGGGAACTTAACGGAAAGTAAAACTTATCTATGCTCTCTTCAAAGCCACCAGGCTCCATTATAGATAAGTTTTACTTTCAGTTCAGCTTCCCATCGGAAAATATTCTTAATATAGCGTACATTTAAACTGATATTGGTTTTTTTATGTGAGCCTTTCTTTTAGGTGACTAAAATATGTTTTTTCTACTGTAGTTAATGCACTGACTATGGATAGGTAGCTCAAACAACCCCACTTCAAAACACCCAAACTATCCCTTTAACATTCTGAAATCATCCGTGTCCACACCACTGTCACACATTCTAAATGTATCACATGTAGAGGTTGAAAACAAGACATATGGTTTAAGAAGTAGTCGGCTTGGAAGTATTTTACTAACCATCAACAGCTAGCTCTCCAACTTTGAACAAAAGCAGGTGAAACCTAACTTCCTAATTGCCCAAAAGGATGTTCAGTAGTGGCTAACGTTAGCAAGGCAGCTATATGGACATAATGTGTTAATAAGACAACTCTGGCCTCACCAGGAGGCAAATTTGTCTTTTATTGCCAAGCTAACAAAGCCATTCTCACTCCCAACTCATCAAATATCGGCATCGGAGACCGACGGATGGAGGCACCCTTTAGCGACAGTTGGTGACAAACTGTGCTTTCAACTAACTCCAATGTAACCCCACCCAACAGTCGGAGCAAGTGACGTAGTATTGAAACTATAAGTAATGTTGACTTATTTTGTCACGTGACTCGTCAGCTCCGTGAGTCACTGGAGTCATTGTGAAGTTAACGTCAAGCATGACCGTTTCCTAACCCCTAACTAAGTGGTTGTGTTGCCTAAACCTAACATCCTGTGAAAACAGAAATTTATTTTGAAAGGTTAGCGTGTAGCGTAAAAGCGTATATTGACACGCCGTCCCTGACACGTGACACATGCGTCGGTCTCCGATGCCGAGGGGCACTGACCAAGCTAAGTATTTAGTGTTATTGGGATTAGTAACTGTGATGTAATTACTGAAGTTAAAAAAGTAATCCTTTACACTAGTTACTGAAAAAAATAATGACTGTAACGTGTTGTTAGGCAGACACTACCCTACACAGATTGCACACTGATAAAGAATAATAGGATGATGTTCATGTCATATTTTTAACCCTTTCAACTCTAAATTTTCACATTCATCCCTTAAAAATGAATTCATTCAGCGTAGGAGTTCTTCAACCTCATAATTCGCTATCAAAGGGCTGAGATTTTGATGTTTCACTACAATATAAAGACAATACCAGATTAATGAATCTAAAAATATATACAGAGGGACGTGTCAATAAAGCAAATTATGTGCAGTAATATAAATTACTCTCAAACAAAGGGAAAAAGAATAATTCCAGACATTCACAGAAAAACACCTGACTCTTACCTTGATAGTATTGCTTGCTCATGTTGAAAAGCTAAAAGGATCTTGCTGCTGTGTGTCCTGTCATGCTTTGAATTTTTCTTCCTGACACTTCACCTTTCGTACTTCGACATGGGCGTTCCCCATCTTGCTGCTAGACTGGAATTTCCAAGCACAAGGAAGTGCAGCATGTTTTTTAAAATGTAGTCACAGAGCATGTGGAATGTTGAGTAGCATGTTCCTGCAACAGAGGAGGCTGCAGTCTCAGGACCGCAGTCCTCGGACCGCATGTGTTGAGTTTTTGCGAAGAGTACTGTCCTAGAATGCTTGTTTAATACTCATTGTTTCACCATTTTGATTAAGATTAAATAATCATAATAAGCCACTCAAATGTCAATAACATGTTATTTCTATTCAGTTTTAGTTTCATATATCTCTCTCTCTCTCTCTCAGGAGTCATTGAAACCTTTCAATTTTGTCGTCCTCCGCTGTACAGGGAGGCAGTTTGCAAACGTTTAAGTTTTGTAAATGTAATGTTATTATTATTTTAACACAAATCATGATCTTTTCATTCCTAAACCCAAGTAGTTGTGTTGCCTAGACCTAAATTGTTTCCGTGGTGGCGGCACGTAATTTAACACATTACATGTAATGCGGTTTTAAGAGGTCGTGGTCATTTCATGTAGGCTATTTCTAACTAATCGATTTAAAATATTTAATCATGATTAATCGCATGATTGTCCATATTTAATTGTGATTAATCACAAATTAATCAAACATTTGTGATGTTCAAAATGCACCTTAAAGGGAGATTTGTCAAGTATTTAATACTCTTATCAACATGGGAGTGGGCAAATATGCTTGCTTTATGCAAATGTATATATATTTATTATTGGAAATCAATTAACAACAAAAAACACTGACAAATATTGTCCAGAAAACCCTCACATATACTGAATTTAGCATAAAAAATATGCTCAAATTATAACATGGCGAACTCAAGCCCAACAGGCAACAACAGCTGTCAGTGTGTTGACTTGACTATGACTTGCCCCAAACTGCATGTGATTATCATAAAATGGGCATATCTGTAAAGGGGAGAATCGTGGGTACCCATAGAACCCATTTTCATTCACATATCTTGAGGTCAGAGGTCAAGGGACCCCTTTGAAAATGGCCATGACAGTTTTTCCACACCAAAATTTAGCATAAGTTTGGAGCGTTATTTAGGCTCCTTCACTACAAGCTAGTATGAAGTGGTTGGTACCAATGGATTCCTTCGTTTTTTTAGTTTCATATGATACCAGTATCTTACTCTTTAAAACTGAGTTATTATCATGTTAGCTTTGACAGCCCTTGCAATCTCATGGTAAGGTGTCTAAATAGCACTTTACATACAAATAGCAAATTACAAGGTCATTCTGCATGTCATGAGAACACATGTTAGCTTTGTAATTTTTACGCCGTGCAACAAAATTACAGTAACGGCCGTAGTTCAGGCAACAAAACCGCTTTAGTTGGATTTAGGAAAAACACCATGGTTGGGCTTAAAATAAGTACATAAACTAAGTAAAATAAATACAGATGTAACTATGTACCAGAAGTACAGTATGGAAAACACGTCATTAACGTTACTTAAAATTAAATTTTTCTAGGTAGGGCTCTGCCACATCCAATCAATTTCAGCAAACATCCCGGTATGATTTAATGCAAAAAAGGTGAAAGTATTAAAAACACATTACTACTTTGCAGTTAAATAATTAACAATTATTTTATTCCAACAGGAAGAGTAAATGATGCTTTGAAAAGCAACAGTATAAAATCTACTCAGTGGTGGAATGTAACTAAGTAGCATTAACTCAAGTACTGTCCTTAAAGCTGGGGTCTGCGATCTTGGAAAACTAGCATAATTTGAAAGTCGCATCGCCTCAGGAGCTCCGTCTAAACCCCCCCCTCCCCTCGAAACTCCTTATAAGGCAACGCCCCCCACACACATGCACGAGCACCACCGCATCGTAACTACTTCACATTTTTCATAGCCATTTCATCACTAAATTCACTTCTGAAAAATGTTGAGGCGAGAAATCAACGGTGTAGATTTAGAATATTGACAGTTTTACGATGTTAGATGGCGAATCAAACATTGTCTCCACTGTTGTCGGAGTTTAGAAGCTCCACAAACTGCCGGCACAGCCAGCTAGCTCCTGCCGGGATCGCCACCTCTCCACCCGGGCATTCACTCACACAGACCCCGCTATGAGCTGGAGCTCTCTCAAGAGACCGGTCTCGTAGACGAGGGGCTTTATTTCCTTGTTGACGGAGGGCGGGGGGGGCAGCAGCTCGCTGGAGAGCCGGCCACAGAGCAGCAGAGAGGGGAGGGAAAGAGAGAGATACCTGCTGAGACAACACGACCCTTTTTAACATTACTCTAATATCTGGAGGGAGATCAGTCCACTCGTTTGTTTCTGTAACTGAAAAAGCAGTTTGAGTAACGTAAATTTTGTTCGGCAATGTTTTCTATCCGCCGTCTCCCCTCGTTGATAATCCTGTTTGTCTGACTTCACTTTGAGCTCTTAGAATAAATAGTTTAAATCTGCAGTATTTTATAAAGTAAACTAACAGAACATAAACAACTAAATCAAAGTTGTATTTTTCGATAATATGGTAATAGTGGTACGAGTTCGTTCTCGTTGTCCGGTGTTTTAAGAGCTGAGTTTTCTCTTCCACTCTCCAGTGAACGTGCGGCGGACACGCGCTTTGAGTTCACGCTGGTGCACGCTGAGGCTAGAGTACGAGCAGGGAGGCAGGGAGGCATCTGATTGGTTCCTTACAACCGGGACCATTTTTACTGACTGGTAGACGTTTTTACAGGATTACAGCAGCTACAGATGACGGATCTTTTCCGGTCTTTTTTCAGTGCTCATAAGAAACGGATTGCTGTCGGGGTGTAAAGACCATTTCAACCAATATAACAAAAAGTGTATACTGGATAAATCGCAGACCCCATCTTTAAGTACAATTTGAGGTACTTCTACTTTACTTGAGTATTTCCATGTTCTGCTACTTTCTACTTCTACTCAATTACATCTCAGAGGGAAATATTAGACTTTTTACTCCACTACATTTATCTGACAACTTTAGTTACTTTACAGATTCAGATTATTAATACAAAATATAATCAACTAATAAATTATGTAGGATTATAGATTAAACTACCCAGCAGTATATGGTCATTAAAATGAGCTCCACCTTTACCAGCTGCAACATTACAGTGATGAACACATTAAGGCATCAATTAGAATACAATACTATACATTATTCTGCATAAAGAGTACTTTTATGTTTGGTACTTCAGGTATACAGATGTTAATATTTTTGCACTTTTACTTTTGATGCAGGACTCTTACTTGTAACAGAGTATTTCTACATGGTAGTATTGCTACTTTAACTGAAGAACAAGATCTGAGTACTTCTTCCACTACTGCGTGTACTATAATACAATAAACATGTAATACAATAATAATATAATATAACAATATAACATGTAATAGGAAATGTTTACTTAATGCGATGCCCCTATTGACCTCGCTTTGTTTGGTAAATCAATAGTGAGGTAAAGATCAGGGGAAGTTAACATGAAGTGCAATTAGGAATACTGCTGTTAAGTCCTGAAGCTATTCAGACACCTGAATGAACATAAGCATGGGAATCAAGTGCTCTGAGGTGTAGAGATAGTAAACTCCAGCAAAACTTCTGCTTCAAATCTCTCTCACCTTACTCAAAAGGCACAACCACAACACATCCACAAATATTAATACTACATAAAACACAGTTAACAAGAACAATACAATTAATTTACCGGTCTCAATTAAGTTTCTGGATAGTAATGAACTCGAAAAACCGCTCCTGGATGTTATTGTTGGCATCGATGTAGCGTAGTACAAGCACCAGCTGGCAGTGGGTGGAAATGTCAGTCGTCTCGTCTGTTTGAATTGCGATAAAATCTGCGCTTTTTACTTCCTCCAGAATGTAATCCCTAAGCACTGACAGCATGCAGTCTAACAGCTCGTTTTGCACCGTCTTTGAAAACGGTGGCGGTCTTAAGGTGCTCCTCCAGCACGGTGTCCAGTGAGGCAACAAAATCCACCAACCCCCTGAAAACGCCAGGGTTGACCGAGGAATCGGTCTCGTCATGCCCACGCAGGGCCAACTCAAAAGCACCACAAAACTTCACACAATCGATTATTTTGGATAAAATGTGGCGGTTTTTATCCACCTCCTCATTGTGTTTCCTAGCCGCAAGCCTGTGGCCGTCATCCAGCTGCGTAGCGATGTTCACTCGGCCTAGCAAGGCTAGCTTGACAGAGTTTTCCATGTGTTCTCGTGTTTCTCTACTTTTTCCGACAGGTGCTTCATATCCTCCACTCCCGTTGTTGTCCCTGCTGGATCGGTCCCCGTCGTTTTAAGAAGCAAGCATGGAATGCAAAATAACGCATTAGCATGACCGCATCCAGCCAGCCTGGTCTTTCTGGTGTACCAGCTACGACAGAATCCTCGCATATAACGTTACGTCTTCCCTTTTTCACTAGCCTGCTGTTTTATTACCAGGTCGGGTTGATCTGGGCCCAGCTCCTTCACCTGTAGTTTGTCCGACAAAATTCTTCTCTCAAACAGCTCCAGGAGGAGAGATTTTACTGAGTTAGGGTTCTGTCTCGCAGTAGTGGTCGCACTCGCCATTGTCATTGTTAAAATGGCGCCCCTAGAGACCGCAGAGAGCAGTCCTGACTTTAGCAGTAGCTGGCTTGGGGCGATAAAATAATCGTCCCTCTCGTATTAGATTTGAGGACGCTGATTGGCTAAATTTAATGTCATACGTTCAGAGCTTGAATCGGCTATTGGCTAAGCTGCTACAAAGACCCGCCTGTTGTGGGCGATTTCTCCATCGCCCTAGAGCTGAACTTCAGACATACAGTCAGGTAGAGGGGAGTCAGCGACGTGCAGGAAAAGCATATATTTTGCACAGATGATTTCCTATCATATTTTAAACATATTACTGGGTGAATTCCATATTTAAAACACACACATATTGATAATTTGTATAATTTATTATTATTATTATTATTATTATTAGTAGTAGTAGTAGTAGTAGTAATGTTTTTTTGTGTGTAACTCCGCCACTGATAAGCAGTCTGTCTCACTTTGTATTCTACATCACTAGCTCTGAGCGTAGCATATTTACGCAGATGCGTTTACATTGCAGTCAATACAGACTACATGGCGTACAATTTACATGCCAAAAGCAATTCAATTCAATTCAATTCAATTCAATTCAATTCAATACAATTCAATTCAATTCAATTCAATTGCAAGAACAGCATTCTTATTGCCTGCGAAATGACTTGCAAATTACTGTCATTCATACACCATTTAGTGTGATTGTAGGCTGGTTTATTGATACCACTCTCACGTCTGTGTGGTAGGCCTAAATATGAAGCAGGAGCTAGCAGACAGTTAGCGTAGCCTAGAATAAAAGAGGGGACACAGCTAGAGTAGCCTGGCTCTGTCCAAAGGTAAAAAATGTGAATACTTGAACATCCATAGCTCACTAACCAACACATGGTGTCTTGTTTGTTTAATCCATACCGAAAACTAAGTGTAAAATTGACCATTTTCTGTAGTACGTGGTGTTAGCTCTGCTAACTATGCTGCTGGCTCCAGCTACCATACAGACATGGTGTGATGTATCAATCTTCTCATCCAACTCTGTAAGCAAGCAAATAAGCATATTTCCCAAAGTGTTGAGCTATTCCTGGAAAGGCCTATTGTGTAGGATTTAACGGCATCTAGAGGTGAGGGTGCAGATGCAACCAAATGAAACTTCTCCCGTGTGCCAAGCATGTAGGAAAACTACGGTGGCCGACACGAAAACTGAAAATCGCGAATGGCCCTATGTGTTTGGTTTGTCCATTCTGGGCTACTGTAGAAACATGGTGGCCGGCTCTGTGAAGACAACCCGCTCCCTATGTAGATATAAACGGCTCATTATAAGGTAACGAAAACACAACAATTCTTATTATCAGGTGATTATACACTAAAGAAAACAAACTTATTAATATCATATTCAATTTCTGCCAATAGATCCCTCTAATTGTTACACACTGTTCCTTTAAGAATTTCATTAGCATTTCTGATGTTGGTCACTTGTCTGTCTCATGGATAAATACTCTTCCATTTTTGTTGTGAAGTTTTATCTGTAATGATTGCTCAAGCCTCCCAGTTTCACCATGAGCTTTCCAGCTTTGCTATGGATATATAACGCTTTGGTGGGCTAAATCAATAAATAAAACTATACTTCTCATGAGGTCACCTAGAAAACAGTTTTGTCCATTAATCAGATCAGTAGTTTGGATGGTATTTCTGACACTAAGACACTTTAGACACTCTGACACCAGACTTTAATATCCAGGAATACACATTATCTACTCTACACTCTCTATCTGTGTAACACTTTGACCACAATTTAGCATATTGACCATACACGGTCATACTAGGTTTCAGATTTTGGAAAGGTAACTCCAGGCCAATGCTCACAGATGGTCCTGAAAGGTCCTGAAAAGCTTAAAAAAACACTCACTGACAAACTTGTCGAACTTGTCCAAACAACTTTGGGACAGGTCTCCATGACTCGACAGAAGTTGGCATCAAACATTTGTTCTTTCTTTTTTGAATGTCTTTATGGCCTTGGAATGTTTGTTTAAAGGGCGGGTCCATCTGCATTCTTTTCTGGGTCTTTCAAATGGAAACATTTAGCGCTAAATTTTGGCGAGGAAAAACTAGCATGGCCATTTTCAAAGGGGTCCTTTGACCTCTGACCTCAAGATATGTAAATGAAAATGGGTTCTATGGGTACCCACAAGTCTCCCCTTTACAGACATGCCCACTTTATGATAATCACATGCAGTTTGGGGCAAGTCATAGTCAAGTCAGCACACTGACACACTGACAGCTGTTGTTGCCTGTTGGACTTGAGTCCTCTGTCATTGTTTTGTGTTGTTAATGGGTTTCCAGTAATAACTATATACATACATTTGCATAAAGCAGCATATTTGTTCACACCCTTTTTGATGAGAGTATTAAATACTTGACAAATCTCCCTTTAAGGTACATTTTGAACAGATGAAAAATTTATGATTAATTTGTGATTAACTATGGGCAATCATGCGATTACTCGCGATTCAATATTTTCATCGATTGACAGCCCTAATTAGAATATTTTCACCGCTTTACTTTGCCATCAGACAGTCCTTTCTGACAGGGGACTGATTGAAGCTGTTATCTATGCTCTCTTCAAAGCCACCGGACTCCGTTGACAAAAGCAGTTATTTTACCTCGCAGGACACAGGAGTTGCTGGTCTACCACTGCCTCGATTGGTTAGTTTGTGTTATTGTGTGACCTTCAGATCCAAACTAATGTGGCGCCCACAGCAGCACATGACTTAGATTCCGTGCCAGTACTCAGCTTCAGCTTCTTCAAACTGGAAGCGCGTTGACTGGCATCTAAGTTACTGTATGTACTACACTGACTATAGGGATGTTGTAAGGTTTTGGGGTGGGGAACCATTACAAACAGGATGAGGGCTGGCTTGCCTAACCTTTACTATTCAAGTTCAATGCCTAACTTTAACTATTCAAGGGGTCAATGCCTAACCTTAACTATTCAAGGTCAATGTCTAACCTTAACTATTCAAGGTCAATGCCTAACCTGAACTATTCAAGGGGTCAATGCCTAACCTGAACTATTCAAGGAGTCAATGCCTAACCTTAAGTATTCAAGGTCAATGGCTAACCTTAACTACTCAAGGAGTCAATGCCTAACCCTAACTATTCAAGGGGTGAATGCCTAATCTTTACTATTCAAGGTCAATGCCTAACCTTAACTATTCAAGGTCAATGCCTAACCTTAACTATTCAAGGGGTCAATGTCTAACCTTTACTATTCCAGGGGTCAATGCCTAACCTTAACTATTCAAGGTCAATGTCTAACCTTAACTTTTCAAGGGGTCAATGCCTAACCTTAACTATTCAAGGTCAATGGCTATCCTTAACTATTCGAGGTCAATGTCTAACCTTAACTATTCAAGGGGTCAATGTCTAACCTTAACTATTCAAGGGGTCAATGCCTAACCTTAACAATCAAGGGGTCAATGCCTAACCTTTACTCTTCGAGGTCAATGCCTAACCTTAGCTGTTCGAGGTCAATGTCTAACCTTAACTATTCAAGGTGGCAATGCCTAACCTTAACTATTCAAGGGGTCAATAATTAACCTTAACTATTCAACGGGTCAATGCCTAACCTTAACTTTTCAAGGGGTCAATGTCTAACCTTAACTATTCGAGGTCAGTGCCTAACCTTAACTACTCAAGGGCTCAAGGGGTCAATGCCTAAGCTTAACTATTCAAGGGGTAAATGCCTAACATTAACTATTAAAGGGGTCAATGCCTAACCTTAACTATTCAAGGGGTCAATGCCTAACCTTAACTATTCAAGGGGTCAATGCCTATCCTTAACTTTTCAAGGGGTCAATGCCTAACCTTAACTATTCGAGGTCAATGCCTAACCTTAACTACTCAAGGGCTCAAGGGGTCAATGCCTAACCTTAGCTATTCAAAGGGTCAATGTCTCAACTTTACTATTCAAGGTCAATGCCTAACCTTAACTATTCAAGGTGTCAATGCCTAACCTTAACTATTCAAGGGGTCAATGCTTAACCTTAACTATTCAAGGGGTCAATGCCTAACCTTAACTATTCAAGGGGTCAATGCCTAACCTTAACTTTTCAAGGGGTCAATGCCTAACCTTAACTATTCGAGGTCAATGCCTAATCTTAACTATTCAAGGGGTCAATGCTGTGATGGAATTTTCTATCAATTCCTCTCTCCTTGGACGGGAGGTCAGAGTGTCTCTCAGAGTGTCCCTCTGTTGACATTATTGGGTTGGAGTCCTGTCTAGGAGCCCCACCGTTATCTGCACAGCTGCGTCTGTAGTAGGGACCATAGAGCCAGTCGCTGTGGCAACCAGGGTCAGAGATGCCAGAGGAACTGAGTAAGTCAAAACATGATAAGGGTAAAACACTGAGCACCAGGGAGAACGGGCAGAGTTGTGAGGCCTTCACGCAGAGAGCACATCAATGGTGGAGACCTAACAATTGCTCCTTGATAAAGCTTAAATAAACCTTCTGTGTAAGACATTAGCAGCTTCGGGGCCTCTTCCTTCCTATTGACTGAGTTAACCTGAGTATTCAGAAATTCCACAACAAAGTGGCGTCACGAACAGGATCTCAAAACAACAACAGAAATGGTAAGTGCAAATTATCAGTTTTGCCTTACCATGTCTGTGTTTTGACGAGATCAAAAAGAATCTGGAAATTTTAAAATGGAGCTACAAAATAATGCTCCAAGCTTACGGGAGTACAGTAATAACATTAATTTAGTTTTTTTAATTTAAAATAAAGAGTAATTTCTGAAATTTGAACAGAAAAATGTTAATGGATAATCGGGGAATGAAATTAAGGTGTAACACTGTGTTCATGGTAAAATGGTGATATTAAAAAGGTAATATTACACTTCCAGCAGGGTGGGTGGTGTCGAAGATAAAAGTCTGTGTGTTTTTGGTCAATTGGGACTACCACAGCACCACCACAGGGGTGGTTGAGTTTCCTGGTCAGCTTCGGGCTGGACCCGACTAGGGGGAGACTCCCATGAGGTCTGGTTCAGGGGGAAAGATGTTTCCGGGGTAGTATTAAAAGAACTACCTCAGCCAGACCAAGATTGGCGACTATCTTCTTCTGTGTCCACAGGGAAAAGAGTGAAGCTCCAGGGGAGACCCCGGGAGCCTAGGCGCCGTTTATTGGTTGTGTACACGAGGCGAAGGGCTTTAGGAGCCCCGTCTTAAAAGAATTAAGAACCAACACCACTGCTGGAAGGGAAGGGAAGAAGCTGTTGATGCTGATAAGTGTTATTGATGTGTATGTGCCCTTTTGTGTGTCTATACTGTTGAATATTGGCTGCTGCTTGTTTACTGAGGTGCAACTGCTTTGCTGGCTTATGCTGCTGAATTTTGCTGAATAACTGTGTGAAAATAAGTGCTGAATAAAATGGGCGCCCAAAAGTCCAAAGCAGCGAAGGAACCAGAAAATTTTACAATAAGAGGTTTAATCAGTGAAATGACCGGGAGAGTAAAAAAGCAATAGAAAGAAGACAACCTGTCATTGATAAACACCATACTAACACCAAATCTCACATAACCCCAGAAAATTCAACCACACATTTTGAAACTATGTATATGCCCTCTGGGCCCGCTTGGATAGTGGGCAGACAGGCCAGATGGAAGTACGTAGTTCCGTTCACCGTACTGATGTGTGATTGGACGGATGGTGCATGGCCGCATGGAGGCTCACTTGAGAAGGAGAAACTGCAGCTGGCTGAGATAAATGGGCATGGCGACATTGGAAATCCAGAATGGGATTTTTCATACATGAGGAAGTGTGTGATGGTGTGGAAAGCAGAGCCGGGTGGGAAAGTGAGTGAGAATGGCTATGAATGGGGTTCGGATGAATTCAAAAAAATGGTGGATTAATGCGTACCATTTATTGCAACATGTCACATGCCATAATTAGAGCTCATATTGCAGACCAAAGCGGCTGAGATAGTGAGAATCAGACAGTGAAAAAATGTGCAAAGGCGATGATGTATGATAGGATTAAACTTCAAGGTAAAACTCCGTCTAACTTCATTTACTAATTTTGGTGGGCCAATGGGTTATTAGGCGAAGGTGAATTATAACGTTATCATGATGTGTTCAAATGTAATCTTGTAAAATGTAGTTTTGGTGAAGAAACTTGAATAAATCCAGTTGTTTGAAGGAGATGTGTTCACAGCAATATAAAATAGATAATAGAGAGGGCTGTTTAACAGTAGCTCTAAGCAGCTTATAATACATCCTTCAAATTACGAATGCCAAGATTCTGTAGAAAGCAACCAGAGATGGTAATTGTTGCAAGACTGAACAAGACAGTTTTGATGAATTTTTATAAGTTTTCTGTCATTTTGAAAAAGTTTGTTTCTAATGATCAGTGAGTAAAATTACTGTTTCTGTCAATAGTCTGGTGGCCTTGAATTGGCTATGAATTATAACAATTGTGCAACTCCCTGTTGATTTTATTTATTTTTTGACCATAACCTGATGTTAAATCATTGGCCTACTTAATAATACATGTAGCTAAGTGTTGATTTATATAACCTTAACTTGATATAGGCTACAACAAGTTTTACAACAATTTAGAAATTGGCTAGATTTGTCAGAAGATCCCACGTTACCAATTTAAGTAAATGGTAAAACAGTTGAAATTTTGAACCAACCACAAATTATATCCCCACTATGGGCATTTCCGGTGTCCCTATGGCAGAACCATTATCAACAAAATCTAAAACAACAGTTGAAGGTTCAGATGTATTGCACTCATTTTTTATCTCTCAAAAGTGTCCAATTAATTTGATGGGGAGAGATTTGCTTTGCAAACTTCGTGCATCTAATAATTTTAATCCGGATGGGTTATATTTAACTATCCTAGAGGACAAGGCTGTGCAGGCAATGCAGTTTCTATAATCAACAGTTGATCAATTGTACTGCTGGACATAGCCAAATTTTCAGATGAGGGACACATTTACTGTTTCTAATATTCAGAAAATCGCAAAGATATCACCAACCTGCGCTACATTGATGTCTGCTATGAGGCCTCTCTTACGTTGTGAATGCACAGCTGCTTTTAACCCTTCACAATAATTAATTTGATTGGCTGGTACCCATTCAGACAAAAAAGAAAAATTAGAATGCAAGCATTTTGTTTGTAGGTCCAGAGGGAGCGCTCTTCCAATGCAATTGATAGAGAGACAAAGTGAATTATTTGATGATAACGATTCTTGTCCTCACATTGCAGTGGCAGTCACACCTGCACATGAGCCAAGGGAACTTAGGAAAATGGTGGCTCGGTTTCAGACATTGAGAGCCAGAAATGAGGGCTCTCCATCTCAAATGGTATCTACATAGGCTATGATTTGTACATGATCAACATGCCAGCACGCATTGAGTTACCAGACAGCACCTTTATTGCGCAGCAGCCTCCCCTGGCGACAGAATATGGATCTCTGTCAGAACTTGCTGAGGTTCCACCTATTTTGTGAGCTAGACATAAAAATCATGTGGGTTTTGTAAATTTGGCTCCGCCTCTTACCGAGTGACGCTTAAGGCTAATGCTAAGCTACCTATGATTCGCCAGTACAACCTCCCCCCCAAAGCAATTGCAGGAATTGAAGGACTGATCCAGTCTCTGTTGGATCAGGGCGTGCTTGTTTACACAAACACCCCCTGCAACACATCCATTTTGCCAATTTCTAAGCCTGGTAGACCAGACGAATGGCGCTTCGTGCAAGATTTGCAAGCAATTAACAACATTTTGGTTCCAATGACTCCATTAGTCCCTGACACCAACTCCATCTTAGCCTCATTACCGGCAAACTCAACGCACTACACAGTCATTGATCTGTGTTCAGCTTTCTTTTCCATTCCACTGCATCCAGACTGCCAGTATCTGTTTGCGTTTACTTTTAAAGGTCGACAGCTGACCTGGCGAAGACTAGTCCAGGGGTACTCCCAATCCCCGAGCGTGTACGCAGCAACGGTGAAACGTGATCTGGAAGATCTCGATCTGCCAGGAGGATCAAGCCTTCTTCAATATGCAGAGGACCTTTTGGTGGCGTCCCCATCGTAAGACGCGTGTCGCTCCGACTCCATTTTGCTGCTCAAAAGACTGGTGGAGTGTGGCCACAGGGCATCACTCACCAAACTGCAGTTCCGCCTGCCTGAGGTCACGTATCTGGGACATGTGTTGAAGAACGGCCAGCGGCTGTTGTCGCCAGAAAGAGTGAGACTGTTGGTGGACATGCCTCCCCCGAGGACTAAGAATGAAATGCATTCATTCATTGGGATGGCTAATTATTGCAGGCACTGGGTTTTTGAGTATGCAGCGTTGGACTCTGTTTTGCGAGCCGCTACATTGCAAACGGCTCCATCCATTGTGGAATGAACTGAAGCTATGTTAAAAGCTTTCCAGGATCTGAAACACGAGTTGATACAGGCCCCAGCATTTGGCCTGCCAGACTACAACTTGCCGTTCCATCTACACGTGCATGAAAAGGAGTGCTTTACTACCGGTATCCTGGTACAGAAACATAGTTCGCATTACCATACTGTTGCGTACTGTTTGGTTCGATTGAGACCCGTGGTGTTAGGCATGCCAGGTTGTTTGAGAGCTGTGGCCTCTGTAGCTATGATGATTGAAAAATCAGCCCCCATAGTACTGGCTCATGACTGTGTAGTCCACGTTCCACATGCAGTTTTACACATTTTGAACACCGCATCAACACAACACATGATTGCAGCACGTCGCTCAGGTTATGAGGCTATCATTTTGTCCAGCCCACACATTACACTAAAACGCTCACCACCGCTAAATCCAGCCACTCTCCTTCCACTGATCGACACCAATGATGATCATGATTGCGATACCGTTATTGCAACATGTTCCTCTCCAAGGTCAGACCTCCAGCAGACACCAATCCCAAATTCAGATGTAATTTTCTACACTGATGGTTCCGCTAGCAGACCATCAGACTTTACACGGTTAGTTGGCCTCGCCATAGTGAATGACTGGGAAGTGGTTGAAACGCGAGCTCTATCGCCTAGCATGTCATCTCAGGCGGCTGAAATTTACGCGTTGCTCAGAGCTTGTGAGCTCGCCGACGGTAAAGTTGCAACGATATACACTGATTCGGCCTACGCCTTTGGCGCTGCACACGATTTCGGACAGCTTTAAACCTTCGTGGTTTCGTCTCATCGTCCGGAAAGCCGCTACAGCATCATGCGTTGGTAAATTATCTTTTGGATGCAATTCTACTCCCAAAACAACTTGCAATCGTTAAATGTGATGCGCACACTAACGGTGATGATCCCGTCTCCAGAGGAAACGCACGGGCTGACATTGCAGCCAAACAAGCCGCGCTTTCCTCTTCCTTCATGCTACTCCAATGCACTTCAACGCAACTTGCTAATCCAATTCCAATACCTTCCTTCAATGATGTTGTTGTTCTACAAAATCGCACTGATGCTAGGGAAAGTAACCTTTAGAGGAGTAAAGGTTGTGCACCTGATCAGGAGCCAGGCTTGTGGCTCCACCCCGATGGTCGACCGGTCTGTCCTCGGTCTCTCCTACATGTGCTAGCACATGTGGCACATGGACCTGCACATGTATGAAGCGGGGGGATAAATGAGGTAATTTTTTTCACAATGGTTTGCGCCAGGCATCACACAGGTCTCACAAACACTTGTAGACAGGTGCATGACATGCAAACAAACCAGGAGAAAGAACAGTTTGATAAAACATGACCATCTACCGCCACAAGGGGGGCCTTTTGTAAATATACAGATCGATTTTGTACATATGCCAAATTCACAAGGTTTCAAATACTTGTTGGTGATCACCGATCAGTTCTCAAAGTGGACTGAGGCGTTCGCAACAAGGAAAGAGGATGCAAGAACAGTTGTAAAGTGTCTTCTAAAAGATGTCATCCCAAGATTTGGGGTGCCAATAGGAATAAATAGCGACTGCGGTCCATGTTTTGTGTCAAAAATAACACAGGGTCTCGCAGCAGTCTTAGGGTTCACGTGGCAGTTACATGTTCCCTACCACGCACAGAGCTCAGGTCAAGTTGAGAGAATGAACTCTACAACCAAGGAGAGGTTGACCAAAATGATAATGACAACAGGTCTGAAATGGCCGGACGCACTGCCAATTGTGTTTTACTCCATTCGAAGTACACCAAGTGCTACGACAGGGTTAAGCCCACACGAGGTGCTCATGGGAAGAGCAATGTCAACAGGGTCAAGTCCCCCGTTGACACCACATAAAACTTCGCTGCTTTGGACTGAGGAATCCCTGATTGATTATGTTAAAGCACTAACCGAAGTTTTAAAAAGGTATCACTGACAGGTGGCAGAACGACTCCCAAAACCCTCGGACGAGAGAAATTGACCCTTTTCAAAGTTGGTGATAAAGTACTAATTAAGTCCTTGGACAAGGTGTGTTCTCTGTTTGTCTCCCAGGTGGAAAGGCCTATAGGTGCTGTTGGTGACCAGAACGGCAGTAAAGGTCTAGGGCAGAGCGGAATGAGTGCATGCTACAAGGTGCAGAGCACTACCTCCGGCTACCCGCAGAGGTCATGCAGGGAGATGGCAAGTGACAAGATGGTCACTCCTTCTCCTCTTACTGCTGAGTGGGTTCGGTCAGGGGACCGAGCAACCTAATCCGAGGAAATCGGAGCATGAGGGCTCTCATGTTCCAGGCGCCGAGCGGAGCTTTGAGCTCGGTAGAACAACAAGCAATCCAATGCTTGCAACCATTGTGAGTATGGCTGAGCCACCACCCAACACTTTGTTACACACCGGAGTGGTGGACGAAAAGGAGGGGAGCAATACAGAGGAACTGAATAAACACAAACTCATTGCTCTTCCCCGACAGAAACAGAGCCTCGATCACCTTTGACTGTCCAAGTGACAGATGTGAACCAGGTAACTGTTTTTTGGCCCACCCCCAGAGTTATACAGGAGGTAAATGGTGGTGGGCGACGGAGGATGGGAGACAGGGGGAGACAGGTGGAGACAGAGAGGGGGGGGCCCAGGGGGGCCCAGGACAGTCACTAGTAAAGTACACCTCTCTCTCCCCTGGGTCCAAGCCTCTTGAAATGTGGTGTTTTACAAAACAACAGCTCGAGCTCCACCCAGTTTGTTACGACTGGGACGTGAGCTATCAAGAGGTCAAAGGTCACGTAGAGGGCTGTTACCACACTGTTCTGAGAGAAGAGATACGAGACTATCTCTTCCCACCAACGGGTTTTGAATCTGCTGACAACATAGGTGAACGAGAAAAACTAATTGCAGGAAAAACGCCACTTAGAGACCAGAGACCACTCAAACAGGAAACAAACACGGCCATTAGCTTAATGATTGATTACGCTAGAGAGAAAAATCCTAGTAACAGCTGGTTGTGTCAGAATATGCCTTCTTCGAAGCATGCTCCAATGTTTAATCCAATCCCATTTACAAAAGCTGATTATAAGGTGTTAAATTGGAATGATTTAGCCTCCAGAATTGAAAAAGACTCCTGTTACACTCCAACTTATCCAATTGAGCCCGCTCAGTCACCACTCAACAAAAATCTCGCTAAATATATGTCACCAAACTGGTAAATGAAAAATATCTGGATGTATGGATTTAATTACTCGGTTTTGTTCCACATTGCACACATTGAGGCGTACATAAAAGTAAGCTTTGAGTACAGAGCCTGTTCTGGTCCAAACTAATTGTTCAAACCCTCCAGGAGGTCAGGTGTGTATACCTCAGCCACACACCGCCACTGCTTTAGTCGAAGCATTAGTGTACATACAACCATGGTTCGGCACGAGAAACGTAGGATCAATTAAGATAAGAACACGCGATTGCAACACACCTTTACAGGAACATCCAACACCCCTACGAGATTGCTCAACATATCTGCCCCCAGCGGCCATTCATGAGTTACAGAATGTTTCTCTTTGCTTCCGAGGAGTAGGAACAGGTCACGATGAGCTAGGAGACAGTAGTTGTCATAATGTGGTGAACGTCACTCTAAAACAATCCGCGCTACCTGAGAGAGTGTTTCTAGTGTGTGGTGACAGAGCCTACCGCTGCGTACCAGAAGAGAGCCCCAATGGAGTCTGCTACTTAGCATATTTGATTCCCCTAATTCGAGAAGTAGAGTCCAAGGAAATAGCTTCCTTATACACCCCATTACATAGGCATAGATGAGGAATTTCCACCGCTCAGAAAATAGCCAGCATCTTCCTACCCTGGTATGGTATTTATGTCAGCCAACAGGAGCTTGCCTCCTTGTCCAAAGTCTTAGAGAGTCACTTCAACGCTTCCAGTAGGGCAATGTTGGCCGAACACAAAGAACTACAAGAGGTCAAGACGGTGGCTTTCTAGAACCGCATGGCACTTGATATGCTACTGGCAGCTCAAGGTGGAACATGTAAGCTCATAGGCACCGAGTGTTGTTCCTACATTTCTGACGCCAACACCGATGTAATGAATATGGCACATGACACCGCCTTAGGTATCAAAGAATTACATCTTGAACACGGTTTTAATGTTGGAGACTTTTCAGGGCTGTTTGGTTCCTGGGGTTCAAGGCTGGTCAGATTCCTAACTACTCTGGTGGCGACCATTATTCTTGTCCTCCTCCTCTTCACATGTTTAGGGGCAATAATCAGAGTTGTTGTCCAGAAAACTGCTAGAACCGTGGTACAAGCCCCCAGGTCCGTGTAAGTGTGGGAGGCCGAGCACTCCATCATGTAGAGACCGGGCATTAATATAATGAGGAGTTTGAAGATTGGGTCCAGCATTTGGGGTTAGAAGACCTTAGTCTGGAAAAGGAGGGAGAAGAGGAGGGGGAAACACGTGATCTGTAATCTCACAGTTCTCCAAATGTGATCAGGCAGTCAGATAAAGACTCAGAGGGGTATATTTAATAATACCCAGGGTTGATGCTGCCATCTTTTTTATTTTTCATGTTTGTGTTTAAGGGATATTTGATTTTGCCAGCAAGACACCCACATCACTGTGCATCGTATGACTTGAGACCTCACCACAGTGATGGCTCTATGGTGCGCAAAGCACCTGAGCTGAAGAGAAGACTTAATCAGTTAGAAATAATCATTTAAGAATGAAAGAAAAGTGTATTAATCTAATATAATCTACCTTATTCATTATTTGACCAGTGGTATTGATTCCTTTGATTCTATGTGTTAAAATCAAAGCAATATTACAACATATTATTATGTCATGACATACACATATACATTACTTATCTTGCATTACATACATGTCACATTAACTCACACCCCTCAGTACACAGACTCACAACACTTTCTATAAAGATACTGCATACACATTACTCTCATCACATCGATGACAGTAAACACGGAGAATGAGTTGGATCTGTTACTCTCTCAAGCTTTAATTGTTTAATGTTTTCAACTTTTCAGGTAGTGAATTTTATAATAATTAAGGTAGCCTCATATCAGAGGTTGTAGGGATTAATAGTAAAAGTGTTAACTCTTTAAGATGAACTTGTATCCTGCATGATTGATTAATGAAAAACTGAAAGATTTGGGGAGGGGGTGTCCGAGCTGCATTGATGGTGTCTGAAAGGAGGGTGAAATTGCATCCTGCTTCTGTGTACCTCTATGGGTAAGGATATCCACATCTCAAAGAAAAAAAAAAAAAAAAAATGAAATGATTTATGATTTATGATGTACTTCTTTACTTAAATTTTTTTCCATTTATTTCTTGTTCTATTATCTATCTTGTTTAAGAATGAAGATTGACTTTATATTAAGTTTAAAATTTAGTGTATGATTTCATTTAATCAAGTCTGTTGGATTATACTTGAAACTTAATCGGGTAAATCACCCTACTGTTGTACATCACCCTGAAGATTGTCGGGTTGACGGATGGGACAACATGGGTTTTCCCTCCTTTGTCATCTGAGGTTTTACATTTGTCCTGTCTAGATAGAGTAGTTAGCGCATCTGGTCTTTTTGCTCCATCTCCTGTAAAACGGAGGCGGAGTTTTTGGCCAGTTGTCAGTAGATGCATGTGACCTGCGACCTCTGTCAAAGAGCTCTCTTAACTTTTACAGGATTTGGGAGATCTACAGGTAATTTTCCTGGGGAGGCCTTAATTGGCTTGAAGACGGAACTCATAGGTCATTGCTAGAGGATAAGGGTGAGCCTTTTGACAATCATGTATCATTCATGTTTTATTATCATCATTATATGCAACTAAAATAAAACTTAACAAATGCCGAAATGAAAGGGGTTTCGAAAGGGTTTTCAATTGAATTAAATTCATCATATGTTTGTATGTTATTCCACTTGTTCCATCTGACATTTAGCATAAATATCATGATATGTGACTGTTTTGGATTTTGACTGTTTAAATTAGTCATTACTGCGTGAAGTGGATCAACCGTGACAATGCTCTGGTGCTCAATTGTCAAATTAATAGGACACACTGGGGGGGTAATTAGTGTTGATCTGTCGATCAAAAAGGAGGGGTTCTGATGGAATTTTCTATCAATTCCTCTCTTCTTGGTCGGGAGGTCAGAGTGTCTCTCAGAGTGTCCCTCTGTTGACATTATTGGGTTGGAGTCCTGTCTAGGAGCTCCACCGTTATCTGTACAGCTGTGTCTGTAGTAGGGACCATATAGCCAGTCGCTGTGGCAACCAGGGTCAGAGATGCCCGAGGAACAGAGGAAGTCAAAACATGATAAGGGTAAAACACTGAGCACCAGGGAGAACGGGCGGAGTTGTGAGGCCTTCACGCAGAGAGCACATCAATGGTGGAGACCTGACAATTGCTCCTTGATCAAGCTTCAATAAACCTTCTGTGTAAGACATAAGACATCAGTAGCTTCGGGGCCTCTTCCTTCCTAACCTGAGTATTCAGAAATTCCAAAACAAATGCCTAACCTTAACTATTAAAGGGGTCAATGCCTGACCTTAACTATTCAAGGGGTCAATGCCTAACCTTAACTATTCAAGGAGTCAATGCCTAACCTTAACTATTCGAGATCAATGCCTAACCTTAACAATCTTGATAGAGTTTCCCAAGTTTGCTCCCTTCTAGCCACTACCCCCACAACTCTCACCAACAGCTAGTCGGCAGATGGAGAACAAAACAGTTTCACAGGTGCAGCAGATTCCAGTGGCTGAGGTGACACCTACATCAAGTCTGACCCCTACATCAAGTCAAAGTTTTTAGAGGGGATTGAAGGGAAAATAGCATTGTGACACTAAAACATACGTACTTCAACCAAAATTTGAATGTTTAGAATTGAATACAAATGAATAAACACAACTGAGAAGCTGTGAATGATATAAAACAGTGATTCTCAAAGTGGGATCTGAGGCATACAAAATAATTTGCTATAATTTATAAAATTGTGCTTTAGTCTATCTCTACAAAGTGCATATCTACAGATGGGGACCATTTGCGCCAATAAAACAAGCATATTGTGTCTATTACTCCCACCCACATTTGCTGTGGGCTAATAGAAACTCTGATATGATTGTGACATATTACGTCAATCTCTCATGAATCAGTCACTTCAGTCACTCTAATGCAAATATTTCAGTCCACTTCATTTTTTTTAAATAATATGCTTAAAGCTGCAGTGGGTAGAAATTAAGCAAATATGATTACAAAAAGTTATTTTTGTAAAGCGATCACTATATCCTGACAGTAGTGCATGAGATAGGTAATCTGAAAAAAATCATGTGCCTGTGTCTTCCAGTGCTCCCAATGGCATCTACAAGATTTCACAGGAGTTCACTCGCGAACTCCGATCAGACGGTCAAACTAGGCAGCGCTGATCAAATATGAATCAATATTCTGTTACTGTAATGCCTATTTCTCTCCTGAAATGTTTTCAGAAACATCTTGCAGTGTAATGTTTAGCTGTAAACCTGGCAGCCTTGTTGAGATCAGTTGAGGAAATACCAAGCACCACCCACCAGCCAGAGCACAGCCAATAGGAACACTCTCTCTCTGAAATGACCTGTAATTGGTCAAAGTCTTCCGTCACGGGCTAGATTTTCTAAAGCCTGAAAACAGAGCCATGAAGAGGTGCAGAAGTCGAGTTACTCTCGGAACACTTGAATTATGGAATTTTTGCCCAATGATGCCAAAAAGGTGTTGCCTACTGAAGCTTTAATTACTATGATGTGTTTTGCAACATTATTATGATAACTTATGATTATGATTTGTTTAGAGCTTTCTGCCAATGATTTGAACAAGGAGCATACATCATTGTTTTAAAGTTGAAGCACTTACTGAAAGTCAGCATTAAACTGGTAATTTTAAAGGTCTGGATTCATTAGGATATTGGTATTAAAATGATTCAAATTAAAATGTGTTTCACTATGAAACAAGTCTGAAGTATTTCTGTAAAAAAGTTTTACAATACAAATAATTCCAATGACCAAGAGTACAAAAGGTAGTATACATATGCTTAGTTACAATTGTCGATTACAAGTAATTGTTATGATTTTGAGGGAATTTTCTACCCTGTGAGGGGTCACAGGCCCCAGAAGTTTGAGAACCTCTGATATAAAAAACCTCAAAAAACTAAAATAATGAACTCGCCAAGTACATTAAAGCCTTGAACATTACCTCAACATTAACATACAAGTATCTCTTGTGATTGATGGCAAACATTTGAGAATAACCTGAAATGACTGCTGCATTTGTTTGCGCTGAATGTTTGGCAGCAGTCAAATTGCAATAAAGATATGAGAAATGAATTGTAGGTGAAGATAAAAACAACTTTACTCTTTGTTAACCTCCGGCACCTGTGCAGGGAACTGACCTCAATAGTTGTTCACAAGTCTACTTCCTGTAGTTGATACTATGCTGAAGCTAATAGGCACTATAATGATGAGAACAATGACTCCTAATGACACATTTATCTGACTACATGAGGCAGTTCAGCTCCTACATAGTGAAATTCCTACAAGCGGCCACTTGATGTCAGTGATGTCTGAGGATTACAAAAAGGCACCAGCCACTGAACTTGCCTTTTCATCCACACACAGTGCCCATTCAAGTGTACAGCATTTACATTTTGTAATTGTCTTTTTGTAAGACTGATTGGCTGCTCTCTGTTTCAACAAGTCATGCCAACTGGATCCCAAATTCATTTTCAGACTCACTGATTGCTGAATTATTTACTCGGCAGATGTGCACACTGTTCACACCCAAAGAATGGCAGCCTCTTGAAACAAATTTAATACAGACAGCACTTGGGTCTATAACCTGTCACTTATCTAAAGAGATGAGGATTTCAATTTGAAGGCCCTCCAAACCACACAACATATAATAATAATTCCCCCCCTTGTCACACAGGGGACCCGGCTGGATGTTTAAAGCAGATGAAATTTGTAAGAGCAGTCATAAATTATGAAGCATTTGCACATTGTGACATTTCAGAGCTGGCAAAGTCTGCGTAGGGGGCCTGCAGTCTTCATGGCAACCTGTCAAGAACAAACTGAAGTCTGTAGGCTGGCTCCCTGCATTTAGAACTAAAGTCACCCCTTCACTGTGATCTGCTTTCACATTAGTTGTATTTTTAGATATGCATACAGGTTGTGCCTTTGTCTCCCCATATACACCTTTCACATTAAAAGCTGGGTCTTTCAGCCGGTTATGATTTTTAACGTAGACGTGTTCCATACACTTTTCATCCTTTAGCGCCACGCCAGGGAGCACTCCTCTGTTGGTAAGAGTCAGACAAGCATGTTTCTGCGCTCATTCTCCAGGAGAATCGTGAGCATTCGCGTGTGTTTGTGTTTTTGCCGGTGGGAGAGTACTGCTGGCGTTGCCTGACTGCCGCTTCTCCCTCCGTCAGCTGTCTTTCTTCCTCGTTTTGTTTTGTTTTGTTGCTGTTTCTATCCTGTCCTCCTGCGTTTTGTTGTCTTGAACCCGCTCTTGTTTTCCCTCTTTTTGGTTTTCCGCTGCGCTCCCGACTGCTCCGTCTCCTCGCTAGCTAACCGGGTAGCTGCTAACTCGCAAGCTAACTGGCTAGCTGCTAACTCCCTAGCTAACCGGGTAGCTGCTAACTCGCTAGCGGAGCTGCCCTGCATGTCTCTGTCCCCCTCAATTCCCTCCGGACACTTCACCACTGGAATTACATTTATCAACTGGACTTACTGTATATCACTCTATGGACTTCATCATCCCCTGGCTGTTCTCCTCATAATCTGTATCCATCTGTACCGTGAGTACCATCACCTCCCCCCCCCTCCCGTCTAACGCTACCCTGTGCTGCCGCTACTGCTCCCCTCCCAGCCTGCTAACCGCTACACCATGGAACCATTAACCCTACTCTCCCCTCTCCTGTTTTTTCTTACATTACCCCCCCTGCTACTCAAAGGATTCCCCTGGTCCCCCCATCTGTTTTTTCCCCTCAATACCTTCTCCCCTCCCCTACACTACTCTCCCTGTCAACTGCTCCGCCTCAGGAAAAACTACAGGCTATCCTCCACTGCCCTCTCCTCTGCCCAATCTGCCGGTATCCTGATTCGGAAACGTTACCTCCACCGCCCCAAACTCAACAGTCATCTACTCTCCTCCATTACCCCCACCACCCAGACACACAACATCCAAACCATCCACCCACGCCGCCCCCCCTCCACTGCACCCCCCCGCTCAGTGAACCCAGCCAACCTCAAACCTCTCCAGCGTGCCCCCATCACTCCACCCTCCCACTCATCCAACTTTGCCCTCCTCAACACCCGGTCACTCAACAACAAAGCCCCCATCCTCCATGAACTCATCCTGGACAACTCACTGGACTTCCATCTGCTCACTGAAACCTGGCAACAACCCGACGATTTCTTCTCCCTCAACCAAGCAACCCCCCCCAACTTTGGCTACCTCTGTAAACCCCGCCCCTCCCACCGCGGAGGGGGCTTCGCAGTACTATTCAACCGGAACCGCAGGACCACAGAACTCACCTTCGCCACAGTCACCTCATTCGAATCCCTCGCCTTCAAAACCTGCTCCACCACAGTCATCCTCATCTATCGCCCACCTAAACCAAACTCATCCTTCCTCTCCGATCTGTCCGAACTCCTTACCCTTGCATCATCCCTTTCCTTACCCCTACTGCTACTTGGCGACTTCAACATTCACATCGACTCCCCCACCTGTAAATTGGCTTCCGATTTCACTACTCTACTTGACAACTTCAACCTCACCCAGCACATCACCTTCCCCACACACAATAAAGGCCACATTCTCGATCTCGTCTGCTCTGTCAACGTCCCGGTTCTCAATATCCACCCATCCCTCTTTCCCCTATCTGACCACAAACTCATCCAATTCACAATCCCTTTCCCATCACCCCGTCCTCACCTCCCCAGAGTCATATAATTCCGGAACACCAAGTCCATTGACCACCTCCATCTCTCCGACCTGCTTTCTACTGCCCTCCCCATGGACCCACCCCTCGCCTCACCTGATGATCTGACCAACCACCTCAACTCCACCCTGTCTGCCTCCCTCAATTCACTGGCCCCCCTAAAAACCAAAACTGTTTCCTTCAACACCTCCTCCCCTTGGTTCACACCCCACCTCCGAAAACTCAAACAGACCGGCCGCCAACTAGAACGCCTCTGGAACAAAACATCTCTCACTGTTCACCTTGAAGCCTACAAATCCCACCTCATCACCTACAAAGACGCCCTCACTGCTGCCAAGTCTGCCCACTTCTCCTCCATTATCAATGACCCCACCCATAACCCCCGAACCCTCTTCTCCACTGTCAGCACTCTCCTCGCCAACACCCTCTCTGCCCCTTCACCCGACCTATGCAACTCATTCCTTCAGTTCTTTGCCGACAAAATCACCACCATCAACAACTCTCTGTTCCCTGTGTCTGACCAAGCAGCACCTACACCGGCCCCTTTTCTCTCCTTCCCTCTGGATCCCCCTCCCCCCCCCCATCGCCGCCTCTCCCGGTTCGACCCAGTTGACCCAGCCATCATTTCCAAACTCATCAGCTCATCCAAGCCCACCACTTGCTCCCTCGACCCCCTCCCCACTCCCCTGCTGAAGTCCTGCCTCCCTGTCCTGTGCCCCTATCTCACCGACCTCTCCAACTCCTCACTTTCCCACAGAACCGTCCCCTCAGCCTTCAAAACTGCTGCTGTCACCCCCATTCTCAAGAAACCTGGTCTTGACCCCTCTTGTCTCAACCACTACCGCCCTATCTCCAACCTCCCCTTCCTCTCCAAAACCCTTGAATGCCTCGTCTCCTCACAACTCCACTCCCACCTGCACTCCAACAACCTATTTGAACCCCTTCAATCCGGTTTTCGTCCCCTTCACAGCACAGAAACTGCACTCCTTCATGTCCTCAACCACCTCCTCACCTCTGCTGACAACGGAGCCCTCAACATCCTCATCCTCCTGGACCTGAGTGCAGCCTTCGATACCATGAGTCACACGATCTTACTCACCAGGCTTGAAAACTTCGGTATCGAAGGTACTGCACTCAGCTGGCTCCGGTCATACCTCACCAACCGATCTCATTTCATCTCCCTCAATAACAGCTCCTCTGCCACATCCACGGTCCCAAGGCTCTGTACTCGGTCCCCTCCTTTTCATCATCTACATTTTCCCCCTTGGTCAGATCCTCCGCCATTTCAACCTGGACTTCCACTGCTATGCCGATGACACCCAGATATATCTCAGCACCAACTCCCCCCACCACCCACCCCTCTCCCACATCAACTACTGCCTCTCTGCAATACAAACCTGGATGCAACAGAATTTTCTCAAACTAAACAGCAACAAAACTGAACTCCTCCTCATCGGCTCCAAATCTACCCTCAGCAAAATCAACAACCCCACACTCACCATTGATGGCACCACCGTTTCCCCCTCCCCCCAGGCACGCAACCTTGGCGTGATCTTCGACTCCACTCTCTCCCTTGAGCCCCACATCCGCCATGTTGTCAAAACCTCCTTCTTCCACCTCCGCAATATTGCCAAAATCAGACCCTCTCTCACACCCTCCGCTGCCGAGAAGCTCATCCACGCCTTCATCTCCTCCCGCCTTGACTACTGCAACTCCCTTCTGTACGGATTAAACACCACCTCCATCAACAAACTTCAACTGGTCCAGAACGCCGCCGCCCGACTCCTGACTCACACAAAATCCTGGCACCACATCACCCCAGTCCTCAAAGACCTCCACTGGCTCCCTGTTTCCCACCGGATCACCTTCAAAATCCTAACCCTCACCTACAAATCCCTGCACCACCTGGCTCCCCCTTACCTCTCTAACCTCCTCTCCCCCTACCAACCCTCACGGTCCCTTAGATCCACCTCAGCTGGTCTACTCTCCACCCCCAAGTCCAAACTCCGCAGTTTTGGGGACAGAGCATTCTCCAGGGCAGCTCCCAGGCTTTGGAACTCCCTCCCACAACTCATCAGAGACTCTGATTCCCTCTCCCTATTTCAGTCCCGCCTCAAAACCCATCTCTTCTCCTCCGCCTTCTCCTAGCCCGCCCCCCCCCCCCCCCCACCCTTTGGTCTGTGTGTGTGTACGAGTGTGTGCGCTTGTCTATGTCGTTTGTCTGATGTTTGTCTCACACCGCCCCTCGCCCTATTGTTAAGCGTCTTTGAGCTATGGAAAAGCGCTATATAAATTGAATATATTAATATCCATTAGACAGTCTACACTTTAAAGTTTTTGAGAAAAGTGGGGAAAAGTAACGCCTCCACCTGTGTACGGAAGGTCATTAAGCTTAACGGTGTTCCGTACAGAGCGCATAACATGATTTCAACGGCGATTAATGAAAATTTAAAATGTCAAAAATATTTCATTTGTGTAATAAACTTTATTGACCTTTTATTAAATAACAGTGCTGTAATATCAACATTGTGCGCAGGATTACGTGCAAACAGTGTCTGTATTGACTTGCTGCTGCAGTGCCAAGCAGTCGGTGCGCACCATTGATGTTAAAAATGCCCATTTCAAAGCAATTATTCAATAAAGGGTAATATATTTAACAACTTATGATAGCATGATCATTTCAAACAGACTACAGTACTGCGAGAAGCATAAATTAAGTCTAAATGTACATTTTTGCTGCTCTAGTTGTCTCCCCTCTCAAGCTGCAGCCGGGACTGGAGCATCCCCTCCGGGCGCTGTGGGCACAACTTGCAAACTAACTGAAATCGCACAGGAACTAACTGCGTGGAGGTGTCTTGCTTGGTCGGGAATGAAAGAGGGGGAACTGAGGATGACACACATACATTTTATGCAAGACCTGGAAGTATTTATTCAGCAATCACTGGAAAAAGTTCATCTGTACAGAACATCGTTAGTGTACGGAATATAGTTAGTGTATGTTACTTGTTTCAAGAGTTTTCCAGAAACGAGTATCAGTTACTTGAAACAAGTCAGAATAAGGAAGATCCTCTTATGCTGTGTTCACACTTGAGCGACAAAAGCAACAAAATGGCCAGCGTGGCCAGCTACATTGTCGGCGAGTCGCTGCTGAAGTGTTGCTCAGCACTCGTTGACGTAGTTATGTCGTAGAATAAAGGCAGGGATCAAGTTTCTCTGTAGCTACACCTGTCATCAATACACTTAAACGTGCAGTAGGCAGAATGTATTTGGCATCATTGGGCAAAAAAGTGTTCTGAGAGAAAACTAGACTTCTGCTACTCCTCACGGCTCTGTTTTCAGGCTTTAAAAAATCTAGCCTGTGACGGGAGACTTTGGCCAATCACAGGTCATTTCAGAGAGAGAGCGTTCCTATTGGCTGTGCTCCGGCTGGTGGGCGGTGCTTGGTATTTCCTCAGCAGATCTCAACATGGTGGCTGGGTCACAAACTTTCTCATTTTACAGCTAAACAGTACACTACAAGATGTTTCAGTAAACTGAGAAAACCCAGGAATCGCAGATGAGAAGAATGAGCAGGAAAGAGCTATGTAAACAGTTACTGTAGAAACAGTCTTTATCAGAAAGACTATAATTTGAAAAAATCAAAGTATTTGGACACATCTTGTGATTATTGTTTGCACCCATAAATACTTGGAAACAATGTAGAACTTTAATTTTACCTTTTTTTATTAAAGCTGGAGTCTGCGATCTTGGAGAGCTAGCATTATTTGAAAGTCGCATCGCCTCAGGAGCTCCCTCTAAGCCCCCCCACCCCCCTCCCCTCGAAACTGCTTCCAAGGCAACGCCCCCCCACACACATGCACGAGCACCGCCGCATCGTAACTACTTCACATTTTTCGTAGCTATTTCATCACTAAATTCACTTCTGAAAAATGTTGAGGCGAGAAATCAACGGTGTAGATTTAGAATATTGACAGTTTTACGATGTTAGATGGCGAATCAAACATTTTCTCCACTGTTGTCGGAGTTTAGAAGCTCAACAAACTGCCGGCACAGCCAGCTAGCTCCTGCCGGGATCGCCACCTCTCGACCCGGGCATTCACTCACACAGACCCCGCTATGAGCTGGCTGGAGCTCTCTCAAGAGACCGGTTTCGTAGACGAGGGGCTTTTATTTCCTGGTTGACGGAGGGGGGGGGGGGGGTAGCTCGCTAGAGAGCCGGCCACAGAGCAGCAGAGAGGCGAGGGAAAGAGAGAGATACCTGCTGAGACAACACGACCCTTTTTAACATTACTCTAATATCTGCAGGGAGATCAGTCCACTCGTTTGTTTCTGTAACTGAAAAAGCAGTTTGAGTAACGTAAATGTTGTGGATCAATGTTTTAAATCTGCCGTCTCCCCTCGTTGATAATCCTGTTTGTCTGACTTCACTTTGAGCTGTTAGAATAAATAGTTTAAACCTGCAGTATCTTATAACGTAAACTAACAGAACATAAACAACTAAATCAAAGTTGTACTTTTCGAGAATATGGTAATAGTGGTACGAGTTCGTTCTCGTTGTCCGGTGTTTTAAGAGCTGAGTTTTCTCTTCCACTCTCCAGTGAACGTGCGGTGGAGACGCGCTTTGAGTTCACGCTGGTGCACGCTGAGGGTAGAGTACGAGCAGGGAGGCATCTGATTGGTTCTTTACAATTGGGCGCAGAGGCAGTGATTGGTAGACGTTTTTACAGGATTACAGCAGCTACAGATGACGGATCTTTTCCGGTCTTTTTTCAGTGCTCATAAGAAACGGATTGCTGTCGGGGTGTAAAGACCATTTCAACCAATATAACAAAAAGTGTATACTGGATAAATCGCATACCCCATCTTTAAGTTAAGCTTAAAGGCCACAGTGTTGTTGACTTAATAGACAGTATTAAAAGGTGAAACTGTGTATCTATAGGAAAATTGTGCTTGCCTTTAAAGTGGGCTTATGCATGTGTTAGATGCAGCTTTTATGGAATAACAAAACATATGGAAGAAAAATAGTGATGAATTGGATACATAGGATCAACGCAGGCTGTTGGAATCTGACTACGTAAAGCAATATGTTTTTAAGCAGCAGATAACAGATGTTACAGTAGAGACAGGTGTGCATTCCCAAAAATTTCCACAGCCTGTATTCCATATTGGTAACATTGTTGCAATACAAATTATCAGACCATTTCTAGTGTAAAGTAGAAATAATCTAGAAAATATCTCAGATGCTGGTGTCTCTACAAACTGACCAGATATCATCACAGCTAGTCTCTGGCAATAGTTGGTCATACATTCACAACTGTAAGAACTTGTAGAGGCTCTGCAACTCTGTTTTGTGTCCTATGTGACAAAAAAGGTATCTGCAGTTCTTTCAACCAAACTATTGTGTGTACCAGTATACAGTTTATCAACAAAATGATACTGTGATACTCCCAGTAAACCTACAATATGCCAGACATACATTCATCAGGACATCATCCTGGTGAAAATACTGCCAGTATTATGTAAATGGTAAATGGACTTGCATTTATACAGCGTTTTTCTAGTCTTCCGACCACTCAGAGCGCTCTACACTACATGTCAGCCTTCACCCATTCACACACGCATTCATACACTGAAGGCAGAGGCTGCCATGAAAGGTGCCAACTTTGCCCATCAAGATCTAATCTAAATACTCATTCACACACGGATGGCTATACCTTCGGTAGCTGTTCATGCCTCACATGTATCTCATTCGATATAACGTTACAGTAACTTTAATTGTAATAGACCTAAATTTAGGCCTACATGAGAGGAACAAGTATGGGCCAACGCATTAGCAATTAGCTAACGTAGCGTTAAATAACGAGAAACTAAACTGTAAACATGTGTTTGCTCAACAAGCAAAACCGCATTTATCAAACGTTTAATGATAAGATGATTAAAGTTAACGTTACCTGTTAACTGATGTGTGTGGCAAGATGCCGAGACAAACAGCTGCTACCCGTCCAGAAGCAGGCTCAGGCTGCTATGTCCTCTCGCCCGTTTTGTTGGTTGCTGGTAATATGTTTTCCTACTATTACGACATTTTTTCTCTTAAAGGTATGACTTTATTCTCGTAATATTACCATTTTTTTCTCGTAAAGTTACGATTTTATTCTCGTAATATGACGACTTTTTTTCTTGTAAAATTACGACTTTATTCTCGTAATATTACGACTTTTTTTCCTCGTAAAATTAAGACTTTATTCTCGTAATATTACGACTTTATTCATGTAATATTATGATTTTATTCACGAAATCTCAGATTTTTTTTTTTTTCCTGAATGTGGCCTAATACTCTGTCGTAGTCGTTGCGTGGCACAAGCCATTGGAAATAATGGTGCCGCTGTCGCGTTTTGTCTGAAAGGGCGTTTAGTGAGTGGGAGAAAGAGAGAGAAATGGAGAGTACTGAGAGAAAAAAATACTCAAGCAGGGGCAACAACTTAATGAATAGTGACAACTGATGAATATTAGTTTTTTATAATATCAGATTTGCACAAGTTCACGCCAGAGGGGCACATTTTTCAGTTTTCTTTCCTGTGAATCAAAAGTAAAATTCAAAGCAGGCCTATTAAAAATAAAAATGCTTTTGCAGTGTACTTATTATTTTGTTATTTTCATTCTATAAAAGTCACCAGAATACGGGAAAAAAAGTCTCTGAAACTCAAAATTTTCTAGGAGTGGACCCACAGACCACCGGCTTTGGTAACCAATGGGACGTTATATATTGGTGTATCCGACGCCACCAAGTACCGCCACAGACTGTCCAGGAGCTCACTGATGCCCTGATCTAGGTCTGGGAGGAGATCCCCCAGGTCACCATCCGCCGACTCATCAGGAGCATGCCCAGACGTCGGGAGTGCATACAGGCACGCGGGGGCCATACACACTACTGAGTAACATTATGAGTTGCCGTGATGAAATTCATGCAAGTTGGATCAGCCTGTGATTTCAATTTTTTACTTTGATTTTCGGTGTGATTTTTAATCCATCCCTCAATGGGTTAATGATTTTGGTTTCCATTGACCGTTGTTATATCATTTTGTCCTCAACATATTATACAATGTACATCAGTAAAGATTTTCAACTTGAATAATTCGTTCATTGAAGGCAGGGTTGACGATTTTATCCAGTATACACTATTTGTTATATTGGTTGAAATGGTCTTTACACCCCGACAGCGATTCATTACTTATGAGCTCTGAAAAAAGACCGGAAAAGAGCCGTCATCTGTGCTGCTGTAATCCTGTAAAAACGTCTACCAATCACTGCCTCTGCGCCCAGTTGTAAAGAACCAATCAGATGCCTCCCTGCCTCCCTGCTCGTACTCTACCCTTGGCGTGCACCAGCCTGAACTCAAAGCGCTTTACCGCCACACGTTTCCTGGAGAATGGAAGAGAAAACTCAGCCATTAGTAGCACTGCCGCGGTTACTTGTCATGAGGTAGCGTTGTTGAGTTGAGGTCCTCTCTCCGCTCTGTGTCTGTGAAGTAGTTACGATGTGGCGGTGCTCGTGCATGTGTGTGGGGGGCGTTGCCTTGGAAGGAGTTTCGAGGGGAGGGGGTGGGTTTAGACGGAGCTCCTGAGGCATGCTACTTTCAAATTATGCTAGCTCTCCAAGATCGTCGACCCTATCTTTAACTGATGTGTGCGGCAAGACGCTGCTACCCGTCCAGAAGCAGGCTCAGGCTGCTATATCCTCTCGCCCGTTTTGTTGGTTGCTGGTAATATGTTTTCCTAATATTACGACTTTTTTTCTCGTAAAGTTACGACTTTATTCTCGTAATATTACGACTTTTTTCTCGTAAAATTACGATTTTATTCTCGTAATATTACGGCATTTTTTTCTCGTAAAGTTATGACTTTATTCTCGTAATATTACGACTTGTTTCTCGTAAAGTTACGACTTTATTCTCGTAATATTACGACTTTTTTTCCTCGTAAAATTCCGACTTTATTTTCGTAATATTACGACTTTTTCTCTCGTAAAATTACGACTTTATTCTCGTAATATTATGACTTTATTCTCGAAATCTCAGATTTTTTTTTTCCTCAATGTGGCCCTAATACTATGCTGTGATGCTGTGATGTGTGGCGAGCGCAGCTCGAACCGCACCGCAGTGTCGCAGGCAGCTTTCCTCTGCCGGGAAAGACATTTGGTTTAGCTCTATTGTCATCCGGGTGGAAACAGTAGAGCTTATACAGGCTGTTCAGCGCCAAAAACATGTTAGAGATAATGAAAAGGAAAAAAAAGGTGTGAAATATTGTCATGAATCGGGAGAAATGCGGGAGAATTCTGACCCCGGGAGGAAAACGGGAGTCTCCCAGGAAAAACGGGAGGGTTAGCCAGTATGCAAATAATACAAAATTGTGAAGCCATTATGTTTTACTGAAGCATTACGTCAAATGTAGCATTTAACTCGTACTTTAAACCACCACTGAGATATTTCTCATACTGATATCATCTGCACAGGATAAACTTTGTAAGAATTCCTCTTTCAAAACACTGACGTAAATTGGCATTTCCCATATGCTCTCATTTTTTTTAACATACATTATTACCAACATATTACAGTACATTAGACATTACAATTCAATGGCAAAAAAATAAATAAAAATGTATTAATTAATTACACACAAAACAACAACAAAAGAAAGAAGATATGCCGTCATTGTTAGTGGGAAGTCTTTCAAAAGAATGGCTATATTTTCCATTTCCCATTTCTTCTCTTGTCAGTGAACACAGCATTAGCTAGCTACTATGGCAGGTTTGTCTGGTGCAGCTCACCTGCAGTCACGATGTCCAATCTGCCAAAAAAACCTGCCAGGCTACAGGTTAGAAAATATACTATTTGAAATATGTTGAACAATCATTTGTTGTTGTCTCAAATATTATCGGGCCTAATAACTTGATGACTTGGGCTAAAATATTGATTATCAAGTGATAAACAATTGCTAGCTAAAGTTAGAGTTAACTAACTAACGTGGGTAACGTTAAGCAGTCAGATCTTGTTACTACAATCAATTGTCATATGACTTATAGCTGAATGACTGAAGCCTTTGTGGTTTCATATATCATTTATGTTCTGAATTAAATATTATCACCATGGACATAAAATGGGATATTATTATATATATATACTATATTTCTATGATTATCATTTATATCAAAAAAACACATATAATATTGCCTCTTTACTGTTAGGCAATAAGGGTTTGGATACCTGCATGGGTCCATAGTGTTATGGTTAGCATTCTGGACTCTGAATCCAATGATCTGAGTTCAGATCTCTGTGTCACCTGAGTTTTGAAACGAGAATAGTGTTGAAAATACGACCTGTCCAGTTTGGAAACTCATCAGTACTTGAGAAGTGGTAGTCATGCTCTCACAACATTACTCTGAATAGTGATATGAGTTTAAACCTTGGTGGGACCTTTTGTTCTGATTTCCCTACATGTTGCTATGTGGATTCTTTACTACAATGTACTATATCATGACATATTTAATGTACTAGATCAAAGTATTTATCAAAATTACCACTGAATTTAGGATTTATGCAGTCAGGATGGCAGTGCAGTGCTGCCTCTTCATTAAAAAGTTTAACATATATCTGCTACAGTATGTTTACTGGGCAGTAAGGTAGACAGAATTGACTCTAATATGATGCAACGTCTGATTGGACTAGAATGTCTCTCAGTGAAGAGGATAATACTCATACACTGGAAAGTGAGGAAACCTAACTATTTCAGTTTGGACAATTGGCTCAAGGAATACCCCGACTTGGTCTCAATGGAACAAGCGGCCACGACTCTTCAAAAACTGGACAGTGGGCTTGAAGGTCCTTGGACTTCAATCAGGTCATTCCCTGAACACACCGCATTCTGTCGAGACACTCTTGTTGAGTCTGACTGCCCATGAGGAAGTTATGTTTATGCTGAAATGAAATGCAATGTTGAATGGATATTTTTGTGCGACTGCTGTCAGTCGGTAATATAAGTTAAAATGTTTGTTGCAACCCATAATTGCTCTGTACTCCCTGCCCCCCTTTTTTTTTCTTTCTTTTTCTTTATTTATTTATTTTTCCTTTCCTTCTTGGTATCGTCATGTTATGTGTGTGTACATGTATGTATATTAAAAAAAAAAAAAAAAAACTTTAGAGTGAACCTGGGAAGCCAATTAGAGGCATGTCCTTGGGTATAGGCAAAGTAAATTACAATTTAAAAGCATTACATAAAAAAAAAAAAAGTTTAACATAACAATGTGAAAGAATCCTTTGTTGTTTAGCGGACGAGCAGTCATTCACTACAGTCTTCACCTGTATTTTAGCACTATATTTATGGTGTAATGCTTAGTGCTTACACCTTGTCACTAATTAATTTAATTTGTGTTAATATATTACATGAATAGTAAATGACTGAAGCCTTTGTGGTTACTGTTGTAGTTACTATTTTACTGTTTACTGTTATGAATGCTAGCAAAATAACATCACCACGTGTAACATCACATATAACATTGTTCCACAGGTCACTGGCAACAGACATATTTAGCTGTGTAGTGGTTCCATGGTGTGATGGTTAACACTCTGTACTCTGAATCCAGAGATCCGAGGCCGACTCTTGGTGGGACCTGATTTTAAAAGGGAGTACAGTTTGAAGACTACAGCATGTCCAGCTTGGAAAAGTCAGGTAGGTCAAAAGTCACCTACCTTCACCTCATCTCAGTACCTGATAATTAGTAGTCATGCACTCAATAGCATATAGCTACCCGAACCTGTGTAGAGTTAGCATGTTAGCTTGTGTTTGTCACTACATTAGTCCTATCTGTTGCTGGATTAATTGTTTGTAGGAAGTCTTTCAAAACAATTTATTGTTGCCATTTTCCACATCTCCTCTCCTCTAATTGGCTAGTCCTACTTTAGACAGAGGTTAGGACCTCCTACCTCATTAACATACAGACACAGAAATACAGAAATGAATACATGTAGTTGTAGTAGATGTGTAAAGTGTAGATTAAATTTAAGATGTTAGATGTTCTGTTTAATTATCAACTTTTATGTATTTATTTATGCATGTATCTATTTATTTCCATATTTATTTCAACATGTATTCATTTGTTTATTATTTTATTTATTATTCTATTTCTTTATTCATGTATTTATTTATACGTGTATTAACTTTTTTTTTAATTTATTGCCATATTTATTGATTTAACCTGTATTTATTTTTACATCTATTTATTTATACAATAATCTATTTTATTATACCGAAGTAATTTTTTGTCCTCCATAAGCCACTAGACCATAATGGAGCCATGGCAATGGGGAAGAATGGTGTTGGGGACGCAGATAGGAGCTGGTCTAGTTATTTTAAAATATCAAAGATGATTACCAATATTAATAAAAATTAATATTACTAAATTATCAATATATATTAATAATAACAGGGCACCAAATTATATTGGTACATAAGCTCAAATGACCTTAAAATGGCTATCAAAAGTAAATAATAATTATCAAAATAGTAATTAATTATAATGAATAATATGATTTAATTTACATTAAATCATCCTCGGGGAACCACTCTTTGAAACAAAGAGAAAATTATAGCAAATTAATGTAGTCTCATAGATAAGTCTCATTAAATATACTAAACTATCAATTTGGTACTTTGATTAATAATTAAATTAATAACTATAACCAGAAATCACTATATCAATAGATAGGAAAGGTTGAAGGATTTTGGAGTTCTTGACACAGCAGTGGTTGGCATTATTCACTCTTGTACAATATTAAACAGACCAGCATGTATAATCCACAAACAATTATTTACAAGATAATAAAGGTTAAAAACACAATATTAATCTAACTAAATAACTAAAGGAAAACAAACCAAACACAATGTGTGAGCATGTCTATGTGTGTGTGTGTGTGCGTGTCTGTGTGTGTGTGTGTGTGTGTGTGTGTGTGTGTGTGTGTGTGTGTGTGTATGTGTGTGTGTTAGTGTGTGTGTGTGTGTGTGTGTGTGAGTGAGAGAGAGAGAGAGAGAGAGAGAGAGAGAGAGAGACAGAGAGAGATAAGATGGCTATTTGTCTCAACATGTCTTCATGGCCTACAGACAATATTGCGAGCACTGTAAAACTACAAAGATGGCTGGATCAAAGATGGCCGCCAGGATTTCAACACATGGCCTCTTTGTTCTTTGGAGCACATGTACTAAGGAAGGACAAAGGGGGTGTGATGTGGGAGTTGAGATTCTCTGAATGTGTATGTTTGTGTTTAATACCAATTCACAGTTTATGTAAGTTATCTTAATGTGTGTCAGATAAGGCAGTGGGTTAGAACAGATGGTTAGTTTGCATGCAAGACCTTGTCTATGTGGCATAACTTAACACATCAGATGTGGCAAAGCCAGCTACCCAAATATCCTGACTACAACAATATCACAACAGTAAAACTCAATGAATAATATTAAACTAAATCAATACAGGTACATTGACAGAAGTTAAATTGAACAGTCTTGCTCAGCCTGGTGCAATTGCTAATGCTAAGTTAAGCCCAGTACGTTACCAATCCATGGAAGAAAAGGTTGTAATTCCAAGTTGGAGGAGTTGGAGAAAGCTGTGATTGCAGGGTCAAAGATGTTGTCCTTGCTGTGCTCAAATCCAGTTGTGCAGTTTGGAGGGAAACTGGTCCACTCCTTTTTCTGCAGCTTGGTAGCTTGGTACTAGCCTCCTTGTTGCTTGAAGTTAGCTGGTAAAAAGGCAGGCACTCGCATCTTCTGCCTTAGAAGTTCCTTGTGTATATGTCTTTTTGCTAACAAGACATATCCAGAGCAGAGCTGATTCTGCAGCTTCTGGTCTGTAGGAAGAGCAGGGTGAGAAGAGCAGCAGCTGACCCCCTACAGGTCAGCAGGGGTTGAGGAGAATCAGAAAGAGAGAGAACAAAGGGGATCCCTTTGATTTTATCCTGCATGAATGTCACAAGTACATGTGAATGAGTCATTATGCTACAACAGCCAATGGAATGGTTACTGAGTCCATGGGTGGATGACTCAATGGGTGACTCAAGGATCCTGGGAAGCGTAGTTCATTGTCTTTGCCACCATCTTGAATGGTGAGGTCCCAACAATGGCATAAATGTAAATCAAACGATTAACACACTGTCCCAAAACCTGCTCATTTAACTAAATGACAGACATTTTGTGTCACCACAGCATTCCTTGACCGCGAGTCGAACCCAGGGCCACGGTGGTGAGAGCGTCAAATCTTAGCCACTAGACCATCAGGGAGCCATACCAATTGGGATGGATTATCCAAACCTAAATTATATAAAAACTGCATTAAAACTAGAAACAAGTGAGCAGACAAGAACCAGGCTAAGCTAGCTAGCATTAGCTCACAAACAAACCAAAGCAGCACAAAGGATTTATTCTTTCATTCATTCACATTTTATTTAAAAACTGTATTCAAAAGACACAAAGGCCCTGTTCAGACCTGGCATTAACATGCATCTTGAGTGATCCGAACACAAGTGGACAGCTTTAAGTACGTCTCTCCACACCTGGCATTAGAATGCGTCTCCACATGCGTCTTGAGCGGCCACTTGTAATCTGATCTCACTTCCCCGCTTTATATCCAAATAAAAACATAGTAAACACATGGCTAAAGCTAGGCATACACTGTACGATTTTAGAAATGTTGTTATGTAATTCCTACTCCTACTGTACGGGTAGATTGTTTGCGATGTAAAACCAAAGCTCATGATTTATGTGCTCACACTGTACGGTCTGAGAGTCAGCCACGACCTTAGTGCTCACACTGTACGTGTAAAATAGAAAAAAAAAACACTGTTCTGGCTGTTGACAGTTGTCAATAAAGATTTGTTTGAAAGCTCCGAGGCGGGTAAAGTTTGTTTTTTAGCAGAGGTCTGTAGGGGTCACAATGCTGACAGGGCAGAAACGTGCTGCCTTGATCATCTGTGCCATCCTGTCTGCTGAAACGTCTAAAAAATAATAAATAGGCTACTGTTAGTGAGATAATTCTATACCACAGGACTATTTAAGTGTGTTTCATGACTACACCAAATACAACACATGTCCTAGATCTATATTTAGACAGACATTTGATGTAATCTATTTAGCCTACAGTTAAATTGGAGTCTATGTCCCTTTCTGCTTCGGATCAGAAGTCATCCAGTCCACAGTAATATTATGTGGTCAAAATGTGCAACAACTGTCAGGATGGCCGAGCGGTCTAAGGTGCTACGTTCAGGTTGCAGTGTCCCCTGGAGGCGTGGGTTCAAAGCCCACTTCTGACAGTTGGTGTCTTTCACTAATATGATATTGGGGAAACTTTGACAAGCAAACTGTTTGTCCGTCTCTACAGTCACAATCTGAGGCCTGTATTACAAAGCAGGATTTGCGGTTAGCGAAGTAACTTCAGGGTCAACCCTGGTTTTTCTGTCCTACGACGCTGGTTCACTTCTTACCGGGGTAGATCGCCATGGTAACTTAAGCTGAACACCTAACCTGCTCCGGAGCAGGTTATGTTCGAGATAAGAGATCAACTCATATAAAGGCACCGCCTACTGACCAATCAGAGCTCGGTGCGCAGCTCGTATGATAATATTACACAAATCATAGTCAAGTCATAATCAAGGTTAAAAACAACACAGTTTAAACTGACAAATGCAGGAAGGACAGCTGGCTGTATGCTGTGGGTGCTTATCACTTTGAATTATGTTTTTATATTAATTTTTTTACTTGCTCTCAAGTCAGTTTCACACCGCCGGAGTCGGGGACACAACTGAAAGAAGGCTGAAATAGTCATACACGCCACATCTTTGTCAAAGGGCATAATGAAATATAATCTATTCATCCACACTATTCTGAAAGCTATTTATTATACCCCCGCGACAACGTAGTTGCAGGTATATAGCCCTCCGCGTGTCCGTCCGTCCGTCCGTTCGCATGTCACACTAGACGACTATACTATGTCTTGACGACTATATCTGACGAGTATTCCGTTAAATTAATAAGTCTGTTAAAGCTGCAGTGCGTAGAATTGGAGGAAATATGATTAAAAAAGTTATTTACTATCTTTACTTTATCCTGACAGTAGTGCATGAGACAGGTAATCTGAAAAAAATCATGTGCCTCTGTGTCCTCCGGTGTCCTCCGTTGCTCCTAATGGCATCTTCAAGATTTCACAGACCGGAGGAAAACAACCAATCAGAGCCGAGCTGGAGCCTTGCCGTCTCTAAGCAGCTCTCAATCACTCGTGAACTCAATCCAAATCAATCAAACGGTCAAACTAGGCAGCGCTGATCAAATATGAATCAATATTTTTTTACTGTAATGTCTATTTCTCGCCTCAAATGTTTTCCGAAATATCTTGTATTGTACTGTTTAGCTGTAAAATTAGAAGGTTTGCTCTGGCTGGAGAGCGGTGCTTGGCCCCTAAGGCTTCACAAGGGTATTGAATGGTTCCTTCTGCATGAAACATTTACAAAACTTAAGCTGTATCAAAAGTTCAATTAATTTGTTACGTTAGCCAGATCATGTGCTGCATGTGTTTGGTCACTTGGTCATTTCGTTTTCCATTTTGTTACTTGTATGGTCATGTGCTATCTCTGCCATATGCTGCATTATGGTGACATCATGTTGTAGCTATGCTGTGTTATGGTTCTATGGTATAATGGTTAACACTCTGGACTTTAAATCCAGTGATTTGAGTTCAAATCCCGGTGGAACATAAATTTAAGTCACTCATGCATTGGTGAAAATTAAGGCCCGGACACACCAAGCTGACATCAAAGAACTAGTGACAATGAAGGCTGACTGTCACGTTGCATCACGTCGCCTTTGTCTTGGCCGACAAATTGCATTTGAACACACTGCAAAGACTACAGCCGACAGCCAACTACCACTTACGTTCTGCGCCTGTGTGAGAGGAAATAACTCTCCACACCAGCAGGTAGCGGTAGTCTGTATTCATCATTCAAAAAGGGAAGAAGACCAGGTCTTGCGTGGAGATTCGTAGTGTCCTGGCGGAGGCTCCCCAGGTCGTACCAGCGAGGCGACGGATAAGTGAGACCCTTAATGTCACTTTGGCCCTCACTTCTTCTAGATGTTGTTTGTAGGACAGTGTCCTATCCAGGCGTACACCGAGGTACTTTGGGGCTTGCTGGAACACCAGGCGCTTGTTATCAACGGACACATCCAGTTCCCTTTTCGCTTCCCTGTTGTTAAGATGGTATGCCGCCGACACCGTCTTACCAGTACTGAGCTGCAGACGCCACCTGCAGAGGTAGGCATCCAGGATGCCCATATCCTGGTTGAGACCCTCTTCCACCGCCTTCCATGTTGGTTGTCGTAGCATAATGGCCAGGTCATCCGCGTAACCGTATTTTCTGATTGTTGTCTCCTCTAGGTCGTAGATGTAAATGTTAAACAGCATCGGTGAGAGGACAGACCCCTGTGGAACCCCGATTCTCAGTCTTTTAAGCCTGCTTCGCTGGCCATAGCTGGTCTGTAGGATGAAGCTGCGGTTTGACAGAATCTCCATGATGAAGTTCACCATATGCCGATCTGGGATTGTCCTCAGTAGCTTCAGGTGGAGTCCGCGGTTCCAGACGGTGTCATATACGGCTGTCAGGTCCAGTAGAACTACCCCTTTCTCTTTGGCCTGGAAGCTGTCTTCTATGTCTTGTGTGAGCAGTGTTACCTGGTCCGTGTGTGATCTGCCCTGCCGGACACCGGCCTGTTCCCTCAGGAGCTGTGGGTCCACTACTGGCTCGATGCGACTGTAGATCATCCTCTCCAGTATCTTGAATGGGACACCTAGCAGCGAGATGGGTCTGTAGGCCTTTGGGTCTTCTGCAGGTTTGTTTGGTTTCAGCAGGGCTATGACAGCAGCATGGCGCCAGGTCTTTGGGAGCTTGGACCTCCGAAGACACGACGAGAAGAATGCCAGGGCCAAGCAGATGTTGTTGCACTCTGGTGGACCACAAACTCTGGGTGGATGTTTTCACGGCCTGGTGACTTGCCTTGCTTGAGTTTGCGGATGGCCGCACTGAGTTCAGCTGTTGTGAAGTCTCCCGATAGGTTAGCATCGGCACCGGCCGCCTTAGACATGGAAGATACCTTGCACCTGGGAAGCGGACGTTTTTCAGGAGCTGGGATGCAATTGCGTCTGCTGTCACCGGGCACTTGGGGGGCGTTGTTTTTCTGCCTGTCAGCTGTTTGATGGTCTGCCACGCCTTACAGCTGGAGTGGGTGAAGTCGATTGACTCGTGTGTGATCGATTCAGGTCTATTACTTCTGCCTTGCTAGGGATGCGGGTACAGCAAGGGATTGACGCCTTATCGACCTTCTCCCTCCATGTGTGTGTGGACCAAAGAGTCCTGAAACCTCGGCTTGGATCAAGTGAAATAGGCTATAATCAGTACTAGAAAATAATTGTATCTATAGAGACTGCAAGGGAAATATGTTATGCTGATACACATCACCTGGCCCGCCTAATTGGCCAATCCTACTTTAGACTGAGGTTAGGACCTCCTACCTCATTAACATACAGACACAGAAATACAGAAATTAATAAATGTAGTTGTAGAAAACTGTAGAAATAAGTATTTATTTATGTCCTGTTTAATTATCAACTTTTATTTATTTATATATGCATGTATCTACATTTATATATTTATATCTACTTTTATTTAAACTTGCATTCATTTATTTCAGCATTTATTTATTTATTTCAGTATTTATTTATACAATTATTTATTTATTGATACTGAAGTAATTTTTCGTCCTCCATAATGTTGTGTGCTATGTAAAATTGCCTAATAACATATATATTGTATGCCATTGTTCCACAGTTGTCTGGAAACGAAGACAAAAATGTGGTAAATGTAGTTGTACAAAAATGTAGAAATAAATTTAAGATATGTATTTATTTATGTCCTGTTTAACTATCAACTTATATTTATTTATGTATGCATTTATTTACATACTTATTTGAACATGTATTCACATATTTCAGCATTTATTTATTTCAGTATTTATTTATTTATTTTTATTTATTTATTTATTCCTGTATTTATTGATACTTCAGTAATTTTTCATCTATATTGTTGTGTGCTATTTAAAATAGACTCATAACATACATATTGAATGACATTGTTCCACAATTGTCTGGTAACAAAGACAAAAATGTGTTAACTGGCAGTGGGTAACGTTAAGCAATCAGACCTTGTCACTATAATGTGGAAGTAGTGTATAGCCTATAAATTAATGTCAAATGACTGGTAAATGACTGAAGCCTTTGTGGTTACTGAGTTTAACGTATGTTATATCTGTTATGAACAATGTAGCACCTATATCTAAATAACACATATAATATTGTTCTACACTATTAGTCAACAGGGTTTAAATGATATTTATATGGCCTAACCCTAACGAATGGTGTAATAGTTAGCACTCTGCACTCTGCAGCAATCTGAGTTCAAATCTCAGTGGGACCTGCTTTTTGAAACAAGAATAGTGTTGAAACTATGACCTGTCCAGTTTGGAAACTCATCTGTACTTGAGAAGTAGTAGTCATGGGGTCTTTTTCATTGTGCTAACTTATGCTTCCTCGCGTCCTATCTCCTCGCTTGACCTGGAAACTATTCCCCCTCCGCCATCATGGAGGATCTTCCAATTCCTTAAATGCACCTCGAGGAGACGAGAAGAGAGGAGGCTTCTGGAGGAGATCAGAGCAAGGAAACACTAATGTATCCTCTGCGGAAGTCTTTTACTGACCGACACGCCCCCTTATTGGTTATTAGGGGTGTAAGAAAATATAGAAAAAAATCGAATATCATATTATTATGTTTTGTGATACTGTATTGATTCTCCAAAACACTATCGATTTTTAATTGATTATTTACATGCAAAGCAAATACTTTATTTCATTGGCAGAGAGATGTGCCGTCTCAGTGTATGTGCCCTCTCAAAGTAGTGCTATGATGTTGGATGTTACAGGGACTGTGATCAATGCAAATGCAGATCCTACTGTTAGATTGCATAAAAAGTAAACTTTTTTACTCCGATTTTTATGTATATGGTGGTGTGTTCTTTATACTATGACAGTTATCCAAAAAATCGCAATATATCTCCTTGCTTACAGTATCGCAATATATCGCAATATATTGAATTGTAACCCCTGTATCGTGATATGTACGGTATCGCCAAATTCTTGCCAATACACAGCCCTATTGGATATCAGTTATTGATTGGATGCTGCTGCCAGTCGGACTGATCTGATACATGTCAACATCACTGAGTTTCAGACCAGAGTGAAGACAGATTAGAAGTTTTATATTTTAGATGTCTTCTGTTTCACCATCTAGTTAAAATCTGTGTTAATTGTTGTTAATTAATCACCTAAGATGGCGCCGCTCTAATGGCAGCTTGTTACAGCAGCTCTCGCTCACTGTTGAGCTTTTTCTCTTTTACTTTTGTGAATTTGACTCGTTTTATAATATTTTTTACGTGATATTGTTTGTAACTGATCCATGCACTATGGAGACCAAAACTACAGTTTTTGCTTTAGTTTTGTTACTGGTTTTTGCACTTTTTACGACCGTGTTTGGGGACCCGATGCGCAGCCATGGCCCTATTGTTTACAGTAGGGATCAGCTGTTAGCACTCCGTAACACAGCGCTGCTGCCCGAGGAGAGTCCCGACATTCCCCACGAACTAAGGAGGAGGAGACGGGGGAGTCGTGCTGGAGCGGAGCGCCACGCCAGGAGGAGACGATACAGACCCGTCCTCCCGTTCATCGTCATGGTGAATGTGAGATCTCTCCCCAATAAGATAGATGAGCTAGCGGCGCTGACCTGGCGTGCAGCATAATGTTGCTTACGGAGGCATGGTTGACTATGTTAACTGCAGACACGGCCGCTGAGCTGGAAGGATTCAAGCTGGTGCGGGCGGACAGGACGTAGGAGAGCGCTAAGAGGAAAGGAGGTGGGCTGGCAGTGTTTCTGAACGATAGATGGTGTAACTCTGGGCACATCACTATTAAAGAACAACTCTGCAGCAAGGACATTGAACTGTTGGCCGTTAGCATGAGGCTCTACTATCTGCCGCGGGAATTTTCGCATGTTATCGTGATAGCGGCGTATATTCCCCCCTCTGCTAACGCTGATACGGCCCGTGATGTCCTTCTCTCTGCCACAAGCAGGCTTAACACAGCACCCACAGGCCCTCCCTCCTTCTTATCTCTGGGGACTTTAGTCATGTCTCTCCATCCGCCCACTTTCACTCAGTATGTCTCATACTGCACCAGAGACAATAAAACACTGGACTTATTTTATGCCAACACCAAGGAGGCATAAACCTCATCACCCCTCCCTCCCCTGGGAAAATCTGACCACAACCTGGTTCATCTCCTGCCTGTGTACAAACCTCTTGTACACAGACAACCAGCTGTCTCCCGCACAGTGAAGAGATGGTTCGACGAGGCTGATAAGGCCCTGAAGGACTGTTTCAACACAACTGTGTGGGGGGAACTTTGTGACTCTCATGGGAAGAACTAGACAGTCTCACTGACTGTGTCACGGACTACATCAATTTTTGTGTGGAAAACACCGTACCCACCAGGACTGTAAGGTGTTTTTCCAACAACAAACCCTGGATTAATCCTGATATAAAGGCTCTCCTTAAGGACAAGAAGAGGGCCTTTAAGTCAGGGAATAAGGAGGAGCTGAAGGCTGTGCAGAAGGAGCTGAGGAGGAAGATCATGGAGGGGAAAAACAGCTACAGGAGAATGATGGAGGAACAGCTGCAGCAGAACAACATTAGCTGAGTCTGGAGAGGCCTGAAAATCATCTCTGGCCACAAGGAACCTGACTCCTAGGCTGTGGTGGACCTTCCTGCAGCTGTCAGACTCCACAACCAGTACTGTTCAGACCACATACACACCAAAAACTGACAATAACTGCACTTTACTGTACACCGACTGTGCAATATCAATACTACTCAGGTGTAATTCATACTGTGCAATATTTTCAGGTGGAATTTAATTTCATTCTCACAGTGTAATATAATTTTTCCACTTGTGTAGTTGTGTTAATAGTCAATACTGTTTATATTTTTCCTATTTTTAAATTTCCTTCTTTTAATTGTTCATATTTTGTTTCACTTTTGTTTTGCTTTTTGCACTGTGTTGTATCTTGCTTTTTTGTTTTTACTGATGATTCTTGTTTTTTGCACTATCCCCTTTGCTGCTGTACACTGCAAATTGCCCCACTGTGGTACTAATAAAGGAATATCTTATCTTATCTTATCTTATCTTATCTTGTAGGTGTGAACAACAAACGGACCATGTTGATGGTAAAGTGTTCCAGCAGCAGAAGGACCTGCGGTATTCTCTTCACACACTGTGGCTGAAGGAGCCTGACACTGAAAGAGCTAAAAGAGATTTTTGTCTTCATGATCTGTTATTTCCCCCATTAACTTTTAAGGATACAATTAAAGTCAGAGAGAGTAGGAGAGTCTGTCAGCAAAAAACACTTTTTAAATCATTTATCATCATTTCCATTCAGTCACGTGTGAGGCTGATAATTCCTGAGTGTCGGGTATGATATGAGTTACCTCATTTAAAATTTCCCTGAAACATTTAGCCTAATAAATCATTTCTTGTGTTCAAAAGACACCAAAATTATATTCTGGGTAATCGAATAATGATTTCACGATCAGAATATCTCTAAATACGGATGCTAATAATGAATAAATAATATAAAGGAATTGTGCCAGTAGAAATGGTTCCTGAGCCTCTAAGCAGGACACAGTCCACAGTATAAATACAGACTGCAGGCTGTTATTCATGTGCAGGTGTTGTTAAACAGGTAACAGAGAGAAAACACTGCTGCTATGCCAGTAATAACTGTGTGCCTTTATTGGTAATAGTCCATTGCAGACAGAAAAGTCTCTACAGCTGTTAAACCCAACTGACAGCTGATCCAGCTGTGATCAGCTGCTGCAGTCATCGGAAACGGATGTCACTTCACGTGATGCTTCAGAGGAAAGGATGTCTCATTTCTCTAAAAACATATTTCCTCTATCCTCGCATCTCTTCCTCGCATCCTCCGCTCGCATCTTAGGTGGGAGGGACTAAGATGCCAGGAGAGGAGAGGAGTCGAGGAAAGGAATCAAGGAGGTACAAACTCGGAATTGGGAAAGGCCTAGTGTTTTCCTGCAACATATCTTTTTGGGTGACTATTATCTGTGTACTATCGCCACCTTGTGGACATGTGGTTACAGCATGTGGTCAAAGTACAGTGTAGGAATTTTGGACTTTGTGTCCAAAATTCAACACCAGTTTGTAAAAAAGAACATTAAATTCCCAAAGTGAGAAGAGAGGAAAAAAAGTCAAAGCTTATTGTGAAAACTAAACACCATTTCCCTTTTTTCTTTCTATTTCTAGTCTGTGGAAACTGCAGATGGTTGGGTTTGTGGTTATGAGAAGCTGTGTGTCTGCGGCGGGGGCAGACCCAAGCTCCTAACCCAGGACAACCCTTACGATCTGGGGATATGGGACACAGACAGCGCTCAGGTACAACCCCATCACTCTGGATGTTGGTATTGTTATTGACATGCAGGTCTGAAATTACTTAACACACTGGACAAACTTCTTGCTACTGTAAGAGGGTCTTATTTTTTAAAAGAGAGAGAACACCCCCAGTTCTATTTTGTTTGGGTTATGTGTTGTGTGCTACTTTCTTCCTTCCCTTTATTCCTGTGAATGTGATGTTCCTGCTAAAGGTACAAGGATTTCCACAGCACTGGGCCTTGGCTCTGCATGCAGAAAGACATCCAGTAACATTTCAACAACTGCAGCTGCTACAATATCTTGTCTTGTTTGTTTAAAACATGAAGGCAATAACAGAGTGCATACAGATCTCTATTTTTACTACTGCATAAACAGCTCTGTTGCTTCCAAACAGGGTGTATAAAATGTCTAAAAGGCAGCATTCATTCACCAGGATGGTATGTCTGATACAATGGCTGACATCTGCCCATTCTTTCAGTCTCAAAGCAGTGGTTTCTGCCTGCGGTGAGGGGGTGACATCCCACCAGGCTGTGCTGCCCAGGGCTTGGTCTTTGGCAGCATGGCTGAGTTCAGGAAATACACCAACAGCCTCTATGAATTTCAGGTAATGCCGTCACAGTTGTGATACTAACCCTGATGCTGTAGTGAAGAGAGTTTTCAAATCCTGACTTTGGAAAGAATAGAGGTCACTAAAAAGAGCAATTTTACCGCCTGAAAAATACATAAATGAAATGTAGGGAGAATCTGTAGCATGTTTATCAGGATGAGGAACTTTCTGAGGACATTTTTGGAACTACAGTGAAATTTTGCTTAACTCTCCTTCCTCAGGTGTCCAGTCTCTTCAACCGCAAACTGGAGGAACCACTAATGAAGAATCAAGCATCAGCTCAGGTAGATGTGACTTACTTAACATGCTTAAATCTGTAAATAAAGATTTAGATTATTACATGTAATAACACACCCCTGTTGTAGCATTGGATATACTGAATGGTATATGTTATCTAGCAGCAGACCAGCCACAGAAAAGTCAGTACTGTCCTTTTAGGCTGAACTTGAACACACTGATGATGTTTTTCTACGGGGCATTCACACTGAGCAAGAAAAGTTTCATCAGACACTGCTACATTTTTTTCCCTTTAGATTCTGAGACCTCTTTTTATTTTAGTTACATACAGTTTAACTCTAAGAGAATCAAATATCAGTGTCACATAATGTTAATAATTACATTTACCTGTCTTTTACTGAATATACGTTTCTGCGACGACGGCGGCGAACAGTTCAATTCTCCCTCCTCCGCATCGGCGTCCGCTGTGGCTGGCTATTCAGTCCGTTTAGTTCTGCTTCAAAAATAGATGACGCGAGCGGAGATCCGCCACATGATTCGCTCTCCAGGTGCCGCTAAATCCCCCCCATATACATGCATATAATGTTAGACCTCGACAAAAATTAGATCGTGGAAGCAAGCTAACGGAATATAATGTTAGTTTAGCTGTCTGCACAACACTTGCTGCCGCGGTTTAGGTTACGGTTACACAAAAGCGCTTTCAATATTGTTTGGAGAAGCCGTTATTATAAGTTCTAAGTTGAATATTTGACTGTAACGTTACTGGAATCAGAAGGTGGAAAGGTGGGACACGAATCCGCAGTGTTACCATGCACAATAAAACTGACCTGCACACGAAAAGGTGTGTCTTATCAGTGTTACTAGTTTGTCATAGATTTATAGAGGCTTTAGTTTGGACCACATGAATTCACTAAGCAAATCCAATACATTTAGCAGCAGGGAAATGCAAATAGGAAAAGAAATTGCCTGAATAAAACCTGTTTTCTTAGTTCAATTTGTGAATCCAATTATGTATTTCTCTTTTTTAAACTGCATTTTCAAATATGTTTTTAAATTACATTATTTATTTATTAATTAATTAATTAATGTATTTTTAAATTATGTACTTATTGACTGTTTTATGGTGTTTTTGAAAATCCCTTTTTAATTTGAACTATTTATTGATGGAATATTTCATTTGCAAATTCTTCTTTTTATTGCCCATTAAAATGTCAAGTAATGAATTACTTAGTAATTTAATCCATTTATGCATAGATTAAGAAAAAAATGTGTTAAACAAATTTATTAATAACTGTTTTTTATTGTACAATTAGTTATTAATAAATTAAATTCTTTATTACTATTTCCGTGACCTTGTGGTCCTCCATAAACTAACCCTATACTTTGTAGGGTTCATTCATTATTCATAAGTGAACGTGGCCCATGTGAGCTTGTATTACAAATCCACTCTCACTCAAAATAAACCACCACCACTTATTTCACAACTGTTAATTTATTCAAAACTCAAAAGATGAGTGTTCTGTAGATGTTTACATGGTCAATGAATGCAGAGCAGACGACAGTCAGTTTGCAAGTAAAAAAAGCTGAGGAAGGATAAGGAGACTTCCTTGGTTGAACTGGATGCTTATGATGACCAGTCAACTGGTCACAGGTTTCTTAATACTGACTTTTTTTTCCAAAAATACAACTCATATACCCTGGGCGACCCTTAACAGCAAATTAAAAGTGTAAACACAGTATGATTAGCAGGAAAAACATGACAAACCCTGTCATGTGAAAATGTATCTGTATTAATTCAGTGTCAGGCTCCTTTATATTTTAGAATAAAACATTAGAGCTGCTACAATCTATAACCATGATGTCAGTCTGCAGGTGGCTTTCCACCTCTAAATTTCAAACTCATAGGCTTATGTCGGCCTAAAAGATACGACGGCTATTAACCAGGATCGTGCGACATCAGACAATATCTCCACACAAAATACATATACAAAATATCACTCATTCACAGTCAATGTGTAACATTCTCATGCTCAGATATGTTGCTGATCACTAATGAATAATCGCAGAGCACTGATCATACGCCTTGAGTCATTATTACACCAAAGAATTTCCTTCAGCGTTTCTACATGCCATGAACCACCATAACAGAGACTAAAAGCTTGATGCTGACTCAAGCACAACTGAAATAACACACATGGCCTCAGCTTTCAATTCATGTACAGTAGGTTTTGCACCAATTTTTGCTACAGAAAGTTAATCTAAATTAAATATAAGTTAAATAAATAAGAAATAGTTATTAAAAAGTCACTTTTGTTACAGTTTTAGTAGCTCTGGGAGTGTCTCGATGGCACATAGGAGCAGTGTTGTTCTGTGCTCTAATAGAAGTATCACAGCGCACCAAAGGCAAATAAATAACTCCATAATGAGCAAAGACCTTGTTCTCTCAGAAATCACAACTTCGGCAATATTTACAGACTTAAAATTCACTGTTTTTTACCGTAACAACCTCCATGCCAGGCTCGGCTTGATTTTCTGCGTTAATCATGCTGAAATAACTGGGATATGTTGTACATTACTGTTATTGTTACTGTGTAAGTGGAGGCAGGGAGGAGGAGGAGCAGCAGATGATGATGATGATGCAGAGTAGTTGTGTATAGTGTGTAGACGGCCAGAGGGTGGATTGGGGGAGGTTACGGACAGATATACATATGAAAAAGAAAAGAAAAGACAGAGAGAGAGCAATGGTGAGTATTTATAGAGAGCGTGCAGAAAGAGAAGAAAACAAATGAGGGCAGAAAGAAAAGGAAAGGGAAGATGGAGATGTTAGAGGGGAGAGGAATGAAGGGCTCAGTATTCATCCTGGTCCAGGTGAGCTTGTTCATCAAGGTCCTCGTCCTCCGGAGGTGCAAAGCCATCCTGACAAACAGGGCAAAAAAGTTATTATTTAGGTTTTCTACTTTATTTTATTTTCTGTTGACCATAAAAATGTTCCTGATCAAAAACGACATACAAACAGATAAATAACTACAGTTACCATAAAACTTTTCCAGCGCACAAATGTGGGTGCTTCTGTCATCAAAACCTGGTTTCGTCTATATATATGATATCCAATAACACTGTAGTTTTTCCAGCTTTTTTGCTGTAATCTCTGCTGTCTAAAAACTTGGACACTGTTCGGTCCTCTCTGTCCTGATCAAGCGCCTAAGGAACGGAGGGCTGTGAAGCGATTTGTATGCGCCTAGTAAGCATCTTTCATTGAATTGAATGGGCCCTTTTCTCTTTAATACATCCATGGTCCTGCTGTTATTACAGACCACAGACTGTATACTGTATATAGATGGACACCTCTGCACTTCCACCCACTGTACAAAAGTGAAGCCAAAATATCCTGGATGCTAGATATGGCAGTTGCCATCTTGAGATTTTGACATCATTAGGAGCCGGAGTCTGCGCAGTACCGTACACACCTGGCCGAGCCAATCACAAGCCGAGCACGGCCACAGCCACAGCTTGTTAGTGTGAGCCATGGATGTATTAAGAGAACTGGATACAGCGTTGGAGGCGGGGCCCCGTTCAGACATGAACCTCAGACATGCGCAGTAGCGTCCGCTCGGTCATATGACTCGGTCGCGGGGTCCTAATGTCACGCCGTCGTCACGGCTTGCACTGTCGTCATGGGGGTCATTCACATGAACGGAGGAAGGAAAATAAGTCTGGATTCGGCTATTAGTGCGTTTTACAACTTTTAGGGCCTAATGATAAGGGCTGTTCAAGTGTTCATACTGGGAAGTTGATTTACCTAAAAAAAAGTATCCGCTGAGTTACGGACGTCTCTTTCCCAATGTAAGTCTACGGGAAAAATTATTTTTGGGCCCAATGGCATCACATGACAGACACGGAAGTTGTAGTACCGCCGTTTGGCCACTACGAAAATTGGGATCAACGACTGCCCTTCCTGGGGGCTTGGTCAAGCCATGACATGTAACCCGTAAGTCTTTAGGACTTATAGGAAATAGTGTTCTATAAGGTGTCTAAAAACAGAAATATTGAGTAAATAATGATATAAGATGGTTGTTTTTAAAAAAAATTACCAATCTTATCTTAATATATGGAATGAGCCATGAGACATGACATACTGTTGAGTAAAGTTATGTTCCAAGGACGTATTTTATTAATTCACTTTATTAGAAATGTCAATGAGGTTTTGAATGAGGCTTACATACTTCTGGAACAGGGGCCTCATTACAGAAATTTCCTAAGACTGAAATACCATCTTATCTTAGTTTAGGATGACATGTTGGAATATTTTAGAATAGGAATTTAGCTATTATAGAACCGTCCTAATTTAGGGATTTCCCAAGTTAGGACAACACGACCCTTTTTAACGTTACTCTAATATCTGTAGGGAGGTCAGTCCACTCTTTTGTTTCTGTAACTGAAAAAGCAGTTTGAGTAACGTAAATTTTGTCGAGCAATGTTTTATATCCGCCGTCTCCCCTCGTTGATAATCCTGTTTGTCTGACTTCACTATGAGCTGTTAGAATAAATAGTTTAAACCTGCAGTATCTTATAAAGTAAACTAACAGAACATAAACAACTAAATAAAAGTTGTAGTTTCCGATAAGATTGTAATAGTGGTAGGAGTTCGTGCTCGTTGTCCAGTGCTTTAAGAGCTGGTTTAAAGGCTAAAGCCTCATCTAGCATACTGCAAATACATCACTTTAACAATTTCATACTACATACTACTCAGGAACGCAGTATGCAGTATAGCGTACATACTGCATACTGCGTTCGTCAGTAGTATGTAGTAGGCGGTTTCGAATAGAGCCACAGAGCGGAGAGAGGACCTCAACTCAACAACTCATGAAAGTAACCGCGGCAGTGCTACTGCAGGGCTGAGTTTTCTCTTCCATTCTCCAGTAAACGTGCGGCGGCGACGCGCTTTGAGTTCAGGCTGGTGCACGCCAAGGGTAGAGTACGAGCAGGGAGGCAGGGATGCATCTGATTGGTTCTTTACAATTGGGCGCAGAGGCAGTGATTGGTAGACGTTTTTACAGGATTACAGCAGCTACAGATGACGGATCTTTTCCGGTCTTTTTTCAGAGCTCATAAGTAATGGATCGCTGTTGGGGTGTAAAGACCATTTCAACCAATATAACAAATAGTGTATACTGGATAAATCGCCAACCCTGCCTTTAAGATAGGGCAATTAGGATATTTTTCAGTAATGAGGCCCCAGAACTTGGAATATGAGGTTTATCTCCGTCTCTCTATAGTAATTCACTCTGAGTAAAGAACATGTAGATTGAAATGGTGCAATGCAGCCTGCATTTGGTGCTGATAAAGGACAGATACCTCTGTGGCGTAGAGAATGTTGATTATACTGCTGAGGACGGAGTTGTTTTCACTCTCGTGTTCCTGGCAGATCAGCTCAATGTCCCGTAGTTTGCTGAAGTAGAAGTCTCTCTCCTTCTCAAGTCCGTCCACAGTCAACTTCAGCTCCATCAACTAAGAAAGGAAAGAAAGAAAAGATTTAGTAAGGCTGCAAATCCCTAAAAAATAAGGCTCACAACCTATTTAAAGGGAGACACCCAAGGTGAATAGGGTAAAAGATTTAACTAATAGATATCACCATGAAACTTTCCCAGTTGATTACTTATATTAAGACAATTATATTTTGCATTACACGTTTTCTGAAAATGTTTGTTTAAATATGCAAATGAGGCATTATATTATTAAATATGTGAAGCCAGGTTCAATATTCTTGTTTCATGTTGTTAACATATTATAGTCAGAGGTTTTTACAGAGGAGATTTTGGATATCTCTTTTTATCACTCCGTAAATCAGAAAATACTGTCAACAGCCATAAAAAATAAATCAATTTTCGCCATTTTTTTAGGGGATAAAATGTTCTATAAATCAGGCTATGAATGATATTTGAACAAACCCTTCTGTTAAAGGGACTATTTGTAAATTATCACGCGCATAAATCCTAACGGGTCGCAATCCCATGCGCGCTCGCGTGTGGGTACGCGCTGCTCCTGCAGCCTGCTGCCTGCTTGCAGAAGCGCTCGTTCTCACCCGTGCGGCTCGCTCCCACTCCACGTGCACGCGCGCACACTGCAGAGAGTTAGTTTAGCTCTGAGAATATCTAGTGAATGTGCAGTGGACGTTTTTGCAGAAATAAATGCTGCCGCTCCTCCAGACCAACAGAGGTTTCCCGTGTCTTGTGAAGTGACGGAGCTCCGCAGAGAGTTACGTTATCGTCCCGACGGGTGTCGGTCTCTCTCCCCCCCCGTTCCCTCCGTGGTCTGCAGGAAGCAGGAAAAGCCAGCACTAGGATCAGCATTGATTCATGGAGAGACCCTCCTCTGGTCAGCTAACATTACTGCCAAGCAGGTGAAATATAGAGTGATATTGTGTGTTAGCTGACGTGTGTCGCCTCACTGTTTAGACCGGTGCGCGAGCACGAGCTACAGGACGCTGACTTTCGTTGACACTGCAGCCACAGGTGTCGCTGTGAACAAGCAATTTCTGATTCTTACATATAGCCTCTTTAAATCCTTCAGAATATAGATAGAAATGAAACTGGAAAGTTTGGTGTATGTAAGTGCTACTGAAGTGGAGATTTCTGGCTCAGAGTCTGAGAAAAAAACTCATTTTGAGAAAATGGCCTTTACTGATATGTATTGTAAAATTCCATACATTTTTAAGACACTACAGGTGAATAGGGTAAAACAATTAACTACTAGATATCACCATGAAACTTCCTCAGTTGATTACTTATATTAAGAACTGTTTTTTTGTATAATAGTTTTCTGAAATTGGATGTTTAAATTATGCAAATGAGGCATTATTTACTGCTAACTTTCGGTGAATTTAGAAGAAATCTACAGATGCAAACAGACAAAGTAGTAAAATAAACACCTATATGTGTATTTTGGATGTTTTCTTTCCACTAGTCTGAAAGACGATATTTTGGAAGCAAACCCGGGGTGTCTCCCCTTAAAGCTGAAGTAGGTGAGTTTGGAGCAAATATGATTAAAAAAAGTTATTTTCTTCAAACGGTCGCTATATCATGACAGTAGTACATGAAACAGGTAACCTGAAAAAATCATGTTCCTCTGTGTCCTCCGGTGCTCCTAACGGCATCTGCAAGATTTCACTTACCGGAGGAAAACAAGCAGTAAGAACTGATCTGAGGTCCGCTGTCCAGCTGCCGTCTATGAGAGCCGGCTGTCAATGACTCGCGAACTCCGACCAAACGGTCAAACTAGGCCGCGCTGATCAAATATGAATCAATATTATGTTACGTTAATGCCTATTTCTCAAATGTTTTCAGAATCATCTTGTAGTGCACGGTTTAGCTGTAAAATGAGAAAGTTTGTGACGCCGCCGGCATTGTAATATCTGGTGAAGGAACGCTAAGTTCTGGTCACATGACCGGAGCACAGCCAATAGGAACGCTTTCTCAATGAAATGACCTGTGATTGGTCAAAGTCTCCCGTCATGGGCTAGATTTTCCAAAGCCTGAAAACAGAGCCATGATGAGGTGCAGAAGTCTAGTTATCTCTCAGAACACTTGAATTACAATATGCTGAAAGGTTATTATGGAATTTTTGCCCAATGATGCCAAAAATATACTGCCCACTGTCACTTTAAGTGGCACTATTCTAAAATAAATGTAAACATTAATTGTCACAGGAAAATTAGCTTGAACTTCAACGTCGCTAGCATTAAAAGCAATATGCTTTTTTCATAGCAGACATTTTGACTTGTCATTACAGGAAAGCACAGGTGTTGTTAACATTTACACAGGTGCTTTTCCTACTGTAACATGTCAAAATGTCTTCTGTGAAGAAAAGTTATTGCTATTAATGCAATGAATCTACTTTCAGCAAGTGCGAGTCCATAGACATGAGACGGAAAAGGGGTGAGATAGATGACATCATGGTTTGAGAGTACTACTGTTGTCTACCTGTTGATTGAGCTCCATGATCTCAGCATCACCGCCCCCGTTTCTAGACAAAGACGGGTTCTTCCTCATAGCTGGAGTGTTGTGTTGGACCCGCTGTGGTGTTGGCATGTTTTTGGGAACTGTTGGAGATGTCCTCTGTGGTCCTGGAATGGTCAGAGATGATCAGAGATGTTTATCATTTCAATTAAAATACATTTACTGCATTTATGTTGGCTTTGTAGCAGTTGTGGCGATGGATATAGCACATTATAGAGAGCTGATGCTATCAGCTTATAGCATAATGTTGTGCCTTTGATATGCCATTTTTGTGAAAGGATTTCAAATTGATATAAAAGACACATTTCGATTGCCAGATTTTAAAAAGCCAAATTATAAATAAAAAATCTAATATTTTAAAAAGGTTGAATGTCACACATATTTGAGTAAAAATCCATAAAATAGGAAAACCCTGCGTTCTGCTAAACCTCTATAAGTGCTTCAGCAGAGGTGTTAAACTCAAAGTCAAAACATGCCAACACGCATTATCACAGTTTTGAAAATCAATGCCCATTTACAACCACGCGGCTGCTTACCAGTGACAAAGTCACAAAGCAGGCTTATGAAACGCTACAAATTAGATTGTTCGCCATGATTTCAGAGCGAAAAGCTTTCACAGAGACATAGCAAGGCTGCTCAGGCTGACGTTACTCTTGTTAGTAAAACGAGACAAACTTTCTAGTTTATCTGTCCAGCTTTCAGGGAGAGATGGAGCTGCTGCAGTGTTGCATCAGCTGCGTGATGCAGGACACTGGAGAAAATGGATATTTCTGTAGGTCTTCTGGCACCGCCGGTCATGATCAATCAGAATTGGGAAGTTACAATTGGTAGCTGCATGTTGTGGATTTTCAACCCATCCCACTAGTCACTGAGGTGATTACTACAATCCCACCAGTGACTCAGTCGTACCTACTGTGTGTCATGTTGCCTGTGAATGCTGGGCAGTGAGATGGATCTAGGAAGACAGCGGTCAGTCTGTGAATCGTGCTGCTCACACCACTTGCTTGCAGGGAGCGCTTTTGAGCCATCCAAAGCTCAGCAAGACCGTGCAGCAGAGGCAAAACTGTTTGGTTTACCTGGGTTTCTCTTTGGTTTGTGGATAAAGTGATCACCTGGGTTGGGGGCGGGGGCCACGTCCTGCCCCTGTCTGGATAGTAAAGGGTCGTACTCCTTCCCGTCGTAGTTGGCGTCGAAGAACTTCTTGAACCACTGCACGAATTCAAAGTTGTCCTGGAACTTCCCTTTTACAAGCTTTTCTACAGGGATTATCTGGAGGATGGAAACAGGAAATAGCTCCATGTGATATAACACACACCTAATGCTGCTGTTATATGATGTAACAATACTTAAATGTTATCAAAAATGTAGTGGAATACATGATAATATGATAAAAGTGTTCTGACTTTGTCAACGCTCATCCTTTTAAAAGCTGCCTGAAGAACTTTGAAGTTGTGTATAGATTCATGCTCCAGTTTGGCTTGGAATTTGACCTTCTTCAGAAGGATGCAACCTGGAAACAACATGTCCATGAACTGGCAATAAGCCGCTCCTGGAAAGAAAACAAAAAGACACAACAGTTTGAGTTTGTTGTCTTTATTTGTTGACCAGTATTTGATTATAGCTTTAGCCTTACCTGAACAGAGCTGTTCGATCTTAGTGTAGGTGAGGTGCAAAGAGTCGTTGACCCATGCCAGCATGTCATGTCGACTGAGGTTGTCAATGGACACAGATGTGGCATACACATTCACTGCCATCCCCTACCTGAAACAAACAACATGAGAACAGACATTCACATGTTTTTTGTCTGCTAGCTGACTCTCAAAAACTTTTGGCTGAAAGTTATTTAATCATAATATTTCAAACCGATTACTTCATCTGTCTTTGATTGACCACTGCATGTTAATAGATATTACACAGATTGCTCTTATCATATACATTTTCCAAGATATCCCACCCTCTACTAAACCAAGCTGCCCACCACATCCTCCACTGACCGTGATATCTGAAAAATGAAATGTCAATATCATGTTAATAATACACATGATAATATCATGTAAATAATCTAGTGCCTCTTAAATAATTGTATATATACAGTTCTGGTTACAGACTCTCTCCATCTCACTCACTTACATTTTGAGTGTTATTAATTTGCACAAAAAAGAGAAAAAATGCACAATAAACTAAGTTAAAAATGAATTTGACTGCTAACATTATTAATGTTTTTTTTTTCAAATTTTCTATAGATATTACTATAATTTAGTTACTGTGAATTCTTTTGGACAGAATAATCATGTAGTGAAAATCTGATATTGTAACAGCCCTAGCTGCAACTAACAACTATTTCCATTGTTGATTAATCTGCTGATTACTTTCTGGATTAATCGTTTTATAAAATGTCAGAAAATACTGAAAAATGGCTGTTACAATTCCCTAAAGTTTCCTAAATGTCCTCAAATTAGAAGGGCTGTCCCCTCTTAATTGATTAGTCGACTAATCGGCCATTTTTTTTGCTTTTTTTTACTTATTTCCAAGAAACTTCTGAGCACATCTCTGGTAAACACAAGATTTAAAGTTGCGCTTTTGTGTGACTCTGTGGAGAAACTCAGTTTTACAGATCTGTTGATTAAATCAACAAATCGATTAGCCAACAAAATCCTATTAGTGTTAGTTGACTAAGAATTTCTTTGGTCGAGGACAGCCCTATCTGCAACTAACAACTATTTTCATTATTGATTAATATGCCCATTACTTTCTTGATTAATCATTTTGTTTATAAAAGACAGAAAAACAGCAGATCTTCACACAGAGAACAAGGGAATGTTTGGTATTTTTACTGAAACAAATTACTTAAATAAATAATAGATTATCAAAATAGTTGCTGAATAATTTTCTATCGTTACTTTAAGTCGAATAGTTTCAGCTCTATACTTAATCATAGACCTACTTTACTGGACTCATTTCAATGAACCCATTTCTTGATCTATAATTGTCCCGGATTTCTGATGTAGGATGTCCTACAGTAGTATTAGACCCTACTATAATCTGTATAAACTGTTCAGTAGAGGGGGTCTCTCTTTAAATGTACTTTCTGCAGGGTTCTATCATCCTTTCATTATGTCCCAAGGTTTCATGGGGTAGTTTTTCCTTCCTGGGTAAACTCACTGACACTGGTACATAATACATCCACTAGAATTTTGACTGTAAACACAGTCCCTGAGAGGCATCTTAAAAGTTTCAGTTTTAATCTACAGATGTGTTGAGAGCATAATCCTCCCTAGATTAAACAGAACTATCCTGATGTTTGTGAGCAGCTTTACACATCTGGCAGCTTGCAGCCTCCTCTGTGCTCACTTTGCTCGACTGCTAATACCTTCCAGTGGTGTCGCGTCAAAAACGGGCCTGTAACACCTTGACATCCCCTGCAGTAAAAATGCACATTAACGCAAGCAAGCTATAAACTGTGTGTAAATGATTATTATAAGGGTCAAACGCCACTCTGTGTCTGCAGGTGACGGCCAGAGAGAGAAATTAAAGTATGTCAGTAAATTAAAAAACAGCTGTACCTGCGGTGTAAGCAATGATTTCTGGTGATAACACTAATAATATTGTGAATGCACCTTCAGCAGCGTGCAGCTCTCCCATGGGGCTTGGCTAGCTTACAATTACATGATTATAAACTACCACAATAAAACCGTTTATAGTACAAAACCACGCGGGTGCAGCTACATTAAAAGGCGCATACCTTGCAGCGGGGGTGTAAATTCTAATAAATATGGTTTATTGTATCGCGCAAAATCACTCTATTCTCCAAAAAGCTGCCGGGCCTTTTGAGAGAAAGAAAGCTCCAGTAATGACTGCAGCAAAATACTGGGTGCAAAACCCCGAAGTGTAACCAGAAGAAATGGGCGGGGGTCTGACATTTCCAGCCCGAGCTGAGAACAATAAATGTGCCCGTTTTCTGGGTGCCTTTCGGTTAAAATAACCCGCAACGCTGGTGCTGCTCTCCAAGCGGCCCCCTCTACAGGCCTCCCCGAATAACTCCGGTCTGGCAGTGCACGGGAAATATCATCCCTGCATGGGAATAAAACACCAGCTCCCCCGCAAAACACGCACAAAAAGAGGAACAAACGATGAGAGAGCGATTCAGTTCTTTCGTGCGTTGATACTCACAGTATTCCGGAGTGTGTGTGTTGTTATCACGCTGACAAGTATTCCTTCTGTCAATGCCCGTAGCTGTCGTCGTTGTCAGCAGACCCTACGCGGTGCAGTGCTTGGTAACGGGCCGCCCTGTCTGGGGCTGCAACAATTCAGCTCCCACCGCGCATGCGCCTGACTCCATGCTGTTAAAGGTTCATTATAAATAGGACTTTGGCCTGTTACAGCTAAGAGACCCATGATGTGTCAGGGTGGATTTTAGGCCTGTGCTGGTGACTGAGGTTTTACTGAGGTCAGGCTGTAAAAAAAAATGTTTTATCTGTTGCTGGATAAAAGATGCATCTGCAACAGTGGTGGAACAAGTATTCCTAGGACTAAAACTATCCATTATTTTCATGATCAATAGGGATGCACTGATACCAATACCGGATCGGATATTGGACCAATACTGACCCAAATAGCTGGACTGGACATCGGCAAAAATGGGGCCTATCTATTAGATTCAATTCTACCTTTTATATAAGGTGAATTAGCCTAATGTGGGACATTTTTTGCATTTCAGATTCCTGCAATATATTGTGATATGAAGCCAATACATTAAATCCAAACCCAGTACCACTCCGCAATCCCCAGGATGTGTCCTAATCAAACCAAAAAATAGAAAATGTAGATATCACACTCATAAAAGAAATGGTAGACATATCAGTACTCTAATGCCAAGTTGTCTCAGACAAATCTTGATTTTCTAATGTGGGACAGTCATGTCTGAATTGTGGGACACTGAAAAGTCTGTTAAAAGGCACTCTTTTAAAAGGTCTAAAAATCACCTTAATTAAAGTGGCAGTAGCCAGTATATTTTTGGCATCATTGGGCAAAAATTCCATAATAACGTTTCAGCATATTGTAATTCAATTGTTCTGAGAGATAACTAGACTTCTGCTCCTCCTCATGGCTCTGTTTTCAGGCTTTAGAAAATCTAGCCTGTGACAGGAGACTTTGACCAATCACAGGTCATTTCAGAGAGAGAGCGTTCCTATTGGCTGTGCTCCGGTCATATGATCGGCACTTGGCGTTCTTTCAAGCCATCTCAACCTGATCTCAACATAGCGGCTGGGTCACAAACTTTTTCATTTTACAGCTAAACCGTACACTACAAGATGATTCTGAAAACTTTTGAAGCGAGAAATAGGCATTAACGTAATATAATCTTGATTCATATTTGATCAGCGCTGCCTAGTTTGACCGTTTGGTCGGAGTTCGCGAGTGATTAACAGCCGGCTTATATAGACAGCAGATGGACAGCAGACCTCAAATCAGCTCTGACTGCTTGTTTTCCTCCGGTCTGTGAAATCTTGCAGATGCCGTTAGGAGCACCGGAGGACACAGAAGCACATGATTTTTTTCAGGTTACCTGTTTCATGTACTACTCAAGATATAGCGACCGTTTTATAAAAATAACTTTTTTTGATCATATTTGCTCCAATCTCGCCCCTATTCAGCTTTAATGTAGGAAACACTCAAGGCTAAATGTGCAATCTGCAATCAATGTTGTCACCATGTTCAGTAATTCTACCACTTAGCCTACAATGTTATTGCTGTTTCAAAACCTTTTAGTTGATTGAGGAAGATCTACACCCAGTGGAACTTAGGTGTCCCGCCTTAGGCAGTGTCCCACTTTACGGCAACTCACCCTACTACATACATTATAAACTGGAATTTTAATTCCTGTTTAAAATTTGACCAATATGTTGCTGCATTAAAAAAGTTTACCATTGAATTGTCATTCCTGTTAATTTTGAAGATGATTTTGCCAAATTGTTGGTGTACAATTTATTATTTTAAAGGGACTATTTGTAACTTTTCACGCGCATAAATCCTAACGGGTCGGATTCCCATGCGCGCTCGCATGTGGGTACGCGAGCGCGCAGCAGCTCTGCTCCTGCTGCCTGCTGCCTGCACACCGCGCTCGGCTTGCTCCACCTCCATGTGAACGCGCGCACACTACACACTGCAGAGAGTTAGTTTAGCTCTGAGAATATCTAGTGAATGTGCAGTGGACGTTTTTGCAGAAATAAATGCTGCCGCTCCTCCAGACCAACAGAGGTTTCCCGTGTCTTGTGAAGTGACGGGGCTCCGCAGCGAGTTACGTTATCGTCCCGACCGGGTGTCGGTCTCTCTCCCCCCCCCCGACCGGGTGTCGGTCTCTCCCCCCCCCCGACCGGGTGTCTCCCCCCTCCCCCCCCCGTTCCCTCCGCGGTCCGCAGGCTGAGAAAGGAAAAGGCAACACTAGAATCAGCATTGATCCATGGAGAGACCTTAGTCTGGTCAGCTAACATTACTGCCAAGCAGGTGAAATATAGAGTGATATTGTGTTTTAGCTGACGTGTGTCGCCTCGCTGTTTTGACGGATGCTCGCTCACATTCAGGTAGCGCGTGCACACGGGCGAGTGCGAGCAACAGGACGCTGACTTTCGTTGACATTGCGGCCACAGGTGTCGCTGTGAACAAGCAATTTCTGATTCTTACATATAGCCCCTTTAATAATGACTAATAATTGACTAAATTTATATCTATGTAGTTTTTTGTTATATTTTGTTTTAGAAAGTTAAGAAAGCTGTTTAAGTCCAGCCTGATGTTGCCGTACACATAGAAGAATGATCCCAGTATTTTCCACACAGTGAGGCATACAGCTTATTAATTAAACACTGGTATCAGATTGGTACTCGGTATTGGCTGATACTCAAAGCCCGGGTATCGCTATCGGTATTGGGGCTGAAAAAGTTTGATCGGTGCATCCCTAATGATCAATTAATCCGTGGATTGACTGATGTGCCATCATCAGAGCATGTGCAATATTTATTTACACCCAATACAAATCACTCATATCTGTCATACTGCACCTTTACTGGACTTTTGCTTCTGCTATTTTGCACACTCCTTAGTTGTAGTTTATTGTTATTGTATTATACTTCATATTGCTTATATTTTTGTACAACTATATTGCTTGAATTGTGTACTTTTTATAGCTGTTATTTTTATCGTTTATCTCATTCGTGCCTTATTTATTCCTTGTAAATACGTGTGAAGTCTTTTAATACAAAGCAACATATGAGGCTATTCTATGCAATTTCGTTGTGCTTGCATATGACAGTAAAGTTCTTGATTGATTGATTGATTGATTGATTGATTGATTGATTGATTGATTGATTGATTGATTGATTGATTGATTGATTGAGAGAGATGATCTGCTTAATCAGTTAATTGTTTGGTCTGAAATGTCAAAAAACTGTGAAAATCCATCCGTCCATCACAATTTCTTAAAGCCTAAAGGGATGTTTTCAAATGTCTGGTTTTGTCCAATCGACAGCCCAAAGATATTTATTTTATAATGATATAAAACAGAGGAAAGAAGAATATCCTCATATTGGACAAGCTGAACAGAGAATGGGGGAGTTTTTGCTTGATTTAAACAATGAATCGACTATCAAAGACTAATCAATTTGTTTCAGCTCTAACAACAGTGTAAAAATAGTCCATTACAAGTAAAAGTCCTACATTCAAAATCCTAGTTAAGTGAAAGTATTATTTGTAAAATGTACTAAATTAAAATTTTAATATTAAAAGTAAAAAGGCTCGTTCCACAAAACAAAGTGGGTGGTATACTATTATATTATACACTTCAATAACTTAGCCAGTGTTTCCCATGATAGGGGTCGGGCCTCCTCCTAAGGGTCACAAGATAAATCTGAGGGGTTGTGAGATGATTACTGTAAATGGGAAAGAAGAAAAAAGAAGGCACTGCTATACAAATTTGTATAGATTATGTATTTGCTTCTTTGGTGATATATTGAAGAGATTTACATCTGTGGTCCTCACATAGTTATTTACATTAAATATCTACATCTAAGGAAGATCAGTTATCTGTGACACTGCTAACAACTCATAGACATGTGAAATGAGGGAGCCAAACAAGACACTGCTTTTTTGTTAGAGGTCAAAAGCCAAAAATGTTTGAAACCAAAGTAACTTACTATAGCTGTCAAATAAATGTAGTGGAGTAAAAAGTACAATATTTCTCTCTGAAATGTAGTGAAGTAGATGTATAAAGTAGCATACAACTGAAGTTTTAAAGTGCAGTACTTAAGTAAATGTTACTTTCCACCGCGGGTCAGTAATCAGACACAGGATTCCCTTTGAGATTTCATTGTGGTTTATTTGCACTCAAATCATGTGAGCTGCAAGAAGAATTAAGAGATAAAAGGAAGTCAATGTGACGACACATTGATCAGCACCAGTGTACATGTGGGAGGAGGAAGACACAACAAGATTCACTGGAGCTTCTAAAAGTGAAATCGGTCCAAAAAAACAAACAAACAATGATGTGGGACTTTTACTGTATCTTGATGATCTTCTGAACATAACTAAACATGATCAAAATCTTGTGTGCATCCCTGCTGACACTGCAGGTTTGACAAAAACACAATAAAATCAATTACTAAGACAATTATTCACAAGAAAAACTAAAAACAAACAATAAAAATACAGTAGTAGTATCAGTGCTTTTCTGTAGTTGCTAAACAAGCATGCCTTCCAGTTATGATGCTGAGCTTTCTGTGGTGTGAAGGCATTTGATCCCCTGAAGAAATGGCATTAATTGACTTACATAACATATCTGCTGTTAAACTTCAACTCTGTGAATGCCTCTCTATATGCTTCACAGTGGCGTGTTACATCGGAAGTGTAAGTCAGAGGAACCTTTTGAACCCTGCCGTTTCAGACCAGTAAAAAGTACCCACTCTAAAAGAAATGACAGCGTACAACATGTCATGATCTGTGCCGGCAGCAGTGCGGGACGATGTGTTTGTGGGTGTCAGTGTTCTCAGGTGAGAAAAAGGCAGTTTGGGTGAGACTTTTTGCTCTCTGTGGAAAATGGATACGATCACAAAGAATGCTGCGTAACATTCTTACAGTAGTTCTAACTATGCTACCATGCACAGTACACACAGCATAGGTTCATTCACATTTGGTGGGGGTGGAACAGAAGTCTATTCTGCTATAAGGCTGTAAACATGATCTGAAATGCTAATCTGACAACGATGAACTACTGAACAAAGACCTCATTCTAACACAGTAGCATCGACGGAAAACAGCACAAATAATACCATATAAATAATAAATAAACAAACGCATATAAAAGGTTACCTTGCATTATGATATTTTTCATCAATTGGTCAACTCTGTTTTTCATAACTGACATATTAATGTCATGCCGACACCCTCGTAATAATTTATTACATTTCATTCACCATGGCTCGCAGTAAAAAGACATTTGTGATATTTGTGACATTAAATCATGTAAAAAGGCATCTAAATAGTACATGATACAAGTGCAAAATCGTATTTTACAGTGAGGTAACACAATCGCATCATAAAAACCATGACTCACCTTCATATTCCTAAAACTATTAGTAAGATATTTCCCCTAAAAGTGATCCAACAGCCAAAGTAATCCATTGGCAACTCATTGTTTACTTGCTGCTTATATTTGGTTAACTTTTGACCGAAATTTGGTAGCTATAACCACATAGCAATAGTCTTCCTTGATCCATATTTCAATATTATTACAGCAAATGTAACTGTACTGAGTTCAAAATAAAAACATGACTCCGTTACCCCACACATATTCTAAGCTTCCAGAAAGAAAAAACAAGTCATCTGGCTTGGCCATATGTCTCCCTCAGGTGTCATTCTTCGGCTTCATGTAAGGGCTCTCCGATTGGTTACCAGATCCCGCTGGATCTCCCTCCAGGCGGAGCGAGGATCCGGGCCGAGGATCTTTTTGGAATGTTGTCATCGATCTGGGCACCTGGAGCAGCAGGGAACGGGATCATATGCATGGGTTCAGCAGTATTTTCGTGCAGCTCAATCATGTTTTCTTGTGTTCTCATCCCAACTCCTCACATACCGCCCCTTTGTCACGCCCCTTGGCGTCACAACCCTTGGCGTCACTTCATTTTCAACATCAAAACCACTATAGCTACTCTCATTACTATAATTAAGTTTAGAAAAGAACTACATGGTTTGGCTTAAAACTACCACGTTTCTAAAGTGAAATTGACAGTGAACGTTGTGAACACGGGACACGAACGAACAGCTGATTGTAACGTAACGCACAGGACACGAAGAGCGGTCTCCTGGATGAAAGCCTTGTGTTTGTTGGACGACATGCACCACCTCTACCACCTGCCCAGTGTGTGTCTTTTTACTCTTTAAACTACGTCATCGCACTCTCTCGGAGCATTTACTGTTGCCGTGGATGGGTTTACATTGTAGTTAATGGATCTCCCGGTGCGTTTCATACTGGCGCTAAGGGGTGCCTTGTGCGGCGGTGTCGAATGTTGATGGCCGTGACAAAACCTCAGCATTTGACGCCCTGGGAATGAGAACGGGCTGGGTACTGTAAAGGGTTCTCTTAACAGCTTATGTAAGTTCCAGGCGGATTTAAGTATTTGGGTGTAAAGTATTTATTTATGCCATATAGTCTGGCACTCTGTTGGTTATGCCCGAACGCAGAAAACTATGTCAACTTCCAAGGCAAAATGAATCTCCCAGGCACCAACATATTGTACATTTGATGCCAAGAAATAATACTACTCATTGGCCTAAATGTGTACTGGGGGAGTGCCCTGTTGGCCTAGGGGTTAAGGTGCTGGTGATCTATATTGAGCTTTGACAGAGGTTAAAGTCTGATGACAAAATAAATATTTTATCCCACGACTTTGCACCGAGTCTGTGGCGCAACGGTAGCGTGTCTGACAACAGATCAGAAGGTTGCGTGTTCAAATCACGTCAAGGTCAAAAGGGAACAAAAGTGGGAATCAAATGAAGGAAATAAGTAAATACCCAGTGGCCTAAAGGGGTTAAGGTACTGACCATAAATAAGTCGAGTCTGACCACAGACCTCTGTTGAAAATCAATCCTATCTCCCTTCATTTCTTATCTTATCAATCTGTTTATGCTTTTAATTTGTGCAAACTTTCAATCAAACTCAAGTTAAATGGCTTCTGATTTATTATTTGGGTCGTTGTCATTGTTTTCTTGTACAACAGCTGAGGGCTGGGAGTGTGGGTGGGAGAGGGTTAGCGAGCTGTCTGTATCTGTGTATTTGCAGTGTATGTGATGTTTTGTAGGGCTGCAAGTATGAGTATTTTCACTGTTGATTAATCTGTTGATTATTTTCTCGATTAATCGATTAGTTGTTTGGTCTATAAAATGTCAGAAAATGGTGAAAAATGTCGATCAGTGTTTCCCAAAGCCCAAGATGACATCCTCAAATGTCTTGTTTTGTCCACAACTCAAAGATATTCAGTTTACTGTCATAGAGGAGTAAAGAAACCAGAAAATATTCACATTTAAGAAGCTGGAATCAGAGAATTTTGACATTTTGTTTCTTAAAAAATTACTTAAATAGATCAAAATCGATTATCAAAATAGTTGCCGATTAATTTAATAGTTGGCAGCTAATTGATTCATCAATTAATCATTGCAGCTCTAATGTTATGTAATGCTTTTTTTGTCTGCATGTGTTTTATAATTTTGTATTCGTGTCTATAGGACCCCCTGGAAAGTGAGATGCTACATCTCAAGGGGCAATCCTTTCAATAAATTCAAATTTCCTGTCCTTTTCCTCTCTACTGTCAGATCTCTCTAATAAAGACAAATACTTTAAAATATGTAAAAGGCAACTCCTATTTATAAATCTGAAGACTATAACTGAAAAAGAGGATGTGTATGCCTTCTATATACTTTGGTTTGGCAAAGCAATTCGTAAACATTTTTTAAGTGCTATAAAAAAAAACAAGAAGCACTGTCCCTCCAAGTATCTTTAAATATGGCGCCCTCATCAGGCCAAGTAGTGTATGTTTTAAAGGTTGGAAAATCAGTGACAATATACAGCATCTCTCCAAGTTTCACCAAAAGTACTTCAGTTAGCAGTGTGTGAAAGACTACAGCCTAAAAATATTCCCCTTTATTCTCTTAGCATCGTCATATGAAAGAAAAATCTAAATGTCTCCTGATATGTGACTGGATCTGTTGTTTCTTACCAGACAGGCTGAAGCTGGACTCTTGGAGGTCCCTCACGCCGCCGTGCCGGGTGCAGGGGCGCGTTGGAGTGTCCAGATCTGAAACCCCAAAATCCCTCTTTCCTAAGTTGAGCACCGGAACAACTTCACCTGTGTAGGGCTCCCGTTCAACTGCTTTCACAGCCTGGCACTGGTAGGTCAACATGTCAACACACATACACATATATATATTACACATACAGGTTAATGAACATGTGAATGCAACTTGTTTGAAATTGTTTTATACTGACTGGTAAACGTGAGGAAAACTAGTAAAGTAGAAGTTGTAATAGCATTAGTAACAGCAGCGGTGAGCAGAGAACTAGAATATCCTTCTCAAGTGGAGTTACTGTAACTTCATAATATTACTCAAGTAGAATTAAGATTAGTTGTGTTGAGAACTACTTATGTGAAAGACCAAAAGTATCACTTTTGACAACCAAGATAGCAGCTTAGCTGGACAACAGTAAGATTCAACATGTATTCAATATCAACAATGGTGAGCTTTATCAGAGGTTAAAGTCGCTTAACACCGACTCTGTGGCGCTTCTGATCTGACTCCAGATCATAAGGATGTGTGTTCAAATCACATCAGGGTCAAAAGGAAACTAAAGTGGGAAACTTGAGAAGGAATCTCAAGAAGTAGTTTACGAGTAGTCTAACCACAGACCTTTATTGAATGTCAACCCTATCTCCCCTCATTTCGTCTTCTTCATAACATCTTTATTTTATCATTTTAAATCATCCTGTTTATGCTTTTAATTTGTGCATACTCTAAATCAAACTGAAGACAAACTGCTTCAATTGCTCTTTCTTTTATTCCACTGCTTCACACTGACTCTGTGGTGCAACTATAGAGCGTCTGACTCCAGATCAGAAGGTTGCGTGTTCAAATCACGTCAGGGTCAAAATGTGTTATTTGTTCATCAAAGTAAAAAAAAAAGACGAAATTAATACAATGTGTGCGACCACTTGATGAGAACAGGGCCTTGAATGGGGAATATAATATACAAAACAAGCATCCAGTTTGCTTTTCTAGCACTTGTGGACCAACACACGTGCATTGCGGAATTCTCTACTTCCCAGATCAGGCTCATCAAAGTCCAATTATTCTACTGACAATTAGGACAAAATAAGGAAGGAAGGGAGGGAGGGGGAAAGAAGAAAGGAAGGAAAGAAAGAAAGAACAAAGAAAGACAGTAGGAGGGAAATAAGATAGGAACGAAGGATGAAAGGAATGGAAAAAACTAAGAAGGAGCAAAAAAGGAAACTAAAGAAGTAAACAAGCAAACTAAAGAGGGAAACTCAAGTCAAATGAAGGAAATAAGAAAAGAATGAAGGAAGGCAGGAAAGAAAGAAGAAAAAAGACAGAAGGAGGGAAAGAAGGAAAGACGGGAGGAGCAAAGGAGGAAAGGAATGAAAAAAACAAAGAAGGAAACAAGGAATCTAAAGAGGGAAACTTAAGAATGAATAAAAAGAAGGAAATAAGAAAAGAAGGAAGGAAGGCAGGAAAGATAGAAGGGAGGAACAAAGGAAGAAAGGAATGGAAAAAATCAAAGAAGGAAACAAAAGAAGCAAACAAGAATCAAAAAAAGGGAATAAGAAATGAAGGAAAGGAGGGGAAAAGGAAAGAAAGAAATAAGGAAGAAGCAAAGAAGGAAAGAAAGGAATGGAAGAAGGAAACAAAGGAAGGAAAGCTACCTTTTCCCTCTGAACCATCTTCTTGTAGAGGTAATCTGGAAAGGTCCTCAGGGGGCAGAACTTCCCAGAGCCCTCAGCACATGTAAACATGCCGTTCTCATAGACCAGACGACCCCGGCTGATGGTGACCAGGGGAACACCATGACAACGGAGACCTTCATACAGGTTTATATCTCCTCCCTGGACCTGGTTCTCCACAGAAATGGTCCTGCAGACAGAAATGGAGAAGAAAAAAGATGACCCAGTTAAATCAAACAAATCAGCTTCAGGGATTGGAGATAAAAGCTGCAGCGAGACGAGCCGGTCGATGAATGGATGGATCGAGTTTCATACTTGGATCCCTCGGGGTCCCAGACCACAACGTCAGCATCTGCTCCTGGGATGATCCTTCCTTTCCTCGGGTAGAGGTTGTAGATCTTGGCTGCGTTTGAGCTTGTGACTGCTACGAAGCGATTCTCATCCATCTTTCCTCCAATCTGTGATTTATAAATCAGTTGATTCAGTCAGATGTTTGTATTTGTTATAACAAATACAAACATCTGACTGAATCAACTGATGCACCAAAAGCAGAAGCAAATTTTCTTTGTGCCTCTACTGTCTGTATTTTATTTTGTTTTTAAAGTTCAAATCGATAACCACCAAAATAAAACAGATGTCCTATTTGTGGAAGTTTACTATCAGCCAGACGGGAACAAGAGCTACACATACCACTCCTTTCTCCCAGATGACGCTCATGCGATCCTGAATGCCAGGAAGCCCATGGGGGATCTTTGTGAAGTCATCCTTACCCATGGCTCTCTGTTTGATGGTGAATGGACGGTGGTCGGACCCCACCACATTCAGAGTGTCACTGAGTGAGATGGAAAGTCACATTTATTACTGCAGCGGTGGAAGAAACCAGAAACACTGACATCATTATTACATTTAATGTGAGATTTTATGGAGTCCTTCTCACTTTCCCAGCAGGCTCATTAGGAAACTGGGAGTGTTGGGGTCCAGGCGGAGAGGAGGCACGGTAACGTGGGCAGCAGCATGGGCCCAGTCCTGATGGTAGTACTGCATACCGTTGAGCACAGCGTGGGCCGTGGTCGTTTCACCGTGGACCACCTTACCTATGGTAAGAGAGTACAATATGGATGCACACTAGATCAAATGATAGTGAAAAGAGTGTTGTAAGAAAAGGGGCAGAGATTAAGCAAGCAAGAGATTAAAAGATTAAGCAAGCAAAGCATCACTTGTTTCACTCTAAAACACACCAGTGACTATTTAAAAATATTTTTTTTGTCCAGAAAATTACTATGTCCAACGTTTACTTTTTGTAATATTTTAAATTTAACAGAGAAACTGGAATGCAGAAGACAAATATGAGGACTAGTATGGAAGTTGATGGGATGGGAGTTCATTACACAGTATTTTAGGCACCATTGTCCCTTTAGTATTGAACACAAAAAAGAGAAGTAAAGAGGAATGTTAAAGAATAGTGTGTGGGAGGGCAAATGATCAGTGTCTGTGAGTAGATACAGTAAATGGTAAATGGACTTGCATTTATATAGCGCTTTTCTAGTCTTCCGACCACTCAAAGCATTTTACACTACATGTCAGCCTTCACCCATTCACACACACATTCATACACGAGTTCAAGGTGCCAACTTTGCCCATCAGTATCTAATCTAAATACTCATTCACACACCGATGGCTATGCCTTCGGGAGCAATTTGGGGTTAAAGGGACTGTTTGTAACTTCTTACACTTATAAACCATTGCGGGTCAGTGTCCCATGTGCGCTCGAGTGTGGCTACGCTATTCCAACACAAACTACACGGAAGCACCAAAACTGCAAAGTTATATCTAGTGAAGCCCGTCCTGCAAAACAGTGTCAACTAATCCTGCTCCAGCCCCCCGACCGCTGCCAGAAGACATAGGGGAGACCCTGGTCTCTGGGGCCGGAGTCTCTGCTCCACTGCTTGCCTCGCTCACACACCGCGCTCGTATTCAGCTCGCTCCACCTCACTCCACCTATCTGCATGCGCGCACACTACACACTTCAGAAGAGTTAGTTTAGCTCTGACAATATCTAGTGAATGTACAGTGGAAGTTTGTGCAGAAATAAATTCTGCAGCTCCTCCAGACCAACCAAGGTTTCCCGTGTCGTTTCCTGTTGCAGAGTGAATAGACTGTACTCCGCAGCGAGTAACGTTATCGTCTCTGACAAAAACTCCAGTGCCTCCCCTGGTCCTTCTGAACACGGTTGGAAGGCTGAAGCAGGAAAACACAGTATTAGCATCGATTCATGGAGAAACCTTCGTCTGGTCAGCTAACATTACTGCCAACCAGGTGAAATATAGAGTGATATTGTGGTTTTAGCTGACGTGTGTCGCCTCACTGTTTTGATCAATGCTCGTTCATGTCTATGTAACGCGAGCAACAGGACGCTGACTTTCGTTGACTTAACAGCCTCGACTTAACGGTGTGGCTGTTAACAAGATATTTCTGATTCTTACAAACAGTCCCTTTAAGTGTCTTGCTCAAGGACACATCGGCATGTGACCGGAGGAGCCGGGGATCGAACCACCGACCTTCCAATTGGTGGACGACCTGCTCTAACCTCTGAGCCAAAGCCGCCCCAGTAGTTGACAGTGTCTATGAAAAGGTCCATACTAAGGTAGGGCTGGGCGATAATTCAATATGATAATTTATCGTCTTTCAATGGAATCATATTGTGATGCAATCATATATCGAGATATCACGATACACAATTATGTCGTCTAAATTGATAATAACAAGCACATACGAAAATCTGAATTGATAAAAATTCGGCTTCTGGCAATACCCCAGTGTAGTTAAATCAAATTATTGTTTTAATCTGATTACTCTGTATTTTGTGTGCATGCATGTAAACATAGTCAGAGTAAAGCTGGAAATATTTATTCAATTTTTCTCTATAATTTCATTTGAAACTGTTATGTTCATTTTGCACTAACCTTCTTAATTAAAGTGGCAATAGGCAGTATATTTTTGTCTCGTTTTACTAACAAGAGTAACGTCAGCCTGAGCAGCCTTGCTATGTCTCTGTGAAAGCTTTTCGCTTGGAAATCATGGCGAACAATCTAATTTGTAGCGTTTCATAAGCCTGCTTTGTGACTTTGTCACTGGTAAGCAGCCGCGTGGTTGTAAATGGGCATTGATTTTCAAAACTGTGATAATGCGTGTTGGCATGTTTTGACTTTGAGTTTAACACCTCTGCTGAAGCACTTATAGAGGTTTAGCAGAACGCAGGGTTTTCCTATTTTATGGATTTTTACTCAAATATGTGTGACATTCAACCTTTTTAAAATATTAGATTTTTTATTTATAATTTGGCTTTTTAAAATCTGGCAATCGAAATGTGTCTTTTATATCAATTTGAAATCCTTTCACAAAAATGGCATATCAAAGGCACAACATTATGCTATAAGCTGATAGCATCAGCTCTCTATAATGTGCTATATCCATCGCCACAACTGCTACAAAGCCAACATAAATGCAGTAAATGTATTTTAATTGAAATGATAAACATCTCTGATCATCTCTGACCATTCCAGGACCACAGAGGACATCTCCAACAGTTCCCAAAAACATGCCAACACCACAGCGGGTCCAACACAACACTCCAGCTATGAGGAAGAACCCGTCTTTGTCTAGAAACGGGGGCGGTGATGCTGAGATCATGGAGCTCAATCAACAGGTAGACAACAGTAGTACTCTCAAACCATGATGTCATCTATCTCACCCCTTTTCCGTCTCATGTCTATGGACTCGCACCTGCTGAAAGTAGATTCATTGCATTAATAGCAATAACTTTTCTTCACAGAAGACATTTTGACATGTTACAGTAGGAAAAGCACCTGTGTAAATGTTAACAACACCTGTGCTTTCCTGTAATGACAAGTCAAAATGTCTGCTATGAAAAAAGCATATTGCTTTTAATGCTAGCGACGTTGAAGTTCAAGCTAATTTTCCTGTGACAATTAATGTTTACATTTATTTTAGAATAGTGCCACTTAAAGTGGCAGTGGGCAGTATATTTTTGGCATCATTGGGCAAAAATTCCATAATAACCTTTCAGCATATTGTAATTCAAGTGTTCTGAGAGATAACTAGACTTCTGCACCTCATCATGGCTCTGTTTTCAGGCTTTAGAAAAACTAGCTTGTGACGGGAGACTTTGACCAATCACAGGTCATTTCAGAGAGAGAGGAGTTCCTATTGGCTGTGCTTCGGTCATGTGACCAGAACTTGACGTTCCTTCAACAGATTTCACAATGGCGGCCGCGTCAAAAACTTTCTCATTTTACAGCTAAACAGTACACTACAAGATGATTCTGAAAACTTTTGAGGCAAGAAATAGGCATTACAGTAACAGAATATTGATTCATATTTGATCAGCGCAGCCTATTTTGACTGTTTGGTCCGAGTTCGCGAGTGATTGACAGCCGGCTCTCATAGACGGCAGCTGGACAGCTGACCTTGTTTTCCTCCGGTAAGTGAAATCTTTCAGATGCCGTAAGGAGCACCGGAGGACACAGTAGGACACAGAGGAACATGATTTTTTTTTTGTTTTATAAAAATAACTTTTTTAAATCATATTTGCTCCAATCTCGCCTACTTCAGCTTTAAATGCGAAAATACTCAGTACTTTTCGTTTGTAGTATTTAATTCCCACAGGAGTATACACAAATAGGCTTTACCATGTGGGTATTTCATACAGACTATATAGTTATTGAATTACCAGAAACCATGTTATATTGGGATATATATCCCAATATTATTGAGATATGAAATGAGCTATATCGGGATAGAGGATTTTGGCCATATTGCCCAGCTCTCTACTAAGGGGGTTTCTCTAAAGTCAGCATTTGTTAACAGTTTTTTTTACTTGCAGTCACAAGGATTTTCAGGGGGTAGAATTCACTTTTACACAAACCTTTAACCATATCTCCAAATAAAGAGAGAGAGAATTTAAATATTGATACTAAAATTCAGTATCTTTGACATATAGTGTCCCACTTTCTCCAAAAAAGGATGAATATTTGGGCAATTTTCAAAATAAGTGGGCACGGTCCAGTAGTGCTGTTCCACACTCACCACAGCATGAGTACTGGGTCCCAGTTCATTTAGATTTCACGTTATAAAGAACCAAATCAGATTTTTCCATTACAAATCTCTCCAGGTCAGGGAAATTGATGGAGCTACCATTGTATAATTTAGAAAACTACAATTTCAAAAGTACATCTCCTGTAATTGTATTTTTAAATTCATATTATTTGCTTCCCAACAGAAAAAAGGCCTTACCCTGCATCTTGGCTGTAGCTACTACATCTCCTGCAGACATACTGGACACATTGACGAGATAGATCGGGCAGTGGGCCTAACAGAAAAAACACACACACACACAAAAGATACCGCATGTAATATAGAAAAACTGATCTTGTCTTTTCACCATCATATATTTCTTTATTTGTGCTGGATCTCACTCACCCTGTTGGCGATGGTAATTGCCCTGTGGGTCGCCTCTGCTTCCATCTGTAAAGAAACAGAAGACTGTGAGGAATCATAGTGAAATACTACGATAGAGACTGGATTTATTTTATTATAGAAATAATATTAATACTCTTGACAAGGATACAATAAAGTTAATCCTGACTATAATACCTCTTCAGGCCTGCTGATTTCAATCCCCTCTGGGCCACTGATGCCCAGGTCTAGTGCTTCTTTTGCACCCTGGGAAGAGACAAGAGGATGTCATGAATAATATATATACAACAAATGAGTACGAAGTTCATTAACACAAGCATTTACGATAGTGAAATGATTCCCCCTCACCTCTGCCACCAGATCCCCATTTTCAGCATGGACTCTGGCTATAGCTCCGATGTCCTTACAGTGCTGCAGAGCCTGGAAGAGCTCGCTGTCCCTCAGCATGAATGTGTCCTTATAGGCCATGAACATCTGGAAAGAATTCACTCCGTTCTCCCTCACCAGCTTCTCCATCTCAGCTCGCACCTGCAGGAAGGGAAAGTGTAAATGAGATCTAGCATCTTTCAGCAACTGGTGTACCTCTATTTTGTGTCCTTGCTGTTATTTGGTGGTATATTCCTTTTATTCTTGTGGATAAGTGGAGTCTAAAAAATGTCTCTACCAGCCTCATTTAACCAGAATGCAACACAGCCGCAAGTATGATACAACGTTCGCTTTGTCTTGGCATAAATAAACCCTTTTGTTGAGGTTTTGTTCTCAGACTGTCAAAAGGCATTCTGGGAATTGTAGGAAGTCCCTAACAGTGGTACAGCAGAAGTAAGAAACATTACAGGCTGCTCATAGCTAAAGGTTTAAGACTTATTTTTCCATAAAAAGAAATTATTCTGAAAATAATAATCCAGTGGAGAGGGATGCACAGTGTTGAAGTACCTTGGGTCCCCACCAAGTAACTCCCACGTGCAGAGCATAGTCACAGCAGGCTTTGGAGTCCGCCGAGCTGCGGCACTTCTCGTAGGCTTCCAGCAAAGACTCATTCTTCTCTGGCAGAATGTGTCCGATCACCATTGTTGTACCGCCAGCTAAAGCAGCCTAGAAGACATGCAAACAACAGCTCTCAAGTAACTTAAAATGTAGGATGTAATTCTGTGATTATTATTGGGTTGTATTGTTTACTATCTGCACATTCTTTCAGTGCGTTTTATGTGTTTTTATGCCTCCGTGTTCCTCCGTGAATCCAGTCCAGTGTTTTATTGATACTTGTACTTATGAGTCCACTCCTCTTCACTTCCTCTCCCTGGATGACAACCAGGACAGGGGGCCTCCTGTTCCTCTGGTAGTCTACCACAAGCTCATTGGTTTTATGGATATTGAACTTCAGGTGATTGTTGTTGCACCATGTGACGAAGCTCTCTAGCAGTCTTCTGTACTCCTTTGTAAGAATAGTCTCTAAGTGAAAACAGCAGGTTTCTCACTGGAAATTACTCACTGGAATCATACGTCAATATCTAACTATAAAGCAAGGAATCTTTGTCTGTCTGTCCCTCTGTGTGTTATTTGCATATCTCGAGAACCGTTCATCAGATCGACTTCACACTTGGCGGGCGTATTGCTCAGAACCCAAGGGAGTGCAGAAATCAAATTCTGACAATGGTTTTTCCCTGGATTTCGTGGGTCGGGATCAATCTATCTATATAAGCCACGCCCATTTTTTTGCCATTTTGAATTTTGTCCAAATCAGATTTTTTTGCTACTACTCCTAAAAATTTTGAGCAGTCGCCACCAAATTTGGTACAGAACATCTTTGGACCAAGCCAGAAAATGTTACTTTTTTGTATTTTTGATGTTACATACATTGCTATAGCTGGCCCTCACATTTAGCTCAATTGCTTTGGGCAGAACTTATTTTACAAAAAATGTCATATCTCCTGAATGCTTTGTGTATTGCAAAAACATTTTGGTGGTCATGTGTAGATATGATGTCCATGACAAATTTGGTGCCATTTTTCCAATAGGGAGCGCTGTAGCAGCAGCATCTAACTATAAAGGAAGTATTCCCTGTCTGTCTGTCTGTCTGTCTGTCTGTCTATCTGTGTACGGATGTATGACTGCCCTTTGCATATCTCGAGAACCATTCATCCAATCAACTTCACACCTGCGTGGAAGAACAGCCATATCACGGTCATCGACTATGCTACAAACAGAATTTCCGGGTGCCATGAAATCGGCCCGTTCCGGACGGGCACGCGCTCCAAACGGACACTGCACTAGTAGTGATAACTTCCATTTTGCCAAAGATGCACTTAATACCTTTCATTAAATTCCTTCAAAGTTGTCACTACATATATTATATGAGTCTGGACAGACATGGATTTAAACTGCAACTTGACTGGTTGGTGGAGGCACACAACACAACCACAAGGCGGTAATTCTACTTTATCAACTGCCATCAAAGACGATCTGAGGTTAACTGAGATGATCATTAAACCGAGGCATTAAGTGACGTTGAAGCAGAAGATATTGATTTATTAAGCCCATAAATACTGAAGGGACTGTAATCTCCTGATCAACACAGCTCCTGCTCTACGCATAAAAGTAGCCTCAATTGCCATTAACGCAGATTTTTATGGTTATTTGCTGATGACTGCTGAGGGCAACATAAATCCCTCAGTAGTTAAAGCACAGGATTGACTGTCCCTCACGGTATAATCAAAGCAATAACTGTATAATTTCTTCACGGCATCAGCACTTCTTACTTATTATCCTCTAAAAACAGATTGAGATGTTTCAAACCCACACTACAGTAAATCTTAATAACCCCAACTAGTGAAAACAGAGTGTGTTTTGTGTATAAGTGCACGCTTCACTGAGCATCTGTCAGCTGACCCTAGAGAGTGGAGTGCTTTGCAGTGGGAAGGGGACGAGGGGGCCGTGGGTCTGAGAACCATTGTCTCCAAGCACAATGGCGTGAGTGAAAAGGCTTTGCAGCACTCTTTGCAGCAGCCCCCCGGTATCCATAGAAACAGATACTGATCTGCATTTGTCTCCGGACTTGTTTTGGAGCGGCAGCAAAGCAGGCAGGGAGGGGCGAGGAGGGAGACGGAGAGGAGAATAGTGTCTGTCACCAGCGTCTACCGGTTACTGTCTATCCAGTTACTAAAACAAGTGAAACCCAGCAATCTCCGTCATCTCTCATACTCCATCATCTCAAAGTGCTACAGACTGATGAGTCATCATGGTGCCCTGAAGCAGAGTGGGGTATCCCAGTCTTCATCAGCCGCCATGATGACTTCATTCCACACTTTGTGGCAGCCTCGCCAACAACAAATCATCTTTGTGTGATGTTGTTGAAACACAGACTCTACAACCTCATGACACCTTCAGAAAAACACAATACTGCCATTAGGGCAGTTTTACATCTATAAACCCACCGATTATTATCTTGAATAACTGATTCATCATTTTGTCTGTGAAATGTCAGAAATTTGGGAAACAAGTCTGGTTTGCACTTTAGCTCGCAGCTTGTTCTTATATTTAAATGCTTCTTCACTGTTTTCTGTGCATGTTTTTAGGCGATTATCCTGCTTCTATCTGCTTCTGTCTGCTGTTTATCTGGTTCACTTGCAATTTTGAAGTAGGATTTGTGACATCTGGCTCTCTGACGAGCATTTTACAGACCTGAGTCCAAGGTGTTTTGCCCAACCAACAGTCTAAAACTCAAAGATATTCAGTTTACTATCATAGAAGAGTAAGAAAGCGAAGCTGAAACCAGAGAATTTTTGCTTTAAAAAATGACTCAAACAATTAATCGATTATCAAAATAGTGTCTGTCTGATTAACTTTCTGTCCATTTACTAATTGATTAATCAAGTAATGGTTGGGGGCTCAACCTCTACCTCCTCCTTGGCTGTAAAAACATCTTAAGTATGTAACTACTAAATAACTGACGATACTTCCAAGCAATACAGCCTTCTTCTGAACTAACCTTTAACATGATGTTTGCATGCTATCAGCTATCATTCTATTTTAATACTTTATATTTAATAGTATTTTATTATTGCAGTTTTCGTGTTTACATTATCTTCTAATTTCATCAATTTACTTTGAAACCAAGAGTAGTTGTGTCTAAAATAAACAACATATTTGATTCTAGAATATTAAGAAAGCTGTCTCGCCTCATCAAAACCAAACTAAAGAAGCATCTCTGACATCTCGGCTTAAATTAGCATCAGTGAAGAACTTTCATTGATCTCTATCTGGTAGAGAAAACAATTGTGATCATAAGCAATATCAAAGTTAGGGGGATATCCAAGAGAGTCAAGCAAAATTTAGCCCAAAGGCTAGAACTAGAAAACTGAAATCTTAATCTGCAGAAACACGGTTCTTATTTCATGCTTTGACTGAAAAACAAGCTGTGACATCAAGTGTTGCTTTTGCTCTGTTTTACAATTAGGACGATGCCAGTTGCCCTACTTCCAATCCAAACCCTCCTCTCTTCTGCTTTCTTTCCATTCCCAGCAGGACGTTACCTTGGTGCCGCTGTAGAAGTCGTCCGCCGTGGTTGCGTTCATGAAGCTCTCCTCCAGGTGGACGCTGGTGTCGATGCCCCCGGGGAGGACCAGCTTTCCCGAGGCGTCGATCACTTTGGCTCCACCTGGGATCATCAGCTCCTTCCCCACCTGCTGGATGATGCCGTTCTCGATGTAGACGTCGGCCTCCTGAGTGCAGTCGTCGTTCACCACCTTGCCGCCCTTTATCAGGATCCGCACCATCGCTGAGCTGGAAGACATGGCTATAGCTCTGCAAGAAAGAGAGAGAAAAAGATGGTTTTTAACCCTGTTTTTGTTAGGTATTGTGAGCAGCTGCTAAAAACAGTACCTCATCCTGAGACCGTGTAGTGAGTTAGCAGAGACAAGAATGAGTGATGCTGCCCTGTGACCAATCAGTCAGGCTGTGTCTGACATCAGCTACGAGACTGAGAAGGCTGTGTCAGTCACCAACAGTGACGTAGTGGTGAATAGAAAGAAGCTGAGTCCTTTTGTGGATTAAAATAAGCCAGACAAGGGTCAGTAAGGCCATTATTTTGAAAGGACTAAAGCAAAGCTATTTACAATGATGTTCACTCACTGAGAAGCTATACAGAAAGAATCATAGTTGCTGAAAAATATGAACTAAGAAAGTTGAGGTGCTTTCCCTTCCACTACATTCATGCCAAATAGCTCTGCTCTACTCCAGTGCTTCCCAACCTGGGGATCAGTAGCCCCAAAAGGGGTCGCCAGATGATTACTGGGTAGGAAATTATAAAAGACCAATTGTTCTACAGAAGATTTGGTTTATTTTTTGGACTTTTCTCTAATCTTTTCTTTTTTTCTTGTGAAATACTGTAGTAGTGTAGTGATACTTTTACCTCTTCAGCATCTAAAATACTTCTAATCAAATAATCTGAGTAGGTAAAATCCAGAGGTCGGACTAAGTCATTGTTTTGCATGTCGCAAGTAAGGCTCAAGTCTTTAACCTCAAGCCCTGAGTCAGTCAAGTTTTGAGTCCTGAACAAGTCATAATGCGCGCTTGACCAGAAGAAGATTTTGTCAAGTCGAGTCTAAAGGCCCAAACACACCAACCCGACATCAAACAACTAGCGGCGATGAAGGCCGACCGTTGCGTCGCCTCGCGTCACCTTTGTCTTGGCCAAAAAGTTGCACTTGAACACACCGCAAAGACTACAGCCGACGGCCACCTACCATGTACACTCTGCGCCTGCGTGAGAGGAAATAACTCTCCATACCAGCAGGTGGCGGTAGTCTGTATTCATCATTCAAAAAGGGGATTGCGAATATACAAGCCGTTGTTATGGTGTGTACATGAAACAAGCAGCGTTTGCTGACCATTTTTACACCACTCTCACTCACCACTTAGCTTCATTCCAGATGACCATGTTGTTGTGAAAATATCCGTGTATTGGAATGATCAGATGAGATGAAGGGGAAAAATGAGAAGAGCCTTCTGTGTTTTTCCTCTTGACCTCACTCGTTGGCTTGCTTTCCTCACTTCCGTTTCTCTTCTCATGCAATGTTTAATTTAAGATCCGCCAATCAGAGTGATTTATCTCACCGACGGGTGCCGCTGCCGCCGTCGATTCAACATGCTGAATCGGCTGAAAAACCTCCAACACGGGCAGACTAGAGCCGATGGTGCGGGAAACACCGCAAAAACTAGGCCGACAGACGCTCACCGACGGCCCCAAACTGTTCAACGGCTGACTGTAGGCTTGGTGTATCAGGGCCATCAAGTCATCAAATTTGTGACTTGAGTCTGACTCGAGTCCAAGTCATGTGACTTGAGTCCACACTTCTGGTAAAATCACTGCTTGAATTAAACTGCTCACAACTCATAGACAAAGCAAATTTAGATTAAAAAAACAACCTGTGATGAGGGGTCACAGGTAGATGTGACTTTGTACTAAGGGGTCACACCCAGGGCTGTAGCACTACAAACTATGAAGTCATGTCCTCGATATTTTTCCTGGGAGTTTTTTTTTTTTAGCAACTTGGTTTACATTTTACAATAAAAAGTGTATACATGGTGGGTATGTTGTAGATTGATTCCAGTATTTTTTTGTCTCAGTAGATTTAAATTGGATGACTTTTGGACCACAAAAAAGGAATAATGTATCCAGAATTTTATTCCTAAGCGCGGAAAGTTGAAACAGCACTTACACCTTCATGTCGCTAAATTACATTTGCGGAATTGAATAAATAACTATAATAATAATAAATAACTAAAATCTAATAGTGTCAGGTCCAAATTTTGTGAGGGTATGTTTGGGTCTGGTCACTTCAGTATTTCTACAATTTCTGGCTACAACCCTGGTCCCAACCACAAAGGTTACTCTACTCTACTGTGCTCCACTCTCTATTCTAAACAACACAAAACTCACAGGAAAAATAATGCAAAATGAATCTTCTTCCTATCAGTTCTTGGGTAAACTGGGTGTGATCATTGTCAGTGATAATCTATTCACCATTAACAAAGAAACAATCTCGAAGATCTGCCTCCTCCCTTACCTTTTACACCACTGTAGTAATGATGTGATGTATTGTGTGTATGTGCCCATCTTGCGTGCTTGCGTGTGCAGGATGCGTACGAATGAGGGTGCGGCAACTTTACTGCATGGCATGGACTCCTTCAGTTCACACATCCAGATCTGATGGCTGATAATAATGTGGAGGACGAGTTTGGATGGACATTAATAAAAAAAAAGGCGAAACACTCCTGCAATATATTCCCCAAAGCCTGGGAGCAGCTACAGGCTATAATAAAGTTATTATTATATTACAGGGCCTATTGCTCAGTAAACACTATGGAAGTTGACGCCGCTTTGTCAATAATAAACAGGTGAGCTTATGTTATCTGTTTTAAGACAATAACACATATGAATCGATTACAGATTCAATATGCAACTAAAGTATGAAGTACACGTGTTTTAAATTTATAGAACAATTATAAAACTATAGGCCCTGGTACTATATTGGTCAAATGTCTTTATATTTATTTGATTTGTCCATTAACTATATTGAATCCGTGCTACAAATCAAACGCAAGTATGTGTCAATTAGTATCGAACAGAATACATGCAAGTAATGTAATTTGCTGCAAAAGCATGATCGCAGTGGGATGATGACACTTCCACTTGTGCGACTTGACACAAAGAAACCGGTCTCCATCCGGCATGATCGGCTGCACAGCGTTCATCAGCTACCTAGAAACCGCCTTCCCAACTCTCAGTCCGCCCTCGTCCCTCCTCTCCCTCCTCCACAACCAAGACAAGCTGGCTATTTAGTGGCTTCACACTATATTTATATATGTATAACACAGCCCTGTAGCCAGGTTAAGAGGTGTAGTTGTACTTCAGGGTGTGTGTAGCTCCTGGGAGGGTGGTATGAACAGCAGGCAGGGCAGACTCCCAGACGTGTAGCCGGGGGGCATGGAAACAAAGTGTCCTGGCTCCAGGAGACAACTAGTGAGAATAAAGTGGTGATGGTGGAGCACATACCTCCTCTCTGGGCCTCCTGCTGCTGCTCCACTCGGCTCTCTGCTACTTTCTTACAGGAACACAACCCGTGGATGGCACTTCCTAAGGAGATACACACACCAGACGGATGCCTTCCTGGCCGGTCCGGGACCAGCAGACCGCAGCATCATCACCATCAAGTCAGCGAGGAGATAGAAGTAAAATTTCCGGTTATGGCTTTCAAAATAAAATTGTTTTCCTATGTGATAAACTGATTATCAGGCTGAAATGTCAGTTTGTTTCACTTCATTCACTCTGTTTGAATCGCTGTAGAGCTGCAACAATTAATCGATTAATCGCCAACTATTTTGATAATCAATTCTCTGATTCCAGCTTCTTAAAGGAACAGTGTGTAACAATTAGGGGGATCTATTGGCAGAAATGTAATATAATATTATAAGTATGTTTTCTGTAGTGTGTAATCACCTGATAATAAAAATCATTGTGTTTTCGTTACCTTAGAATGAGCCGTTTATATCTACATAGGGAGCGGGTCCTCTCTCCAAGGAGTCCGCCATGTTCCAACAGTAGCCCAGAACGGACAAACCAAACTCTGTTAACTTTTCCTGCTTGGGCCAGGGTCGATAACGTTACGTACTTGCTCCCGTCGCTCTCTCTCTCTTGCTTCACCACTCACTATCCATGTACACACACTCTACGCACTGGCTCTGCTCCAAATGACCAAGGCTACTCTTAAACAACTGGCTCTACAGAGGGCTGTTCGTGTTTTCGCGTCGGCCACCGTAGCTCTCCAACACGCTTGGCACCCGGGAGAGGCTTCAGTTGGTTGCAATCTCCTCACCCCACTGCTAATACCGCCAGATCCTACACAATGAACATTTAAATGTGAATATTTTCTGGTTTCTTTACTCCTCTATGTTTTAGTCTTGTAAAGAAGTATAATATTTCCCTCTGAGATGTAGTGGACTAGAAGTGGAAAGTGGCATGACAAGAAAAGACTCAAGTAAAGTACAAATATCTAAAATGTATACTTAAGCACAGTACTTGAGTAAATGCACTTATTTAGCCTACATTCCACTACTGGTTAAGATATATGCAAATGTAAGTACTGTTGAAATGTATAATGACTGCTCTTCACAAATATGTACTTCCAGCAAAATAAGCAATTAATGTAAATAATTTGGCCAAATTTCATATGAGAATATCAAATACAAAGTGGCTTGATTGTTTTCTTTAGTTTTGTTCAAGAATGAGAGCATTGCATTAGTATTGATGATCTTAAAGGGTTTGACTACAAGTACATACTTGGCCTCTTTCTGGACACATTTCCATGCTTTTATTTTGTAGGCTAATCGCTAGTCTTCCGGTAATTTTCCATCTTCCTATGGTTAACTTGATGCAGCTCGCAGCATCCAGGCCGCGAGACGATGTGACGCTCCAATCAGCAGCGCTGAATGAAGGCTCTGTCGCCTAAGCAACCAATTACTTTGGGCGTAGGGCGTGTCCACTGTGGGGGGCTGTACCACTATCAGAGGAAGGGGGTTGACACAAAGATAACAGTAGGGTGAGGCCGCATAATAGACTATTATAATGTGTTATCATCACTATTATTATGAAAGTGATGGCTTAAATGTCTCTATGAGCTTTAACTGGATATATTAATAGCTTAGTCTTCATTATATCTTATCTAACATAACCTGGGTTTGATCTGCAACAAGGATAATAGAAGATAAATAATACGTTTATGAGCATATGGCATTAGTAGGAAATGTAAGTGCAAGCCCATAAACTCTGAGTGATTGATGGGTGAATGAAAGGCTGTAGAGTGGTTCAGGTCAGATCAGAAAGGAGCTGCAGGGCAACACCCTGATTTAAAGCACGAGAGGTGGTGAAGACCCAGGTGTCAAGACACTGAGCAACTAATCCCCTGCTGGAGGGCATGATGGCATGGAAACTGGAGCTGAATATCAATAACCACATCTCCTCTATCAGCCCCCTGACAATTAGCAGCTAAAACAGAGTAATGAGAGTATTAATTATGGTTGGAATTGTCCAACATCCAAAATATTAGCATTATAATGGGACTGTGTGTCAATGGAAGCCCATTTCTGCCACTTGAGAAAAGGTTTTTCATTATGAAGTGGTTTTCTCCACATAATTCTGACTTTGTTGTATCATTATTACAATTTCTCTTAATTATGACTCTAAAATATGACAATTATTATGCGACTATCTCATACTTAAGTAGAACAGAGCCATCCTTAATGTTATTAGTAATCCCCTGTGCTTTTCCTACTATGATAGGTGAAAATGTCATAGTAGTAAATGTCTATGACATACACACATGGACACATTTTTTGCCACCTAACAACATATTTATTATTATTATTACTATTATTATTATTATTATTAATATTATTATTATTATTATTATTATCAAATGTCTTTTTCTATTATGAATATGTTATAATACGTCAGAATTTGAAGATATGTATCAAGAGAGTATCACATATTTATAGTCATATCAAAGTCAGACTAAACTAACTCAGAATTATATCTACTCTTATGTGATAATAAGTCATAATTATGAGAAAAGACCAAATAATAATTCAAAAACAAACTTTCTAAAATTGCCATTTTGACTTGTCATAGTAGGAAAAGCACAGGTGTTACTAATAACATGAATGATGTCTCTGTTATATTTAAGTGTCAAAGTAGGCCCATTACTTTAGCTGTATACTCAAATCAGTCAGTATTATTATTATGTTTCGTATATTTATTTGTGGTGTGATAGTGAGTCAGCATGCACAATATCACGACCCTTAAAGTGACGCAGCTAAATGTAATTCAACACATCATTAAATGTATTATTCACACCTGTGCTTTTACTACTGTGACATGTAATAATGACTATTCATCTTCAATAAGTGAATCAATATCTGATTCATTTTTGTTGGTTGTTTTTTCACCCCAAAACTTTAACTTTGATTGTGGAACATTTTAAGGAACGTAGTTCTCTGACACGCTTGTGAAACTGCGGTAATGTGAGCTGTGGTACCACCAGCCGCCGTCTGACTTCCGTTGCTCCTAAAGTAGCGTTATTATGGTAAGGATGACCTCTGAGCGAGGCTAATGGTGTCACCACAGTCTTGGAAAGGGAGGAGTGAGCGGGTACTCAGTTGGTTGCAATCTGCAACCACACCACTAGATGCCGCCAAATCCTACACACTGTACCTTTAATAATGAATATTTAATATTACAGAGAACTATTTGAGATATTGGAAACCACATTTTCAGGGGCTTTAATTCAAAAGTCAGGTGCATTTTATCAAATATGAATAAAAACAGACAGGAGATGGCAGATTTTTGCACAAAAACAATACATTTATTCAAGTGTTCTCCAGCACAAGTACATACGGAGCCTCTATCTTCTCTCTGGACACTAAACTTAAGTATTGGGGGGTGGGGGTGGGGGGGTTGAAGTGGAGAATGACTGCTACATTTGCTGTACGAACTGGTCTTGAGGAAAAGCGTATAGGCCATTAACAGCTATGACAGATAGAAAGCCACACAGTGTCAACAGTATCACCGAATATAGAATTATTGACCTGCCTTGAACAGTAAAACTCAAATGTTGTTTCTGATAAAAAAAAACCAAAACAAAACATCAAGTCAAAACAACATTTTTGAAAACAGACATGGAGAATATTACGGCATGGAATGTAGGATTAAGAAGCAATGCGTATTAAGCATACATTATGCTACAGTAAAAGTTATTACCGTTTTTTTTTCTCACACGATTTTCCCACAGATAAGCACCAACTACAGCAATCTCTAGTCTAAAACAATATAGGAAACCTTTCATTATTTGTTATCCTTATTTTTTTCAAGTACAAAGTTAAAATGCCTTTGTTAATATATTTATATGAGTGAAATAATAGTTATTTTCCGTTACTACAAGGAACTTAAAAACAGTCATTGTCAAGACATTATTTCTCTTCCAATCAAATATATTTTTCTTGTTTAGATAAAATGTTTAGCACCATCAGAAATACCGACAATCCCTCTTTTTAAAGTCTTACAAAAGGAAACAGAAGCAAAAAAAACACCACCATGTAGGGCTGTGCAGTGAAGTTTAGACCGTTCATCTTAAAGCTGTCCATAGGCCACTATTAAGATCACATGATATTAAATCTGGATGCACTTGACACAATCAAATCAGTACGATAAAGTAGTCGACTTGGAGTCTCCCTACAACTAATGCTCAAAGCAAGTTTTGAATCAAATTTGTCACTTGATTTCTCATTTTTAACCTATTTTTTCCTAATTTGATGATATATATTAGCAAAGAATTATATTTGTACATCTCATACGTAATAAAAAAAAAAAGATAAAAACAAATTGAAAACAGCAACCGGAAAACTCTATGTACAAAATGTACAAACATGAGGGGGTGTTAAGTATTATAGGAGGAGGGGGGAAATAACATCTGGTTAAAATATCACAAAGCACAAGCGCTCATTTTGAGCCATGTGTGCAAGGACAAAAATGATGGCAATAAGGTCACTTAAGAAATTAATTACATTAAGAAATTAAATTTCAAATTTAGAATCTTAAATATGATATAGATAAGCGATAACATCTGTTTTTATTACCCTCTTTACTCTTTGAGTGCCGACGTCTTAGTCAAACACTGTGTCAGTTTTAAGTTTTGACAAACCGCAGCCTAAATCCTCCATATTTATCTTTTAGAGGTTACAATCAAGAGAATTTAGTTTGTGAATGTAATCCAAATTTGGATCAGCACTTAAATTTGTCAACATGACGACTACGATTTATCAGGGAAATGGCGACTGTCCTTTACAAGGGACAAAATATTATACAAAGCGCATGACATAGTTCCCTAACTCTGTCTTTACAATCTTAATAGAAATAGACATTCTTTGAATCTTGGTAGCAACATACTGTATCGCTGCTTTAAAACAGGGAACAATATGGACGATGGAGGAAGGGAAAGGGGTTACAAATGTCAATCCACTGTACACTGAGTCAAATAACATGGGTTTCACATATCAAAATCCATTCTTTCACTTCTATTGGCACAGCCCTACTGTATACAAAAAGTATTACACGAGGGTAGATCAGTTCACATCATAAAACAAAATTCACAAGAACAAATATTTTTTTTTAAAATATCAAGAAAAAAAAGAAAGTATACATATAAAAGTGCTTTATAATGTTGATAAAACAGCACAGAATTGCTATAAAAAGGTAGAAGAACTTTGTGAAGCCGCACCATATTGTTGAGGATTTTGCACCTGACAGTTTTTCAGTTTAGAGAGAGGTGGAAGTTGATGAGGAGTGTTACCCGGCCCAGCCACCCTCCCTCCCTCCAGCGACCACACTTACTAACAGTTGTACAGTAATATCATTGGTCAGGGTGAAACTAGATAAAAAAAATAGTTTCACAGACGTTGATCTTTTTTTTTTTTTTTTTTGAATGACAGAAAACATCATTGCCCATGTGGCTAGCTTCACTTTCTGTTTGTGCAGATTGTGGCAAGGCTGAGCGATTAAATGAGCACCAGTACAAACTGTATAAAAGCTGTAAAATGCAGAATATGTTCTATTTTGCAGTCTGTCACTTAACTTTGAAAGTGAACAAAATGACACAGAACAGAATTGTTTTTTTCAACATCAAAAACACGTTTTTTCCAGCATCAGGTTAAAGAGCTCCGTATTGTCTAAAGTTGTAGTGCCACATGGGCTGTGATGTTTCTCATCATCTTGGAGCACCATGGTATTGTAACCATATTACAGTAGTACCTTTATTACCTTCAGTTGTGTATAGAAACTGTAAACAAAGAGGTATATGTGATCTGGTGTTTTGGATTCTTAGAGACACAGCTCTCCTGACACTGAAGAAAACCGCCTTTCTCTTCACATCTCTGTGAGGCTCAGTAGCTGGAAGCATGGCCGCGCTGCACGCTGGGAATCTCGCAGCCCCTGACGTACAGTACGCTCACACAGCAGAAACATTTCACATATCTCAAAACCATTTATCTCTCAGGTCTTTCCCACCGCATTGCCGTCTCTTTTAAAACACATGTTTAGCACTTTTCTGTCTCAGTGTCTTGAGTAGAAAGCATAGTCTCAAGTATAGCTTGCACAAACAAATCAACAATACTTGATAACACTGCTAAAAGGTAAAATGACATATCAAAATTAAATAAGAATAAGAATTACAATTCAAATACAAGAAATAATGTGAAATCTAGGTCAATGTTTCGCTTGCAAATTATACAAGAGTATAATTTGAGGATCAAGGCTCTTATTTCTAGTCACAACATACAGTTGTAGTTCCTAAATGGTTCAGAGCGAGTTTTCTTGCTGCTCAAACGCAGGCAAAGTAATCTTTGAGTGGTGCAAACAGGTGGCGGATGACTGGGACGCTCCATGATCTGCCCAGGAGCCTTTGCCTTGCCAGTCGGCTCATGTTGGATACGTCCGTATAGTGGACTGGGAAGCCAAAGATCCTGACAGAGAAACCAGCCGGACACAAAGCAACCAACAGGACAGATAGAATAGGGGAAGACACAGGGAGATACTGTTGAGATTTTGATCGCTGAAAGAGCTGTGAGAGGTAGTATGAAGGACGATCTATATGTTTACATACCTCTCCATCTCAGTGCACCAGAGTATGTCCTCCTTCTCGTTCATGTAGACGGGGAAGTGCTGGTCCTTGCCCTGCTTGATTGAGTTAGACCTGGTGGTTATGGTCCTCACCTTGCCAAACTGACAGAAAAAAAAGGGAACAACAGAAATATTATTCCATGAGTATAACTAGCTCTATGATTTTCATAGTTTTACCTTTTTCATTACTACATTAGAGATCTAAATGATTGATAAACATGAGGATTCTCTCTGTGTGTTCGCAGTACTGACTGATGGTCTTTCAAACTGTTACCTCTTGCTGCCACTGGGAGCCGCCCATGTGCAAATTTGCTTACTCCTGCTTTGAGCATTTAAATTAAATGCCATTTCTTTTATTTTTTGCTGTTGTTTTTTGACCAAAATTACAGTTCTGACTGTCACAAATTGGTTTCCTTGGTTTTGAAAGCATGAGATGACAGAGAAAACATCTTGCTGCCATCAGGTTTTTTAATGCACTTACTGTAGATTGCTTTGGAGAAAAAGCCTCTACCAAATTAGTGTATTGTAAGTAATGTTAAAATGCATGCACTTCTGTTGTAATATATTTGTTCCATTAAAATATTATTACACAAGTACCTTAGCTGTTCTGCCGTGTTCTAAACAGTCCTGGAGGTCCACCCTGTCACTGTACATAGCACTCAAAGGCCTGAAAAAGAGAAAGAACAGGAGCCAACATTTATATAAAAACTTTGGACTTCACTTCACAAATCTGATGCTTTGTAAAGTAACTGCACATTTTTTTTTGCTTTGCTGATTGTAATCTGGGAAGATCATTGTTGTTGTCTTTTCGCGTCTCCTCTAAAATAGACAATTTTTAGATTCCAACACACTTACACCACCTGATTAAATTTACACACAATTTGCTGGGCTGCATTCATGGAATCAGATGGGTCTTGATATTAATGAATACACACAGAAAGTTTCATAAATGTGTTTTGTGATTTATATATAAATTACTCTCTCCACAAAAATATTTTTCAATGCACACAAAATATTTATCATTGTATATAAATGCTTTTTTTTTTTTTTTTTAAATACACATTTAAGAAAAGAAGGTTCACAAATCTATTTCTGATGCACACACACAAATATTTCTTGTTTTAAATAATTGTAATAGAAATCCACAAATATATGTATTTAAAAGTTTTTGTAATTTTCATCAAAACATATTTGGATGTTACATTTATATACAGACTGTTAAACCTGCATTTACAGTACAAACTGCTTGTCATGTGTGCACTTTTTGAGGCTCCATCATGGGCTCCTTTCACAAATGCATTTTTTTCAAAAGGAAATTATCTCTAGCCAATCAGATGTCCCCTTCCATTTCAGCCACTGGCGTAGGGCTAAGCGTGATGCTAAGCGTAGATTCGAGGGTAGCGTCACATCTGCGCAGTCTGTAATAATGAACTAGCCTTAATTAACGTCACGCAGCTGCTGGGACATGGCATCCGTTAGCGACCCTCCAAGTGTAAGTGAAAACATAACATGTTTAGCTTGTTGTAAGTGATGAAATGTTCTTGAATTATAAATGGCTGGTTTTGCTAAATTGTGACGCTAGCTCAGTTAGAGACTTATTTGAAACCTGTTGAATTGGTCTAACTGTTGTGTAGCTAGCTAGCTAGGCTACATATGCTCATGAGCTTTCTGCTTAGCTAAGTAATGTCTTACATGGAATGAATCAGTGGTGGAAAAAGTATTCAGATTCTTTAAGCTACTTAAGTTAAAGTACTAATACGAAATTGTAACAATACTCCACTACAAGTAAGTAACTTAAGTCTTGCATTCAAAACGTTACTTAAAGCTGAAGTAGGTGAGATTGGAGCAAATATGATTAAAAAAAGTTATTTTTATAAAACAGTCGCTATACCGTGACAGTAGTACATGAAACAGGTAACCTGAAAAAAATCATGTGCCTCTGTGTCCTCTGGTGTCCTTCGGTGCTCCTAACGGCATCTGCAAGATTTTACAGACCGGAGGAAAACAAGAAGTAAGAACTGATCTGAGGTCCGCTGTCCATCTGCTGTCTATGAGAGCCGGCTGTCAATCACTCGCGAACTCCGACCAAACGGTCAAACTAGGCAGCGCTGATCAAATATGAATCAATATTATGTTACGTTAATGCCTATTTCTCTCCTCAAATGTTTTCAGAATCATCTTGTAGTGTACTGTTTAGCTGTAAAATGAGAAAGTTTGTGACGCGGCCGACATTGTAAAATCTGTTGAAGGATCGCCAAGTTCTGGTCACATGACCGGAGCACAGCCAATAGGAACGCTCTCTCAAAAGAAATGACCTGTCATTGGTCAAAGTCTCCCGTCACAGGCTAGATTTTTTAAAGCCTGAAAACAGAGCCATGATGAGGTGCAGAAATCTAGTTATCTCTCAGAACACTTGAATTCCAATATGCTGAAAGGTTATTATGAAATTTTTGCCCAATGATGCCAAAAATATACTGCCTATTGCCACTTTCAGTAAATGTACAGTATGTATCAAAATGTACTTAAAGATAGGGTTGACGATGTTGGAAAGCTAGCATAACTTGAATGCCTCAGGAGCTCTGTCTAAACCCACCCCCTCCCCTCGGGGCTCCTTCCAAGGCAACGCCCCTCACACACATGCACGAGCACCGCCGCATCGTAACTACTTCACAGACACAGAGCGGAGAGAGGACCTCAACTCAACAACGCTACCTCATGACAAGTAACCGCAACAGTGCTATTTTTGGCTGAGTTTTCTCTTCCATTCTCCAGTAAACGTGCGGCGGCGACGCGCTTTGAGTTCAGGCTGGTGCACGCCAAGGATAGAGAACAAGCAGGGAGGCATCTGATTGGTTCTTTCCAAGCGGACCTCGAGGCAGTGAGTGGTAGACGTTTTTACAGGATTACAGCAGCTACAGATGACGGCTCTTTTCCGGTCCTTTTTCAGAGCTCATAATAATGGATCGCTGTCGGGGTGTAAAGACCATTTCAACCAATATAAAAAATAGTGTATACTGGATAACATTGTCAACCCTGCCTTTAAAGTATCAGAACTTAAAGTAACGTTACTCAGTGTACAGTAAAATGTTCCCTGTCAGTGTTTTACTATTATATATGATTGTTTGTATTAATATTACTGCGGCATTAATGTGTATGTTGCATTTTACTGTTGTAGATGTGTAAGGCTGTACTCATTTTAACTCCTTTATATACTGTAACTGTTGGATAGTTTTAATCTACAGCAATGTATTTTATTCTGTATGAGATCATCATATGTTTGTAGCATCGCTGTCCTGTGACAACAAGTCAACTTTTCACAAGTTCAGAAAAACAGCCCTGTTTTAAGCTTTGTGACGATGCATTTTCCATCTGATCCAAAAGAGTTTTAAGTAGCTGAATTGTCCCAACCCATAAAGGAAACCTTCATCCTTCAGTTTATCACAAACTTTCAAATTCACCAAATCTGGAGATACGTGGTTTTCACTGGAAAGGAAGGGAATGGAAAATTGTAATCTGAAAAGTAGCTAAAGCTGTCAGAAAAAATGTAGTTGAGTAAAAAGTAGGCCTACAATATTTGCCTCTGAGATGTAGTGGAGTAGAAATATAAAGCTGCATAAAATGGAAATACTCAAGTAAAGTACACATACCTCAAATTTGTACTTAAGTACAGTACTTGAGTAAATGTACTTAGTTACATTCCACCACTGGAATAAAGTTAGTGAAAATAAAATGACTGTTTGACATGTTTGACAGGGGCTATCTCCTCAAGACGAGGCAGCAGCTGTTCTCGTCCCCAGACGCATCGCTTGAAATGAGCAGAACAGAGAGCACACCAGTTAAGGCTGGAGCATGCACCCTCACCACCGTGCCTCCCAATACCGATACTAGGGTGAGGCAAGCCACAAGAAGGTATTGTATTTAATTTACTTTAGCATCCAACTTGCTATTCCTACATTTGGCGGTACAGCAGGATCAAAAGATGGCTTAGTCCCGTACATGTGTGAACATCTGATATTTGAGCTTGCCCTCCATTTCACTCTAATGTTATACTAAGGGTTTTTCAACATTTTTCCATAGTCTGTGTTTCTATCATAAACTTTAAAAACTTAAACTTTATTAGATTCCTCATATACATACAGGAACATACATGAAATTTGACCTCTGCATTTAACCCATCCTAAGCATTTTAGGAGCAGTGAGCTGCTGTAAAGTGCCCGAGGAGCAACTTGGGGTTCTGTGTCTTGCTCAAGGACATGCAGACAGTAGGAGCCTGGGATTGAACCGCCAATCTTGTGGTTAAAGAACGACCACTGCTACTATAATAGCAGTTTAAATACCTATATTTGTGGATTTCTATTACATTTATTTAAACCAAGAAATTGGCAAAAACGTTTTTGGTTGGTAGTGGTCATTTCCTGCCATTTTCAAACAGGAGAAAATTTGTCCTGAAATTTGCAAATTTCTCCTAAACTATCCAACAAAATCAGTTTCAGAATAGACCAGAATCATGCTTCATTTTATATCTACAACAACTAGTTTCAATATCTGTAAACAAGGTTCAGGATTATGGAGAGGTGGCAGGTCATCTCATCATCTAAAGTTTGGTGATTGGTCAGTTATATATCCTGATACTAAAGCCATTTCTTACCTTAGTCAATATATGACTGGCAGCATAGTCACTATCTTAATAATTGGGGTAATTGCTAAAAGCTTGGGCTATGTTACACAGCAACTCTGTAAATGTAGTCCCTTGTTCAAAGAGTTTATTGTCTCTATTGTGTATGACACAGGCTGCTGCTGCTTCCCTCACCATTCACACACCAACCTGTTCATGCCAGGAAGGTTACCCCAGAAGTAGCGGGCGCGGTGGGCAGCAGACACTTCCTTGGCATCGATCATCACCGGGTTGCACTGAAATCCAAGTAAAGCAGAGGAGAAGACACCAGGAACAAGGTAAGATGATGTTTTACGTACAGTGTATTAATGTACAGTCAGAAGTAGAGTTAGCATTTAATAGCACAGTATTATTGGTATTGGGGGGAAAAAAATCATTATATAGATTTGATTGACTAAAATTAATTTAGGGTCAGGTGAAAACCTCCAAAAATGTCAGCTTCATCCCATTTTTGACAGTATCCCACTATTTAAAAAGGGTTTCAAAAGCCAAACACAAAGTGGAGAATATTTTAGCTGACCAGGTCATCACATGACAAAACACAATATGTAGAGCAAAAGGCAAGTACATTGGACATAGCACTTTAAACTTTTTACATCAAGATAAAGAGAGTTAGTGCTCCCTTTCTCATGATTTGTGTCTAATTAGTGCCACAAGGGGGAATTCATAAGCCATCAATCCTTATGTCACTGGCCTCACATCATACTGTATCTAGAAGTTATGACTAGTTATGACCATGGAGTATTAGATAAATCTTTAGCGGACGGAGAGAAACTGACCTCTAAAAAGCGAGATATGTCCCTCTTATCGCTGACACCCATGGCAACCACATTTTCAAAGAGCCAGAAGAAAGGCCGGTGCTCCCCCTCCTTCGGCCGAGCCTCATGGAGCAGCCTGTAAAACTCAAAGAACAGGCGTCCGGTGCCCTCTGTGGGACAGAAACAGTCATTGAACAGTGTTGTTAGTACAGTAAGGGACACATACCTTGTATATTCAGATAATCAACTTGCTGGTATTTGACAGGATCTTAATCCAAAACAACATCAAAAAGAAAGTCATGAGAGTGAACAGTGAACCTACCAAAAAGACCTTTCCTAGCAGGATTGACTATAGAGAGGTCATTGCATGGGCTTCCTCCAATAACTAGGTCAAAAGGACCCCACTCCTGTATCTGTATACAGATAAGATACAGAGTCAAAAACACAGAGATGAAGACAGAGACAGTATAGATAACGATAAGTTGTAAGATAAAGTGATCCAGCATTACACTCCAACAAATACTGTTGAAAAACTGTTTCAGTTCTATTTGTGGAGTCTGGTGGTCGTTATTGTGTTCTAGTCTTCTCCTTTAATGACTTCATGCACTTTGGCAACATTTTAGTTTTTCTATTGAAAATATTGGCCAGGAATGATGTAATATGATTTTAGTGAACTGTATATCCGGCTTGTTAAGGAACCTTGATAGTCAGGCATAAGAGAGACTACAGATTTTATATTTGGGAGGGTTAAGCCGCTCACCAATTATCAGTGGTAAAATCGCTCTGCACTGGCTCTGCCACTGTTTTCTTATATCCTATAGGGATAGCTCCTGATTAGGCGGAGGCGCTATGCTTGGCCTGGTACACCACTCAAAATTGCCACTGAGCGTTGCGCTCAAAGCTCAAATTATTTCAACTTTAACCTTGGTTGCCGCTGACCAATGAGATAACATCTGTAACTGTTGTCGTTGCCTAGAAACAGTGAATGGCGTTCCTTGTGCACCTTCTGATGGCATATTATACCTGCGCTGCGCTTTGCCTCTGTGAGTTGAAGAGCAAATTTCTTATCATGTGAAGGCAGCTTTAGGGTCCAGCTCTCTCTGGTTTTCCTAGTGTTGGACAAGGAGACCCACTGCTGGGTCTCATGCAAGAACATTTTTGTATTCTTATGATAAACTTCTCTTACATTTTTCGCTGAGGTTTTCTAGTTCGCCAAACTTCAAACTCTCTTAACGCATATTTGTTGTAAATCGCTTGTTTCAGCCTGATGAGTGCCACATCTTCATGAGGAGGTGCGAGTTTTTGAGATTTCATCATTAGCATCCCTAAAACAACCATATATGGCTACATGTTCCGCTCCGTTTGTGTGTCTAAAAACAATGTTACCAAATAGTAAGGAGAAAAATTTCACACCGCAGAGCTTTAAGTCCTACCGTCAGAAATCAGCAAAAAAATTTAGCCGATTCAGTATAGCATGAGGTTAGATGCTAAATAATGTCTTTCTAAAGCAAAGCAGTTCATGCAAACATCTGTACATTATTAAGAGAATTTATAGCAGGGAGAACCTATAACATCCTCATTGGGTACCCCCACTGCATGTACAGTGTGTGGGAGCCCTATTTTGTTTGTAGTTTTTACATTAAAGTCATTCCTAATATAGTTTTAACGACACCAGAGCTTCTTAAGGCAGGGACGCACATTACGACTGTTGAGCCGATTATAAATATGATTTGGGCGTTGTGACTGATGAGATTAAGCTGGACCGAGTCTGTTTCAGTCTGGGTCGGTTTGTGTTGACAGTGAGGAGATAAATGATAGTGTGTGGCGTTGAGAAAGTCAAATACTGCCCATTGTTCTCTCATTATGATGATTTAAACATGTTTCATAACCTGTATCTCACTAGAGTTTACAGTCCGTGTTGCCTTCATGTCTCCATCCACCATCTCATTCAAATATAGCCTTTTTCTTCTGTTTCTTTCCCTTTTTCTACACAGATTCTCTTTTTGATGAATGTGTGCTTCTGTTTTGGTATGGGAACATGCAAGAATTCATATTCTTGCAGAATTTCTGCTAAGCTTAGCAAGACATCTGTAATCATTGCTAACTATCACTCAGTGTGTTGTCCCTGTATTTACTAAGTCGTTCAATATGTGCTCATTTCCCACATTTAAGACTATAAAAATATCTGTGCATGCAAAAAACAGTAGTTGTTAGGCAAAAAAACAAAAAATCTAACTCACATGTTTGCGTGTGACGTTCCTCACATCGCCAACATACATGATGCGACCCTGATGCCGGACGATACCTACAGTGATTGAGTCTTCACACACTTCAGAAGCTACATAGCGATCCACTTGGATGCCAAGTTCTTTCAGCACCAATAGCCCTGCAAAGTATGGGGTTCAAAGGTCAGACAGAACATAGAAAACTGAGGACATCAAAACCAACAAACGCGATAAAAAGCAAAAACTGACGTGTAGCTCTGGACTGTCTCTGATTTAAAAATAAATCATACGCTGAGTAGTACTGAAAATGACCACTCAGATCCTCCATTTAATACTTATACAGTATCTGAAACATGCTCAACCTACATAACTATCATCAATATAATGCTTTGATATCCGTCACATATTGACTGATAAACTCTTACAATGACTATGATGGTGTTATTAGATCAAATTTGATGTGTGATTCTTGATAGACAACAAAGTTACTACTTGGAAAGCACTGTAAAAATTAAAAATATTTTCATGTTTATTGCACAATAATAGTATATATCATGACATGGAAGTCAACTAAAAGGATGCCTTTCATTTTACTGTGACCAAAATTACTATGAAAATGTTTGTGTAATAATAATAAGGGGGCATTTGGTGTAAATTGATACAAACGGAACATTTCATACAGACTTTGGCTACGTTCACATTACAGGGCTTAAAGCTGAAGTAGGCGAGATTGGCGCAAATACGATTTAAAAAAGTAATTTTTAAAAACGGCCGCTATATCGTGACAGTAGTACATGAAACAGGTAACCTGAAAAAAATCATGTTCCTCTGTGTCCTACTGTGTCCTCTGGTGCTCCTAACGTCATCTGAAAGATTTCACTTACCAGAGGAAAACAACCAGTCAGAGCTGATCTGAGGTCCGCTGTCCAGCTGCCGTCTATGAGAGCTGGCTGTTAATCACTCGCGAACTTCGACCAAACGGTCAAACTAGGCCGCGCTGATCAAATATGAATCAATATTCTGTTACTGTAATGCCTATTTCTCGCCTCAAATGTTTTCAGAATCATCTTGTAGTGTACTGTTTAGCTGTAAAATGAGAAAGTTTGTGACGCCGCCGCCATTGTAGAATCTGGTGAAGGAAAGCCAAGTTCCGCTCACATGACCGGAGCACAGGCAATAGGAACGCTCTCTCTCTCTGAAATGACCTGTGATTGGTCAAAGTCTGCGGTCACGGGCTAGATTTTCTAAAGCCTGAAAACAGAGCCATGATGAGGTGCAGAAGTCTAGTTATCTCTCAGAACACTTGAATTACAATATACTGAAAGATTATTATGGAATTTTTGCCCAATGATGCCAAAAATATACTGCCTACTGCCACTTTAATGCTCAATTACGATTTTTTCCCCAGATCCGATCTTTCTGCCTTGACTGTTCACAATCATGTTTGAAATGACCATATCTGACATCAGTGTGGACGGATCTCTGCCTGAAACGCCTCACATGCAACCAATACCGTCACACACATGGGGGACTGCCCATTGGTCCGAAAATACACCCTGGAGTTGTTGGAGTCCAGTGACTGCCAGACTCCATTAACATATTGCTCAATTTAACAGATCTGAGTTCCCGGTTACACAGATGATTCTCCTAAAGCATATCATATGACTTTGTATGACTCCTAAAGAGAAACCTTTCATTTCAGCTGATATTTAACTTTAACAGCTCTTCTGTGAACTAAGTTAAATAAACTAAAGTAAGATGTATAACGTTACTGTTTGACATCCTGAAACACCGTCAGTCAGCACGTTCACACAATTTTTATAACGTGATTTAATTAAATCAGAGTTCTGCTTTGAGATATATGACGAATTTATCACATGAACTGAGTTAATTGTGAAAAGCCTCCACTCCAAACCTCCATTAACATGTTGTTAAATTTAATGGAGCCAAGCTTACCAGTAAACATCTACGCCTTCTAAAAGATAATTTATGATTTCTTACGACTAATAAACAGACACTAACTTATTCTGGAAACATGATTCAACATAATTCTGAATTAAATTTAGCTGCATGTAAAGTGAATAAACGTGATGTTTCCCAATTAAAGCTTGTCTGCCTTAACAATGCAGTTTACACATTTTTATAACTGCTGATTTATTAAATAGATTTTCTACTGAGTGAAACATGACGCCGAATTTAACAGAGTATCTCAGCAATAGAGAAAAAATATTTTTTGTCAAGTAACAATCATCAGTGTCTGATAACCAATTTCGCACTGCCATACAGTTCTGTAGTTTCAACGGACTCCAACACTGTATGTTAAGTGTAGTATGAGGAGTATAAGGTGGAAATACACACATGGATTCCGATATGACTGTTCTCACAGTGGTCGCATGGCCAGTGATCAGATAGGTATTGGATTTAGGACCACATATGAAAGTGGAAGATTTCTGTGTCCACACTATGCTGAAAAATTCAGATCTGTGTCACATAAGAGCAAAAAGATCTGATTTGGGCCAAATTTGCTTGTAATGTGAACGTAGACTTTGATTAGAGAAAGGGGATCCAGTTCTTGTCTGACCTGTTGCTATGCCATCAAATAGCGACAGGACACGAACAGGCTTCCTCATCTCCACCATGACTGGGGGGTAAACCTTTGGTGCATCCTGAAATACAACAGAGAGGGAGAGAGAGGGGGGAAGAAAATGAGACACACAGGGGAAAAGACTCCTCGCCTCAGTGAGACAGTTAGTGGGATTTATAGCCTTGAAGGTCCATTACTCACAAAATCTTGGTCATGATTATTTGCAAAGAAGTGCTGGAGACGGCTGGGCCAGTCAGTGCGACGCCCCAGTAGACCAAACGCATCCTTCTGACCACACATGTAGCAGTTCCACGGGTCCTCTTTGATGGCTGCGTGGGCTGCTCCTTGACCGACGAGGAGGTCTACACACTCCACACAGAAACACCTGGACACAGACCAGGGGGTTAATCAGTTCAAGTGATGATTTATCTACCTAGAATCTAGTAGAAGATAGTGTTTGGTTGTCCAAAAACTATTAAAAATACATCAGTGAGCCACACCATTGCATCGGGAGATATGTTCTTTCATTACAATAAACATGGGCACTGTAGTTTACTTAAGTCAACCCACAATCCTGCGGCTGTAAATACTAGTGCACCAAATTAATTTGCAATTTCCGAACAAATAGTAACGTTTGCACAAATTACAGTTACAGTAACCCGCTGTTTTAGGAAATTATTAAGCCTTTAAAAAAAAAAAATTAACTTATATATTCGTGAACCGTTTTTAAAGATTAAGTTATCAGTAGGGCTTGTTGCTGACAGCCACAGACAGGGAATTGAAGTCTAAAATTATTGAGAATTGGTTTAAAGCATTGTTGGTTTCTGTCTTTTAATGGTTTGACAATAACAAAAACATAGACTATCATAAGCCTTTAAAATAGGGTGTATAATAAATGATTGACTGCTCTCCTCCCAAAATCAGTAAATTAATCAGAGATCAGAAACAGGCCACACAAGTGCAGCATCAGTCTTCGTTTTACATCATCAACTTTTGAGAGGCAATGAGTTATCATCCAAATGTCATCCAAATGCAGCACACAGCGGACCATTGTTTGCTGATTGGTTCAACATGTGACTGACAAGGCTCAATCTGTTCTCAGTGGTATTTTTTTAGACTTAAATCTCGTAATCTGTGTGAGGATGCTTCATCAGTCTTTATAGTTAACAGTGGTCTATTCAACGGCATACAACCACACTTTATATAATATTTGTGATCATCACTGCAGTGGCATGGAGATTATGGAGATGTATTTAAACAATTTGTCTTAGGGGTAAAGAACATTTCTGGACATATTTACAAATAAGAAATTGTGAAAAAATCTATATTCACACAAGTGCACACAATTTAAACTTTCCTACATTACATATGACAATAGTCAGGTCATTGTGCGTCAATATATAGAAGATGGATGGATGGTTTGGTTCAGTAACTAGTCATTTGTGTTTATTCTGGGACAGATCTCAAATACCAAACGTATTGTATAAAAATGTGCCTTCTCAATTATGACGGTGGACGTGTGTACAGCCTCTGGAAATAAGTTCCAGATTTGATAGATTGGGATACAGTAGCATCCTCTGAGTCTCTGTAGATTAACAGGTAATTTGGAAGATTGGACTTCTTTGAAGATCGGCCTTTTTTGAAAGTGTCTGTTTCAAGCAGTGTTGTAGTACTCGAGATTGGTCTCTAGACCATTTTTTGAAGATCTCGGTTTCATCTCGGAATCGACTGCATTTTTACTCAGTCTTGTCTCGATCTCAGACAAAGAGGACTCAGGGTTTTATTTCCAGACCACAACTGCAGGGGTGTCACTAAATTGCCTGTGCATTGTCTGATTTATTTCTTAACATCATTACTGTGATTTCTCATAGAAAACAGGAAAATTCCCACACATAAAATTCAGTTCTGCAATGCCTTTTGATTATTTTATCAAGACATTTCTCCTGCTATACTTATACATACACATATACAGTATATATATGGCGATAAAAGAAGTGAATGAAGAGGAATCTTCATTTATTTTCTGTGGGTGTTTTTATGGGAATGTGGATCTTTCAGATCCATTTGAGGAGTGCCTATGGTTTGCATGTTCCACAGTGTATCATGCGTCATGCAGTGTGGGACTCGAACTGGTCTGGTCTTGGTCTTGACTCGGTCTTGCCCTCTCAAAGTCTTGGTCTTGTCTCAGTCTCGATACACTTTGGTCTTGGCGATGACGGTCTTGACTACAACACTCAAGCATAGCTAAGAACCTACTGTGACAGGTTTTCTTTTCATTTCATGGTGGATGAATAACTTATTTACAAGAAACTTATTAGCACATCTCTGGTAAACACAAGATTTAAAGTGGTGCTTTTGTGTTATTCTTTGCGGAGAATCTCAGTTTTACAGATTTGGCGATTAAATCAACTTATCGATTAGTCGTCAAAATCGTTTGAGTGTCAGTCGACTAAAAATTTCTTTGGTCGAGGACAGCCCTATTCATTACACAGTAGAAGCCAGTAGAAATCTCACCGACAGCAGTTGTGGTTTCCGCACATGAGCACCTCTCGTCCTCCGCAGCAGATAGTGCAGTATGACTGGTAGCCATCGTCGTCATATTGATATGCACATTCTAGGAAGCAGTTCTGTAAAAAGGAGAAAAAACAGTGAGCAGTTTGAGATATTTAAAACCCAAACTTTCCTGGGGTCACAACAGGCGCTGCTTGAAATATGTTCAGTTTATTATTAGCTTTGAAAGGAGCTGTGAATTTTTACGACGCAGTAGTTGGAGTTGAGTCCCAGACTTTTAATGATCTCTATCACAGCTTACCTTACAGCTCTGGCACATTCCCCCAGCAAACAGCGGGTGCTCAAGGCTAACGTTCAGACTTCCACAGGAGATACAGATGTCTGTAGAGAGAAGTGCAGCATGTCAGTATTTAACAGAGGGAGATCAGAGCGGTGTGAACTTCACACTTCAATGAAATTATTTGAACAGCTGTAACAGAGGTGAAGATCTAATGAACTTAGCTGGGACATTCGGAGAGAACTCACAGGAGAGCCAGTAAAGCATGGAAATATTATTTCTACATCTTGAATCTTTTATAGTTTTATTAACACTGATGCACACATTTCTGCTGCTTTGCTTGTCAACAACAAGGGCAGGTGTAAGACATCTAGGTGTTCATCCCCTGAGACCCCGCCGGTGCTGCTACAAGCTAGAGGGCACATCACTTACCCTCTATGCTGCGGCATTTTTGTCTCACTTCATGAACAAGCCGCTCTGAAAATACAACACGAGACACCAGATGAGAATGTAGGTTAACAAAATCAACATTCAACAATAAATTTGTGAGGTCAACAGTTTGAAATTTGTCTCATTTCAACCGCCAATTCTAGTGCAGTTGTTTTAGTTAATTTATTCACAAGGATTAAAAGAAAAAAATAACATAACTACGAATATCATCATGCAACCATCTGTGTAAATCAAAACCATGTGTATATGCACATGTTTGTGCATAAATATATGCAGTAAATCATTTTGTTTTTAATGTAAGTTGCTGTAAGTAAGCTGTAAAGCACCCGGGGAGCAACTTGGGGTCCAGTGTCAGAAGTGTCCTTGAACGAGACACTGGACCCCAAGTTGCTCCCCGGGCGCTTTACAGCAGCTCATTGCTCCTAAAAGTTTTTTTAAAAGTTTTTAAAAAAAAAAGCAAGATGAAGATACAGTATCTTAGAAGTTGGAAATCAGGAATTTCTTGACACATTTTTACAAGCTTTTAAAAAAGAACTGAAATTCAAAATTGGACTTTAATGTTCTTTAGAATGCACTAAATAAATAAAACAAAATAAAAAAGAGAATGCAGACTGCAGCTGATGACTATTTCTGTTTTGGTGGTTGTGGAAGGTACTAGATGCGTTAAATTACTAAAAACTATTTTAATAGCTATGTATAAGCTGCACATATGCACCCTGCACCCTATACCAGTGGTTCTCAACCAAGGGTCTGGGGACCACCAGGGATCCTTGAGGGAGTTCCAGGGAGTTCCCAGAAAAATGAGGAATAGTTTATTTTCACTATTTAATTCACTACAGAAGTGAGCCCAACGTGAGTAAGACTCACTCAGATAAGAGTGACTATTCTGATCACAGGTTTCACTTCCTCCACAGTTATCTCCTCAACAGTAGTTGACAACTGTAGAATTCTGGTCTTAATCATATCTAACAACCAAAATCTTTTCAGTTGGAAGTCCCTGAAGCAAAATCTTATCAAATGGGGGTCCGTGACCTAATGTGTATCAATTTAGGGGTCCTTGAAACGAAAAACGTTGAGAACCACTGGTCTAGACTAAATGAAAATAAAAAATCTCTACTGTAAATTACTTTTTTTATTTTTTTTCAACAACCTGAGGTCTCTGATGTTTTCAGCAAATAAATATTAGATGCCAATTTACAAACATTAGTCACATCATTTATGTAAATTAGGAACCACGAAGGCCCCAAAATTGACCCCTGTGGTACACCAAATTCCAGGAGGAGCTATTATCGTAAGATAAACTGTTACAAAAGGATAAATATTTAGCATTAAATCCATCATGGCTATATGCTTTTCATGTAGTAAAGATTGAGCATTATTATCCCTAGCAGGACAAGTAAAAGGTACACTAAATGTTTCTGGAGTACTTTTTTTTTTTCTTGACTCATTAAATCATCCAGTTTGTGGTCAAAGTTGTATAAATAATCAGATGCTAATGGCTCTGACTCTGAGTCTGAGCAGGAGTAGATAATTGGTTAATATATGAGAGGTGATGTCCATATTTTTATGCAGCACTAAATCATCAAAAGAACTTCAAAGCATTTAACATATTGATTTGAGACATTCTAAAGTCAGTAAGTAAACTTTATCTATAGCATCAGAGTTACAAAGTGCACATACAGTACAATACAATAACATCAGTGGTCAAACACAGGGAAATAAAAACTAAATAAAAGAGCAATGTAAAACCACTGTACTAATAAGTTAAACAACAGATTAATACGAGCTTTTCTAATATTAGGCTACACCAATACTGGCGTCTGTTATGTTACTGAATCAGCTGCTCATTGTCCAGACATCCTACAGTAATATCAATAAAGCTTGTTTGGGAATAAACTCAAACATCTATTCGTAGTGTTTGGAACAGCCTGATCCTTTTTGCCTCGTCACATCACTCACTTCCACCTTAAACCTGCCACTGTAATGGACCTCGTGTCCACACACTACTCCTTCGACCACTTACTCTGCTGCGTGAGTCCACCCCATGGGGAGGAATATAGAGTTCATGACTCCTATTTAACCTAATAAATGAGGCACCTTACCTCGTGTCCTCTCATCAATGATGTCCTTGACCCTGGGTTTCTCTGCTGTGCTTTTGCGAGGCTTTTTGGCTGGAGGAGGCGTGTAGGCTGCTGCTTCAGGCTCCACCCACATCTCAGGGTAGACCTCTTTGTATGGGTTACGCTCCTCTGCGGTGCACAGCATGTCACACAATTAATATTACAGACGACATTATGAATTATTCAATCACATGCTTAATTAGAGAAATAAGAGAATTAAGACTCCCAGTTGCTGGCAACAAACTTAGACAAAAGTCCAACAATTCAAGCTTCCTAATATTGACTTCCTGTTACCTTCTGGTGGCTCTAAAGCCTTGGGTCCAGTGGGCTGAAATCCTGTCATAGCCCAGTCAATCATTTGCTTGTTCAGCATTTCCACTGATTTGGAGGTTTCTGTCTCATCACTGTCGGGGCAGGCCATGAAGGCTTTGCCTGCCCGGCTGCTAGCCGCCTGCCAACACATAAAAAACATTTATGACTGAAGCTCTTCCTCAATATACGTACAGAAATAATCATCTACTAAATGATTCAGTGTGGGCAATGTCTCAACATTTATTCTTCATCTAAGCATTTATTTTGAAATTAAGTTTACTGTCTGCCTGTGCTAATTACACTGAATTTCAATACCATTTTTATGGTTTTATGGACAGTGCACGAACAGCCTCTGACTATAGATGCTCAGGAAAGATTTCAAGGGATATTGGGAAATACATCATACGATTTGTTACTGAGAATTGAATGATAAGAAATTGTTCCAGTGCTTAAGTCCCTATAAAACCATCTTTTTTTAAATTTCTGTTTGTATACGGATTAAACAAAGAGATACATGCTTATTAGTGAGCTTAAGCCAGGCTAGCTTTTTGTCCCTGCTTTCAGTCTTTATGCTAAGCTAAGCTAATCGTCTGTTGGGTAGACATATCAATCTTCTCATCTAACTCTCTGCAGGAAAGTGTATAAGCTTATTTCCCAAAATGTAAAACTATTCTTTTAAAGACGTGAAAACAACTGTATAGTGCTATCGCCCAAATGGCCTATGTAACTGTATTACTGTAGCTAACTAACAAATGTACCATTATAAAAAAGCACTGCAATCAGTCTAGTTTCAGAGACATTGTTTCCTGCATTCCGGTGACTTTTAAAGAATGAAAATAGAAAAATTAATAAGTACGTATGTTAAATACCTTTAATTTTACTTTTAATGGTCAGGAAAGAATACAGAATAATTTGCCCCCTTGCGTGAACTTGCTTGAATCTCTGGCATAAACTGATATCCATCCGTTTTAATTCATGCATTCATGTTGTGCCCCTGCTTGAGTAGGCCTAATTCTTTCTCTTAGTACTCTCCATTTCTCTCTCCATGTCTCACTCACTGAAGGTCCTTTCAGACACAACACAACAACGGCATCACTGCGCTCTGAAATCCATTATTTCCAATGGCTTGCGCCGCGCCACAATGGCTTTCCGCTGCGTTGAGCAAAGCATGAGCCGAGCGCAGTGTGCCGCGGCACATGCATGCCAGGAAACATTTGATGTAGCTGTATTGTTGTTCGGTGGAAACAGTAGACTTTTAGAGTCGTAGGACCTATGCACGCTGTGTGTTAGAGTCGGAAATGGAAATTAATTGAAAATAAAATGATGGTTTAATGTAGGATTAGGATATTAGCCTAAAGTGGTGAATATAATTTATTTTTCTCTAAATCTTCGGGGCAATTTTTGCCCCTTGATTACAGTTTTTAGGGGCATTCTAAGATTTCTTGGAGCATTTTTGCCCTACCCTCTTAATTTCTGACTCTGACTGCAATTATATTATGTCTGAACCAATGAGCTCAGTTTAATAGGCAGATGTTTTATGAGTGAACCAGTCTGTTAAAGATCATTTGAACTGATAATAAGATTTTGAAACCCACTGCTCTTATACTCACCTGTAGCACCTCATAGATGGCTTTCTTGTACATGGGCTGCTTGTTGTAAGTTGGTTGGTGAAAGGCATTATTGAAGGAACTTAAAGGCATGAGTTTCTCTACACAAACCTGTAAAATAGACAGAAAATTATGTAATTGTTTACTTCAGAGGTTAGAATAATTGTGTTGTTGAGGTAAAAAGTGTCTAGTTCGATGACTTTTATGTTTATACTGGAAAAGAGCAAAATAAAACAAAAAAAGCTCATTATAAAGTGTGTGGTTGTCACTATAAACAAAAGGCTGTTTTGCTTAATTTCTGGTGAAAAAAAAAAATCACCTGACAGCAATATTAGCGTTGGCTCTAAATACTCACCACTGAGAATTTTCCGTCTCCAAACCACATGACCCATCTGGTTCCCTCAGCGGCTCTGCTACGTCCCGTCATCCACCACGATACAATGCGGCCTGGCCACCACGAGAACCCTCGAAGCTTCCCCCAAACCAGCTCGCCGATGCCAAAACCACGACTGTCCTGTAGCCAAAATAAAATAAAAATCATCCGCTCTGTATTAACTTCTGGGCGTAATGATGAAACCGTTTTTAAACACCGTCTGTTTCAGTTTGTTTTTCTTTCGGATGGTAAAGTCAAGTCAATTTTATTTATACACTGTAGCCCAATATCACAAATTTGCCACAAGGGGCTTTTACAATCTGTACAGCACACGGCAGCCTCGATTCCTTACACCCTGGATTTGGATAAAGTACAACTCCTCCAAAAACCTCTTTAACAGGGAAAAATAAAGGAAGAAACCTCAGGAAGAGCGACAGAGGAGGGATCCCTCTCTCAGGACAGACAGAAATGCCATAATTGTCAGATTGACAAAAATGATAGATAGATTGTAAAGGTATATGAAGAATAGGGATCAGGGAGGACGTGGAGCAACGTCCTGGTGCCGCTAAACAGATGAGACCTGAGCTACGCAACCTCCTTAATATAAAACAATAATATAACAAATAATATACTAATATATAAAGCTCAAACTATGAATTAGGACTGCACATTTCAGATTACCTTCATTATCGATTAATGTGTTGATTATTCTATTGACTAATAGCTTTATTTTTCGTCAATGAAATGTCAGAAAAAATGTGAAAAATGACCATCAGAATTTCTCATATCCCCAGGTGACATCTTAAAATTTCTCAATCAACAGTCCAGAACCATATTTATCTCTTATGATCACTTAAGACAAAGAAAAGCAGCACATTCTCAAGACTGAAAAGCAGGAACTGGAATTTTTGTTATTTTTGCTTGAGAAATTATTTAATCGATTAAAAGATTTGTGTTATCGTTTCAGCTCTAATATGACTCATAACAGATAATTCTCAAACTGAATGCATAAATAGACTCTTCGTTTCCCTGTTAAAGGGCAAATAAAAAAAAATATTTTACACATCAAGGCTGTTAACAGGTTTGAGGAGTTGCACTACATATGCAGGGTTCAACGTTAATGTTTTTTTGTTTTTTTCAGAAATCTACTTAATCTACTTAAAGTCAATTTTTACTTACTATTTTTTACTACAAATTATTTGATTTATTAGCGGTTATTACATGGCTCTGTTGAATACTCGATTCTGATTGGTCAATCACGGCTTTCTACGGTCTGTTATTTCTTTATAACAGACCGTTGCAGCTTCTGCATCATTTTATACACATTTCGTCAACATGACATTTTTGATATCTTTGTAAAATTTCGAGGCTGACACGGTTGTGAAACCCCTGAAGTGAATAAATTCCCTAATGGCTGCTTTACTCGACACCCTGGCCTTACAATAAATCACTTTTCTCTGTTGTAAAATCCTGTTAGTCTACAGCCTGACATTAATCAGTGTGAATCATTATTATCTTACCTCATACTCGGGCTCAGTGTCTGCAGGCTTGGGGGACGTCTTGTCTCCACCTCCGATGGCGACGGGCTCAGGGGTCGTGGCCACAGTGGGGGAAGCGGGGTCAGTAGGCTGCTGCTGCTGCTGAGGCGTCTGCTGATGCTGCTGTTGTTGTTGTGGCAGCGACGGCTGGGATTGCTGTTGATACTGAGGCTGTGATTGAGTGTGCGACTGAGGCTGCTGCTGCTGCAGCTTTGAAGGCGATGGGTGCTTGATTATTGAGACCTCTTCTTTCTGGGTCTCTGTTTCACTCTCCTCGTGATCCTTCATCGCGTTCATCGCTGACATCAGTTGGGACTTTTTCTCTGCCTGAAACACAGCCCAGTGACAGCAGCGATGAGGACAAGTCTTTTCAGATGATGTGTGCAGTATTTAAGGCTGAGTATCTAATACCAGCTGGATGCTTTACTTTTCTCAATATAAACACTTTTATCTTTATAGAAAAATACTAATACTACTATTCCAATTTAACAAAAAAAAAGACAGACTTCTCAAATCCAAGTGTTAATACAAATAGCTGTATAATAACTTTGCACAAAAATGCAGTGTACAGTAAAATATAAAAGAAATGATGATTTAAATATAAAAAAACGTCTAGCCTCTGCTTACACATCTACAAATAGGGCAGTTGGGGAAAGATCTCTCCCACTAATTAGCTTAAAAGACCCTTGAAAGTCATAAACTTGACAGAAAATTGTTCTAAAATGAATAGAAAGAATAAGGCCATAACAAAAGGCAGGCCTAACAAATTCAAAACCAAAACAACAACGTCATATAACCCAACAAAACTCTTAATTGTAGGCCTCAATGTCCAGCTAACCATTTCTCCCTGGCTAACGCTAACCTTTGTGAGGAAGAGAAGGATGAAATGGACGAAATGAATCAGAAAATAGGTAAAAAAAGACAAGGTAGAATCGGACCAAGCGTTAAGTTCAATCTTTGAGTACTTGTGTTGTTTGTTAAATGTAATGTTGTTTTATATGTATAAATGTCACTACTGCTTCTACTGCTTTTAACAACTGTATGTCCTTTTACAACCTTTAAACTGCATGACCTGTTTTATGTTTATGTCCTGATGTATTTTAGGAAGCCTTTTAAATGGCATGCCCTGTTTTTGTTTCTGTTTTTGATGTATTTTAGGTAGGAACAGCGCATTTCCACCTGATCAGGTGACGGAGGGCGTCTCAACGCTTTCCATTTATTTGGGGTGGGGTGGTAGTGTTTCAGCAAGTTGGAGGGGGTCTGTATTTGCATAAAGTTGAAAAATCTCAACTTTATGCAAATGAGCCCGTCCAACGCTACGCATCTGACTCACAAAACTTGGACCAACCTGTCAAAGTAGGTGATATAGTTCTAAAATGAAACGAGATTCAGCAGTGGCATAGCCTGTCTGTGCCTATTAGCCTGTTTTCAGAAATAGATTTTGGTGGATTGTTTAGATGAAATAACAGAAAGTTTATGAGCAGGCCGTTTTGTTGTTTCCTGTTTGAAACGGCGAGCAGAAAACCAGGGACCAATCGCGTGTATTCCACAATAGGGTACGTCACCGCTCCAGCGGCCAGTTGAGAGGAACGGCGCGTCCCCCTTGCGTCCTGTAGTCCTTGGCCATGGACTACAGATAAAAAATAGCCTTTTAGCTAATTCTGGCATTTTTTTATACTATATGTATTTATTAATTTGCAAATAAACTAAAATAAAAAATAAAAAAAACTGTATAAATAGAGGCTGATAGCATTTGTGCATCACAAGTTGTGCACTCTGCAAGTGCAGAATCTTGATTGTGGGAGCCTGACAGCCTTTGTAAACATGGCTTTATCTCTGACTGTAAGGCCCATTCATCTACAGCACAGTATACAGTAACTCTATAGTGTCCAGAGCTGCAGCGGAGAGTTCACTGGGTTTGTGGTACCTGACACTGAACCGCTAGGTCGATCAGAGAGGACGAGACGCAGCCGGGACTTAAGCCTCTCACAGTAAATCCCCAACAGCTGCACTTATTCTGATGTCTCTCTCTCTCAAACGCACACACGGTAGGACTCGCATGGACACGCATGTTAACTTTCTTCTCCTCTTTTTCTTCAAAACACGCACACACTCACAGAATGTACAGTATATCTGCAGTCCCATATGTAAACACGTGTTAGTCATACTATAGGCTCCACGTGAGAGCAGTGCTGCACAGCTGTGCTTACTTTCCTTCTCAGGTTCTCAGGTCTCACACACACTGTAAATGTCCAGAGGTGGACTGGGTTTGTGGGAAGAGGAGGAAAAAGGCAAGAAGGGGAAAGACTGAGAGAGAGTATAGCACAGTCCTCCGTCCTCTCTCCCAGTGTGACTCGGAAACAATAGCGCCTTTAAGGGGAGGTGGTGCTTAGATGGCGTGGGGAGGGGTTTCGGCGCAGAAGAGTAGAAACATGTGCTCTTCAATCAAGAGGCTCTGCTGTGGTTTATAAATATCTGTACTGTAGTGCTGGATGGATGGTTCAAAGCCCTTGGCCATATGTGTTAGGCTCCTTGGCTCCAGCGCAAGCACATTGGAGTTAGTGTTCGACAGCCTGCTTGGATGTGTGGTTCCAGATGGTAAACGGACAAAACTAACAAATATCAATTAAACTGCTAAATGTGTATGGGGAGAAACGATTTGTAATCATGTTGGCAACTGAGGAGGGCAGTTGCTGGAAGAAACGGGCTGACGGAGAAAGTGAAATTTCATGAATTTACTCCAGAGTTAGCTACTTCATCTCTGGCGACCAGCAATCACAAGTATACTGGGAGATCTGTAAATGGCAATAAAGCGGTGGAGCTACTGTTACTGTGCTCATTTTGGTGTGTTTAGGGCCAGACTGTCTCCAGGGTTCCTTCTCCTCAGAGCCAATGAGAAAGTGACGCTGGAAATGCCAATGGGGGGAGGAGAGAAAGTACAGTGGCTATAAGAACCAGATATTTGTCTCTGGACTTCTTCCCAGTTGTAAATGCCCCCCTTTTGGGGGCCTCACAGTGTGTGTGCAGCTCCACCAGCAAGACAGGCCCTCCGAGTCTAAAGGGGAAAATAGGAAAGGAGGTAGCAGAGACACAATGCCGTCTTTATCATTTACACACGCCTGCCCGTCACTGACAGCTCAGAAATACCACCACTTATATCCGTTGTCACGCCGCGCTGAAGACAAATACCAAAAATGACAGTAGACATACAGAGCACATGTGTTTAAACAACCTCACAGTGAACAAATCTACACTTTTTCCCCTTTTGGAAAAACTATATGAATACAATGGAAAACCAAACGTAAGTTACTGTATTGACGTAAGCGTGGATTTTGTTATGGATAGAGTGAAAGCAGACACTCTACAGGCCTCTGGCAGAGTGTGGAGACATGTTGGGTGCACAATAAGGGATAATCTGACTTAGAGGTCTGTGCAGCATGATACCCCGAGGGCTCAAGGGGTGACAGAGTGCACTGTGAGGCAGAAAAAAGAGAAGATATTGGTCTCTGGGGTGTGCAGATAATACTTTAGTATCCAATCTTGGCTGTACTTGTTAACAGAAAGGTCACGTTTACAGCGTAGCTTCAGTTATTTATAAGACAACAACTGCCTATTATAAAGCTGTTAACATTACGAGGGAAATTTCTTAGTCTCAAGAGTCAAAAGTGCAGTTGTTGAGATGAAACACTGTTATGCATAAGCCCTGAAAACTCACATGTAATACAGGGACGAAGACACGAGCATCAAACAAATCAGACAATAGAAAATAATGTTAAAGTAGCAGTTCAGGTGCCATCGAATCAAAACAAACAAGCATTCTGCAAACTCTGATTAAGGGTAAAAGTTAGATTAAATAAACTGTCACTGAACATTACTTCCTCACACAACGTGACAGCGAGCCTTTGAAGCGACACAAAAGAGTTTGACCTTTGAATGCAGTAGTCTCTCAAGCGCAACAGGCAGGAGAGGCGCAGCGGGGACTGTTTTGTGTAATTGTTTGATGGATTATACAGTGACATATGTCTTCAGCGCAAAGACCTAAGCTTATCTGCTGAGCAGGAACAAATGGTAAAAACTACCTTAAGTCACGACAGGTGTAGGTAACTCAAGATGCCAGGAATGCTGCAAAAGCTGATCCTAAACCTTGAAAAAAATACTGTCTGAAAACGCACAAGTGTCAGGTTGTGTTGTGCAGCAATGTGGCCAATGCATTCATTAGCCTGATTTTAGCACAGATCCCTACAAAGGCTGTGTATTTCATGAGTGGCCTTGGGGGGTCACACCCAAATAGGCCATCTGGTTTTCATTGTATTGCGTCCTTTTAAGAGATAATTAGGAATATTACAGAGTCAGCCATGAATACATAAACAGAATTCCTCACGAATCCACAAGAGGAGTTGTTAAAAAAGCTCCCTGAGGAGGCTGCTCGGCTTCCTCCAAAGCCCTTTAAAATCTTTTCAAGTTGTCAAATAACTCTTCTTATTGTAAATCCATGACCTGAGTCAAACAGAACAAAGTACACAATGACAGGAAGGAAAGAGATTTGAGGCCTACACAACAACTTCACCTTTTTCCCAGTTAAATGTTATGTAACGTGAAATTACGGTGGCTCACAAAACAGCAACATTCATGAGGTAAATATATCTGACCTAAAAAGAAAATGATGCCATTCTGACATTTCTAGGCGCTGCTATGAAACAGGAAATAGTTTCAGCACGTATTCCCCCCATGGGAAAAAACTTTTTTCACGCAAGCAACTTTTTCCCAAACATGGCTAAAGCTCACTCTTCCTCTTTTTTAAAGAGACGGTTTCCCTTTAAGCCGTGCAGAGCAGATGGTCCACGACAACTCTCGTGGAAAATACCTGAAGTCAGCATATTCCCTCCTCGCTGTAAGCAGGCTAATCAGACATGCACACTATCCCTCCATGTTATCAAACAAACAATGCAGTGCACATACCCATACACACCAGCGCGCAACCCTCATAATCCAGTGTGGGGCTTGAGTTTTTTTCACCCCCACTCTCAGGGTAGAAGAGATCGCTTAAAAAAAGAAAGCATGAACATTTCTTTGTCTGGGAATTCAGGGTCAGGTGATTGCCGACAGGAATTCTGGTTGGCTAGAGAGGACTTGCAAAATGTTGGCAGCGAGCCAAGAGGCTGTCTTGCAAGCAGGGCTGGAAATTTGCTGCAAACCTCATCTTCACCCTCATATCCATAGCACAGAGTTCATTTCCATAGCTGGGGGAGGGGTCAGGAGAAGAATGGGGGAGGGAAACAGAGAGGGAGAGACGGAGAAGTCCACTGTAACACAAGGCACATGAAAAAAAAAAGAGAGAGATCCTGGAGAAGTGCAAGACGGCAGTAACCCTTTCAGCCACCATGTCCCTCCTGCTGCAGAAACATGCAACAGCCAAAGCTCTGTGTCAAGAGCAGAACTAAAACTAAAGCTATGCATCATATTACTCCACAGGAAAGGCCTTTGATGCCAAAACAAATCAGTCTTTGTGCAAATTATATCAAAGCTTGCAATACGCCACATGAAAAAAGGGAAAAAACAGGCATACCTAGAATTTGCATCTTGCAAATCCCCTTAAACCTCAGCTTTGTAGAGCTACTTGTTCAAGAAAATCCACCTCTCTTTGGTGAACGTGAACTGCCTACTTGCCTCGTATTTTACGACATTTCACTTGTGGGACCCCGGCATGTCCTGCTAATTTGGCAATATTTCCTCCCTGGAGACGTTTTTATGGCCGCTCTCCGAACCCACTCCAGAGTGGAGCGGAGGGGGGCGGGGAGGCAGAAGAAATGGAAGACCCCATGTTGATACTACGGAGACTCCTCATTATGTAACAGATGAAGTTGCACTACATCACATTACTACCAGTAGTCATATTTTACATGAATAAGTAATGGGCAACGTGGGGAACTTCTTCATATTTATATGATTTAACATCATGCTGAATTAGGAGCTTCTATTAAAGGAACAGTGTGTAACATTTCGGGGGATCTATTAGTAGAAATGGAATATAATATTCGTAACTATGTTTTCATTAGTGTATAATCACCTGAAACTAAGAATTGTTGGGTTTTTGTTAGCTTAGAATGAGCCCTTCATATCTACATAGGGAGCAGGTACTCCTCACAGAGTCCGCTATGTTGCACCGCCATGTTTCAGAACGGACAAACCAAATATTGGCTCTAGCGAGAGCCTTTCATATTTTTACACTGTAGTTCTCCGACACGCTTGTGAAACTGCGGTAACGTGAGCCGCAGAGTGCAAAACCGCGGTACCGCCAGCCGTCGTCTGACTTCCGTTGGTCCTAATGCCTAGTTCACACTACATGACTTTAGCCCTGATTTTCCGCTCCCCGACAAAAGCCCCAGATCAGAGGCAAATCAACATTGGCTCGCCACTTGTACATTGGCCCTCGAGCGTCATGTGTGAACTGCTCAAAGACGTGAGCCGAGAGGTTCGCCGATGCCTCGCCGAAGCCTCGCTGATGCCTCGCAGATGCCTCACAGACACATTCCAGATATCTAGCATGCTAAATATCTGGAACTGTTGGGGACTCCGGCCACGAGCTACAGCCAATGAGAGCGCAAGATACGGGTTGAGGAGAAACCTGGGGGAGGAGGTGTCGCCTGTAACAATAAGAACTTACTGTATGTGTTACATTTGCAACACGGAGCAAAGTTGTTGTTGCACCTGGAATAAATAGTAAAAAAGAGTGTGGAAATAAACTTGTGCCAACAACAACATCAGCAATGTGTCTCGCGCATGGTATGACGTCAATTACTGTGTATTTCTTGCGTGTTTTCGTGACAAAACATAGTTTGGAGACGTCATCTGGGATTCCTCCTGGTTAAAGATCTTGTAGTGTGTCACCGGTCAGTCATGTCGTGTGAAAACCACAATGACTTCAAGACTCCCGATTACAAGACAGCAAGTTGTGTGTGTGTTGTGTAGTAATTCATTATTATTATTATTATTAGTGTGAATAGTACTGCGATCTGATGACTTTGAAAATCATGTAGTGTGAACTTAGCTTAAAGTAACGTTATTACATTATGGTAGGATGGCCTAACGGTTTTGCACTCGGCGGCTCACGTTACCGCAGTCTTGGAAAGGTAGGAGTGAGCGGAGGGGTACTCAGTTGGTTGCAATCTGCAACCACACCCTAGATGCCGCCGAATCCTACACACTGTCCCTTTAATGGTCCAAAAGGAAATCAGAGCTTGGATAAGTTACCACTTTTGCTGAGAAGTGCTGTGTGATCATTTTTGAATGCAGTTAAAAAATACCAGTTTGTTGACAAAGTAAGGTCCATAATTTAGTAGCTTCACATCGAATCACAAGATCATCATGAGTAGATGGAGTTGCTCAGTTGTCATAGAGACATTTAAATTTCTCTGAATACCTTAAGGACTTCTGATGTTCTTGACCTTGGAAAGTTGACAAAACAAAGATCAGAAACTGAAATAGAACTTGTGGTGAGATTGTTCTGTCAACTACTGTTTTCAAGGTCGAGAATTAACTTTTTATTATTGCCCTACAATGGTTACTATGCTACTTTCCATCAAAGAAATCAGTCAGAATGGTGCAAATCTAAATTTACAGCAACATTTGCATCCGTGAACCATGAGTCATGACGAGGCATTTTCCTCTGTACAATAGACAAGAACGAAGTCAGGAAATGCAGGAGCTAACTGAGCCAAAGGCCCTGGAAATCCACTGAAATAAATGGTACCTTCATGAGATATCAAATGACCCATCAAATACACTTGGCCGTTAATGCACCATAAGCCCTATCTTTGGCAGCTTTAGTCCACGCCTGACCCTGTAATCTACGGTGGCTGGGGTACTCACCTCCATCTTCCACTTGGCCAGCCACTCCTCTCTGGTCCTCTTGCTAATGTAATAAGGGTCACCAGCCTGGAAGGTTATTCTGGGCATGGGCCTCTGACGAAGGCTGATCTCCCAACCAACTCCCCTCCTGCCTCGACCTCCCTGTTTAAGGTGTTAAAAAACAAAGTTAGCTACTTGTTTTTGAGCATCCAGATTTGTAGTAAATCTGTGCTTCCGATCTGTCAAATAAGACAGACTCTGGGTGATTAATTTGCAGTTGAGGCGATGGGGTTGTCTGATTTCTAAAAAGAGGATGACTCACATGTTGGTGTGCCGTATGGTGCCATCAGCTTGTGATTGGTCACGCAGCAAGAAGTTATGCCACAGTGTCTAATCACGACTCCCTGGCAACAGTCTCAAAGTCACCAGCACCAACTGATACAACAAGCTCCCAAGTGTATTTGATATTTCAAATCTATACACCATTAGGTACCATTTCTTTCACAAGTCCAAAGGCAAGAGAACTACTCATTTTTTCTGGACCTTGAAGATGAGCGACTATGCAAAGCTTCTAGTCTAGCAATGGAGCAGATACAGTTTACTTTAAGTGCAAGCTCTTTGTGGGAGAGTAGGTGGGAAAAAAAGTTTAATGATACACAGAAATAAGCTTGAAGGAATAGTTTGATATTTTGAGAAATATGCTTGTTCACTTTCTTGCTGAGAGTTAGATGAGAAGAGGTGCTGGTAGGAGCTGTTTGGGCCTTTCTCAAAGCGGACCCTCCCCACTCCCACTCTGTGATGGAGTGAGCTGTGTTTGTAGTCACACTCGCAGCTGAATGAAGCACCCTTCTTTAAGGAGGTGTAGGGTATAAATACAGCGGCAAGCTTTGAGACGAACTTCCCTCTCTCCTACGGAAACTGTCGTACCGTTTAGTAACCATGGTTTCTTATCAAGCGAAGGGCATGTGCAAAGGTTCACTGTATTAAGAATAAAGAGAATATGCAATATACAGAGAAACTAAAAGTAAAAATGATTAACTTACTTCCACGCTTCTGTGGGGGCATTTTGTTAATTTTTTTGTAAACATCTTCTCGATTTTTAAAACTGATGCTTATGAGCTACTTGGTCCTTGTAAATATACAACACTTTACAATCAAATGGACACATCTACCGTTTTCTAGACTAGACATTTGATTCTAAATACAATGCAACCTTAAGTTGTTAACGTCTGTATGACAATATTAAAGCTGCAGTATGCGAGATTGGCGTAAATATGATTTAAAAAAGTTATTTTTAGAAAACGGCCGCTATATCGTGACAGTAGTACATGAAACAGGTAACCTGAAAAAAATCATGTTCCTCTGTGTCCTACTGTGTCCTCCGGTGCTCCTAACGGCATCTGAAAGATTTCACTTACCGGAGGAAACAAGGTCCGCTGCCCAGCTGCCGTCTATGAGAGCCGGCTGTCAATCAATCGCGAACTTCGACCAAACGGTCAAACTAGGCAGCGCTGATCGGATATGAATCAATATTCTTTTACTGTAATGACTATTTCTCACCTCAAATGTTTTCAGAATCCTCTTGTAGTGTACTGTTTAGCTGTAAAATGAGAAAGTTTGTGACGCGGCCGCCATTGTAAAATCTATTGAAGGAAGCCAAGTTCTGGTCACATGACCGGAGCACAGCCAATAGGAACGCTCTCTCTCTCTGAAATGACCTGTGATTGGGCAAAATCTGCCGTCACAGGCTAGATTTTTCTAAAGCCTGAAAACAGATCCATGATGAGGAGCAGAAGTCTAGTTATCTCTCAGAACACTTGAATTACAATATACTGAAAGGTTAATATGAAATTTTTGCCAAATTATGCCAAAAATGTTTTGCCTATTGCCACTTTAAATGTCTTTTTAATTTGAACAGTTTACGTTTGTATGGGTAGTCGCACAGAACTACATTTGTACGGAGCGTGTTTCATGACAAACAAAACGCCGTTGCACATGGCCAGTAAGTCGGCACCGGTGCATGCTCGCTGTTGGAGGGTTATATTACACATAACCCACTTCCGCTCCCCGCTAATTGGTTTGGGATGGCACTTAATATGGCGGACTCTCCATGTGAATGCGCAAACAGAGTGGAATTGGGTAGGGAGAGGGTTTAGGGGACATTTTGAGAAAGGCTCTTTGTCATTGTTTGGCAGAGCCAGGCTAGCTGTTTTATCCTGTTTCCAGTCTTTGTGCTAAGCTAAGCCAACAGGCTCCAGCTTAATATCTAACGGACAGATCTGAGAGTGGCATCAATCTTCTCATCTAACTCTTGGCAAGAAAGCAATTAAGCGTATTTCCCAAAATGTCAAACTGTTTCTTTAAAGGGGGATTATGTCCTGGACTATCTTTGGATAAAGCCAGGCTAGCCATTCTACCCTGTTTCCAGTCTTTATGCTGAGCTAAGCAAACTGTCTTCTCATCTAACTCTTGGCATAAAACAAATAAGTGTATTTCCCAAAATGTGAAACAATTCCTGCCCAGCTATAACCATGCAAAACAACATGTAAACCTCCCCTCATCAAGCAGACAACCTGTCCTACAGTCAAGAGTAAGTCATAAGACAAAAGACGAAAATAGCTGTAACAACTGCTGGATGGGTAGATGTATTTATAACATACCAGCCTGTTGGAGTCGGGTAGAGAATCCAGTTATGTTATAGTATTTCTGCTACAAAAACTATCCTTTTTCAAGTCAAGAACAGCACTTTTGCTTCTGTTCAAGCTGCACCACGACCATCTATCATGCTGGCAAGCAGAGGATTCAGTTTGTGACAGGAAAGGTGATTCACCCCTAAAAGAAAGCTACAGCCCTGGCAAGTGTGAAAGACCTTGAGAGTCCGAGAAAAAAGACTGAACAGAGCAGAAATCTTACCTCGGTCTTGACTGCGTCCCGCCCGTCCTCCTCCTTGTGCTCCACATCTAGAGAGAAGACAGCGACACAATGGATGGCCTGAATCATTCATAGGAGAGTGGAAATTGACCACATCGGTTATCTTTGTATCTGTGTTAAACTGAAATGGCCTCGCATTCATCAATAAACCACATGACACATTTATTAACCCAAATTGTTCAGCTCGCCCTCCACATCATACCATTAACTGCGTGTTTGATCAAATCAAAGTCAAATTAATTAAACTCTTGAGAGATACTGGATCGGGGAAACTCCTTAAGCGTGCTCAGAGTGTTAAATCGTGTGGGATCACGGGAGCTTGTGTGTTCAGGTGCCATGTGCGGGTTTGATGCAACCCAGAGGGTTTGGAGTGGCTGCTCAGGTTATGATGAGAGTGGAGACGGGCCAGGTTTACTTTGGCAAATGTCACACTTCTGACCTTATATCCCCCTTCATGAGAAACACAGCTGGCTGCTATTAGCATGGCCCCTCCCACGCCGCCGATACAGCGCCGTAAAGGCAACAACTTACTGATTCACTTGACTGTGACTCTGGGACCGTATATAATCTCCAAAGCCTCAACAGGATCAAAACATGAGGCTCTAATGTGCAATTATCGGACATTAAAGGAGCAGTGTGTAGCATTTAGGTGGATCTATTGGCAGAAATGTAATATAATATTAAAAAGTATGTTTTCTTTAGTGTATAATCACCTGAAAATAAGAATCATTGTGTTTTCATCTTAGACTTTTATATTTCATTTTTGACTGGACCGCATAGGGCCAGCCCTACAAACGCAAAAGTCTGTCACTGAGTGAGTCAGTGAGTGAGTGATGAAGTTACAGGATTGGTCGGCCGACTGCTGGAGTTTCCTCATTGGTCGGCCGACTGCTGGAGTTTCCTCATTGGTTGTTGCTCTTTCAAAATGAAACGGCGGAGAACAGTTATGTGTTACGTGTGTTACGTTTTCTGGGGAGCGTGTCAGCGGTTCAATGTAACATTACATAGCGCTGTTGTTGTGCTTGTGTTATTGTTTAAGTTCGTTTAAGTTACTCAAACCAAGCGCGAAGCAAATTTTCGCCTCGCTTTCCACCATTTCCGCCATGAACTGACTGTCTAGCAGGCCACACGTCGCTACTGTGGTATGAACCCAAAATAAACAGACTGTGCTGTGATTTAATTGCAATAAACAGATCAAAATGATGCCGAAATAACAACATAATGATGTCGATTTGTAAAAAGACAGGATCCATGCTTTATCAAGTCTGTCCGCAACACAACAAGCAAACAACTTTTAAAATGCTTGTTTTCTGAACGGAGTTCGGACCGATCAATGCCAGGCTATGCTAACATTGCAGTTGCTCTGTCAACACTCAGCATAACGTCATCTAGGCATAAATACGGCAGCGACGTTGTTGTAAACAGATAAAAAGTGTACTGAAATAACTACATAATGATGCTGATTAGTAAAAAGTCTGAATTCATGCTTTGTCAGGTCTGTCCGCAAGACGACAAGCAAACAACTTTTAAAATGCTTGTTTTCTGAATGGAGTTCGGATCGATCAGTGCTAGGCTACGCTAACAAGCTGCTCCATTAACACTCCATCTAGGAATAAATACGGAAGCAACAACGTCAGTGATGACAGCGGGGATATCTCAACACTGATATGCTTTCGCGAAGTATGTATATATTGTTACACACCACTTATATGATGAATGCTTTTGATACACATGCTTTAATAAAAAACTGAAATACTTTTAACCTTGCATAATGCATGTCATGCTAATACCTTTTCACCTTGTATAAAATGTATAATATACTGACTAGTTAATGTTACCATTTATACATACTGACCATATACGGTCCAGCCATATACTCGGTTTTGACCGAGTCTTGTTTATATTTGCACTCCTCCCACTTTGTATTGCAACTGCTGCACAGCAGTTCCCCTCGGGATAAATAAAGTTTTATCTTATTTCTTCTCACTGTAGTTGAGTTATGTACAACTGGATGGTGGAGAAATATAGAAGTTGGTATTTGTCTCTCTTAAAAAAAATTCTGACAAGATAATGTCACCTTAAGGTCCATTTAGTAGCTGTTTTTGGCAGATGTAGTTCACCCAGGTGTCATGTAAATGTATGTTCAGATTTCCAATTTTTCAGAGCACTTAAAGATGTTTAACATGTTACAACATGGACGAGACACGTTAATAATAATAATCCAGTAGTATATACAGTATGTTGCGATCCCTAATCGATTCATCTCTAATAATAAGTACTTTTACTTGTGACACTTCAATACATTCAGCCACTTATACTTATTATACTAGGCTTATACTAGACTTTGACGTCAATGAAATATTTCATGTGGGACTTGTACCTATATTAGAGTATTTTTTTTAAATTGCAGTATTGCTACTTTTAATTAACTAAAGGATCTAAATACTTTTTCCAACACTGATGTATTGTAAGGATTCAGAACTCTTGAATACTATTAGCAGTTTCTTAGAAAGACAAATATTTTCCACAGGAAAAGGCCCATACATACAGAGGAAGTTGCTAAACCAGAAGCGAGAGGTGCAGCAGCGGGGTAAAGATCGACAAAAAAAGCACAGAAAATATTTGGTGAAACGTGCGCTGAAACCGCAGTCTAATAAAAATGTCTCAAACACAATAAAAGCTCCAGTTGGGATTTCCCATTAACTTGGCAATAAATTTAAGATGTGGAGGTTCACATCAACAACAAGGGCATGTTATTCATTGTTTAACAGCATTGTTTTCCTGTGTTTAGCAGAGCAGTGAGGGGTTAGCCAGGGAGCATGGATAGCACCCAACTGAAACACTAAGACAACAGAGTCAGGATTCATGAAAAGAGTTTCACCCGTGGCAGCGGCAGAAAAATAGATAAGGAAGCCAAAATCAGCACCTCCTGTATTACTTTCATAATGTTTAATTTCAATGTAGTTTGTAAAAGTGCCCAGACTCTGGTCATGTGACACCAGCGGAGTACATATACACATCATTCAAGCAGCTGTGGCTCAATTTAGCATGATGGCATCGCCTGAGTAAACATGACTATCTGCTGAGTCGAAGCCCAAACACTATCATAACACTTGAGCCCTGAGAGGCTACGGACAACTTTTGATGGCATGTTTTCTGAACAGCCAACACCGGCTTGTCGGTGAAGTACCCTACAGACCTGTCCAAACAATAGTCCGCTCTCTTAGCAGCCTCTTCAAGTTGGTTCCATGTGTAGCTGCTACTCCCTTCCCCCTTGCTCTTTTTTTTCCATCCCTCTCTCCTGGTCTCCTGGTCCTCATCGGGAATAAGTGACTATATAACAAATCGGTGAGGCGGCGCGGACTGCCAAGGTCATTGGGTTTGTGAGAGGAGCTGGCTAATGTTGCCCACAGAGAGTATACCTTGCCAGTTTGAGCGGGTTCCAGCTCTCGTATTGCTGGAGCTCAGTTTCCACTCCAGCCGGAGCTCAAATCCTTCCTGTGCCCTCCAGATGGATAACAGAAACCCTGTTTAGCGGACTATCGATCCACCACAGTGCCCCCCACCAAGGACTCGCCTCTCTGAGATTAAATGCTCCCTATATTCAAACTTGTTTAGTAACAGGATAAATTTCTCCTTGTGTGTATATTGTTCCTGTTTAGTGCATTTAAGGTAAATCAGGACATCATGCAGCATCAAACTCTGGGCAGTACTGTGGGTTTGCTGATGTAATCTAAATTTAAAACATTGCACGTGGTACCTCCTGCTGCTTTTTTGCTCCAGTCTGCTCCCATAATACTTTGAACCAAGCCTGCTGCTCACTAACCTGCAATCTGTACAGTCTACATTTTACTTTCTTAATCCTCCAGATTATTTTGATCCTATAAATGTTATTTCAATGTCTCATAGGCATCAAATATTACTCACAAACTGATGCCAAACAGCAAATTTGTGTGTTTGTGCGGCTTGCAAACAACAAACTATCCATCCTGCACTATGTTCACACATGGCAACGTGATGCCCACTGCCCGCCCGCAGCCTTGAAAGAAAAAAAAAGCCTGTCACTGACATCTGTTGCAGGTCTTGAGGGACCTGCAGACCCCCACACAGACCTTTAATCTAGTCTTTTCTTTGGTTTTGTGGCTAAAACTATGAATGCTGTCAACTTAGTTCGTCTGTCTGTTTATTCCAAGCAGTCTGCTGTTTGTTGCTTCTGTTGAAAATGTAAAAGACACTTCCTGTGTGTCTACAAATGTACTGACATTTTAAACCAGCCTATTGTAACAAACTGGGTGACATGTTAGGAGTTATTTTATGAGTGTCATTGTGTTTAGAGATGGTAGTTGAGTTAGAGAGATGAGGATACAAGAAGTCTGTCAGTCAGTATGATGGTGATTTGTGTGACAGTATCTCTGAGAGTTGAGAGAATGTTTTGTTGTTTTTTTCTGCTTTTCGTGTGAGTTTGAGTTAGTCTATATGTGTGAGTCTTAGCGAGAGGCTAGCTGGGAGATAACTGCACTGCTATTGGTTTTGTTTTACATTTGCATCTGTCGTTCCCTACGTGTTTCTACTACACAGGGCTTGTCAAAAGTGGTTAAATATGGAGGACAGGGCAGATGATCTAGTGTAATTTTGTGGGATTTCTTCTATTTATATGATCCCCTTTAAAGGGACTATATGTAACTTCTTACACGTATAAATCATACCGGGTCGGTGTCCCATGCGCGCTCGCGTGTGGGTACGCGAGCGCGCAGACTCCGCGGAGCCTCTACTCTGCTCCTGCCTGCTTGCACACCGCGCTCGTTCTCACCCGCTCGGCTCGCTCCAACTCCACGTGCACTCGCGCACACTACAGATTGGGCATTGGACACCGACCCGGTATGATTTATACGTGTAAGAAGTTACATATAGTCCCTTTAAGAAGTTAATGCAACAATTCTATGGGTTTCTATTTTGACTGTTTCTGATGGGTTGCATTTAACAATCACATGTGGATGATATGTTTTGCTATGAGCTTTTTGTCTTTTGCTGCCTTCAAATGGAACTCGCAAGCTCGTGGTTATGACATGGGAAGTTGTGTACACAATATGCTTGGCGTTTAAGGGGTAAGTTGTGAGAACACCACTGCTAAGCAACGGCAATATTAACGTTACTGTCAGCGTCTAGAAGCCACAGAGGCTAACAATTTAGCAAGCTAGCAAGTGGGTAACATAGCAGGAAATGCAAAGGCATAATGACAGAGGAAAAAGATGAGGCCCTTGGTAATATCAACATTTTCCTGACATATTATAAAATTACGAAGGAAAACTCTAAACGACTTAAATTACATTATATTAACTTATTATGCACCGAAAAATGAACTTCCATGGCCTCCGCCATTTCTGACAACGTCAACAAACAACTTGTGAACTCGAAGCAGAAAATTTCCACTTTTGGGAAAGAAGGATCGCCAGTACAAAGCCTACATGGAGTTTGACCGCGTCACAAGAGAAAATGGCGTCTCTATGGTTGATTACATTGTCGAATTTGAACGGCGATACAACAGAATAAGTAAGTTTAAAATGGAGCTTCCAGATGCTGTGTTGGCTTTCAAGCTACTAGATACTGCTGGACTTAATGTTAAGAGACAAACAGTTGTTTGTTGTGCTCGTGACCTGCGTGTGAGAGGGGATGCTGCCGATTCTGCCTACTACACACGCTTTACCGGCAGGCGTGAAAGCAAGTCAGCTTCACACTTTCCTGCGGCTGTTCAGGGCACAATTCCACTCGACAGATATGGAAAAAAAACAAGATGTGCAGTCTGTCAAAGCACATATCACTGGGCAAAGGACTGTCCACACAGAAATGAACATGCAAAATTGACAGAGGATGAGAGACTGACAGATGTTGAAGAGTGCAACATTACTTTGTTGTCAAAAGAATCATTGTCTGACACCGAGATCTTCATGGTGGAATCCTTAGGATCGGCTGTGATTGACACAGCTTGCACCAGGACTGTGTGCGGAGAAAAATGGCTTGATGATTACGTCAATGGAATAACACAGAGTGAGTTATTGAAAATGAAGTACACAAAAAGTGTAAAATTATTCAAGTTTGGCAATGGGAGAATTTTTCATTCTACTAAGAAATTAAAAATTTCATCTATGATAGGACAGACTAAATGTAAAATTGAAACAGAAGTTGTCCCAGTAGATCCCATTGCTTTTAAGCAAAACTTCACTGAAAAGAGCAGGTGCTCTTTTGGACATTGAAAATGACAAAGCCACAATGTTTAAGCAACCAGTGAAACTTGAACTGACATCTTCAGGACATTATTGTGTGAACATAAGAGATGAGAGTAACACAGATGAAAACGAGATCCAAACTGAGGATGACATTTTCACTGTGACAGAAAACATGAGAACAAAGGAAAAACAGAAAGTTCTGCTGAAACTACACAAACAGTTTGGACATGCTTCAGCCGACAGACTGAGAAAACCACTGGCCTGTTCAGATAATGATGATGATGAATACACCACAATTCTCCAGGACATTGTGAACAACTGTGAGACATAAATCAGATATAGGAAACCAAAGCAAAAGCCGGCAGTAGGTTTTCCTATTGCCTCGACCTACAATGAAACTGTAGCTAGCTTACATGAGCTAGAGACAGGAGTGTGGTATTTGCACGGCATTGACCACTTCACACGCTTCAGTGCATGGAGCATTGTCACCACCAAGAAACCAGGGAGATTGTGAAGCACTTTATTCATTGCTGGATAAGTGTTCATGGTCCTCCACGCAGACTGTTCAGTGACAATGGGGTTTAATTCAACAACGAAGAAATGAGGAACATGGCTGAAAGCTTCAACATTGAAGTGAAGACAACTGCAACTTATAGCCCATGGAGCAATGGGCTTTTAGAAAAGCATAATCAAACCCTCACTGAAATCCTGATGAAAGTGAAGAGACAATGGATGCGACTGGAAGACATCCCTAGACTGGGCATTAATGGCAAAAAACTCTATGCACAATGTGCATGGCTACGGTCCTTACCAGCTGGTGTTCGGACAGAGCCCAAATCTGCCTTCAGTTCTCACTGATAACTCTAGAGGGTACTAACATGAATACTTGGCTAGTCCAGCACAATGCAGCATTACATGCTGCAAGAAGAACATTTACAGAAGCTGAATGCTCTGAGAGGATCCGAAGAGCCCTTCGTAAACAACTGCGGCCCATTGATGACCGATACGAGACAGGCGACAAAGTCTACTACAAACGGATGGATTGTACAGAATGGAAAGGTCCAGGTGTGGTCGTTCGGCCAAGATGGTGTGGTGATATTTGTGAGGCATGGGGGCACCTACGTTTGCGTACATCACTCCAGGCTTCGAAAGATAGATGGCCCACAAGCAGTGCCAGGAGAAATGGACAATCAGCTGGAGGTGACTGAAAATCATATTGCCTCACCAGAATCTGGGCCAATTGAGAATAACTATGACACTGAAAATGAAAGTGAGGAAGAGATGCCTACAAATGATGAATCTCTTGATGCTGAGGATAACAGTGAGCCCCCTCACACACCAATACAGCCTGAAGGGGGTAATCATGGTCAATCTGACGCCTCACAGACACACTCAATCACGACTTGTGAAGAAAATTAGGCTGAAAATTGGACGGTTAGTTACATACACAGATAGTGGAAGTGGCCAAGCACACACTGCAAAAATCCTCAGCCGCGCAGGAAAAGCCACTGGAACACACAAAAACTGGTACAACTTGTAGTACACTGAGTCTGAAGAAATTTCTGGCACAACAGGGTCAGTTGACCTAGGACAAGTAGAAGATCTTCAGGTGGTTCCATCTGAGCATGCCCAGTTATGCGCTGACTGCCATGAAGATGACATACTTATTGTGAATGATGATGCCTTCATGTCTGCCAAACACGCTGAACTCAGCAACTGGAAAAAGAATGATGTGTTTGAAGAGGTGACAGATGAAGGTCAGAAATGTATCTCTACAAGGTGGGTGTGCACACTCAAGGAGACACCTGATGGTGTTTTACCTAAGGCTAGATTAGTTGCAAGGGGCTTTGAAGAAATGAACACTCCCAAAAGACTCACCTACATGCGCCATAGAGTCTCTGAAAATGATCATGGCTGTAATATGTCAAAAGAAATGGAAGCTGCACTCCATGGACATTAAAGCAGTCATTTTTACATACATTACTATATCCGTCCTCCTCAAGAAGCTCAGAGCACAGGAACTCTATGGAAGTTGAAGAAGTGTTTTTATGGATTAGCAGATGCTTCTTTGTATTGGTACAATAGAGTGAAAGACACCATACAGCAGTTGGGAGCTACTGTGTCACAAGTTGATCCAGCAGTGTTCTACTGGCTGGATGACTCCTGCAATGTAATAGGAGTTCTTGTCTGTCATGTGGATGATTTCATCTGGGGTGGTTCAGAAACGTTCTCCACAACAGTCATCCCTCACTTGAAAGCTGCTTTCCAAGTTGGACGTGAAGAACACAATAGCTTCAGCTACATTGGAATGGAGGTTCACTCATTGGAGGATGAGATACAGGTGCAACAAAGTATGCACATAAAGAATCTGCAACCCATTCCTGTGGACCCCACCAGAGCCACACAGCGAGAGGCTCCTCTATCAGACAATGAAACTGACATGCTAAAGTCAAAGATTGGCCAAATATTGTGGGTAGCAAGACAGAGTAGACCCGACATAATGTGTGACATATCCATCTTGGCATTCAGTACAAAGCATGCTACTGTTCAGACTCTGCACTATGCAAACAAACTTATCAGAAAACTGAAATCAGAAGAGGTGACCTTGAGTTTTCAGCACTTGGGAAAAGACAGCTCCCTTAAACTGGTAGTGTTCAGTGATTCCTCAATGGGAAACCTTCCAGACGGAGGCACTCAAGGCGAACACCTGGTCATGCTGATGGGCGAGAATGGAAGATTCTCGTCTATATGCTGGCAGTAAAAGAGGATTAGGAGAGTTGTCCGAAGTACTTCAGCAGGAGAGACTTTGGCACTTGCAGATGGCATCGACAGTGCAGTTTTCTTAGCTACACTCTACTCAGAAGTTACCACAGGTGATTGCACACGAAACAATTTGCCCATTGTGTGTGTAACATAATCACTCTCTTCTTGATGCTGTTAAGTCCATCAAATCAGTCACCGAAAAGAGACTCCGGCTCGAAATCAGCAGTGTCAAGGAGCTCATCCACACTGGGACTATCCAGCAATCTCAAGCTGACTAATACTGTAAACTAATGTGTTAAATCAGTGGAGTGTCCCTTTAACAGCTTTGGTGATCTGTCCTCCAGATCGGTCACATTCTCCTGCCTCATCTTGTAGAATTAAAATTCTACATCCAATCTTAAAACAAAGCACGGTGCAACATGAGTGTGGACACTTTAACAGTTTAGCTTATTTAAAACATGTTACACAGATTATATAAAGCAGACTTGTCATTGTTAAAGAACCCTGATTGTAGTTATCAAACAATGTCAAACTTTTGTAATGTAATCATCAAGGTAAAAGTGTGAATTTTGGATTTGTGTCATGCCCTCCGTGTTCAACACTGTATCATACTAAAGATGAGCAGCATTAGAGCCAAACACAGATTAGGGAGCGGAGTTGCAGACCTTGTTCGCAAAACCTGTCTTAGTCATTTACCCCAAAAAGCTAACAGGGTTATCCCAGATTTCTGCTTCAAAGTGAAGTAACAGATCCTAGACGCACAGATCAGGTGAATACAGAGTGTAGACTGAGTTTGTAAAGAGTTCTGGGCACAACGCCATCCACCTGGCAGGGCCCCCGACGGGGAGGCGGCCACAACAGAGACCTGCCAGCTCCCAACAGAGGCTCGTTGCCAGGAGACGAGTTGCTCCTCCCCTGGCTTTATTTACTGCACTCCTCATCAAGGTCATAGCTAGTGTCTCTGAGGCCGAGAGAGGAGCAAGAGAGACACGTGGCTGAGAGAGACAGAGAGATAGGAATAAAAACCAGAGAGTGGAGGTGCGGCTAAGTGATATTGTTAATCTCCATCTTGGACTAAAAACTACCTGTCAGCACCACTCTCCCAATAATAGTGCCCCCCTGATTTATATCATCTTTATATGCTGAGGTTATCTGCTGCTGCACTGTGGCTGCTGGTGCAGGTTCAGTTCTGTAGGACCAAAACCCAATTAAAAGTTATGCATTATAGTTAAAATGTGTACAGTTTGCTTTTAAAATGGTTATTTTACAAAAATAAACAATAATAATAATTTTCATTTCATTAGTCATTTAAGTTATAATTATTTCAGGGAAAATTACTTTGTGTTAGAATAAGTAATGTCACATTTTGTTTTCACTGTTAGCGCTGTTAGCAATGTTAGCTACGAGCCGCCAGCTCAGCTTTTGCCATGTTAAAAGCCGTGCGGAGGCAATATATAATGCTCCCAATCTTGCATTTAGCTCCTTTATAAGTAGCAAAAGCTTTAAAGTCATGCTTATATTCATGTTGTCTTATTAACAAAATTCACATAATCAATTAAGAAAATAGTGAGAAATTCCCACCACAGCGTCCTCAAGCCCTAGGGTAACATTTTCAGTTGCAGTTGCAGATTAATTTTCGGAAATTAACGGACTAATCAATTAATCAGCTTGCTGTTTTCAGCGCTATGCATAATTAATTACTACTACAATAGTTTTGGGTAAAGTTACAATCAAAAGGCAAACTGTGCACAGAATCATTTTTCTTCTGTGTTTTGGTTCAATCTGAATCAATTTTAATCTATTACTCTATTACTCAGAGTATTCATATTGTAGTTGCTGTTGTTATGTGGTGGTGTGTGTGTGTGTGTGTGTGTGTGTGTGTGTGTGTCTGTCTGTTTGGGTGTTTTAAAGCTGCAGTATGCGATATTGGCGCAAATATGATTTAAAAAAGTTGTTTTTAGAAAACGGCCGCTATATCGTGACAGTAGTACATGAAACAGGTAACCTGTAAAAAAATCATGTTCCTCTGTGTCCTACTGTGTCCTCCGGTGCTCTTAACGGCATCTGAAGGATTTCACTTCACAGAGGAAAACAAGGTCCACTGCCAGCTGCCATCTATGAGAGCCGGCTGTCAATCACTCGCGAATTCCGACCAAACGGTCAAACTAGGCAGCGCTGATCAAATATGAATCAATATTCTGTTACTGTAATGCCGATTTCTCACCTCAAATGTTCTCAGAATCATCTTGTAGTGTACGGTTTAGCTGTAAAATGAGAAAGTTTGTGACCCAGCCGCCATTGTAAAATCTGTTGAAGGAAGCCAAGTTCTGGTCACATGACCGGAGCACAGCCAATAGGAACGCTCTCTCTCTCTGAAATGACCTGTGATTAGTCAAAATCTGCCGTCACGGGCTAGATTTTTCTAAAGCCTGAAAACAGAGACATGATGAGGAGCAGAAGTCTAGTTATCTCTCAGAACACTTGAATTACAATATGCTGAAAGGTTATTATGGAATTTTTGCCAAATTATGCCCAAAAATTGTTGCATACTGCCATAACGAACTGCTGGATGGGCCACAGACAATTTTCAACCTTTGTGGACAATTAAGTTGTACTTTATTCTATTCAAATGACACATTGTGATTAAGTGAAACAATATTTCCAACTTCAGATGTGGAGGGTCCACTTTCCTTTTTGCTACAATATTTCAAAGATCATCTATTAAGTATCTCTCTCTCTCTCTCTCTCTCTCTCTCTCTCTCTCTCTCTCTCTCTCTCTCTCTCTCTCTCTCTCTCTCTCTCTCTCTCTCTCTCTCTCTCTCTCTCTCTCTCTCTCTCTCTCTCTCTCTCTCTCTCTCTCTCTCTCTCTCTCTCTCTCTCTTCCATTGCAGCAGCCTGTTTCTCCATCATAAATCTTAATCTGCTCACATGGTCTCTGCACAAATGCGTGTTGAAAGCATTTGGTCCGCCACACCGAGTCATTGAAAATAAGTGAAATATGGCATACATAACATTCAGTATAATATGTATTAGATGAATATCAACAGTATAAGCATTATAATTATGATTTATACTGCAGCCCTAATATTTACTGGTGCCTTTCCTTCCTTGCAGCAGCATGAATGCAACACTTTTAGCCTCAGTGTTACTAATCCTGGCGGTGTCAGTGCCATGCTCAGTCTGACATCCATTTACAGTTCATTACTCAACATCTTTTACTAGCCACATCCACGTGACTTTCCCTGCTGGATCAAAAGATCGCCGAGCCAAACGAGCAGAAGCCAAAAACTCACATTTCGTTGGGCGCTCCAGTTTCCGCCTCCCTCGTTTCTTGCACGGTGTCGTCAAGCTGTCGTCCTTGTCTTTCTCCGAGTCCTGGTCTTCCTTGCTGGGCAGGAATCCGTTCTCCGGGGACAGACTCAGGCTCTGACCCTGGGAGCTGTCCTCTGCCCGGCAAGAGGAAGGGTCTCTGGGGATCCCGTTCTCCACTTCCCTCTTCTCCTGTTTGGGGAAGCAGGCGTCGGACGTCCTGTCTCTGTGCCCGCCCACGTCTCCATTGTGGACCTGTGCCATGGACGGCCTACCCAACCCGGTGTAGCTGTTGCCCACGCCCACAATGCCTTTGAGAGAGCCACAGCTCTCGACCTGCAGGCAGGGGAAGAGGAGGTTGAAATGTTAACATCCTGCCAATCTATCAGCTTCAGAGGTTGTTATTGCTCGAGCAGTATGTTACAATTTGATGTTCTGTAGGTGTACAACAGTGTTGAGCCTGTCAGCAGTTACACCATATCACTGGATATACTGTAGCTGGCTGTGCAATAAACGAAACCTTTCAGGAAATACAACAAATCATCCGGCACGCTTGAGAAAAGGTCATCGCAGTGAGCAACATAAAACAGCTGGCACTATCAGAGTGAGGATAAGCAGTCTCTGTTGGATAAACGGGCTATTTGACAGAAAATATTAATTAAAGCATTCATCCATTTCATATTAGATAAGCTTAATTTCATCCCTTAAACCTCCTCAGCTCTATCAGGACAGAATCAAACATGCAGCTAAACTTCTACACTTATTAGCCAGTGAATTACGGCATTTCCTATTCAGCTCTGTTAAACTAGAGTTGTAAACTTCAAAGCGGTGCCAGTAAATCTGCTGTACAACTATTAACTTGCAAGTGAAGGAGGGATTTCATTAAAGTTCATCAGGTACACTACTGAGCTTCCTATAGTCGCGCATTCATGATTACAGCAGCACAGAAATATGTCAAGAATGTTGGCTGTTTGACAACAAAGAAGTTTTTCTCTCCATCCAGTTTGTAACGCCCAGTTAAACTATTTCATTCTGTGCAGAGGAGTGCATTCAAAGAGAGCTGACCTGTCTAAAGCTGCAGTTTAAGGTAGAGAGACAGACACCTTGCCTTACCTAAAAAAAGCAGTAGCTGTCTTGGAAGACCTTGAAAAGATTCGTTTCAACTACACAAATTTGAAGAAATGTGATAGTGTCTCTGTTCCTGCCTAAAAATAGCCATAAAAACACACTTTCTCAGATAATCCCATTACTGGGTTACTGGGAGCAGAAAGTAGAGCATGTCTTGTGAGATCAGACTGTCAACACTGATGAGTGCAGCGCCGAAGCTTTCATCTCCTGTAGATGTAGGTATAGCAGTTTGCATTTAAGGCAGGCGACAGCAACGCCTCAGGAGGCATCTGTCTTTCAGCAGAGGATATTTAACACACACAAGATAACACAAGATGCTGTGCTAGAAGCAAAAAGGTCAAATGTAATCTTGTTCTTGCTGATTGAATAAGAAAACACAATGTAAAAGTATCTTTAGTGTGACCCAGAGACACTGCAATGCAAATTATGTGATGCAAAGATGTAAAATAAACTTCAGTGAAAGTCGTACTGTTTTGTGAAACAAAGCTACATCAAGCCAAAGTTGTTTTTAAGCATTCCTCGCAGGCCGCAGAACTCTAAATGACTTCATCATTGTAGCAACTGAGAACAAATTAACTGTAAATGTTAAACAGTTGCACTCACTCAAACAGCGGCGCTCCAGTAAATCTGTTTGACACGATGAATGAAAACAACAAATCCACAGCTCAGGCATTATTAATATTCTCACTCAATTCATAACTGGAAAAAGAGGCAGTGGTGTGCGTGAGTTTAGGCAAATAGACAAAAACAGAAAGTCAAACACACACACACACACAAACAGTACACACCACTGTCGCTGAAAGAATTACGCAACAGATTAGTGACCCAGTGAACTACATGTGGCCCCTACCAGAGGTCAAAGGTCACAGTCAGTAAATCAGGCAGTTCAGACAGACGGACAGAGGTCAAAATAAAACACTGGCTACCTAATCCAACTTACTGCTGCAGCATTACAGCTAACACATAATATGTTTAATGCACAATATATTTAATAAGCTGTTTAAGCATCACTAATCAATATTTTCATGTGAACAATGGATGAAATGACTGTATAACGGGAAAGGCATCACTTGTATTGACAAACCCACAGATAATTATCATCCAACAGTTTCCCTCAGCTCTACAGAGCGTCTTAGCGTCCTTTAGGTTGTTCAATCAATACAGCATTATCGCGATATTTTGCGATTTTTGCGTAGCAATATTGTATTGATACACAAACACAAGTATTAATCTTTTATTAATTAAACTATTAACCTCTTAACAATCCACTATTCTGTCTTTGCTAGAGTCAAGATACTGGTATCATATGAAACTAGAAGACCCCATAAATCGATTGCTACTAACCATGTCATGTTAGCTCGTCAGTAAGCGTGCTAAACAACTCCAAAGTTACACTAACTTTTGGCGAGGAAAAGCTGTCATGGCCATTTTCAAAGGGGTCGCTTGACCTCAAGATATGTGAATGAAAACTCTGAGATAAACAGAGTGAAAACTGTATCTTATTAGATAAAACAGATGTTGACAAACTGCATAATTGGCAGTTGAAAAATGGTAATAAATCGCAATATATCTTATTGCAATACTCGGCATATCGCAAAATGTTTAAAATTGCATTCCCACGCCCATATAGTATATGATGAAATTACATATCATTATCATATGAATTTCACTTATTTACTTATTTTATTTGGTAATACTGTAATTAAAGGTGGGACGATTCAAATATTACAACAGATGCCAAAATTGCATCATATTAAGAGAGAAGCAGATGCATTGAAAAAACTAACTACACCATTCACTGCCATGAAACATGTTCTATTTCATCCTTACTGACCGCCAGAGGGTGGCATCAACACTGAATATCTTCGTTTGCACAGTTAGCAGAGTGTTTGGCTCAAGCTAATTTAGTGTGGTGCTAACAAGAGCATGTCCGCTCTGTGTTGCCGATTGTTTTTGACAACGTGCTGTAAGTGAGGAAAGCGGCCCCGCTCCCCTCTCTGTGTAGCGCTATAACGAACATTGCTTACTATAGCTTCTTTTTTACGGTTAGCAGCACGTCCTCGCTCAGGCTAACTCGGCGTGACGCTGAAACAGTTAAGTATATTGGTAACATTACTGTATGCATTGTTTACTATAAACGTTACTGCCTTCACAATTAGTAGAGTGCTCTCACTCAGGCTAATTCAGGCATTGTTTTCACAACGTTACCGCCTTCACAATTAGTAGAGTGCTCTCGCTCAGGCTAATTCCGGCATTGTTTTCAAAAAAGTTACCGCCTCACAGTTAGCAGAGTGCTCTTGCTCAGGCTAATTTCGGCATTGATTTCACAAAAGTTACCGCCTTCACAGCTAGCAGAGTGCTCTCGCTCAGGCTAATTTTGGCATTGGGTACTATAACGCTACTGTCCTCGCAGTTAGCAGAGTGCTCTCGCTCAGGCTAATCTGGTGGACTCAGATATTGACAGTTACTGTGCTATTGAAGAGAGTGTCCTCGCTCCCCTCTCACTACATAGACTGTTTCCTGCACGTTTTCTTCAGTCAGCAGAGTGCTTTGGCTCAGACTGAATTTAGCAGCCCGCAGCAACTGGCAGTGCAGAGTTTGTCCGTTGTCGTCACTATGCTCAACTCTCCTGGCTGCAACACCTGTATGGCTCCTCTTCAACCCGAGGATGGCCATGACCTTTGCCCCTCTTGTCTCGGCCTCGAACATCTGAGGGAGGGCCTCTCGGAGGACCCATGCATGAATTGTAGCATCATGCCTCGTGCAGTGAGGGCTGCTAGGCTGGCTGAGGTGGAACTCCTGATGGGTTATGCTGGCCTCCCCTTGTCAGGGCAGCTGGCCCCAGCCCAACCTACCCATTCCAAGCGGCGGGCCACAGAGGCTGCGGATGCGCCATCCAAGAGGCAGGCTAAGTCTTTCAAGCTGTCTTCTAAGGTGTATCTGCTTACAGCTGAGCTGGCTCAGATGAAGTCGCTCCTCCTGGCTCTCCATTCTAGTGCGGGTACGGAGAATACATGTGCACCCACTGGGCACCCATGGCTGAGTCGTTTTCTGAGGAAAATGCCGTCTCGATGGCGGCCTCAGCCACCCTCTTTAATGAATACAACGTGGAGGAGCCCTCCCAGGCCTCTGGGCTTGGCTCCCGTTCCTCGGCCCATAGTTCTTCGGATGGGGTGGGATACAGTTCCATCGGAGCCATTTCGCATGGCCTTGGCTCGCCTGCAGCTGGATATACGGCAGCCAGAACCGGCGCCTGCTAGCGCTTTCTTCAGGCGCGTGCCGGCCTCCACCACCTTTACTGTCCCTCCCTCTGAGGAATATCTGAGGGAGTTACAGGCATGCTGGAGGGACACTAAGGCTCTCTCCCGTCTCACGTCTGATGGCCGAACCCTGGCAGCCATGCAGGATGCGGCAAAATTTGGCCTTGACCACATGTCAGGTATTGAGCCTGCCATTGCTTCCCTCATAGTCTCCCCTGACGAGGCTCTGAGGCCAGAGGCCAGGTGCCCTCGACCCCAATGTCAGGTCACAGACGATCTCCTCTCGAAGGCCTATGATACAGCGGCTCGCATGGGCCGCATTGGTAACTCCCTCTCTCACCTCATGCTTGCCCTCTCAGCCTCTCTGCAGCAGGCTGCTCCCGACGCTTCTTCCACCAGCCTCAGTGACGCGTCATTGTAGGCGTTTGCCCTGATGTCGAGGGAACATGGACGTCTGATGTCCACTCTTGTTCAGACTCGTCGCCAGGTTTGGCTGGCGCAGTCGCCCTTGTCAGAGACATGTCGGAGGACCCTCCGTACTGTTCCAGTGGAACCAGGGCAGCTGTTCGGGACAGACCAAGCTGACCAGACCAGGCAGCAGTTCTCTGGTCTTTGCAGGGACATGCCCCCCCCCCCGGCAGGCCTAGGGGTTCCATGTCTGCCCCCCGAGGCCGCTCCCGGCCACCGGCTCGGCCCCTAACCCCCAGAGCCTTCAGAGGCCAGGGGGCCCGCAACTGAGGCCCCGGGGCCGGCTGTCGGTTATTTCTCCCAGCAGCAGCTCAGCTGCTGGGCAGCTCACGCTTCAGACCCCTGGGTGGTGTCCACCCTAACCCAGGGGTACAAACTTCAATTCCGACGCCGGTCCCCATCCTCCAGCCGGGTCACAATGACCATCATCAACGACCCGGCAAAAGTCCTAGCCCTGAACCAGGAGTTATCCGCTCTTCTGGCCAAGGGTGCAATCGAGCCTGTGGACCCCCTGTCACCCGGGGGGTTCTACTCAACTTTTTTTCTCGTCAAGAAGAAGGGCGGCGGACTTCGCCCAGTCCTAGACTTGAAGGGACTCAACAAGTTCCTGAAAGTCTTGCCATTCCACATGCTGAGCACAGCGGACGTTCTTCGTGCTGTCACCAGTTGGGAATGGTTCACATCCATCGACTTGAAGAATGCTTATTTCCATGTTTCCATTGTGCCTCACCACAGGAGGTTTCTTCGTTTTGCTTTCCAAGACCATCCTTTTCAGTTCAGGGTGCTTCCATTTGGACTCTCCCTCTCCCCACGAGTATTCACCAGGTGCGTTGCGGCGGCGCTCTCGCCCCTGCAGTCACGCGGCATGAAGATCCTGCCGTGTCTAGACGATTGGCTGATCTGTGCGCCATCCCCGCTTCAGACGGCCCGGGACGCGGCCCTCCTTCTCTCTCACATGGCCCAGCTGGGTCTCAGGGTGAACTTGGAAAAGAGCTCTCTGAACCCCTCTCAGAGCATAACCTTTATTGGTATGGCTCTGGACACAGTCACTATGAGGGCCTGTCCGTCACTTCAGCGTGTGGACGACATCCTCCACCACCTTCACCTCTTCCAAGGGGGCAGGTCGTTGCCCCACATTCTGTTTCTTCGCCTCCTGGGCAAACTGGCAGCTGCCTCAGCTGTCGTTCCCTTGGGCTTGCTGTCACTGCGCCCCCTGCAGAGATGGTTGAACGACCTCCACCTGGACGCCAAGTGGCACAGGCACAAGAAGATAAGGGTGTCTCAACAGGGCCTTCTCGCTCTATCCCCATGGAGGGAGAGAGCGTACTTATCAAGGGGCGTGCCAATGGGCTCTGTTCCATCCCGCAGAGAGACCGTCACAACAGATGCCTGCCTCTCTGGGTGGGGTGCAGTGTGGCAGAACAAGACTGCTCTGGGACAGTGGTGTGCTCGGGAACGCACAGAGCATGTCAATGTGCTGGAGCTACGCGAAGTGCACCTAGCGCACCTAGTCTGTCCCTAACATGTGCCTGTGCACTTCCTGCCATACCTGAGAGGGAAACATGTGCTCATCCGGTTGGACAACACCTCGACAGTCTTTTATATAGACCACCAAGGGGACACCAAATCCGCGAGGTTGCTGCAGGTGTCCCAGGCTCTCCTGACATGGGCAGCCCCGCGCCTGACCAGCCTACGGGTCAGTGTGGCAGAACAAGACTGCTCGGGGACAGTGGTGTGCTCAGGAACGCACAGAGCATGTCAATGTGCTGGAGCTACGCGAAGTGAACCTAGTCTGTCCCTAACATGTGCCTGTGCACTTCCTGCCATACCTGAGAGGGAAACATGTGCTCATCCGGTTGGACAACACCTCGACCGTCTTTTATATAGACCACCAAGGGGACACCAAATCCGCGAGGTTGCTGCAGGTGTCCCAGGCTCTCCTGACATGGGCAGCCCCGCGCCTGACCAGCCTACGGGCAATGTATCTACCAGGGGAACGGAACCTTGTTGCCGATTTCCTCTCCCGTCACAAGCCTCCACCGGGGGAGTGGCGCCTTCACCCACAGGTGGTGCACAAAATATGGAGTCTCTTTGGCAGAGCAGAGGTGGATCTCTTTGCCTCAGAGATGTCAACCCACTGCGGCTGCGTCCCCCGAGCGCCCCGAGGGCTCCTCGGGGGACCTGCCCCTGGTGTTGGACGCCCTATGCTTGCCTCCCTTTGAACCCTTAGTACAGGCAGAGCTGAGGTGGCTATCAGCCAAAACTTCATTTCTCCTGGCAATCACTTCAGCAAAGCTTGTTGGCGAGCTACATGCTTTGTCTGTGAGCAATTCATGTCTGAGGTGGAACTCAGATGGCTCAGGTGTCACTTTGTTGCCAAATACAGCGTTCCTCCCTAAGGTGCTGTCATGTTCACATCTCAATCAGCCTATCCAGCTTGCCTAGTTTGACCCCCCAAGAGGAGACAGGGTGGAGATGTCAAGGCTGTTATGCCCAGTGCGGGCCCTTAGAGCCTATTTAGAAACCACTGCATGTATACGGCAGTCAGAGCAACTCTTTAGCTGTTACGGCGGTCCCAAGAAGGGCTGTGCTCTCTCAAAGCAGCACCTGTCCCACTGGATCGTGGAAGTCATTGCCCACGCATACAGGGTGAATAACCGTTCTCCTCCATCCGCAGTAAGGTGCCACTCTACCAGGAGTGTTTCCACATCATGAGCAACCCTGAGAGGGGTCCCCTTGGAGGACATATGTGCTGCGGCCTCATGGACGTCCCCGAGCACATTCTCCAGTTACTATAGAGTCAATGTGGCCACCCCCCATCCATTGGGTGTGCTCCTTCAGCCGAGTTCCTCTGCTTCATCTTTATGAGGTATGTACTCAAGGATTCCTCGTGACTCTGTTGTTATAAGTCATCCAGTGTTGAAGCACTGCCTCTGGCGGTCAGTAAAGATGAAATAGAACGAAAGTTACGAATGTAACTACGGTTCTATGAATCCTGGATGACCGCCAGAGTTCTTAGTCACTCAGAATCTCGTGATCTCGCGAGAAGATTCTTTAGGACTGATCTCGTGGATGACACTGGAACTTATACCTAACCAGGGTCATCCGAGGTCACACGTGACTTTGTTGATATTAATACTCGACGAAGATATTCAGTGTTGAAGCACTGCCTCTGGCGGTCATCCAGGATTCATAGAACCGTAGTTACATTCGTAACTTTCGTTTTATCTACATATATTTAGATATATTTACTTATTATTGAGCAGCAATCAATCTTACGAATGAAAACAACTTGGTTGAGAGATAAAGGTCAACATGCAGCCAGTTTGTCTTAAATTATACAGTAGTTTTCACTCTCGCAGACTTTTAGGTAACACTTTATTGATCCCACAAGGGAAAATTGGGTGTAAATATTATGTTATGAATTTATTAACCTCCTTTAGATGAGCTGAAGACACTGAAAGTTACAACCTGGATCCATGATAGTAAAGAGGAGCACGGTCAGTCAATATGTACAATATAAAACCCTGTGAGGTGAACTGCGGCTGGTTGCCATTTTTCAAGCAGTCGATGAATGTTGATGAGAAAATGAAACCTCGTACATGATGTCTGTGTACTTAATGGGAAAAGGCTCCAGACTTGTGATATACCACCATTAACAGCTATTCACCAGCTTTAACTGACATTTAATAATTAGCACTAAGACAAAAAAAATGCAACATTCAATCCATGCCAGAGTATATTCAGGTATCAAACTGAAATAAATGCCCTATAGACAGCATATCAAGTTTTCAAGTACATTTTTTACTCATTCAGAGAAGAAGAACAACAACAACGCAACACCTATATGTCTGGAGCGTCTGGCACATGTGGTCAATCCCCCACAGCTGTGAAAACACTCCATAAAATTCCCTGATTCTGAGTATAGTTTTTCTTTATCTGTTACTGGTAGCACCGCTCAGCTGCCCTAAATACACACTGACACACAACGGCATATCCCTCCCTACCATACAATATCTGTATATCTGTTTTGTTGAATCACACTGTGAGAATTAATTAACATGATTTTAAAGCACAGGTTTATGCAAATGATAACATCTCTGGGAAAAGAAATACCCAGATACACGTAGGCCCAAGAGTCATCATTAAATCAGGGCTTTTAACTGCAAAAGACTTCACAAACAGATTACAAATGTAGTGAAACATGGTGGAGATGTTTGGTGTGATGTTAATGCATGAGTACAAAGTAGTACATGTGGTGTTTCTGAAAGCTAAATCAACACCTTTGTTTTTATACAGAGGCCGTTGATAGGTGTCATCTTATGCCGATATTCAAAATTTTTTAATTCTTTAAGCAAAAACATGGAAATTTTGCATAAATTTGCAATGTTTTTACTATTTAAAGCCTCTGAATTTGCATTTAGACCATCATGTCACAAACAAACTAGTTCATATGATGCGTCGTACGGCAAATATGTTTATAGTTGTTCCAAAAGGCCTCACTTGATGGTGGTGGTGAGAAGTCTGCTGTCATAGAAATGGGGGAGACGCGATAATCGTTCCAATCAAGATAACACCCTACAATTTTGGACAGTCTCTACTCAAAGGCATTCACTATTGCGCTCATTTTGAAGAAGAATAAAAAGGAGAGCTTCACAGAGTCTTCATACTGACTCACCTCCACACACCTGGCCTATTGCTGCATGAAGTGGGCGCGAATGTCCGATTGTTGGCTATGAAAAGTTACAAATGCAGCCCCCGCTATTCCTATGTTGGAGCTGCTTTGAATCACCGCCTACATCTCCAATTTGGTCAGTGATTCATGTTGTCTTATTCAGCATTCTGTTGTGCTTAGCTCCACCCTCTCGTGTCACTTCTGGTTGCAAAAGACCAAGATGGCGATGGCCAAAATGCCAAACTCAAGGCTTCAAAACGGCAGTCCACAAACCAATGGGTGACGTCACGGTGACTACGTCCACTTCTTATACAGCCTATGCTTCTCTCTCAAGCTGTCTTTTTTCATCTATTTCTGTCACTTTTCATGTGTATGAATGAGTGCAACATGAAGAATGCCTTCCAGCCAAGATTGTCTGAAAATGGGTGCATTTATCCCCATATTTAAAAGATTAATCGCGTCTCGCCCTTCTCCCTGACGGCAGGATTTTCACCTCACAAGTGTGGATATTTGGAACAGCTGCCTTAAAACGTGACTGGACGTTGGGTTTTTTGCCTTTCATTTGACATAAATGAAACGCATGAAGTAGGTCTTATCGAGCATACCCCAGCCTTAACCCATTTAGACCAGCATGGGACACTAAAAATCTTCAGTAAGACCCCGGCTAAAGGAATTCTGTAAGGGTTAGAAGTTCCTTAAAGGGCATTAACTCACTCACTCTTTAATAGCAGTAACAGCAACATTGGAATTATTTCACAAAAAGCACTACTGGACAAACTTGCTGTGCTTGCTACAGACTACTGTAGCTGATATCTAATCTTGACTATGAGCAATATTTAGCTAATATATTGGAAAACGGTTCACTATAAAATATGTATGCATGGATGGATGTAGTTGTAAAATGACATGTCAGATCAACACTTACTGGAAACTGCTTGCGCTTTCTTCCCAGCTTGCCAACTTTGCAAGAGGCACTACTTTTAGCCGACTTTTCCTCGGTCATCAGGTCCATGTCCAGTATTGTGCTTTCACCCTGTCAACAAAAAACAACACATCATGATTTAGACTTTGTTTATTTTATTATTTGTATAGCACCTTTCAAATGAAGGTTACAAAGTGTTTCCCAAATAATTCAAAATAGCAAGAAACACATCAAACAAAGTTACAAAAACGCCAGTTTATAAAAATGAGTTTTTAGTAGTAATTTCAAAGAAATCAGCATGGTTGCAAGACAAATTTCAATAGGAAGACTATTCCACAGTTATTGGGTCCTGACAGCAAGAGCACAATCTCCTTTAGTTTTAAGTCTAGATCGGGGGGCAGTTAGTAGAGTTTCGAACGATCTGAGGTTGCGTGCCTAGACCATGTAGCGCTGTAAAAGTAATGAGTAAAACCTTAAAATCAATCCTGAAGTTAACTGGAAGCCAATGCAGGGAGGCTAAAATGGAGGTTTTTGATCTCTTTTGTTTGATCCGGTTAACAGTCAGTTAACAGTTGAAGGCGTGAAAGTGCTTTATTTAGTAGGGCTGACAAATTTCCTCAATGCATTAACGCAACTTGCGATTTTTAGGTTGTAGCGGGCTCAAAGCTAAAGTTAACGTACTGGCATCATATGAAACTAGAAAACCTAAGGAATCCATTGGTACCAACCATGTCATACTAGCTTGTTGCGAAGGAGGCTAAATAATGCTCCAAACGTATGCTAAATTTTGGCGAGGAAAAACTGGCATGACCATTTTCAAAGGGGTCCCTTGACCTCTGACCTCAAGATATGTGAATGAAAATGGGTTCTCTGGGTACCCACGAGTCTCCCCTTTACAGACATGCCCACTTTATGATAATCACATGCCGTTTAGGGCAAGTCATAGTCAAGTCAGCACACTGACACACTGACAACTGTACATAGCATACCTTTTGGGCTTGAGTTTGCCATGTTATGATTTGAGCATACAGTATTTTTATGTTACATGCAGTACCTGTGAGGGTTTCTGGACAATATTTGTCATCGTTTTGTGTATTTGATTTCCATTACTACACACATTTGCATAAAGCAAGCATATTTTTCCACTCCCATGTTGATAAGAGTATTAAATACTTGACAAATCTCCCTTTAAGGTACATTTTGAACAGATAAAAAATGTGCGATTAATCGCGATTAACTATGGACAATCATGCAATTAATCGTGACTAAACTTTATCGATTGATAGCCCTATTGTTTAGGCAGATAAAGAGTGAAGTACAGTTATCAATTCTTGAGAAAATAAACACATGAATAACTTTCTCGAAGTCAGAGAATGATAGAAATGATCACATTTTTGAAACCATTTAAAGTTAATAGAAACAGAACTGAACTACCTTCTTGACATGATGATCAAAAGTTAAATTGGAATCAAAAATAACTTTCTAGCATTAGGCTTTACAGAAGTCGACTCAGTTTACTGTAATAATCAGGAATGTCAAATTTACAAATCAGGAATGTCAAATTTACATTTCAGGCCTGGATGCACATAAGCATCTTTCCAGGATATGAAAGACTGTATTTGTATATACAGTAAGCTAAGTGGTGGTTTCACCTCAGCCAAAGATGCAGCAGGAGTGATACTAGATCTGCAGGACACACACAAAACTGCACCACACTGAAACACTTGAACATTTGGCGGGGGTCCTTGAGTGTCTTTGGCTGAGTGGACAATGAGACAGATAGAAACTGAATGGCACGTTCTTTTGAACTGGGCTGAAGTGAAAGCTCCACGGACGCAGCGCTGACCTTCCACAGACAATCCCCTCTTGACACCGTTACAAAGACGTCGACCGGCCCCCACCTTCCCCTGCTGCAATTTCCCTTTGATTAATAAAACTGTCTTCCCCCGTGAACAAAGCCCCATGTCCGCCACCACCAAGTACCCCTGGGGTTGATGGGAGAAAAGATGATCCTAATGTAAATGCTTTGAGTTTCAATATTGACTGAATAGGACCACCAGCACCAGGTCTGAATGCAAATGAGATTGCAAGGCCATTCCTGACAGCTGCGGTGGGGGGTGGAGGGCTGGGTCCTTATTAAATTCCTTCAGTGTTGAATGTGAGATTCCCTCAAAGATAAATGAGCTCTCCGCACTGTAAGGCATTCCGCTGCCGAGTCCCTCTGCTGACTTGTTAAGTACTTTTATTATAATCTCAGTCATTGTGGCGTGGGATAACATGACAGAAGAGTACTATAAGATGACTTTGTCTTTCCATAATGGATGGTGTTAAATACAGCAGCACAATTCACTGACTTAATTACAGAAGAAAAGTACGGGAGACCAGGGACAGGTGCAACAAGAAGAAGCAAACTACAGTGACAACACTCTACACTTTTCCTGCTTTAGAACATTATCTCAAAACTATCTTGAAACAATTTGCAATTAAAAACTACATTTGAGTGTAAGACTTAAGGCCTTTGCAAACCGGGGGCGTTTTTTTCGTACGATTAATTTGCATCACCTTCTCTCTCTGCTATTTTTTTCCATCAACTGTCCAGTGAAGGCAAAAATGCCATGAAAGCATTCTTGAAAAACTGGACTCCAGCATGCACTGACTCTTACAGACTCTACTTCTTAAATAATTTAAAAGATGGAGGACTTTAATAAACACAGGCAGGCAGGAATTTCAAAGGTCAGGGCGTGTTACGTCCTGAGAGTGTTTGCTGCTAAAATGGAATAAATCCATCAACCATTAGTGTCCCAGGGTGATAAACTGATTTGCATAAAGAGATAGATGTGATCAGAGTAACTGATGCTGTGATTAATGGGCACAGGGTTTTAATTGATAAATAATGCTGGAAAAACCATCATAAAATATTCATCAGTGAATTTCTGGATAAAGATGCTGAGGTTACCGCCGAGCCTTTAAAAGGTTATTTCAAATGTAGATATCAATGCTTTTTGTGAGAGCATGTGTTTTGCAGATGCTGCCGGTTCATTGTGTGATTACTAATAGAGAGCCTGGTGCTTTGGTTTTTTCCTTACAGGGCGGCAGAATTTGCATAGATAATAGCACGTTTTGAATGCAGCCTGGTGTGCAGGCTCATTTGGGAACCACTTACATGGATGACACAATTCAGTGGTGCTTGGCTATCTCTGCAGGAGCAGCCTACATGCACCACGCCGCCGTTCATCCAATTCCCAACCCGAGAGCTCAGACACACTGAGTGGAAATAACATGCCATTTTCACACACAGCTTCACCCTAATATTTTCTGAAAAAACAACAACAGAAAAGCCTGAAATATGATTTGTTGTTGCCTCGAGTGAACCCTACTACATTGTCAATATCTCTGCACTATTTCCGTCTGGGTAGCCGGTTATTTAAGGCAATGTCTGTTGCCAGGCAACAGGACTAAGGGCAGTACTGTGTAATGGGAACGTAGAGGAAGAGGACAGATCCCCCCCAGTAAAAAAAAGCTGTAGAGCCATTCCAGCTCCAGCTCAACCTACAACAGCCAACGCCCACGTCACCAACCACCATTACAACAGCGAATGTCACATAATACAGCTGCATCTCGCCACAGCCTCCTCAGTGATGCTGCCATCGCTGCCTCCGTGGAGCATCAGTGATGCTGCAGTTACACACAGACTGTAATAATGAGTTTGTCTGCATCATGAAAGGTGACACGGCACTCCACATGCTGTTGGATTCTTCAGTAAAAATCTGACTATTTCTTCGACTCCAGTCAGTCTTTAGATTGCAGAGATCAATAGGCATTAGCTTGACAGATTGATTAACTCCATTCATAAAATGTGGGAAAGGTTTTAATGGGCTTTGACCTAAAGTGACTGTACAAACCACCATCAATGTAACATCAAGGTAATAACACTAACACACACACTCTTGCATGCATATACTCTTTTTTTTTTTAGGAAAAACTAAAAGCCACACTGTACTACAGCATTGCTGTATAAGACTAATCTCCTTTTAAATCTGGTGAGTTTAAGGGCTTTCAAAAAAATTGCATTTTACAATGATGGACACTCAAATCTAATATTAATCATCAGCTTAGCTCAAGTCATTCAAAAAGCCACAGCATGACCGAGTGAACTCTTTTGACCCCACTAGCTATAAAGTTGAGAAATCCCGAGTCATTCAGCAACACGCCAAGCTTCAGAGGAGTCTCATAAATACCTGACGTGAGATTCCTGAGGCACACTTTTATATTTCACACGTGTTTCTTTCTTACCATTCTGTTTCCAGGTGAATCAGCGTAGTCTGAGCTTTTCAATGCAGTTGTGTTGGTGTTGGTGACAGTGTTGGACGGCATTGTCGAGAGGCTTATATGGGGGGCTTATGGGGTGAGGTCTGATAATGGGGCGATGATGTAGAGGATGAGCTGAAAATAAACTCAAAGGAACAAAAAAAGAAATGAGAGATGATCCCTCTTCTCTCCGCTCTCCTGCAAGATACAGAAAGAAAGATAGTTTAGCATTAGTGTTGTGATGCTTTCACTCACTTTCATGCTACAGCACATTTTGTGCACATTTCCTCAAATCACTTTGGTTAATTTATATTTTTTGTCATAAAGAGCCTCCTGTGGGCATCAGCTTTCTTTTGTTGAGTGCATGTCATGTGTAGGAAGCTCACAGGCTTCTATAGGATACTGTATGGCTACTATCGCCCATAGGGCCTTTTACACCACATGGGTGTACAATAGTCGACATTAAATGGCTGCTGATGTGCGCCCCATAACCTGAATAACGCTGCAAAATAAATCCAGGATTATTATATTGTTTTTTTAAATAATAATATATAATTTTAAAAGTTAAAGTTACTCTCAGCCATGCGCACACAGCGGAGCCACAGTTGCACTCGTGGAAATGTGCAGAAAAAGCCTCTATATCTATATTCATATAGGCTAGGATGTGTTTAATTTCCTCTTAAGGTTCAGCCAAGATTGTTTTCTGATTTATTTAAAAGGTCTAATAGGCTGTCTTCCCTCCTGAAAAATAATTGCAAGCAACAACCAGAACGTTATCTTAAAAAAAATAATTTATGATTGGGCCACACAGGCGTTTAATGTCACCGCATTTCACGCACATCAAGCCACAACCAGGCCACACGCTTACATTAAAGCGATCGGCTCACTTGCATTTATCATTCAATTTGTCTATGCGTTAAAATTGCAAAGTTTTAGACGTCTTTACAGCAGGGGAAGTCTGCAATATGACCCAGGGGATTGTGGCTCTTTTACAGGCCACGGCCACTCAACTATAAATCCCCGTTATTTTTTTATTTTAATGAGGCCAGTGTTTCCAGGAGCCGCGGACCCGGTTCCGTGCTGTAAATTCGTTCAAGTTCAAACGCACATCGCGATGTCCAATCAGCACATCTGCAAAAACACAAAAACCCCAAATAGCTATTTCCCCATTTCCATCGAGCGCCTTCCGCTCTCAGGGCTTTCACGTTTTTTGTTCACATGAAGGTTACCCTTCCTGCGCGGTTAGCAGGGCCGGGTTAAACGGATTTAAATGCGTGAATCGCTGTGTGTTCGTTACCCGATTTTCCCAAGTCCCAGGCCTGACCCTTTTTGTCTCGCTTGCTCCCGGAGCCTCCTTCCTCTTCTCTCCCCGTCCTCCACCTCCCCAGCCGGCCAGCTCTCTTCCAGATGCACCGCTCTCGCTGCAGGGGCCTGCAGACCGTCTGCCGGCTGCCACCGGGTCCTAAAGACGGCCGGCTCACCACAGTGTGCAGAGGGGCGGAGGAGGGGGGTGAAGGTGGTCTGAGACTAATACATAATGGATCCCTCTAAACCCTAATACACGCATCTAGATCTCTTTTTGATATCTTCCTCTCAGGATCCCAGTGGTATGTATGTAATGTAGGTGTGTTAAAAATGAAATGAGGGATTAGAAAATGTTGTAAAGGTCCTTTAAAATCAAGTGGTGAGCACTGTTAAAACCAAGGAGGAGGAACAAACTTTTTCAGGTGCAAAACAAGTTCTTTATTGCTAAAACAGTCTTTAAAACAGTCCTTTAAAAAAGAGTCTCACTAAAATCTTCAGCATCTGTCAAAAAGTCAATAAAAGAGTTCAGCTAAAATACCCAGGGCCAAGAGTCCATGCTAAAAACAGAGTTTAAAAAGAAGTCCAATGCAGGCCGTCCTTTTCTGTCGGTGGACCGTGTCCGTCATCGAGTCGCTCTCCACTCTTTGGCCGGATACCTAACAAGACACAAAAACAGCGGCAGTGGGGTGCACAACAGCGGGACTTTCAACTCTCTTTTTTCCCGTGCCAGAGTGTTACTAAGAACAATGGGTACGCGGCGAGGCAGAGCTCCTCACTCTGCCGCTGCTGTACCGTCGCGTTGTAACACTCTGAACTCTGCTGCTGGCGTCCCACACTTCGCTAGTGTCTGTTTGTGTCTCCTCTGTACCTTGTCCTCTCAAGGCTTCTCCCCTGTTCGGCATGTGTTGGCGTTTCTCTGGCCGGCTTCCGCTACTCTTCTCGACTGCTCCTCGCTGTTCACGGCTGCTCATGGCTTCTCGACTTCTCCTTGCTGTTCACGGCTGTTCACGGCTGTTCACGGCTGCTCACGGCTGCTCACGGCTTCTCTCGGCTTCTCGACTTCTGGCGAACCTCGCTGCTTGCTCGTCCTTTCTTTTTTCTGGGCCAGCAGCGAGTAGTGCCTCCTTTGGCTGCTGATTGGTCACCTGTCGCCCAGCTCTCCTGTCTCATTGGTTAACTGTCTGTCTGTCAACCGGTGGGGCGCTACACAGGTGAAGGTGATCAGCTTCATTAAACAAGTGTCAAGCAGAAGTAAAAACATAAAAACTCAAACCTAAAACCATGCGGAATAAACGACACTAATAAAATCATTGATCATAAAACATGCAGAACAAATACAACACTAATATAAAATAATTTATCATAAAACAAAGCAAATATGAATATAAGAAAATAAAACCAATACTTCTGCTTTGCGACATCTCCCCACATCTTAATGTTGCCAGTCCCTGCAACATAAAATCAGTCCGTTCAGTCTCTATAGCGTAAAAGGGGGTTGGCAAAGATTTACTCTTGTGGTGCGTCGTGAAGCGACTTCCTGTCCGTCGTTTTTAATAGGCTCAGCTTCTGCGGGGGGTAAAAAGCCATAAAACACTGGCATATTGAGTCTCTGAGTCTCTGAAGCCGGTTTGTCGGCTGGAGGCGAAGCCTCTGCTTGGGGAGCAATACACACCTTCAGGGCATTTCTGTGTAAAGTCTGTGTGCGGCCACCCTTCTCTGGCTGCACCCTGTACACTACCCCTGTGTCTCCCACCCGCTCCAAAATCACATGTGGCTCTGAACTCCACCAAGTACACAGTTTTCCTCTGCCTTGCCTGTTCCTATCCCGTACCCAGACTCTCTCTCCAGGTAACAGTGGTAAGGCTCTGGCCCTCTTGTCATAGTGTTGTTTGTGTTGGGAGGCAGCGTTACTCATTTTTTGTCTAGCTATGCTATATGCTAGTGAAAGTTTCTGCTGGTGATCTTGAACCCACCCACCTTAATCATACGTTTGCTGGGGGCCTACACCTAATCCTACTTCTATTGGGAGTCGCAAGTGTCGCCCAAACATGAGGACGGAAGGAGGTGTAACTGGTTGCACTGTGTGTGGTCTTATTGTACGTATGTACCAACTCAGGTAAGTATTCTGGCCATCTGTTCTGCTTAGCGGTTTCTAAGGAGCGGAGCATGTTTAACAGGGTCTGATTAAAGCGCTCTGCACTACCATTTCCTGCAGGATGATAGGGTGTTGTGCGTCTTTTGGTTATACCATAGGTATCACAAAGCTGTTTCATGACTGCTGACTCAAAATTGGGTCCATGGTCCGAATGAAACCGGGCTGGGCAGCCAAAGGGCTGTATTACATGGGTCCATAGGGCTTTTACTGTTGTCAGAGCTGTTTGATCACATGTAGGGATGGCCCAAGCAAAGCGGATGAACAAATCAGTGGCAACGAGAATGTTTTGGTGAGTATCTGTGGGTCTACCTAGGGACAAGAAATCTAGCCCTACTACCTCTAGGGGGTATGACACAGATATGGGATTGAGTGGGGCCCTGGACTCTACTCTCTCCCTTTGCAGGCTGCAAGCGACACAACCCTGATGGAACTGACACACCTCCCCCTCAATGCTGTGCCAGTAGAACCGCCCACGTAGCTGAGCCAGGGTCCTGTCCACACCAGCATGGGCAGCAGCTTCATGGACTCTTCTCCAGACCTCTTCGCACCTGGAGCTTGGACGCACAATCTGTGAGTGCACTTCATGAGTGTGTTGGTCAATCACTTCACGACACAGTATTTTACTCTTAACATGTAGCTTTTTCCACTGTTGCAACAATTTCTTTGTTCTTTGGGACAACGCCTGGCACTCTGGTCCTCTGGGTGCCTCTTGTGTCTCCACATACCTCTTAACGGTTTGAATGTCAGAATCACTAGCTTGTACCTCCTCCCATTCGCTGCTGGCCCATTCCTCGTCTCCACCAGGGTTGAGTTCAACAGCTGCTGTGGTGTGGGCCGTGGCTGTCTCACGCTCTTCACCTGGGGCGCCAGCAGACATGGGGGTAACTGGGAACCTTGACAGTGCATCAGCATTTATATTACTTTTACCTGAGCAGTATTTAATGTCGTAGTCAAAAGACGCAAGCTGAGCAACCCAGCGCTGTTCCACTGCACCCAGGCGAGCCGTCCGTAGATGAGCAACAGGCTTATTGTCCGTGAATACTTTGAAACGTGCTGCTGTCAGATAATCTTTAAATGTCTCAGTCACTGCCCACTTAAGGACCAGAAGCTCCAATTTGAAAGAGCTATAGTTGGCATCATTCCGCTCAGTTGGATGTAGGCTTCAGCTGGCATAAGCTATTACACGCTCTCGCCCCTCACGAACCTGGGCCAGGACTGCTCCTAACCCTTGGTTGCTGGCATCTGTGTAGACGATAAAGGGCAGAGAGTAGTTAGCATACACTAAAACAGGTGCTTGTTTCAAAGCTGTTTTCAGTGCATCGGAAGATTCCTGACACTCCGGGGACCACTGTACTTTCCACGTCTCTGACCTGTAATCAGCTGGAATGCCTGTCAGTAGCTGGTTTAGAGGGCGTGCGACCTTGGCAAAACTAGACACAAAACGTCTATAATAGCCAGCCAGTCCTAAAAAGGCTCGTACCTGCCTTATGGTGGTAGGGATGGGCCAGTCTAGTACAGCTGCAATCTTATCTGGGTCAGGTCTTACCCCGTTCTGGTCCACCACATGCCCCAAGAACTTCACCTCATGCTGGAGGAGTTTACATTTGTCCAAGCGCAGTTTCAACCCATGCCGCCACGCCATGCCTCTGGAACACCTCATCTAGATGCTGCAGGTGGGAGGAGAAATCAGGTGAATAGATGATAATGTCGTCCAAATACACCAGTAGAGATTCTGCCATCTGACCACTTAAGCACTGTTGCATGAGCCGTTGGAATGTTGCTGGTGCATTACAAAGACCAAAGGACATATGCTCAAACTCAAACAGTCAAAGAGGTGTGGTAAAGGCGGTTTTCTCCCGGTCTTGGGGGTCCATCTCGACCTGCCAGTAGCCGCTGGCCAGGTCGAGGGTGGAAAACCACTCGGCTCGGGTCAGGCTGGTAAGCATCTCCTCAATCCTGGGCAAGGGCAAAGCATCTTTGTGGGTTACTGCATTCAACTTTCTATAGTCGACACAAAATCTCCAGCTGCCGTCCTTCTTCTTTACCAAAACTATGGGCGCTGCCCATGGACTACAGCTCTCTCTAATGACTCCTTTCTCAAGCATACCTGCGAGTAGGATCTTCATCTCTTTATACATCAAAGGGGGAAGGGGTCAGTACCTTTCCCTGACCGGTGCGGCGTCGCCAGTGTGGATTTGGTGCTGCACCAGGTCCATCCGGCCAAAAACCTCATCATGTTGTGCAAACACTTTGTTCCATTTCAACAACAGGGTGCGTAGCTCCTCCTGTTGCTGTTCAGACAGATCAGATCTATGGTTCAACTCACTCACCTCCTTAGGCAATTCCTCGTTCTTCCGGTCAGCTGCAGCATCCACCAAAGCCACTTCAACCACACAGTTATCCTCCAGGGACAGGCTCAAGTCATGAGGTCCATGCACATCAGTCTCATCCACGTGGTACAGTTTTCCTAGCTTCTGGTACCGACCTATGGACAGACTGTAGGGGTGTGGGTTACAAACACGCACAGGTACTCTGCCGTTCCTCACCACTGCTAGTGCCCGTGCCACTCCCACGCCGCTAGGCTCCGACAGTGCTTCCAACAAGGCACAGTAGTCTCTTCCTCCTGGGCCCATCCTAGCCCGACCCACACTAGCACGTCACTCTTCGGGGGCACCTGGATGCTGCGTCGGCTGGCTGGTCGAACGTATCCCAGCAACTCATCTTCTGCCATGGTGGCCTCCACACGTCGGCAGGTCGCAAAAGCATCCTTCCAGATCCTCTGGTTCCTCAACTGCTTTGGGGAGAGATCAGACTTTCCACGCCATTTAAAAAGGGCATCCCAACAGGCTGTCACAACATTCATGCCAACAATCAGCGGGTGTGGGCAGTGCTTGTCCTTCACTATCACAATTCCCCATCCAGGTATCTTGATATCCTCTACTTCAAGATCTAACACAACATAGCTAGTGTAGGGAATCTCAAGTCCATTGTCTGCCCGCAACGGGAAAACTACAGGGGCCCTTCCAGGCTTAGCCTGGGTGAAATGCTTCTCAAAGAGACTTTGTTGCATTAATGTGACCTGGGACGCTGTATCTAGCAGCCCTGACAGCTCAACTCCCTCGATGGTTACTCCTATTGTTGGACATTGCCCGATAAATGCATCAGTGGTCCTCATCTCTTCAGGTGGACTAGTAACCCCTGCCCCTCGGACCTCAGTAGCAGGGACGGCTAGTTTAAAGCCGGCTGGGAGGCAGCTGGCCTCCTGCAAAACCTGGCAATGTGTCCAGCTTGTCTACATTGGCGGCAGATGGGCCTACCTTGTTCGTCCCAGTCGTGAGTGGCTAAAAATGGCCCATTGTTCCCTCCTTGGTTTGTTGGGGGCTGTGGTGTAGCAGTGGCTGGTTGGAGGAGTGGTTTGATTTCCCTCATCAGTTCTTGTGTAAGGCCTTGCATCTGTGATTTCACATCCTCCATGATTTCTCGTTTCAGTGTCTCTTTCAAAAAGGTCTCCTGGGGTGGATTAGGTGAAACACGAGAGTTATTCACAAAAGAGCATGTTACCTCTGGTTGTTGAGTTCCATGTTCTGTATCCAGCATTAGAGCCTCCTGGCGTAGTGCAGCAAAGTTTTCATCTGGGTTATGGTGGGCATAAACCTTCAGGGCTTGGGCCAGGAGACCTTCACGCAGCCTGATTCACCATTTTTTTGTGTACAGCTAAAAAAATTGGGATCTTAGTACTGGAATGGGGGTTCGATCTCCATAAAGAGAGTCCAAATAATTAAAGACTTTACGCACCTGGTCCCTCTCATTTTCCTCAAGAACACTGACCTGCCGCTTAGCCTCCCCAGCTAGCGCTCCCAACACAATGTCAACTTTCCTGCTTTCAGTTAAGTCTTGGGAACCTAGGAGCCCTTGCATTTGTTCCTTCCAGTCATTATATTTCAAATCGTCACCTGGCCCTTTAAACTTCGGCAGCCAGGGGGCGCCAGGATACACAGGCATCCCCATGATTTCTTTGGTTAAAACATGTGCTCACAAACTTAATCCTGCCGACAACGCCAAAAACTGCGGTATGTAATGTAGGTGTGTTAAAAATGAAATGAGAGATTAGATAATTTTGTAAAGGTCCTTTAAAATCAAGTGGTGAGCACTGTATTTAAACCAAGAAGGAGGAACAAACTTTTTCAGGTGCAAAACAAGTTCTTTTTTATTGCTAAAATAGTCTGTAAAACAGTCCTTTAAAAAAAAGTCTCACTAAAATCTTCAGCACCTGTCTAAAGTCAATAAAAGAGTTCAGCCAAAATACCCAGGGCCAAGAGTCCATGCTAAAAACAGAGTTTAAAAAGAAGTCCAATGCAGGCCGTCCTTTTCTGTCAGTGGACCATGTCTGTCACCGCTCTCCACTCTTTGGCCGGATACCTAACAAGACACAAAAACAGCGGCAGTGGGGTGCACAACAGCGGGACTTTCAACTCTCTTTTTTCCCGTGCCAGAGTATTACTAAAAACAATGGGTACTTACGCGGCGAGGCAGTGCTCCTCACTCTGCCACTGCTGTACCGTCGCGTTGTAACACTCTGAACTCTGCTGCTGGTGTCTGTGCCTTGTCCTCTCACGGCTTCTCCCCTCTTCGGCACGTGATGGCATTTCTCCGTTTCTCTGGCCGGCTCGTCCGCTGTACTGTCTTCCGCTACTCTTCTTGACTGCTCCTCGCTGTTCACGGCTGCTCACAGCTGCTCACAGCTTCTCTCGGCTTTCCTGGCTTCTCGACTTGTCCTTGCTGTTCACGGCTGCTCACGGCTTCTCTCGGCTTCCCCGGCTTCTCGACTTCTCGACTTCTGGCGAACCTCGCTGCTTGCTCGTCCTTTCATTTTTCTAGGTCAGCAGCGAGTAGTCCCTCCTTTGGCTGCTGATTGGTCACCTGTCGCCCAGCTCTCCTGTCTCTGGCGCTACACAGGTGAAGGTGATCAGCTTCATTAAACGAGTGTCAAGCAGAAGTAAAAACATAAAAACTCAAACCTAAAACCATGCAGAATAAACAACACTAATATAAAATCATTGATCATAAAACATGCAGAACAAATACAACTCTAATATAAAAGCATTTATCATAAAACAAAGCAAATATAAATATAAGAAAATAAAACCAATACTTCTGCCGTGCGACATGTGGAAAACACTTCTGAAGAGCTCTTTAAAAAAAAAAGATTTCTTTTAGGGCTTTTAGAGTTTAAGCTGAAGTAGGCGCGATTGGAGCAAATATGATTAAAAAAAGTTATTTTTATAAAACGGTCGCTATATCGTGACAGTAGTACATGAAACAGGTAACCTGAAAAAAATCATGTTCCTCTGTGTCCTATGGTGTCCTCCGGTGCTCCTAACGGCATATGAAAGATTTCACTAACCGGAGGAAAACAAGCAGTAAGAGCTGATCTGAGGTCCGCTGTCCAGCTGCCGTCTATGAGAGCCGGCTGTCAATCACTCGCGAACTCTGACCAAACGGTCAAACTAGGCCGTGCTGATCAAATATGAATCAATATTCTGTTATTGTAATGCCTATTTCTTGCCTGAAATTTTTCAGAATCATCTTGTAGTGTACTGTTTAGCTGTAAAATGAGAAAGTTTGTGACGCGGCTGCCATTGTAAAATCTGTTGAAGGAAGCCAAGTTCTGGTCACATGACTGGAGCACAGCCAATAGGAACGCTCTCTCTCTCTGAAATGACCTGCGATTAGTCAAAATCTGCCGTCACGGGCTAGATTTTTCTAAAGCCTGAAAACAGAGCCATGATGAGGAGCAGAAGTCTAGTTTTCTCTCAGACCACTTGAATTACAATATGCTGAAAGGTTATTATGGAATTTTTGCCAAATTATGCCAAAAAATTGTTGCATACTGCCACTTTAATCATGGACAATCATGCGATTAATTGTGATGAAATATTTTAATCAACTGACAACCCCGATTTATTCGTTTTCAAATTTTGGGGGGGCAGTGTCATCTTTATTTGACATATGACAGTAGAGATACAGACAGTAAACACAGGGATAAAACAAGGGGTGTCACAAGCAATAAAGATCCTCTTCACGGAGTCCGCCATGTTGCTCCGCCATGTTTCTACAGTAGCGCAGAACGGACAAACCAAACTCTTTTATCTTTCCCTGCTTGGGCCGGAGTCGATAACGTTACTCGCTCCCATCGCCGCAGCGCTCTCTCTCTCTCTTGCTTCACCACTCAATTCCCACGTACACACACACTACACACTGGCTCTGCTCCAGCTGGCTCTAGAGAGGGCCATTCTGTTTTTAAGTCGGCCACCATAGCTCTCCCACATGCTTGGCACAAGGGAGAAGCTTCAGTTGGTTACAATCTCCTCACCTCACCGCCAGATACCGGCAGATCCTACACACTGGAATTTTAAGATTTATATCTGCAGGACACTTTTGAGCCACATGAGGAAGCCTGAATGTTCGTATTTTTTTGATAATTGTAGCGTACTTATAACATTGAATCTAATATGAAAGGCTAGCGTACACTGTTTGTTTTACTGATGAGAGAAAAAAAACGAGAGCCTGTTAACTCCACCTAAATGCATTTATATTTTGTCTCATTTATAAAGTATTTAACATTTGTGTATGTTTTCAATAACTCGCGCATAAAACAAAGTTGTGATTTATCAAATGTATATCTCTTCGAAATGGCTGACTTACCTATTCAAGATAATATCAGGTGATGCGGAAATCGCAGTTCTCACAATTTATAGATAAGGCCTATTGTGAATTGGCTCAGGATGGTTTGTAATTTTTAAAAAGTGGGTCCCCAGAAAAAAAGTTTGGGATACACTGCACTAGGCCACAGGGATGTATCAACATTTTTAGGTTTAACGTTAGTGCCCAATTGAAGTACTTCCACACTTAATGTTTAAACTCCTGTTACACCTGAGAGACGTTTCAGTTACCCAGTAGCCCCCTAAGTACCACTCTGGCCCCTCTGATGTGACCTCAGGGCTGAAATAAACACAAGGACCTTTTCTTATATTCACCACTTCCCCTTAGAGAGATTTGATCTATGTTGCTTTTATTGCTAAGGTGCCAATATAGAGGCCAAGCAGCACCAGCCTGTTTGGGGCATGGGACAATAAGGAATATGTGTTTGACCCCCTTCATGGTCACACAACAGTCCACGTCACCTATGTGAAAATATAACAGTGCATTTTTGCAATGATATTGTCATATTTCATTTAAAGATACCACCAGTGGCATTTTAAATGTGGTGTACATTTAAACTATAGGTTACTTTTATGTTTCAAAATGATCTTTGCGTGGCGCATATGTGCACATGTATTAATTAATATACAATTAACTACAATTAGAATAACTGAAAGGCAAAAAATAAATAACAATGTGTTCAGTGCAGCTTTAATCTTTGCATAAAATATACAAGTACAACACACACAAAGTCATTTCATGTAAATGTTGACAAAATGAACACAGGAACCTGAGGAGACTTCCCCATTTTTAATTTGCTGAGTTTATGGGCCCCCTGGTGGCCGTGGGGCCCCAAGCAGCCATATAATTAGCTGCTGCCTCAGGCCAGCTTTGAGGCCTAGTGAAGCGAAACATGTGCTTCCTACAGTTATTGTTCTCATAATACTACATTGCATATTTACTTCTTGATACTTAGTGCAACGTCTCTTCTTCTACACATACTCACTCTACAGTACAAGCTTACTGTGTAAGTACTCCGTTTATGTACTTTTGTGTAGGCTCAGATGTTCGAGTACATGCAGTACAGTGTGGTGCTTTATGTGTATGTGGTTGCATTTGCATACTCTGCAAATTCCATTGCACAAACCTCAACTATTACACCACATTGTTTCCTATCTTACTACACGTGTAACGGTTACATTTATACATTTTGACATATTTTTGTCATTCAAATTATTTTATTTTTCATATATTTCTGTATTGTTCTTTGTACACCTGAGATTCTGTTCAGGGATAAAATACATTGTCTTCTTATCCTGTCTCGGATTGAATTGACCATTTTCACAGCAGACATTTTGACTTACAGGTGTAACTAATAATAACATTGTTTATTGCTGCATTGCGTCGCATGAATTGCTGGAACAGGACCATCATTAATGTTATTAATAACACCTGTGCTTTCCCTGCTATGACCAGTAAAAATGTCTGCTGCGATTAATTTAGGAACAATAAAGAAATGGAGTGCTTTTGATGCTATCATTCAAAATATATTAAAAAAGTAAAACAATATGTAAGCAAAAACAATATGTAAAGTACAAGATGGTGATGCTGCATATCAAGCAAACATGATAGTCAAATCCAAAACAATGGAGTTACTGTCAGTGTAGCAGGACATTCTTGTGTCTTTTGAGTGTAACAACTGTGACAATTTTGTCAAGGTTTAATCTGATTTTTTCATTTGCATAACAGAAACTAATAAGGAACATGCATGACGACACAGTTCATGTCTTTAATCATGTTACAGTGTTTGAGGCAAATTCAACTCAAATTTCTTGAGTATTGTTATTGGTTTATAAAAATGCAATACAGCTTCCAAAAGAGGTATGATGACAGAAGAAGTTTGGGAACTACTACTACTACTACTTCTAAAATGGCAATTATGCAGCTGTTGAAAACCATATAAAAGTGGGGGATGCAAACACCACATAGTGGTGATTCTTGCACAATTTTTCTGTGTAACAACATAATGACACTGTACTAACAGAAAAATGAAAAAGATATCATGTGCCTTTTAAGTATATTACATCATTTATACATTTCTTCTTAACAAACATGCTCAACAAGCAGTACTGGATCTTCTAAAGTAGATAATCAAACCAGTTACATTCCTGGGTGCACTGGGCTAATCATTTATTTGGCCTTAAACCCTGACCAATTTGGTGCCCTAGGCCCTAGGTCCGTCCATCCATCTGTACCGTTCTTGTGAACGCGATATCTCAGGAATGCCTAGAGGGAATTTCTTCAAATTTGGCACAAACGTCCCCCTGGATTCAAGGATGAACTGATTACATTTTTGTGGTCAAAGGTCAAGGTCAATGTGACTTCACTAAACACGTTTTCGGCCATAACTCAAGAATTCATATGCTAATTATGACAATTTCTCACAAATGTCTGGTTGCCGGAGGCATACAACCGTGAGGCGGTAATTCTAGTTTTGTAATATTTTGAAATAATAGTATTAAAATAGTATTCGTAAAAAATAATAAAAGTTATACATTTTGAATTTTTTTCTCCCCTCATTTGGGGCGTCCCTATGGATGGTTGGCGCCCCTAGCATTGGCCTATCCTGCCTATGCCCGGCTCTGCACAAATCTGTACATCAAAACGGATGTAAGAGCATGCAGCTCATCTCTTGCAGTCTCATAGATTTTATCCTGAGCAGGATCTTCATCTAGCTTCACATCTTCATTTCATTTCCTAGAGTGCAGCTAGAACAAGATATCAAATCTCTTATCGCATTCATTCCATTAACCCTACAGCAGTCTACCGCTGCAACCAACCCTTACAACCTAACAGTGCAATTAAAAAGGAGGCTTGCTAGTATATATAAACAAAACAGCTATGAAGGTAATAGGCAAGAAGGACTATTAGCCCATACAGATCTATCTATCTATCCATCCATCCATCCATCTATCCATCACATGCCCACTATCTATCTTGTACACGGCCACTAGTCGGAGACACAGTGAGGTAGATGTAATAGATGCAGGAGGGCTCACAGAGCAGCTCCCTGTGAGGCAGATTGAGCTCTTTAGGGGCAATGATAGAGAGAGGAAATGTGTGTGCAGCAGGCGGATGTGGTTCACTGATCTGGAAGCAGCGGCATCTCCTTTTTCAATGGCACTGAGTGGTTCATCTGAGGACAGCACCCTCAGCAGCAGCAAGAGGATGCCACATGACCTACAGATAGGACTATGTGCTACGAGCTGGTGGAAACTCTGTTTGATAGGGAGTTAGGTAGGAGGATGTTGATAGATCAAAGTGTCTCGACCTCATCTCACCTGTACAGTTTTTGTCATTCTCGGTGCCTAATACAACAGGAAAAAGGCCAATTTTTGATTTAGGTTTGTAGGTGAAGCAGGAAAGGGCATTGCGTTTTGTCTGACCTCTTGGGAGGAAGTGTTGACACATTTTGTGTCCATTTTTTCCGGCAACTGAAATTTTGAATTTGCTTTGGTGGAAGTGTTATCTGGGCTTGCCTAAGCACAAATCTGAAGAAACATAGAAACCATTTGGCTGAAAAGTGAGTTTTTCTTATCATACTACTGTTTTTGCAATATAATCCGTTATATTTTAGGAATAAAATTTAGTCTCATGTGCCCAAATACTAGATATAGTATGATAAGAAAATGGCTGTTTCTCAGAAACTACGAGGAGCACAATCAAGTACTGTATTTGGTATCTGTATTGAATATCAAAGATATGCACACATATGCATTGTAAAAAAAATTTCATGTAGATAATATTGGATAAAAAACAATGTCTGACAATCCTGACTTTGACTATTGATAAAAGTGTGATTTTTCATGTGATCTAAAAATTTCCAGAATTTAAGACTTTAGACCAATCAGAACAAATGTTGTGGCATTTTTCCTTATAATACTAAATATAGTCTTTGGGCACAAATGGGTTAAAAGAAGCTGATAAAGAGGAAGTTTGTGAGGGACAGGTCAGGCACAAAAACAACAAAGAAATTCAGCTCTTTCTAGCCCACTATAACTAGTTTATACACAATTCTGTAGTTTAGTAGGTGATAATGCGTTATATATGAATTAAATATTTGCAAAGTAGTAACTCAAAAGTGCAATATTTCCTGTTGAAAAGTAGTGAAGTAGAAGTTAAGAAAAGGAAAATATCAAGTATAACTACCTCTAACACAGTAAATTACATATGTGTTTGGTAATGATGGACACCAACAATCATGACATAAAGTCAAAACCATATTTTAAATCTTTTTAATATATCTCACATTTGATTTATTTACAAAAGACAGTGGCTTTGTGACATAAAACTATGTTTTGTAAAATCAACATGAGAAACAAATGTCTACCAGAAGCGTAACCGTACAGAACACATACATAGATAAATTACATCAGGGGAGCGTCGGCGTCGAGGTCGTCCTCTGCACATTGTCTCTCTGCAAACAATAAAAGGATCACAATGGATGCACCTCGGTATGACCGGCTGTGTTTTATTGGTGTTACCCCGAGTTGTTCTGACGGGGTGTCTGACAGTATTGCCTCCACACTGGCTATAATGACATCAGTGAGTCTATCAGTAGATCTGGAATGTGTGCTCTGTCTTTATTAACTATTAAATGTTTTTCCAGCAGTGGAAACCGTTAACATCTCCAGGCATTCAGTGAATAAACTATGGGCAACAACAACATACTAACGCAGATATACTTTGATATATACCTGTTATTTGTATGACACACACAAATGTCTGCAAACAGTTTGGCACAAATGTAAAGGCTGAGCATGAGTTTCCCCCAGAACACGTTAAATAAATAAATGAAATCTCTACAAAGTCACAGACATAAAGGCTGATAGATCATCTTATTTGCTGAATGGATACTTTAAACAGCACTTTACAGAACAGCTACAGGCACAAACTGAAAGAATGAAAACAAACGTTTTTTAATTCAAATGCAGAATGAAGGGGAAGACAGTAACTCTTTAAGTTTGAATCATTTCTGGACCTTTTCGACTGAAAAAACTAAATGTTTTGACAGCGGCGGTCACAGAACTTTAAATGACGGTACTTCAGTTTTTACGCCTTCTTCATATTAATTTATATTTGGGCATAAGTGTGCACGTAATTCTCCATTTTGACAAACTCATTACATTGACTATACTCCACTAATACTAAACAATAATGATAACATACAGAGAACTGAATAAAAACATCACATTTAAAATGTCGATAACAGAGGAGCCTCTTTTTGTTCTTTTTCTTGACACAGTGTAACAGGTTGTTGAAACCTTATACTTAGCTTATAGAATAGGCTTACTGTACACATCTCAAAACAAAAAACCTCATGCTTTTCAGTCAGATTTTACTTCCCTTGAGAGCTGAACATACAGTATCACTCTAAAACTGCTCCAAGACCTTTATCACATTGACTAAAAACCAAACATTGCTAATTTTTTTGAGATGAATGACAACCCTGAAGGACAAAAAACATTGAATCAGAAGACAAAAATGTGAAGATGGAAATGAACATCCTCCCTGGTTGACAGCTACCTCTGTAATCGCTTTGCTTTTCTGTGAAAGACACAAATTCACACACAGACAAACTATATCCAACATGCTTCACCAAATAGCACTTCAGAAAAACATTTCTCCTTCTAATGATCCACATACTTTAACCAGCGTTTTATCACTTGCTGTTATTTTCCTCTATTTATTTAAAGAGTTTCATTCCAAAATGAGACTAATCGACTAGTGAAATGAAAGTAAAATGAACTATTTTAGGACAACTAAACCTTACGACAGGGATCACAAGCAAGTTTTATCTATGAATAACAGTGGGTGTGTATTTTGGAATAAAACCCTCCATTTTTGATCATCATTGACCTTTAACCTCAGTCTGTCGTCAATGACGTCTATCAGTTAAAGGACATCACCACCATATTTTAACTAGCAGTCCCTGAGCACCTACCTTCATTGCACATAAACATTTTCAATATTCCTTTATTAACTTAATAAAGCTATCAAAGCACTTGCTTCCTACAACCTTACATCCTCACATACTGTACAAGTGTTCATTTTCTAACTAAAACTCAGTGCCTAACTCATTACTATTTAAACATCCTGAGGTGCTTCCCTACACTTGAAACAATAAATACTTAAGCTGCCAGCTAGTCAGGTGTGTTCAGTTAAGTTTTCACAGGGAGGAAACGACGAGACTCGGCTCATTGTTGTTTGTAGTACAGTAGCCCCTCGTTTTTTTTGTTTTAATCGCACAGCCCTCTTATTTGTAAGGGTGGCTCACTGAGAGCGCAGTAGCAGCAGTACAGTATGTGACTCAGTGAGTGTGTTTACATGCACGCAGTATTCTGGATACCAGCTATTATTCCTGGTAAAGGTCTGAATGAGAATACGTTGTTTATGTGCGTCTTCATACTGTAATAACAGATATCCCTGCACACATTCATAGAAAGAAAATTATCATGGAAACACAAGTGTCTCCTGACGATACCTGCAACTAATTTCTTTATATATTTTTTTTAAATAATTGAAGGAATAGTTCAACATTTTATGAGAAAGCATATTTACTGTCTTGCTGAGAGTTAGATGGGAACATCAATACCACTCTCATGTCTGTAAATAAATATGAAGCTACAGCCAGCAGCCGATTAGCTTAGCTTAGCATAAAGACTGAAAACGGAGAAACAGCTGGCCGGGCTATATCTCATTTGTTTAATCTGTATAAAAACAAAGCGTAAAAATAACAAGTTGTGGTTTTACCTGTCAACTGCATTTTATCAACAAGACTCCAGGAAATCAAGAAATAGTCCAGTATCTAATGTACTGTAAAACTACAACTTGTTGTTTTCACACTTCATTTTTTGTACAGATTAAACAAACCTGATGTAAAACGTTAAAGGAACAATGTGTAGCATTAAGGGGGATCTATTGGCAGAAATGGAATATAATATTAATAAGTATGTTTACTTTAGTGTATAATCACCTGAAAATAAGAATTGTTGTGTTTTCGTTACTGTAGAATGAGCCATTTATATCTACATACGGAGCAAGTCCTCTTTACGGAGCCGGCCGTCATGTTTCAACAGTAGCCCAGAACGGACAAACCAAACACTGGCTCTAGACAGGGCCATTCGCGTTATCGCGTCTGCCACCGTAGTTCTCCTACATGCTTGGCACATGGGAGAAGTTTCAGTTGGTTGCAATCTGCAACCTCACTGCTAGATGCTGCCAAATTCTACACACCGCACCTTTAATTAGTGAGCTTTAGAGGTGCTGGTGGGTGCATTTTGTTACCTCTGGACAGAGCAAAGCTAGCTGTTTCCCCCTGTTTCCAGTCTTTATGCTAAGCTACGATATATGGCTGCTGGTGGAAGCTTCATATTCTTCATCATATTTATTTAGAAATATCATCTAGCTCTTGGTAAGAAATCAAACAAGCCCAGCGCAGTGAATTTCTGGAGTCTCCGCTGGTTATCTGGCACCCTGACGGTGACGGCAAGGCTCAAAGAAGTCATTTTTTTTACATTTCGACAGAGCCAGGCTAGCTGTTTCCCCCTGTTTCCAGTCTTAATGCTAAGCTAACATAACTGTTTTCTGGCTCCAGCTTAACATAAATATGAGAATGGTGCTCAGCAAGTAGACAAATAAGTGTATTTCCCAAAATGTCAAACTATTATCAACTGAAAGGGGAGCATATCCAGAATTCTGCATTTACAAACTTCAAACTTTTTTTTTTTAACAAACTCCAGAATATGGTCGTGAAAGTAAACACACTCAGCGTGAATTCTGAGGAAAGACACTTCTGATGCCCCAGCTGTCATCATAAACCCACTGAGAGCTGGCATAGCATGGTACAGTACCTAAATCCAGACATGAGTGCAACTTCATGCAAAAATTATAAAAAAAACAAAAACAAAACAAATACTAGCGCTAATCATACAAAAGCAATAACAGGGAACATGTTGTCACCTTCATGTTGGGGCGTCCCCCTTCGTGTTTACAGTATTTTATATACAGAATGATCTGCTGCAATGGAACAGTTGGGGGAGAAAGCACAGCAAGCCATTCCTTAGCAGTCATGAGGGAAATCATTAATTAATTACAGCAGGTTTTGTTTACAGGACAACATACACACTCGCTAATTAGACACATCTTGCTACCTGCAAGGTGTGAAGAGACGTTTTTTTCACATAGTGAAATCCTGTTAGATTACAGCATGCATTACTCTACGTGCTAATGCCAGGGGTTGTTGTTGTTGTTACTGATTCTTCCCAGTTGATGACTGTATGTCCTTACAGGGTGGAATGGTGTTAGCTTGTCCTCAGTGCTTCTGTACTCTCAATGTGCCTGCATACACACACACAGGAGAGACAATTTAGTGCTGTTGACAGCCTGCCTAGTCTGAATTAATTTGTAAAAACAAAAGTATAAATGACTGTGTGGCACTGTGCCATCGTGCTTCACTACTTTGGATGGAGTGTTGTAGCAGACGCTCATTGTAAAGAGCCAAACAAGTATTTTATTGGCTGATAAAGGTGCAGCCAACTCTTCCAATCCAATAAGTGCTGTCATAATTAGCACCCACTACTTTTTGTCCAAATAAATGTACTTCAGGCAACTTGTTCCTATAAAATTATTATTTACGGAAGCCAAGAACAGCTGTGATTGCAATAATTTTATTTCATCCCATGATCTTGAGATCATGAGTTAATTATCCCCTTCTCTCAGGATGTCAGAGTAATTTTCTCATGATGGTGGGTTTATCATCTTGTTATCTTGAGAAAACAAGCTGTTGTTTGTCAAGATACGACAACAGCAGGTTGTTTTCTCATGATGATGGGTTAATTATATCTTATTGTATCTCTCTCTCTTTATTTTTGAGACGATGGGATAATTAACACATTAAAATTGCCTTTAACTTACTTTTGAAAACAAGATATTTGTCCTGTTAACGAGAGAGAACAACCTGCTGTTGTTGTATCTTGAGAAATAACAGCTCGATAAGTAACCAATTATCACGAGAAAGCTATTTTCATATCTCGAAATAATAGTAGAAGTAACTTGTGCTCTCAAGAATGAAATCAAGTTATTACAACCATGGCTTCTGCACTACGTTATATATGCAATACATATAATATAATGCATATAATATTAATATAATTCCTACTTTTTGTTGTTCATTCTGCTTCAGCTGAAAAAAAGGAAGGAAATACTGCATGTTTATGTTTTTGCCAATCTTTATGATCGACACAAATAATTCTGTATTCTGCTTTTGAGTGGCATACTCTAAATAGTATGACTATATAGTATGACTGGCTCTGAGAGATTAAAGTAGGAAACTATTAGCTTGTACTTAGACTTACCTCTGTCCCCACCGTTCCTCATGTTGGTCTCCTCTTCCACTCCCACGTCATCAACTTTAAAAATAAAACCTGAGATTTTAGTGTCAATGTTTTTGGTCACTCCGTAAAAACTCAGAAATATATAGAGGGAAACATATCAGAAGCAGGTGTGAGAATGAGAAAAATGCTGAGAAAGATATCTCAGTAATGTTAAATTCCAGGAAACAAAGCAGTCGTCAATGGAACATAATCCAGATGATAAACTAGACTAAAACCATGAAACATGTGGTACAGACTAACCTGAGTGAAGCTCTTTCACCAGTGATGACATGGTGTTTGTGATTGAGTCAGCAGCAACTAATAGATCATTCCGAAGATTTCTAGGTACACCTAGAAAACAGAGACATTTTCAAATCAATTCAAAAATGCACGCAGTTTCTAGTCTTGCAGTGTAATTATGTGAAAGTGTCACTGCATTATAGCAAAAAGTATAGAAGCAAAGAGACGAAACTCTTATTATATTTATAATATTTTATTGTTCAACACAGGCCATTTTGATAGATGACAATAGAATATAAAATAATTTTGTTTTACTTTTGTACGGCACTTTTTAGGCGGACGTTATACTGGCGTCCGGTAGTCACATTCAGTTCAAAATGGCAGAAGCATAGCTTTACTGCTGGGCGCTGATGTTGCAATGGAAGAAACAATTGACTTTCACTTCTTGGCAATATACGTTCTTTGATTATAGTGGGAAGTATTATTTGAAGATTTGGATAAAATCAGAAAAAAAAAAGTAAACATACGTTCACTGATCAAACAAATACAGGACTTTCAACCAGGAGGCCGGTGTTCAAGACCCAAAGTGTTGTTGAGTTAGTATGAAGTTACGTTAGTGATGTTTGCAACGTGTTTTTTAGTGACGTTTGTGACATGTTTCTTGGTGATGTTTGTGACTGTTCCTTAGTGCATTAGTGACATGTATTTAGTGACGTTTGTGACGTGTTTTCCATACTTTTGTTATGTTGTTTCCGTACGTATTTTATTTAGCTTAGTTTACATACTTACTTTAAGCCCAACCATGATGTTTTTCCTAAACCTAACTAAGTGGTTTTGTTGCCTAAACCTAACTGCTGTCGTTACCCTAGTTTTGTTGCATGGCCTAAAAGTGACACGCGAAAAGAGGCAAACAAATGTGTTCTCATGACAAGCATGATGTTGTGCTATTTATACGCCTTCCCATGACATCGGGTTGTTGTTTCCGGTGTTGGTGCACACTCACCCTGAGCAAAGGCCTCAAGCACGTCCCCTCCCACCCCTGCCAGGCAGTCCTGTGGTGTGTGAGTTGGGGTGGACCCAGCAGAGGTGGAGCGTATGGGCATGGGCATGGAGCAGCCCGCACCGTGACTGGGGGAGGAATGAGGAGAGCCTCCAGACTGGGACTGCAACATAAAAATATCCACGATAGTTACAGTATCATCAGCAAAAAATGTAACCTTTAGAATTTGGCATTTGCTGTACTGTATGTGATAGTTCGACATTTTGGAAAAATACGCTTATTTGCTTTCTTGCCGAGTGTTAGATGAGAAGACCACATTACCATAACTTGTCGTTTTTACACTTCTGTTTTTGTATGGATTAAAAAATGAGATATAACATGAATATCTGTGAGCTTTAGAGGTACTGGTATGCAGATTTTGTTACCTTTGGACAGAGCCAGGCTAGCTGTTTCCCCCTGTTTCCAGTCTTTATGCTAAGCTATGCTACCGACGTTTATATTTACCGGACAGACATGAGTGGTCTCTCTCGGCAAGAAATCATATTTCCCAAAATGTCCAAATATTCCTTTGAACCCAAGTTCTGTCATCCCATAATACATAATACAATATGCCTATTTTTATGACTTATTGAAAAGTCTCACAATAATTTGGGGAAGTTGGTCTTGAAACATGTTTATGAGTTGCGTCAGAAAATATATTCTATAACACCAAAAGAATGAGATATACACGTTATTTTTTGGACAGGTGCAAAAAGATGAGTTGACCAATTTTATCAGGCATCTTTTTGCTGGTGCATAGTTAGCAGATAACATGGCATATTTGGTTATTTTCACGACATACTGGACAGTCTTCCATCTGCAAGCCTTTAGTGAATCTGGGCTTTTGTTTAATCTCCACATCAACAAAGCCAACTCTGGCACAACCGTGTTTCAATGGAAGATGCCGTATTGCAATCACAGATTGCAGCTTTGGGAAGATGTGACCTTTTTGCTTCTAAAGATGACTCTTATTAAAACAAGCACAGACACAGATGTGACCAAAAGAACTTAATCCTTATAGGGAGAACAAACAAAAACAATGGTTTAAAGGCAAGAAAATCTTGTGGAAACCCTATACTGGCTGGCTATACTCTGTGTCTATAGTGCACCTTTACTGCATCGAGGGGGTAATGAGAACCATGTGTGGGTGAGTGACTGGGCCTGTGCTGAGACCAGAGATATATCTCTCAGAGAAAGGATCACTGTGTGTCTCTGGGACTGGTGCAGGCCCAGATCGATGGCTCGCAGCCAGGCAGCAGATGGCCGGCCAGACTGCAGTCACATTAGAAGGGAAGTTGTTATTGCCGATGAAAGGAACAGGTCCCTGACATTAAGAAAAACACTGTTCTCTCAACTTGTTTGGACCAAGGACCTGAGAAAACTGATTTTAAAGATGTCGCAGTCTGTAGTTTTAGCTCCCCGATGGTGCTAACAAAGAAGTGGTGAAGTAGCCTGGATAAGAGGACTAGATCAGTGTAACCCAGTTAGATAGTGGAATCCTATTATCTTCCCTAACAGCCTTCTTAAAATCTATTATAAAAACTTCCTTCAATCACATCTGTGTGAAGGGGGAAGTATAGTAGCATTAAACTAAGTGCTGAGACTAGAGCCAGGTATTTCAGCCTTGCAAACTGAATTAAGGGCAACTTACAGCCTGCTTCTGCTCCTCATCCTATCAGCCAGCAAAGGTAAGCAGTGAGAGAGAGCAAGAAGAGTGAGAGCAACAGAATTAAAGCAGCGGAAGAAGTAGAAGAAGAAGAAAGGGATTTCTGCATGCACCGTACGGCTCTTTGACATAACTTAAGATCACCGTAATGTCTTGGTTTTAAAGAATCAAACATGCCGACATCTCATTTAATCAAACATGCCACCAAAGCTTTAAAACCAAATCATGTAAACTAGCACTGACAAAACCTGTAAAATGCTATTTAAATTTAGGACAATGGCTTAGTGTTTATGCACCATCCTACAGTAGGATATTAATAGTGATTCAGAGGCCTTTTTATCAAACCTAATTCATCTAGGAACAGGTGATTGACTTACCTTTAACAGCCTCATGAGTCCCTCCAGCTGCACCATCAGCTCCCGTCTGCTCTCCTGCAGGGCCGACATGCGCCTCTCCAGCTCGTCCTTCCTGTGTCTGCAGCAGAAGGACAGAGTTTGGGGATACATTAAAACACAAGGGAGGAAGTGCTACTTGGATCTGACAGTAATAAAACACAGTGCACGGGTAGACATAATACTGTACTTTAACAAAGTAGCATGCCTTGATCTTTTTGGGGATCAACTTTTTTTTGTGAGCAGTTTGGGGATACATGTCTGTAAATTATTTCACAAATACATGTATTTCCTGTAGATCTTTCCCCAGATACCTGTACAGATGTGTGTGAGGTTAGGATCTACCTCGGGGTCCAATATGTCAAGGATCAGTTGCAGATACAGAGACACTGCATGTTGCATGTATGTAGAGTCATATGGGCTTCGTCCGAAATACTCTTCGCACTACATACCCAATATGTGTACTATCGTTCAACATACTTTAGTGCGAATAAACAGTAGTATGTATCTTTTTGGACGCACTGAGCAGTAATTTACTAACTTCCTTTGAGCCTCCTTGCCGGTTTGAGACATATAACCATGGTAACCTCATTTGACCAAAACGATAGTTTGTGAGAATCAAAGTCTGAATTAATATAAAATATATATTACGCAAAGTAAAATTGTACACCTACACTTAAACTGAAGCGTTATTGATGTTACAGAGCTGTCTGTCAATGTCTGTTATGAACGTTGTCGTCACTAAGGAAGTGCATCGCGGGAAATTTATGCCGCCGTAGTGTCCAGCGTTGCATACTGTAATATTTCACAGGAAATAGTATGCAATTTGCGTAATGTTAAGGTTTTGGACATACTAAAAATCTCACATACTGTTTTAGCGTACTAAATAGCATGTTAGTATGGAATTTCAGACACAACAATGGTATTTGCATCATGCCACTGCACTGTATTTTTCTAGTATTTTTACCATGCCACTGTTACAAAAACTTTGTCAGGTAGGCATATCTGGCCCACATGACAATTTTATAAAGGCCCCAGTGTGTTAAACGTACTGTTAAATCCGGCCCACAAATTATTATTATTTTCCCATTGTGAGTTTTATTTTACAGCGTCACTTTTTTTTAGCAAGACTGCAATATTGGAACATAAAAATGGGCTTCTCCCCCCCTACATTTAAAATTCGCAAGCTGCACCTACTGTTGCTGCACTACTGGTCAACATAAATATTTATGACCAACAGAAGTCTTATATTTATTGTGGTGCACCTGACCTCCTCATGAACTAAAATGTTGACCTGGAGCACTGACTGTTTCAAGAGAGATGTACAACTGATTATTTATTCATTTATTGCACCTATCACTCATCTGCATGGAGAAAGCTGCTATTAATTGAAATCTAAGCAGCATCACTCAGTCTAAACACACAGAGCAGTATGAAGGTATACAGTATATATCTGGCCATGTAATTTAGGAGAGGATTCTGGCTTATTGTCACCCTCTGGTGTTCACAATGAGTAACTGCATTTTGCAAAACCTTCAAAGAGCTGTAGCAATCATCTGTCTGTTCAGAGTTCAGAGACCTATCAAAGACTCACAAACAGCTGCAGACTGTAAACACCTCTGCTCTGTTCTGTGTCCCCCGGCTGAATAAAGGAAACATCAGAGCCATCAAGCCAGGCTCCAAACAGTCTGTGATGAAATATTGCTACTTGATAATGTCCTGGTATAAAACCTGAATCACAAACAGGCTCAGTGAGCTGAAAAATGTCTCAAGACATGTTTGAATTAAACTGGGAGACATAATACGTGGAATAATTGTATCCTCCTGTGCTATAAACCAATTATTTTACAGTTTTTATATTTTAAAACAACATATAAGTAGATTATTGTACATACAACAATCCTCTAACATGCCAAAGAGTGAGAAAGTATAATTCAAATTCATCTCTAGTTCTGCTATGACTGTAATGACCCAGCATTGAAGGGTAGCCAATAATTTATGTTATAAAACACTGAATTGATATGAAATTTAAATGGTGGTCAAGGCTGTTGACCATAACCCTGACATCTGATTCATTATTCAGGCCAGGCCAGACAAACAAGGAGTCATTCAGGGCAATAAGTGCTGTAACGCGTCCTCTCAGGGTGAGTCTCTTCCAAGAACTGAACCCTAGGGTCTCAGTGTCCTGCCAGCATGACAAATGCCCGTGCTGCTGCTGGTGAAGCTAATTCACAAACACCCTCCTGAATTAGTAGGACATTATTTCTACTTGAAGAATGAGACCAGCCTACATTAATGCAACAGCCCTGAAGTGGTTTTATTACTAGATTTGCTTAATATATGGCTCCTTCTCCCTGTTGTTGGGAGGAAGATGCTCTCGTGGTGGTGTTAGCAGGGATGATACCTGAGGAGTCGTAGTTCAGTCAGAAGAGTGGGGTTCTGCTGGGCTTTTTCTGGGGTCGGCTGAGAGGCCTGCTCGTGCTCCAAACGCAGCCGCTGTATCTCCTGGAGGATCTCCCTGCATGAGTTAATCAATCAGTTCACTAAACAGCAGTGGTGGAAGAAATACTGAGATTCTTTACTAAAATTAAATAATTCGACAACAATGTAAAAATACTCAGTTGCAAGTGAAAATCCTAAATTCAAAATTTTACTTAAGTAAAAGTACAGAAGTATTATCAGCAAAATCTACTTACAGTAACAAAGGTAAAAGTACCACGCATGCAGAATGATTGCTTTCATAGTTTTTTACTATATATATATTATATTATTGGATTATTATTTTTGATGCATTAACATCTAAGCAGCATTTTAATGTTGTACCTGGTCGAGGTAGAGCAAATTTTAAATTATAGTCCGACATTTTGGGAAATTTGCATCTTTATTTTTTTTTAATGGTTGGGAATTTACTGCCAATAATCTGGCACATAACCCAATGTAAGCCAATTTTAGTTTGAGTTAAACAAACAAGATATAACGTGTGAATTAGTGAGCTTTAGAGGTGCGGGTACAGTATACTGTAGGCGGATTTTGTTACCTTTGGACAGAGCCAGGCTAGCGGTTTCCCCGCTTTTAGTCTTCATGCTAAGCTAGTAGTAATTAATGAATAGTAATTATAGAATATAGTAGACAAGAAGTATAAAGTGGCATCAAAATACTCAAGTAATACTCAAGTAAAGTACAGATATCTAAAACAATATTTAAATACCATACTTGAGCTATATACACTAATAATACCTTGCACCACTTCCAGCCAACCAATCAGTAAAACAATACTGATTTGTTTCCAATGAATAACGGATTTTTAAATGATAAATTGTACCTGTTTTTGTTCTCCAGCTCTGCAATCAGCTGTCTCTGTTGCTTATTGGCATCGAAGTTGAAACCCAGATCTGTTGGAGGACATTGTTGCTGAAAAACAAAATTAGCATAGCATGGCATTAGAAACGGTGGGAGAACAAAATTCAAACACCAACAGCCACCTTCTGACCACAGTGAGCAGTAATGACTCTCTGCTGGAGGCTTATTATGTTTCTGCATAAACAGGGAGCCGTTTCAGCTCACCACAGCTTTCCTTTATCCCTCCATATAAAGGGATGCAAAGTACATATCCAAATAAACCCAAAGAAACCCTACATGGACATTTTATGTTAAATTGTCTCCCAAAATTTGTATGTAGACAAGCTTCTACCTCATATTTTTTTTAATCAAAAACCTCAATGGTGCTTATTTAGGCATGAATATTTATTGTTTTCAAGGGATTTAAAATTATAATCCTTAAGATTTTTATAAAGTCAAACCACATTTTTGATTCTTTAATACACAGTAATCTATTCACATTCTGTAATTATCTCTCCATATAGTAGTTTTTATTGGTAGTGGCGGAGTCACTGGGTTCAGATTGTCTACATACGTGCGAGGGATTCTCTTTCTCTTTACATCATATCAGAGCTGTATTAAGTTACTTTATTTCCTACTGCTGTTGCTTCACATTAAAGGGCGGGTCCATCTGCATTCTTTTCCATTTTTAAAAAAAATGGACGTAGGTAGTAAGCTAATTAATAAGGTTTTGAATAATGTGAACGCTGGTACTAGCTGAGTCAAAGTTAGCTATGCTAAGTTTGGAAAAAGTTACATTAAAAAAAGGGTTAGTTCGGATTTATTGAAGTGGGGTTGTATGTATACTCCCACGTTCTGCAAGGTAAAATTATTGTTTTTGTGAATGGAGTATGGTGGCTTTGAAGAGAGCTATATAACGGCTGTCTGACAGTGAGGTAAGGCAGCTGTGGAAAGGAGCGACAGAAAAACGCATTTTAGCCACCCAAAAAAAAAAAATCAATATCAGTTTAAGTGTACGCTATATTTATAATATTTTCATCGCTTTACCTCACCGTCAGACAGCCGTTTCCGACTTACCAGACTCCATTCACAAAAACAGTAATTTTATCTCGCAGAAAACGGGACTTGCTGGTCTGCCGCTGCATCGATTGGTTAATTTGTTTGTGTTATTGTGTGACTTTCGAATCCAAACTAACGTGGCGTCCACAGCAGTACATTGTTTAGTTTCCGTGCTGACCGCCCTATAAGTTACTGTATGTAACGTTAATACACTGACTATAAGGATGATATACTGTATATACTGTATATGTAGCAGCATCATCATGCAGAAACCTACGTCAGGTCACGTGGGAAAAAGTTTTTAGAAGGGCTTGGGAAATGTTCAGATTTTAATACAGGAGGAACACCACTGGAAAGCTACAGAATGATATAAAAACTCAACAAATAAAAATTAATAATAATAGTAATGGACCCGCCCTTTAAAAGCCATCAACTGGTGAAACACTGGGTGGCTTTTATTGTGAAGCAGTCATGGGAAACACAATGTATTTGTCACCGTGCTTAGCGCAGACAATGATCACCAAAAATGTGTCTAGAAAACAAGATTTTAACAGCGGATGACTTTTCATTTATAATTTATGGAACAAGTAAAACTGCTGAGAGATAAGAGCACGTATAGTATAACACAGTCTGACTTTAAAGTGTGAGTAGTCTTATACATTTAAGTTCTCCAGCCACAATGAAGTGCCTAACAATGACTTGTCAAAGCATTAGATGTGAAGTGCGGGGTTGACTGAAGCCAACCACGGGCCGTTCTGTGAGACACTCACTGTGGAGTTGCCCGCCTCGGCTGCCAGGCGGGCAGCGTAGCGAGCGATGAGGCGGTGCTCTTCATCTAGCCGGCTGGGACTCTCCAAGACACTGCCCAAAGTCATAGACAGAGAAACACATCACACACACATATATAGCAACACTGACTCTAATCTAATCTAAGAAGAAGGGAAAGTTTGTAGAGTCAGAGTGATTATGTAAAACTTTATAATTGAGGTGACCTTAATATTTGACTCCAGTGTTGATAGAGAGATAATTTGTCGTAACAATGAACTGAGATGGATAAGAGAGATGACAAATGCATTTGTGACTGTGCCAGTGCCCGCTCTGGCCATTTCATCACTGCCTGAAAATGTCAAATAAGGCATGAGACTTTAAATGATCATGGGCGTGGCATATGGCGTGGACAGATGACGGGACATATGCCGTCCCTTCTCAGCAGGCGGTCTGCAATGAAGAGTGAAGGAGAGCTGAAATGGTGCTGGGCTCCATCTAACTCTGACTGGAGAGTGAGCGATGATTAAGACCATTAAACCCAATCTGGCTTCAAACCCGCTGTATCAACAACCACACAGTCCCTGCAGCTTTAACTACCCCAGCTCTAAACACACGGCAAACCAGCCTTTTAGTCCACATTTATATTAAAATCTTATTTTTCCCAAAGCAGATAGAAAAAGCTGCCGGTGTGATGAGATAATTTAGCTGCTCCAGCTCCTACCTCGCTTGTTTTAAGGGTTTTCTTAGCTCTGTGATGATATCAGTGAAAATACGGAGGATCATTCAAGTTGTTTCAAGATAGTGTCACCTGAACAAAAAAACACTCAGTTGGTCTGCACTAGACTGTCAAGAGATGTCTGTAAAATGGGACACTTTCTAAATAATTTACTCTCATCCTCAGGCTAAAGCATAGACAGAGTTTCTTGTAAAATTAAAGTAATACATTAACACACGTCAGGGAGCTTGCTCGGGTTGGCTCAGGAAATGCTGTGACCTAAAGAGGTCTGTTGGAGCTGGACTGCATGTCTGGATCTTTGAGCGTTCAGTATAGAAGCTGCTCCACCGGGGTGTTTCCTGGCACCACCTGATGGTCTGTGCCAGGTTTTGGACAAAGATGCATGAAGCACCTTCAACCCCCCTGAATTGGCCTCTTTCCCAGATACCTTTATTTTTGTCTCAGATAGATACCAGCTTCTTTTTTTTTACACAATATCACAATATCTCAGACACCACTGATCCTATTTGGTCGGAAACGCGAGAGATTAAATACTGTGCTCTGATTGTCCTATTGGTACCACAACTAACGGCCGGGACACACAGGATGCATCAGCGGCGCACGTGCGTCACGGAACCTCTTGTTTTTTATTTCAGCGCCCATGTTAACAACTTGGAGCCGCCACACAGCCCCGCGTGAGCAGCCCGCGTGATTCGAGGTCTCGTCTATTTTTACCGTGCGCCGTGTGCGGTTCACAGCGAGAACAGACAGTGAAAATGATTTTTTGACATACGAGATGGAGAGTCTGTAACCATAACTGTATATATAAAATTATTTAAGAGGTGCTGGATTATTTGCACAATATTATCACATTTGTATTATTAACATGATATCAATATTTCATATTTTAAATATCACGGTTATCGTCAATACCTGTACATCACGACACCCCTGAAAGTAATTAAATCAATGTTAAAAGCAACGAAAGAACTTTGCTCCACGTTAATGTCAGACAAAACTCTTCACACATGTAATACAAAACTTTCAATAACTGATTTTGTTAGTTTTTTTAATTAAAATCTGCTGGCAGAATTTTGTAAAATGGTAATAAAGTATTTTACTTTAATTACAATACAACTTTACTGAAAATCAATACGATAATATTGAATTATTGCAAAGCCCAACTAGTTCCATTTGAGGTATTAAGCAAATTTTGTTATCAAGTTTGTTTTTGATGTAAAGTAAGGAGGGCCAGAGTTAGTTTACTCACCAGGTTTGATTAAATGTTTTAATCTAAACTTTTATGGTAAGCATGTGTCGCTTATTAAATATTTTAGGAGTTCATACATAATGACAACAACTGATAGAAACACAAACTGCTGTGTTACTGGTCAATTCTCAGTTAACTCTGAATTAAAACTCATTTAGCTCAAGACAGCATTTTCTTTTTTTAATTTTACCTTCTGCCGCCGTGGTTCTGCATGACTAACAGGTAATAAATTGCGGTTCGCCCTTGGAGGACGAGCTGGTGGTGAGCGATTGTCTGAGGGAGAGAGAGAGCGAGGTGGGAGGGTGCAGATGCCATGTCAGCAGAGCAGACAGTATCACAGAGCAGGCTGTGATGGAGGCTGGAAGCACAACACCCACTATTTCTCAAACAGAGTGCATTCAGTTTCAACTCTGCACCGAAAACAACACAATCATGAATGTGTTTTGTATTTTTCTCTGAATCTGAACAAACAAGGACAGCCCTAGTGCTGCTTCTCAGTTTGGGGCTCTTGAACTGAGGCAGAGCCACAAGGAGCTTTGCATTATTGAGCAGCAGCATCTTTGACTCATAGGCCCTTCATGTGAAAGCGGGCAGGCCGGCACCGGGTAATTATAATAATAGATTAATATTTACAAACCAAATGTGACACAGTGAGAGGCTGGTAGGAACTGGCCTTCTGTTCTCTGCAACCAAACCTAAGTGAAGCCTGCTCCTTCCCTCCTCGTTCAACACCTTATCTACCGGTATCCACGCAGACTCGTAACACAACCTATTTTGGAAGCGTCACGGTGGCTTAATGCACAATTTCTGCCCTAAATATGGCAGCTTTGTAGTTGTTAAGGCAACAGCATCCTCGGTACATGACATCTTCCCAAAGCAGCTCTGACTCACAGAGCAAAATGTCAAGACAAAGGTTATCAGGCTTCTTCATTACTGCCACAGTGGAACAAACCTCAGGAGAGCGTCGCCTCGCTCTCGTACATGCCGCAACACGTGATGTCTTCCGCTGACCTCCACGGGTCAGCGATGCAAGGCATCGTTTACTGCCTCGGGTGTCCCTATCTTGTCAGCTTCCTTCAAACCCGCTCTAATCTTGATAGTGTCAGCCCTTGGAGACAAGGCTACACTGCACAAAATGTTAATCTCTGCAAGAAACTTAATCTAGTATTGATTGTTATCAGCTAATTTTTCTAAACACACATAGGAAATATTCCAGATAATTACACTCGTAATGTAACAGAGAGAATAAAGGGAATATCGGCATGGTCTCACCCCTTTAATACACATTTTAAAGGGGGCATATCATGAAAAACTCACTTTTTCAGTGCTTGTGCACATGCATTTGTGTATCTCGAGTGCCTACCAACCCACAAACTGTGACATAAGACTACCCAGTCAGTTTTTTATGGGCAGAAAACATGTGAGTCAACAAGCCATTCAGATTTGGTTCCCCTTCCTATGTCAAATGCAGGCTCATTAGAATATACCGCCCACAGCTTGAGAACTAAAGTACCTTTGTAAAGGTGCACCATATGTTTCGCGCAAGCCAATCAGAGCAAACTGGTCTATTTCAGGCAACACATTCTCACTCCCAACTCATCAATTACCGCCGCTTGGTCAGTGCCCCTAAGCATCGGAGACCGACGCACGGGGTACCCCTCTTGCGTTACTTTTGGACGGTGTCAGGGACGGCGTGTCAATACACACTTGTTACATGCAGAGTGTCCTTTCAAAATAAACTTCCGTTTTCACAGGTCATAGCTTTAGGCAACACAACCACGTAGTTAGGGTTAGGAAACGAGCGTGGTTGACGTTAACTTGACTGACTAACGACTCATGTGACTAGCGACTCACATGACTCACGGGACTGACGATACTAACGACTCATGTCACTCATGGGACTGATGATACTAACGTGTAAAGTAACTAACGACTGACGCAACAAAATAAGTCAACATTACTTTTAGTTTCACACGGGACATGAACAGCGGTCTCCTGGTTGAAAGTCTTGTGTTTGTTTGACCAATCCACCACTCCTCCCGCCCGCTCTTAGCGGACTCTCACGCTATTAATACAACTTCACTTGCTCAATCGTCGAATAACGCCGCGGGTGGATTTACATTGGAGCTAGTTGAAAGCCCGATTCGTCACATACAGTCGCCTACAGGGCGCCTCCATGCGTCAGTGTCCGATGCCAAGGGGCGCTGCCCAATCGGCGATATTTGACGAGTTGGGAGTGAAACCGGGTTGTTTCAGGAGGGGGACTTAGAGAGACAGGCGCTAAAACAGAGCATTTCAGACAGAGGGTGCATACAGGTATATTCACATAGACAGTATGAGAAGAATAATATTTTTTGAACATTAAAGCATGTAGATGTTCTAGTAGAAACCCCAAACTACAGGTATGAACCTGAAAATGAGCATGATATGTTCCCTTTAAGGTTCAGACTTGCGGTGGTGAACATTTTTTGCAGTGTGCATGCTGCCCTTCAGCTGCCTGGGTCCTTGGTAGTACTGTACTGTCTGATATCCCAGCCCATAAGAGCACAAGTGGAAAAAAACATCCACAGACTTCATTCAATATGTTTCTTAATTCTCTACCAAAGTCTTCGTCTTGATTTGAATCAAATACCTGATCTTAAACAATGTTGATGTGCACACCTCTATTCATTCTATACACCAGACGGTGACGTCTCGCCCCTCCTAATGTGCCGTGGGAAGTCCTGAGTCCCTGAGCAGTCTCATCTTGCAAACATAAATTGCCGGAAAGATGTGAGAGAGAGATACTGTACTCAAAGAGAAAATGCACCCAGCACAGACTTGCAGGACAGAGTGCAGATACATTAAAGCCGCCTCAAAGTGCTCTCCATTATCATTCATAACCACAATGGTTCATTACCACTGTGAGTAAATAATAATAGAGCTGGCCTTTAACTGAAATGAGAGGACAATTAGGCTGCTTTCACGGGGCTCTCGTCTGCTATCTGCTTACACGACGAGGCTCCAATTCTATCATAATCTATTTGTCAAATCAACCCTTTAAGTAGGTGTGCTCAAATATTCTTCATGACAGCGTAACAAATTTTTCCTCTAAAAATACACTCACAAGGGCATGCTGCTCGGATGCAAAAATGTGTGTAAAGTGTGAGGGAACAAATAACATCTGTAGTCTGATTTTCCGCGCTGTTCTTGCTGTTTCCACTGATGAGAGGGAATCTTCACCTATTCTGAGCACAGAGTGGATTCTGTGGGATTAAAAGCATTTTATTTTTGCATGTGTGTAACTTAAAGTGACATTTTGTCATCGTTAAAGAAGCAAATTCTGTGGAGTAATATCTTCAAAAAGACATTGTGCCTGGAGGTGCTTACCTTTTGGTAGGAGTAGGTGTCCCAGAGGACATGAGCATTGTGTCGTTCATGTTGTTGGCCACTGGTTTCGGCTGACTAAAAGACAAGATTAGAGGTCTTTAATGCTACACTGCAGAGGCCTGTGGTGCTTGTCACCAGGGAATGGGGTAGAGGGCATTTGCATTTTATTAGTAATCATGAATCAGCGATCCTGACTTCAATTTAATCCAACTGTACAAAAGGGGATAAGAGGGAAGACGGGGGGGACGGGGGGGGGGGGTCATTATAAACTACTGAGCGTGGTGCACTAAATAGGCAACATGTTGTACTCAAGTTAACTTAAAATTTAAGCGAAATAATTGACTTTTCCGGGAAATGTTTTTAGGGCTATTAGCTTCAACCTAATTAACATGAGCACGAGCAACAACAGCAGACAAGGAAACTAATTAAACTGGAAGTCTGTGTAAAAGCAGGAAAGGTGACATTGCAGGAGGTAATTTTTTAGAGGAAACAAAGTGATGGGGTCCATATGGCGGCTGAAACGGTGGCCCCCGCGAGCTCATCGGAGGCCGAAACCCTCGGACCACAGTCTCATTAACGGATCAAAATATCGCTCTGTACATCTCAGGTGCTCTCCGCTTCACACTTCACCCGCCGCCACAGAAAATAACACTGGATTTCCACGTCTCTATAGTTGCTTCTCCTCAATCTGCTCGTAGTAATAGTTGTCAGTGTAGATTCTATTTTAACTGACTGTTTTATTTAAAGCACTTATTATCACATAAAAGGCGCTGAACAGCATGGTGTCCTGTTATTGCTATTTGTCCAATCAGCATTTATGGCCAAAATCAAACTATTTATATCCACATTGTGCAGAATACTGTTATCAGCACAAGACACTGAGAGCGTTTGTCTGCTACGGCGCCACAAAGTGCCTCAACAGCACACATAGTCTTCCTTTCTGTTTAATATTGTGCTGCTAAAAATAAAAGCAAGCATAATTTCTGGATCACTAATTGTATTCAAATAATTTGTTCTCAAACCAAAGTACATATTCCCTGCATTAATGTGGATGCTCGTGGGGGTTTAGCGTGTTCTTTTTAAAGACACGTTGCAATTATTTATTGGTTCGTACATTTAAATTTCCCTCAGGACTAGCCCAACAGACTCAAAAGACAACCTCGGACAGTCCTACATAAGTAATTTATATATAATATTATAATATCCTGCTTATTCTTATGTTTCAAGCAATAATAAAAGAGAACTGTCACTACTCCAACCTGCACATGCTGCCTTCTAGTCTCCTTCACAGACAGACTGTGTGCACAAATACTCTAAGTTAACCTCTCATTTAACGCTCATTATATTATATTACAATAATCCACCCTGGAGGCGCAGACAGGAGAGGAGACACGGGGCATCACACTTACCTCTGTGAGGAGAGAAAGCACCTGCACGGCTGGCAAAATACATCCAACTGCTGCTGTTGCCAGATGCCTAATCTGCCCTCAACTGAGCAAGCGAGCATCTCAATGTACTACACTGCTGCTGTCTCCAAGGAAACTCGGCGGTCACATGACTTCATGACGACGTGGTTTTCTCTCTCTCTCTCTCTCTCTCTCTCTCTCTCTCTCTCTCTCTCTCTCTCTCTCTCTCTCTCTCTCTTTCTCTCTCTCCTCTCTGAAGCTCTCTGCTCTGACTCTGTCTTTTCACCTCTCTCTAACACATGAATACACACTGGATATTAGGGAAATGCTGTTTGCTCAAAAATTGCAACTTCTAAAAAAGGCACAAATCTTCTGGAGAAAACAAACTGGCCTCTGCAGTCAACACTATAATTGCATTTTACATATCTTGACTCTTCCTCTTACCTTCAGCGAGTTACATAAGTCAAAGTTCTTCACAGCTTTCCTTCTATTAATAATCATCAGACCTTTTCGAATATAACTCCTGTGGAACTGTAAAAAAAGAGCTCCTTCTTACGTAAAAGTATTTCATTTTCCTCTAAGATTTGGATTCATTCTAGCAGGCGTCCTAACTCATTCACATCAGCGTCTGCAGCCCCGTGGTTCGCTGGCTGGAGAAATGCTGATTAAAGACACACAGTCCAGTAATCCAGCCGGTGTCTCAGAGGTCAAACGGGAGTGAGTTGACACAACATTTAGGCTCTATAGAGATCAAAGTCTGCAATGCGCTAAGTCTTGTGCTACCTGCGTGCAGCGAATGACAATGTGCCAGCCTTTCCTTGCACTTGGCAGTTGGCAGGGGTACAGGGGAGCTTCATACGCACATATTCACCTTATTCCTGACAAACAACGGATGCATGTCTGCCTTCAATCGCCCTCCGCCAGCTAAAAATAATACCCAAACATGAAGCATCCTCTCCTGCTTGGCAGAGGTGCTCCTATTTCCCCGGTGCCTCGGCCATGAAAACCAAACTGGATCACGCTCACAGAAAAGTGAATTACATGCCTGTTCTCTCCATTTTAATGACATAGATGGAATAAAAAAAAGATGTTAAAAACAGAGGAAGGCATTTTAAAAATGTAAAAGGATTTCTGGAGATTATATTGAGTGGAAAATTGCTAAATATTTAACATGGTACTGAGAATTTGACACTATAATGTGTGTTCCACATTAATGCAAAGTACGATAAGATGCCTATTTTTCGGTGCTTAAAGTCTTCTGGCAGAGGCGGCGCTAAGTCTGAAGGTAGGAAGCTGTATCATAGATTTAAAGTTTTTGCGACAGATGGTGCATCCCAAACCTATAACTCCTTTCCAAAACACAAAATCCGCAAGAATCTCGCTGACAGTTTGAGTGGAGGGAAAAAATTCACAGCTCCGCTCGCTGTTAGTCTTGGCTTTCAGATGCCAGTAAATATTTCAAAAACAGCATCAGAATAGATATAGTTTGTCTGGAGAGGAGGAGAGGGGTTTGGACAACTGGGAGACTCGTGTCCATTCAGTTTGGGAGTTTTGATCGAGTCTGACGCTCTACCCCGATTCTGCCATTGTTACTCACTCACAGCCGCTTCGTCAGCCTCTCACACTCACACAGACACACACACCTGAGAGACCACGCTGATGGATGTCACAACATGAAATAACACCTCCTCACAGACAACATTCATCAGGATAGGAAACTAGCTGCACTATAGTTTAAAAATATCAACAGTACATTTCTCTCTCTGTCAATAAAATGAAGTCAATTCAGAATAAAATTGGAGGCTTGGCAGTTTTCCTGTGACTAATTATCTGAGGGATCCAGTTTGAGGGAATATTTCTGTAGACAACAGGGGGATCATCATGGGAATGTAGGCGGACAATTACTGTATTCACCCATAATTTCTCTGAAATCGACCGTTAACAAGTGAAAATTATTCCATTAGTGCCAGCTCTTCCTTATGGCTCACGGCTACAGAGATTGCAGAAGTAAGATTTACAATTGCTACTGTATGTTGGATTTAAAGGAATAGCTAACTTTTTGTGGATTGTGGTCATTTGCCCAGAGTTAGATGAGACTACTCTCAAATCTATCAGTTAGATATGAAGCTACCGCCAGCAGCCAGTTAGCTTAGCATAGCATAAAGACTGGAAACAGGGGGAAACCAACCTAATAAATAGCGCGATATTACATGGATATTCTGCGTCTCATGAGGACGCATTTTAGGCTTTTCACGTGTCATTTGTTCGCCACACAACAAAATGACGGTAACGTCCGCAGTTAGGTTTAGGCAACAAAACCACTTAGGTTTAGGAAAAACATCATGGTTGGGCTTAAAATAAGTACATAAACTAAGTAAAATACATAAGGAAACAACGTAACTAGGTACAGAAAACACGTCACAAAAAACATGTGACAAATGTCACTAACATAACTTACAAAACAAAACAGCGGTCTCAGTTAAAAGTTGTGTGTTTGTTGGACTCATCCACCTCCCCACCCGCCCACCATAAGCAGTCTTTCTCGCTTTTTATTCTACGTCACTAACACTGTCATACAAATGACACGCCAAAAGCAAAAACCTTTTCGTGCGAATGGGCTGGGCAATAAATCCACCTGCCAGCACCTCTAAAAGTGTGTTAAGACAGCACGGTCGCGTCTTCACCTAAAAACACAATTTGAGGTATTAGGGGGGTTATGCGTGACTTCCTAGAGTCTCCACAATTAACAAGATATAACATGTTAATTAGTGAGCTTCAGAGGTGCTGGTAGGTGGATTTTGTTACTTTAGGGTCACCATCGCCATCTTGGTTTTTGGCCGTCACCATCTTGGATTTTGCAGCCAGAGGTGACACGAGAGGGTGGAGCCAAGTACAACTAACCACTGAATAAGACATTTTTAGGTGACCAAAATATTACAATTAACTTTATGAACTGAAAACACACTGTGAAAAGATTCAAGTTGTAAGACGAAAACACGGACAACTCCTAGACCAGACAACGCCATGGTAGCGACCTGTCAATCACAAGATTAGCTACGCCCTAAAGCATACCCTGCTTTATGGTCTATTTGACTCTAAATGGGACCATCATTTACTAAATGAACATCATGCTGTATTGAAGAAGACTTGAAACTTGCGATTGAGACCATAAACTCATGTTTACAATGTCTACTGAGGTAATGAATCAAGTGAGAAGTAGGGTCATTTTCTCATAGACTTCTATACAATCAGATTTCTTTTTGCAACCAGAGGAGTCGCCCCCTGCTGGTTATTAGAAAGAATGCAAGTTTAAGGCACTCTGCATTGGCTTGACTTTTCAGAAACAGAGGTTGGTCACTGGTTTAGGGCAAAGCTAAGCTAGCTGTTTCTCCCTGTTTTCAGTCTGTATGCTCAATCTCAAATTATGTGCCATATTCCGAACTAATAAAGAAAAACATCTGGATAATTTCCCCCCATGTATGCACAAAATAGACTCCTTGTATTTTCTTTGGATATAATTTTCCAATAAACTCTGTTCTGCAGTTCGAAGGCATGCACAGTTAAATATGGAAGTATTAAATCTGAGTCAAAATTGAAAATAGCAGTCACCGATGAATACATGTTTTTGAATGGTTGTCAGGTTTAGAAAACATCTTTTCATGGCTCGGTTGATGAGAGGCGTTACTTCATCACCACACACAAATAAAAACATAAAAGCTTCTGGAACCAAAAATAGACATTTTTCATCAAAGACGCCGGGGATTTTGACAATACAATAGAGACAGAGAGACATACAGACGTCTCAGGGGTCAACAGTCACATCCATTATCCTAAAAGTCAGTGAACACACACACACACACACACACACACACACACACACACACACCAACCTTGAAATGCCATCTGCGAGAGCATGAGAATGCACTTTGTCCATTACAGTTTTAAAGAAGAACATAACAACAAGAAGTTTCTGGAAATTCTACCCTAAAAACTTCCATTTTAGAGATATCAACATTATATATAGGCCTATATGTATACATAAATTACAAGCAAAAGGTCTGCATTCCAATTTGTACTGAAGTATAGAAGTATTATCGGCAAGTACCCTACTAAAATGGCACCTGTGAGTGGTACAGTATGTTGTTATTTAGAGGCAACAGGTCAGGAAGTGTGTGAAAAGTGTGGTTTTAGTGGTAGCCTACTGAGTAACTTATTAATATAATTTTGGATTGCTGCTGTTGTTTACAGTATTTTACAATTTCGGGTCAGTAGCTTGATATAATATTTTTAAAATGGTGTTTTTATTGGCTTGGCTCCAGCTGCCCTTATGTGTGGTCACAATGTCACAATGTCAAGTACCCAAACCGTTGGCAATGAAAGCAGATGGCACAAATGTGATGCCACTTGTGGCTGATTGTCTGTTGCCTCGCTACAATTTGATTGGCTGTTTGCCACGTACTGTCGTAATTTGTTCGTAGTTGTCAGATATTTCTTTTAAAGAAGATAGTAACTGTAGTCAGTCATCATGAAAGATGTGATCTTCTACAGCACCAACTTGAAAGTCTGCCTTTGGAAGAAACACCTGAGATTAAAAACCTCGACGCCCACCAGGATACTGTTAAAAACCAAACCTCTGGTCAAAATAATCAGATTTGACATGGAGCAGTTCTCCAGGATAAAATGGCTAACTGCTAGCTTGTGAGAGAACATGCTTTTTTTTTTTCTTCCCGTATGTGTTATTAGGAGGGGATGGTACCTGGTCAAGAACAGGCTTTCAGGATCTCAAGCATCTTTCTGAGAGGATTACCAAACATATAAGCAGCAGGACAATGCAGTAAAATTGGGCAAACATAGCTACCCAAAGTAGCATGTTCCTGCAATAGAGGAAGCTGCAGTTTTAGGACCGCAGTCCTACAGTAGAACCTCCTGTCTAGGACACTAGTTTTTCGCGAAGCCTACTGTCCAGTGTAAATGCGTGTTTAATACTCATTGTTGCCATTTTAATTGAGTTTCAATAATCTTAATAATTAAACTGTGCTGAGCACCTGTTTACCCCAACAATACGTGTTATCAGCCAGTCAAATGTCAATAACATGTTATTTCTACTCTTTTTTCTTGCATCTCTTTGTCTCTCTCTCAGGAGTTGTTGAGACCTTTAGCGGTTCTGTCGTCCTCAGCTGTACAAACAGGGAGGCAGTTTGCAAACATAAGTTACGTAACAAACGTTACTTATTTTAACCCAAACCATGATCTTATCTTTCCTAAACCTAACAAAGTAGTTTTGTTGCCTAAGCCTAAATTGTTTCTGTGGTGGCGGCACATAATTTGAAACTACTACTACGTATTGCAGTTGTGGTCATTTCACGTGGGCTATTTCTGTGAGATCATGTTGCAGCGGACAGAAAGCAGTATTTGGGTGGAACAAAACTACTGTAGGGTCCTAGAAATGCAGTCCTGAAACTTCAGCCTCCTCTATTGAAGGAACATAATATTGGACCCAAAGCACAGTACAACGGCAAATTGAGGAGAACAGGTATGTGACCAGTCGGGTTATCACCTGTGTTAAACTGTGCGAGGAAATGTGAAATAGCGCATTATGTAAAATTGTGTAATTTTCTGTTTTTGTATCTGTCCAAAGTTGTTGTTTCCCCACCATTTTCCACCTAAAACACCACTGTATATATTTCATTATTAGACTGTCAATACTTATGCATCAATGTGTAACCAGCATCTTACTGTTGTAGCTGGTCAAGCTAGTTTTAACTACTTTAAATAAAGTTATCAAACTTTATATAAAATTTAGTCTTGTGGTTCCGAAACACAAGTTAACGCAACATAAATCTGAAAGATAATTAATGGGAGAGGAAAAACTAAATTCTGTGACATAAATCTGTTTTGATTTTTTTGGTCTTTTCTCTAATCTTTGCTTTTTGTGAAATATTGGGTAATTTGACCTACTGTATTCGGAGTTATTTAAATGAAACCATCTCAGACGTTTAAAGGATAAATGTCTCGTTGGTGGAGCTGCTATAGACATTTGAAATGTGACAAGGTGACCTAAGTATACTGCTTTTTGTAAGGGGACACAAGACAAAAAGGTTGGGAACCACTATTTTAATCTTTAAAAATACATTTGTATTTCCTTGTAGAGGAGTAGTATAAAAAATATAAAATATGCTATAAAATGGCATAAATGGAAAAACTCAAAATTGTACCTACTGTACATACAGTATTTGAGTAGATGTACTTACGGTAGTCACTTTCCACCACTGCAAATAACTAATATATCCTTTTTAGAGTAAAAATAATACTCAAATAGGACCCTCCAGTTCATGGAGAAATCATTCTGAAGAAAACAATAACAACAAAAGGCCTCTGTGCAAAAAAATCTAATATAACCAATAACTCCAACTGAGCAGAACTCAATATTGTCGGTGCCTTCATCATCTGAAATAATCAACATCGTAAAAAATAAATAAAAGACACGGATTACTGCTTTAGGGCCCTGCAGATAATCCAAACCAGTTTCAGCCACAAATTTTATTTGAATCAATATTAATCTACTTGTGTGATGTAATTTCATGCTACTCAGCCTTTACCGTGCAGGCTAATCCTATCGCCTCATTGGAGGGAAACATGCAGGTCGACAGTTGATTCTCCACATTGTGATGAATTGTAAATTTATGCAAATGTGAACTTCATCTTAAATGCATAAGTTTGGGCACAATGCAGAAAAATTCCCCCACCAGTGGGCAGAGCCTGATTCAGAGATGATGGTATCTTATCACGCAGTAAAACAGGAAATCATGTTGATGTGTTTACGTTCAGTCTATTATTCTAGGCATTCACTGAGCTGGCTTCTCCCCCCATGATGGAGCTCACTATCAATTACTCACTGACACTCGCCAGAAGCAAAACCATATACAGACAGCTTAGTTTTATAGTCGTGACTGGAATATGAATGTGAGGATTTTGTTATGAAATGTGCCATGAGAAATGTTGAAAGTAAGTTTTCTGTGATCCTATTAATGCCACGAACAAGCAAAATCATAAATCACTTTTTAAATCTCAAACATTATTTGATTTGGTGGAGGCCAAAAGTGTCAGATGATGAGAAAAATATGGAGTGACCTTAGCGACGTGGACTTCTGCCGATGTATCTCAGTGGCGGAATTGATTATGGAAATCGTAAAATTTTTCAACTGAAATGTAAATGAGTGTGCGGGGTTTAAGACAGCAGCAGAATATAATGCATTTCCCATAATGACTTCCAGGAGCCTCAAAGCCTGGAGTGTGAGATTTATACCCTCGTCCCCGTTTCATTGCCAACAGACTGATGAGGACGACCGCGCTGTTAACGGCAGCAGCGGCAGCAGCGGCTGAACCTGCGTTGTATATCACCATCTCCACCTTAGCAAATAATCATGGGCTTGACATCTTAGCGAGATGGCACTCTATCAGTCATGTGGTGAAGGCGAAATAGAAAGATGGAGGCAGTTACATGACGAGAACAGACTATAGATTATGAGCCCACTGGGCCTCGCTGTGCGGTTAATCAACAAATCAGTTGGGTTCCCCCTCATTAATGACAACTAGTGGTAACAAATGCTCTGGGAATGGCACTTACACAGTATGGGTGAGTTCCTGCGGTCTCTCAGCCTGCTCGGGGAACACAGGATGTGGCGGCTCTCCGATGGGGACGCAGCCTAGAGATTTACTGATGGCGTGGCTCAGCTTTTTGGCTGGAGACTTCTGTGAGAAGCGAAAGGACAAACAAAGTATCCGTCACCTTGTTTGTGCGTTGTATCATCGTGTTGTAGAAAGTTTTAAGCTGCTTCAGAAGCAATTTACATAACTAGGTCAACAGTTTGTTTACTGTGCCAAAAGTGTGGATCAGCAGTAGTTTGTGTATATTTAGTAAGTGCTACTTCACAGGCAGTTTTGATGCCCTACGGTCCCAAAACTGCACGCCATGAGTCCCTTCTTCTGTGTTCATATCAAGTTATTATTATATGGACAACTGAAGACAGGTGTATGATTGCAGAGTTTGTGTATTGGTTAAAAATACTGTGCAAAGACAACATATACGTCAAATTTGGGTTTTATTACCTTTTCAGGAACTTCCATTTTTATTGAGCGCCAAGTTGGATATAACAGAACTTTCCCAGTTCATAATTTCAACTTGGATATTGACGTTAATGTTACTTACAAGTTGGAAATTGCTAGTATGTACGGTAACTCTCTGGTGACATTAATGTGGCATAATCATACCGTACCATGATTGATGAAGTAGTTTTTTGATAGATGATACTGAGACTGTACTTTTTATTAGGGCTGGGCGATAATTCAATATGATAACGAAATCATATCATGAACTCATATATCGAGATAGCATGATACCCGATTACGTCATATAAATTGATAATAAGAAGCGCATACTAACTCAAATTTCTCAGAAAATCTGAATTGAAAAGAATCGGCTTCTGGGAATACCCCAGTGTAGTTAAATCAAACTATTGTCTTAATCTGATTACTCTGTATTTGTGTGCAAGCATGTAAACATAGTAAGTGTATAGCTGGAAATATCTTTTCATGTTTTACTCTATAATTTCACTTGAAACTGTTAATTTTGCTCTAAAGTTCTTAATTAAATGAGAAAATACTCAGTACTTTTCATTTGTCAAGTACAGTATTTAGGCTTTACCATGTGGTTATTTCATATAGACTATTTATTTATTGAACTACCAGAAAACATGTTATATTGTGAATTATATTGTTATTGTTTGCCATATCGCCCAGCTCTGCTTTATTGATATATTTTGTATCTTAAGTCACTTTCATTGTCTTTTAATCGACCGTTGTCGTGCAAAAAAAGGACCAAACTCTTCAGAATTTCATTCTTGGTAGGGTAGTAAAGTCTCTGAAAAGTTTTGTCATTTAAAACTCCAGTGAAAAACAAACTAAAACACAAACTAATTAATACATTTTGGGTAAGATGGGATACCAGTTCCTTAAGGCAGGATGAACAGTGTAGCATGCGCCATCATTTAGAAAAAAAAAAAAAACAGCAACTGTTTAATATAAATCACATTAGTTTACTTGTAATGAAATGTGTTATAGGAATAAAATTGCCTTGCCTTTATATAGTGCAATTTACCCTTATAATACGGACAAACAAAAAAGGGGGAGAGTACGTATAGAGCACTAGCAGACACAACAATGGTCTTGCTCCTTTATGAGCACCTATTGTTTTCTGTCACAACAAAGCCAGCTTATCAGAATTGTGGTTGATGGAAACCAAATAAAATGTGTTGAACAATGTCACAGATGTGTTTCATAGACATTATTTACACCAATTTGTTATGAAAGTAGGAATAGATTCATCCACCTAACCTTCATGATAAACATCATAAATGTTTTATTTTCATATTTCTGACTGTGTTTTGTGTTTCATGCTCTCAGGCATGTTATTCAAGTCCTGATTCATTCTCTTCTGTGCAAAAACCGAGTGGGATGGGAATTGGATTTGGGATCCAGCGCCTATGTCTTCCCATGTTTCGATTTATAACATAATGATGAAGCTTTGGGGGGATGCTGCTACATGGCAAATTCAATCAATACAACTTCATTTTCCAAAATGAGTAACACACCCCATAAAATCCCTCTTGAATTGCTTTGACAGGACAGGAAATGTAGGGAGACGGACGAATAGTCTGCTGCCATGTTGTAAAATCATTCCACACGCTCACAGAGATATTGACTTTGGGATTGTTTTGAAAAAGGAACAACGTGATGTAAAATTGAGAGCGATCGGGGCTTTGCCTTACCCAAGATGAGTGCTCCTTCATCTGGTGCTGGTTGCTATGGGGACCATTGGCATGGCCACGCCAGAAGCAGCTCTGGCAGAGCTGGTAGCCATGGCACTGTTGGCACCGGTACCGGAAACCCATCATGCTCTCGCTCCGGCAATATGAACATTCCACCGGATGGAAGACTGAGCGGTAAAAAACAACAGAGACATTGATTTTCTGTCAGAGCAGAGACATCTTTATTTACACAGTTACTAACAAAAAACTCTGCATACAGTTACTTTTAGGACAGTGGTTCCCAACCTGTTTTCGTCTGACAGTGATGGAAAGTAACTAAGTACATTTACTCTAGAACTGTCAGACATACAGTAAGTAAAGTTTTGAGGCACTTTACTTGAGTACATCCATTTTTTCCAAATGTAGTGGAGTAGAAGTATAAAGTAGCATAAATCTGAAATACTCAAGTACATCAAAATTGAACTTAAAGGGCCAGTGTGTAGCATTTTGGGGGGTCTATTGGCAGAAATGGAATATTATAATACATATGTTTTTAGTGTATAATCCCAGAACGGACAAAAAAACACTGGCTCTAGATAGGGCCATTCACATTTTCACATTTTCACATTTTCACTTTTTCACGTCGGTCAACGTAGTTCTCCTACACGCTTGGGACACGGGAAGAGTTTCAGTTGGTTGCAATCTGCAACCTCACCACTAGATGCCGCCAAATCCTACACACTGCACCTTTAATTACAGTACTTGAGTAAATGTACTTAGTTACTTTCCACCACTGAATCAGAGTATCTAGTTCAGGCCCCTTTTCATGTTTCAGATTTCTATGAGTTGTTAGCAGTCCTGTCAAAGAGACATTTCCTCTTTAAACGTCTCACATGGTTTCATTTAAATAACTGTTCTGAGGCCGAAAGAGTTAAAATGATGCATTTATTTCACAAAAATTATTTCACTGTTAATGTCAGTTTCAAATTTAGACAAATTAAATGAGTAACTTTCATGTTCAAATGTTGAAATTCCAATGTGGATGTACTGTGTGAATATAAATAGCTGAGATCTCACCATTTTCAACATTAGCAAGTCGGTGCATTAGCGGAAGCCACACGAGACATTGAGGGGGAGGATCTGCCATCAACACGTCCAAAAACGTGTTCAGCATAATCTTCTTCTGGATACAAACACACACAAACATGTATTAAACAAAATGTGTAAGTTATTAGAGATTTAAAAGAAGAAGAAGGAGGAGAGGATGCAGTGTTGAAATATCCTCCTCATACCTGCTGAGGGAAGCACGTCCGCACCGAATGCTCCGTGTAGCCAAACGAAGGGCCCTCGAACACGGCTGTGGGGAGTTTCAGCACCTCCCGAAGAAACTGATCAAACTTTGCAAACATCATGACTCCACTTGAGTCAGAGATCTGTGAGAAAATATCTGAGACAGCAAAAGTCAGATTTATTATTCTTTGCAAAAATATAGTGCAAAACAGGCTGAGTGTGAATGTGTTGAGCCACAGTCTGTATACTCAGCAAAGAGTCAAAATATGCACAGTTAAAGCAAATTAATTCTGCATACATGTTCCAACAGTGCCCCTGTGTGTTTAATTTGAGCAACTACATGAAGGTAGCCATGACATCAGATTTCAGAATATCAAGCTAATTAAAAATGCAGCTCATTCACATACATACTGTATCTTCTGACATGGCGTGTTAAAGGTGCTTAGAAATGTACTTACAGCGTAGCTTGTCCACAATTTTCCCTCCACACATTGTTGACAGCATGGCTTTCATTGAGAAAACTGTCAGCTTCCCATGGCTTTCACTGCAAGCAGAAGGAAAGGGGAATTCATAAGCAGTAAAATGTACATTTTGTTCAATTAAATACACTGACTGGTTTTGGCCGCCGATTAAACTGTTGTCATGCTATTAAATAGGCGTTATCAGTCGCTATGACGACCATAGATGTGGGTCAATAGGGGCTTACTACACCCAATATTAGGTTTTGTCATCTATTCACATGGTCGATCACCAAAAGAAGGTATAAAAGAACACGACAGCGACCTCCGTAGTAATTATGACAGGAGCAGAAGTGGCACCGTCATACAGACAGCTTGGGGTGGTGGAGGTTGGAGGTGACACAAAACACAGGGCTTTCACCCAGGAGACTGGGGTTAGTATCCTGTGTGAAGCCAACAACATGTAGTTCTTTGTGTTCACAGGCCTTAAGTTTCACTTTTGAAACATAGTTATTTTAAGCCAAAACACAATGCTTTTCTCTAAACTTAACCAAGTGGTTGTGTTGTCTAAACCTAAAGGAGCCTTTTTGTTTGTGCTCAAACCATAACGTAACATAGGCGTTGGCCCCTAATGACCCACATCTCTGGTGCTTATAGTGACCGATAACGGCTATTTAATGGCCTGATAACAGTCGAATCGTGTGCACCTGGTCTGGTGTGACCAGTAGATTTTGGTTGCTAATGTTAACTAAGTCATGTTAGTTGACTTACTAGCATGTCGAGAAGGAGGCTGAATAACGCTACAAACTTACGCAAAATTTTGACAAAGAAAAACTGGCATGGCCATTTTCAAAGGGCCCCTTGACCTCTGACCTCAAGATATGTGAATGAAAATGGGTTCTATGGGTACCCACGAGTCTCCCCTTTACAGACATGCCCACTTTATTATAATCACATACAGTTTGGGGCAAGTCATAGTCAAGTCAGCACACTGACAGCTGTTGTTGCCTGTTGGGCTTGAGTTTGCCATGTTATAATTTGAGCATATTGTTTATGCTAAATGCAGTACCTGTGAGGGTTTCTGGACAATATTTGTCATTGTTTTGTGTTGTTAATTGATTTCCAATAATGAATATATACATACATTTGCATAAAGCAGCATATTTGTATTAAATACTTGTCAAATCTCCCTTTAAGGTACATTTAGAAAAGATAAAAATGTGTGATTAATTTGCGATTAATCAATTTTAACTATGGACCATCATGCGATTAATCGCGTTTAAACATTTTAATCGATTGACAGCCCTAATAATAAAAGATTGATACTTGACGTCCGTGTATCTACAATATTGCCACACAAAATATCGCGATACTATTCTGTATCGGTATGTTCCCCCACCCCTAAAACATATCTGTGCACTTTTGAGGTTACGTCTAATACTGTGTAAACTAAGCCTTAAATCACAGATTAACATGCTATATTAAGGTCATTATTAGGCCGCCTCAAGACCCCTTAATATCTTTTCAACTTGCCAAGAGAGACCAGCTCTTTGATTTCAGATTAATTTAGCTCTGACTTCCGAGCAGAGGTAACACAGTACATGAAAGCTCTTCTGCTTAATTCAGTTTGGACCTCAGGGACCGATAGCGAAACTGCTTCCTGTGATCGCAGACAGTCATTTCCACAAAGTTTCCCAGAGATACGGCAGCATGAATAATAACGGAGCGGGACCAGAGTGGCCTTACAGATAAAAGTAAACCAATTGAATGGGTCGATGAATGGACGAGGCAGGCAGCCAATCTATTTGAGCACACAAGGTACAATAATGAGAGAGCTTTACAGTCAATAATAAACCTCTGTACAGAGCAGGATATACAGTAAAACATCACCAGGAATACTTCAGCTTTTTTACACAGCACACTTTTCTGTCTGCTGTGTGATAGAGAAAGCAGGCAGATGTGTATTTATTCTAACAATTGTCAGCTTATTGGATGATTTCTGAGGCCTAAAACCTGGCTGGATGGATAGTTTGTACAATGAAGTCAGAGCAGGAGTGACCACTGAGAACACTAAAGTCACATGCTGTGTATTTTTGCTGGGAATTTGGGGAATTTACCTTTTTTCCATTTCCTCCACCAGAATTTAATTACTGGCAGGGTGGAGAGGGCTTTAAAACATAATTTAGACAATGCTTTATATTCTAGATCCGTAATTTCCTAACAATTTCCAAGTTTCCTGGAAAGAAAGAACGATGGAATTTGGGTCTAATCATTGGGAAAACTGAGAATGTTCTGCGACAGTTATTTTATTCAGAGTAGGACTGCGGATTGATTGTTCAGTTTATTAAACATATAGGGCTGTCCTCGACCAAAGAAATTCTTAGTCGACTAACACTTGGACGATTTTGTCGACAAATCGATTAGTTGATTTAATCGACAGCTCTGTAAAACTGAGTTTCTCCACGAAGAATCACACAAAGCACCACTTTAAATCTTGTGTTTACCAGAAATGTGCTCACAAGTTTCTTGGAAATAAGTCATTTCAGCATGAAAAAAGAATAAAAAATGACTAATTGACTAAAGAAATCTTAGTCGACTACGACCAAAACAACTGGTAAGTTGACTAATGACTAAGTGGTGGCAGCCCTAAAAACATCTGAAATAGTGAAAAATGCCTGTCACAATTGAGTCAAAGTTGACGTCTTAAGATGTTTTGTTATGTCTGACCAACAGTCCAAAACCCAAAGATATTTAATATACTATACTATACTATACTATACTAAGTTAGAAACACTGATTTTTTTTACATTTTTGCTTGCCAAATGACTTAAACATTTAAGTCAATTTGTTGAAAGAAATTTCCTTGAACTGCTTAATTTGAATAATAATAAACTTTCTTTTTAGTGTCATAAAGGGTACCACTTTGCTTTGATAGGTCACGAAAATGACTCAACCATGAATCAGCTGACTGTCAACAGGACATTTTTTCAACAGACCAGGTAGCAGCAAGGTACATATTATTATTTATTAAAAGTTCAACACACTACCTATAACTTATAATCAAATTGCATCGGTTTAGCAGATTTTTCAGAGTTTTTCATGTAAAAATTAAAGCCAGACATTATAACTTTTCTGAAAAGCAGCCACTGTGGCCAAAAGTGGAGATTACTGTTGAAAAATCCACCATAAACTACTATAAGATAGTCATACCAGACCCTGTGAGGCTTTAGTGGCTTGAACATAGGTGTGTTTTACCTGTGGGGTCAAAATTTGTCTGAGGGTAGCGAGATGATTGGAAAAAAATCTCAGCTAAACAAAATTAATTTTTTTTCAGATTTGCTTTTCCCTTGTGAAATACTAGAGCATTTTAACCTCTTTAGGCCTCCAGATATTATTTTAAATTGGTCACTGGTAGACATATGAAACCAGTGACAAAGGCTCACAAGTAGACCTACCTTCGTTGGGACCCGCTGCTCTAAAATGTGAAATGTGAATACATGTCATTTAGGTTCTGAGGCACCTGTTAACATTCAATCCCCGGCTTGACGTGGCCTCTGCATCAACGCTACCCAAACAATGATCACCTACAGAGTGTAGCGGCACCTCTGCCCCGTACCTGTCATAGGTGGCCACCATGAAGTTGAGCAGCAGTCCGATCGACTGCTCCACATTGATCTGGTGGGTGGTGGGCAGCCGCTTGTTGAGCTGGTAGTAGATGGAAGACAGGATGGTCTCCAGCCGCGACACGTTGATCTCAGCGTTGTGGTCCAACGTGTTGAGCCCGTTGTCACGAAATGCTTCAATCATGTTCCAGACATCCACCAGATGAACTGTGAGGGGGGAAACAGACAGACCGTGATCAGACTGTGACTGCATCTGTATTTATGTTGGAACAAACCCTTCTATAGTTGCATGGTGTCATAACAGTTGAAATGAGAGGAAAATCTTTTTGCTCTTACGGTTGCATCTCTTCTGCACAAACCGGAGTTTGCAGGCCGTCCTGTAAGTCGACAACCTGATTACATCAAAGTTTTGAGCTCCTGCAAAACAAAAGCATAAAGAAAGTCTAAAAAAAGCCGACCTCAGATTAATGCTATGCCTGTTCAGTTTAATGAAATAAAATGAAAGTCTTTCCAAAACCAATCAGGCTAACAGGAGGTACATTTTAACACTACCAGTGTTTGTGTGGGAGGAATTACACTGTACGTGTGAGGGACCACACATCTCCTGCGCAACTTGGAGCCAGTCAAAGAATTACATGACTATGAATAGTGAAAAGAGATTTCTCTCGGTCGCCTCCACTCACTCATCTCCATGAAGAGCTGTCTCTTCTCCACCATGGCCTTGCCCCGTTTACTGCCTTCCTCGATCATTCTGTGGCACATCACACAGCAGAGCATGCAACGCTTACTGTTCAGACGGCAGCATGTTAATAACACAGAATCAATCAGAAACCATGCAAGAGAAGATGATTAATATATATATTATTAGTGCAATTACAGAAAATGTTTCAGACTTATAATTCTGACTTCTAATTTTAAAAAGACTAAACATAAATGATTACATAAAGCTCATAAATGAACATGTACATGTGAGCTCCTGATCGCTGGTATACCAGAAGGATGCAATAAGTTATTTCATCTTTATTATTTACCCTGTACATCAAGGACTATATTAGTCATCACTGCAGCTATTCACTATGGAGTATATGGCTTTGGTTGGCTTTTTAAGAGATGATGAAACCAGTTATAGGGATGAAATTAACAGTATTTTTTTGAGTGGTACACCAAAACATTTGTTGTTTTGAAGGACTCTGAAAAGCTAGCCTAATAATCAGACTGAACTGTCAGCTTGTTTCACTTAATGCACTATTTGAATCGCTGGAAATATTAGAGATGTGGGATTCTGTTGAAGATACTGAAAACCAGAGATAAATTATAATTTATTTAATTTAAAGGGTCACTGACTGTACCTATCTGGGCTCAGTCATACAGCAGGGAGTTGTGTAGGTGCACTAAGAAAATTTAATTTTGGCAAAAATGTGACTTTTATTCAATGGAATAGTTCAACATCTTGGGAAATACACTTATTCGCTTTATCGCCAAGAGTTAGACGAGAAGATTGATACCACTCTCATGTCATGTATGCTAAATATGAAGCTACAGCCAGCAGCCTGTTAGCTTAGCATAGCATAAAGACTATAAACAGGGGGAAACATCTAGCCTGGCTCTGTTAAATGGTAACAAAATCCGCCTACCAGCACCTCTAAAGCCGTCTAAATAACACATTATATCTCATTTTTTAAATCCATACAAAAAAAAAAAAAATGTAAAAACATCAGGTTGTGGGTTTACGAAAGAGTTCGTGTGCTTGATTATTCCTTAGGTAACCAGGCAGGAAGAAAATAACAACCTTTCCAAAAATGTTGAACAATTCCGTTAAAGTGATGTCAATCTGTATTTAACCTTAAAATCAATTGAACAAAGATGATAAAAATGAATTTTTCCCACAAAGACTTTAATCTTCAGGATGCCGGTATGAGATGCTGTACGGAGGAGCAAAAAAGGATTTTCATCTCTTTCACACCAAAGACTCATCATCTATTGAACTATTTAAACTTTAACTTTTGTTCTGACGTCTGATTCAACTTCAGTGTTGACTCTGATGAGTGTTTTCAAAGAGGATTCATTGCTCGTGTCTGTTTTTTGTTTCAACATAGTGCTCATACTTGTGGAAGACAAATTCCCTTTGAAACAATACAGGTTTCCTTATTCCATTCATTCACTCATTCAAGTCTCATCAGGGCTTTTAATTTTGTGGTACAAGTCATTTCTTCAGGTGATATTTTTTTTTAAACATGGGGAAATTTAATTTGAAACGGATCTTGTTCTTATTAAATGATGACATGTAATAGTAGTATCAATATATTAGTAGCATAAATTTGTGGTATAATATATTGGAAAATAGTATTATTTTTTTTTAGACTATACGGGACAGATACACTATGTCTTACTTAAGAGCTTAAGATTTCAATATTTACCTGTCGCTGGCTGAATGTCAAACAAAGTGAAGCCCTAACCGTCGACCCTGTTGAGAGAAGCCATATTGGAAGAGTTAGTGAGGATGTCTTACGACTTGATGTCACCATTACTATGAGAGATAAGCTATTCCTCGCTGACAAAATGTAGTTGACTCTTGAATAAGTAATTAACACCTCCCGTCTCTCCCTCCTTCAAGAACTTCATTAACTCTCAATTTGTGCTTTTGTCTCCCCTCCCTCTCTTCCTGTATAGTTATCGGTGAGCTGGCTGGGGAACACTCCAGCGCCCGTGGTCTGTGCAAATGATAATTCTCCATGACATCCCGCTCAGCAGCGACTGCCTCCTGTGGGCTAATGACACCGACTGAGAGTTGCTAAGGAAGCACTTAATGATGAGGGACACAGAGCACATTACAGCCGGCAAATGAGTGAGGAGCGCTTGGTGACCCGAACAGCCTCGGACCAGGCGCCCCAAACATGCCTGGATCACATGCATGTTCGCTGACCGGGGGGGGGGGAATCAGCTGACCAGCTGACCATCTGACCAGCAGAGCATGAGGAAACCAAGGTTCTGCTATCCTCAGGAAGTCTACACACAGGCAGGATTTCTCAAATTTTTTTTTTGCATTGCTTGTTTCTTCTCAGTGATCTCTATTGTTTTTGTAAATTTCCCCACTGTGGGACTAATAAAGGAATATCTTTTGACAGAGCCTCTTTCCACTCACTAACTTACTACTGTGGCTTGTGTTAAGTGGTTGTTATTGCTGGTTACAGGCACCAGCAAGGTTCTTTAAAAGTGGACCCCGTCAACTGAAATGCAGTCAAGCATTATTTATTTTTTTATTTAAAACAATAAGTTTTTTAATCAGGTTTACTACTAATGATTACTTTAGTGATTAAAGGACCAATGTGTGGCATTTCAGGGGATCTATTAGCAGAACTGGAATATAATATTCCTAATATTATAATCAAATTATAATATTGCAAATTTCCCCACTGTGGGACTAATAAAGGAATCATCTTATCTTAATGTTTTCATTAGAGTATAATCACCTGAAATTAAGAATCATTGTGTTTTCGTTAGCTTAGAATGAGCCCTTCATATCTACATAGGGAGCGGGTCCTCTTCACGGAGTCCGCCATGTCACACTTGTGAAAATGTGGTAACGTGAGCCGCAGAGTGCAAAACCGTGGTACCGCCAGCCGCCGTCTGATATCCATTGCTCCTAAAGTAGTGTTATTATGGTAAGGATGGTCTCTGAGTGAGGTGAAAGGCGTTACCACGGTTATGCACTCGGCGGCTCACGTTACCGCAGTCTTAGAAAGGGAGGAGAGAACAGGGGGGTACTCAGTTGGTTGCAATCTGCAACCGCACCACTAGATGGCACCAAATCCTACACACTGTACCTGTAAGTCTATGAAGAGTTAAAGGGAGTTAAAGTAAAAAAAAAAATACATAAGAAAAAAAAAATAAGCCCATCACTAGAGCTGCAATAATTAGTTGATTAATCTGCTATATTATTATCTATATCAGACATAACAGAAAACTGATCACTAACTATTTTGATAATCAAATAATTATTTTGGTAATTTTTTAAGCAAAAATGACAAACATTACATTACATTGTTACAGCTTCACAATTGTGAGAATGTAATGCTTTTCTGTGTCATATATGATAGTTAATTGAATATTTTTAGGTTCTGGAGTGTTGATTGGACAAAAGAAGACATCTGAAGACGTCACCTCGGGCTCTCGGAAGTTATAACGGGCATTTTCACTATTTTCTGACATTTTATGGACAAAACAATTCATTGATTAATCGACTAAATAATCTGATTAATCAATAGTTAAAATAGCCTTTAGTTGCAGCCATACCCATCACCATTTCCCAGAGCTCAAGGTGACGTCTTTACGTGTTTTTTCCAACCAACAATCCAAAACCCCAAAAATATTGAATTAATGATGATGTAAGAAAGAGAGAAAAGCAGAAAATCCTCACTTTTGAGAAGCTGAAACCAGAGAATATTTGTCATGTTTGCTTGAAAAATGACTGAAATGATTAATCTCTTATTAAAATAATTGCTCATTAATATTTTTGTTGTGCAACTGATCAATTAATTGACTGATATGGCTGCATTGTAATACAGCAATAAACCACTTTGTGCTAAATTAAACAGCAATTTCACTGCTCTGAAACAATCATATGGCTCTTTGCAGCTCAGTCAAATCCTGACAATAACTCAGTCAGGATTGATGGTTCACTTTGGCCATGATGGCACTTGAAAACAGTTGGTCAGCCTAATTACATATTTAATGGCATCCTAAATGGGACAACACACACACTCTGTATTTTCAGGGTTAACATGTCAGAGGAGCACTGCTGTAGTTTTGGGGGGGGGAAACATTAGCTATGCAGTGGGAGAACCAACAGACACATGTCAGCAAAATAACACAATGCTTCATTGTAAATATTCAGCCTATGAAGTAACTGCAGAAATTCATGAGTAGGCAACTCAGGCCTTGGCATTGGCAGGCAATGTTTGGAAAAATGTGAGCGGTGCATGACAGCAAATTAATGCAGGAGTTGATCATTTCATGTTAGATAAGGAAACAGAGATTAATAATTCATAGACAAAATTAATTCACAGACCAGAGCACATTCAAAGGCACAGACTAGAATCAGTGTGAATTCATGGGATTGCATTCACTCATTTGCACATAAATAATCATAAAATCATAATAATATTATGTCAGCCCCCTTTCTGATACAGTAAGACTGTGGTTATCATTATAGGCCCGTAAAGGTGCATTTTTACTGTAACCACACCTTCAGCTGCTTCGAGGTAATGACAACATCCTTTGACGCGAGTCAACATAAGGACTTTACTGCAGTACCTCCCTTCCGCTGATATCATCCACTTCTCGGTTTCTACAAGCCTCATTTCTCACACTGAGCCATCCTGCAACACTTCTAATTCACTTCTCATAGCTCACACGCAGCCATATTGCTGATTTAACTGCCTATTTACCTTCTTTCCGCAATGGGAACGGTGTGTCGTGATGTCCATACATTTTTGGGGGGGATAACAAACAATGGCAATCCTGCATCTTTTCTATTTTCACTGGTGTCTCGATTAGCAGAGAGCTGGCCTTTACCGGAGGAAAATCACGCAGGTTGCGTTTAGAGCATCATCATCCTCCTCCTCATCCTCGGCAGCATCAGATGGGGAGGATAAAGTGGTCCAGGGTGAATAAGGAGGATATTTCCTCCGTGATTCACAGCCGCACTCTCACCTTTGATGAATCCACGCGTGTGTCCGCCGACGTTACAGCTGTCCGAGCGATGAGAGACGGCTCGGACGATCCATCATCGTATATCAGCCTCCTTTCCCGTCTCATTCGACTTCAGTGTCGGTAACTGCGGTTGTAGCCGCACAGAGAGATGTACAAGCCCCCCGCTCCGCTCGGCTCGGCATCATCAGCGACCCAGCGGCAGAGGACGGCAGAGCAGAGCGCGAGCAGGCACGGAGATGCCATGCGCGACCACCTACTATACTTTACGCATGTGCGCACGCACGCTGGTTAAAGGCGCACTACTACTATTGCTGCTTTTACTCTGAATTATGATCCTCAGCATCATAGAGAGGAGATGAAACAAGAACACAGATTAAATTTAACTTAAAGGGACTCTCCAGTGATTTTATATTGTACTTTAATACAGTTTGGGGATTCAAAAGAGACAGATTTAAAGAAAAGAATGAACAAAATCAAAGCAGCATAGTCAATAGGTATTCTGACTATGAGTCAAGCTCCAAGAACACTTGATCCTACATTTCCCATAATGCAAAGCACTAGTCTGTGTGGGAATTTCCCCCCATTCTGTATTCACATTTTTCACTATCTTAAAGGAGTCATATCAGTCAATTAATTGATAAGTCGCACAACCAAAAAATTACTGGCAACTATTTTAATAAGCAAATTATCATTTCAGTCATTTTTCAAGCAAAAATGGCAAATATTCTCTGGTTTCAGCTTCTCAAAAGTGAGGATTTTCTGCTTTTCTCTTTTCTTACATCATCATCGATTACATTTTGGGTGGGTTGGATAGTTGGTCAGAAAAAACAAGATACTTAAAGATAGGGTCGGCGATCTTGGAGAGCTAGTATAATTTGAAAGTAGCATGCCTCAGGAGCTCCGTCTAAACCCACCCCCTCTCCTCAAAAATCGTAACTACTTTACATTTTTCATAGCTTTTTCATCACTAAATTCACTTCTGAAAAATTTTGAGGCGAGAAATCAACTGTGTAGATTTAGAATATTGACAGTTTTACGATGTTAGATGGCGAATCAAACATTTGCTTCACCGTTGTCGGAGTTTAGAAGCTCCACAAACTGCCAGCAAAGCTAGCTAGCTCCTGCCGGGATCGCCACCTCTCCAGCCGGGCAGTCACTCACACAGACCGCTATGAGCTGGCTGGAGCTCTCTCAAGAGACCGTCTCGTAGACGAGGGGCTTTTATTTCCTTGTTGACGGAAAGTTTGCTTAAATATTACAACACAAATGTCCATTATAAATTAACATGTGTTTATCTGCCTTTTTGGAGTTGAAAAGCTCCACAATCGCCCGCAGGGGTAGCTCGCTGGAGAGCCGGCCACAGAGCAGCAGAGTGGCGAGGGAATGAGCAGCCTCTGAGGGGGCAGAGAGATACCTGCTGAGACAACACAACCCTTTTTAACATTACTCTAATATCTGGAGGGAGATCAGCCCACTCTTTTGTTTCTGTAACCGAAAATGCAGTTTGAGTAACGTAAATTTTATCGAGCAATGTTTTATATCCGCCGTCTCCCCTCGTTGATAATCCTGTTTGTCTGACTTCACTATGAGCTGTTAGAATAAATAGTTTAAACCTGCAGTATCTTATAAAGTAAACTAACAGAACATAAACAACTAAATCAAAGTTGTATTTTTCGATACTATTGTAATAGTGGTACGAGTTCGTGCTCGTTGTCCAGTGTTTTAAGAGCTGGTTTAAAGGCTAAAGCCTCATCTAGCATACTGCAAATACATCACTTTAACCGTTTCATACTACATACTACTCAGGAATACAGCCACATGACAAGTAACCGCAGCAGTGCTACTGCAGGGCTGAGTTTTCTCTTCGATTCTCCAGGAAACGTGCGGCGGCGACGCGCTTTGAGTTCAGGCTGGTGCACGCCAAGGGTAGATAACGAGCAGGGAGGCAGCGAGGCATCTGATTGGTTCTTTACAACTGGGCGCAGAAGCAGTGATTGGTAGATGTTTTTACAGGATTAGAGCAGCTACAGATGACGGATCTTTTCCGGTCTTTTTTCAGAGCTCATAAGTAATGGATCGCTGTTCGGGTTGTAAAGACCATTTCAACCAATATAACAAATAGTGTATACTGGATAAATCGCCAACCCTGCCTTTAAACAACCAGTGTGTAGCATTTAGGGGGATCTATTAGCATAAATTGAATATATTAATAAGTATGCTTTCTTTAGTGTATAACCACCTGAAAATAAGAATGAGCCGTTTGTATCTACATACGAGTCCTCTTCACGGAGCCGGCCGCCATGTTTTTACAGCCCAGAACAGACAAACCAAACAATTGCTCTAGAGAGAGCCACTCACGTTTTTGTGTCAGCCGCCATAGTTCTCCTACACGCTTGGCACACGGGAGAAGTTTCAGTTGGTTGCAATCTGCAACCTCACCGCTATGCCGCCAAATCCTACACACTGTATGTTACTTAACATAGAAACACACTCCCAGTCAATACATCATTGACCCTGCCGACTTATGTTGTAGTCACCAGTTTATTATATTTGTCAACATAAAGAAATCATGTTTTGTCCATCCGTTTGCTCATTTGGCATGACGGATGGCCCTAAATACGGTACAACAATGCCCATGAGCATAACAAATGTGATAGGGTAGCACATGCCGGATTTCAAAATCAAGCACGGAGCCTTTTTCAGAACGCCGAAACACATAAGCGTATGTCTATTGTGATGTTTACCAAGTGAAATGCTAGTATTTTGTCCTCCTTGATTTTGAAATCTGGGATATGCTACCTTCACATTTCTTTGTGCTTAGCCTATTGGACTTGGGGTCTAGCACTCCACCGTGAATCCCATTGTTGAAGCGCAACGTCCTTTACCAAAACCCAATGCCCATGAGCCTCAGAAGAAGCCAGTCAAAGGTGCAAATCAGAGCAGTAGCAAATTCAAAACACTTTGTGATGTTGCTACAAATAAAACACGGTGCCATATTTGCAAAATTCATCCAAAATTGACCCAGAATTTTTCCACAGTGACCATTAGTAGTGCACATAAGAATTTAAGCTTGCTGATTGGATGTTTCTTGCCAAAATGCACCTGGGGGTCGTTAAATTCTCCCCCAAAGTTTTTATGCTTGTGCTTTTGAGTTTTTACCAAAGAAACAGATATTTTCTAAAGCAGTTGTATTTTTTTTTTAACTGATGATTCAACCTGGATAGTATAACGTCGATCCAAACTGTAGAAGAGTTATGAAACATTGTCTATGGGAATAATGAATGGGAGTTTTACTTCCAGAACCAGGGATGCCAGATATTAGACCATCCCTGCCTCCTAAATGCCTACTTCTGTCAAAGGTCACACCTCCAGTTTATTACTCGGGCTTTTAAAATTTGAAAGTTTGAAGCCCAATCTGAGATAACTCTGCTGACATTGTACACAGAAGACACTCTACAGCTGTTTTCATAGCTTTTAGTACTCATATTGTTGAGTAAACTGAACTTCAGGTGGCCCTTACACCCCTCTGTGTGAAACAAGCACCAGTAAACACACACAAAATGCTTTTCTTTTCATTATTTATTCATAATAGTCTATAACTTCTGATAAAATACACTTTGTTTACAAGTGCTGATTACTATATTACATTCACCCGGAGTTTAAATGGAGACAGAATGACACAGACATATTAAACAAATTCACTTGGTGATAAACGTGACATTTCAAAATGGTGGTTATTGCCTGTGACACTTTCCGGACAGTTCTATATGAACTGCTCTTCTGAATGCACACGCAACAGGTAACTTCAATGACAGCGGGGACGGCTGCCTGACTCACATTTCAGTCCTTATTAACAAAGATGTCAGCTGCCTTTTGGGTTGATTGATTGTTTTTGTTAATTGTTTTTGCCGTGCAATCCAGTCCCCAACTCGACATGAGTAAATACAACATCCTAACACCACATTCAACCAAATAAGACCTAAATATTTATGGGGGGTAAATTAAAATTGTGTTAACAGAATCAAATACTGGTACACCAGTTTTAGTGAAATGACTATGCTTCAATATGTGGAAATCTCTCCTAATTCTATCCCTACCATCTTAAAACCAATTTTCCACAAGACATAACCCCCCCAATTTAATAACAAATACATTTAAAATGGACTTTGATTAATCCACTGACCTAAGAAGGTACTTTAAAAACATATCTTTTTGTTTTCATTAGGTAATGACACAAATGTAGACAGCTAAAAGGGTACACACATAAAGACAACATCTCTATGGAAAAATATAGACCAACAGATCCATTAACAAAAGCTGGGCAATACAGAATATTATTGATACCTGGTCAATTTGAATTATTATAAAAGTCAAGTTATTCTCTGTCCAGTCTAAACAAAATTATAGGAAAAAACGGACAGCCAATATATTATTATAGTAAATACCCTGTTGATTTTCAAAAACAATTAGCAAATAGATTTTTTTAATATTAAAATATATTAATTAAAATATATTACTTTATGATTACTATATTACTTTCTTTAAAGGTGACTTTGGCATATTACCTTGGAAATAATTGCTATGAAACAGGCCTACTTTGCACCTTCAGGAGATTTCAAAATAAAGTTGATGCGTCTTAATTTGCAGCATGAACACCCGAAAAACCTGCCAAGGCAACGCTTCACACTGGCCCTTTTTGCATGTTAATATGTGGTAAATAAGCATTTATACTGTGTTAACGTCATCATAATGCAGCAGTGTTCACACCACAAACGTGCTGGTTCATCTTTGTACATCACACACATATTATTGTACATTATATAAACATATTTGTGCTTACGATACTTCATACCACATTAAAATGGTGAGAAACGCTCTCAATTCTCTGGAAAAAAAGGCCATTTTAAAGTGAAGTGTTACACTCGCTTGTTACTCGGTGTCATATTGTACCTCCAAATTATTTTGTAAAACCAAAGCATGCTATGATAAAGCATTTAGCGTTTTAGCATAACGTACTGTTCTTCTCCATATTCTTTCCACAGTAAAAAATATTTTGTAAATAACAGGATACACGCAAGCAATGTGTGCTGCACGAATAAAATAAAATACATTTCTACATCTAGGCATATACCGTAAATAAGCAAATATTTACCATGGAAAAACAAAATTATCTTCATTTTCTCCCCTTTGCCTTGAGTGTTTTTTTACTGTTTGCCACTGCTGATCTACAGTATCTATAGAGACATACAAGCATCAGAAAACCCACCTCACTGGAGACAATATCTACAAACTGGCTTTTTTGGGGAGAAAATGAAGGTTCACACATTAGGAAGTGACTCAAGACCTTAACCTGGAATGGAAAAGATCTCAATTTGCCAAAAGGAACATATAGGCATTTTTTAATATATAAATGATTCTTCTTTTTCCCCTATGTTTGAATGTAAGTGCTATACACAGTTCTATATCCAGGTGGTTTTCAAGTGCTTCGCCTTGTAACTGTTAGTCAAAAAATGATGTGATGTGCAATCCTCACAAGTCGATTTTATGGCATCATTCAAAACTCCATTTATATTCTCTTTCTAAAACTATTTCTAGTTCTTAAATCTGAGTGTGTTCAGTAATAAATGTACAGTTTTTATATATAAAATAGTTACTGTGAGTTGCACTTCCCTGCCATGCGTGCATAAATGCCAGGAGGTACTCTACAACCAATGATTATCATTAGCGGACTTTTTTTGCCTTTAAACCATAACTGATTAGGCCCATTAATAAAAAGTGTCAGTATTAAACACAACAGTCATTATGTTCTACAAAAATAGCAACATTCATTTTTCCATCCTTTTTTTTTTTTTTAAAACTACACATATATATAATATATATTTAAAAAAATATATCACACTAATCCTAGCCGAGTGCAAACATTGCCAGATTTTATATTTGTCATACATCTGACAGACTACTGATCTGATTGAAAACTGATTGACATTTCTTGCAAAAAATTGCACGAAACAACTTTTCATAGATGTTGGTGAAACAAAAGACAGTCCAGTGTAAATCCATGCCTTTCCAACAGTGACCACATGCTGGTTGTTTTGTCAGGAGTGCGGCTAAGCCCTTCACCCCGGCAGTGATTCTGTATTGATTCTGAATGACGTGCTTCTGCTTTGTGTCTTCAATACAAATCAAACCTCGATATCTTCTAATTATTATTAATTCCATATCATCGCACAACTAAACATGACACACACAGTTTCGAGGGGCCGATGCAGTCATCATGGCAGAAGGCACCGCATCCTTTGCACATGATCATCGCCTTCAGTCTGCAGTAGCATTTAGACTGGACGTCCTCCATGTTGGAGCCCTCCATGAACGACTGCTCGGGTGAGGGCTCGCCCTGGTTGCCGGGGTCTAACGAGTGACCGGCAGGTATGGTGGTGACAGTCACTGAGAAAGACATGACGCCGCCGTCGGCCTCTGATGAGGCCGTGGAAGAGCCGATGCCGGCAGTGCTGTGGTTCAAAGTGTGAGGTACAGACATGCTGATAGTGCCACCGTAGCACGACGCTGCCACGACTTCCTGATTATCGAGCGTTCTCTGGGTTTGAAAGGCAGACTGCCGCTGGTGACTGGGGTCCACTTGGGTAAGATATGGCTCGGAGTTTCCTTGGTTACTATTGCAGAGTTCGAGGTGCCTTCGGTGTGACTGAGAATAAGGGCTGGTGTCTTTGGCTGTCGCGCTGGTGCTGTTGTTATCTGCATTATCCTCTGATCCAGGCTCAGTCTTTACATGAATGCCCGCTGCTTCATCAGACTTGGTTATTGAGTATCCATGCTGCTCTGTTTTAACCCCAGAAACAGGAAAGAAACATTTCCTGGCAGGTTCTTCTTCCTTAGCCGCCTCCTCTCCTTCTGTGCTTTCCCTTTTTAAGCTGGACATAGACGTGTTTGGGATGACAGACTGGTGCAGTCTCTTGCTTTCTGGTCCTCGGCCATATGTGGACACATTGAGCAGGTAGTGTCCTGTCATGGCAGGCCTGGGCATCCTCTTACGACCCAGAAATCCAACCGAAATCCTGGATTGGTCTTGACGCTCTTCTGCATGCACCAGCTGATGGACTTTGTACTGAGGATGCTGAGGCCCCATACCACCATAAGGCTGGCTCTGCTGGCCTTTCCTCTGCATTAGAGCCTGCAGGATCTGCTCCTGAGTCTCCTTATCAGGAAGTTCCCTGTGGTTTCTCGTGTATTCTGAGAAAACTCCCGGTCGTCCCTCTGTATTGAACTGGTGGGACATCTGCTTTTCAGCCCTGTGCTCAGCAGAGTGTGGTGGCTTCCCCTTACTACCAGAGGGTAAGTTTGACATCTTCACTTCCACCTTAGATAGCGATTTTGGGAGGATCTGCTCTAATGGAACCTCTTTGCCCTGCAGAAGCTGAGTGACCAGCGGGTTATTTGCAGGGATACAGGAGCTGGTCTTGGTCGGTGATTGGTTTTCCTGTCCCTTCAGAGCTTGCACAGATGACGGAGTGGGTTGCATTTGAATGCCATCGGGTCCTGCACTGACAGTACCAGCAGAATGACCTTTGTGGTTTTCGTCAGTTTTGCTCGAGTAAGACGTTTGAGACCGGTCTGGGCTTAGCTGGCCAAAAGAGTCCAGTGGGCGAGAAGGAAGTGTACTGGTCTGACTGCTGCTGCTGGAGGCTGGTAACCTGGCTGATGCCTGTGGGGACGTTGGGCTCGGGCTGGGCGATGGTTGTGTACGCTCAGCACTGCCTCCCCCTGGCCCCGGGCCTGGCACCGCTCCCTTCGATGCAGATGATACCGCGGCAGCCGCCGCTCTCTGCGCTCGGGCAAGCTGGGCTTTGGCTTTGATGTCAGCCAAAGTGCGAGCACCAGTACGGCCCGGGCTACTGAGCGGGGCTGGGAGGGGAGTCCTGGGTGAGACTTGGCTAGGTGACAAAGGAACAGGAAGAATTCGTGACACTGGGATCTGCAAAGTGAAAAAAATGAGATGTTAGAGAATTATTTCAAGACATGCATACATAGGTAAATTAATAAAAAATTTAAATTACACCAGAAGTTTCTTCACAACATAGCTAAATAAACCACTTCTGTGTCACGTTGTCACCTCCTCAAAGTAGGAGTGTCACGATTTAGATACCAAATCGAAAATCGATCAAAATGAGCTTTCGATTTTGACCTTCGAAGTCAAAAGCAGGATCGGCGATTCTCCAGTATTTGTTTCCTCTCCACCCCCGCCTACTAGCGAAAATCCGAAGAAAAAAAGAAAAACACTTCAAAGACGACACAGCGTAGCTTACTGGTAGCCTGCAGTTGCACTTTGAGACACTATGGCCACAGCTGGAGTTGGAGATGACGGTGAAACAACAGAAATGTAAAATCCTCCTGATTCCCTGCAGTTACCGGTGCAACATTTTGCTTTCCCCGTGAGTTATTTAAACAACGAAACACATTGTTCACAGGAAAACTACAGTTTGTAGGCTGCAGAAGATTTAGAGACTACAGCAAGTAAGGGATAAAGTACAGCGAGCCGGTCATTGTTGTGAAAGAATCCCAGACAGGGCGAAGCTCCACCCCGACGCGAAGCGGAGGTGTCTCTCATCGCCCTGAAGGGGATTCTTTCACAACAATGACCCGCTAGCTGTACATTATCCCGCTTATTACACGGCTACTTACTGAAGAAATCAATATTTTGACTCAAAAACGGTCCGCCAGAGTCCGACATCAGAGCTGCGCCCATAGCAACGGTCTGTTCTACATAGCAACGGTCTGCTATACAGAAATAACAGACCGCAGAACGCCGTGATTGACCAATCAGAATCGAGTATTCAACACAGCCGTGTAATAACCAAAGATAACAGCACTCAGCAAACTGTTTGGCCATTTCAGCCATGGTTGCGCTATCTCCATTTATTATCGATTTGTATGGTAAAGCGGGGTTTACGCTCGCTGTAGTGTTAAGCATGTGGGCGCCGACAGAGACTTCATGATGCATTTAGGTGTGTCTCATAAACTCTGAGAAACTCAAGCTGTTGTTGTAAAGTTCCCTCCTGCCTTCTATTACATATATTAAACTAGAATGGCACTCGGAGAGCGCAGACCTCCGCCAAGGTGCGTGACTTTAAAAACAGATCACAGCTCTAAGCTGGCGGTACCGTGAGCTGGTCAGCTTATTATTAACACGGTGTGTTTCCGTGTTACGTATTGGCGGATGCCTCTCTCATTCAGCCCCTTTTTTCTTTCTCACCGCAGACGGCCAGCAGCTCCCGCACCTCGGAGTCTCACCACATATCCACACACGTATCTCTCTGCTCTCAGAAGGAAATAGGCGTGGTCACACGTCATCAACGCGTCATCAGTTACACTGCGCATGTGTTATACCCTGTGGTCTTAATGCGCAGGTGAAAACATAACCTCTTTGGCCCAAGGCCTTTGGCCTTGGCGGAGGTAATAAATTATTCAAATTTGACCATACTGTATCGCCTTAGTGTGGTACATTCCCAAAAAATATCACGCTTGATACCATGTTGCCCATCTTTTTAAAGAAGGATTTGAAAATGTAAATGACAGTTTTCAGGGCATAAACCCAATGATCTGTTGATCTTTATGAATTTTTGAATGAAACAAAGGCATGGCCGTCAGTGCTGAAAAAAAGCGCTTGGATCGAAAATCGAATCAAAATATGACCTTAAAAGCGAAAGTCAAATCGAATCGTGACATCCCTACCTCACAGCTACAAAGCCTTTGGGAAGTAGCTAATTTAGGGATTTACTGGGGAAGCTAAGACTGTTTGGAACACATTGAGCTTAAAGATCAACAGCAGAGAAATGCAGGAGGGGTTTGAGAAATTTCTATGGACATTTTGATCATTTTTGACACATTTTTTGCCATCTAACTGCTGTGAATCCAAGCTGCCTTCTGTAACGAAGCAAGCTACAAACTTCTAAGAGCCACCTTTCAAGCCTACAAGTGGTGATTTTTTTTTGTAAACTCAAAAGATAGATAGATCAGAGGAGACTTTCCCGTTCACAGACATTTTTCCTACCTTGAGTGGTGGAACCCTCTGATTTGTTGCTGAAGTCGGTGTAGCAGGGCTGGATATGGATGACGCTGGAGGAGATACAGAGGAGACTGAGGACACTGAGGAAACTGAGGACATGCGGGGCCTTTTCTCTGGTGTCAATTCATCCCCAATCTCACTGAGAGATTTTCTTTTCAGCGGCTCTGAGGGCCCACTGGGCTCAGAGATGACCTCTTCGCTCTCCTCAGCAGGCTTAACCACAGACACCGGCTGATCCTCTTTTAATTCTGAACCAGCCTGTGGTGGATGGCTCTTCACAGGTGACTGGGGGAGTTCAGCTTTCTCCTCCTTCACTTCCTCTTTATGCTCCTTGTCAGGCAGTGTCCCTGCCGCGGCCCGTTCAGTCTGCCTCTCAACCTCTGGTGTTTTCACTGCAGGTGTCGGCCCAGACTGTGCTGCTGCGTTCAACTTGCGATCCTCAGCGTACTGTGAACGCCGAGTCTTCATGGGCTCTGTGGTGGCGACTGGCTCTCTCTGAGCAGCCTTCATGTCTTTCACAGCGGTGGTAGTAGCATCAGTCTGGCTGCTGTCCTTGGTGCCCTTGGGATCCTCTGGTGCTTGAGCGGCAGGTCCTGTCTGATGAGAGGGGGACCGGGGCCGGGCAGACTCCTGATTCAAATCAGCCTTTGTCAGCTCTTTGGATTCCTCAAAGCTGAACCCAGAACTATACGGAGAGTGAAGAGAGAGGTAAAAAGACAGACAAAGAATACATCCATAAATCAATTGATTAATTTCTTAAAAGGAACACAGAGATTTTATAAAACACTGAGCTTTTAAAGGAATTGTTAGGATTACACATTAAGTTGGGCTTTGAACGTGACAGTAGCCATGTTTCATTAACGTATTTTTATGCGCACTTTGAAGTATCACATTAGAAAAGCTGTATGGAAATATGGAAAAAACTTTTTACGCTCGCTTGAGGTGTTTTTTTCCTTTGTCGTAAAAGAGTTGATGCGCTAAATGGATTATGGCCGAATAAATTCTGACGTGGCGAACCTTTACCTCACATGACTGATCAGCTGTTTTTGCTGTCAGTGTTTTCCCGGATATATATTTATGTTGTCTTCGTCTTTCCCCAATTGAAACAAATTCCTGAAGACCTCTCTCCATTTTTCTATCAAAGATGGGTTAGATGGCCAATGCGACTTGTGGCCTATAGCGCAAATGTCTGACGAAACTACCCTTTGCGTAGCAGAGTTTATGCGCTCCAAACTAATTGATGGAATTATTATATATATATTTATTAAATGCCTAATTCGCATTTCTTTTCTGCGAATTTCAAAAATTAAGAACATACTAAAAACAACAACCTAGCTGCTAGTTTCTGTTTAATCTAACTTTTTTTTAAACAAAAGTTGCTCAGATTCCCTACATTTGTGTTCATTTTGACATCAAAAGTTGCATGAATTAACTCATAGTAAAACAGCAAAACATATTCTACACGTGAGGGATGAGATGCCTTAGTATGAAGTATGAGAGGCGAGCAGGAAACTTAAAAATTGGAAATCATCCGTTCAGTCTTTTGCATATCATCCAGTGAGACCGCTTCAATTGGCATCTTGATCAATCAATAAACTTCCAAATTAGATATTTTTTAAGCAGCGAACAGGTCGATTCAATTTAATATGGCCTATCTTATAGCAATATGATGTTGTTGGATACAAAGCAATTCAATACAGTGTGATGAATACTTTCAAACACTGCAATTCTACTAATAATGTAGTTGCATGTTCCCGAGAAGAAATCTTACTCCTGTAATGTGAGCGTGAGATGAGGGTGGTGTTTGGATCCTATTTGGAATCTCATTCAACTCTAAATAATCTTTTCAAACACGCCACCATTTAATAACAATGCAAGTCTGAAATGATATATCCAATTATGTTCATGACGTGAAGAAAAAAATCCTCAGGAAAAGTAAGACTGACTGTTTGTAGGTCCTATGGATATAGGGCTTTTAATTTGAAAGGAACTGTCTTTTGGCGTTTGGAAAGTATGAAAAAAATATGCCTTCCAACTTCTCTAAAGCTGGATCGGATTAGTGAATTGATAAATAATATATCATAGAGGAGAACGTACTTTTCACCGTAATAGTTTTCAAAGAAGGCTTCCTTCCAGAGCTCAACTCTCTTTTCCTTCTCAATTTCTTGGCGCATTCGTAGCTGCAACTCAGGAGTGAATTCCCCTGTGAAGAAAAAAGTTACATAATAAAATAAGAAAATTTACACTTATGTGTAGTGGCATAGCACCTTGGTGACATATTTTTTCTTTGAATATGAACTGAATGCAGTTATTAGCAGACTGACCCTCAGCCAGTCTCTCCTTCCAAGACTGAGCTGCTGATGTGAAGAACTCATTGTTCAAGGCAGAACTAGTGACCTTCAGAAGGCCGTCCATGCAGGCCTGAGGAGAGGAGGCACAATGTTATGACTAACATCATCACAATCACCATCACTGTATCAGTACATCCACTCATCGGCTTCCCATATGTGATGTACAGCTAAACATGTGCAGAGATGTTTTCTATTCTACTATTTTGTGAGATAGTTTAACACATTATACGACTATTGACAGGAAAGATGGGAAATTACATGCAACAATATTACACTTTCTATATTTAGTACTAGATAATGCAACAAAAGCATAAAAAGTATGTATAATTTTAGAGCCACCTGCCGGTCAACTTCAGGCAGAAGTTTGAGCAGCCTCTGTTGGCAGTCTGGGGGCAGGACAGAGAAGGTGTGCTTGTTGATGATCGCCCGCAAGTTGGTGTTAACCAAAATGGAGTCTGGTGTTTCCACATCTATTTTACACTTGGTACGTTTCAGCTGCCCTGCAATACAAAACAGGAAACAGATGTAAGCCAAGACAGATTCAGCAATGCAGATCTTGCAACGGACATCTTGAGTAATTTACCCTCACTTGTGGTCATGTAATTTGTTTTACTTCATAATATTTTTGTTCTGCTAATGTGGGATCATTTCACTTGTTCCTTCTTGAAAGGATGCAGTTAACTCCATCTAGTCAAAGCAAGCGGGCAGAAACAAGTTTGCACCCAATTGTGAGATGTGATGAAAACACCAAAACCAACAATGCATATGTCTGTCTCTAAATACTTTGCGACTTTACGACAAGCCGGAGTAGAGGGAGTATACTGTATAAGAAGAGGGTTAAGCAGCACCTCTGGAGTTTAGTATGGGATGTGTGAAGTCAGTACTCAAACAGGAGTATAGCAAAGATCTTTAAGATTTCCAAACCACTTGGTTGAATTAAAGTAGATGTGTGACTTACCTGCACTGAGGCGGCCTGACCTCGGAGAAACCTTCCTAGGGACAACTGGGTGGCATAAGTCTGTTTGAATAGAGGGAAAAGAGTGGAAGGAAAAGCTTTGAAAAATAACAAGCCACAGATCTAACTGTTTCCACACTGATGCTGCCAATTATATGAGTCATGTTTGGATGGTGATAATACAATGCCTTTTGTTGTGTAGTTATGAAAAGCTGTAATAACACGACAATACCTCAGAACTGCATCAATATCAGTCATTTATCGTCAAAACTGTGTGTAATAATATCACGAAATGAACATTAGTGAAATAACAAAAGTGACTACTACTTAATTCATTTTATATTGTATTTGACAATATAATAGCTGCCACCTACCAGTCTTTGTAGTAATGTTGTCAGCCATATCTTTGATGGTTTTCAGAAGCAGTCTTGGACTGGAGGTGGTTGGCATGCCCCCCTGTCTGCGCTGGTTTCTCTGCTGCTGCTGCTTCAAGGCCTGAAAACAAGCAAAATAAGAAAGGAACAAATATGCAGCAGTATGAGAAAAAGAGAGTGTGAATGTGTTTAACCCTCCGTTTCCCTGCAACTACTCCCCCAGGGCCACTTGCCTGGTTAAATAACAGCTAAGTAGCAGCGCAGTAATGAAACATAGGTTGCATAACACAAGCATAAATCAACTCTGCGTTGTAAATCTGTCGAGAAGTCTGATCACCTCACAAACACAATGTGAACAGATTAAAGAAGCAATGCAAGACAGTCCACTGATTGAAACAGAAACACGAAAATACACAATAAGTCTCTCTAGCTCTAATATTTTAGTTAAATCGCCATCTTCTCATGTTGCCTACGCCCAATAAATGAACACAAATTGGTCTTACAGAGCTGAAAATTCCACACCAGCACAGATGGAGTGAATTACAATCAAGTGAAATCTAATTAAATGGAACAAAAGCACAAAGCAGCCAATAGGAAAATTTTGAACAGGGTGGATTATGAGGACATTAATACTGTAAAACCAGCTATAGGCATTTTTCCCTGCCGCCTCATTGTTTTTAAATAATCAGCACAAGATGTTACACAGGCAGGGAATGAAGAATAGTTGGCGCCTGCTGACACCCCAACACGGGTTATGTACATGTTTACTGAAGACGTGTCAGCGAAAAAGTTTAGATAAATGTGGCGACATCTGCAGAAAAGTATGAGTGCGTATTTTGACATGGATTAGATGTGAGAGATTCAGATTCAGATCAGTACTGTTTTTTGATTTTTTTTTTTTTAGTTTTAGTTTATTTATTTTTGCACAATTTAAGAATACACAAACAAACAACAACGCTAAAAAATAATATACAGTGCAGGAGGAGGCATAAAACCCACTGGGCTTATTTGAAGCCTCCAAATAATGTTAAAGTTAGGGCTTTCAAACTTAATAATAATAACGATAATTCGTTTTAACGATACTAATTACTTTCATGCATTTACACAATTGATCTTTCGGAGGTTGTAGCAGGCTCAGTTTTAAAGCTAGAGTGAAGATACGGACATCATATAAAAACTAGAAAACCTAAGGAATCCATTGGTACCATGTCCTAGTGAAGGAGGCTAAATAACGCTCCAAACGTGCGCTAAATGTTGGCGAGAAAAAACTGGCATGGCCATTTTCAAAGGGATCCCTTGACCTCTGACCTCAAGATATGTGAATGAAAATGGGTCCTGTGGGTACCCACGAGTCTCAAATCATATTTTTTTTATGCTAAATCCAGTACCTGTGAGGGTTTCTGGACAAGATTTGTCATTGTTTTGTGTTGTTAATTGATTTCCAATAATAAATATATATACATTTGCATGAAGCAGCATATTTGCCCACTCCCATGTTGATAAGAATATTAAATACTTGACAAATCTCCCTTTAAGGTACATTTTGAACAGATAAAAAATGTGTGATTAATTTGCAATTAATCACGATTAACTATGGACAATCATGCGATTAATCACAATGAAATATTTTAATTGATTGACAGCCTTAGTTAAAATTTTACAATGTTACAAGATTAATATACAGAAAATAATATGATTACATAATAGTGATGACAAGCAATTAGAACAAGATATATATAATAACAATTAATATGTAAAAAAAAAGACAGTACTAGTCTCCTTTAAAAACTCTACACTTGGTATATAAATAGAAGAAAAACTACATGAAAACATTACTATACTAAACAAGAATGTATTTGTGTGTTGCAGCGTGAGGTGGCAGAGATTTATATGGGTATATGTGAGTATGAGGGTGTGGCAGGAACTCGTGTACCAACTGAAACGTGTTTGCACAAATATAGTATTTACTCCACTAAGTAGCTGTTATTAACACAATTAAAAAGTAGAGAATAACAAATCCATCAGTACCTGTTTCAAAGCTTTCTTGCTGTGTTTCTGCGAGGGAGAGATGAGTTTACTGGTGGGGACAGAAGGCGACGAGCACCGAGGCTGCGGAGAGGACGGCTGCGACTGCAGCTTTGAGGGAACTACGAAATACAAAAGCACAAAACAGATGTTACTAAATACACTTCCTGAGGGTGGTGTACAGACTTTATCACATCATGCTTTTGTTTTGATGAAACTGAAACCAACACTGTGCACAAAGAAGCAGATGCATTACATTGCTAAAATATCATATTACTAAAAATGGGCTGAACATCTCAATAGGAGGGTTGTTCATAACAACCTGTTCTATCTGTTCTATATTTCTAATATAACACCTTTTCTACATATTATAGCAGCTCCACTTGTTTCTTTTCCAATGCCACTTAATTTGCATTTGACTTTGCGGCTTATTGCATTGATTAGTTCATAAATAAAAACAATATCTGAGTCCTCCCACTCAGATATAAACCAAGGTTATTTGCTTGGCAGTTTCTAACTTGTGCATAATGAGGAAGTGGTCACGGGTCATGCTGAGAAAATGCAGTTTCCTGTTTTAACAGTCACTTAAAATATTCAAGTGGCAGAGAGAAATAATGAGAGTCAGAGAGAGCACAGCCCGAGGAAAACAAAATAATTGCTACTTGAGGAAAAGCTCATTCTTCGAAGTTGCTCTGCAATCCGGTACAATCAGGTGTGCGGTACATGATATAGCAATAATATGACCCCACAAAAACTGCTATGATGTGACCGTCGTGTGCAGCCTGCAGCTCCTCTGCTGACAATTAACAGACGTCATTGTGGACACAGAGTGTTTGCTTAAAAGATAAAACCCACCTTTTGCTATAATCATGTTAGATGCTCAGTGTATTCCAGGAGTTATTTTGTGAGGAGACGGTGTAATTTATGTTTGCCTCTTCTACTGCTACCTCAGCTGCTTTCCTGTGTTTCCGCACTTTTAACAGTGGCAGGGAAGGGGCGTTAACTCTCATAGTTATAACAGAGCTTGGTAACCAACCAGCGAAAATTAGCTAATGAGCAGAGCTACAGTCCTTACTTATTGCGTTATTACTGCTGTTGGTGGAGTATCTTTCTCTTCTATCATTCTACCTGAATGATTGTTGAACAGCAGTGACAATTATGCAACAAGGAAGAAGCCTATTTACTCTTTAATAGTTTAAACAGAGAAGACCATTTCTGAAAAAAAATCCCCCTACACACTGTTCATTTAAAGAAGTAACTTAAGGGATGTAGTGATGTACAAACGGTTGACAATAATCCTGCATGCGGTGCACAGTACCTCTTCGCATCCACCTTCCCCTCCTGCCCTCTCCTGCGATGGCACTGCTGTTGTTTTCTGTGCTTTGGGAGTCAGAAAGATTGTCACTGCTCTCCTCAGAGTCCTCCTCAGACAGCTCCTTCACCACATCTGAGATGTCCTTCTACATAAAAACATAGAGCACATAGAGTATATTACCTTTATCTTATGGATAGAGAAAAAGAAGAGCCAAGCAGCAATTCAAAAACATCTTGTAGGCTACACACTCACGTCAAACTGTGAATTCATTTATGTAGCCCATTCACCTATTTTTGGCCTTACAGAGCACAGTATTGAAAGCTGCTTTGTGTCCAAACTAACCTTTAATGTGTAGACCCCCATTCTGCCTGGAACTTTGTAGAAGATCCCCTCCTCGCCACGAGAGTTTGTGTGCAGCATTGCGTTCAGACATGCCAGCGGCGAGGTTCCACTGGATCACGAAAGAAAAAAATGCAAATTACACATCTGTCTCCCAATAAATCAGACAGCTGGGAGAAAGCCGCAAGAGGGGTAAAGGCTGGTCTGATATCTGGGGAGAAACCGCTATCATGCGTCAAGAGGTCATGTATGAGTTCAGGTAAGATTCACATCAGTGTAGCTGTGGGTGATTTACTGAATGTTTTATACAAAATCAGTTGCATAAAACTGCTTCAAGACTAATCTAATCATTGTAACAACCTGATATTCGCAGATTAATCTGGTCTGGCATAACTATGTCTGTTGCATAAAAATCTGCTCTAGTTAAGTCAAAACATTTTCAAAGCAAACTTGAGTTAATTAGGAGTGCACAATAATGCCTCAGCAGTCATGCAAGAGAGGTATCCAGAGGTACATAGGGAAGCAAAAACTATTTTTTGTCAACTTACTATTGTGTTATTTTATACATATAGTATATTACTTAAAGTAAGTAAGCAAAACGTTTACAAATAAAACACACTGAGATGTAGAAAAATGCAGCATCTGTTATTCATTTAGAAAATTACACAAGTTATGCTTCCAGATATTGCCAGCCAGATCATTTATCTCATTAACTTTACATCCCACTAAATTCTTTGGATAATGTAACTGTGTTGAACTTTTGAAATTATAGAGTAAAAACATCACCATCATCCATGCTTTGCTTTGCTAGAACGTTGTTGAGTAATTTACCATACTGAAAAACAGAATTATGTTTTTATGCAACAGGTTATGGCTATACTGTAGCAAGTCTAGGTAAAATACAAGTGTGAGGCAAACACTGTCTTTATGCAACTGAACCTACAGTAGGGCATGTTATTGTTAATAACATGCAAAAGGTAAAACCAAACAAAGTGGCATTGCAGTGAGTTTGTTAAGATAAGGGGTGGGGGGGCTAGCTGTTTCTTACCTTCTGGATGAGAACAGTGACAATGAAACAAAAAGAAACGAAACAGTTATTAATTGAGTAAAATAATCGTTACTGTGGGAAGTACATGATATGAGCAATCAGTAACAGGGAGAAGGCTGTGTGCTCTCATGAAAATGTCTCCTATCAGAAGGGCATGTGCTGTAGTAAAGATGCCAGGACAATATTTACCTTATTTCTTTAAGCCGTTCTCTTTGGATCACCTGCAAGATCTCTTTATGGCTCATGGGCGTGTTAGGGTACTTCTCCAAAACCTACAATAATAAAATATCATTATCAAAAAAATGTAGTCGTTCCGATACCAGTATAGGAAATGCGTCCGACACTTCCCAAAATTCGGGATCGGTCATCAGTCTATGCACCGATCCGATACCATAATTTATTAACCCAGAAATAATCAACTTGTTTAACTGGAAATCAATTGTTCTTCTCTGTTATTTGTTCATGTTTTACAAAGTGTTTAACCTGAGCCAAGCCATACAACAAAGATAGTAATCATATCACATCCATACATGGTCAGAGGTAAACAGCTGTTATATAATCATAATCTTAATCAAAACTATATTTTTTTATCACGCTGGTATCAAATCAGTACTCGGTATCGACCGATACCGCAAGTTCAGGTATTGGAATTGATATCAGGAAAGAAAAAATGGTGTTGGAACATCTCTAAAAAATCTACAGTTGAGTAGAGCTGCAACGATTACTCGACTAGTTGTCAACTATTAAATTAATCGCCAACTATTTTGACAATCAATTAATCGGTTTGAGTATTTTTTTAAAGAAAAAAAAGTCTAAATTCTCTGATTCCAGCCTCTTAAATGTGAATATTTTCTGGTTTCTTTACTTCTCTATGACAGTACACTGAATATCTTTGACTTGTGGACAAAACAAGACATTTGAGGACGTCATCTTGGGCTTTGGGAAACACTGATCAACATTTTTCACCATTTTCTGATATTTTACAGACTAAACGACTAATCAATGAATTGAGAAAATAATCTACAGATTAATTGACAATGAAAATAATCGTTAGTTGCAGCCCTACAGTCGAGTCATTCAAGTGAGAGTGGATGACATAAAACTTGATGAAGCTGAAGCCAGATATTTCACATACTGAAGCTTTCTAACAAGTTTCCACAAAGCATCAGTAGTTCCCTTGACTGTGTAAGTCAGTGATTCTCAAAGCGGGGTCCGTGGCACTCTGTCAGGGGGTCCAAGAAATAATTTGCTGTTAATCATAAAAAATTGTGCTGTATCCTTAAAAAGTGCATATCTACAAATGGGGACCATTTGCGCCAGTAAAACAAGCATATTGTGTCCATTATTACCACCCACGTTAGCTTCGGGCCAATAGAAACGTTGATATGATTGTGACACAGCAATAAATCAGCTTTAGACTGGTAAATTTAAATATCTGGATTTATTATGCCAGTCTTGCTACTGTTCATTTTCGGAAAGATTTAAGATCAATTACTTGAAATGTAGGCGATAAATGCTGTCAAGTTGAGTCCAAATGCAATTCGAATAAAATCACCTTCTGTTTAAATGTATATAAGTGGTATTAACACTCAATAACATTGCAAATTTCCCCACTGAGGGACTAATAAAGGATTATCTCATCGTATCTAATCATGATTCAGATTGAAATGTGTTTCTGTTTATCACTATGAAACAGATCTGAAATATTTAGGTTGAAAAGAAAATACAAATAGTTCTCCCCTATAAGGGGTCCCTGGCGCCAAGAAGTTTGAGAACCCCTAGTGTAAATGATCCTCAGAATAATCAACACCACAAACATTGTGGCTTTTGCTTTTAATAGATTTACTTATTCTGCTATGATGTTGCTCCACTCTCTGAACAAAATACTTAGTTAACTACTAAGTTATAATTCCCACATACTGAATGGCTGGGGCACTGTCTTCCCAGGAAACACTACCATGTTATAACATGGACAGGGAATGCATCACTTTAATAAAACGTTAGCTAAACATGTCAACAAAAACATCTCACAGTACAACAAAGTTCCATTTATTTTGCTCCCACCTTGTACATTCTTGTAACGGCTGTTCTTGCATCCCCACATTGCTGTAATATGTTGAGCATCTCAGTAAAACACGACTTTATGGGTGTTTGGAAACTAACGTTACTACAATTAACTACCTAAATAGTTATACAGTTACTGTAAATAACTGTAATGCATCACTGAACAGTGGATGTCCTCACAAACAATAACGTTGCGCTTTAATTATGAAATAGTTGTTGGGAGTTTTGATATTTTTGTCATTAGCATGCTAGCTAGACAGCTAGCTACAATGCTAGCAACATTCATTACTGTATTCTGATATATCGCCACATGTTGGCATGCAATAGATTAACTTGGTGACATATTGTGGAGTTGTGGTAACGTAGAGGAAGGAGTTTAGTGCAGACACTGAGCTAAACGGTGATTTATTTGCAAACAAACTTGTTGACGAACTCTACGTTAGCAGGAGCTAGCGTGCTAACCCGGCTAGCGCGCAACACTGACGTGATTAATGTTACTTCACGGCTACTTTATTCCACTTCAAGTCTTGACAAACATGTCACCCACACTGTGTGGACACGACACACGGGAGGGTTTTGGAGAGATGCTTGGGTGCACACAGCTGACATCCGCCTCGCTGCTTTTATGCTCAACGGTGACAGCTAGACGGCTAGTGACAGCGGCTCTTCCTAACCGTCAACACGGGCCTTGCGCGGTGTGCGCAACATCTCCACTAGCAGGTCATGAACTCATAAACACAGTTGTACAAGTGGGAGCGTTCAAGGAAAACAACCACAACAAACGGCAGATTAAAAACACGTAGAATACCGTTTTAGCGGCTTCCGCCCACGTCCTCCCCTTCTTCTTCTTCTGTCTCTCCCTCATTGCTGACGTCTTGTAGCAGAGTAGTGTTGAATGTGTTCCAGTTGAAATGTTGCTTTAGTTACCGCGTAAGATCCACTCCGTCTGCCATGTTGGACTTACTGTAAAGAGTCATGTGACTCCGAAGGAAACGTCATCTTTACTGTATGAAGCTGTCATTGCAAAGTCTTCAAGTTTCCCCTACATATATTTATAAACTGCAATTATGGCCAGAATCACAGGAAGACAGCAACATAACCGCAGCTCTTGGGGAAAACACAGCAGGCGGTTCAAGATCATCTCAGTGTTTATTTTCATGTGTAAGCAAATGCACGATTTCACTACTATGAAAAAATAAGGCAGCTAATCAAGAGAGCATTGCAGGCTTTCTTCACATTTTTGGCTCACAATTACATCAGCTATAAATTGAAGCAACAATTCATCAAGCATACAGGCTAAACCAGGGTGGCCCCCCAGTGGTTGGGGCTCTTAGTTCCCCATATCACCCTCCACTGCTTTGGCAAAGATCAGATACATGTCCAAAAAAGTAAATTAAATGTGATCAAATTAAAAATAAAAACTGGAAAGACCCTCCAAATAATTTACTGTATGTCTGGTTTCAGGTTTTTGGCTGTGCTATTCATTGAGACTGCGCAAAGCCAAGAGAAACTACATGGTTTTAACTGTCTTCCTTATTAAGTTAAATACATGCTTACTTAAGTTATTCTTTCTCAAAAAAAGATGGGAAACCAATTTAAAATCAAGGCAAAATATTTCTTCCCATGTCTCCTCCTCATCCTTTGTGCCACCTTGAACTAAGGCCATCCCTGTGTACAGTTGTGTTGACACATATCAGGGGCTTGTCTGATCTGGACTTCCCAGTGGAAGATAGGAAGCAGAGGACGGTCTTTGTCTCTGAGATCCTGATGTTATAGAGGTGGATGATGAGGATGATGCCATGGATGCTGCTTGCGTTGCCTGATACCTGTAGACAATTAAAAAACTGATTAATTTATCATTTAAGATGCAATATGTTTAATTTTTACTGTCCCACATCACAAAATAACCTAATGTATCTACAGGATTTAATGGGGTTGATCAATAGTAATTTATCGGTATGTATTTAATGAAGTGCTGAGACTTTTTAAAGAGGCATTTTAAAGTCTATGCCAGTGAATTTGCATGTAAAATCTGGAACCTGTATGTAAAGTACATTTGGTATGTAGTTAAAGGGGAAAAAACATGCAAAGATATTCGTATAGTGCTTTAAAACCCACTTTCTGCATTGTGATACATAAAAAAAGACAGAGCACCTTTAAATGACACCACTAATACATGCAAACAACAAACAACTGTATTTCAGAAACAACGTGTTGCAGCCATTATATAGGTATGGATTATTTGTTTTCTTTGTTATAATATTCCTTTGAACACTGGGTGGTATATGGGTGCAGGAAGCCATATAAGGGAGCTCACCAGGACAGGTGAAGTGATTGGAAATCGGGATGAGCACACAGTTTTTGACTGTCTAGCCATGCACATGCTTTTGTTTGTTGTATTTTTATATTACTAGAATAAACAGTCTTGCAAGCTACAGAAGTTGTCTGTGTTGAGTGCAGGTATCCAAACTAGTTTTACCTAGTTTAGCAATCACACGGTGGCTTTGAGCAGCAATAGTCAGCAGCACACTAGGTGCGATTACAAATTCATGACAGTTCTTCACATAACTCTCCTACAGCAATGTTCAGACTTATTCTAAATTAACGCTCCTAAAAAAGGGAACTTTCAGCATCTGTAAGCATGTTCTCCTCTCTCACCAGGATTGGGATTTCCTGACCCGTGACGATGCAGCGCTCCTCTCTCTCATGGGAACAGTTACCAGAAGATCCCCCATCAGCCTGGGAGAAAAGGCTCTCTCCAGGTGAGCGCCATTAAGGTTCAAGGCGAACATGGTCGGTGGAGACATGTCCAACTCCAACAGCATTATGTTCTCAGCCTGTAAGGACAGACACAAGTCAAGTTGTAGTTATAATATTAGAATTACATATGCAAATGCAAGTTGGCTTATAATTAAGTATAATTACTGTATGTGAATCACTATAGTACAGGTAGGTAATTTAATTCCCCCGCCCCCGACTTTTATTTATTCCAAAAGACTGCATCCCTTGCTATTATTTCCTTTGCTATTATTTCCCCTGCTATTATTTGTACAGTCATTTTTTAATTTGCAATATTACATTGATTGACTATCATAAGATGCAAGCTGTGAATGGTTTCCATGGCTACCACATCTTCACATCCTCCAGCTTCCAAGAAGGAGGCTGTGAACTTGGAAACAGGGTTCGTAAGAGACCACGATTTCACATCTCTGCCTCTGCTGTACTTTTTTTGCCAACTGTCCGAGCACTGACCTGGTATCTAGATGGGGTCCCAGTTGCCGTGGAAACAGCCATCTGTGCATATTGGCTGATTGGCCTCTTGTATCCCACAGCTGAGAGAGGCCTTCTCTTGACCTGAGTGGGTGCACTGGGATAAAGACATGGGAAAAGACGGATTTGGATTCAGTTTAATGCACATAGCGGTTAAGACGCAAGCTTCTGGGACCCCTAAGTGCCCAATATATGGTCAGCTGATCAGAAAAATCCCCCCGTTATCTCCCCCGTGTCTTCCATGCAGCTTTCTAGCTGTCTCAGGAAAGAAAGATACCAAGGGGGTCTGGTCTCCTTTATATGAAGACATCTGTTTGGAGAGGCAGAATGCTTAAATTATTATCTATAGTATGTAAGGTCAGATTGCTTTACAGCCATTTAAAAAACGTCTGACTTTGGCGACTCCTAGTGGATGAACCAAAATAGACACTGTGGCTGACAGTAGTGCAAAAACTTGAGCTATTAGAATAATTTGAAAGATGCTATAATCACAATTATACAGAAGTAAACTCTGTTGTATCAGCAATCTATGACATTTATTGAAGGAGGTCATTTGTATTTACATGTTTTCTTTTTCCATGCCCACTTTCTTTCAGCCTGCCTGATATATTTATACTTCTGTTACTGATTTCCTACATTTCCCATAAAGTTTACCGACAGCCCTGCAAACGCATTCAGGTGTAATATATGGAGGTCAAAATAGCAATAGCAGAGTTAAGGTTTTTCCAGTTTTAAAGAAGCAATAAAAACCGACACAATATAGCTTACAGCTGCATTGCATTATGGTCTATTTAGGTAACTGATGGTGCAGAAAGGTATCTCTGCTGCTTCACCCAGCAGGTCAGTTTTATGCTCTATGTGATTCATTTACAATTGATGATTTGGAGGATTTTTCTTTCTTTACTGGACCACTTACGGTAGATTACGTCAGCGATGTGTAATTAAATCACTGACCTCTCTGATGGGATGACCGGCTGGAGTCTCCACTGATCCTCCTCCCTGTCAAAATGCAGCCTGTTCATGATCTTGTTCTTTTCCTCTGGAGGTATAAAGTTCTCAATCAAGAGGTATCTGCAATGTGAAATACAAGCGTGTGTCAGCTGAGCTCCCAGGAAGCAGAATAAAATCAAATAGTTTAACTACTTAACAGAGCACAAAACACACCACTAGAATACATGTAATAAACAAATATTTTCCTCCATTTATATTAACATTATCATCCAATAATACAGTACTAGCATGGATTTCTTGACAATATCATCCCTCTGCCCATTAAACAAACTTACTTGCTTACTAAGAAACAAAATACCTTTATTTCCCTGACTAGTTACAGTTAACATTCTGTCTGATCCCTCCCAAATTGAACAGGAAAATGTCTAATAAAGTAAATAAATGCTCTGGAATGCCAGTGATTTGTCTCTTCAGCATAAACATATTTAGATATACAGTAGGTATAGGCTGAAAGTGAAGTGTATTGTTTGTTCCTTTTTAATCAGAACATAAACTAGTCAAATAAAGCAGTATTAAAACTGTTCTCACAGTGGTAGGGGTCTAAATCACAAGTTTCATCATGATACAATATTATATTGAATCTTTGGACAACGATAGATATTTGCTGATATCACAAAGTCTGCCACGATATGATTTCGATTTGATTCAATTCAGGGGCCTGTGATCGATACGAGATGATATTATATGCCTATTTAACACAATCAGTTACATTTACATTTTTTTCAACTCACAAAAAGCAACTAAAATATGATTTGACAATTTTATTACTGGGCTCTTACGGGCATTTAAATGAAAAAACAATCTATTCTTTTTAACAAAAAGAATAAATATAAATTGTGAATTGCTAAATAAAGTCGTATCTTAAAGATGCCTTTATGTATCGGTAGTTACACTTTGCATCGATGATATTGGATTGTTGATCATTGAATTGATATATCGATCCAGATCGATGTATCGTTACACCCCTAATGATAATTATTATTAAATTATTGAAATATGTAACTCTTAAAGACCACAGCATTGTAGCAACCTTGTCATGATTAAATAATACATTTTGTTAGTTAGTTAACTCTTCATTCTAAACAGCACAACAAAAATGTTTTTATGCTTTATCTGTCCTAATTTGTATGTGGATGATGGAAATAAAATAGAAAGCCACATATGATGATGATGATGGTGATGAGAAAACAAGAGGAAAAAATAATGCAACCGACATCATTGTGGCTACTCACTTGTACTTGAGTTCTCTGGTGAGTTCAGTCTGTGTTTGTTCGAGCTCCTGTCTGGTTATGATGTGTTCATCAATGACATCTCTCATCTCTGCCCTCACCAGCTGCAGTTTGGCATACAACTGTAACGACGAGGAACAAATAAATTAATAAATAATATTAGGGCTAGGCGATATGGCCAAAACTTTCTATCCCAATATAGGTAATTTCATATCTCGATATATATCACGATATAGCATGTTTTCTGGTAATTCAAGAAATAAATAGTCTTCATGAAATAACCACATGGTAAAGCCTATTTTTGTATACTCCTGTGTGAATTAAATACTTGACAAATGAAAAGTACTGAGTATTTTCTCATTTTAAGAACTTCAGTGCAAAATAAACATAACAGTTTCAAGTGAAATTAAAGAGAAAAATAAATAAATATCGGCTTAGCCTATATCGAGATAGAACCGTATAGAAAAATATATACGATAGATATTTTCATATCGTTTTGACAATATATATCGTCATATTTCCCAGCCCTAATTACCATATTAATGGTGTCACTAAAGCTGTACTCGACGAGATGTTTATATAAAACACACACTAAGGGCCTAAATCAGAATGCAAACGTGTGTGTATTTATTTATATATATAAGGAGACAAGTAGAAAAATCTACCAACAAGAAAAAGGAAATTTAATTATTCCTAAACACCAATAAATATGAGCTCCGTCCAGAGAAACCTGGACTCCCCAGTGTTACCTCTCCTGGTGACGTCTCTTGAAAAAATGGATTATCTATTGTAAATAACTAATTCGATGAAATTGCTTCCGTGATAATGGCATTGTGACGCGTGAGCGGCTGAGTCATCTTACCCTCTTCAGCTTTTTAGTCTTATGTTCCACCTCCTGCTGCAGGGAGGAGAACGTCTCTCTCATCTCCAAGGTCTCCTCGTCTTGCAACATCATCTGCTGCTGGATCTCTCTCTCTCGTCTTATCTGAAAATCACACATTCAGCTCTGGTAAAGATCAATACAAACAATAGAGTAGACCCTTAAAGATGATTTCAGACAGCCCACAATCACACTTTTATTACAATGAGTGATAACACAAAAGTAAAGGAGAATAAAAAAAGCATCAAAAAACATTATATATAATTATTGTTTTATACCTGTTCTGCAATTTCTTGCCTCTTCAGCTCCAGCATTTTCTGCTGCTCATTAGTGTGATCAATGATAGTCTTTCCTCCCACTAACAGTTTGCTCTCCATCGCCTGTGAAGAGACAAGACATACAATGAATTATTTATGTACATTTCTTTTGTTCCACCAGTGTCTCATTTATCACAAACTGTGCTGTATTAGTACCTTATATTTCTCAATGATCTTCTCCAAAGCATCTTGATCCCACTGCATGTCCACTAAACTTTTTCTGTTTTCATTCAGGTGCTTTAACTTCTCGCCGTTCCCCTGGCAGCTCAGAGTCTTGGGGATGTCACCTCCATCTTTCATGTGATGTCTCACCTCTGGTTCCTCCTCTAAAGCCTTCCACACATCCGCATCCCTCTCTCTGAACATCTCCTCCTCCACACCAGCCATACTTTTACTCAGTCTTTTGCTGTTCCTCCTCCTCCTCCTCTCCTTCGCCAGCATCCCTCGCTCCTCCAGCTGGGCTTTCAAGCGTGCGATCTCCTCCTGAAACTCCCTCAGCAGGGCATCTTTGGGATCCTCGTTAATCCGAGGTTTGTTCTTTATGTTCTTGGCCCGGCTTGCGTACCTCAGCGTGGCCAAGGATTCATCAAAGTTCTTGTGCGATGGCCCCACTGTTGCTAACATGACTGTCTTTGCGTTGCCACCCAGTGAGTCCTGGAGCAAGCGGGTCAGTTTGGAGTCTCTGTACGGGACGTGGGTGCTCTTCCCATCCACTAAAGCTGAGATGACATTCCCCAACGCTGAGAGGGACAGGTTGATCTTGGCTGCTTCCTTTAATCGCTTCCCTTTCGCACCTGTCTTGCTCTGGCGCTCGCTGCCAGCCAGGTCAACCATGTTCAGCTTCCCAACGCGGATGTGGTCCTCGCCATCTGGCCCTGCTTCACTACACTCCACGGTTATCACAAAAATGGCATGAGATCGTGAGCTGCGTTCATTCATGTTGGTGAACCCCACAGACCTGGACTGGTTGCCTATGTTCATCACATGCTCAATCTCAGTGGCGTTCTTTGTCACCACTGAAGACAGATCTCTCACATAAACACCAAAATCAGGGTTTTCTTTAAGCTCCAGCTTCTTGTTGTTGTCTTTGCACAGCAGATCTCTGATTTCCTCCTGGTAGATCTCAAGGTATGATGACCTCACCAGGTATTTCTGGTTCTGAGTCCTGGATATTTGTGTGAAAATGTGCTGAAATGAATTTGGTATGACCCCTCTCATGTCTGGGTCGTTTGACACCCCTTGCATGGTGTGTGTTTTACCTGTCCCAGTTTGTCCATACGCGAATATCGTCCCGTTGAAGCCCTGGAGCACTGACTCCACCAGAGGTCTCACAGCATCATCATAGATGTCTCTCTGCTTTGACTCCCAGCCGTACACTGAATCAAACGTGAATACTTTCATTGGCTCATCAGGTGGTGCCTTTGGTTTCCTGAGGGTGATCTGCCCCAGTCTGTCATCAATCTGCATAATGTTTTCACAGTCCGGTGTCTCCTCTCTCCTGCTGAACGGCCGGCAGCGGACCACCACCCTCACCGACTCGCAGTGTTTGCTTTTAGACATTTTTTGGTCAGAAATAAAAGCGTTAAAAAGCCATTTTCTCGGGCGCGGTCCTCTTCTCCATTGCAGGTGTAGCAGTTTCCTTTTGGTCAGACGCACCTCATGTGAGCCGCTTTCATCATCATCTCCGCCCTCATCCCTCCGAAAAGAAGCGATGTGTCACAAGTTGTTAGAGGATGCTGAGGAAAAACAGGCCCGGCCCAGCCCACACAGCCTCCCCGCGGTACACACCCTGCTCTGCGGACAATGGAAACCAGACACGTGACCTGCGCGATGAATCTGATTGGAGCATTGAATCCTCCTGGTTCACAGCGATGGTCTCATTCTGTAACCGAGATTAATTACCCTCCAACCAGCACCTGAGTATGGAGGACCAAGAGAGCCACGGAAATAGTAATAAAGTATTTAATTGATCAATAACTAATTGTACAATAAAAATAGACATTAAAGTGGCAGTAGGCAACTATTTTTTGGCATAATTTGGCAAAAATTCCATAATAACCTTTCAGCATATTGTAATTCAAGTGTTCTGAGAGAAAACTAGACTTCTGCTCCTCCTCATGGCTCTGTTTTCAGGCTTTAGAAAAATATAGCCCCGTGACGGCAGATTTTGACCAATCACAGGTCATTTCAGAGAGAGAGAGCGTTCCTATTGGCTGTGCTCCGGTCATGTGACCAGAACTTGGCTTCCTTCAACAGATTATACAATGGCGGTCGGGTCACAAACTTTCTCATTTTACAGCTAAACAGTACACTACAAGATGATTCTGAAAAACATTTGAGGCGAGAAATAGGCATTACAGTAACAGAATATTGATTCATATTTGATCAGCGCTGCCTAGTTTGACCGTTTGGTCGGAATTCGCGAGTGATTGACAGCCAGCTCTCATAGCTCTCCGCTGGCAGCGGACCTTGTTTTCCTCCGGTAAGTGAAATCCTTCAGATGCCGTTAGGAGCACCGGAGGACACAGTAGGACACAGAGGAACATGATTTTTATCAGGTTACCTGTTTCATGTACTACTGTCACGATATAGCGGCCGTTTTCTAAAAATAACTTTTTTAAATCATATTTGCGCCAATATCGCATACTGCAACTTCAATACATTTATTTACAAATGTATGTATTAAAGTGGCAGTAGGCAGTATATTTTTGGCATCAATGGGCAAAAATTCCATAATAACCTTTCAGCATATTGTAACTCAAGTGTTCTGAGAGATAACTAGACTTCTGCACCTCATCATGGCTCTGTTTTCAGGCTTTAAAAAATCTAGCCCGTGACGGGAGACTTTGACCAATCACAGGTCATTTCATTGAGAGAGCGTTCCTATTGGCTGTGCTCCGGTCATGTGACCAGAACTTGGCGTTCCTTCACCAGATTTTACAATGGCGGCCAAACTTTCTAATTTTACAGCTAAACCGTACACTACAAGATGATTCTGAAAACATTTGAGGCGAGAAATAGGCATTAACTTAACATAATATTGATTCATATTTGATCAGCGCGGCCTAGTTTGACCGTTTGGTCGTTGTTCGCGAGTGATTGACAGCCGGCTCTCATAGACAGCAGCTGGACAGCAGACCTCAGATCATTTCTTACTACATGTTTTCCTCCGGTAAGTGAAATCTTTCAGATGCCGTTAGGAGCACCGGAGGACACCGTAGGACACAGAGGAACATGATTTTTTTCAGGTTGCCTGTTTCATGTACTACTGTCACGATATAGCGACCGTTTTATAAAAATAACTTTTTTTAATCATATTTGCTCCAATCTCGCCTACTTAAGCTTTAAAGGGACTCAATGTAAGAATCAGAAATTGCTTGTTAACAGCGACACCTGTGGCCGTTAAGTCAACGAAAGTCAGCATCCTGTTGCTCGCGCTCGCGCTTGTGTTCGCTCTACATAGACATGAACGAGCATCGATCAAAACAGTGAGGCGACACACGTCAGCTAAAACACAATATCACTCTATATTTCACCTGCTTGGCAGTAATGTTAGCTGACCAGACGAAGGTCTCTCCATGAATCAATGCTGATCCTAGTGTTGCACCGACCCGCAATGATTTATATGTGTAAGAAGTTACAAACAGTACCTTTAATTAAGGCTGTCAATCGATTAAAATATTTAACTATTTTTTATTGTTTTTCAGCATATGGATATAATACAGATAAAACAGAAATAGCCCCCCCCCCCAAAAAAATAGAAAATAAACAAACAGAACAGACAAACAAAAAACAGCACATTCTTAACCCTGATAATAGCAGCCGCATCCATACTTTAACTAGGTACAATGCAGTTTCTCATTCAGAGGTAGACGGATGAAAAAGCAGGTAAAAACAAAGGGCAGATATACGCAGCAAAATGGTTTATGTCAGACACACATTAGTCTTTACCGTGAAGAAATTTCAGTAAAGGGTCCCAGATCTTATCAAACACATGTCCTCTGTCTTCATTATAAAATCTCAGTCTCTCCAGATGTAAAGTGTTAGCTATTTCTTCCACCACAAGTCATAGGTGGGTACAGAGTCCATCTTCCATACTCTTAGATGAGTTTTTTTGCAATCACCATTCCAAACAAAACAGCAGTTTTTTCATACTTATTGGCAAGTGATAAGGGGCTAGTAGCTCCAAGGATGGCTACAAGTGGATCAGGTTCCCAACATTTTCTAAAAGCCTCAGAGAAACAATAGAAGGTACTTCTCCAGTATGTGGACAATTTATTGCATGACCAGAAGGAATGAGTTAAATTACTGACTGTAGATTTACATCTATTACAAAGAGGTGAAACGTCAGGGAAAAAGCTGTGCAACTTTTCTTTAGAGTAGGAGAGTCTGTGAAGTGTTTTAAACTGTATGAGATTGTGTCTTACATTGACTCAAACATTCGTCCCAGAGTATACTCTTCAAACATTCGTCCCAGATGTATTCTTTCAGTTCTACACTAAGCTCATCCGCCCATGCCTGTTTAAATCCTGATGTATCCAACGGAGCTTTGTTAAGTAGGACCTGATAAAAAAGAGAGACTGCCCCTCGGCTCGATTAAAATATTTAATCGCGATTAATCGCATGATTGTCCATGATTAATCGCAAATTAATCACACATTTTTTATCTGTTCAAAATGTACCTTAAAGGGAGATTTGTCAACTATTTAATACTCTTATCAACATGGGAGTGGACAAATATGCTTTATGCAAATGTATGTTTATGAATTATTGGAACTCAATTAAAGCAGCAGGGGGTAGAATTAGAGCAAATATGATTAAAAAAAGTTATTTTTATAAAACGGTCACTATATCCTGACAGTAGTGAATGCGACAGGTAATCTGAAAAAAAATCATGTGCCTCTGTGTCCTCCAGTGTCCTCCGGTGTCCGCCGGTGCTTCTAATGGCATCTGCAAAATTTCCCAGACCAGAGGAGAACAACCAATCAGAGCTGATCTGGAGCCTTGCCGTCTCTGTTGATTGGTCTCAGTTTGTAACCCGGCAGTCATGTTGAGATCTGTTGAAGAAATACCAAGCACCGCCCACCAGCCGAAGCACAGCCAATAGGAACGTTCAGAAGGAATGCCCTCTCTCTGAAATGACCTGTGATTGGCCAAAGTCTCCCGTCACGGACTAGATTATTTGAAGCCTGTAAACAGAACCAAGAGGAGATGCAAAAGTCTAGTTTTCTCTCAGGAAAACAAGGTCCGCTGTCCAGCTGCCGTCTATGAGAGCCGGCTGTCAATCACTCACGAACTTCGACCAAACGGCCAAACTAGGCAGCGCTGATCAAATATGAATCAGTATTCTGTTACTGTAATGCTTATTTCTCGCCTCAAATGTTTTCAGAATCATCTTGTAGTGTACTGTTTAGCTGTAAAATGAGAAAGTTTGTGAACCGACCGCCATTGTTAAATCTGTTGAAGGAAGCCAAGTTCTGGTCACATGACCGGAGCACAGCCAGTAGGAATGCTCTCTCTATCTGAAATGACCTGTGATTGGTCAAAATCTGCCGTCACAGGCTAGATTTTTCTAAAGCCTGAAAACATTGTTGCCTACTGCCACTTTAAAGAAATTAGTGGTGTTAAAACAGATTTGCGTTAACTTATTATTATTGCGTTATCGTTGACAGCCCTAGTATTATTCTATGAATAAATGGACTAAATTACAAAGTAATTCATTATTTGACATTTTAATGGGCAATCACAGAAAAGCTAAATGCAGAGGCTAAATGCAGAAGCTAAATGACTCAGCAAATCCAATAGTTAATACATTTAGTAAAAGTAGTAGGGAAATCAGTAGGGAAATGGTAATGCAAATGGGAAAAGAAATTGCCCTTCTAAATGACCGATTAAAACCTGTATTCTCAATACAGTTTGTGAATCCAATTATTTATTTCTCTTTTTAACCTGCATTTTCAGATATAAATTTAAATTTCATTATTAATGAATTCATTATATATAATGTATATATTTTTAAATGATGTACTAAGATTACATTACATTACACATTACATCTATTGCACGTCTGTCCATCCTGGAAGGGGGATCCCTCCTCTGCCGCTCTTCCTGAGGTTTCTTCCATTTTTTCCTCCCTGTTAAAAGGGTTTTTTTGTGGTTAAGTTTTTCCTTAGCCGATGTGAGGGTTGCACTGTCAAGGACAGAGGGTGTTGTATCCTGTACAGATTGTAAAGCCCCCCGAGGCAAATTTGTGATTTGTGATTTTGGGCTATACAAATAAAATTGATTTGATTTTGATTTACATTCTTTTTATAATTCTTTTTATTGTCCATTAAAATGTCAAATAATTACTTTGTAATTTAGTCCATTTAATCATGATAAAACATACATTTATGAACGAATTTATTAATGCCTATTTTTATTGTACAATTACTTATTAATCAATTAAATACTTTACTACTATTTCCGTGACTCTTGTGGTCCTCCATACATGAACGCACCTTGATACATGAACGCACCTTGAAGAGAAAATAGCAGGTTTGATTCATTAACAAAATTTTATTCAGGCTTCACATTTACAACATTGTTGAAACCAGACCAGAACATCCTTAATGTACAAAAAAGAAAGCCAGTCACTGAACTATACGGGTAGACATTCATTAATAATGAATTAATTTGCCAGTTGGAAAATATTTAAATTTTATTGCCTCCACAGTCTCTTAACATCTGCAATGTGTGAATACTTAGCCTTTATCTGCTCTTTAATTTATACATCCTCATCAAGTAAATCAATAATGTTAAAGTACAAAAAAAAAAAAACATCCAATTTTGCTGACGTTACACTGACTTTATTAGGTGCACCAGCTAAAACTAATAATACAACAGTCCTGTAAAAAATCTTACCTTCATTAAGGTTATAATGTTAAGGGCTTGTTGGGGTTTAGGACTGCTGTATTAGACTCCATTAGTTTTAGCAAGGTGTACCTAATAAACTGGCAACATTGAGTGTATTTTCAGTATGTTTCTCCCCACTTGTGTTATAAATGGTAGGCACATTCTAGTGGCAGACTGGAGGCCTATTGAAAGCTACTGGCACACACGGCGAGTTGGTCACTTGTGAAATTTCTTGCTGGAATCCTTTGCGTGATCCAGAAGGAGCTGGCACGGCGTGAAGTGATTCCCGTAGAACGATTCAAAGTGCCTCATCTTCTCCACCAGTTTGTCAGCGCCAAAGCTGTCCACGAAACGGAAAGGTCCTGGAAATAGTAAGATATTTTGTTAGAAATGTTAACACAGGAGGATACATGTTAAATAAATAATAGGGATGATGCTCTTGGATTGTTTTCATTTCTCTATAAATACCAGAGTGGTGTTCCATTAAACCAGATTACTGGTTAAACCGGGCTTATTTCAGTAAATGAACAAGTCTGGAAATGTATTCTTCCAGAATAGCCTGGTTCAAGTCCGGTTGGTTTTCAGGCTTAGCTTCACTTCAGGCTAGACTGAGTTACTGAACTATAAATAACACTAGATTAACAGCTAAATTGGTACCTATTTCATCCTAAAATGCTTTGTCACTACAATTCCTGGGCTTTCAAATTCACTAGAACTAAAGGACACCCTTTATGCTCTTTTCATTGACAGAGGATGCAACCTCGGAGCACAAGCGGCTCAGATGACCATGACTAAGGTTGAACTCTGACCTCCAAGACAGGGGGGGAATCCCAGCCCAAACACGGCGCCGATGTCTCCTTCCAAAGGGCTGTTCAAGATGCCCTCCTGCAGACATAGCACGGCCTCGTTGACGAATCGGGAAACCAACCTGTACTGCACATCAGAGTCTGAAGAACTGTAGAAACATTCACAAGTAAGAACAGAGTAAACTTGTTAAAATCAGTCTAATGTAATCGTCGCTCAATAGGTCTTATTTTGTCTATCTTATAAATACTTGCAATGATCATAGTAATTTTACAGAACACAAGGTGTGACTTCACTGTTTTGCTATTTCTGCAATTGTCCAGAGTCAACTTACACAGCAGGGTTTGGTGTCATCTTGAATTTCTCAAGGATTTCTCCAATTTCTGGGTTCACTTCTTTGGTCTTGAGTCCCGGCTGGTAGATGTAACAACCCTTTCCTGATTTGCGGCCTTGAGAATTAAAAAAAAGCAAGGATTTTAATACATTTTAATAAAACATGTACACATAAACTCAAGTATTTTATCCAGCTAAAACTGGGTATAATCCTTCAACGTAACCACCCATACCCTTGAATCCCTGGTCCACCATGGTCTTAAGAACCTCCACATTTCCACCACCAAAGCGGGAGCCAAAAGCTTTGCCGAGGTCCTCGGCCACGTGGGCGGCGACGTCAATACCGACTTCATCAGCCAGTGTGGCGGCACCCACGGGGAACCCAAAGCTTGTGGTGAGTGCATCTAACTTCTTGGGGTCAACTCCTTCCTGTAAGTGCAAATAGATAAATTATTAATATGTATGACAGCTATCCCAGAATAATGAATATGCTTCGCTCAAGTGAGACAACTCTGTCCATCTTAGGTCCTAAATCCTACTACACAAAAACAGTGTTCACAGCTGCATTTTCAACTGCAGTAATATTACTAACCTGAAGTACTCTTACTGCTTCAGCCAGCATGGGAGCCAGACACCTTGTCGTATAGAACCCAGGTCCATCCTGCAAAGAAATAAGTGTAATATTTTATTGAAGTGCAATAACGTTATAATTATTAACATGAATTATCATTACTTCTACCATTACCACTTGACAACTTGTTAGTCATTTGTTGTCCTTTTTGAAAGTTAAAAAAGATTGATTGGTTAGTGAATACACAGGGAAAGAAGAAATAAATATGGCGGTAAACCTCACCCCGACAACTATGATGACTTTGCCCTGCTTCAGGCCGACAGCCACAGCAGAGGCTGTAGTGTCCTTTGACGTCTGATCGGTAGTTATAATCTCCAGGAGCTGCATCTTGTCCACTGGAGAGAAGTAGTGCATCCCAATCACCTGAGGATACACAGAAAATATTCAGCTAAATCGTTTTGTTTAATTTAGAAGCACTTTTAAACTCCCAGGTCCAAACCTTGTCTGGTCTCTTGCTGGCAGCAGCGATATCCTTGATGGGCAGAGCAGACGTGTTGCTGGCAAATATGCAGTGAGGGGAAACCACCTGCAGACAAACGTTTATGTTAATACCATGTACTAGTATTTACAACTAAGTGAGTAAATTATTTTTGTAACAAAGGCCTATTAAGCCTCTTTTCAGTCACACTTACCGCCTCCACCTCCTTCAGGACTGCATGCTTGATGTTAATGTCTTCAAACACAGCTTCAATAACCATGTCGGCCTTTTCAAAGCTGCTGTAATCCAGCTGGCCGGTCAAGTTGGACAGTATGGAGTCTCTCTGAAATGACGTGATGCTCCTCTTTTTGGTCTTGTCATTGAGCCTTGTTTAAAATAAGACGCACATTTTAGATCCCAAGACATTTGTGCTAAAAAATTTATTTCAAGTATCATATTTGATATCACATTGATTTGAAATGTTATTCTGTCGTTAGACTGGAACTATATCTACACAAATTTACAGTCAGGATGTGAATTAAAGACTTAAAGGAATACTTCACCCCCAAAATGATCATGTATCTCACTTCCTCACCCCGAGTTACCTTGAATTATTGAAGAAAACTCGCTCTTGAACTTTTTCTCGCATGCCTCCACGGTGAACGATGAATGCAAAAATGGGGAAAAGTCTTGATGAATTTGAGTAAATGGGGGCTTTAACAACAGCAAAAATATATCAAAACATCCGTTTGCAAACTCTCACACAACTCATGCAATATAATCCAAGTTATCCAGCCGTATGCTCACCACTTCCCAAACACATGCATCTTTGCTAAACCCTTACTATTTTAAACACTTCTGCATAAACAGTCTCATGCTTACGTAGGCACACTATTCGCCCGTGCGAGTCCCAAGTGTTTTAAATAGTACGATTTTAGCGAATATACATGTGTTCGAAGGTATGTTTGCATGTGTAAACAGATGTTTTGATGTAGGATTCTTCGTTCACTGTGGAGGCATGCGAGAAAAACTGTTTTCTTCAAAATTTTAAGGTAACACGGGGTGAAAAATGTATATACAAATGGTAATTTTGTAGGTCAAGTATTCCTTTAACCTGCTGTTAAAAAAAACATCCTCAATGACTAAAACGACAAATATTGAAATGCCTGATTTGATAACCCACCCTTTGTAAACCTGCTGTTCTCCCCTGGCCAGTCCAGGCAGAGTGGTGTCCTTCAGGACCGTGTGCACACCTTTGTCCACAGTCACCTGGGCGATACCTGCTCCCATCAGACCTGCTCCCAAGATGGCAAGAGTCCTGGTGGTAAACAAGGAAAACTGACAATTTTAATTACCACCTAAAAAAACAATAGAGAATAGTAGATGATAGAAAGACTCTTATACTTCTTTTAAACCAAAGCAAAGACTCGTTATAGTCTGCTGTTTGCCATCAGTGTAAATGTGTCAACAAGAGACATTTCATAAAATTCTACTTCCAATGTCTTTGCATTTTTAAGACTTTTGAAAGATTGATTTAAGAGATTTTAATACCAATTAAGGCCTTATTTTTAGATTAATGAATTCATTCAGCGACTTTAAGGATCCGAGAAGGTTGAACATGTGTTAATTGTCCCATATCACACACAAGCTTAGTACAGTATGTGAAGGCGATATAAACCTACTTCACTTCTTTTTGAGGAACTCCAAAGCGGTTCTTTTTACACGCAACCTGACCGTGGTAGAGACCAATCAGAGCTGCCGATTCTGAGGTTTTCGCCAACTGACCAAAATTCTGTGACAAAAATAAAAATTGGTGATGTTCACTTAGACAGTGTAAAACTGTAAATACTGACTTTGCCAATGATGAAGGCCAACAAACTCTCCTTACCTGAGACTCAGCTAAGTATCCAGCAATGGGGCCTTGTTCTACTCCAGTCTTTGCACACTGAGAAGGGAAAAATTTCAAGTCATATTAAATAAATGTGAGACCAACTTTCTAAAAATATTCTACGAGGATTAACAAAGCAGGGAAAGTAAAATAGACGGATAGTCTACAACGGGATTTTCCAAACCAATTTTGAAAAAATACAGTTGCTTGCTGGTTTACTCCAAAAGTTCAATCTTTTTAAAAAAAATAGTTGTCGAGAGTTATTGCTTATAAGGAGTTTTTACTTACTTCGATTATTTTCAGGGGTGCTGGATAAAGTCCCTTGCTCTGCTTCATAACTTTGCCGTGGACAGTTTTGTAAATCTGATTACGCACAAACTCAAAGCTCATAACGTAGTCTTGAATTTCTGTGGAGAAAGAGCATTAACGCTTTAATGTGTTTTTTTATTCATGAATTTAAAGGACTACAAATAGTTAAATGCTCAATAAATGCAGCACAACTTACTCTCCATTCTGCCTTTCTCTTTACGGAGAGGGATCTTCTTATTGGCGATCCCTCTGGCATAGTCGATGGCAACTTCCTCAAGGTAGTCTATTGTTCTTTCCTCTGGACTCTTAAGCCCAGGTCCTATATTACGAGCATGACAAAATTAATTTTAAACAATTAATTCTAACCTAAAAATCAGCTTATGCACAGTAAAATAATCTTTAATCAAGCAGAGTAACATTGAGTGGTGAATTACTGACTAAAGATTACAATTTCTACAGGGGGTAATACTACCCGTTTTATTTAATTATATGTAAGTCATGATAGCTTACCTAGGGGGTCTATAAGTTGGTTGACCAGCCCCATCTTCTTGGCTTTATCAGCTCGGATATTTCTTCCCGTCAGCATCATGTCAAAAGCATTTGGCAGACCAACCTACAGGTAATAAAAGAGAACATATACGAACTGATTTATCATCAGTATTGAGTGTGTTGTGCTTTGTATAGTGCATACAATATTTCGTCATGTTATGGACAGAGGTTAGTCATAATCCTGTGCTTTGGAAGGACAGGGTTGTTGAATACTAGACATGATGGGCAGGGTGAAATAATCTGTTTGCAGGATCTCCATGGTGCACGTAAACATCTTAAACCAATTATGAGCATTAACCAGATTATTTTGCTTTACAGCCTAGCCATTTCAGGTCTGGTCCTGACACAAGATACTATTATAGGACACTTTCTGTATGGTTTTTGTACTTAAATAATTCAAACAGGAAATTTAGGGAATATAATTCCAGTACTAACCATTTTGGGAAGTCTCTGAGTACCGCCAGCTCCAGGTAGAAGCCCCAGCATCACTTCAGGAGTACCAAGAACTGTTTTGTTGCTCTTTGTTGCAATTCTGTAATGGCAGGCAATGGCAAACTGAAATGCAAAAGGAGCCCATTAGATACGTCATTATTATCAATCGTCCTAGTCAAATATAGTCAAACATATAGCTGGTTGCTGAAATACTTTTTGTTTACCTCCAAGCCTCCTCCTAAGCAGGAGCCGTTGATGGCGGCAACAACGGGTTTGGGAGATTTTTCAATCCGGTCGAACATCTTCTGCCCTTCCTGAGATAGTGCGGTGACCTCTTCTACACTGTTGCAGCCCTGGATCATACTGTAACAGATGTGACGTATATCAAAAGAAAATCCAAGGCATGGCCATTTTGATAATTCATTCAAATATGATAAAAGATCTTAATTTAGACGATGCACAATACAAATTTGTGTTGTGTTTCAGCAACAACGTTTTAATTTAAGACAAGTCAGGTCACATAGTAACCAGATAATTATACTGTACAAGAACTAACAGAAGAAGTCACACAATTACATGACTAAAGTGCCACACACTCAAAAATTTAAGAGGACCTATTATGCTTATTTTCAGGTGCATACTTGTATTTTGGGTTTCTACTAGAACATGTTTACATGCTTTAATGTTCAAAAAACACTTTACTTTTATCATACTGGCTGTGCTGCAGCACCTCTTTTCTCCCTCTGTCTGAAATGCTCTGTTTGAGCCCCTGCACGCTCATATGACATATCCGGTTCTGCCAGCTTCCTGCTAGCTGTATGCGGCTGTAATAATGGATATATTGGCTGTAATTCATCACGTTTATTATCTTATATACACCCATGGGCTGTATGCTGTAAGCCTGTACCGTGGTGGATGTATTAACGTCTCTGTTCCCAAACAACCGGCTATCGGCCAGTAGCTAGTAGTGCTAGTAGCATGACATAAACAGAATTTAATGTAGGTGTAAGCTATTTACTAACACGTACGGCAAAAGCACAGGGCACAACCTCTTATACATCCATGGTCTGTGGTCTATTGTACATCGATTTTGGAGGTCCTTGACATGAAAAAGATTGAGATAGTGGTTTTTGAGGGTGTGCCAGACTAGCCACTAGGTGACATCACCATGTTATGGAAGAAAAGGTAGGACTTCAAGCAAGGCATTTCAGGCAGTTCAGGAGCAGTGTAACTCCCTTTGGCGTGGACTTTGGACTTTTTAACTTTGCAGACCTTTTACATGCACAAAAACTATATAAACACAAAAAAAGGAAAGGGAAAAAAGCACAATAGGTCCTCTTTAATAGGCAGTGGATTTAGTGAGATATATCTTACTTAATATCAGCTCCTGCAATGAAGCATCCGGGCTTTGAAGAGATGAGGACAGCACTTTTAACAGCATCGTTGGCCCACACTTCATCCATCACTTCTGCCATCTCCTTTTGCATTTGGATCGACAGCGTGTTAACCTGGAGGGAGAAATGACCATTAGGTTCACATTACACCCGCATAATTCAGAAATGAGAACCGTCACGTTCATTATTAAGGAGCGCAGACCTTGGAGTTTGGGTCATTCATCCGTATGACAGCAACATCGTCCTTGACTTCATAGCTTACATGGGTTCGGGCTAAAAATAGAGAGGGAAGATTATGTACAGAGAGGAAATAATTGTGTCACTGGACAGGGTGACCTATTTTTACACAGATACTATATTTGTGAATTTTTGAATTACCTAGCATTGCAGGAGCTACTGAGAAGGTGCGACAAGTACCGCCTGTAAAAAGGGAAATGACAGTAAGGCATATGTTGTGTGTGTAACATACTTTACACCTCATTTAACCTGCTGTACATTGCCTAGCTGCTTCACCCTTATGTCTGTATTAAAAACATTAGAATATGTAAGCACTAAACATGGAATGTCTATGAGACGTTTCGATAATGTTGCCATGACCTCAGACAGTCTCAGCCATGCTGTGTAACCCAGTGGAAAAATGACCCTTCACCTACATTCTCCGCCCACCATTCAGACAGACAGGCAACAGTAGCCATCACAATGGCGAATCAATGGCTTCATGTCCCTGTTTAAACTGTCTTGACAGGGAGATCTTAGAGTCTAAAGTGGAAGCAAACAGTCTGATTTAAAACTTTAATTTTGAACCAGACACTCTGTAGCAGCCAGCTAACTTTAGCTAGCACATATGTTAGCAAGTTTACACATAGGCTTGATCGCTAAAACAAAAAAGTTCAACTTTCAATGAATATTCTGGTTAAACTTTCATTGAGACAACGTTATATGTTGGCTGAATAAACGAAACGATCATGTTGGAAGCACCACCACACATTTCTGCATAGCATTCTCCGGAGCTAACGGCTGCTCTAACTGCTCTATTCATCTTGGACACATAAATCACGTATTTTCAGTATCATTTTCCATTATATTTAATGTTTAAACACTAAATATAATGAGTTTCAACCTGTGAAGAGAGCGTATCTCCTTGATGTGAATCTGGAAAGAACACCAAGGGCTCGTACACCAGCCATCTTGGGAGCGGAGGTCAGTCAGCAGTGGAGTGGAGTGATGTTAGCTAGCTCGCTGTCAAAGTACGGTGCCTGAGAGGGAAGTGAGATATGCGACTTTGTGCACTTCCTGATTAGTCAGCTCAGAATCTGATTGGCGTTCAGTGAAAATAACCGCATCCCATTGGCTGACTTTGGGGAGCACGCAGCTCATTGGTCGTTCAAGAACTACAAAACGCCTCTTACACTTCCCAGGCCTGAAATGAACCATCTGAACGCAAACGAGTGGGAATTCTTTGTTTTAAATCAATTTTGTTATTCAAATTATTATTTTATATATATATATATATATTTAAAGGACAAATATGACAAAATGTAGTCGTTTCAAATGTGTGCAAACCTGCAATGTAAAAAATTATTATCAGACTACATGAAAGCAATAGCAGTATGCTGCCACAAGGGGGAGGCAGAAATCAGTTTGAGAGACTTCAAACTAATGAGAAATAAATTATAAATCAAGATAACTGTAGCTACAAATTTTGGGAAGATGTTTGTTGTATAATTTAACTTTCACATATCTGACAATCACCCTAGCTATCCTTCAGGGCAAATACTTTGTACACAAATGCAAGTTTGAAAGGTTTGCATCCTTTATATGGATTCTTACATTAAGACCATCTCAAAAAAGCTGTGAGAACATATGAAACGTGTCAGCAATATATAATTTTAATGATCTTATTTCATATTTTATTATATTTATTCAATTTTTTAATTTTCCCATAATTATGTGTTTATCTCTGGGCGTGTTGAACTGTCTCTTTCTGAATGTTTACTTTTTTTTTTTAATTATTATTATTATTGATTTATTTGATAGGAACAATACATGTAGGCATTGTTACATTTAAATAAAGTGCAACTGATGCAATGTATGTAGGACTTCTAGCCGTCGCTAATTTGCAGACCATGTCCCTGGTTAGGTTTTTTATTTTTAAATAAAAATACATAATACAAAATCATACATGAAATCACATAGTACATCATCACTGTACATTATGTTCCTGAACATTTAACAAGAAAGCACAAGTAAAAAAAGAAGTATTTTGTATATATTTTGTTAGGTTTGTACAAAATTTGTCTTTGGCTTTAGTTATTCTTACTGCAAGCTGTTTCTCACAACTATAGATATTAATTCTGCACGTCTCTGCTGCTACACAGTTTGGAATCGAGGCAGTTTCCTTCACATACAAAATCACTCAAAATGCAAATACTAGCAGACTGACTGCGCAACATCTTTAATAATTTAAAGATCATTATATCACAAAATCATACTACAAAATTAACCAAACGATTCAGATATCAATGAGTTGTTAAAGACATTTCCCCACTAAAATTCAGTTTGAGCCCCAAAGAGGTTATCCAATATTTCATGAAAACAGAAAAGAATATGTGGAAAGTTTGAAAAATGTGAAAGTTCCTTCCTATATCCTGTATCGATCACAGCACAAAGGTGACACCCTGTGTACAAATTGATGAACTACATTACATTGACCTCTCTTTGGGAAATGACTCCTACATACATTCAGGGTGCATTGTAGCTGATTTATGAGTGTCCCTGAAATTTACTCCAGGTTTTAGGATAGACAGGAATAGCTATAGACTGATGATAAAGCCCTAGTCCCATTATCCATGCAGCCATTCATCACCAGCAGTGCTTTGCATTATTTTGCATTTTTTTTCTATAGCAGGTCAAAGCTTATAAGATACATTTCACTGTTGCCTGAAACATGATAGAAAAGATATCCGCACACTTATATCTATGCAGTATTCCACTTTATGGAAAAAAAGTGGAATACTACATAGATCTAAGTGTGCAGATATCTTTTCTATCACCTTTTGGACTCATTGATCTTTCCAGCACCATAGCAAAGATTAAGACAGGTTGAGCGGTTGTCATCCTGCATCACTGTTGCCTGAAACAAAAACGTAAACTGCAAATGAAAAAGCAAAAGCAAAAGCAAAAGCAAAAAAACAACAAAGAAAATAACCAAATCCACTCCAATTTATGATTTAATCATGATCTTAATCTATAATGTTTTTACCTCAACTAACAGGAATTGATCATTTTCCTGATATGTTGTTTCTTATCCAATAATTTACTGCTTCTTACCACTATCTACCTTTCACTGTGACATAACAAGATGCTGTAAATTTCTGTTGGAAAATTACATTTTCAGAAAGGTCACTAAATTTTTATTATAGACGTGCGTGTCCCCAGGTTAGTGGTCAAGTTGTCCTGTTAATTGAATAGTGCTAGCACGGTGGTGGAGGAAGTACCAAGTGTTATATTAGTGTTATAGTATCAGATTATTATTACTAATGCAGTACTGTGTAATGCATCTGTAATAACGCATCATATTTTATAACACAATCATATGTTTTATTTGTGAAATTTTGATCTTCAAACTAGTAACTATTTTCAAATAAATGTGGAGTAAAAAGTGTCTTTAAAATGTTCTGGAGTACACAGGTCACTCAAAATTATACTTACTGGTAAATACAGTACTTGAGTAAAATACTTAGTTACTCTCCACTACTGTGCTACAACTTTTCCGAAATAAATAAAAAACACCAAAGCACATTTCTTTTCATTTACAATACTAATCCCAGTAGTGGAATGTAACTAAGTACATTTACGCAAGTACTGTACTTGAGTACAATTTTGAGGTATTTATACTTTACTTGAGTATTTACTTTTTATGGTATTTTATAATTCTACTCCACTGCACTTTTTATTCCACCACATTGATTTGATAGCTTTAGTTACTAGTTACTTTGCAGAATTAAAATATTAATACAAAATATAAAATCAACCAATACATTGTGACATTTACTAGCTGCAACATGTAGAAATTAATGCATCAATAATTATAATCCAGTAATATTATATAGGCTATATTATTCTGAAATGGGTCATTCTGTATAATTTTACACTGTAGTATTGCTACCTTTACTTATGTGAAAGATATGAGTAGCCTGCTTCTTCCAGCACTGACTATTCCCAACTTGGAAGTATCTTTTTAATGCACAATTGATTGCACTTCAATTTTTTCACTCCTGACCTTTGACATGATCGTGTACGAGGGACAAGTGAAGGCAGCACCAGTATTTTGAGGAAGGCGGGATCATATGTCGCTAACACGAAACTATCCAATCAGAGCTCAGATTTTCACATAGCAACCCCAATCAGCGAAGAGGGACTGTCTGGTTGCGAAGGTAGTGGTAGTGGTGGTGTGCTTGAAGAAGCAAGTGTTTCCTTTGGGCTTGCTTGCTGCTAGGTTTAGTAGCGACAATCTGCCCATTTATATGTTAAGTTTGGCGCCTAACTAACAGGCGTTTAACTCTCTTGCACAATAATTAATTTACCGCATGTTGATATTGTAAACTATCTTGCGAGGTGAACGTAACCGTGTCTGAAAAGCATCTTTTAACATAATTGGGACACGATATTACGATGCCATCCCCGATGGAGGGATCTTCCAGAGAAGGTGACCTCTTTACTGTGAAACATGAGCTGAAAAATGGTAAGTTAGCTGCTAGCTTAACTTTTAATTCAGTCAATTTTATTTGCCATTTATCTGTAGGAGACACGTGCCCTGGGGAAATGTTAACGTTAGCTGGCTAGCTTGGAAGAGCCAACTGTCAATGGGCATTTGTAGTGAGCGCTACCGTTAACGTTACTCAAGTCCAAAAAATGGCAGAGGAAGGCTAACGATAGCTGACTGTCCTTATTACTCGAGCCATCTCACGCAAACTAACGTTACCTAACCATTTTACCAACGTTAGCTAACAGCTACTTAATAACCGTGGTCAACCCAGGTAATAACATTAGCTTAAGCTAGTTGTAACTAGGCTAAATCAGACCATCGGCAGAGATTTTCAGCAAGTTTATGCTACTGTTAACGCCTTAACTTAACGTTAATTAACGTTAAATGAATTGGTTTTCCAGTTATTGCCCGGTCTGTTGGCGGTAACAGCTAACTTCTCCTTAGCCAACAGAGCACACAGCTGCAGTGCTGTCAAGTCTCAGGAGTAAACGTTAGCTTGGTTTCATTCTGCACATTATACAGCCAGGGCAGGGGTGTACATCAACATCTACAGTGACATTAGGCACTGTTGGCTCGTGCAATAATGGTAGACAGGTACATTTAGCCTTGTTAACTTTACACTATTCAGCATCATCATCAAGGCAAATCTGTGACTGATGTGCTGAATCCTACTGGCTTTGTTGAAATTATTTTACTGAATGGTAGCGCAAAGGGAAGTAGTGTTGATATGCACAAGCAGCATCTCATAACATGTCTCCAAATGAATCGACAGGAAGTTATATATACTGTTCCTAAATAGTGTTATTAGAGTGGCAAGTCTACTGATTGACTGCAGAGGGCTGCTGAGTGAAGTTTGACACTGCTTCAGCTGCAACTGGTTTATAATGACACAGTGCTGCTGTTCAGGCTACAACATGATTATGCTGCACCCCCATTTACTGCCCTGCCCTAAATATGCAGTCAGACTAGTTGACAGTTAATTTCACACAGCATTTTAGCCACTGTATCAACTTAACCCAGCTTTGTATAAACATACCTACTAAGTCCATCCATTTGTCTTAATCTTCCTGCTATATATCAAGGATTCTACAGGGGACATAATTGGTATGGTTTGACTAATTTTAGTCGTAGTTGTGTTGATGCTTTGCACAATAAAAAGATAGGGATGCACCGATGCCAGATTGGATATCTGGCCAATACTGACTCAGATAGCTGGATTGGATATCGGTGACAATGGGGCCGATCTATTCAATTCTATGTTATACGATATACATTATAGACTGGAATTTTAGTCTTTTGACCAATTTGCTGCTGCTTTAAAAGGGTTTAAACTTGTATTGTAATTCCTGTTAATTTTGAAGTTTTTTTTTTTACCAAGTTGTTGGTGTACGATTCATTATTTTAATAATAAATAACAATTCAGTAAATTTTATCTATGTATTTATTTGTTACATTTTGTTTTACAAAGTTAGGAAAGCAATGTTTAAGTCCAGCTTGATGTTGCCTTACACAAAAATGAACGATCCCAGTCACTTCCACACAGTGAGGCATACAGCTTATTAATTAAACACTTGTATCGGATGATACCCAAAGCCCAGGTATTGCTATCGAAATCGGGACTGAAAAAATTGAATCGGTGCATCCCTATATATCAGAAAGAATATACAGTTTTCTGGATGAACGGCTTGTTGAAATTTAGTTGGGTTTTTAAGTTTGATTACTCAGGAAGCCAACCAAAATAGCAATACACTATTCAAGGTAAGCTTTTTATTTTGTGCAACATCTCCTGTAGACTAAAGAGGCGCTTCTTGTCTAACAGTAAGGAAATCATCTATCAGTCTATTAATAAACACCGAAATCAAACTTGGCCTTGGCAGATGAGCTTGACAAGGGTGTTATGCAACCTGAACCCCTGACCTCACATTTGAAGGACAGCGTTGTTGTTTTGAATTGATACAGTACTATGCACCATCGAAGTGTCTAATAGTTTCAGCATTTCTTCTCGTGCGTAACGGGAGAAGCAGCAGAAAAGATGAAATCAGCCGCTTTAATTGCTCTGTAGCCTATTTTCACAGTGTGAGACAGAAGGAATGTGTTCACTACAATGGACATGCATGTCTAAGAGTGTGCTATGCTCAGTCATCTGTACTGGGAGACCATGATTTAGAAAGACACGAGGAGTCACTGACAGTGTGTGCTGAAGATCTCTAATGGAAGATAATTACCTTTTTTTGTCTGGTTAATCTAGCAAATTTGCCTGCAGTTGCATGGAAGATTATCTCATACTGTTTACATGAAGCTAGTTTACTGATTATGTATGTATTCTGATGCACATTTTTACAAGTAAACAAATTCACCTGTACAACATGCCCAGTTTGCTGCTGTTGGCTATGCATTCATTTAACCACCACCCAGACTTTCCTAACTTGTCCTGGGTTTTAAATCGCTGATCCTCCAGTTTAAAGCAACCTTTTAGCATTGCAGAGTTTGACTTCCTTCGCCTCATGGCTGAGAGTCTCTTTGTATCAAAATGAAATGCAAGAATACATTATTTATAACATGGGCACCAGTTACAAAACAAAAAGTGCAGGACTGTAAGGTGATGTAATGTGCCTTCTGGTGTCCAGCTTTTGGCAACAACGGCTTAAAACAGCTGATCAGTTTCAAATGTACAACTTGGCTGTATCAATGATATTCAACAGACTAAAGAGTGTCTGATTTTGACTGATTTCAGCTCTTTAGCTTTCTGGTTAACTATTAGCATCTTTTCTAGGGCTCTCCTTGACCAAAGAAATTCTTAGTCGACTTACCAGAGATGTGCTCATAAGTGTATTGGAAATAAGTCATTCAGCATGAAAAAAGCATTAAAAGAAATGACTAATTGACTAAAGAAATCTTAGTCGACTAAGACCAAAACTATCGATTAGTCGACTAATTGAAGAGGGTGCAGCCCTAATCTTTTCACCTTTTTATAATTTAGGAGCAGAAACAGCTCTACTGTAGAAAAGGACCAGGATTAAAGGTGGGCTAAAGACTTTTTTTAGTGAACCAGATCCTTCACTTTTATACTCCAATCTGCATCCACAACTTATACCTATTCATATCTTTAATGTCTTGGTTTTAGTACATATTATTTCGGCGTTATTACTGAATGGCTTTCAGTTCGTGCCTATTCTTAATGTGGCATCAATCATGGTAGGTGGGAGATTTATAATGTAAATGCAAACAGCAATTGCAGTCGCAAACAGCAGGGCTGTCAGTGCAGTGAATATAAACATACATTTTCCCGTGTTCCAGATTAAGCTTCAGGTCAGTGGAAAAATACCTAATATGGAAAATATTCTTTGTTATTCTTTGCTAGCTACTCATTGATATTTAGTCTTTTTGCACAGATGTTAAAATATATAAATGATCCTTAAGGGAATACCTCTACTGATCTCCAGTAACATACTGTAACATGATGTTTGTTCTTTTTCTTTAGTATTTTATCACTCAAGCCACATTTGTTTTGTTATATGAATTGAGTGGTTTATCTGATTCTCTTTTATTTCTGCTCTGACTTCAGCTAACCTGACGGGCCATGTAGAGAGGGTGGGCATTGAAAACTTTGAGCTATTGAAGGTGCTGGGCACAGGAGGTGAGTGAAACGTTTAACTTCAATCTCTCTCTTTGTTGCATGTCCTATCAGTCATTTCTGTTTAAGCCTTTGCTCTGCACTGAACTTTGCCCTCCTGTCTTTGTTTATTTTAACCACCAGCATATGGCAAGGTGTTCCTGGTGAGGAAAGTGAGTGGTCATGATGCAGGGAAGCTGTACGCCATGAAGGTTTTGAAGAAGGCCACTATTGTACAAAAGGCAAAGACGGCCGAACACACACGGTCGGAGCGGCAAGTGCTGGAGCACATCCGCCAGTCTCCATTCCTCGTCACACTTCACTATGCCTTCCAGACGGACACCAAGCTGCACCTCATTCTCGGTTAGGATGTTTGTTTTTTTTTATAGGAAACTGCCTTCTGTGTTATGTTTATACAAGAAAAATATAAAGTTAATGATTTTCTTTAACCCTATGAAAGATTTCACCAGATGAATTAATTAGTATAAACTGAAATTCCCTGTAGAAAAACTAACCCACTTTTAGTACTTTGGATGAAACATGACATGCATGATATCTTTTATTACAGATTATGTAAATGGCGGGGAGCTCTTCACACATTTGGTGCAAAGGGTACGGTTTAAGGAGCAAGAAGTTGCCTTGTACAGTGGAGAGATTGTGTTGGCACTAGAACATCTACATAAGGTAACCCCCAGATTTAACACAACCAAGGCCTCTTGTCTGCTCGGAGGTTATCTATTGATGCTTACATGCTGTGTGTTTTACTTGTCATTTTCTTGTTGCAGCTTGGGATTGTCTACCGGGACCTGAAACTTGAGAATATTCTGTTGGATTCAAGTGGTCATATAGTTCTCACAGACTTTGGCCTCAGTAAAGAATTTGATCAGGTACAGTATGTCTTGACAATACGTGTTAAAACGTCTCAACCCTTAACCCCTTACCATTCCACCCTCTTTTTTAGAGGGGTAGGGGTGGGGGACAGGGGATGTTCAGGGGTAGATAAAAAGTCAGCAGTATATGTCACATAGAAGTGGTGTACGTCATCTGAAAGCTGGGAACCTGAAGATTAATAGATGTAGCTCAGCACTGTGTCGCAAGTTGTTCTAGTCATTAATAAGAAATAAAAATTAATTAATAAATTAAAATAAATTGTGAAAGTGTATAAGAGCGTAGAACATGATGATAGAAGTACATGATGGCCATCCCCATGCTCACTTATGTCTCATAAATTGTTGCAGAAATTTTTGGGTTGATACCATTTGTTACACAGATTTGGTGCTAAATTTAACCATTTTTTACCACTCGAGAATTGATAAAAATGATCAATAATCCCTCCAAAATACCACATTAAGACACCAAGACCTTGAGGAACACCATAGAAAAAACCATGCTGTGATTTGGTATCAAAAACTTTTGACATTTAGAGATTTTTGCAAGAATTGTATTTTTCGGTGAATGGATGGCAAGGACTTCTGTTCTGGAAACTTCTCAGATTATTACAGATCATTTTGTCAATCTACCTAGGAAAGCGATCCATTCTCTGAATGCTCTAGGTCTCTAGTTTTTGTCTGTAAAGTTTCATGAGGCTGTGATTATCTTAGAGGTCACAGCAGGTCATTTTATACAGTGAGGTTAAGTTTTTAAAAAATGGTCTCGCTACAATGAAATGGCTACTATGGGGACTAACATCATCACACATGAATACAATTAGGCTCATTGGATCCTAAAGAGTCATAGCATTACAGTCATACCCAATTTATGTAATTACAAGACTGTTAAGGGAGCTCAGTATACAGAAATATTCAAACACATTATTTTAGTGTAGGCGTCACTGCATAAAAAAAACTTGGTTTTTGCCCAAAACTGCATGTGATTATCAGAAAAGTGGACAGGTCTGTAAAGGGGAGACTCGTGGGTACCCATAGAACCCATTTTCATTCACATATCTGGAGGTCAGAGGTCAAGGGACCCCTTTGAAAATCACCATGCCAGTTTTCCTCGCTAAAAAATTGCGTAAATTTGTAGCATTATTTAGCGTTCTTGCCGACAAGCTAGTATGACATGATTGGTACCAATGGATTCCTTGAGTTTTCTAGTTTCATATGATGCCAGTATTATATATATCTAATATCTTCTCTCTTGCTTGAAAACTCTGCCCAAACAGACAGAATAGCGGCCGGGCCGTAGTGTTAAGGGGTTAAAATCATGACCCACACAGTCCTGATGAAGCAGATTCGCTGAGTTTTTGAGTGTTAAACTCCTTCAATAATGAATTAAGAAAAGAACTAATTGTTGCTCATTTAGTCATGAATATTAAATGTTCCCTGTGGTGTTTTCTTGAAAACAAAAAAAAGTTCTGTTTATATTCAGTGTTTCTCTCTAAAATATATTGTTTGTATCCTTGAGGTCCAACAAACGTGATGAATGCTTGTCCTTCCTTATAAAACATTGAAAAAGCTTTTCGTGTATATTAAATACTTAAGATCTGAAATCTGCCCACTTGCAGGCACAAAGAAAACTGCTATATTTGGATTCTAAAATGTGTCTATTGATTTGTGCGTTTGTTAAAACAGGTGGAAAGGGCGTTTTCTGTCTGTGGCACCATTGAATATATGGCTCCAGAAATTGTGGAAGGAGGAGAGTCTGGACATGACAAGGTAATTTGTAGTTTAATGTTTTATGCTGTCGTCTGTTTGATCAAATCAAGCAGCCCAGACTCTCTCTGTATTCCTGAATGTGTGCGCTCTCCAGTGAGATTTCTCTAGTTAAGCCAAAGTCACGGGTAGTTGCTTTCATGCATTCCAGGCGGTGGACTGGTGGAGCCTCGGCGTGTTGATGTACGAGCTTTTGACTGGCGGATCACCCTTCACCGTTGATGGAGATGAGAACTCACACACAGACATCGCCAAGTATGGATTCTCCCTGATCATCAGCCACAGTTTTCAGCTAGCCTTCCCTTAAAATCACTCTACAACACTGACCATATCTGTCTCACACATTACAGGAGGATTTCAAAAAAGGATCCTCCGTTCCCAAAAGATATGGGACCTCTGGCCAAAGACCTCATCCAGCGACTGCTCATCAAAGATCCAAAGAAGAGATTGGGCTCAGGTCCTAATGGAGCAGAGAATGTAAAGAAACACCCGTTTTACCAGGTGGATCTCTTTGTTTGTCTTGAATATTTCACAATATTTAGAAAAACTAAATGGCAGGGTGGGCTGTTCCTCCAAATAATGGGGCGGCTTTGAGTGAGTGTTTGTATAAGCTGCGTTAATCAGGCTGGGGATGAACCACGGTGTTTTTCTTTTTCTAAACTCCCTTTAGAAAATAAACTGGGAGGACTTGGCAGCTAAGAAGGTTCCTGCCCCGTTCAAGCCGGTGATTCGGGACGAGCTGGATGTTAGCAACTTTGCAGAGGAGTTCACAGAGATGGACCCCACCTACTCTCCTGCTGCGCTGCCGCAAAACTGTGACCGCATCTTCCAGGTGGGAGAGTGTTAAGGGTTTTGTTAGACAACCAGACTATTTTTTGGTTGTGACTCATTGTTTTGTTGTTCACATACAGTACAGGAGCATTCCTTTGTGCTCCTTGCTGGTCATTGCACAGGACAACATTTCTATTTGCTTTGTGCTCCTGTTTGTCTGGGCTTTGGTTGCAGGCAGTGTGAAATGTTGACACGGATGAAAAATTGCATTATACATTATCCACTTTTTGTCTGCGACTATATTTGACATACTCCACAGCAATTGAAGTAATCAAGTGAAGTTGTGAATGTCCTCAAAAGGTTGCTGTAAGTCAACATGAGTCTGTCTGTGTGCACTGGTATTCAAATTGACTAAAGAGTCTTTTATTGAAGTAATTGCTGCCATATGCAGCTCTTATTGAAGTAACAGATGTGAATGACTATTTTTGATGTAGCTTTGAACCATAATATGGCCCACAACTCTGTGCCAGCTGATGGCTGTCTGATGTATTGCATGAAATTTCAACTCTGATTGCCTTCTGGATCCTTGAGCTCGGTAGATCAATAGATCCATTAACGGGCTTCTCTCATGGAATAAAAGGTTACACTTTGAGAGCATCACCACGTCTGTCTCGGTTACGCCTTCAGTCTTTGATTGCCAACTTCATCTTGGCTTTTTTCGCTCTCAGCTGCCATTCACACTGTCTGAAATTTTGTGGTCTTTATAATTTGCAAGCCTAGCAATCTCTGAGATAACGACAGCAATCCCAATTTTAAACCGTGCACTTGCTCCCCCACGGTGCCTCACAAAACAAAATTAAAATTGCATTAAGAGCGCCAAGATGTAATTTCACAGCAGAGCAATCAAATATTCAAGCCCGGCAATTTGGGGCATCTCATTCATTCACCACCCATCCTTCCGTCCATCCATGGCTGTCACTACATACCACACAGCTGTGTGTGTGTCGGTGAAAAAGGGAGAGAGAGATTAATGCCAGCTAAAAGCTTTGGGCTCCCCACAGCTGGAATTAAGCAGGCAGCGCTCCACAATGACAGGTCTAACAATAGGAACAGCTGGACAGCCGCTGTCACTCACACATTAACAGAATAGGGTTTATTGTGGAGCTGACAGGCTGGTTTGACATAGAAACAGTTGAAGAAAAATGCACAACAATTTTAAAGTTTTACAGTAAGTATGGAAATTATGGCTGTCAATCGCTTAAAATATTTGATCACAAATTAATCACACATTTTTTATCTGTTCAAAATGTACCTTAAAGGGAGATTTGTCAAGTATTTAATACTCTTATCAACATGGGAGTGGGCAAATACTCTATGCTTGCTTTATGGAAATGTATGTATAAATGTATTATTGGAACTCAATTAACAACACAAAACAATAACAAATATTGTCCAGAAATCCTCACAGGTACTGCATTTAGCATAAAAAATATGCTCAAATCATAACATGGCAAACTCAAGCCCAACAGGCAACAACAGCTGTCAGTGTGTTGACTTGTGTACGACTTGCCCCAAACTGCATGTGATTATCATAAAGTGGGCATGTCTGTGAAGGGGGGACTCTTGGGTACCCATAGAACCCATTTTCATTCACATATCTGGAGGTCAGAGGTCAAGGGACCCCTTTGAAAATGGCCATGCCAGTTTTTCCTTGCCAAAATTTAGCGCAAGTTTGGAGTTTTATTTAGCCTCCTTCGTGATAAGCTGGTATGACATGGTTGTTACCAATGGATTCCTTAGGTTTTCTAGTTTCATATGATCTCGCATTAAAACTGAGCCCGCTACAACCTAAAAATCACAAATTGCATTAACGTGTTATTATTGTGTTAACTTTGCCCTAATGGAAATATATAAAACCCATTAAGTGTCTATAAATGTCTGTAATATATAAAATAAAGTATAATCAGGGGGGGTTTTAATGCTGCGGTGTATTTCTGAGGTTGTAAACCGCAGCAGTGGATGTTTCCTTTCTCTCCGTCCTTATAGCCCAACCCCTCACTTTAAAATGTAAACACCTCATGTGTGTCTGTGTGCAGGGCTACTCTTTCATGGCCCCCTCCATCCTGTTCAAGAGGAATGTGGTGATGGACGACCCTGTCCAGCTGTGTGGGAGCTCTGAGAGGCCGGGCTCTGCTGCGGTGGCCCGCAGCGCCATGATGAAGGTAAGATGGATGGACTTGGATCCCCCTGCACAAACACACTTAAGCTAATGGCTGCTGTCACAGACAAATGAGATGTTTTCCCTCCTCTCCACTAGAACTTTTTTTTCTACAGTACTTGTTTTACTCACTCACACTCAGACTTCAGGCATGAGCCTGTTCATTTAATGATGTTTGTTCATGAATGCACTTGTGTATCTGTTCAACATAATCCTTTTTGAGAAGGTAGCAGTGTGTCCTTTTGTGGGCTCATTGGGTTTCAAGCTTTCTCATCAACATCCTGGTTACCTGCTGCAAACGTTGCTGTTTTCAAGATATATTTTATATTGGTTGTTGATTTGTTATATTACTGATAGGGATTATAATTAATCATGTTAATGCTTTTCAGTCTAAGCCAAAAACCTTTTAGCAATTAATCAACAAAATGCTTCAATATTAAATTGCTTTTTCATAAAAAGAAAATCAGCATTTTGGCTTGCCTGTAAGCTTGGTCATATCCTACTACTCTTTTAGTGCTTTCACACTTTAGAAAGGGGAAGTTTCAGCCGAGCAGTTGGGCAACAATCTGCTCCAAATGTGCCCACAATTCCAATAAAGCCTCAGCTCACTGGGCTCTACAGGTATTTATGCCATTTTCTGTCACAAACAGGAAGCTAGTTAACAGTTTCTTGTCTCGTCTTGTAGTGATCTTCAATATCTTAATACAGATCTGGATAATGTAGATTTTTCACCGTTTGGTTGCTATGAACATTTGCCACTTCCACGTTTCATAACAACAACATTGCATAACTAGAGAAGTTTACTGGGTTCCTCCTAAAATGGTTTTCATGGACATGCTGCAGATCACTGTGTGGTGATAAACGTTTTATGATCACAAAACAACAACAAGTTTGAAGTTTATAATCACATAGAATAAGCAATATTTAGGGGGAAAAAACAAAGATACAGCGGCCAAAGGACTTCAGGAGAATGTTGTCAGTGGTTATTGAATTAGGTTTCATGTTTAATATAAATACTGTATATAAGACCTCTAGATTAGACTTAAATTTGAGAAGACAGAAAAGAAAATATTTATTCCTCACATTCATGAATTGTGTCAAGGTCAATGTACCAAGGACATGATTTAGGGCTATACCCACTAACAATTATTGTCATTGTCGATTAATCTGTTGATTATTTTCTTGATTAATCGATTAGTTGTTTGGTCTACAAAATGGTGATAAATGTCGATCAGTGTTTCCCAAAGCCCAAGATGACGTCCTCAAATGTCTTGTTTTGTCCACAACTCAAAGATATTCAGTTTACTGTCATAGAGGAGTAAAGAAACCAGAAAATATTCACATTTAAGAAGCTGGAATTAGAGAATTTAGACATTTTTTCCCCTAACAAATGACTTAAACCGATTAATCGATTATCAAAATTGTTGACGATTAATTGAATAGTTGACAACTATTCAATTAATAGCTGCAGCTCAAGCATGATGTGTGTAATGTAAGTAGCAGTAGTTACAGTACTCTCTATAAGAAAGAAAAGCAGCCGTAGAGCTGCGATCATATAAATTAATAAAATAAATTAATTTTGTCTAACAAATTATCACTTGAATCAAATCAAATCAAATCAATTTTATTTGTATAGCCCAAAATCACAAATCACAAATTTGCCTCGGGGGGCTTTACAATCTGTACAGGATACAACACCCTCTGTCCTTGACAGTGCAACCCTCACAACGGCTAAGGAAAAACTTAACCACAAAAAAAACATTTTAACAAGGAGAAAAAAATGGAAGAAACCTCAGGAAGAGCGGCAGAGGAGGGATCCCCCTTCCAGGATGGACAGACGTGCAATAGATGTCGTGTGTACAGAGTAACAACTTAATGAAAACACAACGTAGACAATTCATGACAAAAATGAATACATATAATGTGAATATATGTGAGAAGGTGGATCCAGGAGGATGTCAAGCAGCTTCCAGGCGACGCCAAACAGATAGAGCCAGAGCAACACGACCTCCTCTCGACGTCAAAACCGGTAGAGCCAGAGCAGCACGACATCCTCTCCACGCCAATCAGAATAGAGCGTTAGCTGCATAACCTCCTCTCAACTCCATAAAGGTAGAACCTGAGCAACACATCCTCCTCTCCACGCCAGATCGATAGAGCCAGAGCAACACAACCTCCTCTCCACATCACGATAGATAGTGCCCGAGCAACACGACCTCCTCTCTACGATGAACCACCAGAGAGTCAGAGCAACGTCACAGAGCAACTGATGGTCCATCACGAAGAAGCCTGATTCAAAGGAGAGAGAGGGGAGAGAGAGAGAGAGAGGCACACAGCAGTGCTTGTGGGACATAAACAACAGAGGGTTATAGAGAGGCAGCGGCTTAAAACTAATAATGTTCTCGTCGGCAGGACTGCTAAGCTGAACTAATAAATTGAGACTGAGACCGACCCACCAGCTAACTAAGTGAAAGTTAGGGCAAAAAGATGGGTTTTGAGTTTGGATTTAAAGACCTCCACAGAGTCAGACTGTCTGATGAAAAGCAGGAGTGTACAAAAGCAGGAGTGTACAAAATCGTAACTTATTGTAATCAACATAAATTAAATTCAAGTACTTAATGTTACAATAAAAAAATAATTTAATACATTTTATTTACCCCCATTTTTATTGAAGACTTAACAAGACTGAGGTCATTCTTTAATTGAGGTCATTTGAAATTATTGGTCACTGTGGTGCTGCCTCTCTGTGAAAATGTATATTTGACCAAACAACTTGTTTTGGTCCACTTTCCTCCCTCTGCAGGATTCACCTTTCTATATGAGCTATGAGATGGACCTGAAGGACAGCGCTTTAGGAGAGGGCAGCTTCTCCATCTGCAGACGTTGCACGCACAAGAAGACGGGACAGAAATACGCCGTCAAGATTGTCAGCAAGAGGTACAAACTCACATCCTGCTTGCTTACATGTGTTTGTCAACCCAGATGTTTTTGTCTGTTTGATGTTTATGGTTTCACTGGATAAATCAGTCGGCCACCCTCCTCCTCTCACTGGCAGAACTTGGACCCTTATCAGCCAACTCTAAACAAAAAAATATGAAATTAGTATGTTATTTTAAACGGATGAATGCAAAATAATGTCAGAATTTGACTCAATTACATAATTTCTCAGATTTTATTTGCCCTATTACTCTGTTAAAGGTTGCCAGACGTGGGTTAAATAAATGTAAATACATCTCTGCTCACAAACCTGGTTGTTTTTGTTAGAAACTGCTACAACAACAACAAGCTTTGATCATGTGTGTTGACTGCAATCCTACACTACACTCCTACACTCCTCCACTGACAGTGTGGCACCAAATATTATGGCTGTAATAAGAACAAACGCATGTTCCTTCTTCTAACTGGGCATTAGTTGGAATTTGTCCGTGTCAGGGTAAAGACAATCAGCAGCAAAACTGCACTTAAAAATTGATAGAAATTCCTCTGAAATTAAAAATGTGAGAATTTGAGAACTGAACCTTGTGGGGTACCCTAGGTGAATTGTGGGAAATAACTGAGCAGAAAATGCCCAACACATACAACTCACTGTCAAAAAATTATATTGTACAAACGTCATAAGAAAAGCAGAAACTTAATGGGTGATATTCTGCTTTCTTTTTCTAAACCCTACTTTTGATTATCTAGGTACTAGGGCTGTCAAAGTTAACCCGATAATAACGCAAATTCGTCTTAATGCCACTAATTTCTTTAACGCATTAACGCACTTGCGATTTTTAGGTTGTAGGGGGCTCAGTTTTATAGCTAGAGTGAAGATACTGGTATCATTTGAAACTAGAAAACCTAAAAAATCCAATTGGTACCAACCATGTCATACTAGCTCTTCGCGAAGGAGGTTAAATAATGCTACAAACTTGACATCTGACCTCCAGATATGTGAATGAAAATGGGTTCTATGGGTACCCATGAGTCTCCCCTTTACAGACATGCCCACTTTATGATAATCACATGCAGTTTGGGGCAGTCATAGTCAAGTCAGCACACTGACACACTGACAGCTGTTGTTGCCTGTTGGGCTGCAGTTTGCCATGTTATGATTTCAGTTAATTGATTTCCTATAATAAATACTTTATATACATACATTTGTGTAAAGCAAGCATATTTGCCCACTCCCATGTTGATAAGGGTATTAAATACTTGACAAATCTCCCTTTAAGGTACATTTTGAACAGATAAAAAATTTGCAATTAATTTTGCGATTAATCGCGATTAAATATTTTAATCGATTGACAGCCCTAGCTAATATGTAATGAAAAGGCACTACTGCATAAATCAATAAAAATCAAATCAATTGAAAACCTGTTAAAGGATACAAAAACTGCCCTCTGAAAAGTCATTTTCTCACTCTACTGTGTATAAGTGTATTTATGTTGTATTTTGTGATGTCCTGCTTGTGCTGTAGGATGGAGGCTCAGACTCAGCGGGAAATAGCAGCCCTGAAGCTCTGCGATGGCCACCCTAACATTGTCAAGTTACATGAAATTTACCACGACCAGGTAAGGTTAACCGCGGCGGATAAATTTGCGACCATAAATTCTGTTTTTCATGTTCTCTCTGTGGAGCCTGCGGTGACTGCAGCCTTATTAAGTCCTGGAACTGGAACAAGGCGGATTAATGGGGATGCTGGAAGCCCTCGAGGTCTTCCTTTATCTCTTCACGTATTGTCCCATAAACATCTCTCTGTGTGCTCGATATTTCACACCAAATGTATTTTTAAACTGCAGCTGCGCAAACATCCATTTCATACTGCTGAATAGGAACAACCTAGATTTACTCGTGTTGCTAATCGAGCCGCACACTCAAACCAAACTAAGTGTGCATGTGCTCCAACGGTAGCTTACCTCGGTTATTGGGAAGGTGTGTCCGTGTGGCTGACTGTGTACAGGTTCATTAGCCCTGGTCCTTCAAGCCCAGGAGCACCACTTTAGTCCTGATGAGCTCAGTGGGGTTATTACTGTACCTCAGAGGCCTGTGACCCAGATCAAAGCGGCGCTGCCTCGCCTCGCCTCTACCGAGTCCTGCCTTTGTTCCCCAGACCCAGCGCTAATGAGAAACTCTACCCCGCCGCCCAGACGCATTATTCCCTTCCCACTTTGTTTGGCCCCTTTCACTTTTACTCAATACCATTATGGTTTGATCTCAACACCATGGGATCAAGGAAGGGCTGTTTTTGCTCTATTTATTATGCAACAGTAAAATTCTCGTCCACCATTTCACACGTTAAAATTCAACGTGCAGTTCGAGCTGTGATGAAAATACATTAGAAACAAACTTGTTAATTGCAAAACCTACAGGAATGTTTGCACCTGCTGTACTAATTCAGAGCATGTCAAAGAATAAAGGTTGGAATTGGGAGTAACCAGGGTTTACGAACATATAGAACAACTACTGGACATATGTTTTAAATAGCCATATAATAGCCTACATTTGACATAACTTGAAAATAAGTTAATTGAAGAAGTGGTCTAGAAGCTCGATTTCCACGTTTGTCAATTTCAAAATAGTGTTGTGTCGCTCATAGGGCTAGTTTGAATCTTCATTCATAACGTTGACATTTCAATTATTGATGTTAATACCTTACCGAAACATTGTGTGCAATATTCCACTTTATCTTCCCCTCTCTCTCTCTGTCTCTCTCCAACACGCCCATAGCGAGTGTGATGGCGCAGTGTGGTGGCGAGTGTGGTGGCGAGTGTGGTGGCGCAGACAAAGAGTCATCTATGTACATGGAGGTTTGCGTTTTCAACAATGACCAAATAAAACTAGATTAAGGTATAATTACAGATCAAAGACTGAACAGTAAATGAGTAAAATAAAATGGTAAAATAGCAAAAAACAGTACACCATACCAGCAGAGGACGCAAAGCTTTAAAATAAAGATACAATTTCTTAAAAGTAATGTACAAGTCGACAGCAGATGGTCAGGTCACTCTGCTGCTCCGCACAGGGATGTAAGGCGATTCTGCCAAGTCAAAAAGTCAAAATTTATTGAAAAGAGATAGATGTAATCATTTCCAAAATGTTTTTATCTAACAAAATATTCTGCTTCAATCCATATTTGTTAGCATTCAGCCTTTCAAAAACAAAATTTTCACTGCGGTCAAAAAACGTCATAAAATATGACGACAGACATTCAAAGCTTCATTCGAAAACCTCAATAGAAACTTTGATTGAAAAAAAAAATTAATATAAAATAAAAAAAAAAATAAAAATAAAAATAAAAAAGAGACATTCAGTACTGTGTATGAAGAGCGGCTTTTTTTTTTTTTTAAGCGCACACACAGAACGGACAGCTAGCCGACCGTGAGAAGATATTTGCTGAATTTGACAAAAAGTGTATTGGATTTATTAGAATCGAAGAGGAGGCATGTAAACTTTTGTATAATATTCGTTTATAATTTGTCTTGGCAACATATCTTATAGGTCACATAATATTAGGATATTTAATATGCTATCAATAAATTAATTTATTTATTTGGCATATTTCCCAATGGACATTTTGATAATTTTATCTGCCGGTCAACTACACAAGATACCGGCAAAAAAAACGGCATATGCCGGCTAACGTAAACCCTGAGTGTCACAGAGGTTGGTGATAAGAAGTGTAAATATGTTCTGTGTTTGTCTGTAGCTCCACACGTACCTGGTTCTGGAACTGCTCGGTGGAGGGGAGCTGCTGGAGAGGATCCGCAGGAAGCAACACTTCAGCGAATCAGAGGCCAGCCGCATCATGCGAAAACTGGTGTCGGCTGCCAGTCACATGCACGACGTGGGAGTGGTGCACAGGGATCTTAAACCAGAGGTATTGGACATACATGCTCAAAACTTTTCTCTGTTCTCTGAGAACAGTCTTTGTGATGACACGCTTGATCATAAGCTTTTAAAACAGAACTACTGTGTTTTTCTGAACTTGTTATGATCTGTCGTCATTCTGACTCTGCAATCTTCCATAAAACAAGAGTAAAATTGTTTGACCCTAATGTGGGTCAAAAGTACCTGGTCAGACAAGTCTTGATAGTAAGCTCTTGAGTGGACCAGTTTTGCTGAGCAGAGAAATGATTGCTGTCCGTCTCTCCGATTGCTTCGTAGAACCTGCTCTTCACAGACGAGAGTGAGAACTCCGAGATAAAAATCATAGACTTTGGCTTTGCTCGCCTCAAACCACCAGACAATCAGCTCCTGAAGACTCCCTGCTTCACCCTGCAGTACGCAGCACCAGAGATACTCAAGTACGACGGCTACGATGAGTCCTGTGACCTCTGGAGTCTGGGGGTCATTCTGGTGAGTGGGTGTGGGACGGATGAGCCATGCTCAGGTTCAAACAAAACTTGAACTGATGGAGAATCATTCATTATTCAACTCCACATTATCCTGAGGGGACAGAAACATATCAGCAGCCTGTTAGCTCGGCACTTCCACAAGTAGTTTATTTTACAGCAGTTTGAACAGAAATTGTAAACGATGGCTGCGTCCGAAATCACATACTCTGCACTAAATACTCAATATGTGTGCTATCGTTCAACATACTTTGGTGTGAATAAACTAGTATGTATCTTTTCGGACGCACTGAGCAGTAATTTACATCGTCACTTCCTGAGAGCCTCCTTGCCGGTTGGAGACATGCAACCACGGTAACCTCATGTGACCAAAACAACGATTTGTGAGAATGAAAGTCTGAATTAATTTAAAAACTATCTTACGTGAAATCTTATACTTAGACTTAAATTGAAGTGTTATTGATGTTGCAGAGCTGTCCATCTGTTATGAACGTTGTCGTCACTACCGCATTGCATTGAGGGATATTTATGCCGCCGTAGTCTCCAGCGTTGCATACCGTAATATTACACCAGAAATAGTATGTAATTCACGTACTATTTGTTTCATACTAAGGTTTCGGACATACTAAAAAATCTCACATACTGTTTTAGCGTATTAAATAGCATGTTAGTGTGGAATTTCGTACGCAACCATTCAAAGCGGTAAGAAAACTTATGTCAGCGTTCAAAGAAAATACAACATCCAACTCAGTGCTGAAACAAGTGAAAATCATATTAATTAGTGGCAGCATTAATCCAAATGTTGGTTAATGGTCACTGATGTTGATTTGCTTGACAAACGTATCCACATCTGCAAACATTCATGCAGAGAGAATAGAATTTAACTTTTAAATCCCAGAGTGTATGAGTATTTTATACTTTATAATATACGTAAAAATAATTTATAATTCAAGCACAGAATGTTTACATTATGCTATTTAGTGTTTGATATGATCAGGTTAAAAGTTAAAGATACTTAACTACTTAAAATTAAGCTTTCAGTTTGATGTTTTGATGCTGCTCAGTCAGGAATAAGTTTAAATAACAGATCATTGATTAACAAGTATAGGCCTACTTCAGACTATCACATTACACAATGCTCCAGGAAACTGACCTGATTATATAAATTTATAAAAATGTTTTCAAAATCCACAGCTCAGATCTCCACTTTAAAGTTGTTTTTCATCATAATGTTAACTGAAGCAGCATTTCTAAAACCAAATTAATGTTTAATCATGAGCTCCATACAGTGATGACTCGTTGACATTATCCAGTTTATGGATGAAACATTTGCTGTAGGCCGTTCTGATTAAGCAATCAGATGTTATTTTGACTGATTTTGGCTGAAGTTTAGGGTGGGTGTGTGTGTGTGTGTGTGTGTGTGTGTGTGTGTGTGTGTGTGTGTGTGTGTGTGTGTGTGTGTGTGTAGGGGCACATGCATGTTTAATCTTATTAACATGATATTCATCTCCTTCTCTTGTTCAGTCTACAACCTTCAGCATCCTGTGGTGAGCTGACACAGTTTAACGCTCACCACGGAATGAAGAGAAACCAGCCCGGCTCTCAGAGCTGGTTAAAGCTGCACTAATATGAGACGTTGCTTTCCGACGGCAGCGGAAATGTCATCCTAATTCAACCTTTTTCTGTTTAGAGGAGGAAGATTAAAAGGAGAGGTAGAGAAGAGAAGGAGAGGGTACACAGAGGGGGAGGATTTCTATACTTGGCCAGTCATCCGTACAGAGTCTGGGCTCTCTGTGCAAGTGTTGTTTCACACCGACGCCCCCTGGGGGGGTATGGGAGTAGTGTGCCTCATGGAGCTTTGATGAAATGGTTACTGACAAGCTGTGTGCACAATGCCCTGGAAGCAAAGTGAGCAGACATACGGGGAGGGAGAGAGAGGGAGAGATCAGGACAGATCCACCACTGCCAAAAGGGCTGTTCCCAACTCCTGTCATTCTAATGAGAAATCTGAGGGCAGACGTAAGCAGGCCAAGGTGAGCGTATCATGTTCATTCAGCTGAGCACAGAGCGCTCTTCTGTTTAGTGCTGGTTCAACCACGGTCAACAACATGCAGCATAAACAGTCGTGATCGGTCAAGAGCTCTTTTAATTATTATTACATTATTATATGTTGTTATTTGAACAGCAGTTTTAACACTAATGCCCGGTTACTTTCCATGCTCAGCTTAGGCGACATGATTTACAAAAACAAGCATGTAGCATTTCCTGTGCCACACTGACTGTACAAAATGTTTAGATTCGATTTACAGTGTAGATATTTAAGCCTGTAAACTAGGGCTGGGAAACACCAGAGGCTCCACAAGACGATATTATCACGATACTTAAGTCACGTTACATTTTGCGATATGCTGAGTATTGCGATAAGATATATTGTGATTTATTATTTTTTTCAACTGCAAATTATGCAGTTTGTCAACATCTGTTTTATCTAAGATATACTCTGTTCATCTCAGAGTTTTCATTCACATTTCTTGAGGTCAGAGGTAAAGGGACACCTTTGAAAATGGCCATGCCAGTTTTCCCTCATCAAAATTTTGCGTAAGTTTTGAGCGTTATTTAGCGTTCTTCCAAGCTAAGATGACATGGTTGGTACCAATGGATTCCTTAGGTTTTATAGTTTCATATGAAACCAGTATCGTCACTCTAGCTTTAAGACCGAGCCAATTACAACCTCTGAAAGACAGAATTGCGACCGGGCCCGCCGGCGGGCTGTCGGATTGTTAAGAGGTTAAACGTTTATATAATAAGAGATCGATACTTGGCGTCCGTGTATCGATACAATATTGCCACATTGTGTTCTTGGTGTTTTGACAGCAGATTTTATTGCACGCCTGTCCATCCTGGAAGGGGGATCCCTCCTCTGTTGCCCTTCCTGAGGTTTTTCCTTATCCAATGAGAGGGTCGTATTGTAAAGGACAGAGGGTGTCGTATCCTGTACAGATTGTAAAGCCCCCTGAGGCAAATTTGTGATTTGTGATATTGGGCGATACAATTAAAATTGACTTGAATTGACTTTTGTGGTTCTCCTCTGTTTGCAGTACACCATGCTGTCTGGCCAGGTGCCTTTTCAGTGTCAGGAGAAGAGCCTGACCCACACCAGTGCTGAGGAAATTATGAAGAAAATCAAACAGGGAGACTTCTCTTTTGAAGGAGAGGCCTGGAGAAACGTGTCCCAGCAGGCCAAGGACCTGATACAAGGTGAGGATGGAGCTGCTGGCTTGTTCTTAAACCCAGTGTCTTGTGCTGTGCTAGAAGTTTATTTTCATAAAATGAGAGCTCAGATGTTATGACACCTTAAGACTGTAGTTTAGAGCACATTTTAATGTATTAGTGACAAAATCATAAGATTTTAGAGGAAATTGTTTCACTATAGTGTGTATATTATCTAAATCGGCAAAAAATTACAAGACAACATTGCCTCATGCCCTCTCCCGTATTTAGACCATACAAACTACGGGTGTAATCTCAATTAGCATTACAACAATTAATCGATTAATCGATTAGTTGTCAACTATTAAATTATTCACCAACTACTTTGATAATCAATTAAAAAAAGTAAAAAACAAAAAAAGTCATAATTATCTGATTCCTTCTTCTTAAATGTGAATATTTTCTGGTTTCTTTACTCCTCTATGACAGTAAACTGAATATGTTTTAGTTGTGGACAAAACAAGACATTTGAGGACGTCATCTTGGGCTTTGGGAAACACTCACACATTTTTCACCATTTTCTGACATTTGATAGACCAAACTACTAATCAATTATTCGAGTAAATAATTGACAGATTAATCAACAATGAAAATAATCGTTAGTTGCAGCCTTAATCTCACTTGTAACAAAGAGTAGAATTAATAGTGTGACATGTGTGTTTTTCATCTAATCATAATTGAAAATACAGTTAGTTACAATTACCTCTTTTACTCCAATTTCAGATGAGAACTGATATAAATGAATCTTTCCAGAATTAGAAAACATTAGATTTAGATGTTGTTTAAAGAGTTGGTGTCTGTTGGAAAAAGACAGTTAGCCAGTTTTGGAGTGACAACATGTCCAAAAATATTGGATGTTTTGAGTTTTGTCAGCAGGACTACACATTTGTTTTCATTTGGATCACGGGTTGATGAACTTTTAACCCAGAAAGTAGCTCACAGTGACTGAGCTACCTGATGAGGAAATCACTTCCTCTTTGTGGCTCACCTCCTAACCTGCTCGTGTATTTAGAGCGCTAAAGGAAATTGTCTGTGTCTTGCTCCTGCAGAGCTGCTGACGGTGGACCCAAACAAGAGGATTAAGATGTGCGGCCTACGTTACAACGCCTGGCTCCAGGACGACAGCCAGCTGTCCTCCAACCCACTCATGACCCCGGACATACTGGGCTCCTCCACTGCCTCCGTCCACACTTACGTCAAAGCTACCTTTCATGTAAGAAATGACCAGCAGTGCATGGTCTGGTGGTTACATTTACACTTCAAAAGTCATAAAAGTGGTGTTCATTTGTGGAGATTATCTTGCTGAACCAAACGTGTAAATATCATAAATGTGTGTTTGCCACAGAGATTATTTTCTGCAGTAATCCAATTGAAAAATCCCACTGGCTTTTTGTCGAAGGAACACATGGCGATTCTAACTTCCTGGTTGGCCTACAAAAATACGTCATCCCTGCAGGACTCTATTGACTTGAAGATGGAAATTAACATTATTTTAAGTGTATTATGAGGTTAATTCTCCAAAGTAAAACAGGCATTTTTCACAATTTACTGTGAAATTTAGATGAAAAAGTTTAAAAGAGAAAATATTGGCAGATAAATCGATTCTGAAAATATTCAATAGTTGCAGCCCTAGAAACAGATGTTGTGGTTCTGTATTTCATGCATGAAAAATGTATTTTCATTGGTTAAAACACATTTGATAACGCAACATTTTTGCTCCAAAAACAAGCAGAAAAGATTTGGAAAATGCAGGGTTGCACTGATCTGATATACTGGATCAGTATCAGCACTGATGCTGACCTAGTTTAAACACTGGTAAAGGATTAGTGCTCAATAACAGCAGATAACCTGACTCGAGGAATCTGAATCAGTACGAGGAGAGAGAGAGCAGGATCAGTACATCCCTTGGAAAATGAATAATTCAGAGAAAGCTTAATAACTCGCTCACCAATCCCCTTATTTTTTGTCCCAGGCATTTAACAAATGTAAGCGGGAAGGTTTCCGCCTGCAGACGGTGGACAAGGCGCCGCTAGCCAAGAGGAGGAAGATGAAAAAGACGAGTACCAGCACAGAGACCCGCAGCAGTTCTGGTGAGAGCACCCATTCCTCATCCTCCTCCTCCCAGTCTCAGACTGAGAAGACTTTCCCAGAGGGCAACGCCAAGCCGCAGCCCTCCAACAGCACGCCTCTCACCACGCCCGTCCACACGCCCGTGGCCCTGGGAACGGACTCTGAGCACCAACCAGCGCATCCAGCCTTTCACTTCTCAGAAGGACAGTGAGACAGCGAGAGGAAACGGGAGATTCGGACAGTTTTGTGACCCGCAGGATGGCTCGGACCTCTTTCTCTCTGTCCCTGGCAGCTCTCTGCCTCTGGCTCAATTGCATGGACGTCCGCACGTCTCCAAAAACCAAGCATGCAGCAGGAGCAGCAACCGTCACCTCAATATCAATCAATCATCACTAGCAATAGCCTACCCTTTTCTTTCTCTCTCAAGTTCTCAAACAGACTGTGTCAATCAGGGACTGGACCAGGAAGAAGTCGTCACCAGTGTCCAAAATGAAAAGGGCTGCCCTACTGCCCCAGGTCCAGACAGACAATGGAGAGACGTCTTCAGTCTCGTCATGAAATCTCTCTCTGTCCGCTCCATTTACCTGTCTTTGTCCATGCCTCCAGAGGTTTTAAAGGGAAAGTCGTAGTGTTTACACCATGGATGCTTTGTATTTTTCTGTCAAAGGGAGAGAAGAGATGCAGCGCAACGTAACGTCGGCCCACTTCTCTTTTCTGGGAAGTCTCTGCAAGATGGAGCAGGGTGTTTATATGTGAATTTTACAGACTGAGATTTATTTATGATAAGCTATATTGTTAACTTATTTATGGTTCAGACTGATCTGAAAAGAAATAATGGATACAGTTGAAAAAAAAGAAGATATTTTGTGTATGTGTGTGTGTTCTATCAGCTCAAAAGACTGTTTCCATGTAGTCAGATGGTTGTTCATTCATCTTTGTAATCATCAATGCTTCAAGTAGGTCATTGGGACGCAGTTATGTAGACATTGTAAGACTATTATAGGCAAGAAGAGATTAACACCGTTAGCAACTGGTTAATGGTTGTCATATTTATGTAATCTGAGTCCTTTGGACTTTATTTATGGAGGGATTGACCTGCAGCTGTGTCCAGTGGTTAAAAAAACCAACAATTTCCTTGTTTATAAGGATTAAAGAAGCAAAAGTGTAAACATCTTTTTATAGGAACAACCAAATGTGGATATGTTCAGCCAAATCTGTGGTTTTATTGTTGTATGGGGAGTACTGCTGCCTGAAGGGATGTGACCCTACAAGAAGAGCTATATTTAGACGTATTTTTGCCTCCGCTGTTGGAGTGTGACTACTTCAAGACTCAGCATCGCTGCTGTTCCACATGGTCTGATCCTCAAGTCAGTATTTAGCCCAGCAGTGGATTTGCCTTGTGTGGTATAGGACTTAATTGTCTCATTATCACTACAACCAATTGGATTGAGCAGAATGTTCCAAATGGAAAACTCTGATCAGCTTAGTGCGAGGCGGATGCGTCAAGGAAGTTGAAGTTTCTGAGATGCCTAAGGGCAGCTTCAACTGGCTTCTTTTTCACATGAAACAAGATCAAATTATTTGAAAATGGAAAGATTTATGTGCCAAAATTGCAATTAAATCAGGTAATGGAAAGGTTTCCATCTATGAGTTAAGTGTGGTGATACATTAGGGCATTTTAATGCAATATAGTGCAAAATGTTGCCCCTTGTGTCACCGCCCAAAGTCTTAAAACTACTGCAAAACATCTACCCTTTATGAAAACAGCAAGTCCCCGAGGACAGACCTCAAACAAACACTCCTTTTATTTTTGACGCCATCCCTTTGCTCTGTTTACCATGTTGTACTGCATGACTGAAATGGTGATCTTTGCACTGTGTGACAGCTCTCACTTTGAGGCAGATATCTGGTTAGTATTAAGTCTCCAGTGCATGATGTAAACTGAAACATCAACCTCTTCTTTTTCTTTGTTTTTATGGGCAGATTCTCACTTGATTTAATGTGAGTTTGTTTCCTTGCACATTTTGAATATGCCCGATTTCATTCGGGACTTTAACTGTTTGAGGTGTTTGGATGTAAACACCAAAACCCCTTTTTACATTAGCCTGAATATTGTAATGTCCCAATGTTACAATAGGAGAGTTAGGCGAGTAAATGCTGTGCTCTGTTAATTGTTTTTTGCAAGTATGTGTTAGTCTGTTTCCATGGTAATAGTTGAAATACTGTATTCTGTTGATATGTACAGGGGTATTTGTGTTCAGTATGTGAAGCTGCCTAGAAACAGTTTCTCCTGCTCAATCAGGATACAAATTCTTAGTTGGAATACTGTGTGCATTTAAACACACTCCCTCATCTTCTTCCATTTTAATGCACTCTGAATCTGAACCAAAGCATTAACTTCAAGGTAGCTGCTCTAAGCTGCATGAGATATTTCCTTTCATGCAAATATGCAAAGAAATGCTTCATATATTTCACGGTTTCTGTTTGTTTTGTCAAGATGTTTTTAGCTCTGATCATTTTGTAACAGTGTGTTTTCTTCAGAGATTCTTTATAGGATCTAAAATATCCATATCACATTATCATGCTGAAAACTATGCATCTCTTTTCGCTGTTGCTTTTGCCATTTCAAAAAGACCTCACCAAACGGGTCCGAACATAATGCTTAAAAGGGCGCAACACGCTGCACATACATACTGTACTTTTACCCTCATAGCATCCGCCACAATAGAAATAGCAAAGTAGAATCCTTTGGCCGTATGAAAAGCTGGAATCCTTGGAGCTGAACACTACAAAGCTCTTGTCTAACTTAGTTCGCATGAGATCCCCGTTGCTGCCTCGTTAAGCCTCTTTTCTTTTGTTTGGGTGTATTAATAGCTCAAGTGGAGGAAGAGGAAAAGTGTCCTATATTGAGCTCCCCTCTGGGAGCCAGGCTCTATTAGCTGATGTGCTGCAGTGCTGTTTGTTCCAAAGAAAATACCGTACTCCACACACTGCCTCTGTGGGACCCAGCTCACTGTTCTTTGTAGGGAAAATAACAGAGTATCACAGGAAAGGGTTGGTTTAGTACCGACGTCTCTCGAGGGCACATTTTTAAAACTAGGTTTCCCCCCTTTGATGAACAGCTTGTTCAGTGTGCCACCACGAGGAAGAGACGAGGGAGGGAAGCCAGTTTTGATTTGACGTCCTGTTGTCTTTGATGCATTTTTGTTTATTGGTTCCCTGGAAATTGAATCCTTTTTCTGTGTACAGTGCGTCCTCTTTTTTTGCTTGAAAGCATCCCGCCTGACAAGAAAAACCATTGTAGATTTTTGCAACATTAATCAGAGTGGCTGGTAGTTTGAACTGTTTTCCATAAACTGCTGTTGTTCGTTTTAGAGTCAAAGGATTGGATTTGGGATATTCCTACTTCTGTGCTTCTGTATGTGCTTAAGAGACAGATTTGGGTGCCAAAGCTGAAAGTGTCATCCTGCACTGAAGGTACGGCTTCTCAGTTCGGTGCTTTTGTGCATGTTTTGTCTGTGAAAGTGCACATTTTTTAGACAGATGCTGCTGTGACTAGTGTGGCTCTTTGTTTGGTCAGCTTTTATTATGGGATCTTATGGAGCTGTCCGTGGTGCTGAAGTGACCAAACCTCTGGTGGTGCAGCAAAAACAAGTGGCTTTCCAAAATGACCTGATTGATATGATCCTTCAAAGCAGTGATTCCCAACCAGGAGTACTCTGTGAAGTTGCCAGGGGGTATCTGGGTAATGTTAAGAACTAGAAATTATTGCTAAGGAGGAAAACAAACACACAAATTGGATTACAAACTGGTATGAGGCTGATCTTAAAAGAAAACCCCACTGATTTTACACATCAAAGTCTGTTTACAGGTCTTTGGGAGTACTACTTCATAATGTGAAAGAAGTTGTTGAAAGAAGTTGTATAAAGCCCTTTATGGCCAAAACTGATTAATTTGATTCAAGTGATGTCACTTCGACAAATCAGCGTCAGCTGGGGCTGAAAACTACAAGTTTGAAAATTTAATTACAAAGAAGTGAGCTTACCAGACCAGAGTCAGTATTCAACTTTGTGTAATTAATAGTGTTAAATAACATCGAGGTTTGTATACACTTTAATATTAGAATATTAAATCTTTGGGCTGTCCTCGACCAAAGAAAGGCTTAGTCGACAATTTAGTCAACCGGTTCAAGGTTCTTTATTTGTCACGTCAATTCCAAAGCAAATCTTTGGTCTCAGGTTCTTTCAACAATGCTCATAAAATATGTATACATAAAAGGGGAAATCACACAAGTAAATGTAAAATCAAATGATAATCTAAGGCATAAAATAGTGCAGTTAAAATAAATATAAAGTGGTAATGTAGATGTAAATTTGTAATTTAGTTGATGACAGTATTTCAGATGGGAAATCTGAATGTAAACAACAAATCTGTGAAACCGAGTTTCTCCACAAAGAATCACACAAAAGCGCCACTTTAAATCTTGTGTTTACCAGAGATGTGCTCATAAGTTTCTTAGAAATAAGTAATTCAGCATAAAAAAGCATAAAAAACAACTAATTGACGAAAGAAATCTTAGTCGACTAAGACCAAAACGACCGATTAGTCGACTAATCGACTATATGCTGTGGGGTCAGACAAAAAAGGTTGGGAACCACTGCTCTAAAGGGTCAGATCACTCAAATGATAAAAAACAAACTAACAAAAACACGCTGTTAACAGTTTTTATAGGAACTTTTTCTGTGGCAGAAAGTAGTCTCAATGAAAAAAGTCCACTTTATGGTGTGTGGAGTATCCAAAGTAAGTGGGATATTGTTTCTGGAAATAGAAATTACAGTTTTTAAATGTAATTTTTCCATGCTGAGAGCATCACAAACACTGATATCTCACAAGCAGGCCACTTAAACCAAAGCTAGATACCAGTTGTAAGAAAATACTGGGGGTAATTTGGGTGAACTGACCCTTTAATGATCCATATTTGTGGTATTATTTGTCTCTTACCACTTCCAGAGAGGTCAAAACACAAGGTCAGCTATACAGTTGTCTTGCTCAAAGACACTTCAGCAGCAACATTTGGACTTGAACATGTGTTTGTTTTTAATTTATTAGGTTTATTCAGCTCAGTGTTGTGCTATTGTTGACAGAGATTAATGCTACATGAGACGGTTTTAGTGTTTTGTTTTGATGAGGAAAACATTGATGCTTTTGCATTCAGTTGTCATGCCAACCTGCCACTTTAAACATCATCATCATCATCCTCTTCGTCACCATCATGCATGTGCTACTGCTTGACTTCTGTCAATATTTTCATTGATTCTTGTCATATCCTGGTCATATCGTTACTGAAGCGTGTCAAAAAGTACTGTAGCAGTGATTCCCTTTGAGATTGGTCAATATTAAACTGTTTCAAAACACGCAATCAAGCTTTAAAGGCAAAACTTTGCACTTGTATGTTATTTTTATCATGCGATTGATTTTTTTTGTAGAAAAAAAAAGAAAAATGTCCTCTTTGATTTTGTGCAGGTTCAGATGTTCAATTTCTTCATTCGTGTGTTTGTGTTGAACATTTCTGAGACGATACTATAATATAAACCTCAACACCGAATAGTACTTTTACTGCAAGGATACACCATGTGCATACCTGCTTCTTTAGGGCACTGTGAACATCATCATTCAGGTCTTTAGGCACACCATTGATATTCTGAGGATTTGCTTCAATAAATGCTTTACTTAGTGGCTGACTACATCTGTACATTTAATAATCTGACGAGTCTTTTAATAGACATTTGGCTTCATTGTATTTTCAAGTGTATTACTGAAGATATTTTGTGATACCAGGATTTGTGTACGAGTTGTCAGAAAGACAATTAATGTGCGATTTGCTGTTCATTTATTGATCTTGACTAATAATTAGGTCTTTTTATATTTAAAAAAGGCATGTGTGGAGACATATGGGAACGTTATATCAGCGGGCGGCCTCTAGATGGCAGTGTTTAATAAAGTGCCACTCGGAGAACAGTTTCCTGTGCAGCATGAACTCCATTCAGCCTTTAAGATTTATTTATAGATGAGTCAAATATAAGATTGTGTTAAACATGCTTCAAAACTAAAATATAATTTTTCATGTTGTCTAGCAGGACTAGAGATTAATGTCTATGTACCACGTCGATTAAATGCATATTTATGACCAAATTAAGATTTGTGTCTTAAAAAGTGAACTGTAAGTACTGTAAATGTCCAGTTACATTATTTTTGTGCTCTGATTAAAATAGTTATATGCAGTGGACCTGACTAAAGGTTTCCAGTCTCTTTTAAAACCCATGTTTAATATTGTATGACAAATAAACTAGTGTGAGACTTCAGAGGAAGATCAGAATGAACTCTGGTAATATGGGTCATAAGGGAATTATTGATCATGTGTAAAGTAATGATATATTGTGTTTGCAGTGTTATATCTGTGAAGAAATGTTTATTTTAGAAGTTAAGGGCTTTAAGGTCTTTGAATCCTTTCAGAAAATATGAAACTGTTTGTCATATGTTGCAATAAAAAAAAGAAATATAACATATCTTCTCCACTAGGGCTGCAACTAATGATTATTTTCATTATCAATTATTAATCGATTAATTTCTGGAATCACAATTTCTCAAAGCCAAAACTGACTTATTCATAGCTTGTTTTGTCCACCCAAAACCCAAAGATATTCATTTTACCAACATGGAAAACAAAGAAAACCAGCATATATTCACATGTAAGAAGTTAAAACCAGTTTTATTTTGCTAAAAAATAAATAACAAAAAGATGAAATGATTATTAAAGTAGTTGCTGATTACTTTTCTGTCAATCCACTAATCGATTAATGGACTTTTAATAGTTGCATCTCTTTTCTCAACAGAGTATAAAGCTACAAGTTCTCTTCTTCTCTGTTGTGTACTACCACATACTGACAGGAGATGATGCTCTTCGGCTCTCAATCAGCTGGACTGTTCCTGTCAAACCTGCTCTTTGGAAAAAGTTACATATCAATAAGTGAGTTTTTGGTGTTGAGCAGGTTAACACACAGGAGGGAAACTCCATTAGAGTGTCTTTTTAGGTGTCAAAAATCAATAGACTCCCACACCAAACCAGTAATTTGTCCCCAGAGAGTGTCTTAATCAATGCATCGGAAAGGTTAAAGGTCATCTGTGTGCACAGCAAAGGAATATCCTGTCTGAATTTCTGTCTGAAAACACACAAAATCAGTGCCTGAAATATGCCAGTACTACCAGTACTGAGTACCTCACTTCTGATTTTAGTCCACATGAGTACCCCCTACTTCTTACTGCATACCACCACCTCCAGGTGAAGACTCACCTAAACAGGTGTGCACCCCTAAACACCTGCGTAACTGCGTCTCTACAGTGTGTAAACACAGCTTAACGCTGAGAAAACGGCGTTGAAAATACCTTTGGTATTACTTCTCATTATACAATTTTAGCTGTAGGCCAACATATATAAATTAAGCTTTTTTGTCTTTTCTTGTAGCATATTTGCAATATTATATTTGTGTACAATTCGATTTGTATAAATAGCTACATAAAAGTTTGTATTAACCAAATATACATTTATGTACAAACTGTGGAAATGTGTGTCATGTGTAGGCCTAATGTAGGTAATGAAATGCATACAAAAAAACATTTGAAGTGGGATATATTACCTAGATATACGTATAAATACAAATATATCCAAGATACATGCGATGATCATGTCGTGCAACTGCTGAATCAGGGTACTGGCATCTTTTTTGGTCCAATTCAGGCTCTGCGCAAAATATATCCCTTTAAAAAAAAAATGGATAAGAAGTTATACATTAAATTAATTGAAAGTTACTAAATTGTTTTCCTTTGTTTTTGAAGGGGATGAGAGCTGAAATGCTTTAAAGACACATGTATTTTTTTTAATATTAATGTCTAGTTTTTTAGAGTTTTAAGTGATGCATTTCCCTTCTCTGTGTTTTATTTCTGCTTTTTCCATCATAAAATCTAATGTCACTTCAACACAAGTCAGCCAAGTGTATGGTGGCTTCTGCAGGACACCATCAGCTTGATACAGAACTTCTGCACAACATTTGCAAAGCAGCTCTTTTTTATGCATGGCTTTCAGTCCACTTATTGTGGTTTCACCCCGCTTGCTACTACAGTATACGCAACAATACAGACGGTGCACTCACAGAGCACTTTTGCCTGGCTAATTTTTGCAATGGGGATGTCAATATGGACGTTCAGCAGGAGAAACTCATTACACAGTGTGTCCTCTGTGTGTGTGCATGATATCTATTTTCTTTGAAATCTCTCTGCACTAGAATACTATCCATTACTAAACAATGTGTTGTATACTGTGGTCAAGTATTCAGATGGAAGGTCTGCACTCTAAAATCCATCACTGAGATTTTATTTTTTGAGGGAGTCTATCGACTAATGCATCAAGAAAGACAAAATACACCCAGAAAGACCAACATTTTAAAAGCCTAAAATGTGGTCAGTGGATTTCTTTTTCTTTTTCTGTGCCTAAATACATAGTCTAATAATTTAATGTTACTTATAATGGCGGAGTGATTCCTGATGCAGTTTTGAAATGTAGACAAAAATACATTTTGAAAAAGATTTTTCAAGCAATAGTAGTAAAATCAAGACAATGTGAACCTTTGTTTGTTGTGCTATGAAGCATAATTCTGCCTATTTATGCAAAACCATTTTTTGTTCACCTTCAAAGCGCTCCGTAAACAACCTGAACCAATTTGACTTTTGTTCTCATTCATGCCCACATACATTGTTGTCAACTACATTTCCAAAAGACTCATCTTCATCCGTCAGTAAAATTCCTGTTTGCTGATTTTATGACCAATTGATTTTTGGTGTACAAAGAAAGTAGGTTATTTGGCATTATGGCACTCCAAAAGTGTGACATGGAGGAGAAACCTTTGAAATAACCTCAACCAAAACATATTCATATAAGGTATAATAACCAAAAATAACTGATGGCTTCACTGGGATGGAGCAGGGGTGGAAGTAACAAATTACATTTACTCTCGTTACTGTCACAATATCGTATTTTTGTGAACTTGTATTATATAATATATAATATACTAGTATTTTTAAAAAATCAGTCATTTTATTTGTACTTTATTTGTACAATTCAAACGGACACAAAGAAGCTGCAGTTGTGTCAAAGATTAAAGATTTTTTTTTGTTTTTTTTACAACAGCTCATTCTGGACTGAAAACGCGTATTATTCTTCTAATATTTTTTATTGTTGAACACAGGTCATTCCCTAGAGACATTAAATATGGCAATAGAATAAAAATCATTTTGTTTTACTTTTGTAAGGCACTTTGTAGGCGGATGTTTTACTGGCGTCCGGTAGTGGCTTTCAGTCCAAAATGGCGGAAGCGTAGCTTTGCAGCTGGGCGCTGATGTTGTAATGGAACAAACAATTTACTTTCATTTCTTGGCAACATACGATCTTTAGGTGTATCTGCGGCCGCAGGAGGGCAGAGCAACGTCTAATACATTTTTCCTAAAGATGGTTTCTGTCATTTTAGGTAGTTATTACCACGCTGATGCATGTTCAAGTGTTATTTTTTCTGATAAGATTGGTTTTAATTAGTTATTTGATGCTATAAAAAGGGGGTGTGACGTCATGATTGACAGCTGTAATTGACAACTGCTCTGAGTTAAGCAGTCGCGCAGCCGGAAGCTCGGGAAATGTACGAGAGAGGAGATGTAACTTTAACTTTCCATAACCGTCACGAGTCTGGGCCATAGAGCATGTGTCAGTTTGATTATAAAGGTAGTTATGGTTAGCTGTGTGTCTTTCTAACCAGAGAGGTTCCGTGGTGCTAACGTAGCAGCTAGGTGGCTAGCGATAGCAAGCTGCAGCCGTGCTCGGCTCGTGATTGGCTCGGGCGGCTGTGTGGGCGGGACCTCGATCAAAACCGTTGGTCCAGCCTCCCGCTCACTACTGCGCAGACTCCGGCTCCAATAGACGTCCAAATGTCAAGATGGCAGCTCTCGTGCTCGGGATATTTTCATCATATTTTGGCTTTACTTTTCTGCAGTGGGAGGAAGTGGAGACGCGTCATCCATCTATCTATATATATGCTCAGATAAAAAAAGAAGGTTGCATCTACCTTAATTAATCACCGATTTAATGCACTACCCCAGCCAGCACCCTAATGACCCAAATCAAACACACCTGGAAGCTACGTCAACAACAGGCGTGTGCTCCTATGCTCATGGCTAACATGCTAAATGCTAAAATGCTCACGGTGGATCCTCCATCAGTGATTTCTGCGTCCAAACTTCTACCTTCCAGAGTAGTTCCAGAGAGACAGAGTGGACTGGTTATACTGGAACATGAGAGGCAGAGGTAAGTACAACAACACACTCATTGAAGAATGTAACTCAAAAACTATGCAGCTCTCTTTTGGATTTAATATGTGTGTTTGAGGCTGTAGCTGCATTTGAGTTTATATTGCCCTTACATCTCTGCATTGGCTGCCTTGCTGATGTTTTATTCTGCTGTTGACAAGTTTAATTTAAGTGGCCTAATCATGCTTGTTGCATTGTGTACATAACTCGTTTCGTTAATTGTTGGTCATTTTTGTGTAATTGTCCGAGTTTTGTCCTCTTTTCTGGTTAATTCTTGTAAAATAATACGGAAGAAGGCAGTTGTTTATTTATAATTGATGATCAGTTGTTGTCCCAGGCTGCAAATGTCCATCCATGGAAGTGGAAGTTATTATTTTGGATATTAGGGCTCTGTGGTGTGATGTTGTTCCACTAGTGTACACGTTGACATGTTAATACACTTTATTTTGCAGCCTAAAGGTGTTTATAGGTCATCATATTTATTTGAGTACATTTTTAGTCAAATAATTTTACTTCTAGCCTACTTGAGTAAAATATTCTAGTACTTCTCCCGTGGTTGGAGTAATAGGTCTCTACAGTTCTTCCACATCAAAACCATTTCTTTGTGGGCCCCACTTTGTCCATTGTCATGTTGAAACAGGAAAAAGTTTCCAAAAGTTACCCAAACTGTTGCCATGAAAACTACTATATGTAACTTTTGAAAGGAAATTATGCACTCTTCATTTTACAAGTATAAATTGAATTTAAAAGCAAACGCACAATTACTCAATGTTATTGACCTTTTCTAAGTCCCACCCCTTTTTGCTCTGTGCTCCAATAACAGTTGAGCAAGCTTGGAACCCAGAAGAACCTCAGTCAACTTTCCACTTTCCTGTTGGGTTATACATGTACTTGAAAACGTTATGCTATATCTGTTTAAAGGTAACATTACTATGTTAGTTACATTACATTGGTGTCACAATCTTCATGGACACATTACATTGTATACAGTCACTGTTACTACGAGGAACTGTCATTTTATGTTGATAAAAGTGGTAGTGTTTCCGAGCACCAGAGTCCCTTTAGAAAACCTCTAATTTTTCTGCAGTAGTAGGGGTCTGACAGTCTGGCCCGCGCAGTCCTGGTTCTGGTTATCCCGTGCCTTCCTTCCCACCACCGGGCCCAGCAATCCTGGGCTTCCAGCAGCGTGGTGTCGGTGTTCTCTCCCAGTGGGGACCGGCGGTGCAGCAAGGCGGAGCTCTGCTCCTGGCCGGAGGAGGACCCGCTGCTGCCGGGCACAGAGCTTTCCACCTTCTGCCGGAGCAACAGTAGCTAAGGGGGGTGGGACTTAGGATTGGTCAATTCACTCAGGGGTTTTGCTGCTACAGACTTATGGTCTGGTATGACCATTAGGTTATGTGGCTAATGTTAGTTAATATCAGCAAAAATCTGGTATTACTGAGTCACTTTATAACTCTTTTCTACTTGTGCTACTGTTGCGCTACATTTTAGCATTCATCATTGTCCTGTATCACTTGTGGCCACAGTTGCTGCTGTTCGGCCAAAGTTACATAGGTTCACTTTGAGAGGATCTAGGGCTATCTGCCTGGGGCTCTAGGTGAGTTGTTACTGTGTGTAGATATGTAGTTTTGCTGCTTGCAGTTGTGGGGAAGAGTTTCATTTTGGTGCAGGGCTAAGATGAGTTTTTGCCATCACAACAATAATTGTCAGGAAGTTACCTTGGTGAATTGACAGACAGGACAACATTCAATACAGCTTACTAAAACAGTCATATAAATGAAATATACAAACATACACAAAGTAGCATAAATATAGATAAGCTAAAACCAATAATAAACACTATGTTGAAGTGCTAAATGTTTAAAATTCAGATGTCAAATAACCTAAACACATTAAAACACACAAAATACCAAGAATTCCATAAGCTGAAAACAAGTTGTCCACACAGTTGTCCATACCTCCTCCCAGAGGACGTTTCCTCAGTTGGGGGAGCTGAGAGATGAATACGTAATGGGACAGGACATGATGGAGGAGTTTGAGCCCTGAGCTGGGTTTGGATGTGTGTGTGGTGGTCTAGTTTAGCTCTACTTGACGAGACTGACTCTTGACACCCCACCAGTCCTGTTCAGATGTTTTTAAACCAGGTCTCATTGTGATTTTTGGCTCGCTGGTTAAGATTAGGTTCTGGGGCTAATAGTTTATGGTAAGCCAGCAGGAAGTGAATGTAAGCCAATGCAATGTTCTCTCACGTATAGCAAAACCAGTGACTGTGTGTGTGCTTGCTTGTGTGTTTCGGAGGGTGGGGTTTAGGACTGTAGTGGGGTGAAGTGCCTCCGATCCTTGGGAGTGGAACGCATTTCCTTTTGTTGCCCTCCAATTTTTGACTGGTTTGCCCCAGCACATGAGCATGATGGGGCTGTTTCTATTATCCAGCTTCCCAGACCCCCCCCCCCCCCCACCCCCCACCACCCTCCCCTCCATCTATCCTGCCCTGTTCCCAAAGCGATTGGCATTCCTGGGGGCCACCAGTGAAGCAGCTTTAGAGGGAAGCCCCACTGGCTCCTGGGTGGCCTCTTGTGCACGGGCTCCAAGGGGAGGAGACAATGTCTTATTAATTGACTGGGCGTCTTGGGCAGAGTGCAGGAATTTGCAGAAGGGGGAGACGGAGAAGTGGGGATGAGGGATGAGCTGGGAGGGACGGAGGGGCGGGACGACCTGGGAGGATTCACAGTCCACCATAGGAGATTCATTGACCTCTCTGTCTCAGATTTATTTCTGTTTGATTTACATTGCTGCTCGGAAGGCGAGAGTTGTGGCGACGTGGAGATGTAGCTGTAAAGATCTGAAACTAGTCTTTTTTTAATTAATTTTAAATTATTCTGCGGTATCAACAGATCCACATTTAGCTGTAACTGAAGAAAATGTTTCCAAAGGTCACCCAGTCCATTTTCGTTTCAGAACTTATTGTTACTCCGCCAGATGTTTCTTGATTAACCTAATAGATTCAAGCACTATTTGGCCAGTTTTACTTGACAAAAAAGCCAGTTATAATGACAATTAGTGCTGTGACCAGTTTTGACAATTGTTGGACAGTAACTAAGTACTCAAGTACTGTACTTAAGTCCAGTTTAGAGGTATCTGAGCATATTCATTTCATTCTACTTTGTACTGATGCATTGCTATAGATTAAATTGCCCAAAAGTGTATAAAGCATATAAAAGTAGTTCCACCTATACCAACTCCAATATTAGAGTAATGCTTATATTTTAATGTATAAATGATGATATCAAATTATATAATGAGATAACACTGACAGAGACCATTCTGCATAAAGAGTATTTTTAGTTTTTATACAGTATTTGCATGTTGTTGCCAGTACTTCAATACTCAGATTTTGAACGCGGGATTTTTCTTCCAGTATTTTTTTCTTTTAGTAAGGAAACAGACAAACAAAATCAAGTATAATAAGATAATCCCCATATTAAAATAATAGTAATAATAATAATAAAACAAAATAATAATTAAAAATAACATGAAAACAAAACAATAATAGACAAGTTGTGTGTTATTGTTTGTTTGTATGTGTACGTGGCGGTTTAGAATAAACAAATTCTGTAGCAAATCATGAAAACAAAACATTCGACAATCTCACAGCTGCTCAAGCAGATATATAATGAAAGGTTGCCATACGCTGCTAAAATGATCCTTAGGTCCTCGTAGAGCAAATCTTATCTTTTCTAGCTTCAGAAATTGTAGTGGGAGGGGTAGCCTGCTTCCAGTTGATTCTTGCAGTTTTTTTATAGTGTAGTATTGCTACTTTTACTTATGTAAATTATCTAAATGCTTCTTCCACCTCTGCTAACTGGTTAATTATATTCAATATGAGGGAAAACTTTGTTTTTGGCGTGATTTCCATTAGCGTTCAAACTTATCTAATCAGTTTTGAAATAGTTTCATAAATCCGAAATCGAAACGTCTCATCTCATAATTAATCCATAAAAACAAAAATACTAGTGATTTGATTTTCACCCTGCAGTCGTCAGTGGATGTTCCCTTAGTCGACACACATTCTGCAGGTTAAACATCATGGTGGGCAGTCAGCCGTCCCTCCACAGCCGACTCCTGCTTGTTTTGTGAAAGTCTGATGGAGTGGGACAAGACAGGGAGGGCTTGGGGGGGTGGGTGGGATGGGTGTACCATCTCCCCATGTGGTCCCCCCCCCCCAGGTGTCCTCACCCTAATCCTGTTACATGTGTCCCCCATTAGCACTAATGGAGCGTCCATTGTCCCCCCGTTGTGTGCTGTTGTGCCCTCGGCCCAGTCACCTTGAGTCAGTAAACTCAGCCCTGTCATGTTTGGACTGCTTCCCACACACTGGGGTCTCCATGACGACGGTGGACACCCCCCCCCCACACACACACACCTCGTCCCACCCACTGACACACAGCGCTCAGGCTGCTGGGATGCCAGAGAAAGTGGTGGAGGACTCTCACAGCACTCTCATGATATCAAACGTCACATAGCTTGTGTCATACTGGTATTACTTTTAAAAAAAAAAAAACCTGTCTTGATTTTGTGGGTTGAACACTTGATTCTGCTTGTTTTTCTATATTGTCTTCTCTGTCACTTTCATCTTCCTGTTTAAAACGCTTTGTTTGTTAAAATTTTCTTGCTAATCATTGAAAAAGGCACCTGACCTTTTAAATCAGAATCAGGTATACTTTATTGATCCCTGGGCGGAAATTGGGACATTACAGTTGCTCTTATATAAAAGTGTAAAGAAATGTAAGAAAATAGAAATAAAGGAGTTTGTGACGTGTGAATTATGTACATAATGCTACAATATATAACACAATATTTGTAGAGAATATAAATAATAATAAGAATAAGAAATTAGAAATATAAGAAATATGTACAAATATGTGCATCAAACACATTCATACAATATCCAACAGTATATTTCTGATTAAAGGGTCTGTTTCCCAAATCACTAAATGAAAAAACACATTTCCACCCATGATATTTAGCCTTGCAGATAATTTTGGTTGATTTGCCCACTTTTTGATCCAGAAATTGTTTGTTTTTTTAGTCGAGTTTTATAAGTGTAATGACATTTGTGTCGCCCCAAAAATATTTACACTTGATCGCTATATAATGTCCAAATTACTTTAGATAAACTGAATTGCCAACAGAAGATTGTAGACAATAACTGTATATATAGGTACAGTATATGTATGTAGGGCTGCACAATTTTGAAAGGGAATGATAATTTTTACATCATTATTCTCATTTTCATTGAAAGACATATTGAAATGATTATGATGTGATTTTTGCGGATATCTGTACCAAATAAAGATGTTTTCTTAAGTCTGTAGAATATCATTTGTAGGCCAGGACCTCTCTGCAGCACCACAATATTTAATTTAAAATGGTATTTTGACACCCATTTCGCCTTTAACAGATATTGTGAGTTTAATAAATACTGCAATTTCAAAATTGCAGTAGGCCATTTGGCAATTTCGATAAAAATGTTGATTAATTGTGCAGCCCTATATGTGTGTGTGAGGGAGAGGGATAATTAAAGAGGGAAAGAGCAGAGGCTGCAAAAGGACCAGAGCAGGCGGGTGTGTATTGGGCCATCTTGTTGGGTGCATTTTCAGGTGACCTGGCCCCCGCGCTGCATCCATCATACAGAGACTGATTGAGCTGACCTTCAGGCCTGCCCTGCCGACCCCCGGGCTTCCTGTTCTTTGTCAGCCTCTCACAATACCGCTGGTATCACACAGACAGGGGAGGTCTGAGAACCGACCGAGGGAGTCCACCCAGGCCGAGGCGGGTGGGGTGAGGTGGAGGGGAGCAGGGCTAGAGAGGGTCTTCGGGGAGGGAGCTGAGGACCCCCTTTTCAATTTCAATTCGGTCTTTCCAAATGAGAGAAAAGGCAGAGAGTGGTGTCCTCTGTCACCCTGCCACACAGGGACCTTTAAAAAGTAGCCTCAGTGGTTTCTCAAGTGAGGTGTCTTCTCAAGAGACAAAAAAAGAGGAAAAGAATGAGTGGGCGAAGAATTTAATTGTGGTCCTGTGTGAGGGACTGGCAGTGGGAGGATGGCCACTCTAACATTTGTAAAGGCCCAGCCAGTTTACTTGTGCTTCCTCTGTGCGTCTCTTTGGCCCCGTGAAATCTGAGGTGGGCTCAAGAAGAGAAGCTACACCACTGATCTTTCTCAGGTATCTCTCACTGACAGCGTCGGGAGAAGTAAACTGATGCTTTACTTAAGTAACTAAAAATATTCCATTTCAAGTTAAAGTCCTGCATTCAAAATCCTACTTAAAGGAATACTTCACCCCCAAAATGACCATTTGTATATCAATTACTCACCCTGTGTTACCTTGAATTCTTGAAGAAAACTTTGTTTTTCTAGCATGCCTCCATGGTAAACGAAGAATACAAAAACGGAGAAAAGTCTTGATGAATTGAACTAAATGGAGGCCGAGTTTAATCACAGCAAAACGATATCAAAGCGTCCGTTTACAAACTCTCAAAAACCTCATGCAGTATAATCCAAGTCTCATCTATCCAGTCTTATGCTCACTACTTCCCAAGCACATGCATCATCGCTAAAACCTTACTATTTGAAACACTTCCGCATAAACAGTCTCACGCTTGCGTCGGCCTGCTACTCGTCCATGTGAGTCCGAAGTGTTTCAAATAGTAAGGTTTTAGCCAAGATGCATGTGTTTGGGAAGTAGTGAGCATACGACTGGATAAATGAGACTTGGAGTATACTGCACGAGTTGTGTGAGAATTTGTAAATGGATGTTTTTATATAGTTTTGCTGTTGTTAAACACGGCCTCCATTTACTTCAATTCATCAAGACTTTTCTCAGTTTTTGTATTCTCCGTTCGCCGTGGAGGCATGCTAGAAAAACTAAGTTTTCTTCAAGAATTCAAGGTAACACAGGGTAAGTAATTGGTACACAAATGATCATTTTGGGGAAGAAGTATTCCTTCAATTATAGTGTCAAAGTATTATCGGCAAAATGTTAAATGTAAAGGTACTTATTTGGCTGAAAAAATGGCCCCAGGGACTGATATATGATGATATATATCTTAAAATATGACTGGAAGGGATCATTAAGAGGGGAAACTCAAAGACATCTGAAATAGACTAAGGAACTCATTGTCACCAATAGGGGCGAGCAACCAATGTGTCTGCCAATCACAATTGAGGGCCAAGCTGTAGAGAGGGTAGGTAGTTTTAAATATGTAGGAATGATTTTAGATACTAACTTAAATTTTAATGAACACTCAGACTACATTTTTAAGAAGGCAATGAAAAGATTGTTTCTTTTGAGAAAATTAAATAGCTTTGATGTGAGCAAAGAAGTTCTGAGGATGGTTTACATCAGCCTAGTGGAAAGTATTGTTTCCTACAACATCACATGCTGGTATGGATATCTGGGGGCTAGAAGCAAAAGCAAGCTCACAAAAATAGTTAACACTGCTAGGAAGATTATAGGGAACCCCCAGAGGCAGCTGGTGGAGCTGTATAATACACAGACCAGGAGGAAAGCAACATTGATAGTTCAGGACCCTTTACAGCCTCTGTTAAATGAATGAATGAAAAACTCCCCTCAGGACGACGGTACAGGGTACCCACAGCAAAATGAAACATCTTTAAGAGATCTTTTATTCCATCCTCTGTCATTTTACTTAACAAATGATCACATTAGATATTAGAGACAGCTGCTGTTTCTTTCATGATGCCTATTTAAGATACAGTATGTATTAACTGTTACTATTTTAGCACTCTCATCCCCACCGTTTGGCCCACCAATACTGGTATTTATCATTGTATTTATTATTATTATTATTATTATTACCTATTTTATTATTATATTGTTGTTGTTTTTTTGTTGTTTTTTGCTTTTTCCCCTAATCTCATGTAACTTAACCAATGGCAAAGGAAGCTTTTAAGTGTATGTATGTCTGTGAAGTGTGCGTGTCTGTGAAGCCAAAGACAAATTTCCACACAAGTGGACAATAAAGATGTCTTCTAAATGTGACAAAAAAAAAAAAAAAAAAAAGATGCTACTTTTTTTGTAAGTGGTCACAAGCCAAAGAGGTTGGAAACTAGGGGTGTAACGATCATCGATCTGTATCGATATATTGATTTAATATCATCAACATCATCGATGCAAAGTTAAAACATTCAATACATATCGTCATCTTTAATATACGCCCTTATTTTGAAGTTCTTAACTGATAAAAAAACATTTGCACTTAAACGTGAGAAATGTGGAACTTTATTTTCCACATTTCTCCACTTTATTAACTTTAACAGGTCTATTTTTATTTTTTATTAAAAAGAATAGATTGTTTTACATTTAAATGTCTAGAAGAGCCCACTACTAAAATTGTCAAATCATATTTTAGTTGCTTTTTGTGAGTTGATATAAATGGAACTGATTGTGTTAACTATCTATGAAATATGATATGTCATCTCATATCGATTGCAGGACCCTGAATTGAATCAAATCGAAATTGTATCGTGACAGACTTTTTGTGATATCAGCAAATATCGTTGTCCAAAGAATCAACTTAATATTGTATTGTGATGAAACTTGTGATTTACACCCCTATTGAGAACCACTGGTTTGTATTTCATAAACTTTGAATTTCCATCTGCAAAGTAACTAGTAACCATAATTGTAAAATAAATGTAGTTTTGTAAAACATACAATATTTCAAGTACCTCAAAACTGTACTCAGTTCAGTACTTGACAAAATATACTTGTTGACATTCCACCACTGCTGATTGAGAGCGCTACACATAACCAAGAGCGAAGCTGAAGCATAACATCCATGTTGAATTATCTCTCATGTAAACTTTCACAGCCTCTCTAACAACGCTGCCTTTGTCTCGCTCCTCTCTGATTTCTGTACGCCTGCTTATGCATTCATGTGCATGTGTGTGTTTGAGTTCTCACTCCATGTGGATGCATGCAGCTTTGTCTGAAGTGCTCAGCGGTTACCATGACAATACTTCTTTGCGGGGGTTTGGAACAATCACCTACCTGTATTGCCTCCCAGCAGAAGTGATATTAATAAGATTTGTCCTTGGGTACCAACATACATTTGCACTGTGTGAAGGTTTAATACATTGTGTTAATCGATCCTGGTTTTATTCAGCTGCATTCAGCACATGGCCAAAGTAAATGCATTTCCCCTCTTTCAACACAATGTGTGCAGAGTCCTTGCAGCATTGGATTTCTATGAATAGAATTCAATAATCCTGCATTGATTTACCTTCCCATAAACCTAACAAAAAGCTGAATATATGTCCATCTGCATGCAAACTTATGTGCGTTGCCATTAATGATCACCCCATCAACCTGAAACCAAACTGCCACAATGTGAAAGAGAAAGAGAAAAACATCTCTTAAAATGTGGACGACGAGCACTTTCTCATCGAATATCTCAAAAACTATAACTGCTAAAGACATCAAACTTGGTACACAGGGTTCCTAGAATTTAGCCCTCAGACTATAAAAAATGCCTTCAATAGCGGCGTCAATAGCGCCACCATGTGGTCAGTTATAGAAATGTAGCATTTTGGCTATTAGCTCATGAATCGTGAGGCGTAGAGGAATAAAATATTTTTTTCTGTCATTTCCTTGGATCAAGACTCACTTGAAATGAAGATTGCTCGTCCAGCGCATCAGCCAAAAAAGCCCGCCGAATTTAAAGGCCCGGAGGACCTAGGATGTCGGATATACAAGCCGTTGTTATGATACGTACATGAAACAAAGCGGCTTTGGCGACTATTTTCACACCATCACTCAGCACGTAGCTTCATTCCTGATGGCCATGTCATTGTGAAAATATCTGTGGAATGATCAGATGAGATGAAGATGAAAAATGAGAAGGGCTATCTGTGTTTTTCATCTTGACTTTACTCGTTTGCTTGCTTTCCTCACTTCCGTTTCTCTTCTTGTGCGCTGATTCGCTTAAGCTGAACAGCCAATCAGAGTGATTTCTCTCACTGACGAGCTCGACAGCCGATTCAACATGCTGAATCGGCTGAAAAACCTCAGACATGGGCAGACTAGAGCCAACGGTGCGGGACACACAGCAAAAACTAGGCCGACAGACGCTCACCGACGGCCTGAAACTGGCCGACGACCGTCTGTCGGCTTGGTGTATCAGGGCCTTCCTCAGGATTTGCTTCCTCGTTGTGTGACCCACTGCTCATTCGCTTCTGGCTTTTCACTTTTCTAGGCTCTGTGAAAGTTTTACAAATATTAAACCTTGATGGATTAAAGAGTGATATTGACCATGTCTGCAGTTTCGAGGCGTTCTGTCGATAATTATACACACGTTTCTTTTATAATGACGGTCTATGGGGAAAATGCTTTTTGGGGCGCAGGGGATTTTTTGTTGCATTACAGTAGCAAGTAGCCACTGGGACAAACTGGCAGCAAGGCTGAGTGGTGACGTGGTGATCAGCTCTTTTAAACACCAACTGGAATCACATTAGTCACCGCTTTTGGAGTCAAAATAATGTCAATGTCTTTTTTAAATGAATTGTTAGTAGTTTTTATTGTTAAAAGGAAGAAAAAAAGGTCAGAAATGCTCCTTTTTATCTCAGCCGGCTGGAGGGCTTCGATTGATAGCTGGTGTAGAGAATGAGAGACAGATAGTGGTATTGAAGAGTAAAGACCACACCATCTAACGGGACAGAAGTGACATTTGCAGGAATGTTTACATGCTGTTTAATGTGCTGCAGCTGAGCAGTGAATCAGCTATCTGGCCTGCAAACTGATGTTAGCAGTGCACATTTCCCTGGTGAATGTTTGTTTGGTGGCTTGTTCAACAAGCTGAGGAGCAGGACAAAACGTGTGTTCATGTTTGTTAGTTAGATGGAGCCTTTAGCAGGAAAGCTCATGTGGGTAGTTGTAGCTGTTGTCTGGCTCAGTGAAATCGTCTGCTTGATGCAAAGTCAATGTAGATGGATACCTTTTAATACATGTTCAAAGCACCCTGTGTGGCTTAAAACTTGTTTTAAATGCTGAAAAAACAAAACTCATGCTGTTCTCAAATGCAAAAATCTATGCCACTGAATCTCCCACCTGTCACCACTTTTCAGGGCTCTGAAATTGAGTCTATCTCAATACAAGTATCTTGGAATTGTGATTGATGATTCTCTATCTTTTAAGCTTCACATTCAGCAGCTGGTGAAAAAACTAAAGTTAAAATTGGGTTTTTATTTTAGAAACAAGTCTTGCTTTTCCTTCGAGGCCAAAAAGAGGCTCGTCGCTGGCACCTTTGTGTCTGTGCTGGACTACGGCGACGTTATATACAGTACATGCATGCATCTTCTCAGAGCCTACGCACGCTGGATACTGTCTACCATTGAGCACTGAGAGTGTGTGGTACGTTTCCGCAATGGTACCATCGGTTGTTATCAGCTGTAACCGTCGTATGAGAGCAGTGCAGAGTGGCGGCCGTGAGCTAACCAGTGGGGCACGCTCCCATGCACGAACATGCACTAAAAGCACACGCGGCCGGCGCGGCAATGTCAACAAAGCACAGAAAAGCTCTGATTACATCACACACAGAGGGAGAGTGACTTCATTCTCTGCTCAGGTAGACATTACTCCTATATCTTTACATAGACAATAGTTGTTTTCTGCTATATTTATACTCTGGATATCATAGAGAGAACCTTTAAAGACCGTGTAAAGCAAAAATAAATATAAATTCTGGGTTTATCACACCACAGAAAAATGTGTTACTAACCACCCAGCCAAATTTGAATGATTAAAAAAATCGCCAAGTATATAAAATTAGCTTTCAAAATCATGTAAAAATCCTCAGTATTCTCTGCTCTGAGACGCTGGGGGCGTGGCCACTGAGGGCGCTGAAACCTGACACCTCTCTCTACATCAACGGCTGAAACAACACAGCGGCGAGTAAACAAGGAAGAGCCCAGCGCCGAATCGCCTTTTTTTTCTTTTAATACATCCATGATCGCCGTCCGACGGGCGGATTGGGGAAATGTGGCCAGAGTCCTTCTGATCGAGGCTCATCCCGTAGACGTTGTGAGCCGATAACGGCTCCCGTCGCGCATTTCCCCGGGTGATTGAACTCGGTTTGGACCGGCCGCTCGGTGTGGGAGGACCCCCTCGCGGATCTCCTCTCCCCGGCGCTCGCTGGCCTCCGCCGGGGAGAGGAGATCTCCCCTCTCCCCTCTCCCCGGCGCTGGCTGGCCCCGCCGGGCGCATTTCATCCGAGGCGGCCGGTCGGCTTGGAAAGGCTCGGGGCTCGGGTGGCTCGCGGCCGCGGAGCTTTACAGCGCCCCCCGCCCGGAATAAACATACATAGGACATGGGATGGATTGCAATCATAAAAATACAATACAGAACAAAAACAGTGATGTAAAATGTCAACAGTTATAGCGGGATTTGAAAACACGATCATATTAACATGAGTCACACGATCTATCGACTGAGCTAGCCAATGGACGGAGCTACGTTAGGGGTCTCTTTGGCGCGTCATCGTTAGGGATGACTTTGGCGCGTCATAGAGTCGGTATTTAGCCCCGCCCACAAAATCCTGAACACAGAGGTGGCCAAAAACAGTTTTACAGTCTACCTCCACAATCCAGTACGACAATTTTCACAGCCTTTGCACATGTTTTCAGACATTATATTCCAACATTTATAATGTGTTTAGAAACAAAACTCTGAATTTCCTTTACACGGCCTTTAAATACATATTTTTGTCCAAAGCCGCCGTCGACACCACTATCTCCGTGTCCCACTGTCAGCTGCTCCTCGTCCCACGGCGTCCTGGCACCAGTTGGCCAGGATGCTGATCCGCACTCTCCCAGCCCAGACTGCCGGCCTGTGGCTCAACACACTGAAGCTCCACTTCTTTTTCTTCCATTTCATTTGCAATGCTAATGCACAGGAGACAGCTGTCATCTTGCAGCGACCATGATCAATCCAAAGCTGGGGGGGAAGGAGGAGGGAAGGAGGAGAAAAAAAGATAAATAAAACTGCTGGGTAAATAGGTCGGCCTATTATCTTCTGGCCTTGCTTGGGTGCCGGTCCTTGAGAGCATGAATTTCAATGAATGTCCCTTTCACCGGGGGGAAAGAAGAAAGGGAATAAAATATGGAAAGATGCCTACAAAAACAAATGAGAGCAGAAAATTAAAAGTGGAATGAAGGAAAGCAAAAAAGTTAGTTTCCAGCTGCCTTGTTGAAAGTATCCTGTATCAAGCAATGGAGGGCTTCATGAAGAGTAGGGTGCTTCGTCTTCAGCGTGTATATGTGTGTGAGTGCTCTTCATTTAGGATGTAGATGCCTCTCTTCTTGAGAACACATATATATGATTACTCAGGTTGGTTCCCTATTTCCTAGAAGCATGTCAGGCAAGCATTGTTAATAACAACAATGTTCAGTTGTGCATTGTAGTTTTTCCTGGAAGTAATTGATATGCTCTTTTTGTAATAAGCCATTAATTTTGAATTCAGGGTTTTCTGCTTGAGTGCTCCAGCTTGCGTCTGAGCCACAAAGTCCAGAGGAAGACACTTTTATTTTTCATTCTTCGTTTTTGTATCATTTCACATGTGATGTAGCAAAACATGCTCAAAGATTATCATTGTGGTGCATTATAAATATAGTTGGTGGAAAGTATTTTTTCTTTACTTAGGTATACTTTACTTTAGATAAATAGATAGATTCGTCCCCGTGGGGAAATTGGTTTGCAGCACAATTACAAGGCAATTCATCAAAAAAAACAACACAATCACAGAAGACCTACTTGTACCTATACTTCTCACATTAAAACAAGCGCCAACAACAACAAATTAGTTGTAAGGGGGAAGTATATACATATATATACACACACATGTAAACACACTGGCTGTGCAATTAATCAAATTCGAATCAAATACAGTTCAGCTCTAATATAAAAAAGATGAAATTAGCTCCACTTCAACCATATTAAAGTTAATGCATCTGTATTAATAAATCAATACTATGATATATATAATATTGTAACACAGACAGGGTTATTCTGCATGATAAGTAGTTTTACTTTTGATAAGTATATTTAGCTGACAACTATTTTTACTTATTTTTTTTCCTTTTTTATTGTTGTTTTTTTCCGAAACAAAAAGACAACAACAAATGACAGCGACATTGAAATTAGTTTACACAAACAGACATAAGGAAAAAAAGAATAAAAAAAATGAAATTAAACCCAAATATATAAATAAATAATGATTATAGTAAAATAACTTTGTATACACAAACCAAACTAAATTAATACAAAGAAATTGTGGTTTAAGTTGTAGGCAATGAAGACTCATAATAACAAGGGTATAAATCGAACTGGTAATGATTCTTACATCCCATAGTAAGAAGGGGAATAAAGAACAGTTTAGACAAGGAGCAGTGGGCAGCTGGATGTTCTCCCTAATGTAAACCAGAAAAGGGATCCATAGTTAAAACTTGTTCAATTTATTGTTTCAAATTTAGCGGAGAACAATAAATCATGAACCCACTGTGTAAAGCTGGGTGGAAAGGTATCTAACTTAATTACATTTTTAATGCAGGGTTTTTCCTTTTACTCGTATTGTAGTTTTTGTACACTGTGGTGAATGCTAATTCTACCATGGCAGATAAGGAACAACAGATCACAACATTTAAATGGTGGATTAATTACTTGTCGTAGGACAGAAGCGGCTACACTAGAGTTGTAAAATCCCGACAGTACTCTACTAATAGTACAGTATTAATTTGTAAACCATATGATGACAATGGAGGTCAGTGAAGATACAAGAAGCTGTTACTTTCCCTTCGCCGCCTTCTCATTCTCTGCTAATAATGTTTGCCTAAGCACGTATGCGTGCGTGCGTGCGTGCGTGCGTGCGTGCGTGCATGCGTGTGTGTGTTAGGGAGGTGGGGTGGATCTATTTCGGTGTGGTGGGTGGGTTTGCTGTGAGGGGGGAATCAATTCCTGTTGTTAAGGAGGAGCGACAATGTTTCATCATAAGATGTCATCTCTCTCTCTCTCTCTCTCTCTATCTCGCTTTCTTTCTCATTCCCAACCCACACACACACCCCAGCCTGTTGATGTCAGAGGCAGCAGCAGTAATCCCTGTGCTAGGCCGCCCAGATCATTATAGACTCTGATCTGCAGTCCCTGAAAGAGGGAATTAGCTGGGAACACAATCCCAGCGACCTCTGTGACACGGGGACAAAGCCTCAGCTGCCGGGGGTCCACATCCCTAAACCAGCCCATATGGCTCAGACAAAACTGTTACAATGGCCACCACAATGGGAACACGGTGGGAGGGTCTGCCGGCCTGCCTCTGTGTGCGAGTGTCCCCGCAAGATCTGACAATTTGTACACTAATATGTTGATCTTAGTCAAACGGGCAACATGGGGTGTAGGTTTTCTCCTCCAAGTAGTCCACAGTCTTGGTGCTTTTTCCCAGTTTGGACACATGCTGTACAAATATTTCTTCTTTCTCTGCGTGGAAGTACGTGAAAAGTGTGGTTCCCAGTTGTGTCCACATGTCAGGTTTCTCCCGTGCTGTTTTCTGCAGTAGCATCAGAGAGGATTTGAGGATGTGTGCTCCTCCTATACAGCCTGTTTCCTATCTGTAAGTCTTTCCTCTGCCCTCTTCCTATGAGCTGATGGGTTTCCTAAGAGCCCCCCTGGTGGGTTCATGCTGAGCAGCTCTTTGTGTTTTGGGCGATTGGAAGAGACCCCCTGCTTTTACAATACACACAAGAGCTCTCTCACTGTCTGTCTCTTACACACACACACACACACACACACACACACACACACACACACACACACACACACACACACACACACCCCCACACACACCTGTTCTCTTTGTATGTTTTGTGCACGCAGACACATAAATCTTTATATTTTGGTCCTGATGCTCAAAACTTCACTTTAACACCCCACACACTCTAAGATAAGACATAACTTTCTTTATCCAGACGGAAATTGTTGTGCAGCAGTTGCCGTGCAATGTAGGAAAGAGTACAAACATAAAGAGTGCAAAAAATATCAAATATCAATAAACAGATATCCACAAAATCCAAGTACTTTTGTTGCGTATTTTGTAGGGCTGTCAAAGTTAACGCGATAACGCGTTAATGCAAATTTGTTTTAACGCCAGAGTGAAGATACTGGCATCATATGAAACTAGAAAAAACGAAGGAATCCATTGGTATCAACCATGTCATACTAGCTTGTTGTAAAGGAGGTTAAATAACGCTCCAAATGTGTGCTAAATTTTGGCGAGGAAAACTGTCATGGCCATATTCAAAGGGGTCCCTTGACCTCTGACCTCAAGATATGTGGTTAAAAATGGGTTCTATGGGTACCCACGAGTCTCCCCTTTACAGACATGCCCAGTTGCCCACTTTATGATAACAGGGTTCCCGCGGGGTCTTAAAAAGTCTTAAATCCAATAATCTGAATTTAAGGCCTCATGAAATGTCTTAAATTCAATTTTGGCAGGTCTTAAAAATTCATTAACGTTACTTTCATTTAATAAAAGAAATGCTTTATCTTGCTTTTAAATGTTTAGTTTTTTGATCACGCCGTAACAAAACTATAAAACGGAACCAAAAAGGAATAGCTGTGCGCCCCGGATAGAATTTATCGGAGCACACCCATTTCACGTGCAAGGGGAGTGCATGGATGTATTAAAAGAACTGGATACAGCGTTGGAGACGGGGCCCCGGTCATTCTTATGAGAGTTGCTCATTGGCGCATGAATCCTAAATGGCTCGACTTCCGTCTGGAAAAGTACCCCGGATCTTGGCAGAGTAGCGTCCGAGATGATTGGCGGAGTAGCGTCCGCTCGGTCACATGACTCGGTCACGGGGTCCCAACGTCACGCTGTTGTCACGGCTTGCGCTCCAGCCTCGGTCTGGGTCTCATTCACATGAACAGAGGAAGGGAAATAACTCTGGATTCAGCTATTAGTGCGTTTTACAACTTTGAAAACTTAATTTTTTAAATAAGGGCTATTAGAGTGTTCGTACTGGGAAGTTGATTCACCTCAAAAAAAAATTATCCGCTGAGTTACAGACGTCTCTTTCCCAATGTAAGTGTATGGGGAAAAGTCTTTTTGGGCCAATGCATCACGTGACTGACACGGAAGTTGCAGAACCACCGTTTGGCCACTACGAAAGTTGGGATCGACGACCGGCGCACTTCCTTGGGGCTTGGGGGAGTGCAGGTTTATTCCTTACGCCGCTGTGTTGGCGCTGTAACATAAACAGCACAGTGAACCAGGAAAGCCGCTGCCAAAACTGCCAAAGAAGAAGAAACGAGCCCCCTGTTTTGGTTTTCAGCTGGATCGCTGCAAAGCGGGAGCGACGATGTTTCCACTGGTAACTTTTTCGCCACCACAGCGAAAAACATCACCAAAGTAAACAAAAGTCCTTTCCCATCCCGTTTGATGTTTTTAATATAGTTTTATATCGCCAGTTGGCGTTTATAAATGTCGTTGCAAGCGGCAGTCTGTGTTTGTGAAAGCTGCTCCATCCGCCTCTTTACATGTGTGCCATGAACAGTTTCACAATGAACCGAAAATACTTTTAAACTTCTCAGCTGATGGGCTGGCTGGCCCTCACCGGGCACATTTCCTCCGCGACGGTCCGCACACTGCTCTAGTTTGGCTCGGAAAGGCATGGGGCCCGGGAGGTGAAAGTGGCTCGCGGCTCCGCGGGGCCAATGAGGGCTCTCTGTTCCCTCTTTCTTCGGGGAGGGGCGGCCCCCTGCTCCGAGCGCGACTCTCAACCGGGGTAGACTGTACTCTGTGTCAGGGGTCTGTGGCGATGTCCGCAACCCACCCGTACCATTTACCATGCTTTGTGGGTGTGACAACCAATGTGTTTACGATTAAATTGTTTACTAGAGCACAGTGATGGAAGATGTTCTCACATCTTTTACTTAAGTAAAAGTAATACCACAGTGTAAAAATACTCTGTTACAAGTAAATGTCCTACATTCAAATTGTTACTGAAGTACAAAAGAATTAGCATCAAATATATATAAAGTACCAAAAGTAAAAGTAGCGTACTCATTATGCAGAATGGCCCATTTCACAATAATATATATCATGGTATATCATTATAATATAGTTATTGATGCATTAATGTGTTTATCACTTCAATGTTGCAGCTGGTAAAGGTGCTCATTTTAACTACATTATATACTTAATGATGATATACTACTTAATAATACAGTACAGGTTATTAGTTGATTTTTATTTAGTATTAAGTATCTGAATCTGCACATAGTAACTAATATTGTCAAATAAATAAATAGTTGAAGTAAAAAGTACAACATTTCCCTCTGAGATGTACTGGAGTAGAAGTGGGCTATAAAGTTACGTAAAATAGAAATACTCAAGTAAAGTACAAGTACCTCAAAATTGTACTTAAGTACAGTACTTGAGTAGCCTACAGTCCACCACTGCTAGAGGACAAAATTGTTTACAAGAGCACAAGATCTAGTCTCTTAATTTTGCTTTCAAAGTGCACCAGATTGATGCATTTAGCTTTAAAATGTACAAAATTTTCTTCCGGGGGAGCATGCCCTCAGACCTCCCTAGAGGGTCAGAAATGAAAACCAGCAACAGTGCATTTTTATCCAGGTTTATAACGTACGTTTTGTCTGCTGTTATTTCATTAATTACATTCCATTTTTTTCTATTTATTTATAGTTAGCAATATATTTATTTATTTGGTTATAAAACTGTGAAAACCTGGAACAATGACTTGGAAAACTGTTGGAAGGAATGTGTTTCAGTGAATAAATTAATTTACTTTGCAAGTAATTCCGGGGTTCCAATATTCTTTCATATCCTTAGTACATTCTTGCCAGTATGGACGTGAAGTAGGTCTTAAATTGCATTCATAGTGGTCTTAAATGGACGTGAAATGGGTCTTAAATTGCATTAATAATGGTCTTAAAACGTCTTGAATTTGACTTGTTGAAACCTGCAGATACCCTGTGATAATCACATGCAGTTTGGGGCAAGTCATAGTCAAGTCAGCACACTGACACACTGACAGCTGTTGTTGCGTGTTGGGCTTGAGTTTGCCATGTTATGATTTGAGCATATTTTTTATGCTAAATGCAGTACCTGTGAGGGTTTCTGGACAATTATTGTCAGTGTTTTGTGTTGTTAAATGATTTCCAGTAATAAATATATACATACATTTGCATAAAGCAAGCATATTTGCCCGCTCCCATGTTGATAAGAGTATTAAATAGTTGACAAATCTCCCCTTAAGGTTACATTGTGAACGAATAAAAAATGTGTGATTAATTTGCGATTAATCACGATTAAATATTTTAATTGATTGACAGCCCTAAAACATATACATGCCGTGGTTGGTTCAGGAGTTTACGGGAGCAATGAAGGGGAAAAAGAACTTAATATATACATTTTTAGTCTTGCATTTTAGTTTTTAAGTCTATTGCACATCCCGAGCTGCATTGCGTGGTTTGACCCCAGTATAGCTGCCTGCAGGTCTAGTTTTGGTCTAGTTTTGTTTATCATTATAAACAATAATGTCTTTCTGTCACACACACACACACAACAAACAATTGTTTTAAACCATGTAGGCCATTGAGCACAAACAGAATCTTTGTGGCAGCAAAATTGGGGAAAACTTGTGTATTTTGCACTTTAACTGCACTTGTTCACTCACATGACAACTCTGATTTTTGTGCGTATGAAAGCAAATCATTTTGTGTATTAGGAGTTAGCATGTTGCTTTTGTGTATAGGAATATGAAAAGGTGTAATGCACATTTATTTTCTTCATTTGTTTCTGCTCAAATGTGAAATCTGTTTAGTTTTCTGAAGCTTTAGTGGAGGCATATAAAACATAATGGGCTCTTACAGTCTTTCATTGCTCGACAGTAGTTGTAGTAGCTGTCAAAACGATGAGCCTTGCTCTCTTTTTGGATGTTTTGCACTTTCACAAAGGCAACAGTGATGGGAAATTATCACTTCTTTTAATCTATTCAGGAATTTAAGTGTGAATTCATCTCATGCCTGAACTCGTCTGATATTTATTTCCAACTATCTGAGAGTCGGTGCAATAACAAGGTAGGTCATTATTAATAGTGCATCACATGCTGTATCTTGATTTCTTTTAACAATGCGTGCAATTCACCAACAGAAAGTGGCGAGTACTCAGTGCTGCTAAATGGTTATAAGGCTTCTGTTGTCACCTATCAGGCCGAGTTGTTTCTCTAATGGTCCTTGCTGATGTGAAGTGGGTTTTAGAGCGGCCCGCTTTTTGCTCATACGGCACCCTTCATCAGATATTTAAAACACTGAGAACGATTACAAAAAGATTTATTGAGCTGCTTTTCAAGGCGACAATATGAACGCTGAGCCACGATGAGCCTCCACATGACTTTCTCTCCCGGCGCGTGCCCTTTTTCACCGGTATTAACGTTTGGCATGATCCTCGACGAGTCAATAGTGTTACAGCAGAGGTGCATTTTCTCTGGGGGCCATATTCTCTCTTTCTCTTTTCTCTCCACTCTCTACTCCACTCTTCACCCTCTCCAATTAGGGGAGCTCCAGCTGTGCACCAGTCAGGATCAGAGGCTCCTTCTATTAGCCAAATCCATTTGTGTAGCGATTGAATCACTCCCCAATCTTCTCTTTCGGCCCCCCGCCCCCCCACAACCCCAAATACGCATCCATATACCCACGCTTTCAGTGTGCGCACACACACACACACACACACACACACACACACACACACACACACACACACACACACACACACCAGCCTTTCTGACAGCTCCACAAACCCTGAATAGAAATATATCCATCCAAACCAACTGTGAAACTGGCCCTGGGCTGCAACTAACCATTATTTTCACGGATTAATCTGTCGATTATATTCTCGATTAATTGTTTGGTCTATAAAATTTCAAAAAATGGTGAAAAATGTCGACTAGTGTTTCCCAAAGTCCAAGATGACGTCCTCAAAGGTCTTGTTTTGTCCACAACTCAAAGATATTCAGTTTACTGTCACAGAGGAGTAAATAAACCAGAAAATATTCACATTTAAGAAGCTGGAATGAGAGAATTTGGACCTTTTTTTTCCCCTAAAAAATGCTCAAACCCATTAATAGATTATCAAAATAGTTGGCAATTAATTTGATAGTTGACAATTGCTTAATCGTTGCAGCTCTAGTTCCCATACAACTACTACTACAAAGGCATTCTCAATTACGTTTTTAGGTAAACATATTTTTTCCAGGATTATGGCCACACGTGATTAACGTTATTGAAACAAAACAAAAAAAACAACAAAACTACTTGGTTAGGTTTGGTAAAAAAAACATCATGGTTTGGCTTAAAATCAAAATAATTGTTGATTAATTTAATAGTTAATCGATTAATTGTTGCAGCTATCCTTTTATTGCTATTTCTTCCTATACCATAACTGTTGAATTTCTTGGTAACACTTTATTTTGTGGGTCAATAATATCCAAATAATTTGCTAACAATTTCCTCTTTAAAATGTAATTTCTTACTAATTGTAGTGAAAAGGAAATGCCTTGAAAAGACCTGCTCCATATTTGTTGAATTTTATGACAAATTTCAATTTTTTTTTCATTTTTTATGTTCAACTGACCTGCTGTGCACTAAAAAACTCTCTAGGTCAATCAGTTAATTGTGATGAATTAATTGGTAATATACCAATTATAGGATACGACTATTTAATTAGTACCAAGTAGGGCTGACCCGAATGCTTCGAAGCTTCGACCGTTGCCATGGTAATCAACCGCCAAATCACTATTCGAATGCTTCGTTGTTGTTGTTTTTTATATATATATATATATATAAGTAATAATAATGTATAAATCTCCAAATTGCCCATGTAATAAGGAATAATCCCTCATTATTCATATTCTCAGACGGATATCGCTGTTTGTTGTGTGTAGAGTAGGGGTGGAACGGTTCACAAAATTCACGGTTCGGTTCATATCATGGTTTTGGAGTCATGGTTTTCGGTTCGGTTCGGTACATTTATGTTACAGCGAGGAGGTCATGTTCTGATTTCAACATGCTTTTCATTTATTTGGCAAGAATAAGTTAACAAATGTTTGCCTTAACAAAAGTATGGCTTACATAAGGAACATAAACACTGTCAAATCTGAATTGAAAGTAATTAGTGCAAACAAAAAATGCAGCTTTGTTATTTTCTTATAAATATGATGTAATTACAGACTAAGGCCATCAACATAAATTGAAGCATAAGCTCAACCAGAACTAAACTAAAAAAAAAAAGAACTGCACAACATATGTCTCAATTCCCTGATTATCAGCTCTTAATTGAAAGATTAGTTTTTCCACTCAAAAAGTGCAGTATTTGGAAAGGAATACGGTTGGATTTCTGTGCCACTGTGTCTGTTCGGGAATTACTGTGTAGCTAAAGTGTATAGCGCTGCTCAAGTAACGTTACGTTAATCATATGCTGAGATCCAGCGTCCTCCACGACTGCACAAGGCTGCATATCTTTCGCTATAAACCTCCCCAATGCTGTAGTAATGTTTTTTGCCCTGTCTGAATCTGCATGTAGAGGCTGTTTAAATGCTGCGGGGAGAAGGAGTTGCTCCTTCCTACCCGACTCTCTTCTCCTTTCGCCATCGACGGCCACACCGGGGTGATGTCTTCGTAAATGGTTCATCATATTTGTAGTGTTGATGCTAGCATAAACCAGACGTGTTGCACAGTGCTTACACACAGTCGCCGTTTTATCCACCACTTTCTTTCCGTCATTGTCATAAGTAACACCAAATCCGTAACGCTCCCATACAGCAGAGCGAAACGATGCTGGTGGATCCTGTACTTTATCGTGTCCACTCGCCATTTCCAAAACTGACTGACAGCTGCACTCGCCACTTCATCCGTGCCAACTGAGAAGTTCCCCCCAATAACTTTATTTGAAGTTTTTTTTTTTCTGCGCATGCCCTTTTGACTGAAAACTGTGAGGCTGTTCCCAATTTGTAGTGTGACAATAAACGGGAGCCAATCTCTACATGAAAAAAAACACACAATTGGCCTCATAACCTATTTCAAATGAACCGAACAATTCATACACGACCCGAACTGTGACTAGCGAACCGAACGGTTCGAATTTTTTACGTGAACCGTTCCATCCGTAGTGTAGAGGTGCGTATGTTTACAGTAATGTGGCGGCGGCGCTGTCCCGATGCTTCGAATACCTTTGAATATTTCTCACCAAAGCTTCGAAGCCCAAAAATGGTATTTGGGACAGCTCTAGTATTAAGTGAAACGGTTCTTCCCAGAAAGCTTGAGAGGAAATTATTATGGACCTGTAAAATTAATAAATTATCATTTAAATGAATTAGAATTTCATGTAATATTTTGATATATAAAGGGTTTTTTAAAGTTGCAATAAACTTGAAAGAAGCACCCCAATATATAGCCAAAGAAATCCAGGCTATGTTCCAAATTGCATACTTTTTCTTTTTACTTTTAGTACATACTGCAGCTGCCCTTACAAAATACATACTGTTGAATGCAGTATGCATAAAATTGGGACATTCTACTACGTAACATTGCGCCTTGAACTTTGACCTTCTTGCTCATATATCCACTGTGCAGAGGATTGTGGGTCAGAATAGCCAGAAAAGCATGCTTGCTTGCATACTGCAAAATGGGACCGGATGTAGTAGGACATCCTGGTATTATTGGCATACTGCATTTACTATGTATTGGGACATACTGAATATTTTTCCGGCATACTATATAGTGTGGTAGTATGGGTATTGGAATGCATAGCATGATTCTTTCTTTTTTTCTTGTCTTAGCTGTACTCAAACTAAGTTATCCTTAATATGAATCCCAGTTGAAGTCTTACTTGTCCTTGATAGATTTACCAATATACTCCAGAAGGTGGCACAATTGTGTAGGAGCTGGTCCCAGGCCAGGCATTCATCAAGCTGCCATTGGTGCAATGTAAAAAGCCTGTCAGCGAGGTCTTGTTCCTTTAGACAGTCATAAAAAACACTAACAGTATCTCCATCTTTTTTCACTGTATGTTAAGAGACCTCTTGACCCTCTGCCCTGACTATATATTGTTGGGTGAAAAGAAAGCCTCAAATGAAGAGTATGTGGCCCTTCCACAGAGTCATATAATTCAAACTCACCAAGGTCAAGTCTTTTGTAAATCCTCTCCTCAATCAAGTGTACTTTCCTGTCTTCCGCTCGCACTCTCTTTTTTATTTCCATCCCACATTCAGTCTCTGTCACACACACACACACACACACACACACACACACACACACACACACACACACACACACACACACACTTGCTTTTTCTTTCTTTCCCGCCGTCCTTCTTGGCACTCTTGAGTGACAGCGCCTGGTCCTGGTCACATATATAAAAAAGCCTTCACAGTGGCACAGCGCTGAATGTTAGAGATGATTCCCCCCCCAACAACTTTAATGGCTGTCAATTATAGCAGCAGTAATACAAAGCTCCATAAGAGACAACTAGGAACAATCTCAGTGTTTGTGGAGACTTCTACAGCTGCGCTGTATTTGTGGGATATTCACTAATTATCAAGACGATTCAAGAACAGAGCAACCTGGTCAAATATATCACATTACATCTTTTAATTCTTCTTTAATTTGAATAAACTGAACTTCAGTTTTACTCTTTTACTTGATGAGGTCTTTTATGATCTAAATTTTAAAAATCCGCTTTTTATTGTCGTACTTTGAATGAAATGTGATAAAAATAGCTTTAAATCACAGTTCAGCAGGTCCTGCTTTCACAGGATATGAAGATTATTCATGACTAGGGCTGGGCAATATAACAATATATATAGTCAAAACGATATAAAAATGTCTATTGAACATACTTTTCTGTATTGTTTTTATCGCGATATAGGCTAGACATTTATTTATTTCTTTTTTCTCTATAATTTCACTTAAAACTGTTTTGGTCATTTTGCACTCAAGTTCTTAAAATGAGACAATACTCCGGACTTTTCATTTGTCAAGTATTTAATTCACACAGGAGTATTAAAAATAGGCTTTAACATGTGGTTATTTCATGTAGACTATTTATTTACTGAATTACCAGAAAACATGCTACATTGTGATATATATTGTTATCAAGATATGAAATGACCTATATCATGATAGAATATGTTGGCCATATCACCCAGCCCTATGACCTCCACTGAGGATACATTTTTGGTTAGTGTGTTCATCTTTTTGTCATATCTCAAGAAATGTAGTTGGGCCATAGAGTAGATTTAGTAGAGTAGACTTTATCATGAAATAGTGCACTTGATTTAAAAGTCGCTAAGTCCTCATCATTTACTGCATTAAATGATCACGTCACTACTGTGTGCGAGTAGTAGTGGAGCAACAGCAGCTCAGGAGGTAGAGAGGGTCGTCCTTTAACCACAAGGTTGGTGGTTTGATCCTATTGTCTGCATGTTGCTCTCCGGGTGCTTCACAGCAGCTCACTGCTCTCAAAATTCTTAGGATGGTTTAAATGCAGAGGTCAAATTTCATGTATGTACCTGTATGTATGTGATGATTCTAATAAAGTTTAAGTTAAGTTAGTTAACACGTAATGGATCATCAGTTAATGATTAGAGACCGATTCTCATAGTATGGAGCTGTTAATCAAACTGTAGTCAGATGCAAAAATATCTGCATGTTGCTTTAATACCCAACGGTCAGCAGAAACCGTTTCATTACACTTCATTAAACTGTTACCACTTTATTAGTAATCCAATATAACTGTTCTGCCATAAAGTCTACTTTTTTATGATGCCTTTATTTCTATATATATGTATGTTCTCACTCCCAGGGCGTCAAATACCAACCCTCTGTCACGCCCCTTGGCGTGTGATAGCGACTAGTGTTGTCAGAAATATCGATATATATCAATACTGAATATTTGAAGCGGTTTCGATACTCACTTTCCACACACGGGTACCAGCTGCACAAATAAACACAGGGCTTTTCATCCCGGAGACCACTGTTCGTGTCCCGTGTACAACGCGTTGTCTTTGTGTTAACGCTAAGTTTCACGTTCACTTTACAAACGTAGTAATTTTTAGCCAAACCATAATGTTTTTTCCTAAACCTAACTAAGTGTTTTTTGTTGCCTAAACCTAAGCAAGTGTTTTTGTTTGAATTCACAATGTTAACCACGTATTTACTGAGACCGTGGTGGAGCGTCATAGTTTGACATGCTGCGCTACCCAGTGTGTTAGAAAGTGACGCCAAGGGATCCTGACAAAGCGTCAGTATGTGACGAGTTTGGATGAGAACGTGTTGATATCTTCAGTTTTTGTTGACACTGTCATAGAGGTGTTACTTAAAATATGTTTTATAGGGCTGTCAATCGATTCAAATATTTAATCGCATGATTGTCCATAGTTAATAGTGATTAATCACACATTTTTTATCTGTTCAAAATGTACCTTAAAGGGAGATTTGTCAAGTATTTAATACTCTTATCAACATGAGAGTGGGAAAATATGCTGCTTTATGAAAATGTATGTACATATTTATTATTGGAAATCAATTAAAAACACAAAACAATGACAAATATTGTCCAGAAACCCTCACAGGTACTGCATTTAGCATAAAAAATATGCTCAAATCATAACATTGCAAACTCAAGCCCAACAGACAACAACAGCTGTCAGTGTGTCAGTGTGCTGACTTATATGACTTAACACAAACTGCATGTGATTATCATAAAGTGGGATTGTCTGTAAAGGGGAGACTCGTGGGTACCCATAGAACCAATTTTCATTCACATATCTTGAGGTCAGAGGTCAAGGGACCCCTTTTGTAAATGGCAATGACAGGTTTTCCTCACCAAAATTTAGCATAAGTTTGGAGCGGTATTTACCCTCCTTTGAAACCAGCTAGTATGACATGGTTGGTACCAATGGATTCCTTAGGTTTTCTAGTTTCATATGATGCCAGTGTCTTCACTAGCTTTAAAACCCGCTACAACCTAAAAATCGCAAGTTGCGTTAATGCCTTAAAGAAATGAGTGGTGTTAAAACAAATTTGCATTAATGAGTTATTATCGCGTTAACTTTGACAGCCCTAATTTACACATTTACAACAATGTCACTAAAACTGAACATTATGAGCTTCGTGAAGATGTATTATGGCTGGGCTGTTGTATTGGAGTGCATTACATTGTACAGATGTACCTAATAAAGTGGCCACTGACTGTATGCTTAAAGATGTCTGTCCATTCTGTCACCTGCTAGGTGTATTTGGTTTTAGTGCACCGTTTCTCTCTTCTGTGCTTCACAGCTTCATCTATCTATGAGAAAAGGTGCTGTTGTGCTTTCACAGAGGCTCATCTCTGAAGGTTTGAAGTGCCCCTTTTTCTATGTAACTGCATTCCAAATAATTTGGTGGCATATAAACGTTGCAGAATGATTTTTCTCTTTTCAAAACCCACTAGAAAGAAAACATTTGGAGGTAAAGGCATTAAATGTATTCATGGGGGAGCACACCTGATCCTCCTAACACTGATGTATTTTCCTGCCCGTTCGTCGGCCCACTTCATCGCCCCAGAAGTTCAAGTCTGAGCAATGCCTCTGGTGCTCTTGATGACATGAGTTTAAGAAAAAGAGCTGTGGCTAAAAGGCTTGGCAAGGTGTTCTGCATGGGCATCCGAGTGTGTTTGTTTGAGGGGGCACACTTGACCTCCTCCCTCTTGAGGAGCGATGGAGGAGACAGTGGAGGGCTTCTCAAGGCTGTCAGTCAGACTTTTTCCTCTCGTGGTGCTGCTGCTGCTGCTGCACGGCTCACAGCTCCACGCGTATAAAATAGTGAATAAACTGACATGTTGAGTATTTGATTTTACATCTTTGTTTCAGTGCAGTGCTGCATTTCAGGCCTTTTGTGCTTAAACAGAATTTTATCTGTGAATTATCTGTGGTTTTACCGTTTTCTTTTTGCCTTACAGCATATGTGGTGGCTTCAAAGTAGGGCTGCAGCTAACAATCATTTTCATTGTCAATTAGTCTGTTTTCTTGATTAATCGATTAGTTTTTTGGTCTATAAAATGTCAGAAAATGGTGAAAAATGTTGATCAGTGTTTCCCAAAGCCCAAGATAACGTCCTCAAATGTCTTGTTTTGTCCATAACCCAAAGATATTGAGTTTAGTGTCATAGAGGAGTAAAGGAACTATTTCAAATAATAAATTAAATAAATAGAAATATTCATATTTACTGTAAGAAGCTGGAATCAGAGAATTGACTTTTTTTCTTAAAAAAAAAACTTAAAATTACTCAAACCGATTAATCGATTATCAAAATAGTTGCCAATCAATTCAATAGTTGACAACTAATCGATTAATCGTTGCATTTCTACTTCAAAGTGCTGTGAAATAGGTACATTTTTGATTGAAAAATGATCTGTACACAAACATAGATAAGGGGTAAGAAAGGGAACAGAACATGAATATTTTGAAAATTGCTTTCAACTTATAATTGATTTGATTTGTTTATCTGTTCCTTTTTATAGTTGTTTCTTTATTATTCTATTTCACATTCTTTGCTTTTTATTATACTTAATTTAAGTATCTTAAAGTGTCATGCAAAATAAGAGGATACTATTTATTATCACGAACCAGCCAATAGTCTTCTTGAATGAGAATACTATTGTTACTGTTGCGTTTTTTTTCTGGGATTATGGGAGGTCACTATGGCCACAAAGACACTGTTATCCTCAGTGAAGGTCTGTGTGACATCCTTGACCTTGGACCTTTCTATGTAGTCATAGAAAGCTGGTGTCAAGGTTTTTGAAATATACCATTTCAGCCAAGTAACCCAAATACAGCCTGTAGATCGCCCTTAAATACAACAAAATATCTCTTCTTTTTGGCCACAAGAATGAATAAATGCTACTAATTTTTAGTAGCGTCATAGCTTAGATTGATATACTTCTACCTGTATTCTACTTGTATTCAGTGAGGCTATGAAGCCTTTAGGACTGCAACTAACGATCATTTTCATTGTCCATTAATCTGTCGGTTATTTTCTTGATTAATCGATTAGTTGTTTGGTCTATAAAATGTCGAAAAATGTCGATCAGCCTTTCCCAAAGCCCAAGATGATGTGCTCAAATGTCTTGTGTTTTCACAACTCAAAGATATTCAGTTTACTGTCATAGAGGAGTAAAGGAACCAGAAAATATTCACATTTAAGAAGCTGGAATCAGACAATTTAGACTTTTTTTCTCAAAGAAATACTCAAACTGATTAATCGATTATCGAAATAGTTGGCGATTAATTTAATAGTTGACAACTAATCGATTAATCATTGCAGCTCTACTTCAAAGTGCTGTGAAATGTGTAAAATGTAAATTAAAAACATCTGCACACAAACAGCACAGTTAAGGGAGTAGATGGGGAACAGAACATACAGTATGACTATTTTGAAAATTGCTTTCAATTGCTTTATATGATTTGATTTGTTTATCTGTTCCTTTTTTTAGTTGTTTCTTTATTATTCAATTTCAAATTTTCATTGTAATGAGTTTCAATTATTTGCAAACATTTTATTATACTTAATACTAAATCTTTAAGTGTAATGCAAAATAAGAAGAGAATAATATTTATTATTATGAGTACTGTACTTGTATTTTTCTTGAATATTGTTGATGTGCTTCTTCTCAATGGATGTCTGTGTGATGGCCTTGACCTTTGACCTTTCTGTGTAGTCATAGAAAGCTGGTGTCCGAGTTTTTGAAATACACTAAAGTAACCTAAAAACAGCCTGTAGATCACCAATAAATATAACAAAAAACAAATAACTATTTTTTTGGCCTACAGAATCAATAGATAGCTTAGAATGATATACTTACCTGTATTCTACTTGTATTCAGTGTGGCTATGAATCTATAATGCAGCGAAAACTAAAATAAACATTTCATTTTTAATTTTTCACCCACATAAACTTCTATCATTTTTTGGCTAAAAATAAAACAAAAATGTCAGAATGTAAATCAAAGGTCACACGTTGTCCAAATACTGTGTATCCCCTCTGCAACAAACCTCCAACGAAGAAAAACTATCTACCACCATCTTAGAACTTTGAATTACGTTTCTAACTTGGTTTTGTTTTTATCGTCTCTCATCACTCTCAAGATGATAGTGCTGATTGTGATTTGTATTTTCAAAGCTGGGGCGGGAAAGTGTGTGGGTGTTCAGGGGGTGTAGGTGTTTGCAGCAGGAAAAAGACAATACAATTAAATGATTAATGCACAGCGGGGCCACTGACAATTAAAACTATTATAGAAATTAAAATGGCATTATGTCACAGTGGAAAGCTGATGATACCCGTGCCGTCTTTTTAAAAGCAATTTTCATAATTCCAATAATTGAAATTACGGCATATTCATCCATTTACTGGGTGAGGAGGGCTAAGAGCGGCTACTAATGAAATGCAATCATTAGCATCCAAACAAAGTAATTGGGTAGTCTTTTATCCTGGGAGATAGGTGATAAGGCACAATCACCCCCGTCACCCCCCTCCATCAAAATGCAAAAGCAAGTAATTAAAGCACAGACAAAGATGAGACCAGCGCTGCTGCTGTGCTGTACACCTCTGAAAACAGCACTGATTGCCTTGATTAGAGACCTTACTGTACCCTCTGATTTTGTTTATGGATACTCTGACATTCTTGGGGAATAGAAGGGGTTGGGGGTAGATGGGTGTGAATTATGAATTTGTTTTGGAGATGGCTGGAAGGATGTGAAATTCTCTGAAAATTTTATATACACTGCACTCCACGGTGCTACCTGAGGGTCCCCATTTCCGCTTGAAATCACAACTAAACCCACATTTAGCTCAGTTAGGTATTAGCTCCTTGTACATACTTAGGTTAATGGAAAATAGTGCTGCCTGTGTGTGACAATTACCAACCTGCTCCAGAGGACAGAGCGGCAAGAAAAGGGAGGATGGGTGGAGGTGGAGAGGTGAGCCGCAGAAGAAGAGAGAGATTGAAGTGAGAGGAAGATGGGCACATGAAGAGTCTTGAGAAAAAGAGCTCCTTCTCACTCGTCTCTCTAGTGGGGACGCCATTCTCTCTCCCTTTTCTTGGCTACCTCCTCTGTGGTGTCCGGGGCACTTCTTCCTGGTATGCCAGCCCCTCCTCCACCACAAGACCGCCATCCTTGGAGAGCGTCATTAGGCCCTCCTGGAGGGGAGTCAAGAATATAATGCGAGAAGGGCCACCTTCTAAAAAAGAGCCCAGTGGAACCTTTTCTACTTGTGCTGTCCCCTCATTAACACTCTCCTCTGCTCTGCGCCCGCCTTCAAACTTCAATCTCACCTCTTCCTCTGCTTCTGTGTTCATCTCCAGCGTAAGGTAGCTTGTGTATCTACCCCCCTGATGGCCGGGGAGGGAGCTCATTTCTTGCTGGTGGGGCAGAGTTGTCATAGCCACCTCCTCCCACGCCCTCGCCTCGTACATCCACCTCCTCTGAGATGGACTGATGAGAGGATAACAAAAGGACCTGGAGGGGAAAGAAACTCCTCTTCTTATAGCCTTGGCCCTGAAACCCACCATTCCATTTTGCAGCCTGTGAAAGTAGGGCTTTTCATCTCAAAAGATCAACACATTTCTCTCCTGCAGGCACCTACACCATTTCTCTCTCCCATTTTCTGCCTCTCCCCTCTTTCTATACACCTCCCTCTTTCTTACTCCTTAGCAAATGGGAAAACTGTCCTTGGCTGGATTCTGTTTTTCAAAGGATTCAATTCTCCTTTGTACACACTTGATCTGACCCTGTGACAGGCATTAAGTGTGTCTTCTGCCTGATACAGAGGGCTCGTGCTCTGTGTGCTGATGGACACAGCCCATTATCACACACAAGTGCGAGCGCACACACTCTCACACAAAAAGCACACTTGTTCGCATGTCCATGCATGCAGCCACACATGCACACAAGCATGGACTCAAATGCACATGCATGCAAGCTACCACACACAAGCTCGGTCAGTGTGGCCCGTGAGCTGATGCACAGACAATAACGGCGAAGGCTGTTTGTGATTGAGCTTTGAGAACATAAGATATGTGCTGCTGAGCACAAACTAATGGCTTTGAAAGGAGTTGAAGAGGTCACAGGAGAGAAACGTTCAAAACTGAAGATACCTGAATCGTGAAGAGAGGCGAGAGAATGGTGATTAGATATTAAAGACAAGACACACACCAGCTCAAAGCAAAGATCTCTGGGTCATTTAAGGGCAGCAACCAGAGCTACAGGTAGATACTCGCATGTCTTGGACTTGAGTCAGCTGTGATGGCTTCAGACTTAATTTTAAACTTGAAAAATAATGACCTGTGACTTTACTTGGATTTGAAAATTATAATTTAAAAGACCTGTTATCCTCCTCAAAGTGGACACATTTTAGCTGCAGCATATTCCGAGACAGAGCAGGTGAAATTACTGTACCAAACTAGTGACATTGAACATATCCAGACTAGAGGTCGACCGATATGGGTTTTTTATGGCCGTTTTTTTACAGAATCAGGACAGCTGATGGCCGATATATGATGCAGATTTTTTTTTTTGCCCATATGTATGACTGGTTTTCTTTTTTTCTCCATCTGATAAAATATAACAGCTTAATAATAACAAATAATACACAAAATTTCTTAACTTAAGTAAACATTTATTGAACAACACTTATGGTCTGTCTCTCCAATTTGCATTTTGTGTCTGCACTGCAGTGCATATTTTATTTTGTGCATGATGGTTAATAGTAGTAATAGTACAGGGCTCAAAACCTTTTAAGCACCTTTCCAAAACTGTCCTAAAGCATGTTTTTTATTTATGTTTGTTGACAGACACTGTTACAAGCTATATGGCCATAATCGAATTGATCAAAAAATAATAATAACTTTGTTCACTCGTATTACACAGCCTGCTGCTCATATCTGCTATGCTGCGGACTACACACAGGCCACTAGCAGTGACGTCATAGAGGCTATGTAGGACCCATAGACCGTAGACACGTTTATGAGGAAGTCAACTTTTTGCTAAATGTTTCGACAAATTGCTTGTGTTTCCGCCCTCACACGCAAACTTGCACTTATGACAAGCATTGTCAGCATCAACTCTAGTAAAGTGTAATCACGCTTTATAAGTTTAGTTTTCTCCGCCATAGTTCCTAAGAGCAGAAGCTCTGTGTGTGTCTGAACACGGCGCTGCAGCAGCGTGTATGTGAGAGCTGCTCCGCCCCGCACACAGCTAACATTACCTACGGAGAGAAATTCTCCATTACCAAAAACAGAATAGATAACATACATTCCTACCTGTAAGGTAGCTGGTTGGAGGCTAGCTATCAGTACAGTTCCAAAGTATTTTCTCTCTAAAAGTAACATTTCATATCTAACCAATTAAATATATTCGGCTTTGAAAGAGAAGAATTTAAGCCTACCGGTTTCTCCCGGCAGAATGGCAATTTGATTGACACACAAGGGGCGGTGTCACACGTGTTCCATAGCAACAACAACACTGGGCTGCCCGAAGATGTGCCTGTTTACTAATCGGCTTAATATGCTCAGGCATCGGCGATTATGAAAAAATGTCAAAAAATCAGCCCGATTAATCGGCCGACCGATTTATCGATTAATCCAGACACGTTCTCATCCCAACTCTTTACATACTGACGGTTTGTCAGACCCCTCGGCGTCACTTTTTGGTCGAAGTAAACACATGCTTAATGTTGTGAATTAAACAAAAACACTTGCTTAGGATTAGGCAACAACTTACTTAGGTTTAGGAAAAAACTACATGGTAAAAAATGTCCCGCATTCATCACATTAACCGTGTGAGCAATGAATTTACTAACTAATTAACAAAATGTCCACTTACTAATCACTTATTTTGTAAGTAGGCTAAGTTTAAACTAACAAGGAGCTGCATCAATCGGCTCCTAGCACAAAGAGTTAAGTATCAAGATATCAGACTAAAGGCCTTTACACACCGGGGCCGTTTATTTCTAGAGATTAATTCGCACGTCAATATATTTTTTTCAAACTGTTGTTTTTGTCATGAGCACGTTAACACAGAATGCAAATATTACCCCGTGAAAAAGCAATGTCATTTTTTTCTGGAACAAGGTCAAATTTTCAGAGCTTTCGTACCACGAATAAAGGTATCAACCAATCACATTGTGCTGAACTGACATATTCAAAACGTACACGATAGTGTACAACAACATGGAGGCTTCGTAGTCTGAACCAAGACAGCAAATATTATTATTCACAAAGGCAGTGCAGAACAGGTCCACTCCTTCCGTTTTTACCTTTCACAATAAAAGCCCTACACATATACACTGCATAACTGTTTACCAGGAGCAAATTCACTCCGAGCATTTCGCTAAAAAAAAACTCAATAAAGTTGCTTACAGTAGTTTAGGCTGTACAGCAATTTACCTCAGATATGGTAGTTGGTCCTCTGCCTGCGCGAATCTATTCAAATCTGTTATTGAAAAAGTGTTTCAACTATCTCAAATTCGCATCGTTGCAGGTATGAATAGTTTTGATGCGTAATATTCACAGCAAGTATTTCGCATTTTCGTGTTGTTTATTCGTCACGCTCCCGGTGTTTCAAGGCCTTTTACTCCTGTTACTTTCAAACCAATGAGTGCATCCCACATTTTGACTGATTGAAAGGTGTTTCTCATTCGCAAGCTGCTGATCGGAGGTCAGCTGACCACTAACCTGTAAATAAAGGGAACAAACTCAGAGCAGCTCCATGTAACCAGAACTGCAGTCAGCCAGTGCTAAAGTATGAAAGGATAAGCTGTGTACAATATAACAGGCAGCCTTGGTATGCATCTCATATAGATGTATTCAAAAAGGCCAATTGCAATCTCAAGCAGTGAGGTTACTTTTCTTCTTTGCTTATAGCTGCTGTTGTTAAAAGCAAGTATAACATAAACATATATATATATATATATATATATACTGTATGTACGTCATCTAAAAGGAGGAAAATACAAATCATACCAAACAAGTGCCAGAAGTTTCCATTTTGAGGATTACAATTAACTAAAAGAGATTATGAAACTGGCCGCTGTCTGCTCTGATTTCAGTCCTCAGAGAAAAAAAACACTGATCTCCATCACTTATTCCAGTCTTTATTCTCTGCTCCACCTGTCTTTCTCAATGCTCTTTAATTTTCTGTGATTTCTCCCTTGTTGCTGTGTCTCACAGCTGATACAAAACCCACCGAGTCTTGAAAAGGCAAAAAATGAGAAAAGAGGCTGAGAAAAAGAGAAAGGCAATGGCGGAAGAATGCGTTTGATTAGCGCAAGTTTGCTGTTCATGGCAGACTGTCTGAGAGCCATGGAGCCATTGTGTTCCTCGTGCATGTGTGAATGTTGCAGCGAACAGAGAGGCTAAAAAAAGACAGACATGGGAAACATGCACACTGACATTTCTTAATCAAATATGGCAATCAGGGGGCCAACCAACAGCATACCATTTGCAATCCCTTTTAATTCATAATCAAAAGCTGAGCAAATGAGGGAGAAATTGAGAAAGACTGAGAGACGGGGGGGGAGAGCGAGAGAGAGGAATGAGGGAGAGAGACATACAGGTCATTACATCTCTTTTTACTGGCCCGATGAGAGCAATGTAGAATTAATCAGAGGCCATTAGGCTGTATTTACTTACCACTGCAGGGGCTCGGGTCTCTCTCTCCATCTTTCTCTGGATACAAACCCTGATATGATCCTACTCTGCCCAGACCCTATAACAGAAGATGGAGCAGGGCAAAGAATAAGGGTATAACGAGAATGATCCCGCATACAAGTGTGTGCGTGTGAGCATGCACGTGAGCTTGTGTCTGTAATCCTGGATGTTGCATCAGGTGGGTGTTGTATGCACCGAGGACCCGAGTGCTACATAGAGGAGAGGAGAGGAGCTGGAGAGATGCTCTTAAATCAGAGTGTGTAATCCCCTGTGGGGTCAGCCCAAGGCCTCTGATGTTGACTCACAACTCAGGCTGTCACACATCACACATCTCTCTCCTAATGCACCGCTGTCATTACTCAGCCAGGTCCTGCTGTTGCCAAAATCTAAGTTACTGTAAAAAAACTAAAGGGAGATAAAAATCTTTCTAAAAAGTCATGCTTTATAAGTTGTAACTAATGGCTTTTTAAAAGTTAATTAACATGTTGTTAATTTATTTATTTATTTAGCGAATGCAAAGTCCTCAAGCCAGGCGGTTTCCTCCTGGTCTGCTGTATGGAGGGTGACTAACCCTCCTTTTAGACTGTGGAGCGGGCAAGCTTCAATGATGTGCTCCTTTGTTTGCACCTCTCCACAAGCACACAATGGGCTTGGGCTGCTGCCCCATTTGTGAAGGCTGGCCAAGCAGGGGCCATGTCCGGACCTGAATCTGTTGAGGGTTGACCACTGTATCTTTGACCAGGGACCTGTTGGGTGGGGTCTGACACCAGATGTTTATTCGGTACATCCTTGTGCTCCCATTCTTTTTCCCAAGCTGATTGGGTGATGAAGACAGCTGGTGGGGTGTTCTTCCAGATCGGTCGTCTAGATGGAAGACGGGCAGTAGGTGGGTTGAAGATGTCTGCATGAATTGGTAGATGGGGAGAGTCTTTGACCTTTTGAAGCATCCTTTGAGTAGATGCTACTCGCCGGATATGTGAGGGGGTTATGTTTGATAGGACAGGGAGCCAGGGGAGTGGTGTTGAGCGAATAGTCCCAGTTATGATTCGCATAGTTGTGTTGAGCTGGGTGTCCACATGGTGTGTATGGGGGGACCTGGACCAAACAGGGGCACAGTATTCTGCTGCAGAGTATGCGAGGGCCAGTGCCGAGGTGCGCAGTGTGGGGGCTGCCGCCCCCCATTTTGAGCCAGCGAGCTTACAGATCAGGTTGTTTCTTGACTTCACCTTAGCCGCCGTTCCTTGAAGGTGTTCCTTGAAGGATAGGGTCCTGTCAAGGGTCACTCCCAGGTAAATTGGATTGGGGGCGTGCTTCAACTTAAGTCCGCTGAGTTGGATATTCAGCTCTGTAGCAGCTTTTGCATTATTGAGGTGGAATACACTGGAGACTGTTTTAGCTGGGCTTGGTTTTAGGCGCCAGGTGTTGCAGTACTGGTTCAGCTTTGCAAGGTCCTCCGTGAGCACCTGTTCCAATGAGTCGAAGTCTGGTGCTTGGGTTGCCAGACAGATGTCATCAGCGTAGATGAATTTACGGGATTTAGTGGTGGGTAGGTCATTTGTGTACAGGTTAAACAGGGTTGGGACGAGGACTGACCCTTGTGGGAGCCCGTTTGACTGTGTTCTCCTTGCACTCTTTTCCTGTCCAAGGTGAACTCTGAACCTCCGGTTGGTTAGCAGGGTTGTGATTGTTGCTGTTGGCCAGGGAGGGAGTGCTTTTGTGAGTTTCAGCAGTAGGCCTTTGTGCCAAACGGTATCGTAGGCATCTGTGAGGTTGAGGAATACTGTTCCTGTCTTCAATTTGCTCTCGAAACCATTTTCAATGAAGGTGGTTAGGGTACTTGTTGGGGTACTTGTTGTCCTGTGCTGCGGTCCTTGCGGAAACCGGCCTGGTCTACACAAAGAATCTCTTCTACTCCTGGAGATATGCGTTGTAGTATGAGGCGTTCCAGGATTTTTAAAGGGACGCAGAGTAGAGAGATTGGGCGGTAGCTTGCTGGTAGTTTGTGGTCTTGACCAGGTTTTGGTATGGCAATTACTTTTGCTGACCGCCATTTCTTTGGGATTGAGTTGGTCTGTATTATCCTGGTGTAGAATTGGGTCAGCCAGGTTAGAGCTCGGGGGCCCAGATGTTTCATGAACTCTGGAGAGATGTTATCATATCCTGCTGCCTTTCCACATTGCAGGCCCTGCAGGACTTTCTCAAGTTCAGCGATCTCAAAAGGCTCAGGGTTGCTTTTCTCTCTGAGCTTTTTTCTGTGTGCCTTTAGCTCGGTTGTAACTGATATTCTGGTGTGTTTGTCTCGGGCTGCTTTTGCAATAGTCAGTAGGTGGGACGCAACCTGATTGGGTGTGACAGGTGGTCGGCTTTGGGTAGGGGGTTTCTGTGCAGCTCCAAGGCGGCGGATGAGGCTCCAGCATTTTCTGCTAGAGTTGGTGAAATTCAGGTCTGCTACAGTCTTCTCCCATTTTTTCCGCCGAGCTGTAGATAGTGATTCAATGAGATGGTCTGCCATCTCGGGGTCCCCTGATGTTTTGTAGGCTTGTAGGAGGGCAGCACTCTCTCCGTCCAGGCATGGGACATAGAGGGGTCGGTAGCCTCGTGGAATTGCTGTGTGGGCAGCTTTGTAGATGGCGCTGCAAAAGCGGTTGTATGCTTCATCTACAGTGATGGTTTGGAGTGGGATGGTGACGATACTCCGGTCCAGAGTTTCACTGAATTTCATCCAGCTGGCTTTTCTGAAGTTTCAACGCATCTTCCTTGGGCTGTTTATGATTGGGAGTTGTAGGCCAATGTGTATAAGTGAGGGCTGTGTTGGCTGCACACGGTGTTGGCTGTGTGGAAAGTTGTCAAGGATGAGGGTCTGTGCAGGATAGGGGGTTCCATTCAAAGAGCTGACCCAGCACAGCTCAGGGGAGTAGTCCTTATTCCACCTGGCTGAGTGGAATGTTCCTCTTTGTTTGGGGTCGTGCATCAGAACAAGGTCGTTTCTTGATGCCCAGGCTGAAAGTGCCTCACCATCATCATCTGCTGCTGAGTATCCCCAGTCAGAGTGGTGGCTGTTAAAGTCCCCCACATAGATGGCAGGGTGGGGGAAGGTGGGTAGGACTTGCTGATCCCAGTTCGCACTAGGGGGCTTGTATACATTAGTGATGTGAAAACCGCCAATGGTTATGGTTTCAGAGAAATTGGTTGTTGTCAAATGGTTTGCTTCAGCTATGTCAGAGCGCACATAGGTGGCAAGTCCGTGTTTGGTATGGGGCGTGTAGCACAGAAGATCGAAGCCATTGATGGAGTAGCGGCCTGCTTCCTCTGTGCCAACGTGAGTCTCTTGGAGGCAGATAACATCAATGGAATGTTGAGAAGCGAGGACTTCGATGAGGCTCCGCTTGGCTGCAGACAGGCCCTTCAACATTAAGTTGTAGTATTCGGATGGCAGGTCCTACCGCTAGGTGCTCTTGGGGCTGTTCGTTGTTACTGCTCTTGGCTTGGGGAGTGTGACTAGGATTCTTCGATTTGGCTCTCAGGCGTCTCTTGGAATTTAGTCTGCTGGTAGTTTCATTGGCTTCCCCAGGCGGGCCTGGGTACTGACGGGGAGCGCGACGTGAACGCTGATCCATTGCCCTCCCATGTTGTTAATGCTTTATAGATTAGTAATTAGCCAGGAATAACTTTTTGATTGCTGGTATTCAGAGCTGGAAGAAGTACTCAGATCTTTTACTTCAGTAAAAGTACCAGCAGAAATACTCAGTTTCAGTTAAAAGTCCTGCTTTCAATATTTTACTTAAAGGTTCTCTATTTGATATCCAGAGCATTAATGTAGCATCAAACAACTGTTTACTATGTAAAAATATAGAGGAGTAATGTCTACCTGAGCAGAGAGTGAAGTCACTCTCCCTCTGTGTGTGTTGTAATCTGAGCTTCTTTGTGCTATGTTGAGCAGCGGCCATGAGCTAGCCAGTTGGCCTGTGCCCAACTGGCTAGCTCATGGCCGCTGCTCTGCACTGTCCTCATATGGCGGTTACAGCCAATAACGCCATCCTGACCGCCGGCGCCATTGTGGAAGCGTAGCACCCACCCTCCAGTTCAAAACTGTTAGCTCTGTCAGCGCTGTTGCTGTTGCTTTCACTGTTGGCGCTCTATTAGCACAATTAGCTGCGAGCAGTTGGCTCAGTCGTCGCCATGTTGAGAGCCGTGCGGAGGCAATAGAAATGCTCCCAATCTCGCATTTAGCACCTTTAAGTTAAAGTATTAGCATCAGAATGTACTTTGAATTAATCATATACACTATGCTTGGGCGGTATCTGTTTTTTCATACCTTCATACCTTCCTTAGTCACTGACAAATATCCAAAACTGTACACATACTGCACTGCTAAGTTCACAGCTATAACGTTGTTGATAACATACTTGCCCCCCCTCCTCTCTCTGGTTCTCTCTTTCTCTCTCTGTCTCTCGACCGCACACTCGCTAACGTTACAGGCCGCTGGGCTTGCAATACACGTGCTGGTAGAAACCTGTCTTGTGTCGTCACCCCAAAAAATACATGAAGTTTGTAGTAAACAAACACAACGTGCGCAGTGCGACCACTGGTGGCGCGTGCTGTGCACTACAATACGTCACATTAATACAGTATCATAGAAAGCGCAGAGTCTGTATTTATGATGGTATTGAAAATCCTACCGACTGGATTTCTAAATACCCTCGTATACTGTAATACCACAGTACCGTAATACCACCGAAGCCTAATATACACTTCATCATCTTTTATTTAGCTCTTTAACCTCACAGACTCACTGTTGGGTGCCATATAACAAACTGATGCTCTGCAGCTAAATATTGTTCTTTCTTTCTTTTTTTTAAGAAAGAGATAGCTAAAAAGAAAAAGCAGGTTACTCTAGAGGATGATACCAATCAGAGGGAGTTTTCACAACCTGACAAGAAAAAAGCTGTCCTTTAGTGTCCATTAATGGCTAAAGCATTAATAAATTACTTATTAACCATTAGTTACCACTGATAAAGCCTTCATAACGTGTGCCGTATTAGAAAGTGATACAGGCTTTCTTTCTACAAAGGTGTAATTGTGAAGTCATGCATTGAAAAAAAAGTTATTTTGCCACGTGACATCTTAAAATAGCAACGTCAGGGTCAGCTTTCCGTGACCATAGAGGTTAATTCTGCGGGTGAGACGGCACTTCAAAGCCCCTGGCACTGGCTGACCACGCCATTACAGCACAAACCTCTTTAAACAACTGATAGTGAGACAAAGGAGGCTGCGGCATACTTTCTGTGGGCGATATGAGCAAACAGTTAATGACGTTTACTTAAGATTACTTGGACTCACCACCAAAGGATTCTGTCTTGGAAAGAGAAAGAGCCAGCAGAAAAGAGAAATAATGGAAAGAACAAAAGGACGGCAATTCAACGCTTTAGTCATTTAGTCCACATTGTTGTTTGTCTGTTTGTTGGGTGTGCCAGAGGAGTGGAGGAATGCTGTGTTTAGAAGTGAATAATTCGCTCAGGCCTTGAATGACACATACATGCACAACACTACCTGCACACAAAGGCACATGAAAAAAACATTTCATGAATAAAAGATAATTTAAGTAGAATGAAATGCTCTCAAACAGTATCACTCAGGGGATTCAATAAGTTGATTTGGGAATGAAGAATGCTTCGTCATGTAGATCATGTTGAGTGGATCGTCTTGATTGTGTTTAGTGAATTTTGCTGTATGACATGAACAAATACAAGCCGCTGGCTCAGCCGTCGCCATGTTGAGAGACGTGCGGAGGCAATAGAAATGCTCCCAATCTTGCATTTAGCACCTTTACACCTGCAGTAACTGATTAGGTAGTGGAACAAGCCATAAACACAACACTGACATATTATTAACTAAGTTCATATTGCAAACTGGTTAGCAGTTCAGTGTCTTATTTACACATCCAGCAGATGCGGAGCAACATTAGCATTTATTCAGAGTCGTGTTTCTGACCACACAATGAATTAGAGTTCAATATTCGCTCTCCTTTTAGCTCTGTTTTTAGTCTCCACCAACTCCTGAGGGAAATACCTGTCTCTTTAGCTGCTAAATGCTCCTCTAGGCTCACCAGTTAACTGCTAACTTTGTTTCTAACTTTGAAAACATACTGGTGAAAAACAGGAAGTTCTTGGCTGTAAAACAAAAACAATAAGTTGAAAGATGCTAAAATGCTCCGCAGAGCTGAGAGGAACTGCGGGTGTCGGGGGATGATTCTCTGAGATTGTCACTACGAGTGACACCTTCCAATTGCACATAGTCATTTGATCCAGTCTTAATGTAAAAATATTGGGTACAGCAGCTTTTTGTAGATTTACAACTCGGGATAATCATGTCCTAATCATGTATTTTAAATGGCATTTTTCTAGGGCTGTCCTCCACCAAAGAAATTCTTAGTTGACTATCAATCATACGATTTTGTTGACTAATCGATTAGTTGATTTAATCGACAGATCTGTAAAACTGAGTTTCTCCACAAAGAATCGGACAAACACACCACTTTAAATCTTGTCTTTACCAGAGATTTGCTCATAAGTTTCTTAGAAATAATTCATTCAGCATGAAAAAAGCATAAAAAACCGACTAATCAACTAAAGAAATCTTAAAACGTCAACTAAGACCACAATTACCCATTAGACGACTAATCATCTAAGAGGGGGCACCACTGCATTTTTTAACTATGAGCATCACAACAAAGTTGTATTCACTGTTGCTGTATTTGGAGGTGGGGAATCCTTAAACCTCAACACATAAATCAGAAACTACTTGCATGTCTTGTTACCACTTTGATGAGATAGAATTATTATTTTTTTGTGACGTGGGTGAACTGACTTTTTAAAGTTGTTTTAAAGGCAATGTTCCATGTAAGGCATATAAAATTAAAAGTAGAAACAACATTTTTTGTCAGATGTTTAATCCTATTTATATACAGAGTATATGTACTATCACAGCTTTCCTCCCTTTAGCTACATATGCTCAGGCAGAGTATGTATATCTAATGGGTGGGGCCGTTAACTGGAGCTCCCACACCTTAAAACACTAAAGTTTACCTTCTAACTCTCCTCCTTCCCCCCCTAACAAACACAGAGCCAGACGTCTGTCTCCGCCACACAGATACGACTGCAGCCGCACTGTAAAAGGCACCCCAACAACTGCAGCTGATTCCTCCCAGAACGTGTAATTTTCTCATTTAGCTCACGAGCGTTCGGCCCGACACCAATTAGCACGGGGCCCTGACCTCAGACGTCTGTACCAGGAGATGTGGCGGCAAACGACGCACCACGTGGCGCACCTCAATCAGCCGCTTGCACCCTCTTTTCTATTTTGCAGCCATCAAATCATTGCTATATACATAATTCATACACCTCAGATTTGGAGGTTTATTATAACCCCTCTCTAACTCTGAGAGTATGATTATATCTTCAACTTTATAAAAATAGGAGGATGGGCTGTCTTTCTGTTCCATCTCCATATCATCTCTCAAGAACCCTTGTTTTACATAGTCTCAGTGACTGTTGTTACAGCTTGCAATATCAAGACCGCTTTATGCATGCCATTTCCACATCATTGATCAATACCTTATGCTAGTTATAAAGCATAATAATAGTAATAATTTAAAACTCAAACCAAGTCATAGTAGACATTAATGTACCTACATTTACTGTGCAGAAATGCAGAAAACTCCTGTTTTATTTTATTTTATGCAATACCAAATCTCACCATAGGGGGGTGGGGTCATACCAAAGTGCTAGTGCTGTCACCCATGCCCTCTGAATATAAGAGAGCCATGAATGTCAATGAGGAGGGTGTAATGGGCTTTTGGGCTATCTAAATGTAATGGTAAGATAAGATGAAACTTTGATGACATGAAATTGGAGGCAGAAGCCGTGTATTCTTATTCGGGTACATGATGGAGACAAGTGTATTAGGAAAGAATAATGATAGTACGCTAAATTAACTTCCTAAAGATGATGGCTTTCTTGCTCTGAATCTCTATGTAGAGCTATAGATTGACATTATGCACCATAAGCTACAATTAGATGAACTTTGGTTGTTTTGTCATTAACCTCTTGTGCTCATCTTGTTGTAGAAATTCACATTTAGTGGACTCGTATTATATCTGATTAGTTTCCTGATGCAATTATTTGGATTTAATTTGTTTGCACTCGTGTCTACAGGCTCGTGATGTATACGCGTGTTACATATGCATGCATGCGAGTGCGCGTCTGTGTGTGAGTCCATTTGCACGTGTGTACGTGCACATGTGTAAGTGTGCAGCATGCACATGTCTCTCCTCCTTGACGTCGTCTGTGCACCCCACCAGGCAGCTCTTGGCCTCCTCCTTTCATTGCTAAGAAACCATCCATTCTGTGTGAGTAATCAGAGCTGTGCCTCCAGGAGCCCAGCCAAGCCTCTCATCCTTGGGCTGCTCAAGAGCTGCTTTAATTAACCATCATACCACAGATGGGATCAATTTTTCCCCCCACCCCCTCTTTCTCGCTCTTTCTCTATGCCTCTCTCTCTCCCTTCTATCTCTGCTGCTTCTTTCCTGAACCCTTCTCTCCCATACACAAGCCCCATAATTGCACTGGAACAGTGCCAGCCGCCAGTCGGGCCCCAGACTGCAGGCCTCTCCTCTCCCTCTGTTCTCCCTCTCAGCCCCTGGCCTCACCTGCTCAATACCTTATTAGTGTCAGGATCTGTAGAGAGCCATTGCGGATTAACTAAAGAGATGTGAGATTGATTTCTGCCCCTGCAGATAAAATTGAAGTTTTCTTCTTGTGTGTGCGCATGAGTGCATGAATGTGTGTGTCAACGAGGGACAGAGAGTAAGAAAGAAAAGATATTTCAGAAAGTAGCGGTGTCACGATTCTCCAAATCCACGATTCGATTTGACTCTCGATTTTAAAGTCACAATTCAATTTCATTTCCAATTCAAACATGCCATTGTTGGACCTTTTATGTCTTGACAACTGCCATTTACACTTTCAAATTCTTCTTTAAAAAAAGAGAACTGAACTCCCTTTTTATTTAGAAAGTGTTTAAAAAATTAGACTATAACAGTCAAGACAATATAAAAAGCTGCATCTTTTCAATATCAATATCTGTGTGACCCACCTCAGTACATATTCATTACAAAAACAAAACAGAAATTCTTCTGCAGTGCATTACAAGTGTGCTGTAATCTACAAAAATATGGTTTTGTTGTCATTTACTGTCGTGCTTGTTTCTCTCCTCTCTTTTTTTCCTCTCTCTCTTTCCCGATCCCGAGAGCAGAGGCCTAGGTGCGCTGAGCTGAGATACTCGGCAGCCCGCTAGCTTGTTGCTCTCGCTACCAACATCAGATGCTGCGATTCAACAATGTTGAGCTGAAAAAACATGCATGTAGGTTGAAATTCAACCGTGGTGGTGTTCTGTCGGGAGATGCAGTGACTTGATATTGAACCAAGTAAGAGTAGGAGAGCTATGATGAGTAAGGAAACTAACTAACTAACAAACTAAATTCTGCTAGCCGCTAGGCTAATTCATGCAGTGTAAAATGCATGAATTAGCCTGCAATGCAAAAATCATAGGCATGCAGGAAGTACCCTGAGTGTTGTAGCGACAGGGACGGTCCACATTTCCCATCATGCCTGTCTAGTCCCGAGTACTGGACTGAGTAGTTTAAAGCTTTGTTTATAGTTGCATGCGACACTGTGGCGTCGGCCTCCGTAGATAGCACGCGTACTACGAACATGCACAGAGGCGTTTATGCTCAGCACGTTATTCGTTGCAACATGCTCCGAAACGCCAAACACTGCATTTGTGTACTGTAATTATTACTGTGGCTTACCTCCAAGTCAAAATTATTTTGCGTCTCTCGGTGCTTCCCTTCGGGTTGCCACTCTTTCCATGAGACCTTTTTTTAGCTTTTACAAAACGATCTCTCATACTCTTTCACAGCTTGCTGCAAAAAGCCTCTTCTTTCCCCAGTGTGTTGCCTATTTCTTTCCAAGTATTTAATGACATGTGACTGTCCCTGTGGACTCTCAGCGAACAGTCGTAGAGATGTCTGTACAGGCAAACCTGCTTGACCAGTCCCTCGAAGGCATCCATGTTGAAATGAAATGCGTACAGCGTGCGCATAGTTACAAAAATTTAGAGGTGCAAGACTGAGCGCCGCGACAACTTGTGGAGCCTTCGCGCACCACGTGAAAGCCGTGATGACGTAGTTTCCGGCTTCACTACGGCGAACATAAACCAGGCTTAAGTTTGCTTTTTTATGTTTCAAAATGCAAATGTTACTTTTGTTAGTGTTTGTAATGTGTCTGTTCAGAACATGGTGGCTTATGTTGGTAATTGTGATTTTGTGCTGGTTTATAGTCTTAACCACGAGTGAGATGGCTGTCACATTTCTTGAGTAGAGCTGTATTTTTCTTCGGACGCATGCTTGTAGACTGGGTGGAATAAAATAAAATAATTGTCCATCCTTTTTAGTCTAAAACCTGTCAGTAACGTACTGTATTCATGTGAACATGCATGTTGCGTGTGTTTGTGCATTACTCTTCTCTAGTATGTATGAGGGTTTTTGAAAGGAGGGTTTGCTAATTTGCTATTGGAAGACCCACTTGAGCCTCTGCCTCTCTCACAACAAATTAATCCCCCCTCTGGCTTTACCTTCATTGGTTTTCATGTGGTGCTATGACGGCACTAGACAGACCTATATCCCTCTGTGTTACACTGTATTCTAGAGAGAGCTCCATCCATACACATGAACACACACATAGGAAGAAACATACATGCATACAAACACCAATCTGAAAGTCCAATCTCAAATTCTAATCTGCCGCAGTAATAGTCACAAGAAATGACCTGTTCTTGGAAATACGTTCACGAAAATAGCGCCCTATTGATTATTCATGGCTCGGGCATGGCTATATGTGTGTCAACGAGGTCTCAGAGGCAGCCAGTTGGGCGAGAGATTAACATCTATTTCAGAGATAGGTGAATTTGTCGTTTTGGTGGGGGTTGGGATGGGCGGGTTTGTGTGTGTGTGTGTGGGGAGTTGCAGGGGATTGGGGCTGTAGCGAGGTGGAGGGTTGTCTCCTCAGGATTGTGCTGTAATCACAGGCCTCCGTCTGCATGGCACATCTCAAGAGTGGTGTCAGCTGGGCTCTCTTCTGTTTGCTAATAGCAGGGGGTCAGGACTCTCTCACAAAGAGGTGCGTTTGATCCCCAGGTATGGGACACGGAGGGAAAGAGGTGACACTACTGAATACTAACAGGGAGAGCTACACAGCTGCTTATCTTTTATCTGGTGCATGTGTGTTTGCGTATAAAACACAAATACCATTAGTATATCAAACCGTTAGTTTAGTGTGTTTAAAGCCTGAGAAATGTGCTGCAGATTCATTTGTCTCAAAGTCTAGAAAAAGGAGAAATTGAAACTAATGATGCAATTCTAGCACCAGGGCTGTCAAAGTTAACACGATAATAACGCATTATCATATTTGTTTTAACGCCGATAATTTCTTTAACGCATTAACGCAATAAATCCTTTGGAGGTTGTAGCGGGCTCAGCTTGGCTGGGAAGGCGGTTAAATAACGCTCCAAAGTTACGCAAAATTCTGGCGAGGAAAAACTGGCATGGCCCTTTTCAAAAGGGGTCCCTTGACCTCTGACCTCAAGATATGTGAATGAAAATGGGTTCTTTGGGTACCCACGAGTCTCCCCTTTACAGACATGCCCACTTTATGATAATCACATGCAGTTTTGGGGTACGTCATAGTCAAGTCAGCACACTGACACACTGACAGCTGTTGTTGCCTGTTGGGCTTGAGTGTGCCATGTTATGATATGAGCATATTTTTATGCTAAATGCAGTACCTGTGAGGGTTTCTGGACAATGTTTGTCATTGTTTTGTGTTGTTAATTGATTGGCAATCATAAATATATAGAAACATTTGCATAAAGCAGCATATTTGCCCACTTCCATGTTGACAAGAGTATTAAATACTTGACAAATCTCCCTTTAAGGTACATTTTGAACAGATAAAAAATGTGATTAAGCGCAATTAACTATGAACAATCATGCGATTAATCCCGACCAAATATTTGAATCGATTGACAGCCCTATCTAGTACTAATTCTAATATTACTATCAACACTAATACTAATAAGCAGATAAAACAGAGACCATTCTATCCGGACTTAAACAGTCAAAGAAACTTTCCGAACAAATCTGTCCTGTTCTTGTTGTTGTGTGATGGCAGGTGCATTGCCTTTGTGTGTTACAGCTGCTGATTTGTAGTGTGGTGTTTGTGCGTTTGTATAACAGCCATTGTGGTGGCGGTTGTGTAGCAGTTCATGGGTCCCAGGGCCCAGCTGCCAGAGTGAGGCAGAAGAGTCAGACATCATTGTAGTGTGATTTCCTCCTCTCCTTGCAGATGGAGTGTTTTTGTCAGAGCGAGGGCTACTGTGATTGCCTCTTCGCCACCGGTGTCAGCCCGGGATAATACTGCAGCCGTCCCCCCAGGAACAAAACAGGATCAGCGCAATCCATTTTCTTTTTCTCTGCCAAAATGGAATAATTTCAAAGAGACAATCCCTGGTAGTCTCCAAAGCCCAGGAAAAATCAAAAGACAACCATTATGGCAAAAATAGTGAAAGAGGTGTTCCACCTTTCCCCTTGGCTCCGCCAAATACTATGCCCAGCTCTAACTAACAAGCAAAGCCACAGATAGACAATGAAAGTGGATTGAAGAGCAAAGCTAGCAATCTCACAAAACAGAGCACTAAAGCGATACATGAAAGATGCATGCACACAGACTGCAGATGAAGAAACAGCGAGCGTAGTCGCCAGCATGGCCCCTCGTTTTAGGCGCCACACTCAGATCTTTACATTCAAAATATGGTGGTTTTATCTATGAGTCTATACATCGGTTCTATGGCAACCTGCCCTTTACAATCCTAATGACACTTCAGCAAAGTGTGGTGGCTGAGAGAGGGCGGGAGCCGGGAGGCTTTCCCCCTGAAGAGCTGAGAGCATCTTATTGGGAAAAGGGGTTAAGAGTGTTGTTGTGATGCCCGACTCCATATTCTTGGGTCATAGATATTCAAGAACAGCACCTCCCTTTCCGTTTTCTCTTCCTGTTGCCATAACACGGAGTCCTATAGTCAGCCACCTGCAAATGAATATCCATGCAGAGATAGCAGTATGTGCGATAAAGATGGGGACAGACAGGAAGACTCTTCTAAAGGTCCTTTCTTCTTCATGTTAATGTGTAACAGAAATGATCAAAAGCGACTTATCTGCACTTACCTGTAGCATTTTTTTCAAGAGAAATAACTCTTCACATATTTCTCAAGAACTTGGCGTGATGTTTGAAGCTCCGCTATGCACAGGTGCTTGAAGGACAATATCGGAGTAGTTGTCTATTATTGTACAGTGAATGAATGAAGAGTGATTGAGTGCAGTACTCCACGCCACCTATATAAAGCAGAAGTATTGCAATGTGAGGGCCAGAGAGAGAGAGGGTGAAAGAGCTCTAGAGGCCTAAATGAGGTGAAGGGAAGTGGAAGTGTCCAGTAGGGGGTCTGCTGCTGTGGGAAGAGAGAGAGGGAGAGGGGGAAGTGGGGGAGGAGGGCTTGCTCTACGCAGCGCCTGGGCCAATGCATGAGGGTTTGGGGCTAAGTGTCTCATCAGCATCCAGCTCAGGTGCTGCCAGGGCCCACGCACTAACTATGCCCTGACTTGATTGTAATTGCCTGAATTCAACTCCCGCTGCTCCCTCCTGGCAATATCACAGGCACATTTAACTCCAGAGAGCCTGGGGACCGTGCAGCAGGGCCACAGAGAGCAGCTGACTGCCTCTTGTTGAAGCCTGTGGGCTGCAGGGGGATCCTCTCTTGTGCTGTCTGCTTTGTGGGGGAGGGTCACAGGTGCATGCACCCCCCTCTGGGTGTTTGTGAACATGAAACAAGTGCGACTGCATCGGGCATACTCCGACAGTGATGCCATGAGCATGACAGAGGTATTTGCTGTATTAATGCCGACTTATAGGGAATAACAATTTGCCCCTTAGCTGTCCTGAGGCCACTTGTTCCCAAACGCTCTACAGTACGTGCGGGTTTTGTGTTCGTACAACCAAATCCCCAGCAAAGGTTATTCATGAAAAATGTTGTCTTTTTAAATTTCGGTGGTGTAAATGTGGGTTTTCAGAGCCATCAAAACCATAAATAATTTAACATTATCTTTAAAAACACAATCTTCACACAAAAACAAAAATAAAGCAAACACTTTCTGTCAGCCTGTGTTTATCATGTCCAATTCAAAGCCAAAGTATGCACTTGATTGCTTCATATTGCCACCTACAGTACTTTTATTTTACAGAGAGTTGTGAAAATCATTACCATGCTGTAGTTATGCTAATGTTTTGGGGGTTGAAAATTGCTCAAATCTGCTTTCAAAAGAAGAACAAAAACCCTTCCAATGCTAGAAATAATTGAGTGAAAAACACGAGACCCCCATCAACAACTTTACAGTAAGTACATTTGGGTTTTCTCTTAACAAGGCGTATGAATTTGGCTCCAAATTTGTAGTTATAGAACATTCAAGCTGCCTACATTCGAGTCCCTTTGTTTGTGACATTTGTAACTGACAAGGGCATGCATGAAGTACCTCCCTCTTACGCCGACAAAAGCCCTCATTCAAAAACAAGATACAAAATTACGAGCAGAAATAGGTTTTCCAGTGGTAATACGTAATCTATGTTTCCCAATCGGCCAGCTTTGGAAACTGTAGCAGGGTTAACTTTAAAAAGTTAGCCTGTGGCGCTCCTCATCCTGTGATAATAGGCCTGTCTGTAATGAAGAACAGGCTTGTTGCCAACAGGTGGTCTCTTTAAAAGACCAGAGCCACAGCACTCAGGATGGGGAAAAAAACTGCCATGGCAAAATGTGTCAGAATCTAATGTTCTGCAGAGTGTAAAGCCTGTTTTCTGCCTTTTGTTCCCAGCTAGAGATTTAGCCTTGTTCCTCATTGTTCAGGGCACAAACGAGCAACAGTCTTTTTTGACACGGAGCCACAGATGAATAAAGACTGGAGCTGACTAGTCACAGGAAAGAGCTTTCTTTTTGGAGGGCTTGGAGCCCATTAAGAGTTTGTGAGATATGAATGGATATGAATCCTCTCCATCGACCCCACCAAAAAATACAACTGGACCCATAGAAGACAAGGAACACCTCTGTGTCTTTTTACCGAGGTTCCCAAGGACATTACAAGAAATCAGGCAAAGGGAGGACTGATTGACAGGCAGGAATTACATAGAGTCAATGAGGAAGTGGCTCTTTGTTAATGTGAATGGGTACACTATGCCCACCCAACCTTAGAGCATTAACCACTGACACTAACGTTGACATATTGACTTTATTTTCTTGACATAAGCTGTAGGAAATGAGCCACATAATTACAGTGATTACAAGCAGCATTATTCTGATCCAAACTTTACATTTTAGTTAAATTCACCATAGGAAGCTGCATGCATAATGTGCTCATGCAATAAAACAGACAGGATAAAGATAATGAGATATTTAGTGAGCCACTTCATGCAGGCGCTAGTCAGTGTGCTCAGCTCAATGGGCAGATGATGGGTGGATCCCGGCAAACGCAGCCCGCAAAATCCAACCTTTTGTCCAACTCCATAATCCATTTGTTACACTCAGACCAATTTGTCCTCATTAACCCTCATAAGGGGACTGTGTCTGAGACAAAAGCTCCGGTGGAACAATGAGCAGCCCCCACCCCCCCACCCCCTCCCTCAACGTCCAACCACATCGCTGCAGCTCAAGTGCTCCCCTTCCCAGCACATTGTGGCCCCTTGTTGCCCAGAAGGTTCCAGTCTATGAGCAAGAGACAGACGGAGCTGAACAAGTGAGGTACACCTGAAAGAAGGGGTGAAAAAGAAAAATCCCCATTTCCGCGTTAAGAACGAAATATCTTCAGAAAAAAACACAATGCAACATCTTCTATTGTATTCAGGTCACTCCATCAATCAACGCTGAAATAAATCTTGACGTGACATACAAAGAGCAACTGCAAAGAAAAGGAAGGGGAGTTGGAGTAATTTCCAAAGACGTGAGAAAGTTGTTTTGCTATTTGTCACACCTGTTGCAGAATTAATTAAAAATGTCATGTATTTATCATCTTTTTGTTCTATGAGAAGAAACACAAAAGGAGTTAAATTTCGAAGTACCTTCAATTTTTATTCGCAATTAATCAGTTTATAAGTTTCATGTTTTAAAAAAGATATGTCATTGAGAAAGTTACTTTCCTCTCTTTTATACTTGGCTCAAACACACAACTGTGGAAAGCAAGTACATTTATTCAAGAACTGTACTAAAGTTTTGAGGAGCTTGTACTTTACTTGAATATTTCCTTTTTATGCTACTTCTACCCACTTCTTACTCCTTACTTACTTACTATAATTAGTAGTTATTATCCATTTATTATTTATGTAATATTTATTTGTCTAGGGACAAGTTTATAGCATGAACCAATGCCACATAATACAGCATCAATATTATAATATTAAAAATACACAAATTTATTTTTATTTAGCCTTTATTTAACCAGGTTTGTCCCACTCAGATCAAAGATGTCTTTTACAATGGAGAACTGGCCAAGAATAGCAGCATCATAATTAACTTTTTTAAAGTTAGTTTTAATTTAGTTTAGTTTTTTAGTTTTAATTAACAAACAATTATCATAATAGCACAGAGATTTGAGTAACATTGAAACTTATATAAAACATTTGCACACCAGCATCTTGTACTCAATAAATTTGACCATAGTTTTAAAAATATTACTAGGGCTGTCAATTAATATTTATATAATTAAATATTTAATTGTGTTTAATCGCATGATTGTCCAGAGTTAATCACAATTAATTCCAAATTAACGGCACATTTTTAATCTGTTCTAAATGTACCTTAAAGGGAGATTTATGAAGTGTTTAATACTCTTATCATCATGGGAGTGGACAACTATGCTTGCTTTATGCAAATTTATGTATATAAACATATTGGAAATCAATTAACAACCCAACACAATGACAAATATTGTCCAGAAACCCTCACAGGTACTGCATAAAAAAATATGCTCAAATCATAACATGGTAAACTCAAGCCCAACAGGCAACAACAGCTGACAGTGTGTCAGTGTGCTGACTTGACTATGACTTGCCCCAAACTGCATGTGATTATCATAAAGTGGGCATATCTGTAAAGGGGAGACTCGTGGGTACCCATAGAACCCAAATTAAATGTTCTTGCTCCGTTGGTCTAAAGTCAGAATCTTTTAGTTGACTTTATTTCTTCTTGCTCACAGTATCTTAAAATATTTTATTGTATATTTCATCATATATAAGTACAGATAACTCTTCATTACCCAAATTTTGTTGTGATAATTACATCAACAGATCATATGATTTCTCAATAACCTGCATGTTGTCATCTATAAAATCATATTTATATCAACACTCATTAGAAATCCAAGACAGCCATTTGTATCTGAAAATGAGTTATTAGTTAATTAGTTTAGGGTTCACAATAAAACATCATAGTCATGATCCAGCTAACTATCATTAAGTCTGCACTTTTGCAGGTTTGGGCTTAAAGACTTGTTGCTTTGATGACTCCACGTACGAAGAACAGGGCCCAGGTTTACTCATAAAAAGTCAAAAGAAATAAATCATAATTGTTGCTTCATCTGCGTGCTCAGTTAAAGCTCTACGCGAAAGCCTTTTATAAACATGTCACAGTGTCAAACACAGCGGCGTCCCATTTAATGCTGGTTTGTTGGGTCTCCCAATATATTTTCCAAACAGAGTTGCAGTAATCAGGTCATTTGTTATAATGACAACCATTATCGTCACACAGCAGTCAGGCAGATAAATCAGGTGCTCTCTGATTCATCTCAATTACACATACACACATACATGAACACACACACACACACACACACACACCCTTCCAGAGTTAGAGATTAAAGATGATAATGTTCAATGGCAAATTAATTTAATATCATATTTGTTTTCTTAGTTTTTGAGGTGTAGTTCAGATTCTTGTAGTATCTATTAGAGCTGAAACGATTCAGTTGTCAGAAAATTAATCAGCAACTATTGACTTTTTTCCACATACTATACTATGACTTTTTTTTGACATACTATACTATGACTTTTGTTTTTTTCCGAAATTCTGTACTATGACTTTTTCTTATTTTTTTCGACATTCTATACTATGACCTTTTTCATATTTTTTTCGACCTACTACACTATGACTTGTTTTTTTCCCGACATTCTTTACTATGACTTTTTTATTTTTTTCAACATGCAATACTATGACTTTTTTTCGACATGTTATACGATAACTTATTTCACCATACTATGCTATGACTTTTTTTTGACATGCTATATGATGACTATTTTCGACAAACTATACTATGACTTTACATATTTTTCAACATGCAATACTATGACTTTTTTTCGTCATACTATACGATGACTTTTTTTTTCGACATGCTATACTATGACTTTTTTTCGACATACTATACTATGACTTATTTTTTTAAATTTCGACATGCACTACTATGACTTTTTTTCGACATACTATACTATGATTTTTTGTTAAATATTTATGACAGACTATACTATGATTTTTTTAATGACATTTTTATGACATACTATACTAGGATTTTTTTTATGGCATATAATACTAAATACTCAAGATCAAAGTGGCAGCGTGTGCACAATGTAAGAATTAGTGTCTCTCTAGATTCTGCAAATTAGTATTGAGGAGTCTGAAAAAAGTCCATCTGTCTCCCCAGATTCGAAACTTCTACCGCTGCACCATCGAGAGCATCTTCACCAACTGCTTCACAGTATGGTAAGTAGGGTGGTGAACTACCCAATGCATGCGGTTCTGCACTTCCTGCCAGGGCAAACGGTCTGCCTTTACCTCTTGACTTTTTGTATGACATATTACATTATGACGTTTTTATGACATACTTCACTATGACTTTTTTATGGCATACTATACTAGGACTTTTTTTTTTTTTTCACTTCAATTTTTATTGATGTTTTTCAAGGTTATATATGTGTATAACCTTGAAAAACATCAATAAAAATTGTCATCAACAACACATGGGCATGTACACAGTCATACCCACAAACAAAGGGAACAATATATACAGGACTCATGTTTGGGAGTTACAATTCCATTAATCCATCCATTCTCATGTCATTTCCAACTCACTCAGTTGTCCTTTCTGCCGTCTTCGTCGCCGTTTCGGTTTTTGAATAATGTCCATTTCTCCCATTTGTCTTCCATCTGTGTTTCTTGTAGTCTTAATCGATGTGTCAGCTTCTCCATTATGTATATCTCCTCTATTACCCCTATCCACTGCTCATGTGTAGGGGGTTCCAGTCTACCCCATTTCCTTGTGATAGCTTTCTTACTAGCTATTAACAATATCTTAACCAGATACCTATCACTTATTCGCACGTTTCCATCAGTAGAATTCAAATTACACAGGTAGAGTGTCATGTAGCTCATAGTGATATCATATCCTAGTACCTTTTGTAACGTGTTGTTTACCACCTTCCAAAACAGTAATATTTTGGGACATTTATAAAATATATGAGAGTGATCGGCATCTAGTGCCCCACACTCTCTCCAACATGGTAGATTTCTGTTTGAATATTTACCCTTGACCTTCGGCGTGATGAAAAATCGAATTAAATTTTTCCACGAGAATTCCCTTATACTAGGACTTTTTAATGACATTTTTTATTCCGTACTATATTACGACTTTTGTGACATTTTTATGACATAGTATACAATGACTTTTTTGACATTTGTATTGTAAATTATGCTATGACTTTTTTATTACATTTTCATGACGTATTATAGAATGACATTTTTGGCATTTTTATGGCATACTATACTACGACTATACTACTACATATATAATACTATATACGTACTTTTTTCAACATACAATACTATAACTTCTTTTGACATGTTATACTATTACTTTTTTTTATAATTTTTTTGGACATGCTATACCATGACTTTTTTTCGACATACTATACTTTGACTTTTTTCGACATATTATACCATGACTTTTTTTAAGTACACTATAATATGACTTTTCCAATTCTTTCTTCGACATGCTATGACTGTCACTTTTTTCGACATACTATACTATGACTTTGTCACTTTTTTTGACATGCTATACTATGACTTTGTCACTTTTTTCGACTTTGTCACTTTTTTTGACATGCTATACTATGACTTTGTCACTTTTTTCGACATACTATACTATGAGTGTCACTTTTCTGGACATACTATACTTGACTTTTTTATCACTTTTTCGACATACTATACTATGACTTTTTAATCTCTTTTTTTCGACATAATATACTACGACTTTTATCACTTTTTTCGACATACTATACTATGACTTTTTATCACTCTTTTCAACATACTAAACTATGACTTTTTACGACATACTAGACTTGACTTTTTTATCACTTTTTCGACATACTATACTATGACTTTTTAATCTCTTTTTTTCGACATACTATACTACGACTTTTATCACTTTTTTCGACATACTATACTATGACTTTTTATCACTCTTTTCAACATACTAAACTATGACTTTTTTTGACATACTATACTATGACGTTTTTATCACTGTTTTCCACATACTATGATTTTTTTGACATACTATACTATGACGTTTTTATCACTTATTTCAACATAATATACATTGACTTTTTATCACTTTTTTCGACATACATACTATGACTTCTTTAATCACTTTTTTCGAAATACTTTTTTCGACTTTTTTCGACTTTATTACTTTTCTCCGACATACTTTGACGTCTTTTATCACTTTTTTTGACATACTACACAGACTTTTTTATCACTTTTTTCGACGTACTATACTATGACTTTTTCTCATTTATTTCGACATGTTAAATCATGATTTTTTTTTCGACATTCTATACTATGACTTTTTTTCAGTACACTATTATATGACTTTTCTATTTCTTTCTTTGACATGCTATACTATGACTGTCTCTTTTTTCGACATACTGTACTATGTCTTTTTTTCGACATTCTATGCTATGACTTTTTTTCGGTATACTATAATATAACTTTTCTATTTCTTTTTTCGACATGCTATAATATGACTTTGTCACTTTTTTCGACATACTATACTTGCCTTTTTGTCACTTTTTTCGACATACTATGACTTTTTAATCCCTTTTTTTACATACTATATACTATGACTAGCAGTTTTATCTACTTACTTTCGATATACTATGCTATGACGTTTTTATCACTTTTTTCGACATACTAAAATATGGCTTTTTTAATCACTTTTTTCGACATACTATACTATGACTATCTTTTTTTGACATACTATACTATGACGGTTTTTCGACATACTTTCCTATGACTTTTTTTTTCGACCTACTATACCATGACTTTTTTTCGACATATACTGTGACTTATTTTTTTCAAGAAAATATACTCTGACTTTTTTTCCACATACTATGACTTTTTTTATTTTTTCGACATACTACACAATGAAATTTTTTTCGACATACTATACTATGACTTTATTTCATTTTTTTCGACATACTATACTATGACTTTTTTTCATTTTTCTCGACATACTATACTATGACTTTAAAAAAAAAAAAATCCGACATACTATACTATGATTTAAAACAAAAAAAAAATTCAACATACTATACTGCGACATTTTTTTTTTTTGACATACTATGATTTTTTTTCGACACACTATAAGAGGACTTTTTTTCGACATACTATACTATGACTTTTTGTATTTTTTGGATATACTATGACTTTTTGTATTTTTTCGACTTTAATCAGTGTTTTCGACATACTATAATATGCCTTTTTTATCACTTTTTTTCGACATGCTATACTATGACGTTTTCATCACTTTTTTCGACATACTATACTATGACTTTTTTATGACTTTTTTCAACGTTTACTTTTTTTCAACATAGTATAGTATGACTTTTTTTTTTTCGAGCTACTATACTGTAACTTTTTAAAAACATTTTCAACATACTATACTATAACTTTTTTACTTTTTTCGACATACTATACTATGACATTTTTTGCGACATACTATGCTATTACTTTTTAAAAAAAATTCTACATACTATACTATGGCCGTGTTCAAAACCGCATACTATACTAGTAGTACGTACTGATTTGGCCAAAATATAGTACGTAGTATGCAGTATGCGAGCAAAAGCAATATCTACAGTATGCAAAAACTAACCGGATGTCGTACTGAAAAAATCTCCAGTATGCATCGTGTGATGGAATTTTCTATCAATTCCTCTCTCCTTGGTCAGGAGGTCAGAGTGTCTCTCAGAGTGTCCCTCTGTTGACATTATAGGGTTGGATTCCTGTCTAGGGGCACCACCGTTATCTGTACAGCTGTGTCTGTAGTAGGGACCATAGAGCCAGTTGCTGGGCCAACCAGGGTCAGAGATGCCAGAGGAACCGCGTAAGTCAAAACGTGTAAAGGGTAAAACACTTAGCACCAGGGAGAACGGGCAGAGTTGTGAGGCCTTCACAGAGAGAACACAGGTGGAGACCTGACAATTCTCCTTGATCAAGCTTCATTAAACTTAAATGTAAGACACCAACAGCTCCGGGGCCTCTTCCTTCCTGTTGACTGAGTTAACCTGAGTATCAGAAATTCCACAACACATCGGACCAGTCTATCTCGCCTACTGTATCCCATAATGCAAAGCGCTTGACCACTTCAGGCTACGGTTACAACAACAGCAGCCAAAAACGGCTCGCTTTTTAAATTTTTCATAGCTATTTCATCACTAAATTCACTTCTGAAAATTTTTGAGGCGAGAAATCAACTGTGTAGATTTAGAATATTGACAGTTTTACAATATTAGATGGCGAATCGAACATTTGCTCCACCGTTTTCGGAGTTTAGAAGCTCCACAAACTGCCGTCACAGCTAGCTAGCGCCTGCCGGGGTCGCTACCTCTCTCTCGGGCAGTCACTCTCACAGACCCCACTATGAGCTGGCTGGAGTTCTCTCAAGAGATCGGTCTCGTAGACGAGGAGCTTTTATTTCCTTGTTGACGGATAGTTTGTTTAAATATCACATCACAAATGTCAATTATAAATTAATGGGAAGCTGTGTTTATCTGCCTTTTTGGAGTTGAAAAGCTCCACAATCGCCCGCGGGCGTAGCTCGCTGGAGAGCTGGCCAGTGACGCTCACAGAGCGGCTACAGAGCAGCAGAGTGGAGAGGGAAGAGGCGAGGGAAAGAGCTGCCTCTGACGGGATAGAGAGATACCTGTTGAGACAACATGACCCTTTTTAACATTACTCTAATATTTGTAGGGAAATCAGTCCACTGTTTTGTTTCTGTAACTGAAAAAGCAGTTTGAGTAACATAAATTTTGTCGAGCAATGTTTTATATTTCATGTCTCCCCTCGTTAATGATCCTGTTTGTCTGACTTCACTATGAGCTGTTTAAATAAATAGTTTAAACCTGCAGTATCTTATAAAGTAAACAAACAGAACATAAACAACAAAATCAAAGTTGTATTTTTCAATGATATTGCATGTTCGTTTTTTTGTCCAGTGCTTTAAAGGTCCCATATTATGCTCATTTCCAGGTTCATAGATGTATTTTAATGTTCTACTAGAACATGTTTACATGCTATAATATTCAAAAAAAACTTTATTCTTCTCATAGTCTGCTTGCATAAAGCCTCTTTCACCCTCTGTCTGAAAAACTCTGGTTCAGAGCCTGTCTCCCCCCAGTCTGCTCTGATTGGTCAGCGTTTCCGGGTCTCTGCTGTTTTTTATTTTTTCGACATACTATACTATTACATTTTTTTCGACATGCTATACTATGACTTTTTTTCATTTTTCTCGACATGCTTTACTATGACTTTTTAATAAAAATTGGACATACTATACTATGACTTTTTGAATTTTTTTTCGACATGCTATACTAGGACTTTTTCAACACACTGACTTTTATTTTTTCGACATACTATACTATGACTTTTTTATTTTTTCGACATAAGATACTATGACTTTTTTTTCAACATACTATAAGGACTTTTTTTCGACATATTATAGTATGACTGTATTTTTTCGACATACTATTACTTTTTTTATTTTTTCGACTTTAATCAGTGTTTTCGACATACTATAATATGCCTTTTTTATCACTTTTTTTCAACATGCTATACTATGACGTTTTCATCACTTTTTCGACGTACTATAATATGACTTTTTTTTCAACATAGTATAGTATGACTTTTTTATCAACATACTATACTATGACTTTTTCTGCATACTATACTGTAACTTTTTTAAATTTTTCGACATACTATACTGACATTTTGAACATATTATACTATGACCATTTTCAACCTACTGCATTATCACTTTTTTCGATATACTATACGATGACCTTAAAAGTTTTTCAATATATTATACCATGCCTTTTTTATGATTTTTATTCAACATACTATACTCTGACTTTTTCTCATTTTTTTGTTATATGTTATACTAGGATTTTTTTACGGCATGCTACACTATGACTTTTTTATTTCTTTTTTCGACATGCTATACTGTCTTATTTATGACTTTTTTTGACATACTATACTAGGATTTTTTAATTCTTTTTTTTGACATACTATACTATGACTTTTTCATGATACACCATACTATGACTTTTAATAAACTATTATACTATAACCTTTGATGACATACTATGACTTCTTGACATTTCTATGGCATGTTATACAATGATTAGGGTTAGGTGAAACTGCCCAACGCATCACCAGTTCTCCTCTTCTTACCATCAAAGGTCTACCTTTGCCTCTGACTTTTTTAACGACCTTTCTATGGCATACTATCTTTTCTTTTTGTTTTTATTGAAAAATCATCGTAAATCACAGCCTCAAGTAGCTTATTGCTTTTATAAAATGGTTATTCACCATACACCTGGCAAGGTTTCATGAAATAAACACACACCAACAACAAATGCAAAAATTTATTGACGACAAATAATCATTCTTCTGCCAAGCAATGTAGTTCTTCAGCAACACACAGACACAGGGGAAAGCATGCTTGAAGATTGGGGTAATTATTAACATTCATATGGATATCGCAATTAATTGTGCAATTGTTGAAGTAGTGTTCAATTATCTACGATGACTTTTTTTCGACATACACTGATTTGTAATTAACATAATATTACATTTTTTTCGACATACTATATGACTTTTTTTTCGACATACTATACTATGACTTTTTTTTTCGACATACTATACTATGACTTTTTTTTTTTTTTTTAACATACTATACCATGACTTTTTTTATTTTTTCAACATACTATACTATTAAACTTTTTTTTCAAAATACTATATTATGACCGTTTTATTTTTTTGCCACACATTTTTTCGATATACGTATTTTTCAACATGCTATACTATTACGTTTTTTCAACATACTATACTATGACTTTCTTTTTTTTCCGACTTACTATACTATGACTTTTATTTTTTCGACATACTATACTATTACACTTTTTTTTCAAAATACTATAATATGACCGTTTTATTTTTTGCCTACATGCTATGACTTTTTTTTTTGACATATTATACTTTTTTATTTTTTCGATATACTATACTCTGACTTTTTAAAAAATTTTCGACATACTATAATATTACGCTTTTCTTTCCGACGTACCTGTGACTTTTTTTTTTTTTTTTTACATATTATACTATGACTGTTTCTTATTTTTTTCAGCATGCTATACTTTGACTTTTTTCTATTTTTTTTATAGCTTATACTAAAATAAAGTTGACGTGCACAATGCAGACTGAAAAAAGCCCTGATCTCCTCAGATTCGGGTAAACTTCTACTTCTGTACCAGCAAGAGCATCCTCACCAACTAGTCCGTCTTGGAAAGAACTGCAGAGGGTGGTGAAACTGCCCAACTCATTACCGGTTCTCCACTTCCTGCCATCAAGGATGTCCAGGGCAAACGATGTCTGGTGAGGGATCGCAGCATCGTCAAGGACCCCTCTCACCCTGGACACAGACGGTTTGCTCTCCTCTAGTTTGGGAGGCGCTAAAGGATTCTCAGCTCCGTGACTAGCAGGCTCAGGAACACATTTTTCTCCTCAGCTGACACCTTGCTGATCTCTGTCTGTGTCCTATAGAGTATTCATAATGATACCACTGTCTTTACTGTACATATAGTGATCTAGCGTATACACTATGTTCATATCATACCTCTAGCTGTATATTCTGTATATAATAGTCTATTACTAATAATTACACTCTGCACTATAAATGTTATAATTGCACTGCACACTTGACTACAATACATGCTCAAACTGTTTATTAGCGTAATTATTACACACTGTTAATCCTGTCCATACTGGTCATAATGTATATATCTAGTGTATTCATACCCCTTATTCTATATTTTATTTTGTATATACTCTGTACATTACTCAGCTTATTACATGTCTGGTTAGATAGTAAACTGCATTTCATTCATTAAAGTTTAATCTAAAATATACTGACTCATTTTTTCTGACATTCCTTATGGCATGTTATATACTATGACTGACTTTTTTGGCTGGACCGCAGAGGGCCAGCCCTACAAACGCAAAAGTCTGTCCCTGACTGACTGACTGACTGACTGACTGAGTGATGAAGTTACAGGATTGGTCGGCCTACTGCTGGAGCTTCCTCATTGGTCGTTGCTCTTTCAAAATGAAAAGGCGGAGAACAGTTCTGTGTTATAAGTTTTCTGGGGAGCGTGTCAGCGGTTCAATGTAACATTACATAGTGCTCTTGTTGTGCATGTAAATAACAACATAATGATATCGATTTGTAAAAAGACAGAATCCATGCTTTGTCAAGTCTGTCCGCAACACAACAAGCAAACAACTTTTAAAATGCTTGTTTTCTGAACAGTTTTCGGATCGATCAATGCCAGGCTATGCTAACATTGCAGTTGCTCCGTCAACACTCAACATAACGTCATATAGGCATAAATACGGCAGCGACGTTGTTGTAAACAGATAAAAAGTGTGCCGAAATAACTACATAATGATGCTGATTAGTAAAAAAGTCTGAATTCATGCTTTGTCAGGTGTGTCCGCAAGACGACAAGCAAACAATTTTTAAAATGCTTGTTTTCTGAATGGAGTTCGGATCGATCAGTGCTAGGCTACGTTAACACAGTAGCTGCTCCATTAACACTCCATCTAGGAATAAATACGGCAGCAACAACGTCAGTGATGACAGCGGGGATATCTCAACGCTGATAAGCTTTTGCGAAGTATGTATATTGTTACACACCACTTATATGATGAATGCTTTTGATACACATGCTTTAATAAAAAACTGAAATACTTTTAACTTTGCATACTGTATGTCATGCTAATACCTTTTCACCTTGTATAAAATGTATAATATACTGACTGGTAAATGTTACCATTTACATTGCTGAATGTCATTTGCTTCATTATAAGTTGTCTTTCAATCAAGCATTAAGATATAAGTGGAAAAAACTGTTCACAAAACATTATAGATATGACCACTGACTATTTGTAACAATTTAGCAACCAATTCACATACTGACCATATACGGTCCAGCCATATACTCGGTTTTGACCGAGTCGTGTTAAGACATGCACTATGACTATGATAGGTCAAGAAATGTCATAGTAGTAGTCAGTAGTATGTCGAGAAAATGTATAAAATAACCTCAGTACAGTAGGGCATAAAAATATAGCACAGTATGTCATACAAAAGTCTAAAAGAAAGGCACAGTATGTCAAAAATATTTTTAAAAAAGTCAGTGTTGTAAAAATGTCAAGTCATAATATAGTATGTCATAAAAATGTCATGAAAGTCATAGTATGTCATAAAATACAAAAAGTCATAGTATAGTTTGTCATTAAAAAGTCTTAAAAAGTCATAGTATAGTCATAAAGTGTAAAAAAAAGAGTACTATTTCGTCATAGTATAGAATGTAATAAAATGTAATAAAAAAAAAAAAAAGGTCATAAAACGTTGAAAAAAAAAGGTCAATATAGTTTGCCATAAAAATGTCATAAGTCATATTATAGAATGTCATAAAATGTCATTAAAAGGAAAGTAAAAGTATGTCATAAAAAAAAAGTCATAGTATGTCATCACTCACTCTCTCACTCATCTTCAACCGCTTATCCGGGGTCGGGTCGCGGGGGCAACAGCTCCAGCAGTGGACCCCAAACTTCCCTTTCCCGGGCCACATTAACCAGCTCTGACTGGGGGATCCCGAGGCGTTCCCAGGCCAGTGTGGAGATATAATCTCTCCACCTAGTCCTGGGTCTTCCCCGTGGCCTCCTCCCAGCTGGTCGTGCCTGGAACACCTCCCTAGGGAGGCGCCCAAGGGGCATCCTTACTAGATGCCCGAACCACCTCAACTGGCTCCTTTCAACGCAAAGGAGCAGCGGCTCTACTCCGAGTCCCTCACGGATGACACCCTATCTCTAAGGGAGACGCCAAAGACCCTCCTGAGGAAACCCATTTCGGCCGCTTGTACCCGCGATCTAGTTCTTTCGGTCATGACCCACCCCTCATGACCATAGATGAGAGTAGGAACGAAGATTGACCGGTAGATCGAGAGCTTTGCCTTCCGGCTCAGCTCTCTTTTCGTCACAACGGTGCGGTAAAGCGAATGCAGTACCGCCCCCGCTGCTCCGATTCTCCGGCCAATCTCACGTTCCATTGTCCCCTCACTCGCGAACAAGACCCCGAGGTACTTGAACTCCTTCACTTGGGGTAAGGACTCATTCCCTAGTAGGCAATCCATCGGTTTCCTGCTGAGAACCATGGCCTCAGATTTAGAGGTGCTGATCCTCATCCCAGCCGCTCACACTCGGCTGCGAACCGATCCAGTGAGTGCTGGAGGTCACAGACCGATGATGCCAACAGGACCACATCATCTGCAAAAAGCAGCGATGAGATCCTCAGCACACCGAACTGCAAACCCTCCTCCCCTCGACTACGCCTCGATATCCTGTCCATGAATATCACGAACAGGATTGGTGACAAAGCGCAGCCCTGGCGGAGGCCAACCCCCACCGGAAACGAGTCCGACTTACTGCCGAGAATCCGGACACAGCTCTCGCTTTGGGCGTACAGAGATTGGATGGCCCTAAGAAGGGACCCCCTCACCCTGTACTCCCGCAGCATCCCCCACAGTATCTCCTGGGAGACCCGGTCATACGCCTTCTCCAAGTCCACAAAACACATGTAGACTGGATAGGCATACTCCCAGGCCCCCTCCAGGATCCTTGTGAGAGTGAAGAGCTGGTCCGTTGTTCCACAGCCAGGACGGAATCCACATTGTTCCTCTTCAATCCGAGGTTCGACTATCGGCCGAACCCTCCTTTCCAGCACCTTGGAGTAGACTTTACCAGGGAGGCTGAGTAGTGTGATACCCCTGTAATTGGCACACTCTCTGGTCCCCCTTTTTGAAGAGGGGAACCACCACCCCTGTCTGCCACTCCGTAGGCACTGTCACCGACTTCCACGCAATGTTGAAGAGACGTGTCATCCAAGACAGCCCCTCCACACCCAAAGCTTTCAGCATTTCTGGACGGATCTCATCGATCCCCGGGGCTTTGCCACTGTGGAGTTGTTTGACTACCTCAGTGACTTCCACCAGGGAAATTGTAATGATCCCCCATCAGCTTCCAGCTCTGCCTCTACAAAAGAGGAAGTATTAGTCGGATTCAGGAGTTCCTCAAAGTGCTCTTTCCACCGCCCGATTACCTCCTCAGTTGAGGTCAACAGTGTCCCATCCTTACTGTACACAGCTTGGATAGTTCCCCGTTTCCTCCTCCTGAGGTGCCGGATGGTTTTCCAAAAGCACCTTGGTGCCGACCGAAAGTCCTTCTCCATGGCTGCTCCGAACTCCTCCCACACCCGCTGCTTTGCCTCCTTCACGGCAGTGGCTGCTGCCCGTCGGACCTGTCGGTACCTTGCAACCGCCTCTGGAGTCCTCCGAGATAACATATCCCGGAAGGCCTCCTTCTTCAGTCGGACGGCTTCCCTGACCACCGGTGTCCACCACGGTGTTCGAGGGTTGCCGCCCCTTGAGGCACCTAAGACCTTTAGACCACAGCTCACTGCCGCAGCTTCAGCAATGGAAGCTTTGAACATCGCCCACTCGGGTTCAATGCCCCCAACCTCTACAGGGATGCCAGAAAAGCTCCGCCGGAGGTGTGAGTTGAAGGTCTCTCGGACAGGGGCCTTCTCCAGACGTTCCCAGTTCACCCGCACTACCCGTTTGGGCTTACCAGGTCTGTCCAGAGTCTTCCCCCACCCTCTGACCCAACTCACCACCAGATGGTGATCAGTTGACAGCTCCGCCCCTCTCTTCACCCGAGTGTCCAAAACATGCGGCCTCAGATCAGACGATACGATAACAAAATCGATCATCGACCTTCGGCTTAGGGTGCTCTGGTACCACGTACACCTATGAGCATCCTTATGTTCGAACATGGTGTTTGTTATGGACAGTCCATGACTAGCACAGAAGTCCAGTAACAACCGACCACTCGGGTTTAGATCAGGGGGGCCATTCATCCCAATCACGCCTCTCCAGATGTCTCCATCGTTGCCCATGTGCGCGTTGAAGTCTCCCAGGAGAACTATGGAGTCCCCTACTGGAGCCCCATGCAGAACTCCATTCAGGGTCTCCAAGAAGGCCGAATACTCTGAACTGCTGTTCGGTGCATATGCACACACAACAGTCGGAGTTTTCCCCCCCATAACCCGAAGGCATAGGGAGGCGAGGTACCCTCTCGTCCACCGGGGTAAACTCCAACGTAGCGGCACTCAGCCGGGGATTTGTGAGTATCCCCACACCCGCTCGGCGACTCGCACCTTGGGCAACTCCAGAAAATAGTATGTCATAAAAATGTCAAAAAAGTCATACTATAGTATGTCATAAAATGTAACAAAAAAAACATAGTATAGTTTGCCATAGTCATAGTACAGCATATCACAAAAAAGGCATACTATAGTATGTCACAAGTCAGTTAAGTATGTCATAAAAAAAGTCATAGTCGAGTACGTCATAAAAGTCATAGTATAGTTATAGTATACTATGTCATTAAAAAAAAAAAAAAAAAGGGTCATAAAACGTTGAAAAAAAATGTCAATATAGTTTGCCATAAAAATGTCATGTCATATTATAGAATGTCATAAAATATCATTAAAAGTAAAAGTATGTCATAAAAAAAAGTCATAGTATATCATAAAAATGTCAAAAAAGTCATACTATAGTATGTCATAAAATGTAACAAAAAAAAACATAGTATAGTTTGCCATAGTCATAGTACAGCATATCACAAAAAAGGCATACTATAGTATGTCACAAAGTCAGTTAAGTATGTCATAAAAAAAAGTCAGTCGAGTACGTCATAAAAGTCATAGTATAGTTATAGTATACTATACTTTTTTTACTTTTACTATCGTAAAAATTTCAAAAGAATAACAATGTCAAAAGAATCACAATATACTATATCATAAAAGTGTAAAAAAACAAACAAGAAAAACTCATAGTATGTCACAAAAAAAGTCATAGCATAGTAGGTCATAAAAACATATAAAAAAGTCATAGCGTAGTATGTCAGACGAATGGTCCTACTATAGTATGTCATAAAAGAAGTATGTCATAAAAGAAGTGTCATCTAAAAAATAAGTCTAAGTATAGTGTGCCAAAAAAAAGTCGAAAAAGTCATAGTATAGTACATCATAAAAATGTTTTTTTTTTTTTTTTTTAAAAAGTCAGTGTAGTATGTCATAAAAAAAGTAAAAAATAAAAAAAAGTCATAGCATAGTATGTCAAATAAATGTCGTCATAATATAGTATGTCATAAAATGTAAAAAAAAAAAAAAAAAAAAAAAAAAAAAAAAATCATACTATACTATTTCATAAAAATGTCAAAGGTGTCGTTAAAAAGTCAGAATAGAGAGTATGTCAAACAAAAGTCTAAAAAAGAGTAATGGTATAGCCCTGAAAAAAGTCATAGTATAGTACGTCATAAAAAGTCATAGTATGGTATGTCATGAAAATGTCATAAAAGACATAGTAGAGTATGTCATAAAATGTAAAAAAAAAAAAAATAAGTTATAATACAGTATGTCATAAAAAGTCATAATACGGTATGTCATAAAAAAGTCAGAAAAAGTCATAGTATATCATAAAAAAAAAGACAGTATAGTACATCAGAAAAAGTCATAGTATAGTACGTCATAATGTAAAAAAAAATGTCATAGTATAGTACATCATAAAGAAGTCATAGTATAGTACATCATACAAAAGTCATAGTATAGTACATCATAAAAAAGTCACAGTATAGTACATCATAAAAAGGTCATGGTATAGTACATCATAAAAAAAACAAAAATGTTGTTAAAAAGTCATAGTAGAGAGTATAGTATGTCAAACAAGTCTAAAAAAAAGTAATGGTATAGCAATGAAAGACATAGTAAAGTATGTCATAAAAAGTCATACTGTAGTATGTCATAAAAAGTCATAATATAGTATGTCATAAAAATGTCATGAAAGTTATAGTATATCATAAAATGTAAAGCGTCATAGTATAGTTTGTCATAAAGAAGTCCGAAAGTCATAGTATAGTACATCATAAAAAAGTAATAGTATAGTACATCATAAAAATGTCATAGTATAGTATGTCATAATGTAAAAAAACAAGTACATCATAAAAATGTCGGTGTCGTTAAAAAGTCAGAGTAGAGAGTATAGTATGTCAAGAAAAAGTCAAAAAAAAAATTTAATGGTATAGCCTTGAAAAAAATTAGTATGTCATAAAAAATAAAAAAAAGTCATAATATAGTGTGTCATGAGAATGTCAAAAAGTAGTACGTCATTAAAACATAAAAAAAGTCATAGTATGTCATAAATGTCAAAAAAGTCATAGTATATTATGTCATTAAAGCAATAGAAATGTAAAAAAAAGTCATAGTACAGTATATCACAAAAAAGGCATACTATAGTATGTCACAAAGGTCAGTGTAGTATGTCATAAAAAAAGGTCATAGTACAGTATGTCATTAAAGTCATAGTTGTAGTATACTATGTCATAAAAATGTAGTGACAGTATAGTATGGCATAAGGATCTCAAAAAGATTATAATATAGTATGCCATAAAAAAGGCATACTATGTCACAAAACGATCTAAATAGTAATAGTATAGGTCATTAAAATATATTTAAAAAAAGTAATAGCATAGTATGTCAGACGAATGTCAAAAAGGTCCTACTATAGTATGTCATAAAAGTCATAGTATGCCATAAAAAAGTCATAGTATGTCATAAAAGTCTAAAAAGAAAAAGTTGTAGTAAAGTGTGTCAAGAAAATGTCAAAAAAAGTCTTAGTATAGTGTGTAATTAAAGAGTCCAAAAAGTCATAGTATAGTAGGTCATAAAAATATATATAGAAAAAAGTCATAGCATAGTATGTCAGATGAAAGTCACAAAAGGTCCTACTATGGTATGTCATAAAAGTCATATTATGCCATAAAAAAAGTCATAGTATGCCATAAAAGTCTAAAAAAAGTCGTAGTATAGTGAGTCAAGAGATTTAGGGACTTTTTGAGCTAGAGCTGCTGGCTACTTTCATTGGAAAAGAGTCGGCACCACTGGACTGGGGTTTTCAGGTGGGATCATATAAAAAAAATCTAGTGTACTCTTGCTAGTTTTTCAAGATCACCAACCCTGCCTTTAAGCTTGTGATTAAATTACAAGTCCAAGTTTACATGAAAGAAAAAATCTCTTTATTTACAGAACAATTATAATCACATAAGGGTGCTCCGATCAATTGGTCACCGATTTATCGGCCGTTATTCCTTGTAAATAGTTTGATCGGTGGTCTCTATAGATCAGAAGAGCTGATCAGATGCTGCAACGATTTTGAATTGAGAATGTTCACGATATTAATTTGCCTGCTTTCTCGCCTACTCTTGAATTCGCTCTGAGAGCGACACAGCTGGACACATGCGCAGTCCCAGCGTCACGGTAGTTTCATCGTCTGTCTGACGGCAGGGGGGAGAAGCGGGGAGAAATGGCTTCAAATAGACCCTGTGATCGGATAAGCCGATTCTGCTTGCAGCGATCTGTGATCGGCCCCAAAAAACCTGATCGGAGCAACCTTAATTTAACTACAAAACTATTTCAAGGAATACAGTTTTTCTGGCCGTAAAATGAAGCTCATATGAAATGTTTCTGTATTTTTGATCTCATATTGTGAGAGCGGTGCTAATGAAGAGGTGAGGAACACAAAAGGAAACCAATGATACATTAATAGACAGTGTGTTAGGAGTGTTAGTGTGTGGGGATGTTACAGTGGACACTCTGGTCCATATCCAGGTCCGAATTCATTCACCCTCTTCAATAGTGCCGCTTTCACTGCACTGATCTTCTCATCCAACTCTGTCAGACTACAGGCCTGAAGGACAAAGTAAGAAAAAAACTGATCAATCGATCAAAAAAAAAAAGCTTAACCTCCACTTACAGCGTGCAGTGAAAGGAAACAAAACAACTACTAACCTGAGCAGGGGATGTCTTTGGTCGCTTGTGCAGGTGACTCTACAAAAAAAAAACAATTACACATTAGACCTTTTTAATTGGTACAATTTCTAAACTGGCTAGAACTTTGAGAAGCATACTAAGGTACTTGTTTATTCCCCGTCTCACTTCGCCTCAAGGACTGAAAAGAATTTACTCAGACAGAGACACAATGCAATGGAAAGAAAAAACAAAACTTTGGCTTGGAGTTTCCCAATATCCACTTAATGACATACAAAGAGGTGAACTGTTATAAGCAAAGAACAGCAGACAGTATATACAATATGTAGTCATTTAATTTTAAGGTCATTTTTAGGGCTGTCAAAGTTAACGCATTAACGCAAAATTGTTGTAACGGCACTAATTTCTTTAACGCATTAATCGATCTTTCGGAGGTTGTAACAAGTTAACTTTTAAAGTTTAAGTGAAGATACTGGCATATTAGCTTGTTGCAAAGGTGGTTAAATAACGCTCCAAACTTGCACTAAATTTTGGCGAGGAAAAACTGTCATGACCATTTTCAAAGGGGTCCCTTGACCTCTGAACTCAAGATATGTGAATCATAATGGGTTCTATGGGTACCCACAAGTTTCCCCTTTACAGACATGCCCACTTTATGATAATCATATGCAGTTTGTGGCAAGTCATAGTCAAGTCAGCACACTGACAGCTATATTGCCTATTGGGCTTGAGTTTGTTATGATTTGAGCATATTTTCTATGCTAAATGCAGTACCTGCGAGGGTTTCTGGACAATATTTGTCATTGTTTTATGTTGTTAATTGATTTCCAATAATAAATATTTACATACATTTGCATAAAGTAAGCATATTTGCCCACTCCCATGTTGGTAAGAGTATTAAATACTTGACAAATCTCCCTTTTCCATCTTAAACAGATAAAAAAAATGTGCTATTAATCGAGATTAATCATGGACAATCATGCGATTAAATATTTTGATCGGTTGACATCCTAGTATTAAATTAATTTTAAAGTTATTTTTAATGTTATTTTGCCTTTATTGGATATTTTGACAATAGCTAAACATTGGAAGAGAGATAAGATACCCATCTTATCTCTCTTCACAACATGTGACATATGTCCTCTGTCAGACTTGAACAAGGGATGCCATGGTAACATGGCATGTGTGTAAGACCTGCTCTTAGAAATGTGTTTTTACTCAACATCTTTGATTCCAACTGTAAAACCTTGTGGAATTGTTTATTATTAAGCTGCTGCAGAAATTTGTTAAGGAGCCTCCTTTACTGTTCAGTGTTAAAATGTTGTTCCTGAAATCGAGGGCCAACTGTGTGCAGCTCTTCAGCAAACACCAAACTACAGTATTTTCAGAAATTGCCCAAAAAAAAAAAAAAGTGGTACTCTGAATATAAAAGACCCCATCAGTTTATTCAAAGACACTCGACATCTCTTGCTCTGCTCACACAAACATGCAGTGAGTCAAAAGCAGATGGAGAGCAGCATACTCACAGAAGCAGCATGCTGTGCTGAGATACCAGTGTGAAGAGACATGCAGCATCTTAAGCACTCACATAACTAAACACACGCTGGACAGACTCCTTCACGATGGGGAATTAGAGTCTGTGTGACTCTGCTGAAGTCTATCGGGTTGTATATGAAGTCCAATGAATTACCTACTGCCATCTTTTGAGTCTGTGCTTTTCTAAAAAGCATGGTGTAGTAAAAGTAGTAATTTCTCCAGTGAGCGGTCTGCAGTGACCTAAAAATTAAAGAAAATCTAACCACACGAGTTGCATTTTTGATTCAAATCAGCTTAAGTGTAACTCGAGGAGGGAAATGTGTTGAAGTATATGAGGGGAAACTCCATTAGCATCACCCACAAACTCCTCTAAGTAAATACATTTCATTTTGAAATGATTTTGCCTACAGCAAACCAATATTCGACATGGCAATTTAGGCATCGCACACGTTAAATGCCCAAACTGACGGAGAGCCTGTGAAATGGACGAAGAAAAAATAATTCTGCGAGAGCTTCTCGTCCATAGTGCGAATCATTGTCTGAAATGCTGCCGAATTCTTGAGTACAACTTATGTGTTTTTTTCAATCAAAGTATCCAAAATACAGGACGGACCTGAACAGACCAGAGAGCCAAAAGGTAAATTGCAACAAAATTTGTGAACGCACACGCCATGTTTTTCCTGTACTTAAAATTGATCAAAAACGATATTATAACTTTATTTCTGTAGACATGGTTGTCTACACTTCCACATGTCAAGAGAAAAAATATTTAGCAGGGACTTACAGGTACCTTTTTGAATATTTTTTTACCATTAGTAGCACTATGGAGCAATGTTTTATGAGCGGGTCCCACGTTTGCCAAAGATTTCACACTATTCCACTAAACTACAGGTGGCGGTAATGCAACAAGAAATGCAGCAAGTCACCAGCAAAGGCAGGGAAGAAGAAAAATGCTAACAAGTAAACATGGATGCAATGGTTTCAAATCTAAAAAAATGTAAAAAGTGTTTTATGAGGAAGGAAATACATTCAACACGTTTGTGTGTATCCGCTCAAGGAAACATAAAACGCATTTTTGTGAGTAACACTGAATGTAAACATAACTTTTGTTTGTTTTAGAGCTGTCAAATTTAATGCGATAATGCGTTAACACAGAATTTGTTTTAACGCCACTAATTACTTTAAGGCATTAACGCAACTTGCAATTTTTAGGTTGTTGGGCAGACCTGTGTATGAACACTGACTAATAATTATTAAGTGCCTTTCATGTATCTATTTCAAAGCCACAAGACCCACCGTGGACTGAAAGTACTCCGGTGAGAGTCCCTCCAACTCCAGGATACGATCCTCCAGCTTCTTTAGTCTCTGGTAGACACTCAACGGAACTGGACCCGCTAAAAAGGAATAAAACACTTGCTGAAAAAGTCTAAATACTGATAACTTTACATGAGAAATTCAACAAATGTGGGTGGAGATTGTGAGTAAGGCATGTGGCTAAGTGTAAAAGAGAAGCAGGGTGATTATAAAAAGGTGCTTAGTTAAAAATGTCACAGTTTATATCAGGTAATCTTATCAACTGGCTAATTTTTAAACACTGACTTCTTATGTTAATCACCACAAGTGAACTGTTTCAGGTTAATTATACTTTGCATTAGAAAAATACCGGTATTAACGATTTACGTGATATTTTAAAAATGAAATATTGATATGTTAATAATGCACATATGATAACATTGTGTAAATAATACAGCGCCTCTTAAATCACGCTTTTGTACAGTTCTGGTTACAGACTCTCTCCACCTCTCTAAACTCGTATTTTGAGTGTAATTCGTTTGCCCAAAAAAGAGAGAAAACACACAATAAACAAAGTTAAAGATGAATTTGACTGATTGTCAAATTTTCGATAGATATCGCGATAATTGGTTATCGTGAATTCTTTTGGCCACGTTTATCGTGTAGTGAAAATCTGATATTGTGACAGCCCTACTTTGCATACAGCCTGCAATGCCTTCATAATCACATTTCAATGTGTTATATTTCCTATGCATTGTAAGGGTAGATTGCCATCATTTAAAACAGACTTTTTCTGAAAAAGACAAATATTTCAGTTTAGTTGCAAATAAACACCTGTTAAGAGTTTAATTTAAAGTATATGTATTGAAATGTGACCCTTTCAGACAACATACAGTGAGACACATTGTGTTTTTGTCCTTCTCTGACCTCTTGGGAGTTTCAGGTGAGTCTCGATGTTGTGAAGTCGTTCTTCTATCGCTGCATTTCCGCAGTCTCTTGCCATCGGCCCCCTCTGCTGATCCCCAGCGTCTCCTTGGCCTCCCCCACCACGAGTCTGGGGCCCGTAAGTGTTTACCACCCGTGTAACTAGCCAGTGAAGGAGCATAACACATAAACAGAAGCAATAATATTAACCAGAGACTAGTTAACCAAATGGTTTAAGGCCATGTAGAAAGCATGCAGATGTATAGAGGGGTCCTACAAAACCCTTGACATTTGTTAAGTAGTTTAGATTAATTTACAGTGATAAATCTGTTTACGATTTCTTGATTCAAGCTGACCCCAAAACAGATTTTTGTCATGACACATAATGTACTGTAGAGTGACATTTGAATCTAATTGTATTATTTAAACCAAAAATGATAAACAATTCTAGTCATTTGTCAAGTCATTTTTTAACAAGATTTAAGGATTATGGACCTATGACTTTTTCCAAAATGATGTGCACTCTAAAAATGATGGTTACAGTTCATAAAAATAAAGCTGTTACAGGTCACATTGACATTTGTGGAAAATATTTATTTTCTTACCTTTCACGTGGCTTTTAAAACCTGGATAAGGAGTGAAAACTGCATCTGTTCTGGCACAGCTGTTTTCTACAGAAAAGAAAATTTGGATTAATAAATATTTTTAGAAAGTAATGGAAAAATGTAATTAAAAGTGATTAGAAACATTTTCTATACATCGCTTAAATTACAATTACCATTAGTGTGTCCTGATTTCTATAACTGGTGTCTCGCACAGGCTTTGAATTTTAAAAAATGCCCTCGGTCTCAATTTTTTTCTGGACTGAGCTGGTTGTGTTTTGAGGCCGAGTGTGTTAGCTACTTCAGCCCCACTCTTGGAGCAGTTCAGCCTGACCTCTCGCCTGTGGAAATCAGCTCTCTCCCAAACATTGGCAATCTGTGTGCAGGCTCCCTCTCCACCCTGCCCCCCAACCTCTCTCCCATTCTCACCCTGATTGCAGTCGATCACGTTGCAAAACTCGCGTACATTGTTTTCATTGATCTCCATCTGCTTGCGTTCCATAAATGCAGATATTCTTCGCTCAATCTAGGGTTACAAAGGAGAGACAACACAGATAATAAGATACAATGGATTGATGAGCTATTGATAGGTGTCAAGAATGCAATGAGGATAATGATCTGGGGCAAACCGTAATTTACATGGAATGAGAAATGTAGAAGGAAATTATTCCAGATAGCCAAAAAAGTTGAATTGCTTGCCATCAGCACATGATGGAATATGAATACTGTTTGCTTGGCTACCAAAATAAATGCACAACAGAATGGGGCCTCTTGTCCTTCATCCACATGCAATCTCAGAGTAATGAGCATCCACTTCATAATCCATCAAGGACCTGGCCCTCTCTCAAAGCCCTCCAGCAATGTGGTCTGTTCTACCTAACCACAGCACTAAAGGCCCCCTTATTCTCCGCTGAACTCGGCTTATCAGATCTCCATCAAACATTTGCTTCACTGCGGCACGTCATGTGCACATCCTTGGGAGCAATGACTTATGATTATTCATTTGCTTGACAGAGAGTAAAGAGGGCTCTAAAATGTCACTGCCAGAACAGCTGATAGATCTGCTGACAGAGACCAACCTCTGACTTCCTGGCTCTGATCTGAACCATGATGTCATCAGCCGCCGTCTTGCTTTCTGAAGCCTCTGGGCTGGGAGGATGGTGCTCAGACAGTGCAGTCATCTGCTCTTTGAGGGACGATGAGGTGATGGCATCGTCTGATGTGTTGTCTTTTGTAGATGATGCATCACTATGAGCATCCACCTGTTTCTTTAAGCTTTCTGAAACAGCCTACATGAACAGTTGGGGCAGAAATAATATTGCGTCAAAGCACAAATAATATTGTTTTTAAATTATATACCTTTACTAATAAGCATAAAAGGGCATGATACATTTTAAAAAAGCCTTCTCAAATAATGTATTGGTCATCAAATCAAAAGTATGTCAGCAAACCCTTTTAGTTTTAACACGATAAAATCATGCAATTTAACAAAATGTAGCCACTTTACCTGTAATTTAGTGATATGCTTCTGCAAAGAGCTGTACACACGAGCATCTGGAGATGATGGAAGATCCAGAGCATCGATGTTGACTTCTATTCTCAGAGCAGCATCACTTAATTTGAGCTGGATTAAAAAAAGCACAAAGTGAGGCTACACTGCCCTACACATTAGTGTAAAACCGATTCAATGTTTCACATAATTGTAAATCACCTAGCTGATTAGTCAATGATCTGAAAATAAATCAGCAGCTATTTTGATAATTCATTAGGATTAGGATTTAATAATTTAGTCGCTTTTCAAGGGGGAAAAGTCTGGTACCAGCTTCTTCAATCATATGCAGTATTTAGTAGTGAGTATTTCTGCTATATCATTTTAAATTGAATGTCTTGGGTGGGTTGTGGACTGTTGGTCAGACAAAACAAGCAAGTTGAAAACATCACCTTGGGCTCTGGGAACATGTGTGATGGACTTTTTTTCTTCTTAAATTATACAAACAAAATGATTTATCAGGGAATTTTTTTTTTTTTTAATTCAGAGCCGTAATTGTAAAAGAATTGGTTCAAAGCCACAAGCCACTGTGATGAAGCTGCAAATACTAAAGATATAGTTCATGTACACGAAGGTAGAGTAGGTGCAAGGAGATTTATACATGTAGAACTGCAGAGTAAACTGAGCTGATAAAAATGCTTTTTCCATACATAATTGTGTTCTTATTCTTGCTTTACAAGAGAAGGGACAGAAAGAGAGATCACATACTGTATATTACGGAATAATTCAACCAAACTGTCAGACCACATGAACATTAATTATATGGTTTAATCTGACCAACTTTTATAGTTTCACATGTTAAATACATGTTGCAGGGATGAGCTAGAAAAAAAGTTGTGTACGGGGTTAATTAACTTTCTCACAGAAGACATTTTGAATCGTCATAGTAGGAAAAGCACAGGTGTTACTGATGACACTAACGATGGCTGAGTGGAATTCAGACATCATTAATTTCATTATTTGCACCTGTGCTTTTCCAACTGCGACAAATCAAAATGTCTTCCATGAAATAGGCCTATAGAGTTGAAGTGAAATTAAAAGATTTAGATTTTTGATGAGGCGAAGTGGCTGGTTTAGCCACGTCTGAACATGTAGATGACTATGAGTTAGTTCAAAATAAAAACACAATAATCTAGAACGGTTACTTTGCTGCAACTTGCTTGTCTTTGCTGCAAAAACGCTTGACTGTTAATCATCTAAGCAGTCCTGCTAAGTTACACCGGGATGCTAAAAACATTAGCATGCAAGTTAGGTAGCTAGCTAACTAACAACACGCCACGGACGAAAAGAAACGTCTACCGGAGCTACATGGGGCTCAAACAATGTCAACCAACCTCTTTCCCGAAGTCTGACAACAGCTTCAGTATCGCACACATGCAGTCCCTGTAGCTGGACATTTTGCTGGATTCGTTAAGAGGAGCGTGATTTCCACTCAGCTTCATTGTCTCCGCCATTGCAGTCCAAACGCTCGAGTACTTGAACAGCTGCAGAATACTGACCGCTGATTGCCTAGAAAGACACCACGTGAGCTCAGGCGCTAACACGCATGCGTACACTCACAGCCGTTGGTGTGTGGGTCAGAATTGAACAGAGTATACTACTTATTACTCTAGATTTATAGTTTTATATAATGCAATTTAATAATACTTTAATTCACTTTAGAAGGCTCTATTCGGCGTTGCTTTTAATCTTTCTATATTTATAACTGTTTCTATGTTTGGCTTTATCTGCTACTGTTTTTTTTAACTGTAAATAGGAATACTTACTTTTAATACCTTCATTTTAACTTATTTGTTGTAAAATATTTTATGGTAATTTGATGTTGTACTATAGATTGTTGCTTCAATGCAAACCAAATTTCCTTCAGGATAATAGTAAAGTTGAAGAAGTTGAGTTAAAATATTTCCCACTCAAAGTTGAAGTACAGAAATATTAACAGCTAAATTACTTAAACTCTATTGTATTGTGTTTTTTATTTCTTCTATCTAGTGTTATGTAGTTGGTATGTACATTTATATAGAGATTTGTAAATACTGTGTTTTTCATACCTACCTCATGTCTTTTTGTGAATGATGCATGTTTTTTTTGGGATCTATGTAAATTGCTGCTGTAACACCTCAATTTCCCTTTTGGGATCAATAAAGTCTATCTATCTATCTATCTATCTATCTATCTATCTATCTATCTATCTAACTATCTAAACATCCAACATAAAAGTACTCGTTTTGCACAAGTGTTACAGTATGACATACTGTATATCATAATATATATGTTATTAGATTATTACGATTACTATTGTTACTCTTAGGTAGTTTAATTAATAAATCACCATATTTTCTAATCTGATTTTATGTTTTGTTTGTAAAATCTTGATCTGCAAAGTAACTAGTACCACACATTTGGAACAAATTACAAGAGAATCAAATGTTTGCCTTATCTCTGACCACCTTGAAAAGTAAGCTTAAATTCCTATGTCATGTTTATCACTTTATTTTTCTTTAATTCCCTTTTTCCTTTGTTTTTATGTCTTTTATTTCATTTTGGTATCTGGATTGCCTCTGAATTTGTTTATATGTTCATATTTTCTTTTATTCACTGTTTAAAGTTTGCTTTTATTACATTAAATGCATGTAAAGCACTTTGAAACTGCCATTTTTTAATTGAGTTACATCAAATACATTTGCATTGCTTGGCCCTAGAACTGTAAAATAAATGCAGGATGTTGCAGGTAATGATGATATTATTAGAAGAGGTTTCAGCAGAATAATGTCACTTTGTTCTCATTAAGAGTTAAAAAGGCTCACTGGTACATGGCTCATACTATAGATCAGCCTTTCAGTAATTGGTGAAATACAAGATGAATGATGCTCAAATAAGAAAATTATCTTTTGGCTGTACTCACTCAAATGAGCATAATTATCCGTGTAGCTACACTAACTACATAATAGGTTGAGGATACAACTTAAAAAGCTAAAGTACATATTGCTCAGGATTTTCACTCTAAATTAAATCTGCAATCAAATAAGAAACAATCGGACACGGCTACCTGCAGACTGGGCTGATTTGTAGCCACATTTACTGTATTCTCCATAATTTACCTTTCAAACAGGAGAAAGAACGGTCACTCAATTATAAGAGCATTGTCCCTCAGACCGCGGCGGACTGTGCAGCAGGGCACTGGGATGGGAAACCGGCCACAATGGCGGATTTTTCTGAGTTGAGTGACTGTGGGAAAATCTCCCTCCTCTATTCAACCATTTTTCCCTTCTTTTCATATAATGAGGAGAGAGACTGATGAAGGCAACAACAGAAAAAAGAACAATTACAGGCAATGAGAAAGCACAACCACTCAGAACTCAATAACGCTCTCTAGAAGGGTTAATCATTTTAGGAAGGGGTCTGAAGACAAGCCTTTTTGGTTAATTCATCTCTGGGGTGATATTTTTTCCCCCCCGAAACAGGAAGGGAACTGTAACACTTGACATGGTTTGACATGCTGTGCCTTTGCTGAATGTTCCCACACAGCAAGGAGCTCAGAAATTTATAAACTGCTAATTTAATTTGCCTGACTGCAGACCCTAGAGCTGTGGTGATTTTTCTTTTCTTTAAACTGGCAGGAATTGGGATTTAATGTGCATAGAGAAAGAGTAGGATATATAGACCTTTTTTTAAACCAAATTTAAATTTTGCAGACAATTGCGGTCTTCGAATGTCACTTGATGCTCTTGTGGTTTTATTTTTGAAAGAAGTATTGGCAACAAAATCTAATTCAAGTATCAGAAAGTAAAAGTATTCATTATGCTGAATGTCAGTATTGTATTATATTATTGGATTGTTGATGCATCAATATATAAACAGTATTTTAAATAATAACACAGTAAAATATAAATACAATAATAAACTCTTAAAATGCCCTTATATCAGCTGTCAGCTATATTTATAATGTGTTACAAACCAAGTGTTTGTATACTGCTTATAAAATGCTGAATAGGGGAATTTAAATGTATAATTTAACTTAATGTTTAAGTTAAATGTAAAGTATTACCAGTATCTCCTTTTTAAACAATTAGTTTCTATAGAAAACTAATTCAAAACACAAACAAATGGCAAAACACTAAATAAAACAATTATAGTTTAGTGAGTTTGGAAGTATATAATTATTGTATCTGCTTGACAAGAGTTTTTGAGGTGCATTTAAGGGCATTTTCAAATATTTAACCACATGCAATTCTTTTAAAAAAGAACCACGAGAATTCAGTGGCATTCAAAGACAACAAATGTCTGCAAAACTGTTATAAACATTATATATAAAGCATATATTTTTGTATACACTGCTTACAAAGGTTAAATAAGAGTGTGATACTGAGATACCATTGTTTTTTTCATGTAAATTAGGTGGAAAATGTTTTACTTTGGCTCACAAGAATGCAGTCTTGACTTGGTGCTGTACAGGAAACAAGGTGCTGGTGGTGGTGGAGGTGGTGGAAGTGGAGTTGGAGGTGGAGGTGGTGGTGGTGGGGGAGGCGGAGGGAGGCGAGTGAAGAGGGATTGTTGCTGCCTCTTGCCTTAGTCACATCAGCCACCTGCAGGAAAGTAAAAAGGTCCGCTTTTGAGCCCGTCTGCTCCACAGCGGCAGATGATGTTGACAGAGCATGAGACAGAGTAAAGGCCAGACGGGAGGGTCAGGAGAAAGAGGGAGCACAATGTAGAGAGGCAAGTGGATTGCAGTGGGAAGGTTTTTGTCTCGTTTAACCGAGAGTGGAATAATTAAATGTATTCCTCTCATGTGGCCTTGAGACTGAGCTCCCCACAGCAGCTGCTGAACATGTAGAAATGTTGTTTTAATAACTAACAACTAATGTTTTTAACAACTATCTTTTATCATGAGTGAGAACCACTTTTTCACATCATAATGGATAAAATATGTTGAAATGCCTGGTTATTTCATTATTCAGACTCATGGTTTACAGTTATGCTAGCAGCTCTGTGAGGCTGTACTTTGGCACAGGGATGCTTTGGGCTAAATGCTAACGTTGGTATGCTAACATGCTCACAATAACAATGCTAACATGCTGAGCAGGTATACAGGCTATAATGTTTACCATGTTCACCATCTTAGTTTAGTATTGTTTGCAGGCTTACATTTGCTGATTAGCACTACAAAGTAGTTCTCATATACCGTTTGTAGCCTTACCTAAAGTTATGCACTGTAATTTGTATATATCCAAAATAAATTCACGTAAATCTATTTACGATATATAATCTATAATATATATATATATATATATCTATATATATATAGATATATATATATATCTATATATATATATTATAAATATATAATATACATACAATCCACGTAATTGTGAACCAGGAAGTAGGCCTATAAAGAGTGACAAATGCTGCGTAGGGAGGAGGTCGGGGTGGATGAGTGGGTCAAAAAACACCAGACTTTTGCCCAGGTGACCGGTGTTCGTACCCCGTGTGAAACCAGACGTCAAAGTTGATTTATTTGTCACGTAACTTCTGTACTTAAGTTACGGCACTTCCGAAATTATTTTAACCGACACCACGATCTTTTCCTAAACCTGACTAAGTAGTTTTGTTGCCTAAACCTAAAAAAGTTGATCTTTTCCTAAATGTGACTAAGTAGTTTTGTTGCCTAAACCTAACCAAGTCGATCTTTTCTTAAACCTAACCAAGTAGTTTTGTTACCCTAACCTAACCAAGTCAATCTTTTCCGAAACCTAACTAAGTAGTTTTGTTGCCTAAACCTAACCAAGTTGTTTCCTGTGAAGACGGAAGTTTATTTTGAAAAGACTGTATGCATGTAACGAGCGGAAATTGACACGAGTTGCTTGACATTTGTCACGTGTTGCTGGACATTCGTAGGAAAATGCACGAAAAATGAGTAATAACTTTTCGTAAGAGAACCGTTGCATGAGGATACGTAGAAGCAGGCCTACAGTTGAGGCTGATGGGAATGTTATTATTTCTGCAGGTATTTGGTCAGAAATCAAAGTATTGGAGAAATTAAAAGTTAATAAGGTTATCAATCATAAATGGTGCTAGCAGAGAAGTCTGGGGATCACCAAAGTCATTAGGATTCATCCTCTGGGAAACATGAATATCAGTCTCAAATTTCATGGCAATCCATCCAATAGTTGTTATGATATTTCACTTGTTAGCGTGCTAACATCCGATAATTAGCACTAAACACAAACTGTGTGTTCCAATACCCATACTACTATACAATTTAGTATGCCAGAAAAAAGATTTAGTATGTCCCAATACATATTATGTAAAATAAAATAGTATGCGGCATATTTGGAACATAGCCAAAGTCTTTTTTTTTCTTTTTTCAAAAAGGCACATGTCATATTCAAGAGAATACAGTTCACAATAATAAAACAATCGAGCTAGCGGTAACATTTACAAGCAAAGCACGAAACACAAAGCACAGCGGAGGCTGATATGAATGTCATTAGTTTGGTCACAAAACTGAAGTATTAGACAAATTCAAATTTTGATTAAGTTGTTTTGATTAGGTTGAGGGAAAGTTACGGGATCAGCAAAGTTATCATAATCCAAATATGCCAACTTGCTGGTGGCGCTAGATGAAAGCTCAGGGCATCACCAAAGTCAGTAGGATTCATCCTCTGGAGACAGTGAATGCCTGTACAGAGCATCATGATAATCTATCCAACAGTTGTTGAGATATTTCAATCTGGACTAAAGTGGTGGACCAACTGACCAACAGACCAACATTGTTATCTATCCCTAAAGACACATTGACCAAAGCCAGACAGAGAAAATACACAGTTTTTACTGCTCACACAAGCCCAGCTCCACCGAACTCTCAGAGAGTTAATGTGATGGGAAAACACCACACACTCCTGCAATACCGTCTCCACTGAAAGTTAGCCACAGGGGTAGGCAGGCAGGTTATTGCTTTAAGCCACTTCTGACTGTGAAGAGCGTTAATGATATGGACAAAGCACTAAGGATCCTCATAAAGTTATTAACTGGCTTTTACCGCAGCACACTGCTGTTCCTGACACATTTCCAATCAGCAAGAGGAAGATGCTCGGCCACCAGCACTTTAGCCCTTCCATGTGCAACCGCTCAATCAGCTTAATACAGGTTCCCTTGCTCGTATGGAGCGATTCAAGAGGTCTCTTTCATGACCCATGTTCAGATGGTTTTCCATTACATGGCTTTGACTGTCTGTAATTTTTTTTAGTCATCTAATATCTGACACATCACACGACTGGCAAAATTAAACTGAACTGAAAGAAAATTCAGTAAACATCAGTGGTGAAAGAAGACATCACCAAATGGGCCAATTCAGTAGCTTTCTGGAGCTGTCATCAGCTGACAAAGTTTGTAGATGTTAAAATTTCCATTTTTTTCTGAGCACTTTAAGGCGTTCGCATCCATGTTGGCTCAAAAGCTGATGTTCAAGGTTCATACTTGACCTTTGTTGAGAAAACAACTCAAATCATTTACTTAAGTAAAACTAGCCACACCACAATGTAAACATACTCATTACAAGTAAAAGTCCTGCATTCAAAATCTTACTTGAGTAAAGTATAAAAGTAGAAAGTAAGAAAAATATGTTTTATGCAGAATTCTGCTTTTCATATTACTATATACATTATGCACTCACATATAGGATTATTATTACTGATGCAGTAACAGTTTAATGTTGGAGCTGGATGAGGTGGAGCTAAGTTTTATATACAGTTGGCTAGTTGAATTGGATTTTGTAATTCTTATAAAATACAATGCAACCTTATAGATTAAACAGTTTATCGTATTTTGTGAAATGATCATATAAATCATATATAAAATCTTAAGTATCTCCAGCAGCCACTAAACAAACTGTGAAAAGTTGCTAGTATTAAAAAAGATACATCTCACATATTGTTTTTTCATTTAACTGTTCAGTTATGTTTTCTGTAAATGATATCTCCCTACATTGTGGATTAAATTTTTTTTTCAAAGCCTACTCTACTCTCTTTAGTATGTACAGTATATACTTTGAGAATGAAAGAATACTACTATGCTATTTTATTAGTTTATAACTTCATTGCTTGAAGCACCAATCAACATTTATATATTATTATAGGTCAGATAACTGTGTTCGTTATTGTGACGAAACCACAGAGAATTCATCACTTGACACTGCAGTTCCTCTCAGCTCTATGGGACGTTTTATAGTGTCTTTAACCTAATTGTTTTGGTTTTATAACCTGCAACTTTATTGTCTTGGTTCACTCTCACCGCTTTCAAAGTGTTGTTTCCAGATGCAGCAGGCAGCTGTTTTCAGCAAAAATCTCTAAAAACCCACTGTACACTACAGCAGACAGACAAATCTGGCGACTTGCTGGTGAACATAGTGCGGCATTTAGCAGCTAAGGAGCCAGATCTTTCCCTCAGGAGTGGATGGAGATCAAAACAGAGCTAAAAGAAGAGCGATATTGGACTATTGACCAGAAACAAGACTCCAAATGGATGCTACTGTTGCTCTGTGTCTGCTGGATGTGTATATAGGCAACTGCTAGCTAAAAAGATCTCCATATAAACTTGAAAGGTTATAATACGTCAATATTGAGTTTACAGTTTGTTCTGCTGACCCCAAGTGGCCCAAAAAAAATCCATTCATGCAAATTTGAAAGTCTAATGTTAAGATAATCTAAAAATATATATATTACAATCAGCATTAAAGACCTATAATGTGTAATACTCCTCCTCATGCCAAAGTCCAAAGAAATATTACTGTCCAAATGACCTCTGTGCCCTCATTGGTAGATATGGCCTTGACTATAGCTGTCAAATAAATAGAGCAAAAAGTACAATATTAGTAGAAGTATAAACTTGTAGAAGTAAAATTCAAAATTGTAATGAAAAAAGTACACGTAATTAGATACTTGGTCACTCACAATTTAGGTAAGGAATGACCAAGTTACTGGTGACCAGTTAGTCCTCCCTGCAGCTCAGACTGGAACCAGCGGAGTCTAAATGGCCGAAGTGAAGTGCAGTGAGTCAGAGTGCTTCAATCACTCAGCAGTCTTTCCCTGAGAGGCTGTATGTTGATAGTTCCCTTGTTATTACATCCTCAGTCAGAGCTATGGAGACGCGTCTGAAACATGGCCGTCTGCCAGAGACAGATACGCCGATCAAAACATGAGATAAATGAAAGAAAACAAATCAGAAATACATGTGACGTTGTTGGAAGCAGCAGCAGTAGTTTTAGCAGAAGCAATGAATGGACAAAAGGGCTGGAAATACAATTTTGGCAAGATGAATACACTATTTATTAGGTAGAAGTACAAAAGTATTAGCAGACATATGCACTTAAAATATAAAAAGTAGAAGTACTCTTTATGCAGTAGAATAGCCTCTGTCAGAGTGTTATATTATACAATTTCTTTTGATAACTTACTATGTAAGCAGAATTTTAATATTTTAGCTGGTTGAGGTGGAGCTCATTTTAATTAGTTTATATGCTGCTGGAGGGCAAAAGGGCAGAATTTTTTTATAAGCTGATCATACATTTTGTATTTGAAAGTTTGATCAAAAAGTAATTAGCGACTGTATCTTGTAAAACACTTTAACGCTATTTATCATCTATAAGCATAAACATAACAGTATATAAGTGTTTATTATTACACAATACAATGTAGTTATAAGCAGATATAATGTGCAGTATTTTCAACAATTCTCCCATGAAATAACATTTTATATAATTACAATTGTGTTAAAAAGTACTTAAAATCTGCTAAAAAAAAAAGTATTTTTATTGTGTTATATTATATTGTCATTAATTGTCTGTTTATATACTGGTATCCAGCTATGGATGCTACGCAGGAGTTTCCAGGTACAATTTAATTTAATTAATTTACTAAACAAGAAATAAAAGGTTACCCTATATGTTTCAAATAAATATAATATAATAATATAGTGGAGTAAAAGTACAATAGAGTAGTGCAGGAATGAATCCCAAAACCTGGAAATGAGTTAGCATTTTAGCACTTCCGGTTCCCTCGTCTGGAAGTCAATGGGTTTCTTGAATGGGTATTTAGTTAGATGCTTGAATTAAAGTCTGTGGTTAACACAAGCTGAAGAGATTTTAACGTTTTTTTTCTATGATATAAAATACATCAGTAGATATCTCACTCGTGAATTTTGAAGTTTTTATGTGACTTAAAAAAAGGATGTTGCTAACAAGTGGCTAAATGAGACTCGTCATTACGCAGACTCGTCCGCCTTTACCGCCTGGTATCGATTGCATTCACACTTCAAAAATCATAAAAATGGCGGTCATTTGTGGAGATTATATTGCTGAACAAAATGTGTAAGTATCATAAACGTGTGTTTGCCACATAGCTTATTTGCACTAATCCAAACTCCAATGGAAAAATCCCATTGGCTTTTTGTCGAGGGAACCAGGGTGATGCTAACTTCCTGGTTGAGCTACAAAAATACATCATCCCTGCAGCACTCTGTATTTGCTTCTGAAATATAGTTAAGTGAATGCAAGGAGAAAAATGGAAATACTACAGTAAATCTACACCTACAGTATGTGTACTTTCCACCTCTGGTATTTAATGTATTTGTAGCTAAATCCTTGTGAATCGTATGTATTTAATAATGTTGTAACCTAAAAAAAAATGTTTGACATATTTTTCGGAATTTGAACATTTTTAACGTTTCACTTAAAGAATTTGTCTCACCTTACAGTCTGTAAATCTGTATCCCAGTGGCCCTACGAATACATCTCGCTATATAACCCCCCCCCCCCCCCCCCTCCTCATTTCATGACACCATCCCTGCCCCCACCTTCAGCCGACTGCACCTGTCACCTGGGGGCCTCTTCCTACATTCAGGATCAATTTACATAACCTCATTTGGCAGTTCACAAATCAGAGCCATTAAGAGCTGCTAACAGGAACCAAGGGTTCTAATTTAGCTTGCCTTTCACAGTGGGAAAATTGTTCAGTTCAGGCCTACAAATAAAGATTCAGGTCTTGGCTTTGATTGTTGATTGTGATGGTAAATGTACAGATGATTAGAACAGATTTCCCCCCCTGTATTGATTTCCTGCCAAAAACACAGCAGGCTCTGGTCCTGCACGGGGAAACCACTGGAGGTGGTGAGCGTAAATGGAGACATTGATTTGTACAAATCTTAAGGTATTAAAGTATTATTAAAATCATAAAACTGCAAGGTGCTACAAAATATTAAAAAAATGTTACGGTGTTAATCATTTATTGTGTGTGTGTGTGTGTGTGTGTGTGTGTGTGTGTGTTGTGTTATTTATTATGCCGAAAAGACGTTACCAATGTTAACAATAAATTGACAATTTAGAAAATACTATCCAGAGAATCAATTTCATAATTAATTAAATATAACAATTTATTTACAATAACTTAACACTGTGTGATCTTTGATCTTTCTATGCACATTAGACAGTAAACTGACAACCATCCAGCCAGCAATCATTTGAAGGATTTTCTCAAGGCTTAAATGCCTTTATTTACATTTGTGTGGCAATGTGACAGTAGCAAAACCAATTCAGGGAGCCGTGAATAGCTGAAGTCAAGAGCTGAAAAATTATTTTCAATCTGCATTCAATTTGGCAAAGATGGGGCTCATAGAATAAAGAGGCTGATTCAAATTTCCACTCGTTCACCACTAAACTTGGTGCTACAGCATTGTGAACGTGTGCTTTTAGGGGGCATTTTTGGGGGAGCAATGTTTAATTAATCAACAAATCAGCACTCTTCTCGCCGGCGTTCCAGACGCATATGTTTGCACTTCAGGCTGTAGGATAAGGAGGAGGCTCTGCGTGAGATGCATCCAGCCGCCTACAGATTTTGTCTACTGCTGTTTCAAAATGGGATTGCATAACATCAGTCATCAGCAGGCAGATAAGAGCTGCAATAACAGTAGGCTCATAGATGGCAAGGTTTAGAGGATATTCGCTGAAAGACCCAGACGAATGCATCGACTGTATAAAAGCTTTGGGGGTCAAGTCACACAAAAAATGAAAATGTTTATGAGGTGTGATTCAGTAAAGTGGCCCTGTCCAGCTTTGGTCCAGCTCGTTTTTAGTCGTTTCACTTGAGGATAATTTATTACAAGTGTGCAGAGCAGGTCTATGTGGGGGTTGGGATTTAGCAGAATGGTGCTTGAAAATGCTATAGCAACCAACAAGAGGTTGTGGGCCTTTGGTAAAAGCAACTCTGATTGTGTAAAAAGGAGATAAGATAGCATACTGATCACAATGGTGGAACATGACATTTTAACACAACACTCAGTTAAACAACAGAGTGCAGGCTTTTTTTATATAAGCAAGTAGGCAGTGTAAAACAATTGTGTAAATTAGGGCTGTCAATCGATTAAAATATTTAATCGTTACGTTATCTGTTCAAAATGTACCTTAAAGGGATATTTGTCAAGTATTTAATACTCTTATCAAAATGGGAGTGGGCAAATATGCTGCTTTATTCAAATGTATGTATTTATTATTGGAAATCAATTATCAACACAAAACAATGACAAATATTGTCCAGAAACCATCACAGGTACTGCATTTAACATAAAAAAATATGTTCAAATCATAACATGGCAAACTGAAGCCCAACAGGCAACAACAGCTGTCAGTGTGTCAGTGTGCTGACTTGACTATGACTTGCCCCAAACTGCATATGATTATCAAAAAGTGGGCATGTCTGTAAAGGGGAGACTCGTGGGTACCCATAGAACCGATTTTCATTCACATATCTTGAGGTCAGAGGTCAAGGGACCCCTTTGAAAATGGCCATGCCAGTTTTTCCTCACCAAAATGTAGCGTATGTTTGGAGCGTTATTTAGCCTCCTTCACGACAAGCTAGTTGGTACCAATGGATTCCTTAGGTTTTCTAGTTTTATATGATAGCAGTATCTTCACTCTAGCTTAAAAAATTGAGCCCACTACAATCTAAAAATCGCAAGTTGCGTTAATGCGTTAAAGAAATTAGTGCCATTAAAAAGAATTTGCGTTAACGCGTTAATATCATGTTAACTTTGACAGCCCTAAAACAAACAAAAGTTATGTTTACATTCATTGTTACTCACAAAAATGCATTTTATGTTTCCTTGTGTGTATACACACAAACGTGTTGAACGCATTTCCTTCCTTATAAAACACTTTTACAAAAAAAAAAAAAAATTGTATTTGAAACCATTGCATCCATGTTTACTTGCTAGCATTTTTCTTCTTCCCTGTCTTTGCTGGCGACTTGCTGCATTTCTTGGCGCATTACCGCCACCTGTAGCTTAGTGGAATAGTGTCAAATCATTGGCAAACAGGGGACCCGCTCATAAAACATTGCTCCATAGCGCTACTAATGGTAAAAATAAATTCAATAAAGTACCTGTAAGGCCCAGATAAATAATTTCTCTCTTGGCCTGTGCAGGTGTAGACAACCATGTCTACAGAAATAAAGTAATAATATTGTTTTTGATCAATAATGATAAGTACAGGAAAAACATGGAGTATGAAAATGGAAATTCTTCTTTTCCAAATTTTTGATGCAATTTACCTTTTGGTGGGTACCCATAGAACCAATTTTCATTCACATATCTTGAGATCAGAGGTCAGGGAAATGGCAATGACAGTTTTTCCTTGGCAAAATTTAGCGTACGTTTGGATTTAGCCTCCTTCGCGACAAGCTAGTATGACATGGTTGGTATCAATGGATTTATTAGGTTTTCTAGTTTCATATGATGCCTGTATCTTCACTCTAGCTTTAGAACTGCTACAACCTAAAAATTACAAGTTGTGTTAATGTGTTAAAGAAATTAGTGGCGTTAAAACAAATTTGTCTTAACGTGTTATTATCGCGTTAACTTTGACAGCCCTAATGTAAATATAAGTGTTGCATAAATAAATTGCTTTATAATGGTAAAAATGGACAACATGGAGTTTTTAAGCTGTTTAAATGGACTCAAACATGACTTTCAGGCTATTTTAAGAGACGGTTTAACAGATAAACTGCTTGCCTCAATCTCATTTTGCTCCAAAAAGTCCCAGACTGAGATTAAATGCTTAAAAAAGGGACTTGGACACCAGCCAGTGTCTTGTCCATCAGCTTTAAAAAAGGACAAGGGGGGAGACAACTGTTGTTGCTGTGTAGCCTAGGCGAATTACTTTTAATGAACATGTAATTAATGGAAATAGACTCAACGGTTTCAAAGCAAACAACGATTCTAATTGATTTGCATTTCCCTTTTTTTTGGGCCGCTCCGATTCCCTTTGTCCGGCGTCTCTATTGATTACCCGCTATGTGTATCGCTCCGCATGTGTTTTCCTTCATTAAGAGATAACGGGTTCCTGACTACTCCCATCCCCTGGGTTTAATGTTGCTTAATGTCTACTTTGTTCCCGTGTCATGTCGGAGGGCAGCGAGAATAATGAGAGAGTGGGTGGGCCGTGATTGGTCTGCAGTAAGGCAATAGTGTTTAGGACGCCGGCTGCAAGGGGATCAGTGGAGAGGTTAGAAAAGCAGAACCTTTAGGGTTGGCTGAGACGCAGCATGTGGCCTCTGAGGCCGATTCACTCTCACTTAACGCTGCTGTTTTCTGTTAAACTGTCATTTTACTATCAACACCTGACACCCCTTTATTGAGCTGTCTGTCAGCCTCCCTGAGAAGCCTGTTATAGGCTTTTTAATGGCGAGTGTTTAACATAAATGTGCCTCCATGCAGCACATATAGCTGCTCTTTGGGGATTAGGATATAAACCTTTATTCGGTCTATTTCCGTTCCTGTAAATTGACCAAGTAGGCCTAAGAAATCACATATCCTACTGGGCAATTCAGCAACCGGAATAACATACAGTGACAATTGGCCTAAAAAGAGAACTACCGCGTTGTGAACAGAATTGCATGTTAGCTAATTGTTAATTTAAGCGGCTCACAGTGGCTAATTACGTCGGCACAGCCAAGCCATTTGCATGATGGACCAGCCACCTGCGTGAAGGCGCTGCCAGGGCAAACTATGTAATTACTGAACAGCAGTGGGGCAATTTTTGACTGTCGCCCCTTTTGTGTCACATGAATTCCTCGTAATGACATATTTCATTACGGGGGCAAATATCACCCCTCCTCCTGGTTGCTGAACAAAACATGGAAGTCTCAACAGGTCCTAATATACAGGACCTATTTACATCCACCTCAACCCTGTGTTTTTATTAACCTGTAGTTATGTGCGCCTTTACTGTGAGTTAAATGTGCCCTTTCTCAGCTCGGCTCATATATGTGTTGCTCGGGTTAAAATGGGCCTGGCCTTTTCTTAAAGTGATTGCAGCCTGAACTCATTAAGCTGTCAAATGTCTAGCCTTTGGGATCTTGATTGCTTATTGTGTAGCAACATTCAAGGAATTTTTTTTTAGTCTGCACAGAGACATACCCCTCTATTCACTCCCACTGAAGAATGGACTGACTGGTGAACCATTCAGGATGGTTTGCTCAAGTTTCCACACTTTACTGGGAGCATGTGTAAAGTTGTAGTATTTACTTATTTTAGCAATAACTCAAACCAAAAATAATTTATTATTATTTCATTTTAATTATGTAAACTATTTTGCTCATTGACTCCAACAAATAAACATAAAAACTAGGCTAATATAATTGAATATTTCTATTGATGTTAGTGACTTTTCAGGGTTACTCAACAATAGCATTTTTTTATATTATTCTCTTAATCATTCTTTATCATATATTTGGATTAGCTACGTCATTTTCCTGACATACACCAGACAGGAGTAAATCCTAACATCATTCACAAATGAGTCACCATTAAAGGTGCTAAATGCAAGATTGTGAGCATTTCTATTGCCTCTGCACAGCTCTCAACATGGCGGCGGGTCGTAGCTAAGGGTGCTAACAGCGCTAGCAGTGAAAACAATGCCAACAGTGCTGACGGAGCTAACAGTATTAATCCGGGGGGAACCAGAGGGTGGGTGCTACGCCTACGCAACAACATCGTTGGTCGGGACTTCCGTACTTAAGTTACAGCACTTCTGGAGTTATTTTAACCCAAACCACGATCTTTTCCTAAAGCTAACTAAGTCGTTTTTGTCGCGTAACTTCGGTACTCACGTTATGCCACTTTCTGTGTTATTTTTACCCATTGACACAAATTGACACGTGAGCGTCACGAAAAAAAAGGGAAATTCGTATCTATGTACACGAATCAATTAGATTAAATTTCGTGTCTTTTTCAAGAACTGCTGTGCATGCACGAACATGTACTAAAAGGCACGCAAAGCCGGCCCGGCGATGTAAACAAAGCACAGAGAAGCTCTGATTACAACACACACAGAGGAAGAGTGACTTTATTCTCTGCTCAGGTAGACATTACTCCTCTATATCTTTACATAGCAAATAGTTGTTTGATGCTATTAATGCTCTGGATATCAAATAGAGCACCTTTAATTCTTTTATATGTCCTGCCGTAAACAATCCTAACTCCAGACTGAACCATTTTAGTCTTTCTTGTTAAAGCAATCAAATTATGGTCACAGCTGATGTATGTTAATGAAAATATGATCAATACAGGCTGAAGTACTAACATCATCCATGGTTGTAAAAAGTCTTGAAGGTTGAGTCACAACCTGGATAAGCTCACAAACATCCGTCATAGAAATCAACTTCTTATGTAATGGACAATTTTTACCACCAAGAAGAAAGATATCCTCCTTTACTTAAGTAAAAGTAACAATACCACACTATAAATAGACGTATTAGCAACAAAAGTACGTCATCATGCAGAATGATTACAACTGGATCATTATTAATGATGTATTCATATGAGAGCTCATTTGAACTATTTCTCATCATGTTGTGTAGTTTAATCTATGATGCTGTGCTCCCAGTAGACCACATACACACCAAAAACTGTCAATGACTGCACTATACTGTACACCAACTGTCTATCAATACTACTCAGGTGCAACTTCAATTCATACTGTGCAATACCTTCAGGTGGAATTTCATTCTCACTGTGCAATATCATATTTCCACCTGTGCAATTGTGTTAATAGTCTGTTTATTGTCAATACTGTATATATTGTTCAAATTTTTTAATATTCCCCTTGTTTATATTATTTCTATTTTTATATTTCCTTCTATTTAAATTGTTCATATTTTATATGCCTGTCTACTTCTGTTTTGGTTTTTGCACTGTGTTGTATCTTGATTTTTGTTTTTACCAATGCTTCTTGTTTCTGCACTATCCCCTTTGCTGCTGTACACTGCAAATTTCCCCACTGTGGGACTAATAAAGGAATATCTTATCTTATGATAATACGATAAATATAATTAAATGGTCATATGTTTTGTGTGTATAATCTTAATTTAAGTTACTAATAACTACAGCTGTCAAATGCATACTGTGGAGTAAAGAGTAGAATAGTTCCCTCTGAAATGTAGTGAAGTATAAAGTGAGTAATGTACTTATTATGTTCCACCACCGCTCTTCACATACTTTTAATGTTAAACTTTTCTAGGCCTTTCTCTCTAAAAAAAGGTATTATATAATGTGTATATCTTAAGTGCCCTCATGTTTATGGCATGCAGATCAATTTAAATTCACTTTAGGTCTTTCAATTTGAAAGGGATAGCCTTGGACTATTCAGACCTTCATTAAATGGAGAAGTTATTGCTGCCAGCCTATAGAGCGAGCGCGGGACCCAGGTCGGTCTGGAGGGTTTGGTGTTAACGGGGTTAGTGATGGCTCGTTGGTTTCTAAAGGACTCCTGCTGGTACTGTACACAGACATGACAACTCAGCTTTAGTCTGGTCTCCTTTAATTGGCAAGTTTAACGGGAGCACTCACACACACAGATACCAGCACACAAACACACACGCTTTCTTGAATTTCTATCCTTGCGAGGGCCTTCCATATAGTCCCTTATAACAAATTGAATGTAGCCTGTAGTTATTCCACTTTTACAAAACTGTACCCACGCTCTATACGCTCAAGTTTGGCTTATGCTTGTGTTTGGGGTTGAAAAATTAGCTTTTGAAAGAATTTATAACAGATGAAGAAGACTGTTTCTTGCAGGGGATACAACAGTTTGCACCCATTAAGGGTGACATGAGGTGGTAGCCTGGTGTGTTTATAAGTTCCACTGGAAAAGGTTGATAGAGGAAACTGCAAATTTCCCCGCTGTGGGACTAATAAAGGATTATCTCATTTTATCTTAGATGCATGAAAGCAGGCTTGCTAAGGGAATAGGACATTTTTTTGTGGGATAAAGAAACTAATGGACCATCGGTGATACTAGATGATTTGACTATGCTTATAACGAGATTTGGGGAAAAAAACATATATTTTCGAGAATTTGAAAGAAAATTTGCTTTTGGTATTTGGACTTAACCAAAATATCACACCTTTTGATTGTAAATGTGAAGTATAATTTTCACATACTTCCTTAAAAAGACAAAATTACAACAAATTAGATTTGAAATATTGCTGATTACCAAGTTATCCTGATAACATTACTGAGTAAAGTCAGAACAGTTCTTCCCTCAATTCATGCAATTTTGAGAAAGTATTGGGACATCCAGGTAATTAATTAATTTTATATATATATATATATATATATATATACATAATAATTAATTAGGTATTAATTAATCTTCATGAGACTAGAATCTGGTAAACAGGGTCTATAAACATACAGTGGAGTGCCCTGTCTTGTAGTTAAACCCATGATTTGTATGTTGCTGGTGCTGATGTTTGTTATAAAACAAAGTTCCATACAGACATTATCTTAAAAGGTGCAGTGTGTAGGATTTGGCGCCATTGAAACTAGCGGTGAGGTTGCAGATTGCAACCAACTGAAACTCCTCCTGTGTGCCAAGCATGTAGGAGAACTACGGTGGAAGATGCGAATGGCTCTATCTAGAGCCAGTGTTTGGTTTGTCCGTTCTGGGCTACTGTAGAAACATGGCAGCCAGCTTTGTGAAGAGGACCCGCTCCATATGTAGATATAAACGGCTAATTCTAAGGTAACGAAAACACGATTCTTATTTTCAGTTGATTATACACTAAAGAAAACATCTTATTAATTTAATTACATAATATTATATTCCATTTCTGCCAATAGCTCCCTCTAAATGCTACACAATGGACCTTTAAGCTCAACCAAGGCATATAACCTAAAACCAACATTAACCATTGCTTTCATCCTTCCTTGCATGATTCTAATCCTAATTTTAATCTTTTAAACAAATCCAGATACTGACTTCAGTAATAATAAATTTGTCCTTTACCTTAATCTGAAACTCAGAGTCAGAATATCATTAGAGATTTTCATTGGAACAATAATTACAAACTACACCAGCTCTGTCAGCCTTAAAGAGTAAGCCTTCAGACTTAATTCTGCACAGTCATTTCTCTCCACCTGCTACATGATTTTGACAAATGGATTTCAAGAGTGAGAGTGAGGGAGGTGGTAAGTCTGTGTTGGTGGGAAGAGTAATTGTCCTGGTCATTTTGTGTTGTAGATGTTTGTTTTCCTTCTGTTTTTTAACCAAATGATCTTAGGACAATTAGTCTTGAACGTTGCTCCAACCTAATCTCGGTTCCATATTTTAACGACGAAGGATGGATAAGATAGATAGATAGATAGATAGATAGATAGATAGATAGATAGATAGATAGATAGATAGATAGATAGATAGATAGATAGATAGATAGTAACTTTATTGATCCCGAGGGAAATTCAAGAAACTGGATTGGGATAAAGGTGACACAAACAGAACTTTGCTAAAATGCTGACAATATGACCACCATCGTTGTTGTTTTTTATCAAAACACAAAAAGAACAATTTACAGCTCAAAAATGTGTTTCGTTAATGATATGCTTTTTAGGCACCAAGAGTTTCAGACTCTGTTACGAGTCTAAATCTGAATGTTTTTCAGTAAACCGTCTTTGTCACTCATAGCGGCTTATGGTCCACTTCAGCAAACATGAGGTGCCACACGGATCAGTTCTTTTCTAATTTTAGATACATCCCCCTGGGCTATATAGTTGTTGTTCCATCTTTATTCCTGGGTTTGTTTCTTTATTTTATATCATTTATATCAGCTTTGAAGACTCTTACAAAGTGTAATTTGTAAACACCTTGTTTAAAGACACAGTGAAATGAAAATTTGAAATCCTGTGCCCCTGTGTTGACCTCATTTATCTTTTGTTGCTTGCTAAATATGTGTCAAAAAACATCATATAAAAATCCTTAAAAAGTAAAAATATTTTTGTTTACTCATCTTGAATTTGGGGGCAGTTACATAAATGTATCCAATTAAATATGATTTGGAGCAACTAGCTAACCATAACGATCCTACAAAACCGCATATTACCATTAGCTAGTGGGTAGTTAGCAGAGCAATATCTTAGGAGGTGTGTGTTTGGATTTCATCTGGTGAAAACTTTGCTTACATTTCCAAAGAATGTGGTGTATAGCGCAGTAATCGCTAAGCCACGCCCACGTTTAGGCAATCCAATCACATATTGAGGACTTGATTTAAATCCCCTTCTAACTTATATCCCATCCACATGTTCTGTTTCACTAGAAATATGTCACATGATTGCAGTTTAAGACCCTCTAACCACCTTTGTTTCATTGTGACTTCAAATTTTATGCAGATGATGCTCTCCTTAACACCTGATTTTGAAATTATACCATCTGGTCTTCAAAACTCCAAAAGCAGATGGAACAACAGCTCGGTGGTTGGTTAGCTGAGTGAAGAAGAAGAAGAAGAAGAAGAAGAAGAAGAAGAGGTTAGAAAACATAGTTCTATTACTTTGAAATGAGAAATACTAGTACATCAAAATCAGAGTAAAGTTGTTCAAAAGAATGACAGAGGCATTTCTGCCATTTCAGGCTTTCAGGTTTACTTTAAAATCATCAGGATGACATACAAGAGTTAGGAACCGTTAAATTATATCAGGTGTGCTAGCTAATTGTGCACATAAAATTAAGTAATGAAGAAGAAGATTAACCACCATCAAGGATGGGTTTATACCTGATAGCTCCATAAGGGCTAGAATGTCCCAGTATTTGCTCTAATATTTGATTTTGGTTAGGTTATATATTGCCCATAAATTATTCTGCTTTTCATGAGTTTTCACCAATTTTGTTCCACATGAAAAAGAGGTTCAGTAATAGACAACAAGTATTTGGCAAAATAAGTATATATGTCTCTTAGGATTTGGTTTATTCTGCATGGTTTGTTTATTTATTTATTGGATTTATGTATTTGAAACTTTGTTTTTGAAACTTTGTTTCCTGCAACCTTAAGTGATTCTAAAGCATAGGTCACAAATGAATAGGCAGGTATACATAGATAAATCATTGCAGGTCTGAAGGTACTATATAGAATTTAAGTTTTGGGGAGATTTTTCTCTATTTTTTTAAACATCATTGTTAATTTTCACCAAAGAAACCACTCAACATCCAGTCTGAAAGATGCAGGTTTCAACCCCTGCAGCAGTCTCAGTCTTCCTGAAGTGTCCCTGAGCAAGACATCAAAATCCTGCTGTCCAATATCATTTAGTGAAGGACCTGTCATGTCAAACTGATAAACACATCTATTTACAAGTTTTCTGGCTCTCTGGGGGGCTAAGCATGAAGTCCATTGTTAAGTGTTGAATTGAGAAATCTTGTGATTTGAGCCTTTTTCTCGCCCCAGCAGTATTATTGAAATGAAGATAAATTGCAGCCAGTCCCAGAGACATTTTCTTCGAAAGAAACAAAGCCAAATGAACACCGAAGATGTATAAAATGTGTTTTGTTCATCAGAGGGAGGGAGGGAGAAAGGACTCCACTCAGCGAGCTCTGAATGCTGCATTTCATGCCGCAACAATTATGCTGAAAGGTCAAGTATTACAGCATCTTGTGCTCCGCTTTGCATGCAAAGTATTTCAGCTCACAAATGACCCTCGTTTGCGCTCTTTTAACAATGGCTTGAAGAACCAGATAAACGTAGGACAATTAAAGATTTTTGCTGCTAGCTGACAATAACGTTTACCAAAGGGGGTGATTGCAGTTGCTGAGTAATTGTCCTATTTGTGATGCACATGAATGCTTTGGCCTGCTGCAGTGAAATGTTTAGGAACTTAAGAAAGAGCAACGAGAGCGGCTTTGCTTTAAAATTCTTGGTCTTTTGATTCTTGGTCATTACGCCATAAAATACAGAGGACCATCACTTCTTTCTCCTGTCTATCAAAACCTGTCCATCACTGTCAGTATTTAAGTTTAATATGAAAAAACACCTGTGCCATAATGTGCTCAGTATGTGTGTTTATATGTTATGTGTTTATGTTTGTTTGATTTATTATTACTATTACTATTTCTACTATTATATATACTATTTTGTATTATTTTTATATCTCATTATGTTAAGGTAACAAATATCTATTGTAATATGATAAATTGTAAAACCTAGAGGAGAGCTTTTACTGTAAGCTCTTTGGGGTTAGGCTTACACTGCAAAAATATCCATACTTTTATGTTGTTTGTTGTTATATACTTTTTAATCACTTCCTTTGTGCTAATAAACTAAAATAAAAATAACTAAACTAAAACTAAAGGAGAAAAATTATTATTTTTATATTATCTAAACAATGTTATTATGAGACTGCATGGGGAAAACTGTTCTGTAGAGTTTCTGGTTATGATTAAAAAAGTGTTGGATTTTTCTTAGATTAACTCAAATCAAATTATTATCAGACTAACACATTATATGTATACATATTTTAGTTAACAGTGCTCGACTTTGTGCTGATTTTCTATTTACATCTATTTCAGCACCGTGGACAGCACCTTAGTCCCCTCTTACATATTTAACAGAAAAAAATAACAAAATAGAAAAAAAAATTACATGATTTAAAACGGTAAAAAGACACTCTAAAATTCACGGCTAACAGTTTTATTTTTTATTATTATTATTATTTTTAATTTAAGATTTGTAAGGGGCTTCTACTTAGCACAGTGTAAATACCACTAAGCCCAAGTCTGCCTGATATCCTCATATATTCATCAATAGGAATATATGTCAGAAAAATAAAAATTGCATTTCTTGTATTACATATATATATATATCTATGTAATACAAGAAATGCAATTTTTATTTTTATATATATATATATATTCCCAAGTGTATCAATTCAGTCCTACCCATTTAAGTTTGAGATCTGTGACCCAATTATTGGTTCTGCACACACGTAACACTGCAAAAATATCCATCCTCGAATAATTTAAAATATGCATTATCTTGAGAATGGGTCATTTAACCTACTTGATTTGTATACTGACTCCCCCAAACTGCACTATAGATATTCACACCCAATTTTAGAATAATTCCCTGAAAAAAAGCAAACCTACAATTCATCATTTTCGTTAAGAAAAAATACAATTTTTACAAATGAAAACACGACTTAATGAAGGTTATTTGTTAAAACTGACATTTTTAGAGTGTAGTTTGCAAAATTCGTCAATTAAAAATGGAATTTAATTCTTTAAAACGATATCATGTGCTTTGCTTTCACTTGTCAATGCAATTTATTGCAGCCTCAATTTTAAGACGCACACACGTTTGATATCCTCATGATAAATTCAGTCTTAACAGTATACACGAAACAGGATTTCTGGATGCTACACATGCACCCAAAAGTGAAAGTGAAGCTAAACAGGCGAATAAAATTCAACAGCTAGTCACTAACTCAAATATGATTACCTTGAGATTAGGCACTAATTGCTTGGGGTTGATGGAGACCGGCCCACCATAAAGCCAGGAGGACTTGGGGAGTTGCTCTGTGGGTTTCTACAAGAGAGAACGATGAGAGCACACACGCTTCCAACAAGTCATTCTCAACAGCTACAAGCTGCACACAAAGACCACACACCGCGCCAAAGACATGGTAATGTAATCCCAAAGTTCTCACTTCTCTCCCGAACAAAACCAGCTCTGCAAAATACCTAATAGGAGATAGTTTCTGATGCTGCTAAGATTTAACTTAAAAGTATCCAAAAGGGCTTTTTGGGGGGGGATTGCCTGGTCGCCTAAAACTGCTGCAGCCTTAAAGTGATACACAAGAATTAGAGAAGTTTCCTATTTTGGTGAGAAATCACATTTTCTTAATAATATTTGTGCAAAACCTACTTTTTTTGTCCGAAAATAAAATCTAGTGTCGCCAGAGGCAATTCACTCCAATAAAAATGAATTCACATGCTTACAGGCTACAATATATGAGCCAAAATGTGCTGCTGAGTCAAAGCCATAACACCAAACCTCTAAAATATTTTTTCAAAAGAGGAACACATATTCAAAGGTTGCATTGACACCAAAATAAGGATAACCAGCAGTAGGTCATATATAAATTTACAACATAATATATCATAGTTATGGATGAAAATGCCAGAAAACAGACGGGATATGAGCAATAAAAAATATAAAAAATCAGTGATTCCACATAAAAGGCAGGAATTAGAAGGGAAAACATGAGTCAGGTGCAAACTAGGCCTAGGGTTAATGCAGCTGTGTTATGCTGTGCTATGTGATCGATTATCGACGGCACTTTTGGACAGCAGCCTACACCCTATATTAGCCTATTTGTAGGCATTTTTGCGACTTATTATTTGGAAAAAATAATAATAGGCCAAGCAGTTGAATAGTTAGACGATGGGTCAGCCGATTGAGGGATGTTTCTGTTCTCATTTTTAACCTGAATTACGAACTCCAAAAAACAAGTCGTTTTGGTGAAATCTAAAATAAAGAAGATGCAGGGTCAGAAAGGCCACCTCGCCTACGAATAGCTACGCGTTTACAATGTACAGAAATTATAATTGATCTCAAAACAACCGATAACCATCCAGGAATCTTTATATTGTCAAAATGTGCGTCGTTAAATGAAACTATAAAAGCATTTTTTTGGGACATTAAGAGAAAACATTTAGGCTTGAAAATAAAAAAATAAAAAATAAATAAAATATTAATTAATTCAAGTTTGTCAAGTTCATGCTCTTTGTTAAATTATAGCTATAGGACCTGTGACAAACTTATTATCACCCGTAAACGAAAATCACCTGTCATTACTTCAGTCGCTTAGCAACCACACTGTTTACTGTTAATACCTATAGCGCTATTAGGTAGCGGGAGAATAGTTCCTAATGATTATTATAGCTTTTATTTACAGAGCCTACAATTTAAAATAATAATAATAATAAATACCGGTTGTGGTGTGCATTATTGTGGCCGTTAAAAAACATGTGGAAGTATCTAAAATACAGTCTAATGTTTAAAGGAAATGTTTGTGCTGGTTTGTTATTGACACCGCGGGCACAAACAGCCTTTCTCCGTTTCCTGATTGATTATTGATAAAGCAGCTGATAGCTGCGCGGCCTCGCGGGTTATTTGAGAAGAATAGCGCGCTGTTTGGTCAGGGATTTCATCGATAAGCTGTTCTTTGAGCTGCGCTTGTGTTTGATGTTGGGAGCCGACAGACCTCACCTTTCTGACTCACACAGTCAAACACACGGAAAGAGAAAAGTAAAACGCTCATAAAGGCTCCGTTTACTCTGCAGGGCATGCTGGTGTGAGCTGCAGCCTGCAACGATAAGACTGAGAATAAAACAGGAAAATAGGCTCCAGTATTTAATTATCATGTCAAAAAAGAGTGTTGATATAGTATTTGTTTGCCAAAAATGAACCTATGTGGCGACACAATCAGCCCAAGAATCAATAAAGATTCCTTAAAAAACAACAAATAAACACCCATAACAGACACAGCAAATAATAATCTTATTATTATTTGCTTGATGAAGGAAAAAATTGAGAGTGCTGCACTGAAATGTTGAAGTAAAAGTAAAAAAAAAAAAAAGAAATAGAATCGTAATAATAGGCCTAATAATGATAATTTAATTTAATAATAATACATTTTTACTCTACTGATTTTTCCCTAAAATGTTTCCGCCATTTAACACCGCATATGTTGACATATTTCACACAATAACCGTCTTGTTTCCATAATTTATTAATAGGACTGTTTTGTAGTAAGTCAAATATCTATATAAGTTACAAAGAAATAAAACGTACAAATACCAATGAAACGACAACAAACCGGCAATAGCGTCAAAAACTTTGTACAACAGATAGCTAAAATTCAAACCTTTTACAGAAATATACACGCTAGATCTACGGCTTACATTAAATTCTATTATAAATCAGAGTGTGTTTGTGAGGGGGGATTTAACAGCACCCATATACAGCAGTTTCCCAAACTACTGCGGCCTATATGACTGCTGATTCTTCTTTTGTCTCAATATAATTTACATAAATAAATCCCAAGACTTCCGCAGTTTCTGGTCAAAAATGTCTTTTCCCTCCTTTCTTCCATATAAGTCACACTTCCTTCCAAAAGGTGAAAATTCAAGAAGAGCTGCACCGATTTGGTTCTTGTTCAGTTGCACATTTACAGTAAAACTTGTCGAGTCTTGAAAGAAAAAATGTCTTTTTTTTCTTTAAATTGGTTTAAATGATAGCCGGCGCCTCTTGTCACCACGTCCTGCCGTATAACAGGGCTGAGCACTGCAGGGCCGAGCCGTACTCTGCGCCGGGGGAGTTGAGGTGAGAGAGGCCGGCCACTTGGCTCTGCAGGGACGGCGGACTGGAGGAGTGCGGCGCCAAATCTGGAGAGTGACCTGTGCTTCCCACCTGCTGGCTCTGATGCTGCCCGAGCACGGACGTGTTGTTGGACATGATCATGACGTTGCCCCCTTGCTGGTGGAGGGTCTGCGCGGAGGATGTGGGCGTGTGGCCGCTGCCTTGGCACGGCTTCCCGTCCTTCACCAGCACCGGCACGGCCACCCTCCGCGGGGACTGTTGCTGCTGCTGCTGGCAGGAGCCGCTGTCCTGCTGCATCTGCTGCTGGGACACTTTGTCTTTCGCCTGCCTCTTCATCTTATACCGGTGGTTCTGAAACCAGATTTTCACCTGGGTCGGGGTGAGGTGAATCATACTTGCCAGGTGTTCCCTCTCCGGCGCCGACAGGTATTTCTGCTGCTTAAAGCGTCGCTCCAGCTCGTAGACCTGCGCCTGGGAGAACAGCACCCGTCGCTTTCTCCTCGGGGTGCTGGACAGAGAGCCCATGCCTTTACCCACGTCTGCCAGAGAGCTGAGGCTGCCCATGCTGCCCATGTTCATGCCCGACGACGAGCCCATGAAGCGAGAAACTGAGGGGGAAAAAAACATATTAATTCATACAATAAAATGGCTGATTTTACTTGCAACAAGTGGTACACGATACACAAAATAATTCTGTATTTATGCGTAAAAACTCATAGAAAAATGGCTTTTTTAAATGGATGAAATTATGGGTTATGATTTGGCATCCAAGCAATTTCAACCCTGGTATTCATTTTCTTGACTCAACATAGTCTGCATTTAAAAGCAGCTGCGTAAAAATAAAAATAAAATACTTCCTAAAGAGGCAGGTGCTCTCTAATGCGTATCAAAGTCCATTTCATTAATAGACAACATTAATAAAATGTACCAACTAAATCTCTGAGCACAAAATGCAGCAATATCTCCTGTCTGACAGCAGATTATTATTGGATTAATATGAGAAAGTACACAACATTAAATGGGGACATTTTCGGCACGAATGCTCCTTATGTTTAGACTGTTTCCAGATGTTGCACGCCGTGGATGAACTGCATAATTTGCTTTATCTTTGCCATCCTTAAAAATAAAATTAAACCCTAGCTGGTGAAATATGAAATGGTATGGAGAGTGCGCGCCATGGCGCGCAAATACGCACAGGTAACAGAAACTATATGCGCTAAAATACAGTATAAACACGAAGCATGCACATTAAACGGGTTCTCAGCATTATCTCAACACAACTCAAAGCAAAGTACAGGTGCAGGCTACTCACTGGTGGAGAAGCGCGGGTCCGGGTTGGCTCCGTACCAGCCGGTGGCCGTGGTGCTGCCCCTCATGCCGTCCTGGTACGACGGCAGGTCGCCCATGTTGCCCAGGTTGCCGTTACAGTAGCCCCCCATGGCCGTGTGGGACAGCTGAGAAACACCTGCCGCAGTCATGTGGTAAGCCGCAGACACAGTCCCATTATGGCCCATGTGGTGCTGTTGCATCGCCGCCTGAGAGACCTGCGGCTGCCGGTACGAAGTGAGAGGTGCCCCCAAGTTGTTATTCTCCATACTTACTTTCTTATAGCTCTCCTCAAGGGGACTCAAGATATCGGAAACAGAAAAAGGAGTCGTATGCTTAGGGCTCATCGACATTGTTCTGGGGCTGGAGAGGGAGAAATTAGAAGGCAAGGCAATCTCTCCTTCTCTTTTTTTTTTTTTTTTGGCCAAAGCCCCTCTGGTTCCTGTTGTCTCAACGTCGATCCTGGTAGATGAACACGTAGGAGAGCGCCTCAAGTCCGCCTTAATTGGATTGAGTGGGAGCTCGGTGCTGGCTTTGGTTTGTTTTAGCTGGGTGCCAGGTTTAAGGCTACCATCAGAGGCGGGGCATCGGCAACAATACAAAACAGCTCTAGCCTCCTTTCGCCGAGCGTAATTTCACTTACAAGACATGTGCTCCCCTCCCACTAACAATAACATAAGCGCTGTGCATGATCATAAATGCTCGTCCCGGCTGCTGCAGCGGTGTCCGGGCTCCTGCAGCTGCTGCTGCGTTTGGAGTTTGTGACTTGTTGCTGTCGCTGATAAACACACCGCTGCACCTTGGGACCGCACTGACCACAATACACTTTATTAACTGTAGTGATGTTTACGAGGGCCTCTTGATGAAAGGAGGCCTATATGGACTTGAGAGTTGGAGAACCACTCCTCAGTTGAACTACTGACTTTTAATGGCCATGAGAGGCCTCCAGTGATTGCAGGATTGTTTGTGTTATGCCTTATCGTACTCAGACATGCAAAAGTGCACTTGCGGGGAGGGAAATTGACTGATACTGATAAGTAAATAAATACACATCCGCGTGTTAAGTGGCTGCGTAAATGATTAACCCCCCTCGTTTTTTTTCTTTTGATATCATTGGACGCAAGCAGCGTGTTACCTAAATTCAGATGCACACACACTCGTCGAAAAAGACCCAGTGAAAAAAAACAAAAAAACAAAAACAAAATAGAGTCTGGAGCAGGAGAGGCTCTCATGTGAAGTTAACGGCGTTCAAGTACTCTCCTGCAGCACAACGCCAGGTAGCCCTCAGTAGCATCTTGCCTTAATGCTCAAGGAGCCATAACAGTTTAACTCAATCATATCTCATTTCTAAAATTTTACGCGTGAAGCACAAGAAAAGATTTTGGCTTCATCCAACCAGCCTTGAAGTCAAGAAATGGGGTTCTGTGCGCATTGCGTCAGGGCCAAAGTCCACTTTTACGCAAAGATTTTAGGTGACTTTTTTCACCCCAAAATAAGGAGTTAAAAAAAATTTTAAACCAAAAATTTGTAAATTACTCTATAATATATTATTATTATTATTATTATTATTATTATTATTATTATTATTATTATTATATTCAAATAATTATTGTAATGTTAGTACTATTACTAGTTTTTCTTCCTTTTAAAGATGTGCGTAAGCTTATTCTACTAATGAGTAATAGCATATTATTTTACATGTTTGTCAATATTTCAATGTAAAGTAGTAGCTTAAAGTATAAATCATTATTCAGCTACCAGTTTATCCTGTCTGCTGCTTTTTAGGTAGAAAATTATTAACATTAACGACATTAGAAAATAAGCAATGAAAAATTAAAATTGATACCTAACTTACACAATCTGTGGATATCAGGATCATACCGGAACTGAACCTGTAATTACTGTAAAAAAATAATAAAGACAATTATTTTTATTATTATTAATAGATTTCGGTTTTGTAAAGGTCTTGCCGGCTGGTCTACCGTCAGTCTTCTTGCAGCAGCAGCAGCAGCAGCTCCTAACAGAAGAACCCTGCAGGTTGAGCCGATATCTCCTTATAAGAATTAAAGAAACACAGCGTCTTCTGGTGGCAGACATAATAATGTGTAATATTATGATCGGATTTATTCCACCAAGACTCTAAACCTGTTTCTTGTTTGATTTCTAAAATAAAACTGTAATTTTTATAAATAAATTGTATTGTATTTTTTGTTTAAACTCAAATTAATGCTGGTGCACCGTCAGCAACAAGCTGTCAAACTGCAGCCAGGCTCAGCAGCAGAGTAAAGTCTAATTACTGCTCTGACATGCAGATCAGTGACAGTTTGTGACGCTTTTCACCAGCACAGTTCTGTATTTTACCGGCTTCTGGCTGCAGATTTCACGGCTGCCGGCATGTTATAGCTGGATCATCTGTGCACTTTTTGCAGCACTGCATAGAGAAGGTGCACTGGTCCAATTTAGAGACACTATACACATAACAACAACCCCTATCCTTACACTCATCTTTAATGAAGCAATATTATCATATAGTCCGAGGCTAAATATTACAGTTAAAATAAATTGTTTGGATGTTAGCCGAGGTGCAGGCGCGTAATTCGCAGGCCATATAATCGCAGCAATTAAAATTACAGCATGTTTCTGCATCCAAAGGTAGATCTCGCTCATGTCTGCCTTAATTACGGAATTTCGCAAGACATTCTTAATCATCTAAATCAGTACCTTTCCCCTGTTCTGGCACCCGGCTATTACGGCCAATTAGCGGTAATTAGTCCAAATGTTCAGGCTAATTCCTCAGAATAATGAGGAGACTTTGAAGTGGCGGGTATGAGGCTGCTGCGAGCTTTTGTTATCGAGGCTCCACGGTGCTGTTTATGAACTGATTGGGGAGGCTAGAATCCAGAAGACAACTTCAGACGGGGAAACACAAGTTTGTGCAATGAAAACTAAAAATAAAGTTACTTACTGTTAGTATTTAGGCATAAAAACAATACTGATACAATAGTTAATACAATAGTTTCTTATAAAAAAGGTAAAACAATAATAGTTTCTTATGAAAAGGTACAAAATTCACTGCAAATGTTTATGTCCACATGAAAATGTCAACACTGGAGAGCGAAAATATCATTAAATGCACCTCGATTATGAAAGAATCTATCTCTCGAGTGTAAAAATATCTCTTTATACCCGCCAATGAAACACAAAGTGATCTCAAAAAGTTAGATGAAAAATAACCACACAGGTATCTCCATTGCACATATCTCCATGGGTATATAAAATAATAAATTATAGATTTAATTATGTTACATTTGGGCTACTCTGTATTCAAAAACCATAATAACCAACACTTGGGGTCCACTTTCATAGAAATAATTATGCTAAATGCCTCCAAACCTGCATGGTATCCTGCATCCTAAAACAGACCCTATTATATCTAATTTTAACAGATTAAATTTAACAATGACCTCCTCTTGCTCTTACAGTATTGGTTCCCCTTAGGATTTTTATTTTTTTACTTAAAACTTTTTTCTGACTTTTTCCTGTTTTCTAACGTGACAACCCTTACAACTATACCAGGAAATGAGCTGCAGAAAAAAAAAGAGACGCTGAGAAGGAGGTGAAAAAAAAGAAAGAAAAGCTTCACCATCACATATAAACCTTGCAGTGTGGACTACAGGTCAGATTGATTAGTCTAATAATAAACCATCAGTTATCCAGTCAGCTCACATTTGAGAGGGGTGACAATGTGAAGATTTATGGTGCAGACATTTTAAAATATAAATATTCAGCTGTTTCTGTGACCCTCCAACACAGCAAACTGTACATCATAAAGGGAAATAAGAACTGGACTCATTAGACTTGAGAGCAAATACTGACGCATTACGTCACGCCAAGCAGCTACACGTCACTACGAGCGGCCATGTATCTGCGCCCAATCAGCAGCAGCATAGTAGTGTGGGGTTCAAAGAGTAGGATAAAGTATGGTGGGGTGTTTTTTTTGGTGAAGCACGCCCCCTAGTGGATCACCGGCTGACTTCATCCAGAGAACTACAACACACCGTTTGGTCTCATTTACTGCAGGAAGAGAGGAACCATTCAATGTGTTACTGCGCCATCTAGTGGACAGTTGGAGACCTGATAACATTAAAGTATTATCTGAAGATAAGAAAGATGTCAGTATGTCAATTAAAAGGTTAAATATTAGATTTCTGAAAGCTGTAGGCTAACAAATACATTTTATATATCATGCATTATATTATATTTGATATTCTGCTATATCTCTGCATTAATCTAAAGATTATATTGTAGCCTATATAATATATTTCACCTTGTACTGTATCTTATATCTCATACTATATTGTTCTGCATTATATGTTACTATGTTACACAGTTTTATTACATTATATACTATATTATATTTCTACTATATTTCTATATTAATGGATAAACACTAACTCTCATATTATAGGAGTCTGGTGTACGATGTTGCTGACTTTGCTGCTACTAATCACATCACACGAGTGTCACTTTTGCCCTCTACTTTTGACTTAAATTGCTCTTGTATAGTTTCTATTTTTACTTCTATTCTTATTTTAGTTGTATATACCTCTTATTATTTATCTCTGTCCTTGTGCTAGGGTTAGGGGACTGTAACTTTACAAATGAGAAGTATTTTTTATATGTAGACTAAATATGTTTTGATGCCATTAAAGCCATTCATTCATTTTCAAATTTAAACCATTTATTAGCTACACCTTTGACCTTTGAAAACATAAACAAAAACTCCCAAAGTTCTTAACAGACGCCATCTTCATTTAATAGCTAAATGTGTTTCCCATTCCTCCAAAATATGTGATGTTACACAGCCTGAGTTGAGACTGAACAAAAGATAAAGTATTATATCTACACCTTTAACTTTATTGTTAAATACTAGTTACTTCTGGGGAACGAGTGTTTTTTCAGATCACTGCCATTAAAGGATAATCAATTAGGTCATTGATGTATGTAGCAGCTAACATATTCATAGATTTTGTCAATGAGACAGAAGAAGTTCATAAGCTTTTAAGACATTTTAACGAGGTAATTGAAAGTTTTTTGTAGAAAAGAACCCCACAAAATGATTAGTCAAAGTATTTTTATATGTATTCAAATGTGTATTTAAGAGTTTCCACATTTAGTCTGAGGTTTTTTAAAACAAGGTGTTGTCAGTTTTCTTATTAAAGCTGATAATGTTTTATTCTTTCTGATTCACTTACTGTAGTCAAGAATTGCAAATGTTTACCTTTATTAATAACTACTGTCTGCAGTGTGTAAAGCATCATGAACATCATGAAAAGTTCTTTTAACACGATTCCCAACTAACACTCACTGCAGAGGATCCCAACCTGGGAGCATGAGCCCTGAAGGGACACATGATCAATCTGAGGGGTTTTATGTTGATATTTTCTGATATTTGTCTGATATTTCACTGTTGAGATATCAGATACTTTTACCTCTTCTTTTGTCTAAAATGTCTCACAATGAAACACTAAAAGAAAAGAAAAAAACAGTTTGGTTGAGCTGCTCCCAACAACAACTATGCAAACTATGCAAACTGTGACTGTATGAGGAAGTAGAAAATTCTTTTTAAAGTGGTCACTACTAAAAAAGGTTGGGAAATGGCACACTGTATAAACATTTTTCACCTGTTCACAGACTTTTTCAATGCCACGGACCTCCCTGACATAATTTACTAGAAATAAATTAAAAAATCAAGAGAAATGCCAGATAAAAAGGGAAACATTACTAATCTTAAGGGACTTGTTGTTTCAGTTTTTCTTCCATGTTCCACAACACTTGCTTAACAGGATAGAGGACTATACATTTGTTCATGTTCATACAAAATATATCACTTATTCACTCTTAACCAAATTAACACCAGTTGCACCATTAAACAGCGGTCCACCGTCAACATTACCTTCATTGAGCTGCAGCAGTCAAATCAAAACAGTTGTATTCTGACTCTGAGTCTATAATATTGTTGTCAAAAATATTGAAGTATTGATACATAGATAGTACTAAATATTTGAAACCAGCTGCGCTTTCTGCTCTCTCTTTTCTCCAACTACAAATTGACACACACACTGCTATTTATCTTTTAATAAAAATCTGAAATTTTATGCCCACAATTTTTCCCCAAAATATCGTAAATTGTATTGAATATCGATATTTTTCAAGGTGTTGTATCGAAGTTAGAAATTCCATTATCGTGACAACACTAGTCAATAAAGTCAACCATGTCCTCTCTTCACCATGCTGTCATCACCTGCAGCACATAACTCAGTAAATCAAACTTAACTCCAACTTCAAAATAGTGCAGAGCTCACTCATACAGGCTTATACAAGTTAATACAATGGTAATTTAGTCATGATGTCAGTAGTGTACATGATATAACCAACAAAAAGCTGCAGTAGCTCTTCAAATAACGCAAATACCAAATAATTGTAGGGCTGCAACTAATTATTATTTACACTGTCGATTAATCTGTTGATTCTTTTCTTGATTAATCGATTAGTTGTTTTGTCTATAAAATGAAAAGAGAAAATGGTGAAAAATATCGATCAGTGTTTCCTAAAGCCCAAGATGACGTCCTCAAATGTCTTGTTTTGTCCACAACTCAAAGATATTCAGTTTACTGTCATAGAGGAGTAAAGAAACCATAACATATTTGCATTTAAGAAGCTGCAATCAGATAATTTTGGCTTAAATTTCTTAAAAAATTACTCAAACCGATTAATCAAACAGTTGACAACTAATCGATTAATCAATTAATCATTGCAGCTCTAAATAATTGTAAACTAAATACACTAAAATTATTCTCTTCTTGAAGCAACTTCTCATAAAGTTGCATATCAAATTTTAACTAAATGCAATTTTCTATTTCGGAAAGAGCCAATAATCAGGCAGTGATGCACAATGTCACCAGAGGATAAAAATGTTTGACAAGTAGCCAGTTTTTGAGTATATGAACTGCTATATTTTGTAAACTTTGCATACTGCCCATTTTTAGACAATCATACTGTGTGCGAACGGACAAACTATAACAAAGATTTCCAAGGCTAATATTTGGGAAATCTTTAGTGTTTGATATCTAACAGAAAAAAGCTTGAAGATAAATGATCTGTGCTAAAAATTTGAGAAATAGAATCAGTCGCTTTAACTCTGGGGATCAACAAGATCTGATATGCATTAAATGTTATCTGCAACAACTTAACAAAACTCCTCCTGTGGCCTAGTTTATATGGACCTTATAACTTTCCTAAACGGGCCCCCGGGGATGGCCAGTGAGTAAAACTATAGGATGGGCAGGCTAATACAAACCCATCCTTTTCAGACAATTCCTCTGACCAACTTAAAAAACCAATGGCAACCTCTAAAAGCCTGTCTTTGTCACCCTTAAACCCCAAGATGCTCTAAAACACCATTGTGCAGTTAAACCTCATAAATTTGTCGCAGGGACTGATTAAACATCACGGGAATTGAAACACTAAAGATTTTGTCTCGGTCCCTTTTGGACGGGGGACAATGGTCCATTCACGGGGAGACACGCAGACAAAAAGAGTGTTTAAGGGGAGATGCAGCGAGCTGAGGGGTTCGGCCAGTCCCCTCCATATGTGATACAAGGTGGCCCAGGCGAGGGGGACAAAGGACCAGGTGACAGGGACGATGGGCTGCAGGGTCACAGGACGAGCAAACAACATTATAGGGGGCGTGAAAGCAGAAGACCCCCCTCGGCACTGATGAAATACTGACATGATTTTAAACACCAAGGCAGATTTTTCACTGTGAAACATTTAAATGAGAGGACGGATAATTCAAAAAGTATTTTTAACTTTGAAAATATGGTCAATGGGCAGCTTTTTTCTAAATCTGAGCTCACTGGAGGTAATTTCACTATTGAGGATATTTAACAGCACAAATATCAAGACTTAATAGCGCTGTGAAATCTGCTGTGTCTTGTAATAATCAGCCAAAAAAACAATAAAAACTGTTATTTTTCTTGCATATTTTTGGCTATAAAACGCATTTTGCTCCTCAACTGCACCCGTTAAGTTATCCAGTAAAATATTGAGGATTACAGCTTCAACAAAGTTGATCATCCTCCTTTAATTCAGAGCCTGTTGCACCCCTAAAAATCATATTCTCTTCAAACCTACAGAACACAAACCAAGACCTCCATATAAAGACGTATTTATCCCACTTGCCTCAGAATAACAAAAGTTAATTGTATAAAAGTGAAAAGCAGCCCAGACGACAACAGGGTGCTGCGGTGAAAGAGGCTGTAATGTTTACTGGGTATTCTTATGCTTAACCAAATCCAGGCCTATTTAGAAGTGATGTTTGCTCAGCTTTTGGGTGCATAATTAGTTTTTTTTACATTGTAAAAGCCTCCGGGCTCCTGTCATGACCTGCTACATATTTTACATTCTACAAATTAAATAGATTTTACTGATTCAATTATGATTTTAAAAGCATTGAACACTTGGAGCCTTAATTGAATATATTTGGGAGAAGTTAAAAACAAAGAAACATGAAAAAAATAAACTGAATAATAAAAAAACAACAACCTCTAATTGATTTTTAAAAGAGTTGTTTGTGCAATTGTTTGTTTTCAGAATTGGATACACTTTTTGTGGGCTAACATGAAAAAGAAAGCACATTACACAGTAAAACTTATCATACAAAATATGAGAAACTTTTTATTAATAATTTCGTTCACAAAAAGAAACATTTTAAACCGTTAAAACCTTTAAAGAAAGTCACCTTAAAGACAACAAATAACATTATTTTTTCCTTCAAACATTCAGGCTTCTCTTCTAACACCGTTTAAAGCCTACTGCACCTTATTTAAAAGTTATTTATACAAATATTATGTTTCAACAGCTTCACATACAAATACATTATCTCACCGGATAATTAAAAATCTACACCAGTAAGCCTCATGTATGAGAAAATATTATCAGCATTTTAAAAAAATAGTAAAATATCAAAATAAAATGTGCAAAATATCCTTCGCTCTATATGAAAATCTAAATGTTTAATTGCTCGAAAATTTGCAAAACATTCAGAAAACATTTGATGCAATTCTAAATGAGTTTGTGCGTTGAAATGAGGCCTTCACTTTCACTTGAAGGAATTAAAGTGGAGCGAGTCGCTCCAAAAGTCTCTCCAGGCGAGTCTGGAGGCCACCGCGGTGGGAAAGTGCTGGTGGTACCGCGGAGGAAGAGCGACGGGGGACGGGTGCTGAAGAGACGGGTAGGCCAGGGGGAAGGGGACCGCTGGAGAAGGAGATAAACAACCGGCTCTCTCCGTGTCAAGTAAGCAGGTGTGAAAAGGTTTCCCATCCCGGACCAGGATCGGAACAACGACCCGGCGCAGCATCGGAGGCTGCGGTATCTCCAGGTCCTGCAGCGCTCCCTCTGCCCGGCCTCTCTTCATCTTGTAGCGGTGGTTCTGGAACCAGATCTTCACCTGGGTCGGGGTCAGGCTGAGGAGCCGGGCCAGCTGCTCCCTCTCCGGGCCGGACAGGTAGCGCTGCTGGCGGAAGCGCCTCTCCAGCTCCAGGGTCTGGGCCTTGGAGAACAGGACCCGGCGCTTCTTGCTCTTCTTGCTCTTGTCGGGCTCCGAATCCAGGGACGAGTCATCCGGCTTGGTGGAGTCGGGGGAGGCCTCGAGGCTACCTTCGTCAGAAGCTGCAAAATAAATAATGCAGGTTAGTCCAAATTCATATAGAAATAAGGTGAAATTACGCATTTTTTAGCCTCTCCACATGGACGTCATCTATCTATCTATCTATCTATACTAATTACTAATAATTTCAAAATAAAGCTTTTAAAGCTTTAAATAAATAAAGCTTTTAAAATAAAAACAATACATGCGCATATTACGCATACTTTTATATCTATCCATATCTAACTATCTAGATAAAGGTTCCTTATGAAAAAAAGCTACAAGCTGTTAAAATACAGAATATATATTTCTAAATTAGGATGGATGAATGATCTGTATGTACTCACATATGCAAGGGCTCCTGTCGCAGTCCATCCAGGAGCTGTAAGGAGAGCTGGAGGAGCAGGAGGAGTAGAGCGGGGAGGACCGCGGCGCTGCCTCCGCATCCTGCTCAGGCAGATCCAGGATGCTCCTGACGGAAAAACTAAACTTGGTCGGGGCAGCCATCGCGTCCGTGTGCGCAATCCTGGGTTTGTTTTGCGTAGAGAGTACGTTTATCCAAGGAGGAAAGAGAAAAAAACGCAGCGGATCCTCTCCACTTTACGCGCTGTCCAAACAGCAGCTCGGAAAACAGTGTGTGCGCTGGGCTCAGTGTTTACACAAACAGCACTCCGTAAGCTGCAAACACAAGCTTATAAAGCCTCCTCCTACTGCCGAGTACCTGATGGCTGGAGTGCTGTCCCCCAATGACGGTAGGTGCGGGAAAAAAATCCTTCAACAATGAACGAAGGAAACACTCGTCATCATTACAGATTCGTCCCGTATCGTCAAACTGTGGAACAGATAATGGTGATTGTTGGAGCTGAATCACGTCTTGGGTGGCAACTGACAACAGAGCTAGTCCCATCATCACACTCCCCCCTCCTCCTCCTCCTCCTCCCCCCTGTCCTCGCCCAAACAACGTGTCCAACATTTGCATACAAAGTGAGCAATTAGCGTGATGCCCGCGAGTTGGTTTAACTAATACGTCCATTAGAGGCGCATTAATTGCTGGCGGGAGAAGTTTTGACGTTTATGGATGGTGGAGGAAATGTCCGGAATGAGCAACAGGAAATTCTTTCTTTTTGAGTTTTCTGGATGATTTATGATGATGGGACACATTTTTAAAATGGCAAAACTTTACTTTAACATTTAATTTTTAAGGTTTTAAGGTTTCTAAGCAGAGATAAATGCTTTTTAATGTATTTATCAATAGCTATAACTCCTCCTGTGGGCACCCTAAGTGGGATATGCTGTATAAACACAAAAAATAAGTAAATAAAAAGAAAATATATGATATCATAGTAAAACACAGATGTGACAATACAAAATATGTCTTAATAGGTTATAAGTTATAATTGTACTTCATTTATTAAATGCGTATTTAAATGTAAAAAAATAAGGGTGTTAAAGCAAAGTATTACAAAAACATAATAATTGTATTGCAGATGCAAATTAAATGTACAATAAATACTTTTTATGCCTAATTTTAACCTCCAAGCATGCCTGATTCCGCTTCTGACAAATTGGAGGATTGACTGATGACAGGATTTTATTAATTGGTAATCAAGATAAATGATTGATGCTCCACAGAACTTAAAGGGAACACTGTGGCTTCTAATATATTATTTTTCCTGATTTTTATCTCTTTAATTTGATATTAAAACCTTCCGGCCGATCATTCTCTATCTAATCTGACGCCTACAGGCTGATGTCTGGGCTCATTTTGTTGCTCCACACATATAAAACGCATTAAATGCAAAGCGTGAATCCAGCCTTATGTCCCCCCCGTATGTGATATTGATATCGGCCCTCATCCACTTCAGCGAGGCGCATGAAGCCGGGAACAGAGTGCTGGTGGTGGACATGTCTCCCCAGTCGTCCTGGGTGGTCGGACGAGAGGGAACACAAATACATGCCAACCAGAGGAGGGGAACAAAAGGGGAAAATGTAGCCCCGCGTCCGAGACCCGTTGGAAGCATTTGTTCCAGTCAAGATTTTGCATTTGTTCAGTCCCGCAATAATGCCTGATTGACGCCCCGGCACAATGTCCTTTAAGTTAGCAGGATAAATCCGAGCTTGTTCCGTGTTGTCATGGTTTTGAATGGAGCTGAATGGGATCTGGGACACTATCTACTGCTCCGCGTCTACTGCCGCCAAGTCTATAGTCCGGAGCAATATTACATCTGTGATTCAGGACGAATTAAACTCCTTTTAGATTTTCAGAGTTCAACAAAGTCGATGACCTGTATTATCAACACCAAATGCTCCGGAATCAACATTTATCTCCCGTTTTACGCACATTACGCACAAGAGTTCCCTTAGAAAACAAACACTATAAAGCAATTTATAAGATTAAATTTGATATATGTAAAAACTGAGAGGACTGACTCCCTCTTCTAGTCTGTGTAAACAGCAGCCTCCCAGCGGTTGACAAACACCAGCGGATTACAGTAGCGCAGGTTTGCTGGAGTGGATAGTTTACAGAGGGCACTCGATTGGAGAGCAAAAACACGGAAAGGCAAAGAAAAGTCATGTCCAAAGAGCGGGAATTTCTCTGTCCACAATGACCCAACAGCCACTTAATCTATTTAACACCCGCAGGCTTCAGCCAGAGAGGGTCCTCTGCTGCTCCCAAGAGCTCTCCACTGCCAAATATTTACTCTTGTTGTTCAGCTCTCCATTCCCAATCCCTTCCTCAGCCAAATGGAGATTCTCCTCACATGGTTCTGGATTAAGCAGCTGAACTGACACTTTTAACATTTCACACCTCAATGAATATTTTGCAGATTGATCAACCACAAACATGTAACTCAACACTGAACCACATAAAGTGGTTTACTCCAGTGTTGAAATTATATATAAAATCTTTTATTTAATTAGTTATTTAATTAGTCTCCCTTCACTGCAAAATGTTGTTACTTCACTTGGATGTTTGAGCTTCACTGTGCTTAGTTTACTGTATAATGTAGGTATGCGCTCATGGTTTTCTTACATTATAATCTTTTATTACATTTAAATAATTATAATATGCACAGTTATTACATTATGAGTTGTTACAAGGGGAAAAGTGTATCTGTGCTCACCTTAAATCTGATTTTAAGACGTGTAGGTACGAGTATTACAACTAATTTGAAAGCCAATAGTGGTCCAATAAGTAAATTACACAAGTGGGATGAGGAGACTTGAAACCTCCAGTTCAAATACACTGTTCAGTGAAGGAGGAGACGGCGTGTTCCTAGAAGTTAAACTTTTGAAATGAAAATATTTGCGTATTCATAGATTCTGGATTTTTCAATGAGGAACAAAGACTAGATGTAATTTTAAGAATTTGAACAATGTAATTGAACTTGTAAAAACCACAAAATCAGGCACAAAGTATTATTCGAATCAGAGTACTGTATGTCTTCAAGCCACTGGAGTGGATCTTTAACAATGAGGCAAAGCATGACGCCCTGATTACATTTGGGATGTTCAGCTAACCAACGTCTATTAGATGTTCACTGAAGAATTTGCATGAACAATTCACCTTTTACGACATCATTCAATTAAATTCATATATATTTTTTAAAACTCCTCAAAACCCACTTACTGTATATGTCCTTGTTTTTCTAACATTATATTTGCACTTTTATAATAATAACATATATTTTTTGTTTGTATAGCACTTTTCAAGCAAGGAACACAACGTTCTTTCCAGTGCATGAAGACAGCATAAAAGAAAACACCACCATAAAAAAAGAGGGTTACATATAAACGACTACCTAAAAAAGGTAATCAACAATCAACAATAGGGGTATAAGAAAATATTGAAAATATTGAGTATCGCAATATTATGTTTTGTGATATTGTATCGATTCTCAAAAATGCTGTATTGATATTTAATTATTAGTTTACATGCAGAGATGAACTCAGTCAATACTTTATTTCATTTGCAAAGACATGCGCCCTCTCAGTGTATGTGCCCTCTAAAAGAAGTGCTATGATGCTGTATGTTACAGGGACTGAGATGAATGCAAATGCAGATCCCACTGTTCTGACAGCATAAAAAAGTAAACTATTTTTTAGTCAGATTTTATACATATGGTGGTGTGTTCTTTATACTATGACAGTTATTCAGTTACAATATATCGCCTTGCTTACAGTATCGCAATATAATGAATCATAACCCCTGTATCATGATACGTATCGTATCGCCAGATTCTTGCCAATACACAGCTCTAATCAACAAGAGTATAAAGAAACATAAAATATAGTGGTAATATGACAGACTTGTATAATACGAACAAATTCATCTTTAGAAATTAGTTTTATGATAAGTTTTAAAAGTTGAGACTGTTTCAAAGCCGAGGTGGCAGTACAGCACAAAATCGGTGTAGCAGAAACAAAGATACTGTCTTTTTCATGCCAATCATTCTTCTTCTTTGTCAAAACTTAACGCCTACATTGTCCTCAATGCATCTTGACCACCAACAGTTCAGTCGGAGATTCAGTTGTGCTAGTAGCAGCTAATGTAGCCTCGAGCCTCATGCAGATATGAGGAGCTACATCTCAGATTTCTTTCACTTTTCAAACTTGTAGTCTCCGGCCTCAACTGACGATAAATCGCCTCAAGTGACATCACTTAAGGCAATCAGACCTCACACAGCACCCTCTGGAGCCACAAAAGACTTTTTACAACTTTTTTCCACATATGCAGTCGTACTCCCCAACACCTGTAAACAGACTTGGATATGTAAAAATTGGTGGGGTTCTCCTTTAAGTCCAGTAAACAAAGTGTTAGTCCAGCCGTGAAGATATAAAAGGGTGAATATCTTCTTGTATTCTGCCTTCGCTTAACTGATTTTATTGTGAAGCACTTGACTCAACTTGTTTTGAAAAGTGCTGTATAAATAAATATTTACATAATTTACTTAAATCCGATATCACTGCTCATCTAAGTCGCTGTCCTTTAACCAAACACACACCACGTTGCCATAATGTCACTAAAATGTCCTCTACTTCACTGGTTCCCAACCTGGGGGTCCCGACCCCCACTATGGGTCGGCAAAGCCTCACGGGGGGGGGGGGGGGGTTGCAAGGCCTTCTTGATTTTAAGGGGTGTAAAACAACCTTCTTTTTTTTTTAAATATACACTCGGCCTATGTCTCAGCATTTCATTCATTTCTGGGAAGAAAACTATTATTCGAGAAATAAACAGGATAAGGGCAAGGTGAACACCTGAATACAAGTTATATTCACAGAGTCTTCCCTCTCTGCTAAACAGCCTCGTCCTGCTTTAGAAAAGTGCGCAGTTAAAACAACCAAAGAGCTGATAAAACAATGGTCAAACGTCAGGGAGAAGAAAACACTGAATTTGTTAAAAAAGAAGCCGAATAAGTATAAATGATTGTTAAAATTTTAATACGAAATACAGACTAAGAATTGTATTAAAAGTTCCTAAAAATAACAGGAAAACTCAACTAGAAATAATCTGCTCAAAATCATCCAAATCGCTCGTTTTACACAAACTTCCTGCAGTTATTGCGTTCACTATTTGGGTTAATTGTACAGTTTATCAGTTGTTCTGTACCGTTATTGTTAAGCATTGAATATAATATGAAATATCCATAAAATGTGTCACTTAGTCAGTTTACACAATGATAGAAAAGGGGTCCCTTAAGGAAAAAAGTTTGAAACCACTTTTGGTCCAGTTTTAAACACTATATGGTGGCTCAAATTGTGAGCTTGCAGTTTATGAGTCAACCAAACACAAAGCTATGGCCCAGCATGTTTATCTGATCCCAGTCTGACTGATTATCCGTCACCTAAACAACCACAATGACCCCTCTGTTACTCCTCTTAGCAGTAGTTATGGTAGCTCAGTGTAGCATGATGCTCCAGCAGCTGCACCTGCCGCTGGTGTCCTCTCCCTTCTCCCAGTCCTGTAAATACCATTAGCATTCTGGAGAGGGGCTACTGGGGGATAATTACTGGGCAGCCACATCACTCTCTATGCAGTAAACTGGGGTCTTGTGACGCTACTTGATCATGTAGCAGCTGTGTGTGCTGCTTAGTGAAAGTGTGTCAAAAAAAGTCAGGTTTGTTTATACGGTGCTTTAAGACACAAAACTCAGTGTGTACCAACATGATTTACACAAAAGGAGTCACAAAAGAGGGACATCAACAGGAAAGTTCTGACATTATAGAAATAAAGTGTTATAAGTAGGAATTAAGAGCAAAGGCACTTAAAACAACATGTCACACACTGGGGAAAAGACCATTAATATCACCAGTTTTCAAGGAAATAGTAAATAATATATGATATTTTGAGAGAACTATTCCACAGTCTTAGAGAAGTGTATTTCAGATCAGTTTAACATCAAGAAATCACATTTTTTAATGTTTTAGTATTGAATTGAAGAGAGGAAAATCAAGAAAAATAAGGTAACTTGAAGTTTTGTGCATGCAACATGATGAATTATCAATATTTTATCTTGATTACTAAATAATAAAGTCAGCAGTGATTGGTCATTGCTCCAATTAGACACTAGTAATAACTATTTTGAAGAAATATATAATTATGCTTATTTTGACTGATATTGCAATTTGCGATATGATTTACGATATTAGAGGGAATGACCATTTTTACATCATTATTCTAATTTTCATTGAAAAACATATTAAAATGATTATGGTCTGATATTTGCAGCACCACAATATTTAATTTAAAATGGTATTTTGACACACATTTTGCCTTTAACAAATATTGCGCCTCCTGCGATTTTGATAAAATTTTGATTAATTGTGCAGCCCCATTAGAGAGATATGAATATTACAACTTCAGTTTGTTGACGTGGGTCAATATGAAGAAAACAAATGCAAAAGTAAAAGAGAGTCTCTCAAAAATAATGAAATACTTCTTACTTTTGAGCTGAATTTTTGCCACACCTGCCATCGTCACAGCCCGTCAGCGTTGATACGAGTCCCAATGAGTTGATATCAGACTGATGTTGCTGTCGTCGCTGGAGGAAATACATGTAAACATAAACATATTAGTGTGCAATATGTACCTTGAAAAGATCTACCCACTCTAAACCCCACATTAATCACAACAAGACCAAAAATAGAGTTCCAGACTGTATTAAGGAACTACATACTGCATCTATGGTTTCAGATTACAAAAAGTCTCACTGTACTGTCATTATAAATTGTAATTAAATTGTATATAATGTCAACATGATGCTTTGAAGTAACGAAATGTGAGTTCACTTACAGGCGTCAAACAGGCTCTTCAGAAGATCTGCAGCTCCTGAGACTCAGATGATGGCCAGTGTTGAATTTCTATAACAGAGGAAGCATTACTCATTGACTGTATATGATAATAGATGCATGACGCGTCTCCGCTTCCTCCCACTGAAAAAAAGTGAAGCCAAAATATCCCGGATATAGGAGCTGCCATCTTGAGATTTTGACGTCATTTGGAGCCAGAGTCTGCGCAGTAGTGATCAGGTGATGGAGTCGCGGTATTGAGGTCCTGCCCACACACCCGCCCGAACCAATCACGACCTGAGCACGGCCGCAGCTTGTTAGCATGAGCTACCTAGCTGCTACGTTAGCTATCTTATCTAGATATCTCTATAACTACATTTATGATCAAACTGACACGTTCTATTACACAGACTCGGGACGGTTATGAAAAGTGAAAGTTACATCTCCTCTCTGCGGGACTACTTCACTCTTTACTTTTTATGGCATCAAATAACTAATTCAAACCAAAACACTTAAACATACATCCGCGTGATAAGAACTACCTAAATTGCCAGAAACCATCTTTGGGAAAATTGTATTTGACATGTACTTTGACTTTATAGTTTGGCCCATGTCCCATCCCAACGCGTTCTCATCCCAACTCGTCATATACTGACGCTTTGTCAGACCCCTCGGCATCACTTTTCGGTCGCAGTAAACGCATGCTTAATGTTGTGAAGTATACAAAAAAATGTTCTTAGGTTCAGGCAATAAAGCCACTATAGTTAGGTTTAGGGAAAAACAACATGGTTGTACAGTGAAAATGACACTGAACGTTGTGAACATGGGACACGAACGAACAGCTGATTGTAACGTGACGCACGAGACACAAACAGCGGTCTCCTGGATGAAATCCTTGTGTTTGTTGGACCCATCCACTTCCCCTCCAATGTAACAACATTAGCAAAAAGGCCACAATAATAATACTCTTTTTTAAAACATAAACATTCATTTGATCAAGAGGAAAAATCTGACGAGAAAGCATGAATGGAAACTCAAGGAGCTCACTTACACGGTTACTTATCATATCCTCCGGAATTTATAACATGAGGTTGTATGGCGATAAAAAGGTTTTGTTCATTATAACTAAACTAACCATGCAAAATAGCTTATGTTCCCAACCTGTTTCAGTTCTGTTCCAAACTGAGATTGACTGTATCAGTCAGTGAGATCATGGCGCAGACAACCTCTGCACAAAATTTATAACCTGAAACAAGAAATAAAAAAAAAACTTCATGTCTCCTACTTCCCGAACCCAAAACCTGTAACTTCTGAGCACAAACACCAGCTTAAGAGAGTTTAGGACTGTCATCTGACTTGTTGAACATGTGTGATACTTGGTTGCCCTCTACAGGACACACATTCAAACTGACAGACAGACTCCTCATGATAGCCCTCCTTCAACCCATTCCAGCAACCACAAACTGTGGGTGGAGTTCACTTCTCTTCATCTCCGTTGGCACACAGATGTGACAGCTCCTCAGTACGCCTAGTAATTTGATTGCATTAAAGAGTGTTTTACCTGTTGTTCTTCATTCTCTGCAGCTTGTTGTGTAACCGAGGGAAGATCAGTGAACTCTGAGGGAGAATATCATCTGAAAGGATGAAACAGGTTCATTTAGTTTTGCAGTTAGAGTTCAATGCCCTACTAAAGGGCCTGTAGATGTTGAGAGAGGGGAAACTCTTCCCACACCTGTACATGAAGATGCAAGGACTCACTGAGGCTGCTAAATCATCTCCAATCAATCAATCATTAATGTGATAATCAGTAGGACCTCTCATTTGGGTTGATGCATTTCAAGGTGCCTTACATGTGAACAGTGGTGGAAGACGTATTGAGATAATTTACTTAAATAAAAGTACTATAGTGTAAAAATTCTCCATTACAAGTAAAGATCATTCATAATCGTATTTTAAAGCAAAGAGTATAGAAGCAAAGAGACAAAACTCTGGTATTTTGTTGGTTTTTTACAACAGCCGCTGCCACCATTTTGGACTGAAAACACTTATTATATTTAGAATATTTTCTTGTTCAACACTGGCCACTTCGGTAGAATATGACAATATAATAGAAATCCTTTTTTTTTTTACTGATGTATGGCATTTTATAGGCGGATCCTTTACTGGCGTATGGTAGTTGCAATGGAACTAACAAGTGACTCTTACCTTTTGGCAATATACCTTCTTTGAATGTAGGTTGAGATAATGAGAATTTATTAGGTCGCAAACCCTCATCTACCAATAAGAATGATAAAGGTATAATGTGTCCCACCCTAACAGGTTCAACAAAGCTAACAGGAGACTCAGGATGATGTCAATCAATGAGTCTATACACGCCCACAAGGTCCTGAGAAGAGGTCTTATCAGCCAGATTAACTGTTAAACACCTGTGTAAACTTAGGTGATCAACCTGGACCCTATTTCCCCATGTTTTTGTGTCAGTGAGCAGCTTCAATGAGATATCGCGTCCACTAAAAGTGCGTGTTTTTGCCACTGACAAGCTCAGATTATTATTATAAGTGCCTGACAACATTATGGAAAGGACCCGACAGAGAAATAAAACCTTTTTCTTACCTTTCTCTTGTTCCGGTCGGTTTGTTATTGCGTCCAAGTCTCCTCAAGGAGAAGTCTCCTTGTGAAATCTGAATATCTGTATACTCAGGCTCAAATAAATACAGGCGGCACTGAATTCAAAGACCTCATCCACGTTGTGAAAATCATCTGAATATTCAGCCATGACATTAAATCGTTTAGATAACACTGAGCTACACTTTCTGTAGCCTAGCCTACTCCAACACGGCCGACACTCGCGTTTCCACCTATTCCACTATTCCACCGTTGTCTTCCGGTAATATGTAACCTCGCGAGATTTCAGAACGATACTTCTCCTTCAGCGAGACTCAGAGGCTGTCATGGTAACATATTGGATGGATTTATGCATTGTCAGCATTTTAATGTTGAATCTCGATCAAAAGTAACTAGTACCTATGGCTATGAAATAAAAGTAGTGGCCTAAAAAGTACAACATTTTCCTCTCAAATGTAGTGGAGTGGAAGTATAACGTCATAAAATAGAAATACGCAAGGAAAGTACAAGTACCTCAGAATTGTACTTAGTACAGTAGCCTACTTCAGTAAACGTATTTAATTAGTTGCTTTTCATCACCGCAAGTGAAGTTTTCTTATACAAAATGAATGACAAATAAAAGCAGGAAGAGAAATATTAAAACACATATGCATAAACAGACACATAAGTATATCATTTTTAATTTATATATTTAATTAAAACATGAAAAGGGGGCAATAAAGACATATATATTTAACCTTATAGACTATTAACTATTGTATTACAACATTAAAATGCTGCTTACTTGTTAAATTGTCGGTAATAGTACTATGACATAGTAATATGACATAATCTGAATGGACCATTCTGCTCAACAAGTACTTTTACTTTAATACTTTAAGTACAATTTGCTGTTATGGTTTTATACTTTTACTTAAGTGACATCTTTAATGTAGGACTTACAACAGTGTATTTTTACAAAGCAGTATAGCTACTTTTACTTGAAGTGACAATCCGTACATTGATACATGAGTAATAGAATAGAAAAAGATCTATTTCTATGTATATGAGCTTCAAGATGTCAGAATTGTGTGCATAGTTCCATTTTGTGTGTGTATACAATGGAGAAAAACTGTAATAATACAGCATTTTTTCCAGGAATGTCACCACAGACACCAAGTTCATAATTCTGCATTTGAATATTGCAATACTCTCATCATTGAGCCACAGGCTCAATCACCATTGTGTTACCTCATTTGGCTATAGATATTGACTTAACAGACATTTATTTAAATGAAAATATTCGAGATTGCCACTTTAAGTAAAAGACATGAGTACTTCTTGCATCACTGCTGAGGAGTTATTAATACTGGAAATAAAAACAGTACTTTTTCAGGTGAAGATTGGACGTTTGATTCCTAGATGTCCACTAGATGGCGCCGCTGTATTTTGGACTAAACATGCTGTCTGGTCTCAGTCTTGACACTGACTGTGCAGCATCAGTGACCTTCTGCTGCAGACAGTCTGACCAACAAGGACACACAGAGAGACTTCAGAAAACAGAAAGAAGATGCTTTAACATTTCTGCCTTATTGAATACTTGCAGGAAACAACTGGAGATGTCTGATTTCAGGAGCATCTGTTGCTCAACGAGTACTGAATGTTCCCCTTATTATAATCACCCCTGCAGTAAAATCAACTCACCTCATTGTACCTGATTGGTCTGGCAACAAATGCAGCCTCAGATTCCACTAACGTGTCTTTACTTTTTGCAATAAAACGCATCAGCCTCACCTCATTTCCATGATGGGAGTGTCACCACGCTGCGTGCATGCAGGAGGCCTCAATGCTGCTTTAGTCCTGTGAACTATCTTCATTAAGCAGAAAGAGTCACATCAAACACAACTGAACTGATGAAAATGTATTTTATTTCTATAATTTCGAACTTTTTTTCGTTTATTTCCCTGGCTGGCTCCATGTCGGCTAATTAAATAACAAACAGATGATTTTGACACAATCTCACTGACATTATACATCTGACTCTCTGTTTGTTTATGAGGATATTGAACTCTCAGCTCACTCAGTAATCTAATAACACTGTAAAAATCTGACGCTCGTGTGCCCAAAACTGACTAATTGCAGGAATGTTTCTGCGCTTATGCGCGAGTCTTAATGGATGAGGAAATTTAATATAAATCCAATCCAGGTATGACTCAACGATTCCTCGAGTTTAGCGCATAACGCGGCGGTGTGGTCTGCATCAACACCCCATTTGCACTTTTCTGCACAAAGGAAACGCCGCGTAAAAGCGCACTAAAGGTACTCCATTTTAACTCAGTGTCCTTGGTTCGGGACAAAGAGCGCTCCAAATTAGGGCGGAATGAAATATCTAATACTAATAGATGCCAGGTGCCAGACGAACAGATGTCAAAGTGATGTATGCTTAAAAGTGTCGTAAATATTGTTTCTTTTTGTCCCTCTCTGCTGAAGCCCGGTCTCGGCCTCTGAAACACGACTACATACGTCGTTAACCCGCGTTCGTCCTCATTAAGGCCGCACTAAAGTTACCGGGAGAAGTGCTAACCTGCAGAAAGACTTTAATGGTGTCACCGCCGTTTGGGCTGCAAAGGTTAGAGTCATCAGTGCGGGTTATTTTAAAGGCGCTAAAGGAGTGATGGCGTCTCCCCTGAAAAGCGCATTAAAGCCTCGTATAGTCTTATATTATTTGTATCAAACAGCTGGAGGCGACACCACCTCTCTCTGCGCCTTAATAACCCGGATTAGTGGTACGTTTGGGTGACAAACTGCTGGGCCTTGAAAGCAGCACACACACACACACACACACACACACACACACACTTGAGCTCTCTGCACGTGTGTATCTTATTGCAGATGTCAGTCAGTTTGGGGACAGTTAGTATGAGATGACAGACCTCCAACCCCTCTGCGCAACAAGAAATCACCGCGCGTCCCCATAATAACCTATTAGTGGTGACTTGGATTTCCCGCAGGATCTTACTGGGAACATTAAACCGGGAACTTTTTTTTTGCATCGCTCTGCCGCTTTTCTCTATCTGAGCAGCACAGCGGCTCTGCACAGATAAGAACATCTGTCCTGTACTTTTTTTCTTTATTACTTATTTAATTATTTTGGACCAGAAAGGAGATTCAGTGACGGATTACAGTCAAAGCATCTCAGTCCATTTCCGGTTACTTCTCTCTCGACGAGACGAAGTGTTTTGAACGTTTTGAAGTTCAGGCCCTCTGATAGAAAGTCATGCATGATATCAGGCTGCTGTACATTTAACGCGGATGGATCAGATTATCACAAAAACAAATCACTGCATAGATGATAATAATAATAATAATAATAATAATAATAATAATAATAATAATAATAATAATGATAACAATAATAATAATAATAACAACATATAATGATTATTATATATAATAATAGTTATATATATTATATATAGCTTTTTAAATAATAATATATTTAATATTTAAATAAATAATATAATAATAAATTTGAATAGCATTTTATAATATGGGGCTGTGACTCTTATAATAATTAAATACAGATTATCAAAATAACAACTCAATTTATCGATATTATTTTTTTCTTTTCCAGTTTTTGTTTTGTTTATTTGACAGTTCATTTTTAAAAAGGCACCTACATGGTTACACCACTTATGTACATGCACAGTTAAAAGAAGATCAAGGATAACACTAAAAAAGTCACAGGACTTACTTCCATTGTGGTCCTCGTTGTAGTTCAGTGTGTTGACGTTGTTTTATCGAACATGTTATTTTCTATAAAGTTACAGCTGAGAAACACATTTTCTTTGAAAGTCAAAAATCAGGACTGAATAGCCAATTGAGTATATATTTTTTTACTTTAAAATTGTATTATCTCGTTTACCAATATTTTGACCTCTGAACTTGTGTGTTATTTATTATCTATGACTTCTTTAGTACTTTGATTGTGCGTTGCATGATGAGGGAGTTAAAACTGAAGGATTGGTGATTGATTACGTTGATTTATTGTAAAGTGTGTCAGTTTATTTCTTTATGTCTCTTTATTGTTGCAGACCTGGAAGATGAAGATATAATCTGAATGACTGAATGTTGAAGTCTCTATATTTTTATTTTTTTGCTGCTATTTCTGTTTTTTATGCTGCTATTACTGTTTTTATCACTGATTTTATTTATTTATTTGTTTTTAATCTTAACTACAACGAGGGAAGCCTGCGAAATTATGTTGTACCCGAGTATAATGACAATAAAGATCATTCTGGTTGTAATTCTGAAAAGAGATGTTTGGTCAGGCTATTTGTTGAAAAAAATAATGAAGGAATAATATTTGTGACCTGCTTCTAATTAATCGGATTTCAGGCGCATTAAGCTGTTTGGTGAAACATTCAGACGGCCGATGGCTGATGGAGGAAGCGGAATCCACTCCTCCTCATCATCCTCGCCATCATCATCATCATCATCATCATCATCATTCACACAGATAAATGGATCTGACAGGTGCAGAATAATATAAATGCGCTTCATAACAATAAATCTCCAAAGTATCTTCACAGTTTAAAGTTTTGATTCTTTCAAGCGTGAAATTATTTTGGTTTCACAACGAGATGAGAAAGATGGAGACGTCGTTATTTAGCACAGTGTTGCATTAATTCGGTTACTGATGATGCATAAATGCTCCAAATCTCACTGTTAGAAGAAGAATATATGTCGATTTTTGTTGAGATAAAATTTGATGAGGTAAAATATACAAATAGACGCTCGAGGAAGTTATAAGCGATTGATTTACGTTTGAGTTTAGATTATTTTTATTGATATGCCACTTTTTATCCACCGCAACATCATGGATCATACTAACCTCCACTGATGAGAAATCTACTAAATATTTAGGTGTATACAGACTGTTCCTTTATACATTTTCGATCAGATTAATCGAAATCCTGCCACTCTTTGCCTGTTCCTAATCCTACTTGATGTGAAAAAGTCCAAGCTTCAGAAACCAGGACAGGTAGATGTTTTTTCACTGCATCTCTCTCATTGTGGTGACAACAAAAACGGTTCCATCAAGTCCTCACTTGTTGGAAAATGTGGAAATTAAAAACAAAAGGTTGTTAAGTTGCTTTGCTCACACATGAAGGAGATAGTTGAGGTGGGAGTGGCTGTTTCATCTCAGTTTATAGCTGTATACACTATGGAGACGTAAACAAAGTCACTCGGATCATTTTGGCACGCTAGTTTCTCTCCTCTGGAGCCGCTATATGATTTAGAAGTCTGGATATTTGGCACCAGAGCAGACTGTTTTCACCTAAACATGATTCTTAATTTTCGAAAGGTTTAATCCTTTAGAGTAGATGCTTCATTTGAGGTCATTTTGGGGAATAAATTGGGTGAACTATGACATCCAGTTAAGACAAATTGCTCACTAATTACATTTTAATATGCACATCTTTCATATTTACCTGGCAAATGCAGTCAGCCTGAAATATTGATGAATTCATTGCAGTTCTTCTCCACTTCTTCTCACTTTCTGTATCGTTTGGGACCAACAGCACCTTAAAGACCGGAATATAAAAAAGGTCAGAAAGAAGCAGCACAAACATATCTTTGGCCTTCACGCTTCTTCCATCATCTTGAGTCAATAAGGACCCTCTCTGCCTGTGAAATCAATTATGAGCAAAGCAAACACGTTCACATGAAAGAAAGCTGTGATATAAACAGGATCAGCCAGAACATCCTTATCCAGCTGGAACCAGAGCTGTTTGCTGAATAAATTACACTAAAGGTAAATAGAAGAATAAATCTGTAAACAAGAGAGACAAAAAACACAATTAATACCTCGTAATAGATTCATCATTTTGAGTAATAAAATAGCTCATGATTTGTATCAGGATAATCATAATTATATTAGGTCCGTCCATATATTCATACTTTTCATAGTTCTTACTGTTTATTCTATACATATGTACATTAATCTGCACTTCACTGCTCCCTCATGTCACTTCTTTTACTCTGTGCAATTACAATAAAGTTTAATCTAATCTAGTCTAATCTAATGTAAAATATCTCTTAAACTTAAAACTTGATCAACTTTATTACAATATCAATAATATAACACATATAAAATACAATATCTCGCATCTCCAACAGTTTAATTACATAATATTAGATTATTTTATTATTATTATTATTTTTTCTTGTAATGCAAGTTTAAGTATGTAGTTTGAATAATTTGAGCGAATTTGTAAAATTTAATACGACTTTTTGAGTAGAAATATATATTTTCAGAGAGAAATGAGAATGCTAAAACGCGGCTGCAGGTCACTTTGCTGCAAGAAACTCAGAATATGACATTATTTACAAAACCTCCTTCAAGCGTTAAATGAGAGATTATGGAGGAACAGTAAGACTGTGTACTGTAAGATCTGCATTGCAAATTTGTGCACATAAACCGTAAAAGCACCGGACACACAACAGGGCTATGCATGTTTGCACTATAGTCCAAAATCCTTCATACATCCTGCAGGATTTGGCCCCAAAAACGCACATTCAAATTAAAAGTACAATTTTGTTTGATTATTTTTTTCGCGAATTAAGATCTGTATATATAGGATAAATTATTACTTCAAACTTCTGCTGCAAATCTGATCATTATGTAAAGTGCCCACAGCAGATTATGTACAGTAGAATAAATCCACAGAAACAGTATGAGATGATGGAATAAATCGGCCCATCGTGTCTCCTGCAGAGAGCTTCAGTCGAAGCTTTGAGTCCATCGTTACACAATTTGTCTGACAAGTGATGCGTTGCCTTCACAGGCAGTTTGAACAATTCAATTCGACATGGACGAGTTTGGGCTTGTGAGCTGTACAGGCATGTGACAGCCATGTCGAGTCTGGATATCATTATTAACAAACCATGGCAATGCGCTTTCAATTTTTACGCATAATAATAGCAATAATATAATTGCCTATAGTAAAATTATAATCGCTGTGCAATGAGTGTAATAACCACTTAATTTTTCTGACTTCTGTGCAACGATTTCAATAACCTGCAATTATATATTTCAACCATATTTTCCAGTTATGTTTTATCATAATAATAGTAAACGCGTATAAAAACCGGTGATGGCTGCAGCGTCACGCGTCCTCAGATGGACTTTCATCTATTATATCACAGAGAAAAGAGGAAGTTCAGGTGTCCGTTCAGTCTAAATAAAATTGCTCAAGATGGAGCAGTTTGCGGAGACCTCTGATCCTTCACCACTGACCTTTTGTTATTTCAGCCACCAGAGGAACCTCAATGGAAACAAGTTGAGCACGTTTCCCCACGGTAAACATTATCCTTGACGCATTAGTGGCCTGGGAGCGGAGCAGGGTGGGCAGGTGGGGGCATAACGCGGTGGTAAATACAAAAAATAATAATATAGGAGTAAACTAATATCCCCAGTCGGTCGTCTTAACGCTTCATGTAAACAAAAATATCTCCAGAAAAACGTTAAAATACGCCTCCTTAAAAGACCCGCAAAGGAGCACGCTGTAATCTGCAATTTCAGAGATTTATGCCAACCTGAAAAGGTGAGAAAACTAAAAAAAAAATGTAGGTATAGTGCGTTAACCCTCCAGCATTCAACCCACAGAGCTGAAACCAATACTGAGGAATACTTTGTGTACATTTTGGCCCCTCAGAGCCGTTTAATGTCAGCAGAGGTTTTCAACAATATTCCTAATTGCACGGCTATACAGGAGCGCCGTTTGATGTTTACATGCACGTTGATCCCTTCAGGTTGTACGGAGATGAAGGTCAGTCATGCGCCGTGGCCTTTTTAAAATATGACACGAGAAAACCCAAAGCATGTGTCAAAACGAGGAGAGTGGAGGCGCAAAGTTATACGGCGTGTGTTTGTTTCTGGTGTCGGGAAGCAACAAATCTTTCTTATTGCTTGCAAGTGGGGTTTCTGTACAGAAAGAGAGAGCACGCATGCAGAGGTAGTAAAGTTAGAAAAAATCCCTTTAGAAGATATTGGTCTAGCCTGAAAGGTAATTATCTAAAGGTTAAGACATAAAAGAGGTAATTTCTATATCATATAAGAGCTCTGAACGCTTTAACGCTTGCAGTGCGTAATTGGCAAAAAAGCAACATTTGGCCTGTCCGGTGTAGAGCCCTAATGCAGATCAAATGGGCTTACAGATTGATTGAAAAGGGGAAAAAAAGGAAATTATTGAGTTAAAACAACAGTTTAAAGTGTAATGTTCGTTTTACGCACGTCTAAATAAATCATATGATGTGTGATTTTAAATTGGCACAAAAGATAAATCTGGCGTCTGCAATTTATTTTCAAACTGCATGACCAGACAGATTCTTTCCAAGAGGTTAAACATTTTTGATCGCCTCATTTTCAGCAAAATATCATCCCCGTGATGGATTTGTTTTTGGAGTGTTTTACAAACACTCGGTGCTTGATGCGTAAAAGATAGCGAAACATGGGCAACAAATGAGGAGAAAGTGTGATAATCCTCGAGCGCATTGAGACACAATTTACAAAACATCACCCAGCCAGTTGCATTACTCAAAACCAATCATTCATTTCCTCCCATTTCCTTAATGATGCCATTCAAAAGGTCGAGATGAAGGCTGGTGTAGTGGTGCGTAAAAGCCACCCAAACTCACCTTTTTGTTTTCATAATAGAACCAGGACTTTTTTTTTTTAGTTCGAAATGTTTCATATTTGTTATAAAAACAAAACAAAAAGATTAAATGATACGTTACAAGGGGTTTTCATTGAAATAGTGTGTGCGTTTTCGTGTAAAAAATATTTTTAATTTTCTTCAGGTGATCGTTCCTTGTGGCTGGAGATTTTTACGCATCTTTTTTTATTTAGCGCCACTTCACTGTTGAAAATGTGAAGATCTGATCTTGATGTTGCTTTCTACTCACCATATCTGTCTCAATAACAAACGCATTCATGGTGGTATATCCCCAGTTTTGCTCTCTGATGGGAGAGAGCAGGACGAGGAGGAGGACTGGCGGGGTGGGGGGGATCTCTGTGGACTTGTCATGTCAAACTTTTGGACCAATAGCAACGCAGCTCTGCGCAATCTCGAAAGTCTACGGGAGAGCCGAGCCAATCAGAGGGGGAGAAGCGCTTGAAGTCCGGCCTCCTAATTTCACCAGATTGAAATGTAAGCCTGTCTCCAGCGCCGTCAGGAAGCAGAAAGAGAATTTAGTCCCTCTTGTTCCTTATCGCGCAAGAAGATTTTCTTGGACGCGGTTTTCGACAGTGGACACGCTGGACGCGGAGCAGGACCCACGCAGTAGGCACAAACCGGACACCGTGTTCTTCATTTGCGGCTTTAACACGATGGGTGAGTTCAGTGTTGGATCGGGTTTTTTTTCTTCTTGTCAGGGATGCAGCGAACGGTCCAACGGCAAGGTGGGACAAATATAGCGAGATAGCGTGCGTATGTGTGATGTTTTGGCGGGTCCATTTAGCTGTTAATCTGGTGGGAGGACACCAGCACGCTGAATTATTACATTTGTCAGTTACGCACGAGTTTTGACAACCGTGTTAAGTTTAGCCTGTGTGTGCACTACAACTATCAGTCAGCTATTGGTCGGTACTTCTCACCCAAACATTATACACAACTCAAAGTGATGCATTTATATTTTGAAACCTTTTGGGTGAAAACGCTTAAAAAAGATGCACCTTTGCATAATGACTGATTTTTTTTAAATGAACTATTAAGACACGTTAAAGAGTTTTGGTTACATAATGCTCTTATAAATGACAACATTTAGAATAAGTTGATTAAAAACACAGTTTACCGCTTCACAAATTTGCCATATTTGATTGTATACTATTATGTGTTTGGTATGAAATATCAGGCCTTTTAAATGTGTGGTTTAACCCGGGTTAAAACAGTCTGTGGTGGGCCTCGGGTCTCATTGTTCTGCCCGTGTGTGTGTTTGTTTTTTACACCAGAGCCAGCCTTCGGTGAGGTGAACCAACTCGGCGGTGTTTTCGTGAACGGCAGGCCGCTCCCCAACGCGATCCGGCTCCGGATAGTGGAGCTGGCCCAGCTCGGGATTCGACCCTGTGACATCAGCAGGCAGCTGCGCGTGTCCCACGGCTGCGTCAGCAAGATCCTGGCCCGCTACAACGAGACCGGCTCCATCCTCCCGGGGGCCATCGGGGGCAGCAAGCCGCGGGTCACCACACCCACCGTGGTCAAGCACATACGGACATACAAGCAGAGAGACCCGGGGATTTTTGCCTGGGAGATCCGGGACAGGCTACTCGCCGACGGGGTTTGCGACAAATTCAACTTGCCCTCCGTGAGCTCCATCAGTCGGATCCTCCGCAACAAGATCGGGAATCTGTCCCAGCAGAGCCAGTACGAGTCGGGCAAGCAGGGGCCTCACCCGCCGCCACAAGCAACGATACCCTACAACCACTTATACTCATACCCGACGTCCAAAGTGCCCACTCCCCCTGGCATGCCCACCCTCCCCGGACACATGGCCATGCACAGGATATGGCCTTCCTCGCACTCTGTGACAGATATTCTGGGGATACGGTCTATTACAGAGCAACAAAGTAAGCATGACTGCACGGAGGGCGGTTGTTTATTGCACTACATTTAAACTACTTTTGAAGAGGGTTTTGCGCGCAAGAGTGCGAATGTGTGTGAGAGAGAAAGTGGATGCATTTTTCCATTTGAGTTACTGTAATTGTTTTTATAGGCCTCCAAGAGTAACGTTATAAATTCTATGGAGAGAAAGAGAGAGAGCTTAAATGCCAGTTGACCTGGCGGCTGATATTGATTTGAAAGGGAGGCAGGTTAGTCCAGAAACAGATGGTCCGGCTTGCAGTAATAATTAAGAGGCGGATGTGGAATATTAGAGGGACAGCAGAGGGAAAGGCGGTGAGATGAAGTGCATCAGAATGAGGTGTGCTGAATGTTTGCCATGACTTGTAGCCAGACATTTTGTGCGTATTATCCAGCAGGTTTATCCAGGCCTTAAAGAGCCAACACATTAAGATGCGTTTTCTGCTGTTATGTTTGTCGTATATGTGTCACATGCAGGTAGTATAGGCCCAGATAGCTCTGGCTCGCACTCAACAAGACCACAACTGTTTTGGAAACAGTGAAACAGGATCCGGCATAAATCAGTGTTAATGGTCGGCTCGGTGTTGTGAAAGGGCTTTTCTGAGAGCTTGTTTTCCAGTGGCAGGAAGGGAAGTGCTGTCAGTCCTGCTGTCAGGATTCATGGCTGCCCAGCACCGAAAGAAACACGCCCGGCTCCTCTCCACCTCCACCGCCATGCGAGAAAAACCGAACTCGGGCAATCTAAACAAGACAAATGTGAGGCAGATATCCACACGGGGACGGATGTGTTTTTGAAACGCTGCCTTTTTAAACAAGTTGTGCATTTCCAAATTATTAGCAGATGTTTGTGGCAGGTTTGTGAATGCTACGTTTTACAGTAGAGGTGAGCTCATTTGCACCAAAGTGATTTCACCAGTCAGATTATTAAATAAATATATTTAGAATTTATGGAAAATAGCAGAAAATTGTTAAAAATCAGGACAATATATGCAGGATTACTTATCATAAACTATAAGTGATTTTACTTGAGCTAATATTTAATTTTACGCGCAAGCGAGCACACACACTGATTTAAACGCACAGACTGCATCCGGTAAATTCAGCTACAAACATCAAAAATATATTTCAACATGTACATAACGCATACCTATTTAAAAAAAGAGCTCTGTGCCGAGTTTGGTGGGCTTGTTTTTCCCAGTGTAAACGTTGGGGGCTGTGTTTAATAGAATATCCATCACACACAAAGGAGGGAGACGGTGAAAGTAAATCTAATTTGTTCCCCCCGACAGGAAGACGCTTTGGTGGGCTAAAATGTTCCTGACCCACCAGAGAGTCGTCTCATCTTCTTACTGGGCCTCAATCTGATCCTCAAAACATTTAGTTTCATTCAGTCAGTTTACTTTACGTGAAAAAATACTACAGATAATTTCACTTTTATTCTCAAAGTCAAAATCCTGAACTTAAAACGTTGAGGCCTGATCACGTTTATTGATAGAAAATTACTGAAACAAGAGAAATGTGTCATTATTATTAGAAAGTGTCTCAATATATTATGTAAATATTGAATAACATACTAAAACTGATATTTTCCTTTAACTGGTCAAGAATAGAAACGTTTTATACCAACTTTACGCACACGAAAGCCCTTTGGATATATGAGCTATTTGTGCGTAAGATTGACAAATGCTCGTTCTTTAGTGCGAAATGTCACTGCAGGGTTTATGGTCAACCTGCGTTTGATGGATGCATGAGCAGCAGCGGCCTGTGCGGGTCTTTTCCTAATCTTAAAATCTCCTCTTCCTCTCTTCTCTTTTCTCTCTTTTGCCCCCCAGTTAGTGACAGTCCATCCTTTCCCAGCGCCAAACTAGAAGAATGGAGCGCTATAAACAGGACTAATTTCCCACCAGCAAGCTCTCCGCTAGTCAATGGCGTGGATAAACCGCATTTAGAACCTGAAGCAAAATACACACAGGTAAAAAATGGACACCTCATTTTTGTAACCTAAAATGCAGCATTAGTGAAGAGAGTAGATCCAAACTTCTGGCACGATTTAATTTAACTGATCCAAGAGATCAGTTAGATTAAATGTGTTTTATAATATTTTAATAATTATGTGGCTTGGAAATTCCACAGCATTAATGCGCTCCTTCTGCTGGCTACAGCTGGTAATGGTGCTCTTTTATTTTTTTAAATAATATCTTATTATTTTTGCACTTCCTGTAGGTCCTGCTGCATGGTCAGTGCTTTTATGAATCATGTGAGTGTAACTCATTTAATATTTAGTAGGTTAAAGAGATTTGGACAGTAGTTATTCTCTTGGTTCTTGTTTTCCAGCTTGATATGTTTGGTTATTTTAAATTAATTGTAGCGTGTTTGACACTCAGAAACCAGTTGGACCAATGAAAAGAGTTAGCAAACTAATATATAGTCCGTTTTTGGTTTCCTGGTAAATTATTCTAATATAGGCCTACAGTATTTTTAATGGGTTGGTTTGCGCCAAGATATTAAAGTAACACTGACCACTGTATCATTTGTCATCTTCAGGTTTATTGCAAAAAAATGGAGCAGCTAATATTTTGTCTAAAACTACTGTCATACAGGCTTAAACTGTCGGCACATTGTTAATCATTATTATTGTGCACTGAGTTGCGAAATAAAGCAGATTAATACACCAAATCGACGCCGAATTTCACACATTCACGTAATTTAAAATAAGTTTTCCTAATTTTAAAGAGCTCGCCCCACGTCTAATTCGTATAAATACAATTTACATTAGTCCATAAATTAATTCAGATTTGTAATATTCGTTTTTTTCTAATTAAAACTAATTTTATTCTTTTTTTTTATAGGCTTCTATATATTTAATTTTTTTAAGAGTAGATAAATGAAGGGCTATGACGACTTCATGTGTGCACGCATGCGTCCTGGTTTTCTCTTATTTTGACAGGGCGTGCGATTCTCGTTACAGACAAAAAAAAAACAATTTCACGCCGCATAATTTATTTTGCCACTTTATGACGGAGGGACTTTTCATGCTTGTTAGACCGATGCAGTGAGATTAGCAGCACAGAGTGGACACACTGACTGTCTGAGCGGTTAGAAAGCCGACTGTACAAAAACAGAAGTGAGCCATTAAATGCAGAAAATAGCAACTCTATAAATTATACAGTTTATTGCATGAAAAACAAAGTAGTTCTGTTCCACCATATAAGACTGGAGGATTAGCCGAGCCTTTGTACAGGCAGCTAGCCTTCTTCAGCTCACATCTAATGTTAAATGAATCGGTGTTTGTGTTTGAGAGGAACACAGTAAAACGGAGATGAAACGTTTCAATTCATTTTCTTCAAATTTCCAAAACAATGTGTCCTTTTATTCTCCTGAACTGTCAGTAGGAGGTTAATTCAAATTGGACACTGAACGCATCATCGGCCTGGTTTCTCTATGTGTCCAAAGGGCTGCGGTTAGTAACATGTGGCCTATAGGCGCTGTGTAGAGGGCAGATGCACCCATGGGACTCTCAGGTTCTCCTCTGGACGAAGAGGCGCATCATTAAAATAGATTTAAGGTGAAGTCACGAGCTCAGGGCGCGCGGCGGCTCCGAGATGATTTCGGTCATGTTTCGATTAAAACTTTCAGTAAAACTTACTTTTCAAAGCAACAAACACTTGCATTATAATATTTAATAGTTTACACACTAGATTAACGTGCTTTTAAATAGTTTTAATGATTTATTTGAAATATAAACAACAGGGATCAGAGCGTGACAAAGTGAATCCGTTTGGGTTGTAATTATCTGGATGAATGCTTTTATTATTCAATTCTGGTTTTACTTGTTCTTAATAATACCAATTCAAAGGGCATCAACACATCAACACGTGTGTTATTATTATTCAAATGTTTTGACTAACAACAGAAGAAAAGATTAATCTAAACTAATTTATTTAATTGTTTTATTATTCTTAAAATATGTTGACTAACAAAAGAAGAAAAGATAAACCTAAACTAATTTATTTATTTTTATTATTATTAAAATATTTTGACTAACAAAAGAAGACAAGATTAACCTAAACAAATTAATTTTTGTATTATTATTAAAATATTTTGACTAACAAAAGAATTAAAGATGAACCTAAACTAACTTATTAAAAAAAATATTATTTAAATACAATTTTTTATTTTGTTATGTAGGATAATACATTTTTATAGATATATAAATATGAAATAAAACACATCACTAAATTCTAAGATATATGTATATTTTCAATAAGTATATTCACGTCATGGGTGGACAATATAACAGAAACACCTAAACATATGTGTCAATCTGATAAGAGCCATAAATACTCCTTTTGTAAACCTTTTAAATCTTGTTGACTTTGTGTCAGACAGGTGTTGATTCAACTCTGCGGTCATTTCTGAGGCTTCTTGTAGTGGACTGCATTATACTGAAAGGTGTTTCCTGTTATTTTGTATATGTATTTGTATAGTATACATTATGTAGTTGTGTGCGTTACATGTGGTGCTTTTCATTAGTGGAAGGTGTGATAATCTTCAGTCTAATTAAACATTTTTCCAATTGATTTAATTGAAAAAACATTATTTTAGCTCAAAGCTCGTTGAGCAGAGTGAAGACACACAAACACCCACAAACACCAACAGACCCCCACCCAGGCACCCACAGGCACCCAACACAGACCCACAGACACCCACAGGCGTCTGCGTACACACAAAACTGTCTCTATAATCACCACAAATGTCAGCTTATATAATTTATCATATCTATTTTAAAGAGAGAGCCAGTGACTATGAAAACAAGTCAACAAAAACAGAAAAGATAAAAATTTTAGGAATAATTCTCAGTAGTCGCAGACCACCCAGGAACAGAAATTCGGCCTCCCTGTTGAAATACTTTGGTGAATTCCTCAAGTTAAGTCCTGTCGCCGTGCCAGAAAAGCAAAGCCCATTCATGTTCCGAACCCCACGCTCGCCTCATTCTCTATCATATTTCCCCTCTTCCTGCCCTTTCACTCTCAATCTCTCATGACATCTGTTTTGTGGCGCCCCCCAACCACCCCCTCTCCCATCGTCTGACGTGGTATATCAACGCCGCCGCCGGAGTAAACGTCCACTTTTTTGGGGGTAGAAAACAAGTCAGATGGGCAATCACGCATGTATGGTTTTTATCCATCTTTAATATGTTCCAGGGGCATGAGAGCGCATAATTGATCATTCATACTTTCATCAAAATTGGGAAAATGGTTTTTTTATGTGGTGGCTGTGAAGTTAGAATTATAGTTTCTGCTGTTTTTAATTCAATCACTGTTTCTTTCACTTTCTTCTGCAGCTCGCCTCATTTTTTTTCCATTAGCTGCTTGTGTGTGTCTACCTGGGTTGGGGGTCACCAAATAATGCAGCTAAAAATTGTGCTCAACCCTCTCAAGCGACTAGTTGCTGTGGCAAATAATCTCTTCAATTCTGAGGAAAACCATGATTTCTACACCGTTCAGGGGCCCAAAAAAGATGCTATCAGTGACCTTTAATGCTGACCTTTCCTCTCTCTTTCGTCCCCAGATGCTGAATGGCTTGCCCACAGTGAACAGCTATGTCACAGCACCCAGCATCCCTCCCTACCACCCTCCCACCACCCGAGTGTCACCCTACATGGGGTACAGCGCCACCACGTCGGCCTATGTGACCGGTCCCACATGGCAGCCGGCCAGTGGCAGTGCGCTATCTCCCCACAGCTGTGACATCGCCACCCCTCTGGCCTTCAAGAGCATGACAGCCAACCGTGACGCCATCCACCCAGTCACCGCCTCGGCGCTGTGAAGACAGACTGGGAGAAAGAGAGCGAGGGGGCGGCGGGGGGAGTGAGAGACGGCGAGGACAGGAGACACCAAGTCTGTCCCCTGTGGCTTCATTTCATTCCCACTGCCTCCTTTCTATGAAGGACTCGGCCCCAGGACCCATATTTGCGCCCCCTCCTCCTCCTCCTCCTCCTCGCTACACAGTCAGACCAAAGACACACAAGGAATAAACTGTCATATTTTTTACAACAAACTTGTTGTCTGAAAGAACTTGCAGGACAGACAGGTGTACTGAAGGACTGATGTATGACTGCTACTCCATCCATCAACACAATTCCTCTCAGATTCTTTACTGCACACTTGTGCAAAATGTCTTTGGGCAAAATGGGGTAATGTATAACTTCATGCAATCAAAGAAGAGGGGGAAACTTTGCATTAGTGTTTCAGGGTGCTTAATAATTGCTATTGTTTTTTTTATATATATGTTTGTATGCTTTTTTGTGTTATGTTTCGATAAAAGTAACCAACTTCTCAAAAAATGTAGCCCAGGCAAGAGCTCCAGAGAGATGTTTATTTATTAGATATTAAGGTACGTTGAATGAAGTGCAATTCGCCTTACAGACAGCATCTCCACGCAAGGTTAGACAAAATTGGCATTGGTCTTATGTTTGGAGTCTAGAGCATTAACAATTGACAAATGTTGCACAATGAAATTGAATGTATCTTATTAAATTGTTTGGCTGTTATTGGTCTTCATGGAGTCTGCAGATTGTTTTTGGGAAATCCTAAACAGTTTCTATTCTCAGAAGATGTCTCCCACTCTGTTAGTGTAGCTAACTTCAGGTAAATCCAGGCTATTGTTGCCCGCCGCCCTGTTTTACATGAGCAGGAAACTGCTTTTCATAAAAAGTATATGTGCACGCTCACACAAGGCCTGCATTTTCTATTACCGAGCGTCACGGCTCACTAGGAAAGTTCATCAGAAATGCTTTGAGCACGCACAGGCTTTTTCACCACTTAAAGAAATTCTTTTAAAATTGTTTTAGTCATTAAAATAACTTCACCCCATTACACTTAATATGGGCCTTTCTATATTCATAAACATTTCCACCTGAATATTTTCTCATGGTTTAAAGAAATTTAATTATTATTATTTATTTATTATTTTATTTTGGAAATTTGTATTATTTATATTTAAATACTGTTTATATTTATATATATATATATATATATATATATATATATATATATATATAGTAGTCTTACAAATAATATTTTGCACAATTTATTCAAATAAATTTAGGGCTTAAAGCACAGATTTTATGTTGAAAATTAAGTGATAAAAATATAAAATACAGAATAATGCTGCAACTAACAATTATTTTCATTGTTGATTATTTTCTGGATTAATCGATTAGTTGTTTGGTCTATAAAATGTTAGAAAATGGTGAAAAATGTCGATCAGTGTTTCCCAAAGCCCAAGATGACGTCCTCAAATGTCTTGTTTTGTCCACAACTCAAAGATATTCAGTTTACTGTCATAGAGGAGTAAAGAAACCAGAAAATATTCACATTTAAGTAGCTGGAATCAGAGAATTTTTACTCTATTTTCTTTCAAAATTACTCACACCGATTAATCGATTATCAAAATAGTTGGCGATTAATAGTTGACAACTAATCGATTTATTGTTGCAGCTTTAAAATACAGTAGTATTACAGACGTGATATTTTCTAATCTCACTGTTTATTCTTTTGAATTTATAGAAAAGGCTGTTTTATAAGGGAGTAAGAGTGGTATGCTTTTGAAGGCCCCCTTTGTAAATAACAGCAAAGGTCTAATGTCATGCATTATAATTTGAAGTCATAAAGAATATTTCAGTTGGATTTCAGCGCGTGCAAGACGCAGTAAATTACAACATCACTGTTGCATTAAAATTCGAGATCTGTTAGCCGAAGCGTCCCAGACTCCCGGGGCGAGGTGGAGTCCGTGTGCATTCAGAGAGCCACAAATAGGCTCATTGGCCTGCGGTCTCCAAGGTCATCAGACATGTGACCCAAACACGAACCTTCAGCGGCCACAGAAAAGCCCAAACAGGGCTCGTCAGGGCCGACTCAACGTGTTCATTACAAAAGAAAAGCACACGGCCCGGCTGACAAATGACATGTTTGCAAAGTGATGCAAAAATACTTTCTGAACGTTTTAGAGGGGGGAAAGTGTAATAAATTACGAGTGTGTCTGGCAAGCCCTGTCTAGCCCTGCAGTTGAGATTTAAACAAACTGGGCTCCAGTTGTAGATTAATAACTTGATAAAAGTGCTCACCTGCTCTTTTACATAGCACTACCTGCCGCTAAAGGATCAGAGGCCCCATGTTTCCATTCCTCCAGCGTAAACAGTCCCTCCATGTGACAGTGTCAACATGCAGGGGCTGATTTGACTTGGAAAGCAATCGTCCCCGCATCCAGTGGTCACGGACCGTTGCTCAGGGATCGTAGTGTTTCTTTGACCGTATGTGAACCACATCACAGGGACGTGATGATCACACACTCGCTGTACCAGCCAGCCCTCACGGCCACCCCCTCCACCATCTACCATCCATCACATACAGTAAATGATGGTTAACTCTCTTGAGTGGCATGAAAAAGTCGTTACATGCCTCTTTTTTTCTCTCCTTTACCTCAGCCTACACACAACAAGGCCAAACAACTTTTCCTTTCAACTAAGCTACATGAACTGAGCACAGCATTGTTAGTCTCCTCTGACTCATGCAGCAAAATTAAAATGTGGTCGTCTTAATTGACACCAGTATTTAAAAAATAGGAACAGTGTGTTTTCTAGACAGGAGGAACAGCTTCTCGAAAGTCTAATAATCCCAGCTCTTGTAGTCTAATGTTGGTCAGCTTTATGGAGGCGAGGGTCTAAAAACGTTTTAAAATAGGGGCAGACACGTGTTTATAATTAATGATGTTGAGTCTGACTTCAGTGTCATATGGTTATCTTTACTTCTCCACATGCAATCAGAAACAAGACAGGGTAACACAGAGCAGAGTGCAGTACTTCATGCGTGTTCCTGCTCAATGAACATTTCTAAAAGAGGCTGACAACAGCCAGAGTGTTTTCTTAATGCCTTAAAACAGCAACGTTGAGCACACAGGTGAGTAAAACCTCTTAAAAAAAGGGCTCGGAAAATCACAACATGTCTGGTTCTGTGTCTTTGGTATGTACACACACGGCGCCCAACATGAATCACTGCTTTTTTACATGTAGTGTAAATCCTTTTACATTTTAATTTATATTAATCATTAGCCACACTGGGAGAGACAGGCACGGCCTTGTCCAAATTGCAGGCTTGTCTAAGTTGAGCCACTGAATTGAAATGTTACAGGTGAAGATGTACATGGACAGGGTGTAAAGAAAATAAGGAGAAGGGGGGGACTTTACAGAAGATTTATGATCAGTGCCGTGTGCAGGGAATCCAGGTGAAGGGTGGGTCTGTTGCCTAGCTACCAGCAATACACGCGGCGCATGTTGCAAGCTGTCAAAGTCTGAAACAAACATACAGCACTCCATTACAGAAAGGACAGGTTAAGCGCTTACAATTCCATCAGTCTGCAAGCCGCAGTTGTTAGTCTATCACCACGGGGCCCCCGGGCAAAAAACCAGGAGCCGTTCCATTCTGGCACAGAGAGAAACTCCCACATTAATGATGACTGTCAAATGCCAACGTGGCTCAATATAAGCTACTACCAGATGAGATGAGTCTCTTACAGGGACCCCGAAGGCTGTGCAACAGGTGTGTGTGTGTTTGCATGTGTGTGTGCATATTTGTGTAAGAGATAGACTGGCAGAGGGAGAGAATATGTGCGGTAACCTCCCCCCCACCACCACCACCACCACCACCATTCCTGCAGCCACATTTGCATTTCTTGAGCTTGTTGTTTTAGCTTGCACTAAAGCTACGCTCAGACTCCCTCGCCACCGACAGAGAGAGAGAAAAGACTGACACTCGGTTGGCTAATACAACATCTACAGCTGACAGCTTCTCAAACAACTAAGTGCTCACATGGAGGTGAAAGACGAGGAGGAGGAGGGTGAAGAAGTGGTAAAGTGAAGGAAGGTGATACACAACACCAAGCTGGAACGCTCCCAGTGAGAGACAAACACGCAACAACACAAACATGCAGGACACACGTGCTCCCAACACACACAGTGACACCAAGTGAGGAGTTTCATTTGATTGTTTTTTTTTTATTTGTGACCAATACATGTACGTAACTTTCTCAAAAGCTAATATTCTACATGGAGATAAAAGTCAAATTAACACAGTTTCTAACCAATAAAAGATTAGTCCAATTTAAAGGCAGGGTTGGTAAAGGTTTTAGAAACATTTTTTGTTATATTTGTGGAAATTGTCATCACATCCTGACAGCAATCAATAAATCAAATGCTTCAAATGCTCTGACAAAAAAAGAAAAAACTCTGGTATCTGTGGCTGTCGCAGGACTGTAATAAACCCGTCCAATCAGGCGCCTGCCTACGTACACTCATTGTGCATCACTAGAGTCTTCTACAAGCTGGTAGCTTGACAGTTGTGAGTACTAAAAACAGCCATGTTCGCCGTTCAAGTTCATTATGATATGTTTACCTTCATAATGATAATTTTGGGGGAGCGGATTTGGAGGGAGGCCTAAAGCAATGGGCTGTCAGTGTTGCTGACTTGGTGACTTTCTCACTAGATTTTCAGCTGGATCATCTTTTAAAAATCTAGCGTACTCTTGCTAGTTTCTCACGAACGCCCACCCTGCCTTTAAAGGAGGTACATAAAAAAAAAACAGTCATGCAAAAAGATTTTCATTAAAAAAGTTCTGCAATAGGCCTCAATGATATCAGTGTATAAGAAATTCTCATACACAATAATTCTTATTAAGAATTATCGGGCGCTATTGCGGCTATTTGGTTTGTTTGAGATATACAGTAAGGCTCAGTGTGATCACAGTATATATATTTGGAATCACGTATGCATGTTGTACATGAAGATGTGTACTTACAATCAGGATGTATGTGTGTGTATAGTAGGGATGCACCGATACCGGATCGGATATCGGGTCGATACTGACTCAAATAGCTGGATCGGGTATCAGTGGCAATGGGGACGATATATTCAATTCAGTTCTATGTTTATATACTATATCAGCCCAGTCACACAGCAGTTTGTGAAATAGTCACGAAATTTAATGTATTGATTCGTGCACATAGAAACGTAATTGTGAACCGGGAAGTATAGAGAGCAGCGAACGCTGCATAGGGAGGAGGTCAGGGTGGATGGGTGGGTCACAGGAGAGCGCTGTTCGTACCCCGTGTGAAACCAGCAGTCAAAGTTGATTTATTTGTCACGTAACTTTCATACTTAAGTTACAGCACTTTCGGAATTATTTTAACCCAAACCACGATCTTTTCATAAACCTAACTAAGTAGTTTTTTTGCCTAAACCTAACTACGTCAATCTATTCCTAAACCTAAGTAATTTTATTTTGAAAAGACTAGAGTGGAAATTGACACGTGCATCACGTGTTGCTGGACATTTGTAGGAAAAAGCACAAGAAAAATAATGTTGTTGAAAGTCGTGCTGAGCGTCGCGAAAAAAAAGGGAAATTCGTGGTGTCTATGTACAAATCAAATAGATTCAATTTCGTGACTATTTCACAAACTGCTGTGAGACTGTTGACTATATACATTATAAACTGCAATTTTAATTCCTGTGTAAGTTTTGACCAATTTGTTGCATTAAAAAGGTTTACACTTGAATTGTAATTCCTGTTAATTTTGAAGATTTTTTACCAAGTTGCTGGCGTACGATTTATTATCTTAATAATAAATTACAATTCAGTAAATTTATATGTATTTATTTGTTGGGAAAGTAATGTTTAAGTCAAGCCTGATGTTGCCTTACACATAGAAGAATGATCCCAGTCACTTCCACACAGTGAGGCATACAGCTTATTAATTAAACACTGGTATCGGATCGGTACTCGGTATGGCAGATACCCAAAGCCCAGGTATCGCTATCGAGACGGAAAAAGTCGGATCGGTGCATCCCTAGTATACAGACGCTCCTCTGCTGTAGCTGGCGTGTAGCGGACTTCAAAAGCTACATCTTAATGAGCAGTTTATATTAAGATATGAGTGATGATTGATAGAGACGGATGATCCACTGAGTCCAGTAGAACTCCAAGTGAGACTCATCTGAACGCAGTAGGTGTGTTATTCTCCTCATAACATGCACTGCGCAGCTATATAGTCTTGATCTATATTTCATTGCTCTACAGTGGGTCTAAAGCTGAGTTATTGCATATTGTAACAACGCCTTCACTCCATTCTTGGTGTTTTATTTAATTTGAAACTGAACATTAAAGCCCCTGAAACCAAAACTTGGTTTCAAATTTCTAGCACGATAACATTAAGTATTCATGACTAAATAAGCTACTTCATGAAAAAACATTCCTAGTTATTATTCTTCAAGAGTTTATCTCTAAATCTCACATCATTTGCTTCTTCAGGACAGTGTGGGTGTGGTTTGCTCAGATTTGACAGACAGTACTGGCAACATAAGCAAAACAACCCCACAACTGAGCAGCGCCCACTTCAAACTAGTGAGAGGAGCACAGAAAAAACTACAAAATGCATAAATCTCTCGTGAAAAAACCCAAACTGTTCTAAATTTGGCTAAAAAATATTGTCTTCATGTAGGACCCCGTTACTCATAGTAGGAAGCTGATTGACAAATCAGTGCCATTAAAACCGACTGATTCACTGTTCAAAACCTGTTTTCTATTAGAAAAGTATATTTGTCAATGTTCAAATATTGTTTTTAATTTCTGAGAAACTTAGATGAAGATGATGTTTTTGCTTAGAAGGCTGCATTAAGACAAATTGTAATGCTGATTTGGTATTTCGCAGAGCATAATTGTGTATTCAAGGTAAAAAAAAATAAGAACAAACAAAAAAACTAATTTGGTCTGACGTTACTGGACTCAGTAACGATTTTGGTAATGAAGTACAATCCATAAGGCACTCTCTCGCGTTTCCATTCTGTGATTTTTTTGTTTGTTTTGTTACCAGTTCTTCTGTAGCCATCCAAATACATATTCATAGACCAGCAGCATCACTGCTCCACCTGTAACCCAACACAAGAGAGAGACGCGGTGAATCAACACGTATTTCCCTGCTGGTGAATAAGCAGCATGTGCTCCCCAACCAATAGGAGTTTTACGGTCACGTGTGGGAATATACTGTACTACAGATAGAAATGACATGGTTGGGCAAACTAGGAAAGACTAGTGGGGTAGGCAGTGGTTCTAGCTCACAGTATTTCCATTGAAATTGTATAAATATCAGAAAAAACTACAAAAACATGGATTTTATATTTTAGTTATTGAGTACACAGTACAAAATAGTAAGAATAAATACGTCTGAGTACAAGTAGTGCTTGTTCCTGACTCATTTCATTGGAAACACTCGAGCAAAATTGAATTTAACACTAAGATGCTTTGGGAAGCTCTGTCCAGATTAATAATTTGAGAGTTCCCAGACATAAAAAAAATATAGATTTTAGTTTGTTGTAGGGCTGTCAAATTTAACATGATAATAATGCGTTAGCGCAAATTCGTTTAAACGCTACTAATTTCTTTAACGCATTAACGCAACTTGTGATTTTTAATTAAGGGCTCAGTTTAAAAACTAGAGTGAAGATATCACTCATCACATGACACTAGAAAACCTAAGGAATTCATTGGTACCAACCATGTCATACTAGCTTGTAGCGAAGGAGGTTAAATAACGCTCCAAACTTAGGCAAAATTTTGGCGAGGAAAAACTGTCATGGCCATTTTCAAAGAGGTCCAAGTCATAGTCAAGTCAGCACACTGACACACTGACAGCTGTTGTTGCCTGTTGGGTGTCAGTTTGCCATGTTATGATTTGAGCATTTTTTTGATTGATTTCCAATAATAAATATATACATACATTTGCATAAAGCAGCACATTTACCCACTCCCATGTTGATAAGAGTATTAAATACTTGACAATTTTTTTGAACAGATAAAAGATTAATTTGTGATTAATCGCGATTAAATATTTTAATCGATTGACAGCCCTAGATTTTACATTTTTGTTATTGAGCACACGGTTCAAAACAGTAAGAATAAATACGTCTGAGAGGGAAGTAGTGCTCGTTCCTGACTCATTTCATTGGAAACACTAACATGCTTTGGAAAGCTCTGTCTAAATTAATAATTTGAGAGTTCACAGACATAAAAAAATATAGTCTCAGGGTTGTTTTTTTTTAACCAATCTCAATATTATTCAAAGAAAAACTGTTAGGTCTAGTGCAAACTGGACCCTTTTCGTCTGCTGTAACAGACAATTTGTGATTATAAGGACAATTTTAATATCAGTATAAATAAATTTGTAATGTTACCTGGTCCAAGCCTCATTATCTTGGGCACCAATCCCTTGTATAGTGCCAAGTACCTATAGAAAGAAAATAGGATGTTAATAATGTGCAAATACAAAATACTAGAGTTAAATCTCAAGACTATTTTTATCCATGTATACCTTCAGTGTGTGTAAAGGCTTGAGTGTGGCGGTGAGTTCTTGCCTGTCTGTCTGTCTGTCTGCTTGGCTGCCTGTCTCTCACCCCGTAGTCAGGTACATAGTTGGGGTCTTAACGGCCAGCGGTGGCGAGTACCTGCCCCTTAATGCATTCAAGGTGATCAGTGGCTGCCTGCCTCCGCCTCGTGCTCCCTGTCCCGCTCCCTGCCCCCGCCACTGATGGCGTTAATAAGGCTCGACCCACTTCCTCCCTGGCCCTCTGTCTGATTAGATTGACCCGTGGAGCGCAGCGCGGCTCGTTAGGGTCTGCTTAACGACGTCTCCCATAGGGACCACTAATTAGCTGGGACTGTGTTGTGTTAGAGCAGGGGACTGGATGTGGCGGTACGGGGGCACCCTCCATGCACCCCTGCGACGACAACGTTCCAGTGCCGTTCCTGCAGCAGCCCCCGAGGCTCCTGCGTCCACTAACTACAAACATCTCGCTGGCCCTTGTCTAGCGGAGCTGCATGGGGGAAAGTGGAAAGCCGAGGGCGATTGCTAACATAACATGCGTCTTTTCCTTGAAGCTTCCATTTAGAGCTGCCATTCTCCGAGGCTTGAAAATATGTTAACATTTACTGTACGTCTGACAGACTGCAGAAATGTATGATCACACACGTGGAATGTAACGTCACTATTTGGTTTCCATTCATCGGATCGCAGCTTTGCATCAAGCTATTCATGCATGTCTACTGTAGTTAGTGCAGGAATCTCACACTGCACCATCAAACCTGCTAACTTGTAGCTGCAGCTGCTACATTTGTCTTTTCTGACAGCCAGTTTGGCAGACAACCAACTATCAATTGCTAACAAAGCAGACAAAGTGGCTCATTAATTCTTGGACGCATCGGTGACAGTGTTTCATTTTTTTTTTTTTTTTTTACTGATGATCCCCTACTTATCCCCCCTTGTTCGTACCCCTCTTCCCGGTACACCAGCGCCATGGACTGGAAGCAGGTGCGGTACTTGATCTCTCCGGGTACAGGCTGGGGGCCTTGGATGCGGCTCTTGGCTACGTCGAAGGGAATGTTCACGCAGGAGGAGATGGTCCCAGATACCAGGCCGATGGTAAACTTCCTCAGGAACTCCAGGGTAGGGTCCTGGTAAAGAAGAGGAGATACGGGATTAAATAACAAAGTGTCTATTGCCACCTGGTTGAGAATAGTCACAGGCAGCTATTGGGTCAAACTCAGGACTATCCCCCCGGAAACTGGGGTTCAAGTCCTGTGAGAAGTCTATTTTTCACTTAAGCCCTATTTCGATCACAGGAACTTTACCCCGGAACTAGGAACCTTTTGAGGAACTCATTGCATTTCGACCGCAGGGTCTAAATTAAGCTCTGGGGACATTTTACGGGGCCTTTTTACCCCCCAAAAAGGCCCTGGTCGGGGTGTAGTACATTCTGAAAGTACAGGAACTTTCAGGGTGGAGTTTGCAGGGATGACCGTCGCTGATTGGTAAAACACACATATACACAGCACTGCTGCTCCAACTGTACCGCTTCATTCATAAACAAGAAAGTACTCTAGTATTGATTTAGGACCATTTTAAGACGTGGGGAGAGCATTTCTCATTGTTTGATAACACTGAAAGTAAAGTTAGGCAGCAGTAACTATCGTCGCAGTGAGAAAAAACATTTTTTTCCAGTGTTTTTTAGATGAAACAGGTGGACATACTGAACTGCAGCCTGCAGAGTGTGTTTACCACTGTGAACACCAGCAGCCCTCGTCCCATTTCATGTTGCTTTTTCATACGTCAGCGGCTAATTTGCCTAATATTCACAGGTCTTTAGACAGCGGTGGAAACAGTGGGCTGAAGGAACCTGTTTGTTCCTTGAAACGTAGTTCCTGGACTAAAAGTCAGCTTTAGTTGACTTATTTGACTTATGACCTTCAGTTTTCAGTTGCAGTTTGGTTAGGTACCAAAACTACATGGTTAGGTTTAGGAAAAATATACATACAGTACATATACCGAAATAGTATCGAATGTGTGCCAATTCGGGTTGGTCGAGTGCAAATAGCATTGTTTGCTACAGACACCTGCGTGCTAAGAGCATCTGCCTTAAAATAAAGTATGTATGTTCAACAAGCACCATTTTACTGGAAACTAAATATCATTGCACAAAACATAAGTAGTAAATAAAACTTACAATAATAAAAAAGTAATGTGATGGAGTTGTGAGACATTATGTGTATGTATATGTGAGCGGAGAGCATGAGGGGGCTTGTGCATATGACTGCAAAGCTGGCATGAAAGCCCTGATCATTTTATGGTAGCGGGGGGCAGATTAGTGCTTCCTGACCGTGGTGCAGCGCTCTGATTGGCTGAGCAGAAGCACATGTTCTTTGGGGAGCCAAGACGGAGGATTTATAAACAGGGTGCATGCAGGCAGACTGGGGAGGCATATGGGGACAATTTGGGTAATTGGGCTGTGACTCGGCACAGGGGTATTACTGTACCAAAGAAGCCCAGACTCAGAGAGCTCTGACAGCTAATTGGCCGGGATATTTTTACAAATGACAGCAGCCTCTCTGGTCCGGGCCTTTCTCAAGCGGCTGGACACCCTGAGAGCCAAGGTAAATCAACAGCTAATCCCACTTCTTCTGTTTTTTTCAAGTGGGATGTGGGGAAGGGGGGAACATACCCTCAGCCTAAGTACACCCATCAACCCACTTCCTAACAGCCTTAAGCAAACATCTCCTCACACATTCACTTGTGAATGATGGCAGTGTGCTATCTGCCTCCGCTGTACTATTAAAATAGAGATATGAGAGGAGCCTGAGCTTGGCCAACTTCATTTGACTACGGTCATGTTCGAGTTGCAAGCTCATTGCTCATGTTGATGACAAAAGGGGCTTTGGAGAAACGCCACTATCAGCTCAGCCTGTAAGCTGTCGGAGGCCACAATATTTATCCTTTTCTGCCTCGACAATAGCCGCTGTTAGCCTCTCACAAACAGGGTCATTCCATCACCGTACATACCGATGGATCATTCCCAAAAGCGACGGCCACAATCTAAGAAGAGAGCTATTTGGGTCATCCCGCCACATAATTATCATTCACAGAGGATGACCACTTGCTTCTCTGCACACCATGCGTCACTGGAAAAAATGTTGAAAATATAGCAGAGCTTTGGCTCCCGCTGTAACCTTCTCTTGAAAATAGTACCGTTGTCTGCTTCCAATTAGTTCATTGGAGTTAATCTAATGCTCCGGTTTGTACATGTGGAACCGGCGTATGGTAACGTTTTCATTAAACAAAATTAACTTTTGTTTGGGCCATCAGGCGCTGCCGGATGTGTAATCTGAAACTTTGAGGATGTTATGACGAGCAAACAGACGAGGTATTAGCCGGGGCTGATCTTACAAGCTCCTCTCTGATTTTTGCTTCCTCCCTGCCGTGGCAGTCAGTAACTAATCACACTGTCGAACACTTGCAATTCCCCACTGGCGAGGTGACACGTGAGTATCATATAGCCTGAAGTTAGCAAAAATTCAGTGTAGTCAAGGTTACAAACACCAAAGCAAAGCTGAAGTGTCCCAAAACAGCACTGGAGGTCGGAGTGTGATCATAGATTTTGATTGGCATATTACCGGGCTAGTGGGAATAGCATCCTTGACGTTGAAGTAGAAGCCAAAGTAGATCATGTTGAAAACTCCATGGCGTCCCAGTGTCGATGTCAGTCCTTTATTCAGGCCCCTCAGTCCGAACCCGTCCGAATTAATTATGCGCCTTGCTTGAGCGAATGAAGAGGGTTGCTGTGTTGGAGAGAGGGAATTCAAAAGGAGGACATGTCACATGCTGACAAAAAACCCACTGGGCATGTAGAGAAACACATTACAGTATTTTATTCCTATCAACCTCTGTGAAGGAGTCTCTGTTGGCCTGGAGACTGACTTTCACCACTTCGAACGGATTGACAACAACAGCCTCAGTCAAGCCTGCGCCAAGCCCCGCTACAGACAGCGCCTGGGGGGGAGACGGACATGATTTAGGAGTGAGAATGTGCAGATAATATTTTGGTAGAGACAGAGCAGTAAAGACAAACTGATGTAGACAATGAGGAAGATTGTGTCCGAGCTACGAGAGCTCGATACCGAATCATAGTTTCGCTTTCAGAAACTTGTTCCCCGAGTCTTTTTTGTCTTGTCTAAAATGGACATTTGTTTCTGTCACGCCTGTCATTGTTCAGATGTTTGAAGACACCTGTGTTTGTTATCATTTGACAAAATGTTAGCTGACAGATGGGAGTGAGAGGAAGGTGAACGAAAGGAGAGGAAATAGGAATGTGAGCAAGGTAGCAAGCTGTTTGAGATTCATCTTCTTTAAAAAGATGGAAAGTTTAATTCAAGACAGTCAAAAAAACATAACAATTAGGGCTGTCAATCGCTTAAAATATTTAATCACGAGAAATAACAAATTAATCACACATTTTTTATCTTTTCAAAATGTACCTTAAAGGGAGATTCGTCAAGTATTTAATACTCTTATCAACATGGGAGTGGGAAAATATGCTTGCTTTATACAACTATGTAGATATTTATTATTGGAAATCAATTAACAACACAAAACAATATTGTCCAGAAACCCTCACAGGTACTGCATTTAGCATAACAAATATGCTCAAATCATAACATGGCAAACTCAAGCCCAACAGGCAACAACAGCTGTCAGTGTGTCAGTGTGCTGACTTGACTATGACTTGCCCCAAAACTGCATGATTATCATAAAGTGGGCATGTCTGTAAAGGGGAGACTCGTGGGTACCCATAGAACCCATTTTCATTCACATATCTTGAGGTCAGAAGTCAAGGGACCCCTTTGGAAATGGCCATGCCACAAAATTTAGTGTAAGTTTGGAGCGTCATTTAGCCTCCTTCACGACAAGCTAGTATGCCATGGTTGGATTCCTTAGGTTTTTTCTAGTTTCATATGATGCCAGTATCTTCACTCTAGTTTTAAAACTGAGCCCGATACAACCTAGTAATCACAAGTTGATTTAAAGAAATTAGTGGCGCTAAAATGAATTTGCGTTAATGCGTCTTTTTATCGCGTTAACTTATAAAAGCCCTAATAATAATCCGTTATTTTCAAAGAACCAAAGCATTTTATTTTGTGCCATCTGAAGAAGTCCACTACCTATTTATAAATGTATAACCCTGAAGCGTAATTAACAGTGGATGTTGCAACACTGCATGTATTTGCATGGGGCAAATGCATGGGGCACGTCTGCATGCAAGTGTGTGTGTGCGTGCACGTGTGCGTGCTCGCAGAGAAGCGTAATGGGAACATGTCAAGAATGCGTCTTTAGCTCATTACTCTTCCTGCCTCTTTATCCTGCTGTCAGGGCCCCGGGACCCATCCTCTCAGACATGCCTCGCAATGTTTACACAGCCAGCCGGCCACGTTTTAATTCCTTATTTGTATTATTACTGTGTGTGTCCTCATTAATCAGAGTGAAGGCATTCAGCTGTGCCACGCTGAACAAGAGAGAAAGAGAGAGACATTCAGAACCAATCTGTAATTCCCCCGCACTAATGATCTGATGTGATTACAGTACTTGATAGGCGAGGGCCTCTGGGGGGGAAATGGGGTTGGAGGCACTTGAGGAAGAGGAAGATGAAGAGATAGAGAGCATGATGGATGAGACAGGTAAACATTTCTCCACCAATGGCTGTGAAAACAAGACGAGGATATGCGCCGTGCCGGGGCGACCTCCACGTAGAGCTACAGGTAAGTCATCCATCACGCCTGACACTTGGCTGCCACCTGAATAGGTGGTGTGTGTGGTGACCGCACCCCGGCAACGCAGATCTGTCTAGCTTAGAACTCTGACTCAATATAACAGAAAGCAGATTGGTCGAGAAGGATGAAACCACTTGTAGATTCATGGCCTGAGGTGTAACCAGTCTACAGAACTAACAACCGCCATGCAAACATATGCAGGAGTCTGTTTATTAGGACAGCGTTATGTTTGCCATTATTCTGGCTTCACTCCAGCACACTGTATTTCAAATGAAACAATTACTTTGTGGTTTACGGTTATCGGGCCGATACTGACTCAAAGCTGGATCAGGTATCGGTGACAATGGGGCTGATGTATTTATATCAAATTCTATGTTTATATACTATATACATTATATACTGGAATCTTAATTCCTGTTTAAGGTTTTGACCAATTTGTTGCTGCATTAAAAAGGTTTACACTTGAATTGTAATTCCTGTTAATTCTGAATTTATTTTTACAAAGTAGCTGGTGTATGATTTATTATTTTATTAATAAATAACAATTCAGTCAATTTATATCTATGTATTTATTTGTTGCATTTTGTTTTACAAAGTTAAGAAAGCAATGTTTAAGTCCAGCCTGATGTTGCCTTACACATAAAAGAATAATCCCAGTCACCTCCATACAGTGAGGCATACAGCTTATTAATTAAACACTGCTATCGGATCGGTTCTCATTATCAGCTGATACCCAAAGCCCAGGTATCGCTATCGGGAGTGAAAAAGTCGTATCGGTGCATCCCGGTGCATTTTGGGCGTTCATGTCCTCATTTTACCTTGGGTATTACTAATTTGTGAATGTAAAACCCCTCAGATTATTTATACTTTATTTAATCAGGAAGTTACATTGGGATCGAGATCTCATAAATTTTACAAGTGATACCTGAGTACAGAGAAAAAAAATAAAAATAAAAATAATAATGATAACATAGAAATATAGTGATAAAATAGCAAATATTCCAGTTTACATACATATTGACAACAGAATGACATATAAATAAAAGCTTTCTGAAATATCCTTGGCGTAGGTATAAAAAGAAAAAATACGGTAAACAATCGCACCTAAAATCAATGGAACTTCTAACCAAATTTTTTGAATGGCCCTATCGATATCAGTGTGTAAAGTATCCGATTTTAACCTTCAACGGGTCACCCTCGACTCATTTTACAATTGGGCTGAATCAGTTGTCGTTTGACTTGCAGTGTAACACCCAATTAACGGCACGAATGATCAACGACCTGGCTGTTAGTTGATCGGTTGGATTTCTGGCATATTCGATATTAGCTACTATAAAAGATGCAGGTTCTGACCGTGCAGTACAGCAGATTGAAAAGAGTAGTGTGAGTTAACACAACGCACAAGATTAATACAAATACACAGTGTCTGCCCAGCTTTAAACCTGCACTTAAATCTCATAGTCATTGTTTCATTTCAAATCCAATATGATGGAATAAAGATCCAAAGGAAAATGGTCCCGATTCTTACTGTACAGACTGCACTCCACCAGTAAAAATTAGATTTGTATCAGTTTATAATGTTTTGAATAGGATTACATATGCCAATGCTAATCACTATACGTTTTCTCACACTTGGGAGCCCATAAAATCAAAACAAAACAATGGCTCTGTAATAAAAAATGGCTCCTGACAAGCTGCCAGTTACACTGACTTTACACAAAGTGGTAGAAACCAAACTTTTCCTCTGGCTGCCCTGTTACCTGCAATAAAGCTCATACAGTGGTCATTAGTACCACCCTGATCAGCTGATTTTAAATGCCACACTTCATAAAGTTAATTCCGAAATCTGAGTGAAACTGGAAATCTCAGGTTCCATTTAAGAAGTAAGAAACCATTTGTAATCATGCAATTTACAACAACTACAATCTTACAGCATAATCAACATTTGGTATGTGGTTTACTCCATTTGATTAGACAGGTATCATAATTTTTCTTTTATACAACTATGCAATTCAAGCTAATTTGGACCCAATTGTTATTAATTTAAAGGGCAGGTCCATCTGCATTCTGTTCCGTTTTTTTCAAATGGTAACGCCCACTCATTCGTTGCGAAAAGCAGTGGCGTAGGTTACCAAAGTAAGCTAATCGAAGCTAATCAACAAGGTTATGAATAATGTGAACGTTAGCACTATCTGAGTCAAAGCTAGCTGTGCAATGTTTGAAAATAGGGTTAGTTCGGATTTTTTGACGTAGGGTTGTATGTATACTCTCGCGCTCTGCTAGGTAAAATTATTGCTTCTGTGAATGTACACTCCATTCACAAAAACAGTAATTTTATCTCGCAGAACACAGGAGTTGCTAGTCTACCGCTGCATCGATCGGTTAGTTTGTTTGTGTTATTTTGTGACTTTCGGATGCGATCTAATGTGGCTTCCACGCAGCAGTACATTTCTTAGTTTCCGTGCCGGTACCGACCACCATGTAAGTTACTCTATGTAACGTTAGGACACTGACTATAAGGATGTATATATACTGTACATGTAGAAGCGTCATCATGCAGAAACCTACGTCAGGTCACATGGTAAAAGGGTTTTAGAAGGGCTTCGGAAAATAGCATTTTAACGCTAAAAAATAAATACTTTTACCAAAATTTTAATTTGAATACATAAGGAACACAACTGGAAAGCTACAGAATGATATAAAAAATAAATAAATAAAATAATGGACCCGTGCTTTAATTTGGTCCAGGAACCGTTAGCTACCTTTATGTATCTATATCTGATATTTGAATGTGTTAGCCATCAAGGATGCTTTCATATGTGCTTAACAGCTATCTAAAGTGTTATTCCAGGCTCTCTTCATTTTTTTCCCCATTTGAGAGGTTTACTTTTTATCCTGTCCTATGTGAGATGACCTTCTGTTTAGTCAGTAAAGCTGCCATTATGCCAATTTTATATTTGCCACAACAAGTAAACTCGAACAAATCCGCTACACAAATCAGAGTGAATGTTTTTTTAGCAGAAGCAGAAACAGTAAGCTAGGGTGAGGGTCGCCGTATAAAGACAAGAACGTAAAATGTGCAGTAAACTGTACTCATGCATTACATTTATTTGTACATGAAACATTACTGAAAACTGTACGTTCACAACTCTGCAATGACAAGAACGTTTACATTAACTTATTTGGCTGGTAATATTATTCTTGACATTTGTCTTTGTTTTACCAGCCTTCGGCAGGTGAGCTGAACCGTTGATTTTTCACACTGTAACGTTCTTCCTGGCCCTGTGCATGTGTGTGTTTATTTTTCAGTTGAAAGTGTATTCAGGTGTTTCCACATGTAAAGACTCACCACGCCAGGAGACAAAGGGGTCAACTTCAGCAACTTCTTGTATTGCTCAAAGGTGAAAAACTGCAGAGGGAAGATCAGGATACACAAACAGTCAGAAAGTGACTCATAAACTGACATCTGCACACACATACACACCAACATATACACACACTACTAAAAGCAGCTACCTTAAAAACACTCAGGAGGAAAGGGTAACTTAGGTGAGCGTTGTATCAACTTAACTAGCGCATGGAAATTAAGCCATACTATAAATCTTTGCCCACAATCTCTGTGGAAAGAGAAACGTCTAAAGCACACTGTGAAAAGGAGACACATTCACTGATTTGTTTATCTGAGCAAAAGGGCAAAACGCCAGCAGAGGCGTTTTAATCGGAGCTTTAATTTGCCTTAATCCTTCTCTCCAGACATTTCTCACCATCAGCCAGCTTTGTTCGCTGTGTGAGCGATTACCCCATCTTCTCAGTGTGAGTGCTTATTTTTAAAGTTCACACATCCTCGTCTACAGTATCTCATTACAGAGCAGCTCCATGCCAGGCATCAGGCCCCCTTTGTGCCCCCCCCATTAGATGTTGTAAGCCTTCCTACTAAAGATGGAGGCTCAGGGGAAGGCCTGCTGTAAATGCTTGTAAGTCAATATTAGTAACAGTACAAATAGGAGTGTCTGAGGAGGCAGACATGGTGGAGGGCGTCATGTGTTTAATCAACATGTGTGTACCATGTTAGAGCAACTGCGGTTGGAGTGTTTTCATACGGCAGTAGAGCAGTTCACGGTGAAACAGGAGCTGGAGCGTTGCGTCACAGCACGAGAAGCTTTGCGGTTTCCTATGAATCAACATCCTTTATCTCACCTTGACCGCTCTCTTTGGTGTCTCCGCCACAATTGGAGGCAGGATGCCTTTGTAGAAGCCAAGGATTCTGTAGAGAGAGAAAATAAAATGTTATGCATTATTATTATTATTATTATCATTATTAGGGCTGTCAATCATTTAAAATATTAAATCATGATTAATCGCATGATTGTCCATAGTGGAGTGGGCAAATATGCTTGCTTTATGCAAATGCATGTATATATTTATTATTGGAAATCAATTAACAACACAAAACAATGACAAATATTGTCCAGAAACCCTCACAGGTACTGCATTTAGCATAAAAAAAATATGATCAAATCATAACAAGGCAAACTCAAGCCCAACAGGCAAAAACAGCTGTCAGTGTGCTGACTTGACTATGACTTGCCCCAAACTGCATGTGATTATCATAAATTGGGCATGTCTGTAAAGGGGAGACTCGTGGGTACCCATAGAACCCATTTTCATTCACATATCTTGAGGTCAGAGGTCAAGGGACCTTTGTGACAAGCTAGTATGACATGGTTGGTACCAATGGATTCCTTTGGTTTTCTAGTTTCATATGATGCCAGTATCATGACGCCAGAAATATGTGGCGTTAAAACAAATTTGCGTTAATGCGCTATTATCACGTTAACTTTGACAGCCTTAGTATTAGAACTCTATTTATTTTGTCATTCAAGGCAGCCGTTGGTTTCCAATCACATCTGTAAGATATTAAAGTCATTAAGCAGCTGTGAAATCCATGATTTCAACATTTATTCATTTGTTAGTTTGTCCAAAGTGACGTACATATAAATAATGGACATAAAGTCTCCATTAATTTTTGTGATGGTTACATTATCATTGTGACTCTTGTCAAGTTAATCTACACTTAAACCTAAATACCATGCAACGATAACATCTGCTACAGTTAAAGGGTCAGTTCAGCTAAATGACAACGCATTTATATCTATGCAGAGACAGTCAATTGCCTGTTTATCAGGTATCCTGAATGCATGGAGTCTAGTACAATAAACCTGTTACAAAGCCTACCTTATTGAAGGTTATAATGCTCAAATCTCTGACAATACTGAATATAGACTGCAGGACTAATACCGAGCTCAGAAGATGGAAACAGAAAGTATATTGCTGCTGTTGGCAACGTAACTACCAAGATATATTTTCAAACCACAAACCCTGGCAACAAGTTCTCCAGGAATCTGCGGAGGAAATGATTTAAGAGTTTCTACCAGACTTTGATATACTGGATGTTTCAAAAGACGGTAGCTTTATAATTTTAGTCAATTTGGTAGTTTGCCTTTGCTCAATCATACGTCCAGCCGTGATTTAAAGCGTACTTGGAGGCAGGAAAAAATAATAAAATGATACAGTGAGTTATGTATATAAAGATGTATGTCTACATTTTACACAGCCTGTATTTTGTAAGCAATCCATTTTATAGAGTATATTTACAGAGTAAATGGTCAGTCTGGTTGGATTGTTAGTTTTATGTAAATACCCTTTTTACACACTTGTTAAAACAGACAGAAATGTGATTGGATGTTTCTGAAATGTCTTTCTCTAGAGTTAAACTATACAGTGTATCTAAAGAAAATCATTTATTAATCTAAAACGGAAATATTTAAACTTATATTTTAGATATTGAAGAGTATTTTTTATTCAGGTGGGTACATATAATGAGAGGAAGTTATGATTTCCCTTTCTAAAAAGCTGTTGGTTGATATGGATTTACATTACACTAGAGTTCCTCCAAATGCCTGACCAGTCTTTCATGTATACATATAAGAAGATAGTAGTATGTTTTGTGTTTTGCAAAAAGGGCACAAGGCATGTTTCGTATACATTCAGAAGTGCATACATGTGCATTTCTCCCACTGAAAACATGGGTTCAATAGTTCACACTGACAGGGCCAGGCAGATGATGACAGACAAGCTGTCACTCAAATTAGATAAAACAGGTAATTGATTGATTTCAATTCTTTTCAGGATAAACTTTCTGTCAAAACTAAGGCTGTCAATCGATTAAAATATTTATATATTTGTCCATAGTTAATCGCGATTAATCGCAAATTAATCACACATTTCTTTATCTGAGATCGGAGATTTGTCAAGTATTTAATACTCTTATCAACATGGGAGTGGGCAAATATCCTGCTTTATGCAAATGAATGTATATATTTAATATTGAAAATCAATTAACAACACAAAACATTGACAAATTTGGTCCAGAAACCCTCACAGGTACTGCTTTTAGCATAAAAAAATATGCTCAAATCATAACATGGCAAACTCAAGCCCAAAAGGCAACAACAGCTGTCAGTGTGTCAATTTCATCATTTTCATTCACATATCTTGAGATCAGAGGTCAAGGGACCCCTTTGAATATGGCCATGACAGGTTTTCCTCGCCAAAATTTTGCGTTTGGAGCATTATTTAACCTCCTTCCCAAAAAGCTAGTATGACACAGTTGGTACCAATGGATTCTTTAGGTTTTCTAGTTTCATATGATGCCAGTATCTTCACTCTAGCTACAACCAGCAGCCCGTCAGACTTTTAAGAGTTTAACTAAAAGTCGCAAGTTGCGTTAATGCGTTAAAGAAATTAGTGGCGTTAAAACATATTTGCATTGCAACATTAACCTGTCTATGGCTTCGGTCCCAGGTGTTGAAACACAGCACACCTGAAGCATGAGAAGCCACTGAGTCATTAGCTACTGTGTTGATAACAAACTGTCACTTGCAACACCAGACTACTTTCTCATTCCTAAGTGTTGTTTTAAGGGGATCGCCTCAAAGTGAAACAGGTAAAACAGGTCTAAATATTTAAACAAGACTGATCACAACATTACCTCTTAACATTGGAGCTAATAAAAATGTCCAAGGCAATTTATTGTTCAATTAAATAATTATCTCCACCCTTGATCATTTCTATACACGATTAACCAAGCAACCACTGGGAATAGTTCAGGGCTATATAATACAGCAGCTAATTACACTATACCTACACACTATATTTCTGACAAACTGTGATATAAATCATAATAAGCAAAACCACAGTTTTTTAAAAACATAATGTTAATGTAAGTGCCATTTTGAAGCATGCAGAGAGTTCAGCCTGTGAACAACATGACCAATAAGGTGTCCATTTAATTTTCACAGAGCTGAGAGAGCAGGGAACCTAACAAACATGTCAACAAACAACATTGTTGAAACTACTGGCAACCTGTTGCTGTGCCAGAATTAAAATGTCTAAAGCTTTTAAATTATAAGGATAACAACATCATCAGCCTGACCCTTGTTGAAGTGTAAGGTTGGTATGAGATTTAAAGGCGATAAACACAGGATTGGGATCATTTCTATTGCCTCCATACGGTTCTCAACATGGCGACAGCGAGCCAGGAGAAAATATTATATATATATATATATATATATATATATATATATTTTCCTCGAAACGTAATTGAGAATGCAGTTGAGTTGTGTTGGAACGTAATTCTGTAAGGGACAGGGTTGGTCTTAACATGTGAAATTGTTTTATGTGAAACTACTGCTGTCTTGATCAAGACTCAGGAAGAAGAGATCTTGTATCTCAATGGGACCTTCCTGGCTAAATAAAGGATACATAAAACATTTTTAAAAAGCTGAATGGCAAAAAATGCATAACTTTCCACTTACAGGGAGAGAGAGAGAGAGAGAGAGAAAGAGTTCATATTGATACTGAACACAGGTCTGTGGACAAAGAGGACAATGTGGCGTGACCGACTGTATCTTGTGAACAAGCGGCACCAGCTCTGTTGTGGCAACATTCTCTTCAAATCAACAGATATGATCTTGGTTGATTGGGTCCAAGTGTAAATATTTTGCTGCTAGCACACATTTCCACTGAATATAACCTGAGAAGAAGGACAGGCAATTACACAGAATCCACAGCAGTGAGGCCGCCTTAGAAAAACAGCAGCGAACCACAACTAATTATCCAAACACTAGTGATCAAGTGACAGAGCCAACACCTGAAGTCACACATGTGGTACTGGCTCTGGGTAATCAGGCCATGGAGTAAGGGATTAGGGATGAGGAAAATCCCTCCTCCAAGCCAAAAATTAATCCCCTTTTATCGTTTGTGTAAACAAGTTATTTCAGGCAGACGGAAGACCCGTCTCTCTGCTCTCTTTGTCCATGCAAATGGTGGCCACAGATTTCCCGGGTGTGGTCAGACTGGGCAGCCGCCAGGTGATGAAGGAGGAGTGAAATTTGTTACAGAACAAATATGGCCTCTAGCGAGTGGCCATCATTTGAATCCTAATTTGATTCCCAATGTAAAGTACACACTAAGTCCCTTTTTGGCTTTCCTAAACAAATGACCTCCTGACACAGAGCGAGGGAGGGGGGGTAGATGGATGTGTGTGTGCGCAATTTTGTGCGTGATTTGTCCTTCATTTTCATATTCCTTTCCTTTTTTAACAGCCTCCATCCATCTGGAGAGGAGTGTAGCACTGACAGGACTACACAGACACGACCGATTAAATAAACTGACCAATAATATCCATCAGGCACAAATTCTGACTTCTTAACAGTTGAAATGTGTAAATTAGTGCTGTCAAAGTTAACGCAAATTCGTTTTAATGCCACTAATTTGAAATTGAAAAAACTGGCATCATATGAAACAAGAAAACCTAAGGAATCCATTGGTACCAACCATGTCATACTAGCTTGTCGCAAAGGAGGTTAAATAACGCTCCAAACTTACGCTAAATTTTGGCAAGGAAAAACTGGCATGGCCATTTTCAAAGGGGTCCCTTGACCTCTGACCTCAAGATAATGTGAATGAAAATGGGTTCTATGGGTACCCACGAGTCTCCCCTTTACAGACATGCCCACTTTATGATAATCACATGCAGTTTGGGGAAAGTCATGGTCAAGTCAGCACACTGACGCACTGACAGCTGTTGTTGCCTATTGGGCTTGAGTTTGCCATGTTATGATTTGAGCATATTTTTTTATGCTAAATGCAGTACCTGTGAGGGTTTCTTGACAATATTTGTCATTGTTTTGTGTCGTTAATTGATTTCCAATAATAAATATATACATATATTTGCATAAAGCAAGAATTTTTGTCCACACCCATGTTGATAAGAGTATTAAATACTTGACAAATCTCCCATTAAGTACATTATACACATATAAAAAATGTGTGATTAATCACGATTAACTATGGACAATCATGCGATTAAATATTTTAATCGATTGACAGCCCAACTGTAAATGCATAAAAGTAACAGATAATTTCCGTCAGCAGACTTGTTTAATTTTCACACCACTGCTGTGGAGAAGTCCACTGGAAATATGAGCCGCCCTGGGGAACATTTTAACATATAAACAACCAGCATGCTTCATCTGCAAATATTTGCACTTTCCCAGCGTCTAATGTAACCTTGACATTGTCACTAACAGACAATACAGCAGAATTAGCAGTGATGAGGAGAGATAAGATAAAAGGCACAAAACTTACTTTGGTGTATCATGAACATCATGAGGCAGAAATAAATATTAATTCACATCTAATGTGAGCACAGAAAAGTTAACAAATATAATTAAATGTGCTATTTATTGGAGGTGGATGATTGATGATTGGAAGAGATTGGATTGGATTCCTGCTTTGCTTGTTTTGGGTGATCAAATGTTCTATCCATCATATTTTGGTGAATTTGGTGCAATCCATAAGATGAAATTGTGAGTTGTGACATTTTAAAACGCTTCCTTTTGCCTAAATGTGTAAAGTGCAGCTGTGCACTATACACATATGTATATACACTATACTGTATGTGTTCCTACAATGTCTAGCAACGCTCCTCAATATCTGCGCATTACATCATACAAAAGAAACTTCAGTCTTCACAGGAAACAACTTGGTCAGGTTTAGGCAACAAAACTACTTAGTTAGGTTTAGAAAACGATCATGGTTTGGCTTAAAATAACTCCAGAAGTGAAAGGATTTAAGTAAAGAAGTTACGTGACAAATAAATCAATGTTGACTTCTGGTTTCACACAGCGTACAAACGCCAGTCTCCTGGGCAAGTCTGGTGCTTTTTGAACCACCAATCTAACCCGACCTTCTCCCTACGCGGCGTTTGCGCTCTTTATACTTCCTGGTTCTCGACTAGCCTGGTTCTGTGCAGAGGAAATTAACTACCAGCACCTCTGAAGCTCCCTAATTAACATGTATCTTGTTTAAAAATATAGTGTGTAGGATTTAGTGGCATCTTGTGGTGAGGTTGCAGATTGCAACCAACTGAATACCCTTGAACTGAATACTTGTCCGTTCTGGGCTACTGTAGAAACATGGCAGAGCAACATGGCAGACTACGTGAAGAGGACCAGCTCCCTATGTAGATATGAAGGGCTCATTCTAATCTAACGAAAACACAACGATTCTTAGTTTCAGGTGATTATACACTAATGAAAACATAGTTATGAATATTATATTCCATTTCTGCCAATGAATCCTCCTAAATCCTACACACTGGTCCTTTAATTTATATTAAAACTGAGGTGAAAAATCGACATGTAACTCTCGCCAAAGAAGCAAATAAGTTTCCCAAAATATCGAGCTATTCCTTTAACATGAATGCTGCTTCATATTAATCATAGCAAAACATATATAATATGGTGGACACGCTTATCTGCACTTCTCCACACTTCCATGAATGTATATATTTTTTGCATGGGTGGTCCCAGCTGGAGTCAACCCCCCCGCTCCACCCTGCACCGTTAGTTCCAGGCATTAGTCACTGATCTACTGTACGCGGGCCAACGCGCTCTCTGCTGTAATGCATGGACCCTTTTAATATTCCTGTGGCCGTGCTTTGGGTCCCGACCCAGTCTCTGGATACCACACTGGTAAAGAATGCTCGAGAATAGAGTCTTTTTGTTTCCCTCCAGACGGAAACACTTAACACATGCTCATGGCTGCTGCACCCACATGCAACAGAAAAAGGAGCGTGGCCTGTAAGGCAATACACCAACCGAGTGCTGGTGAGCGTAGTTCACACTGTCACACACTTATGAGCACAGCTACAGGATTTCATGCTATATTTTCCAGATTTGATAGCAAGTTAATGTATAAATTTGAGTTTTTAACAAAAATAATCCAACTCTTAACTACGAGCGTTCAAAATGTGATTCTGTAGTAGTTAGTGTGCCCAGGCTTCAGACGGTCTTAAAGATGGTGTCACACATGTGCACATTTCCATGTCTTTCCTCAGTTTAATCACAGAGCTCGAGCAGAGGGCTCAGGTTTCCTCCCTCATCACCTCAGAGGGAGAGCGAGGCCTGGTGTTAGCCCGGCCCTGCCATGAGCTGACGGGAAATGTTTATTTTTAATAATAATTCTACAACAGTGGGCCCTAACGCTATTTGTATAAATTATAACTAAGTGGTTTGGCCTGGAGGTAATCCACGATGTGCTACTGGGGAGTGATTACAGCCTCAGCTAAAATATACTGTTAGTGATAATTGGTCGACAAGAAAGTGGATCTTCTGTCTGTGGGGACTCTCTGACACATGCCACGACTTTTTTGAGTGAGCCTACAGTCAAACAGCCGTCATAGTTGATGCTGTGTAATCTGCCAACTATTTTATTGTGTCAGAGAAAATTCACGAGAACCTACTCCCAGAGGACACACCCAAAGAACATGCAGGCTCAATTTCACACTGTGTTAGTGTTTGTGTGGGGTGAAGAGGGCACAGCTACTGTAGCAGGATAGCTGTGTCTGTTGAACCGCAGCCAACGTAGGATTTCCAACTGTCACTAGCCGGCCTCTCACCTTGCGCTCACTCGCACCTTGCAGCAGATCAACTTTATATCCGCTGTAAAGCTGTCGACTCGCCGTAAACAGAGCGAGTGGCAAACACTTTCCCCTGCACCTGCACTGTCTCACAGTCCTGTCACAGTGCCGGCAGAGGAGGAAGAGGAGGAGGGAGCATGGCAGGCTGACTGTCTTTAGTTAGTCACTGGGAAAGTTTTACTTTTAGGTTTTAAGCCAACAACAGCTGCACTCTTCTACCAATGTAGAGGCCCAATGAGTGATAAGGCTTGTTCAGCGCTGCAGGATATTTCTACGGGCTGTTGACAGACACAACGGCTGTTTTAAAAGCATCCAAACCCGAAACGCTTTCAGCTTTCCAGCCACTTCTAGACCACCTTGCCAACATACATTAGCGGCATTTGAATGAAGCAGCATGACTCATAATATTTCACTGCTCTCATAATATTTCACTACACATGTACTTCCATCTTTTCCTTCCGCAGATTATTTTTGATGACATAGAGGCTTAATATACTTTCATATGGAAGCTTCAACACCAGCAAATACCAGTTAATGTCAGATTATGATTTGAGCATATTTTTACCTATTTTTACCTACCTGTGAGGGTTTCTGGACAATATTTGTCATTGTTTTGTGGGATTAAAAAATGTGAGATTAATTTGTGATTAATTGCAATTAAATATCGTAATTGATTGACAGCCCTACACCTTAACACTAAGCCATCTGAGTGAAGACGGAGAAATGACACCTTCCCTGCACTCTGGAAACAGGAAGTCTGACATCAGTGGTGCTCTGAAGAAACCTAAAGAGATCCTTTTTTTTGTTCTGTAGCTGGAAACGACTGTTGTGGATAACCTACCCCTCTCTGCGGAAGATGGTCCGGAAGCAGTCACCCAGGCTTTTGTAGCTGTTGGGGTCACTGGTTCCCCTTTGGATCTGGAACCTGCAATGACAAAGTTTTTCATTAAAGCTTCCAAACTGTAAATATTACATCAGCTAGTGACATTGTTGTTTAATTTTTTAGCTTTCTTTGTTTTTATTGTCCTCATTGTGCAAAAAAATGTGATCTTATCATAAATGAGCTCATTTCCCTCCTTATCCCCCCCCCCCCCCCCCTCTTCCTTTCATCTGCCGTGTTTTCCTGCCCTGCTAAGATGAGAGGCTCCTTACACCAGGTCCCCCCAGTGCAGGAGAGAACTCAAACATTTATTTAACCCAACCGATCCAATTAGCCACCCAACTCCCCAGGACCAGGCCGTTTGCAGCAAGCTTTTCGGCTACTAACATGCTAGTAAGACGATTGTAATAGCTCTTCGGTTACGTGTAAATTTTTAATATGATGGAGCTGGTCGAAGGACTTTTTGTTGTATAGCAAACACGCTGGTGCCTCCCTAATAAAGGCTGGTGAGCTGCGTGTAAATCTTTTACATAAGAGGGTGAAAGAAGGAATATAAATGGTGCCTGTTGGAGATAAAGAGGTTCAGGTATTGAGATGATAAGAGATCTCGTTATATATTGCCACATGGCGAAGACAGCCAAACCCCAAGAGATTACGCAGTGATTTTAGAGCCAATAATTTGAGCGATAAACAAAACACAATGAACTAAAGCGTGCTTCAAAATGTGATAGATGATAACTTGAGGAATTTTAATAATTTTCCCGCAAATAGTGAAGAACGTCAGGGATTCTGACTGTGGAAACAGAAACAGAAGTGAAGAGGGTAGGTGGGAACGGGATAAGAGAAAGATTCCCTCCTCATATGGCTTCAACTGCCAGGTCACAAGGTCAGCAGTAAGTCGTCCATGCGGGTGCCTGATGGGGCCATAAAGGGCCCCCGGGTTCCAGTGGAGGGGGAGTTTAGTGGGGTGAGCGGCCTTTCATATCGCTAACAGATTAACATCTTAGAGGGGTGTCCCTCAAATCCTATTTGGTGGATTCCCAAATAGCTTGTAACCCGTTCCTGAAAACTAGTTAAACCAGCATAATAAATAGATGTCTGACACCATATTAAAGAGAAGAAGAAAAAGAAGGACTGGAGGTATGAGGGGATGGTGGAATAAGGGGTACGGAGGTGGGGGCAGAGACCCGGAAGATTTAAGACTACTGGGGCTTGTAAACATATTCAAATCTGGCTTAATTAAAGGCACATGATGCTGGGGTCAAGGATGGAAGGGACCCTGTCCATGGTCTCCCCCAGTCTCCTTTGCTCTGCCTGCCTCGACCCGAACCGGCCCTGAGAGAGTGGGGTTGGCAGGGCCGTGGTCCGGTTCCAGCCCCCTGACTCCATGCGTGACCCCGGGGTCACCTCATTTCCTCATGGCCCTCTCCTACCCTGCCATAAAAGCCAGGGACCAAACGGCAAGGCCAAGGGAGTGGGAGATAATAGGGAGGACCAGAAGAAGTTGTGGCAGCAGGGGGACTGTCAGGCCCCTGGCTAGGAAGCTGCTTATGTCGCTTTTCACAGCAACCAACGGTGGAAAATAAGACTCAGTCAGTCCAGGTTGAATGTTCTGTTTTATACAGACAAAAAGCTCTAGTTTCTATTAATAAAACCTCAGTGAGTAAGAAGATATACTGGTTGGCTGAAGAAGAGCACAAGAGGTAGAGTCACTTGGCCTTGGAGTCAGCCATGCGGATCGTAAACGCTGCAGACAGAAGACCCAAAGAAAACCCTGGGGCTTCTTTAAAACACATCGCTCGGAGCATCTCCTTCAATCATCAGCGAAAGCTAGCGGAAATACAGTATACTCAGAGGTGATGAGATCTGTGAGTTCATCAAGAGCACCTCTTCTCTCCTTTCCATATCACACTCTCCCTGTGTTTGTGCTTTACAGGCCCAGAGCTGCCCAGGTGAGGGTGAAGGTGAGGGTAGGTTGGTGCTTCTGCGAGTGAGACAAGCACTCTGGGGTAAATAATCCCGAAGACCCTCGCCCACCTGACCTCCACCGCCTATAAAAAGTACAAATTCTAGGCGTCCACAAAGAAGTCAAAAAGGTAAATGAGGGCGGAGCAGAGCCCCATTCTTTGTATTTTTATGGACAGGAGTGCGGCGTTTGAGGGCCTTACAAAGCCGTGTCCGCTCCCAGACCCCGGTGGTAATGGGCTCGAACCGGGGGCCAACAAGACGGGCTGTCACCCCACAGAGGATGAGATGTTGAGGTGAGGCTCATTAATGATGGTGTTAAAAAAAATGCCCATGGGAAAGGGGTAGGGGGGGTTGATCAAAAGGCATACTTGGGCCTACTTTTAAAAGGGGGCAGGCCATGCTTTTTAGGAGATCTCTTAAAAATATGCCCTATTAAATGAGGGGTATTCCTTCAGTGGCCCTTTTTGATGACTTGCTCACTTTAAAATTTAGGGTCCAATAAGGCTGATATGAAATAATATTTATAGCTCTTCAGACAGATTGACGTATAAATTAACAGTCTATATAAAGACGTAATGACCTAACCTACAACAGGTAGTTATCTTATGCTAAATATTATACTGTAATATTTCAAATTGTGCCATTTTCTCCAACATTATGATTTATGTGTATTGCTGTGTTTTTGGACTGGTTGCTACAGTGAGAGCCTTGATCTACTCATGCCTTCCCTCAAGGAACGCCAAGTGCTTTGACAAAAAAAAAAAAAAAAAGAGGAGAGAGACAAAATATATGATTGAATAAAAAGAAGTGAATCACCGAGGGGAACGGATGAAAGTTCAGCAATTTCTCATGTTAGATCTCAAGTGCATAAGACAATCCAGAAGGCAACATAAAGGGGAAATCTATTTTTACAGCCAGACAATTAATTTTAATGAGCAGGATCATAAAGATGGTAGAAGACCATTGCATTGGTACATGAGGTTAAGAGCACTTTTCCGACCTAAATGGTCCAACATGGCAAATGCGGCAAATCGTGACTTTAGCCATCCGATCGTGCTTCAGGGTAAAAGAGTGTAGCCATAAATAAAAAAGGTCCCCTTTGGATCCAATGGCTGCTTGTTTTGACACAGTGCTGACTGACTGTCAGTGAGTAAAAAGTGTGTTTGGCGAATAAAAAGAGTATAAAACAACGAGTATGACGCTTAGTGTCTGAGCCCTGAGCATGCTTTTAGTTATTTGTTTAAAGGGATACACTCCAAATGTTTTGATGAAATCCAGCTCTTGCTCCTGCGTGGTTTTCAAATACATGTAATTTAATAATTTCAACTGACCTCCATCTTGCACAATAACATGAAATAAAACAAATATTGATAGACTGAATCGATGACAAAACTGTTAAAGGGAGACGTGTTTGAGCGTGGCAGGAGGAGGCCAATAAAGACCTTTGGAGAGAGGAATAGGAAAATAAAGTCGAAGGGAAGAAGATGGGAGCAGAGGGGAAGTGATAAACCTTTGGCGCTTGTGACACGGCAGGCTGCCAGAGCTTGATCTGGACCAGGCCAGGTTGGGTTTCACCAGCAACACAGACCTACTGGGCCTGGGACAGCCCGGAACAGGCTGTGGTGTGGATACGAGACAAGAAGTTCCTCTGGCTGTAAGAAATGCTACGATATCCCTCTACCACTCTGGATTCTTTCTCACTCTGATGAAACTGACTCCTCTGATTCCCTATGGTGATGTTGGGACCAGTTTGCCGGTCCAGATGTCTGCTCATATACTGTGACCTCTGTGACCCGAGATCAGGCAGTGTTAGTGTGTTTGAGCAGGAAAAGAGCTGCATAAAACAGCACGAGGACAGGCTGGGAAGGGCCGAGACTGAGACTCAGATGTTTTGAGCATTACAGACTTCTGCTTGACGGACAGATCACTCTATATGTTAGAGAGGACAGAAGCAAATTTAGAAAGTTGCTTTTGTAGTGGAGCAGATAGGTGGAAAGAATGAGTACTCTTACTGACATTTCCAGTCGTGGATGCATAACAGAAAGGATTTTTTGGGTGTTTAAACTGGGGTCTCTTAACCTTTGCCAAATGCCATTAACTGAAATTATGGTGCTAATGTTTTAGCAATCGTTTAAATTATAGCATGAGCCCGGTCGCATGAAAAGGTGTGTGAATGACACGATAACGTGCAAGGAAAAAGGGTGCAATAAGAACGTCATTCTTGCTTTTGGCGTGTCATTTGTACGCTATGTAGTCTGTACTGACTGCAATGTAAATGCATCTGCATAAATATGGTACGCTCAGAGCTAGTGACGTAGGATAAAAAGCGAGAAACACTGTTTATGGCAGGCGGGAGGGGAGGTGGATGGGTCCAACATACACAAGACTTTCCACCAGGAGACCGGAGTTTTGTTTTGTACGCTATGTTATTCACCTTTGTCACAAGTTTTTTAGTGATTTTTGTGACATATTTTTTAGTGACGTGTTTTCCGTACTAGTTTACATACTTATTTTAATGCCAACCATGACTTTTTTCCTAAAACAAAGTGTTTTTGTTTCCTAAACCTAAGTGAGTGGTTTTGTTGCCCCCTGCTGGTACTGCACCTAAATACATCTGTGTAATGCAAAACGTGACACTGTAGCCATTTTCTGGTTGAAAGGGAGGGTCTATTACACGCTTTGGCGTGATACACAAGTCCCCAGGAAGAGCACCGAGCTTTGATGCAAATTTTCGTAGTGGCCAAACGGCGGTAGCACAACTTCCTTGTCCGTCACGTGATGGCATTGGGCCCAAAAAGACTTTTTCCCATAGACTTACATTGGGAAAGAGACGTCTGTAACTCTGCGGATAATTTTTTTTTGAGGTAAATCAACTTCCCAGTACGAACACATGAATAGCCCTTATTTCAATCATTAGTTCCTAAAAGTTCTAAAATGCACTAATAGCAGAATCCAGAGTTATTTTCCTTCCTCTGTTCATGTGAATGAGCCCCGGACTGCTGCTGGACCGAGGGCTGGGTGGCAGGGTTAAAGGAAATGCTACTGCGCCTGCTCTATGGGCCCAATGGATACGGAAGATCGCCGGGTACTTTATCACTCGGCAGTTGAGCCACTGATCAACTCTCATAGGAATGAACGGAAGCCCGCCTACAACGCTGAATCCAGTTCTCTTTATACATCCATGGTGATACAGGGTTAACTGCATATAACATATAACAGTATAACAGATAAAACAGTAAAAGTAACACTTGTTTATCCACAGTTCTGCGAGTATTCCTCATTGAACGTTTCTTTAACAGGAACCCGAACTAGATTGATTCACAATTTTAATGTAGGAGAAAGATGCAAAACAGAGAACAAACAGAAGCCATGACAGATGATGGCCGGCCAGACCAGCTAGGTCAGGATTACCCGGTGAGAGACTGGTCCAGGCCAGCGACAGTAACATCCACTTTGATGTGAGGAGAGGCTGCGGAATTTTGGAGACTCCCCTGACAGCAGGTAACCACTGGCTATAACACAGTGCGCTCCAGACAGAAGACAACTGCCCTGCATGCCCTCCACAGAGAAACCCGAGAGTCACTAGTGCTACAAACTGCATCTTCTTGTATCAAGAGGCCAGGACACACAACTCTGCTGTGGGCGCCATCAAGCATCGAAACAAATGAGACTTTACAGAGGCCTTTATTGTTGCTGTAAAATGGGTAATTTCAGCTCCCTGTTTCTCTATAAAGATTTGTTACTTGATGTGTTTAGGTGTTTGGTGACACTGATTTAGACTGGAGCCATATAATATTGTTTTGTAAAGGCAGACTGTTGAGCAGAATGTAGAGAAACCAGTCATAGATTAGGAGGGATCTAAGTGAAAGGCTACCGCTACTGTTATCTTTCTCTCCGTCTTCTTTCTCCATTTAGCTTCCTTTCATCATTTATCTGACACATACATCTTTCTCGGACAGATACTACTACTCTGGTGATACTGAGGAAGAACTCAGAATGAAGACTTAAGGCCAGTTCAGACTATAGCTGCTTTTACTGGACGCCAACCTGATCTTGTCCCTTAGATCCAGTTATTTTAAGTGCAGCATGAGTGACATGAAGTATTATGGATCCAGTCAGTGATGCAGACCTTTGAAAGTAGCAACCATGCAAAAGTCAATCTCAGATCCCATCGGCTATTGGTCTGACGACGGATAAATCTCTGGGGTCAAGGGGGTATATTTCTTCTGGGGTTTGGGGGGTCTCAAACGAGATTGGTCAATACTACACATAGGGCTAGGCGATATGGCCAAAATCTTCAATCACAATATATACTGTAGGTCATTTCATATCTCAATAACGATATATATCATGATCTAGCATGTCTATATGAAATAATCACATGGTAAAGCCTATTTTTGGATACTCCTCTGTGGATTAAATACTTGATAAATGAAAATGACTGAGTATTCATTTAATTAAGAACTTAAGTGCAAAATTAACATAGCTGTTTCAAGTGAAATTATAGAGAAAAGATAAATATTTGCCGGCTATACACTGACTATGTTTACATGCATGGACACAAATACAGAGTAATCAGATTAAGACAATAGTTTGATTTAACTGAATTTGATCATATTATCTAAGAAATATGAATTATTATGTGCTTGTTATTATCAATTTAGACGACATATTGTGTATCATGATATTTCGATATATGATTTCATCACGATACAATTCCATTAAAAGACAATAAATGACCTTATTGAAATATCGCCCAGCCCTAACTACAAACGGAAAACAGAACGCTTCCGATAGAAAAATCTTGTCCCGTTGCCTGATATGAATGCAGAATCTGTTCATAGAGATTATGCAAACGTTTATAAACAAGCTTGAGATGCATAAGCAGTGGACCTACTGTAGGACCTTGAGGCAAAGATAGAGCAATTATGGAAAAGGTGTAAGGCCTGCTGTGATGTTCTTGCCCTGGTCCTTGCAGAGGTTTGCTGGCATGTTCAGAATTGCAAATACATAACTAATTGCGGCTGGTCTGTGGTACCCGGGAGCCAATCACTTTCTCTTCCAACTTCATCAAAAAACACACCGGCAACCAGATAGCCAAGTTTTTTTTAAAGATGCGAAGAATGAGGAAGCAAGCAGAAGGAAACAAGACACGTGCTGTGCAATGGCCACATGCAGCCATTGTGAACGTTTTCACAAAAGAGACATCACATGCTTTCATCGACATCAACAGCAGCCTTCTTGTGTCTTGCTGTAGATTTGTCCACGGCGCCATTTTGGAGAGCAATGGCAACTCCCACAAGGACGAGAGTGCAACTTGTGTGACTGTGTACACATTAACGTTTGGCACAGGGACCATGCTGAGCCCTTAAGTGTTCAACACTTCAGGTACAGATTACCACTGTAACTGCATCAACAAAGGGGAAGAAGACTGTGGTTGCTCTTCAGGCACTAACTGCCAAAAAGCAAAGCAAGCCCACATGCTTAAACAGTTTGAATGAGTGAAAGAGAAGAGGTGTTCCTCTGAGCAGAGAACTGTGCCACTTGAAATTACCAAGCAAAGGCGATGCCTGCATCCACTGCAGCTCGGTCACATACTGTTGAAGTAGTAGTGCCACAGTGACAACAATTTTTCCCCGAAGTGCCTTTACGAATGACTCAAAAGGGCAAAAAGCTGCTTGCGAGAGGTTGGAAAAAGGAGTGATGAAGGACATACAGACATGCATGTGTGAGTTTTGAGAGTCAAAAATAAAGAGAGAGATGGGGCAGCAGGGGGGCAGCATGTGGTTGCAGCACAGTCAGGGTCTAGTGAAATCAAAGCACACAATGCCTCCACTCTGTAATTAGTGTACTGGAATGTGAACCCCTTCACTGATAATGATTACAGGTGCTCCAGTACAACACATACACACCGATATGCACATCTGCTCTTTATGTGCACCTATATCTATAGCTGAAATCTCTCATTTGGTTCATCCATTTGGGACTGCTAGTTACATCATCTGCAGCAACATCTGTCACAACATTAAAAGTAATGGGTTGGGTTTTAAAAGTTTATTTTTCTGGCATTTTGCTTTTATTAGATAGTTGACACGAAAAGGTGAAAAAAGAAATGACGTTGCAGTTACATCATATGCATCATATACTGCTGGGACCAGCAGGATGCCCCATTTTCAAATCCCAAATTTTTACTCAAGAAATCAGAATTGCCAAATTGTCATGTGAATTTTACCATGGCATAGTTTTCTATGATATTTTCAAACATTTCATTTGTCTGTTGAATATGTTTAATCAAAAAACATATTCAACAGACAAAGGGGGCAGTTCAGGGAGACGTCTCTAGTGATGGGCAGTTGGCATTTTATTTATAACTCTTTTTGGTCTTGTTGATGATGGTCTTTTGCGAGAACTGAAGTAATACATATTTATAAAAGCTGACCACCTTTCTTTCTCCGCATTTGCTGTTTTATTTTCTCCACTAGACTTTGTGATTGGTTTTCTTTTGTGTTGTATATAATTACCAAAAAATGTGAACGACACTTAACAGCAAAACAAAAAAACACACAAAAAAATGTGCTCCCTCCCAAAAAAAGACGAAAGGAAGGACCCTGATTACGTTCCATGATCCAACCCAAATGTTTTTAAAATTCTTGCTTTCTGTAATATGTGCATGGCGACTACAGGTTAATTCAGATTAATACAGGTTAATTTTAGTTCAGGTTAATGAAAAATCACAATTATGGCAACTAAAACATGTGGCTACAGACAGTTAACAAGAACACAAGCGTTAATTGCAAGTCTGTGACCCACACTATGGCTGGGTATTGTTTAAAAAATGATGATACCAGTACCAATACCATTACCCTTTAAAATGATACTGATACCAATAGAGTACTTCATTTGATACCGTATTTCTCTCTACTTTATTTCGATACCCATCATGTGAATGAAAGCATTCAGTGGCGTAAAATGCTACTACCACCGCATTCATTTTTGTCAGACGCCACAGGTGTGGCCAGGGCCTTTATGTGGAGTTTGCATGTTCACGTGGGTTTCCTCCGGGTTCTCCGGTTTCCTCCACCCACCAAAACATGTATCCCCCGGGTGCTGTGAATAGGGGGGTTGTGTCATCCGACGTAAAACCTATGCAAAATCAAATATGTGGATCATTCAATCAGATATCAGATGATCCACTGTGGTGACCGAAAGACGAGCAACAGGCGTATAGTTTAGCCATACTTTTGAACGTTTTGGTTGCATCTCGGCAAGCTGAACTGCCAACTTCGTCAAACACCACGCTTGACTTAACCACCATCATCCGAGAGAGTATGACTGGAACGCCAAGGCATCCGTTTTAATCCTGCCAAATATGCTGCGCTCATGAATGGACTTGCTCTCCACCTTTTGCACTGGACTCACCCTCGCTAATGCTTGTGCACTGAAGCGATGCACAGACTGAGCTCGGTTCATCCTGCTCGCACGCTGCATGTGTTTTTGGCTTTACACTGTGAGTAAAGTCTTGCCCTGCAGCCTCACAGCGCCGGTGGGATTAGGAGCCGGCTTGACGACCGCTGACCTGCCTGCTCCTTTACAAGGCAAGATCAGCTATCAGTCCGCTGCTGCTTTGTGCCCTGCTGTTTGAGGGTTGTGTCAGGGATTCCTCCATAAGTGCACTGGGGTTCACCAAGCAGTTGGGGGCAAACAGAGGTGGGAGTTGGGAGGAGGGGGGAAGCCTCTGGGCCATCCTCAGCGCTGTCACACGTTCCCCCAAAAAGACTGGACGTCATCTGTCAAAGCCCTCATCAAAGATCACTTTCAAGCCCCCCGAGCGGGGCACACTTTCATGCGTGCTGTGACCAAATGGAGGTAGTGTTGCCATGGATACTGCCGCGAGCAAAGGGCCAGTACCAGGTTTTTCTAATCAGGCTTGAAACAGGCTGCTGGCAGGCTTAGTGGTTTGCAATGACTCTGACAGCCATGTCATACAATACAATTTACAGAATTGCATAATTCAATACAAATCTTCTAAAACACATGTACAGCAGGGATTTAAAACAACATTACATAATCGCTCAACAAACTACAAATTCAGAAGGAATGATGGAAGTTTAAACAATGCACTCAACATGATGTTGATGATGTTGTTATATAATATGGTTTATTTTAGCTAAAGTAGTGGCTGATTCAACAACAGGCTAACTGAGATGGTTGCTGAAAAGCTAAAACCATGAACAGTAGAAACGGTTAAAGGTGCTATTGATGACATTGATAATATTCAGCCACTAGACGTCGCATTCTCCCTTCCCCGTTCTATTGCATTTACTTCACAATAAGTCGTTGCCAGGCACTTAGCGTGAATCTCAGCCATTTATCCAGGTTTTTTCCCACACTAACTGACGGCCCAGAGATACCACGTGATGCCAACGTCATTTTACTATTGGCTCACAAGCCTTGTTAGAAGTGGGAACCAAACGTAAGATATCTTCCACAGAGATAAACAAAAAAATTAATTTTGGACACGCCAACATTTTTAAAATGATTAATTTACAATCATAATAATTAGGACTGTCAAAGTTAACGCCTTAATGCAAATTCGTTTTAACACCACTAATTTCTTTAACACAACTTGCGATTTTTAGATCTTAGTGGGATGAGTTTGAAAGCTAGAGTGAAGATACTGGTATCATGTGAAACTAGAAAACCTAAGGAGTCCATCGATACCAACCATGTCATACTAGCTTGTCGAGAAGAAGGTTAAATAACGCTGCAAACTTGCGCTAAATTTTGGTGAGGAAAAACAGGCATGGCCATTTTCAAAGGGGTCCCTTGACCTCTGACCTCAAGATATGTGAATGAAAATGGGTTCTATGGGTACCCACGAGACTCCCCTTTACAGACATGCCCACTTTATGATAATCACATGCAGTTTGGGGCAATTCATAGTCAAGTCAGCTAACTGACTGCATGTTATGATTTGAGCATATTTGTTATGCTAAATGCAGTAACTGTGAGGGTTTCTGGACAATATTTGTCATTGTTTTGTGTTGTTAATTGATTTCCAATAATAAATATATACACACATTTGCATAAAGCAAACATATTTGCCCACTCCCATGTTGATAAGAGTATTAAATACTTGATAAATCTCCCGTATGGTACATTCTGAAAGGATAAAAATGTGTTATTAATTTGTGATTAACTATGGACAATCATGCGATTAATTGCGATTAAATATTTTAATCGATTGACAGCCCTAATAATATTTTTTTTAGAGAGAGAAAAGACGACGGAGTAAGGGAAAAGGGGGGAATCCGAATGGGAAAGCATAAAACAGTGCAATGAGTGCAGAGGGAGAGAGAAGGAGTGGCTTCGTCCGAGTTATTGCACAAAATACATCTTTGGGGCAAACACATCAGATCATGTGCACGGCGTAGAAACTACAGGAAGTTGACGATGACAGAAGAAGTTGCTCAGGGTACACATACACCAGGAAGGCGTGGTTTCACTCTTCGGGCGGAAGTAAAAGGGGGTGATGGGAAGCTGCTTTCAGATGAGCGCGAGTATGTATAAGGGTGGAGCTCTGTGTAACAGGATCTCGACATGAAGGGAAATGCAGGCTCAGTGCAACTCTCTAATGAGAGGGAGAACCTGATCAGAGTCAGATGGGGTGCCTCGAGCGCACAGCCCCCTGCAGAAAGTGCCGCCCGACACCCTTTGTTACCTCCAAGTGAGCTGAGACCAGCCCATGAACCATGTAACTAGGTGGTTTCCAGGTTAATGAAAAGCTGTAACTCCGGTCCCAATGTCTCTCTCTCTGCTAAACTGACGACCGCTTTCCCTCCCCACGCCGCATCGCAACCTCCATCTTCACCCCCACATTCCTGCCCCAACCCGTGAAGGAGGGAGGGGAGGGTCAGGGTCAGGAGCAATTAACGGTTTACTTTGTGTGAAGTATGCTACATTTACATTTTGGGCTGATTATTATCCACAGTGACTCACAATGAGAAAAATGGTTCAATTTCTGGAGTAACTTTAATTTCTGAATTGGGTGTATAAGAAACAAAGAACAAGAAACGGAACCGTGTCAGACTAGAAGTTATGTGTAATAAATAGTTGTCCTAAACATTAAATAGTTCACAAAAACTAATCATGGCACACAACTCTTCTCCAACATAGCATGCTTTATACCCCAAACGATTTTGGCTATTTTGCCTTCATCTAACCTGATGTGCTTGTATTGACACTGAGTTTGGTTGCTGTGTGTGCATTCTCAATGAAAAAAAACTGAAGAAGTTATATAATCAAAATGCTTTTCTCTGTTCTATTTCATCCTTACTGACCGCCAGAGCTTCAACACTGAATATCTTCGTCTCGCTCATGCGCAGGTCGAGTATTAATATCAACAAAGTCACGTGTGACCTCGGATGACCCTGGTTAGGTATTGGTTCCGGTGTCATCCACGAGATCAGTCCTATTTCATCTTCTCGCTCACGCAGGTGAACTACTGTGGTAGCATTAGCTAAAAGCTAAATTATCAACGACTAAATCTATTCGAGCTCGTTGCCGGTAGCCTTCTGACCACCGGTCGGAGTTGCGGAGTTTTCGCCCTCCAAAGGCTGCGACGAGCTGCCCCTCACACTGTGTTTGTTCGCCGTTCGGTCCTCCGACGGAGGGAATGGTGGACGCACCTATCCTGGTCATCACCAGCGTGATAAGGACCATCTTCCCATGTGTACATCACTCAGTGAGATCGATTTACATTGTTTTCTATAACGATAATGTTACTGTGTTCGAAATTAGCAGAGCGCTTATCTAAAGCTAATTTAGTGGGGTACTAACGAGAGCGTGTCCGCTCGGCATTTACCGAATTTGACAACGTACTGTGTCAGTGAGGAGAGCATCCCCGCTCCCTTCTCACTGTAACGAATACATCGTTCTTCCCTTCTATTTTTGCACGGTTAGCAGAGCGTTTGGCTCAAGCTAATTTAGTGAGGTGCTAACAAGAGCGTGTCCACTCGGTGTTTGCCGATTTTTTGACAACGTGCTGTCAGTGAGGAAAGCATGTCCGCTCCCCTCTCTGTGTAGCGCTATAACGATCATTGCTTACACATCTCAATCAGCCTATCCTGCTTGCCCAGTTTGACTCCCCAAGAGGAGACGGGGAAGAGAAGTCAAAGCTGTTATGCCCAGTGCGGGCCCTTAGAGCCTATGTAGAAGCCACCGCGTGCATACGGCGGTTAGATCAACTCTTTATCTGTTACGGCAGTCCCAAGAAGGGCTGTGCTCTCTCAAAGAGGCGCCTGTCCCACTGGATCGGGGAAGTCATTGCCCACGCATACATGGTGAATGACCGTTCTCCTCCATCCACAGTAGGGTGCCACTCTACCAGGAGTGTTTCCACATCATTGGCAACCCTGAGAGGGGTTCCCTTGGAGGACTTATGTGCCGCGGCCTCATGGACGTCACCGAGCACATTCTCCAGATACTATAGAGTCAATGTAGCCACCCCCTATCTCTCAACTCTGTTGTTATAAGTCATCCAGTGTTGAAGCACTGCCTCTGGCGGTCAGCAAGGATGAAATAGAATGAAAGTTACCAATGTAACTACGGTTCTATGAATCATGGATGACCGCCAGAGTTCTTAGTCACTCAGAATCTCGTGATCCCGCAAGAAGATTCTGTAGGACTGATCTCGTGGATGACACCGGAACTTATACCTAACCAGGGTCATCCGAGGTCACACGTGACTTTGTTGAAATTAATACTCGACCTGCGCATGCGCGAGACGAAGATATTCAGTGTTGAAGCACCGCCTCTGGCGGTCATCCAGGATTCATAGAACCGTAGTTACATTCGTAACTTTCGTTTTATATCATTGTGAATGAAATATCTTTCGTTGAATATGATTCGGACTTATTTCAGACTAAACAAAGCACTTGAGAAGGGCATATTTCACTATTTCCTGAAATAGTACCAAAAATATTGAAGTATCAATACATATTGATACTGAATATTTGAAACGTTTTCAATACTCCTTTTCTGTGGTATCAATACATGGGTACCAGCTGTGCTTTCTGCTCTCTCTTCTCTCCGACAGCGAGTTGACATGACACAATGCTATTTACCTTTTAATAAAAATCTAAAATTTAATATTATGTCAATTTTTCTCAGTGGTATCGAAAAATGGTATCGAATATCAATGTTTTTCAAAGTATTGTATCAAAGTTAGAAATTCCAGTATCGTGACAACACTATCCTGAAATTTTATCTTGCAAACGATTAATTTAAAATTGAACTAGAATTAGCACCTTGCGGTTGTATGTCTCCGCCAACCAATCAAGTTGCAGTTAAAATCCCTGTCTGTCCAAAATGTCATCATTTGAGAAATTGTCATAATTGTCATATGAATTCTTGAGAAATGGCCAAAAAATGTGTTTTGTGAGGTCACTGTGCCCATTGACCAACAAATTCCAATCAGTTCATCCTTGAGTCCAATGGGACGTTTGTGCCAGACTTGAAGAAAGTCCCTCCAGGCTCTCTGAGATATCGCGTTGACGAGAATGGGACGGACGGATGGACGGACAACCCGAAAACAAATACTCGTTAGTTGCAGTCCTACTAGTGGTACTGTCCTCTGATAAAAAGGTCAATTCACACTACAACTCATGCTATTCATAGCCATTTGTCCTGTAAAAGAAGTTTTAAAAAAGGCTCTGAACCGCGACCAGCTTGTTTGTTGCATCCATGTACTAACCTCAAAATGGCCAATATAAATTTGTACACGTTCAACTATTTCACAACGATGAAAGAGGTAGTAAGTCACACTGATGGAAGGTGGGCTCTGCTGGAGTCCCTCAGATGTAAGATAGATGTACTTGTTAGCAAAGGTGAGTAACAGGGGTCATGGCTCGACTGGTCAGTGGGCACGCAACGGGGAGGTAAAGAGCAACAACAAAGGCAAAAAGACTTTTACGTCCCATATCTGTGGTCTAGTCAAATACTTTCTATCATTACCCTAAAGTGTTTTGCCCATCAGAATTTTAAACAGATTTCCTGAGCTAATAATTTTGTCATAATGGACTTACTTTCCTATGCTTTAAAAATGTCTCATAAGTAAAATTTTGTGCTATCAATCACGTTGGAAGTTACAGGTCACCCGTTTTTCAAATCTGTGGAACGCAGCAATTCATTTATCTGCCAAAGCGGTCGTCTTGGAGGGTGAATCAGTATTTGTTTAAAGGAAAAAGCTGCCAGATGCTCCTGACATTTTTTTGATTCATAACAGCAGTATTTGGCTACTTGTGGGAGTGCCTCTACACCAACTGCTGCAGCTAATCCCAAACCTGCAATGCACTGCTGCCCCCTCCTCCTCCCCCTCAGAGAAAGAGGAGGAAGATAAACCCTCATTTGGAAAATAGGTAAACATGAGCTCCCAGGCAGGTACACATTTAGTCAAGTTTACCTTGCAAAAAAAAAGGAAAAATGGAGAAAGAAAGGGGGAGAAAAATCCCTTTGATTCTGAGTTGGTGGAAAAAAGTAAATTTACTCCAGTTGCTGTTCAATTTGGACCGGTGGACATTAAAGCAGGAGCCGGTGCCTAATAAGAGCCATGCCTGAGCGAAAGAGAGAGAGAGACCCAGTGGAGGTGTGTCTGTGTCTGACTCTTGGCTCCAAGGTTCCTGCTAATAGATTTCAGCTCCCTCAGTGTCCCAATTAGCTGGTATGTATGCTTGGTTTATGAATTCATGTGTGGATGTTAAAGTGTGTGAACATGCATGTACAGTGTGCATGCATATCTCCACGTGTTTGTGTCCGTCAGTCAAAATGAACAGCAACATCCTGTTGTTTAGAACTCATCTAATTAAAAAGAAGAAAGACTATTCTGTTTGTTCATTTCGTTAAAAAACAAACCCAGATCCAAGACCAAAAGGAATCAATTTGCGCAGACCCAGAAAGCAACATAAACACATGGCGATGCAAACAGAAAACAAACAGATAAACCTGTCCAGTTTTAGAGCAGCTTTTACCGCTTTTTAAGGAAGAGCATTACAAAGAAAATAGTGAGTGCACTTTTAACCCTGACCCCGTGTGAGGACGGACAAGCAGAGCTCAAGCCTTACCTGTAATAAACCCCCATAGCTTCTACACGTGACCGTAAATCACACCGTGTGCCTTCAAAGTATCAAATATCGACTAATACAACACCGCTCGCCCCGGGCTTTTATCCCCGCGTCTCCCTCTCTGTGTTCTGGTGGTGGCACTGCCTTCAAAGTGCAACCATCTCACTTTTTTAAAAGGCACGCCAAGCAATTTATTTACCAAGAAACTGCTGCCGTAAATGACAGAAAAAGCAGCACAATTTACTGACAAGTAGTGAACGGGGCAGGGGGGGTAAAAACAAAGCCAGAGGTCTTGGCTAGGCCTGTGAAAGACTATAAAGCTTTAGTAGTAGCCCACGACCTGTTTATGGCCGGCTGAGACACTGTGGTGTGAGGCTCCTGATCACTCAACAGCTCCAGACTGCTGCCACTCTTGCATAACACACAAAAAGGAGATGGTAACGGAAAACACGCTATTAGACACAGCGAGTGCATTTAGTGGCATCTGATTGATCCTGCGAGTCCCCGTCTTTTCACGAGAACCGCAGACGGTACCAAAAAAGAAAAAAATGTCTTTATTCTTAAATTAAGTAATAAGGTATAAAATGTGAGTGATTTGCTAACATAAAAACATCTGACGTTAACATTGTGTGGGGAACGAATGGGTAAATGATGCATTTCATTTTCCACATTCTTTTTTTTGGCATTGGTGCCCATTTGTGTGGAGAATGAGTGCAGAGCCGGCCAGCTGGGAAAAACAGACCTGGTATGTTCGGAACTTCACTACACCGACCCAAATACCCACCAAGAGGATTCAAGGCAGATGTGGACTAAAATGGCTTTCTTAAGTAAGTAGATTATATGTTAGGTAAAGTGACACGAAATATGAGTTCATGTATGAGTTGTTGAGTTTGAATGGGTTGTTGCTTACCTTGTCTTCACTACATCGAGAGGGTGCATCAAGCAGATCTCTACCAGACCTGAAAGGTAGAAACAGTCAGGATCAGTCACGTTAATAATAGGGCTGTCAATCGATTAAAATATTTAAGCATTGTTAATCACACATTTTTTATCTGTTCAAAATGTACCTTAAAGGGAGATTTATCAAGTATTTAATACTCTTATCAACATGGGAGTGGGCGAATAGGCTTGCTTTATGCAAATGTAAGTACATATTAATTATTGGAAATCAATTAACAACACAAAACAATGACAAATATTGTCCAGAATCCCTCACAGGTACTGCATTTAACATAAAAAATATGCTCAAATCATAACACGGCAAACTGAAGCCCAACAGGCAACAACAGCTGTCAGTGCATGTGATTATCATAAAGTGGGCATGTCTGTAAACGGGAGACTCATGGGTACCCATAGAACCCATTTTCATTCTCATATCTTGAGGTCAGAGGTCAAGGGACCCCTTTGAAAATGGCCATGACATTTTTTTCTCGCCAAAATGTAGCGTAAGTTTGGAGCATTATTTTGCCTCCTTTGCGACAAGTAAGTATGACATAGTTAGTATTGATGGATTCCTTAGGTCTTCTCGTTTCATATGGTGCCAATATCTTCACTCTAGCTTTAAAACCTGAGCCTGCTACAACCTAAAAATCCCAAGTTGCGTTAAAACAAATTTGCATTAACGTGTTATCATGTTAACTTTGACAGCCCTACTTAATAACCATGGAAATTTAGGTGAATGCTGGTTGCGATGTTGTCAGTTTTCAGGACAATTTTAGGGTATTTTTCTTTCTATCAATACATCTGATGTTGTGAACGCACTAGTGCTAATACAATTAGTTCATTAAATTGTAGAGAGACAAAGTGAAATGGGAACTTCCGAGTTCAGAAGTAAGAAAACCTCTTTCAAAATCCCACTGATATTTCTAACTATGCTAACTACTAACTGGTTAACTAATAACTAAAAATGCAGATTTGGAACATAAACTTATAAACTCATAAACTCTACAATATAATGTGTTTCACATCATTAGTTTGGATAAGAATAAAAAGCAACCCCAAAAAACAATCGTTATGACATTGCAATTGTTTTAAGTCACTCAAGCAAAAATACTAAATAGTCGCTAGGTTTGCTGCTTTTCTCTGGCTTATATCACTGTTAAGTGAATATCTCTGGATTTTGGACGGTTGGTCGAACATAAGCAATATGAAGATGTTTTTAGATTAAAAAAAACAACATATTTAAACTTTTAAACAATTAATAAACAATTAATAAATAACTGCCAGCTCAATCAATGATGAAAATAATCAATAGTTGCAGTCATAGAAGGTCTGTCCTGAAATGTCCTCCTGACCTGTCTTTGCCATATGAACTTGTACAATTGAACTGTACATATCTGTACAGCCCTGCAGGATCAGATCGCAACATCAGTCAGATGTTTTATGTCAAGTGTGACAGTTCAACTTAAGATCACCTGATAAGAAAGTTGCCTGACTGCTAACCGGGGCAAAAGTCATTGGATTCTAGTTCATGAGTTTTTTTTCTCTCTTCCATTTTAAATAGTTTTTAAAGTGTTGTACAAATGCACTTCTTGTTGCTACCAAATGGTTTTGACAGACAACTAGCGCCAGCGCCTGCCAGCCTCCTACCAGAACCTTAACATCATGCTGATTATCACTCTGCCTAATTTAAATGCCAACCACCTCAGTAACTCTTGGTGTTTTCAGCCTTGTGCCATCTTTACAAGAACATGGGTCTGAGTGAGGGATCCAATGAGACTTCTTTCCAAAATTCCTGTGAGTGACTATAATTCTCGGCATTTTGAAGAGCTGAGGCCACCAACCATATCATCCGTGCAAACCCAATAACATCAGCGACGTGCCAGCAGCTGGAGAATCAATGCAGCCGAGCTGATCAGCGAGGGACTCTGAGGTTTCACACACGCTAACTATGTGCATCTGTGTTGAAAAGCCACTGCTTTGGCACAGCGGCCTTCTGACTCAATCACGTTTTTTTAAACTCCCAATTCTCACTGCATCCCTTTCCTGGTGCCGTGCAGATTCCACTGAGTGTGTACACAGCTGCTGTGCAATATGGACCCTTTCTAATTTGCTCAATTAAACATATTGTCTATAAAATAGTGTGTCTTCTGGGGTTTTTCCAGGGAAGTAATTATCAAGTAAAATACCACAGAAAAAATGACTGTCTACATCTTAATGTTAGAATGGGAGGACCAGGAACTACTGAATCAAGCTACCGGCAGTAAAGAGTCAAACTAAATTCCATCTGTCACAGCTCAGTTGACCCGACTATGGTTGTTAATGATACTGCACTGAAAAGGTTTGACATTTTGTGGCCTTGCTCTTAATAGGCCTGCAGTGAAGATGAGGCGCATCAAATCTTTCAGCAGCTAATCAGATTACACGATGAAACCAAACCTCGATCAGCCTGTGCAAATACAAAGATGCTGGGAAGTGACCGAACATGCTCCAACAGGTGATGGGAAAATAAAGTCCGGGAGAAAAGGAGAGCTTCTGCAATCTCATACAAACAGAACACTTGGCCACTAAGTGGGAAGCAAAAACAAAGAGAAGGCAAAGAAAACAACTTCCAAAATGCTCCTGCAAAACAAAGTTCTTGCGCTGCATGTCCCGCTTTGCTCCGTATAGGATTCTTAGGGTGAGTTTGTGGGAACTAAGGTAACTTATTGGCAAATAGCGAGTAGTGGAAGAAGTTTTTAGATACTTTTACTTAAGTAAAAGTAGCAATATCGCACTGTCAAACTACTCTGCTACAAGTTTACTTAAGTAAAAGTACAAAAGCTACTGTATCATATGCTGTATCGTGATTATTACCATACTTTATATACATTTGTTAGTTGAACCTTATCAATTTAGAAACTCACTCACTGTAGGTTTTCTGTGGAAAATTTTAATCTGTAAAGTAGCTAAAATTGTTGAAATGTAATTGAGTACAAGTATAAAGTTAATTAAAATGGATATACTCAAGTAAATCACATCAGTTTGATCTCACTAATCTCACTAGGATCATGATATATTTAGAAACATTCATGAATTTGTCCTCCATCTTTAATCGCAGCACAACCAGTAGACTCTCAGTCTCTGGGTGAACGTTGGTGCAGGACCGTCGCAACACACAGCATACATGATAATGGAGGTGGTGCAAGAAATGTGTTTTTCTGCAATAATATGAATATGGCATAAGAGTTTGCCATTAATTATTAGTTGTAATGACAGGTAAGGTATGTGTCTCTTACATTTGTAAACTGGAAAAGGTATAAAATGGGTGAGAGTCTGGAAAGTAATACAGATAATACTGTTGTAGATACACAGAGAGGTAGGACTAGAAACAACAGCAGCAGTAACAAGCTATAAAATTAATGAAATAATATTTTCATCAATTATCAAAGGAGTGCACTGCTAATGGCTACTTGTACATGCAAGCGACCAGAGCAGCTGTGCACATCTGGATACTTCACTTAAAATGATTCACACTAGATTTTGGGCCTCATCGTAAACCTCGGATTACAGGAACTCCAGAGGATACAGGTTACCAAATGCTTCATTAACTTAGAAAGCTAACAGTAGTTAACACTCTTTACTAATTACCAGGCCTGCCCCACTGAGCCATTCAGAGACAGTGATTAGTTCAGCGTGTTCAGTTCACTTCTCAGGCTGTCAAGTATTCGGTGTCTAAGGGCACTAGGAACCAGTGTCTTTACATGAGAGGTTAACGTCAGTTAGCAATGCAAAGGATTAAGTGACGACAAGCATGAATGCAAAACTACGTTGTGTTTATTTTATCAGCACCTTAAGAACAGCTGATGGCAGATGAGGTGAGGGGTTTGTAGAAAAACTAAAAGAAAAGAAAGTGTGCAACCATAATCGTAAAATAACCTTTGTATGACATGTAGTACAGCTCTTGTTTTCACCCAATTTAAATTACTTTATTTCTTTTTATGTTGCTAAGCAGCCGGTTTGCCACACAGAACAACTTACTGAGTTAAATATACTATGATTTAGTATACTTCCTAACCATAGACTGTATATAAGAAATGGACATAGTCACAGTGACGTCACCCATTGGTTGGTGGACTGCCGTTTTTAGGCCTCGAGTTTGGCATTTTGGCCGTTGCCATCTTGTTTTTTTTAAGTACATCCGAACACTGAATAAACATTTTTAAGTGACCAAAATGTTACAATCAACTTTCATGAACTGAAAACACACTGTAAAAGGGTTAAAGTTGAAAACAAATCACGAACAACTCCCTGACTGGACAACACCGTGGTAGCGACCTGTCAATCACAGGGTAGCCATGCTCTAAAGCATACCCTGCTTTATGGTCTATTTGACTCTAAATGGGACCATAATTTACTAAATGAACATCATGCTGTATTGACTTGAAACTAGCGATTGAGACCATAAACTCATGTTTACAATGTTTACTGAGGTAATAAATCAAGTGAGAAGTAGGGACATTTTCTCATAGACTTATATACAATCAGACTTCTTTTTGCAACCAGAGGAGTCGCCCCCTGCTGGCTATTAGAAAGAATGCAAGTTTAAGGCACTTCTGCAGTGGCTTCACTTTTCAGACCCGGAGGTTGCCCACTGTTCCTGACTACTGATACCACCAAAGGTATTCTAGCATCAAAGAAATAATTCACCCTCAGACAGTCTTAAATATTGTACAATAAATGTGTAATTTTGTGAAGAAGTGTAACTTTTTGCTGTGTTTCCACTTCATTTAGTGATTTCCTTCATGTCCCAGAATGCTTTCTGACAACTTCCAGTCACAAAGGTTCTCTGTGCTAACAAGAGCAACAGTGAAAGATTTTCCACTCAAGGAAAAGTGAAAGTCAAGAGAGAACAAATGCTTTTGTGTGCCTTGTCAATCAAAAAGCTGCAGAAGAGGGTGTTGCGTTTATACAACAGATGACAGATCCACAAAAGGTGCAACCCGTGGCTGCAATGCATTTTGATCCATTGAGGCTATTGTTAGTGTAGCAATTCATTACCAGCCGTAACAGCGACACTGTCATTGTTTTCACCTTGTGAGTCTGTGTGTGTCATCAAAATGTGATCCTGGAGACACCTACTGTAGAAAGAACGAGTACTTTGCCAGGTGTGCCTCTGTGATTGCGTCACAACCGTGCAAGATGCAGTCACGAAACTTTACAGGTGTGTAGTTGGGATCAAAATTAAGGCTGAGTTCGAAGATGGGTGTGGTGCAAGCCCCCAAGAAGAGTACCAGGCTTTGAAGCAAATATTTGTGGTGGCCAAACGGTTGTTACTACAACTTCTGTGTCCGTCATGTGATGCCATTGGGCCGAAAAACACTTTTTCCCATAGACTTACATTGGGAAAGAGACATCTGTAACTCAGCGGCTAATTTTTTTGAGGTTAATCAACTTCCCATTATGAACACTTGAATAGCCTTTATTTAAATCATTAAGTCCTAAAAGTTGTAAAATGCATTAACAGCAGAATCCAAAGTTATTTTCCTTCCTCCGTTCATGTGAATGAGAGGGAGACCGAGGCTGGACCACGGGCTGGGAGGCGGAGTTAAATGAAACACTACTGCGCCTGCTCTACGGGCACAATGGATGTGATAGATCGCCGGAAGATCTGGGTACTTTATCACTCGCCATTTTGGCATCATGCGCCACTGAGCAACTGTCATAGGAATGAACGGGAGCCCGCCAACAACGCTGCAGTTCTCTTTATGCATCCATGGTGTGGTCCTGGCAAGGGCGCCATAAGTAGGGGGGTAGGTAGTGGGGAAGTGGCCATTTGCCCCCCTCAGTCTCGTTACTGATATTTTAGAGAGATGATTTTTTTCTGCTCGGGTTCAGGAAGTGTTCGATGGTTTAATACCACAAAAAGTATTCTTGTCACTTATTTTGATTTAGCTATGGCGGCAACACGTCATGGAACTGCTTCAAGGCCTAAAGACACCAAATATGTCATTTCCTCAACACCACTGAGAGGCAGCTTCTCGCTCCAATGTGCCCCAGTGCATCATGCTCTTCCACCCCAGCTGTCAGCACGTACTACTGTTTAATCATAGAGCGCGGCGGCAGTGAACCCACACACTCGCGGGAGCACTTCACACCCCTCTATAGCCTCTGATGCACAGTCACTGAGCAGGGTGAGGGCAAACCAAGGACAAGATGCTACTGCTGAGTTGCTTCGCTCAGCCTTCCTTTCTCCTGCACACACCCACCTCCCTCAGCTAAGAGGAGGAGCGTAATCTTACAGTGACCTGCCATCTGGCTGACGTTTATAGCTTTGCTATGCATCAGTGAGTGACATATTGGGAGATTCCATTATTTGAAGGGTCTTTTGTTTCTGAACCACAATGGTAGTGACGGGGCTTGTCATCCAATGCCTTGCAGACGCACTCAGTTAGGCACAAAGGCAAATAGCAAAGAAGTTTCAAGAAGACAGCCATTAAGTACATACAGTATATGCACTACAAGACTGCCACAAATGCATTCTGCGCCAAGACACAGTGTAAAGTTGTTCATTGGAAACAAAATGGCTACAAGCATACAGTGAGATTTTATACTGTGACAACTAGGGCTGTCAATCAATTAAAATATTTAATCACGATTAATCGCAAATTAATCGCGCATTTTTTATCTGTTTAAAATGTACCTTAAAGGGAGATTTGTCAAGTATTTATACTCTTATCAACATGGAAGTAGGCAAATATGCTTGCTTTAAGCAAATGTATGTGTATATGTATTATTGGAAATCAATTAACAACACCAAACAATGACAGGTATTGTCCAGAAACCCTCACAGGTACTGCATTTAGCACAAAAAATATGTTCAAATCATAACATGGCAAACTCAAGCCCAACAGGTAACAACAGCTGTCAGTGTGTCAGTGTGCTGACTTGACTATGACTTGCCCAAAACTTCATGTGATTATCATAAAGTGGGCATGCCTGTAAAGGGGAGACTCGTGGGTACCCATAGAACCCATTTTCATTCACACATCTTGAGGTCAGAGGTCAAGGGACCTAGTTTCAGATGATGCCAGTATCTTCATAGTTACATAGTTCTGACTGAGCGCCTGATTTACTTATTGCAGAGCTGATGTCATATGCAGCGTTTTAACAGCCGTGGAATTTGGCTTTTCTATTTGATAAGAAGACCATATGGCAGAAACAATAGGGCCAGGTGTTAAAAAGTGCTGCATCATCCTTATTTCAGCTGGGGTGACTTTTGCAGTAGATCTCTGGAACGGACCCAACAAGTAGCTTCATTAGTAGCATGAGTACTGCCACCGCCGCCCTATTGGCAAAACATTCCAGGTCGTCCGATAACTTGTTTTCCAAAGAGATATGGTCATACATCACGCAGATGAGATGATTATCTGAGTTGGTTTTGGCTCGGGAATGCAGACAGTTTGCTCCCACGCGAAAGTGAGAAAGAAAAACAATAGTGCGCTAGGGAGCGATTGCTCAACGGGTGCAGGTGTCATCCATCATAGCGAGACACACACTGAATGACTGTAATTCCCAGCAGCCACAGGGAGAAGGTCACTGCCACAGGAAGCACAGCTCCCCCAGTTAAATGGTCTAATACATGAGAGACATAGTGGTCGCTCATTTCACACGCTTACTTGACCCGCTAAATGCTACAGTCTCTAATGATAGCTTACATGCTACTTTCTTAAATATGCTAATAATAGTTTCTTAAATACTCTCACAAAATAATGAAGAATTTTCATTATTATTAATTAGCAAAATTAGACATTACTTTTCGTCTCACAAAACCAATTAAATCACAAGCAAACAACGTATAAAAAAAATAACGTATTTCAGAAATGAACATACATTTTGCTAATCGTTTTAAAAACATCTCACGACACGATACATTTCTTGGTTCATTGAGAGCCAAAGCAGAAAATCACAGCTCGTCCTGGCGTCTCAAGGCGTGAGATGAAGCATAATAAGAGTGTCATGATGACAGAGTTTCACCTCGCAGGCCCATTCTGGTTTTGACAAGAGCTCCTGACTGAACCTGCAGGTGATATGTCATGCCTCCATGTCCTCCATTAATACTTTTCAAAACACATCGGATCAGGAATGCTAAACAAACCCTGCGAGCTGCTGCTCCCCTGCAATTTGTCATCTGCGGTAACAAAGCCAACGCGATATCCATCAGCGACTGGGCCGGGCGCTGTGATATAGAAACTCTGATTAATTCTTCGTAACGCTCAGGTAGAAACAGAGGTGACAGAATGAAGAATGGCATGGCGATAAATAAAAAGATGCCCAGGATTAAGAACCCCAGGGGGTTACCATATAGACAGCAAACAATAACAGAGAAATAATTAATGTTTAGATTGCAAAGAGCATATCTACGCCTCCAGACTTTTATACAAGGCCAACCTGCTACTCCTCAAACATTATAACTACGTTGTGTTGATTTTAGTCGTGTTTATCTTTCATAACAACCAATTACAGCCTGTCTAACTACATGTTAATGGATTTATTATGTTAGTTTATTAAAATATAAACCTACTTCGACGGACGACAATAAATTCACACTGTATTTGTAAGAAAACACTTGCGGTTGGCAAAAAGGCAAATCAGGGAAGTGGGTGTAATAAATGTAACATAAAGAGCTATCCAAATAACATGAGGGCTGGGTGAGGCCAATAAACTATAGTTACTACCAAGTGAGGCAAACTATAGTATTGAAATACGGCCTTGGAGCCAAACCTATTTTTAAAGCAAACAGGCGGTGCAACACTTCCAAACTGATCGCATTAAAAGTGAAATGTAGTATAAATTATATTTTGCACAATAATGGCACATACAGTAAGAACATATAATGACATCATGGGGAGAGTGTAGCAAAGGGAATGTAATTCTATTATAAGGCAATTAAATATTTCTAAAAAAAGTAAAAAATTCCATTAATGCGGAAGCAGGCAACCATTACTAAATGTGATTTATGCTCCCCATCTACAGTAACTCTGCTCTTCTGCCCTAAACCAAACACTAGTGAGGAGGAACTGATTATGTTGGAATTAACATATTTAAAAAAAAAAACTGGCTCAAGATGTCTGGGAAGAGGGAGGGAGAGAGAGAGAGAGAGAGCGCTATTAATCACAGATATCACTAATCAGGCTTCCTGTCTCGGGAGCGCAGAAGCGTCCTGGTTAACTCCCCAAACAGTCCCTAATTCTGCACTTGAAAAAGCTCAAAGGGTGCTTAGAAAAACAAGCGAGGCCATCTCCAATGACAGCGGGGGATTTTTTAAACTGAGGGGCCCCGATGAGAAGTGCAAGTATCCCGGCCTGCGTCGGCTACTGGTGCTGCTTTCTCATCTGTTATCACCTCCGAGGGCGCATGGCGTGGATATCCACACTATAAGTAGTTTAAAGTTAAATCATTACATTTAAAACTGAGGTGTTTTCTTAATTTGAATAAAAAACAAATTAAATGAGATAATTTCAACATTTATTTAGTGATGATTTTAAGAGACAATTTTGCCTCTTTTTTTTTGCAAATGTAATGCTGCTCAAGTTTCAGTTATCCCAGTGGTTTTCAAAGTGGGGTCTTGGGACCCCCAGGTGTCCTTAAGGGGGTTCCCCAGCAAAAAGGGAAATAATTCTATTTTGACCATAATTCCATCCATAAGTAACAAAATTACAGAATGTCTGACTATTTTGGTCGTAGGTTTCATACACTTTCTGTAATAAAACCTCTAAAAACAAATATCCTATCAGATGGGCGACCCTGGAACAAAATCTTATCAAATGGGGGTCCGTGGTCTAATGCGTCAGTTTAGGGGTCCTTGACGTGAAAAAGTTTGGGAACCAGTGCATTAACCAACCCTCTCAACCCATATTCCCACCGGGGGGGAAACATATTCCCACTTATTTGGTATCCATAATGCAAATTTATTTGCCAAGGACTTGATGTTCCCGCCGCTGAGCCTCCACCAAAAATAGGGATGCACCGATACCGGATCGGATATCGGACTGACTCAAATAGCTGGATCGGTTATTGTGACAATGGGGCCGATAAATTTCGTCAATTAAATTCTATGTTAATACACTACACAAATTATATAGTGGAAATGTAATTCTTGTTTAAGTTTTGACCAATTTGTTGCTGCATTAAAAAGGTTTACACTTACACATTAATGTACTGTAAATAATTCCTGTAAATTTTGAAGATTTTTTACCAAGTTGCTGGTGTACGATTTATTATTTTAATAATAAAGAACAATTCAGTACATTTATATGTATTTATTTGTTAGGTAAGCAATGTTTAAGTCAAGCCTGATGTTGCCTTACACATAAAAGAATAATCCCAGTCACTTCCACACAGTGAGGCATACAGTTTATTAATTAAACACTGGTATCGGATCGGTACTCGGTATCAGCCGATACTCAAAGCCCAGGTATCGCTATCGGGACTGAAAAAGTCGGATCTGTTCATCCCTAAAAATAATGTAAGTAAATGGAATTTCATTTGTGGTGCTAAAAAAAATTCAACAACAAAATCTCTCTCCATAAAAGAATGTAATAAGCCTACTGTGGAAGATTCATTGGGACTATTTTTCCACGAACAGAACTTTGTGTACTGACTCTTTAAGTCTCATAAAACAACACAATCGCAATGTAGAAAACACAACTTTAATCCTCCTCCATGCTAAACTGAACGAGATCTCAACAATAAGGACATGTCATGTCTCACATACATCCTGCAGCGCGTCCGGTTTACAGGTCAGCGGACATCGACGCGTGAGAAGATTCATTCGTTAACTTCACCTGATACTTTTGCCTTTTTTGCATAACAGATGGCCAACACCCTCAAACATCTCCCTAATCTCTTTATTTGACCTATCAAATAATCTACCTAACAAAAGCTATATCATTCAATACAATATATGGACTAATATATGCCGTTCGTGAGTTATCTATTGATTTTTCAGTTGAGCGTGCTGTCTCCAGTTTAGATTTATCGTTGGAAGACGCTGACGAAGTCATGCGTCATGGAGCATTTTCCCCGCTGGCTATACGCAGTGACAGCTCGGGTATGTCCCTGTCCGTCAAACTTGAGATGAACTCTGTGATATTGATGGACGTGTAAAGGAGTGTGTGTGAGGTGTGTGTGCTGTTGACTGGCTCAGGGCCTGTGCTACCTGTGCTTACAAGCTAATGATTAACTAGTGACAGATTGACAGACAGACCGTGCCGACAGTGCAGCGCTGTCAGTTTTGGAGTGTCAGAGCGTCCCTCCTCCATTACTGTCACTGTTTTCTTGACACCTGTGGTTTTTTTTTTTTTTATACACACGACCATCCAATGCAAATACACACACAAGCAGCGCGGAAGCGAGTGACAGGAGGAGAAGAAAAGGGAACAAAATGGATGCAAAACCTGGTGTAACTGATGTTTGAGAGGAAGTGCCCCGTGTCACCTCGGCCTCATTCTTGCACCAGGATCGCTTTTTAAGCAAATTGTCCCCAACTCCTGCAGGACACCTGTCACCATCTAAATAAACAGTATAATCCTTGAACAAAGGATATGAGCACAACACGCGGCTAGAAATCCTTCAGGGGATTTTAATAATAGTTGCCTGCATTGTTCACTATAAACCTGTGGTTCCCAAACTTTGGGACGGGAGACTTTATGGTGTCACAACATAAATCTAAAAGGTCACAAGATAATTACTTGTGAATACAATTTTTAAAGATATCATTTTTTACACTTTAATCTTTGGTTCTTTCTTCAGAAATACTGTGCAATTTGACCTCTAAAATTGTTCAAATCAAACATAAATTCTTCAGTTGAAGTGAAACTAAATTGTGCAACCTGGGCAGGCTGTTCTAATTCACTGTTCATACTTATACCTATAAAAAGTAATGCACTATAATTCGTATATAACCCATGTAATCGTGAGCCGGGACGTCCAGGGCTGCCTCTAAGGAAGTCTGGTGATGTAGAATAAAGAGCGACAAAGGGTCAAACAAATGTAAGACTTTCACCCAGGAGACCGCTGCCTGTGTCCTGTGTGAAAGCAAAAGTCAACGTTGACTTAGTTTACCTTACTTAAAACATACTTATTTTAACCCAAACCACGATCTTTTCCTAAACCTAACCAAGAGGTTTGTGGCCTAAACAGGTTCTGCACTTCCGGGTCTTGTGCAGGCAAACTGATCGCTTGTGTTGCTGGACATTCGTAGGAGAACGCACGAAAAACAACAACTTTTCGTAAGCTATCATACAAACTGTTGTACGATACATTAGGAGGGATCCAAACCTTCTATTTACCCTACATATTTAGAGCTCTCTAGCAAAAAGGTCAGAAACTACTCCTTTGAAACTGCAACTGACTATGACATTCAATATACCATGCTAATATTAACTAATATTAGGCGATCGTATTATCTGTAAGTTCATAAATCAGTATCTCAAATTTTCTAAGTGAAATTACAAGTAAAGCCAGGGACAACGTGGGCAGCAGCTAGGCTATATTTTAGTAGATACAGTACTGAGGTCATGCTACTTATGCTACTTATACCGAGGTAGAACTGGAGTCCAAATAATTCAAAGTTCAGAGTTCAAAAAAGTTTGATCAGACAGCAAAAGTCAAATCTGTAAAATTATTTGGATGTCATAGTTAAACAACTCAAGTATATCTTAAATTACATCTACCAAAGCTTGTTCTCAAAAGCTTCTCGACACCAACCAGGAATAAAATTCTGGTAGGGATATTCTGAACCATTTGATGATTTCTTTATTGGCCTGAAAGTAGTCACATTTAAATGTATTATATTAATAATGGAATCAGCCTATATAATAGCCACCCAGTGTGTGTTAGCCTTTAAAATTGTTGAATGCAACTCCCGACATAAGACATTAACCTCAGTATCCTAAATAGTAGGTGAAAGAGATCTCCACACACAACAGTCAGTTTATAAATAAAAGGTATGGAAACACGGTATTAAAACCTCTCGCATCGCTCTATTTTATTACAAATTGGGCACTTTAGCAATTTTTTTTTACTATTTGCCCAAATTGGGGGATTCTGGCTCAAAATGTTGTGCTTTTTCTTATGTAATAAAAAAGACATTTGATTTGATATGGGATTGTTTAAAATCGCATTGCACCTGGACAAGAAAGTGTGACGTGACACCAAAAGGCCAAGTAGAAGATCTGAAATCCCTGTACTTTGTATCATAGATGCACCCCAAGTCCTTAATGAAACACTTCAGGAGTATTACAGTGATTTTTGGCTGGACCGCAGAGGGCCAGCCCTACAAACGCAAAAGTCTGTCACTGAGTGAGTGAGTGAGTGAGTGAGTGAGTGAGTGAGTGAGTGAGTGAGTGATGAAGTTACAGGATTGGTCGGCTGACTGCTAGAGCTTCCTCATTGGTCGTGCTCTTTCAAATGAAAAGGCGGAGAACAGTTCTGTGTTTACGTTTTCTGGGGAGCGTGTCAGCGGTTCAATTTAACATTACATAGTGCTGTTGTTGTGCATGTGCTATTGTTTATGTTCGTTTAAGTTACTTTATGTTGTGCTTCGTATTGTGTTACCGTATAAATTTTCACCTCGCTTTCCTCCATTTCCGTCATGAACTGACTATCTAGCAGGCCACACGTCACTAGTGCGGTATGAACCCAAAATAAACAGACTGTGCTGTGATTTAATTGCAATAAACAGATCAAAATGATGCCGAAATAACAACATAATGATGTCGATTTGTAAAAAGACATAATTCATGCTTTGTCAAGTCTGTCCGCAACACAACAAGCAAACAACTTTTAAAATGCTAGTTTTCTGAACGGAGTTCGGATCGATCAATGCCAGGCTATGCTAACATTGCAGTTGCTCTGTCAACACTCAACATAACGTCATCGAGGCATAAATACGGCAGCGACGTTGTTGTAAACGGATCAAAAGTGTGCCGAAATAACTACATAATGATGTTGATTAGTAAAAAGTCTGAATTCATGCTTTGTCAGGTCTGTCCGCAAGACGACAAGCAAACAATTATTAAAATGCTTGTTTTCTGAATGGAGTTCGGATCGATCAGTAGCAGGCTACGTTAACATTGCAGCTGCTCTATTAACACTCCATCTAGGAATAAATACGGCAGCAATCAACGTCAGTGATGACAGCGGGAATATCTCAACGCTGATAAACTTTCGCGAAGTATGTATATTGTTACACACCACCTATATGATGAATGCTTTTGATACACATGCTTTCATAAAATACTGAAATACTTTTAACCTTGTATAAAATGTATAATATACTGAGTAGTAAATGTTACCATTTACTATTACTGAATGTAATTTGCTTCATTATAAATTGGCTTTCAATCAAACATTAATATATAAGTGGAAAAAACTGTTCATAAAACATTATAGACATGACCACTGACTATTTGTATAACAATTTAGCCACAAATTCACAGACTGACCATATACGGTCCAGCCATATACTCGGTTTTGACCGAGTCTTGTTTTTATATGGCTTTAGATACATATTTAAGACATTATCCAACTACCTTATAAGCCCATCCTAACATTTGCTATATCAGCAGCTGAAAACCATTTAATTCTTTAATTCAAGTAAAAACATGAAAATCACCAAGACTGGCACAAAATGTTTTCACCTGACGACACCGCAGTGCTAAATTATTTCCCTCCTCTGTACTTTCCCTAAGACTCACCTGTCTGTAGCATTTCATCAAATCTCCTCCACACATGCCTACAGGTCAAATCAAGCCTGAAAGCAACACAAGCACACACTTCTTGGCTGCTGGCTCCAACGCTTTGATTGCTAGACTGTAATTACCGGTACATGAATTTCACAAAATAGAATAAATGGCCCTGTTGCAACATCATTAAACTGTTAATCAAAAGTGACAAAGATGTATTTTTAAAACTGGAACTACAACATAAAGATCCGTCAGTGCAGCAGACAGATTTTGCTTTAAATCCATTTAAGAAGAGTCCTCCATAAAGAGAGCGATTACAGGTAACCAAAACAGTGAGAAAACACAATTAGCTCATCTCCCCAGACTCTCCTCTACTATCATCTATTTTGCAATCGGAGAGATTTAATGGCCAGACAGTAACGTGATGTTCATTTTCCTGCATCACAGTTAAATTTATGTAATTACTGAATTTCAACTGACGAAACAGGTATGACTCTGACATGGAAAACCTCGCAGGATTTCACTAGAACTGCGAAACGTACTCTATTCGTCAGAACAACTCATTCATTGTTGTTATGCTGGGCTGGCGTGTGTGTGTGTGTGTGTGTGTCTGTTTGAATGCAGGATATTAATGTCGTTACACATCATTTTGTGGTCATCAGCCCACACTCTTCTAGTTTGCATATGTTGGATGATTACATTAGACAACTGTCCTCCGTCACACTGGAGGGGAAATAATGAGGAAACACTTCTATCAAAGTACTATTGGGAAATAGGGATGCACAATATATAGTTTTTTAGGCGCCATCGCAATGTCAATTTGCATGATAAACACATCACGAAAGACTGCAATATTACAGGGATTTTTGAGTAATGCCGGGCACACACTACACGAGAATCTAGCCGATTTTCCCAACAACGGTCAGCAAAGACCCGATTTTTTGATGGTTCTAAAGATTATCTTTCCAGATATTCCTGTGGTGTGAGGTATGTAAAAAGTTTTTTACATCCCCTGATTGGCTAGGAAGTCCATCCTGGCCGCACCGATTTCAAATATGTAATTATTAAACATGTTCAGTATTTACGATCAGATCTCCTGTTGTGTGTGGGGAACCCCGAGGACAGCCAATGACGCAGTCACGTGGGAATGAACGATAGCCAATTGAGAACCAAGCTGACTGAATACGGAAGAATAACAACCACCGCGGTCATGGCAGCCGCGGCTAATGCAAACACGAAGCATAAAGTAGTAGTAAGATGGACCTCAGAAATGGAGGACCAACTTGTTGATTTGTGGAAACAACACAAGGGTTCAACATGTCTCATGTCGCAAATTTTCAGTACAAAGTAGTACAAAAACTGACATCGCTAATTCTTCCTGCCCATCGTCCGCCATGTTTGTTAAGACTTTAGTCATGTTTGATCGCAAGAGATTTTGCGAGATTTAAATTTTTTTGGGTCGGGACTCTTGTTCATGAATGAGTCGGTTAGTGTGTTGTGCTGTTTTGGACAAATCGTTGCTCTCCACACACTATAAGAACAAAACTGTTAAATTTATCATAACATGTCGTTATGTGTGAGCTCTCGGACATTTTCAGAATCTGTTAAGATTTGAAAAATCTTTTAGGGTGGGCCAGTGTTAGTTGAAAGGGAGTATCAGTAGAAAACTGCAAAACTTTCTTCAATTTGTTCAATAAAAGAATGTTGGAAATAATTTCCTTTCATTTTTTTAACTCAACAAGCAATTTGTTGTATTGTATTTGTATTCAGTATAATGAAAGCAGCATAAAGGCAGAAATGAGTACACTTTAATATCTGTTTATTAGTCAGAAATATCGTTATCGCAATATTCAACAAGCTTATCGCATATTTTCCTTCATATTGTGCAGCCCTATTGGGCAAGGTGTATGGCAGTAATTCCCAGGGGTTACTGTGTGTGGTTAGACTGAGTATCTCATCTTTAGTTCAGTTTTGGGTGAATTCAGCAACTATGACACTATTTTTCGTTTACAACTGCGAAAGCTTTTAAATTCGCTACAACTAGGGCTGAATGATTTAAAAATAATATCTAGTTGCGATTATTTTGACTGATATTGCGATATGATTTGCGATTAGAAGGAATGATCATTTTCACATCATTATTATATATATTATTATGGTATGATTTTTGCGAGTTTCTGTACCAAACAAAGATGTTTCCTTAAGTATGTAGAATATGATGTGTACGCCAGGACATCTCTGCAGCACCACAATATTTAATTTAAAATGCTATTTTGACTAATATTTCACCTTTAATAAATATTGCAAGTACGGTATTTCAAATCCTGTGATTTGAAAATTGCAGTAGGCCATATTGCGATTTCGGTAAAATTTCAATTATTTGTGCATCTCTAGCTGCAACTTTGATTTGCGCCTCTGACGGGCTTCTTCTCCATGGCAACGGCAGCCGAGGCTCATGGGTATTGTAGTATGTAGAGCCGTCTGCCATACCAAAAACGATGGAGAAAGTTGAAATAATTAAAACTGGTGGTCATGACATAAACCTGTATGATCGCTTCATTGTCCAGGAGAGTCACTTTCTATGTTGAATTAACACTGAGATATTGTTGAAAGAAAAAATGTAAATGGGAATAAAGAATGGGGGGAAAAAAAACAAAGTGTCCCCTCCTACTTCAAACTCTTTAAATGGTTGAGATGTCCAGCTCAAACCTAAACATCAACAATTCAAAATTACTATGTCTTGTACAAAAGAAATATTCTAACATCTACCTTTATACTGTATATCCAGTGTTAAATAACATTCAGTTTAAAATCAGTTCATATGAACACATGATGGGTACGGTACTTGTTCATCCTGTGAGGTTACGTCAGACAAAGAAAAGTTGGGAGCTGCTGCTGCTACTAAAAAACAATCGAAACAAACAAGTTTTTCTATGAACCTTTTTTGAGCTTTCACAGAGCGCAACGAATGGGCCATTATGGTGAGCCTTTATATGCTGCTGAGTGATGTGAAGCAGAATAGTAAATGGGTAGTAAGTGGACTTCAACACCATCATTAACTTCACCACCACGTCACCACATCACTACAACATGACCACCGCTGCTGACACACCCAACCGGTCCATAACCTCTATAGTCTTCAGCCAATTCACCTTGTGTAAACACAGATTACACCTCGGCCTCATCCCCAACCCCCAGAGGGGAGAGCTGTGTCGTTACTGTCACCTAGTGGACGGAGGCTAGACAGAGATTGATTAACACACAGAGAGGTGAGGCCGGGAGAGAGATGGAAAGCACATGTGGGCACCGCACAAAAGATGTCTCTCGGCCTGAGGGAGAAGAAAAGCAGCTGCAGGCGCATATTTCATTCAAAGTAACAAGAAAAAAATACATATGCAAATCCATCAGTACAGTGTGTCACTACTCACACTATTCAACAAGAAAACAGGTGAATCCTTGGTTCTGCAGTTAACAGGAAGGAGGCACTGTCAAATTTTGTATCATGTCTTATGGCTTTTACGATTCTCTTGTTCTTAAACGCCTAGGTATTATATATAGTTTTCTCAGAGAATGTGTAATATTTTACATGTTTTTCTACTGTGTCTTTGGTGTCCACTCTAATGTCTTGTTTTTAATGCCTATGTAATTATATTGGGGCTGTCTAAGTTAACGTGTTAATGCAAATTTGTTTTAATGCCACTAATTTCTTTAACACATTAACGCAACCTGCGAATTTTAGGTTGTAGCGGGCTCAGTTTCTAAGCTAGAGTGAAGGTATCATGGCATCAGGCATCATATGAAACTAGAAAACCTAAGGAATCCATTGGTACCAACCATGTCATACTAGCTTGTCGCTAAGGAGGTTAAATAACACTCCAAATTTACGGCAAATTTCGCGAGGAAAAACTGGCATGGCCATTTTCAAAGGGGTCCCTTGACCTCTGACCTCAAGATATGTGAATGAAAATGGATTCTATGGGTACCCACGAGTCTCCCCTTTACAGACATGCCCACTTCTTGATAATAACATGCAGTTTGCATAAAGCAAGCATATTTGCCCACTCTTATGTTGATAGGGGTATTAAATACTTGACAAATCTCCCATTAAAGTACATTTTGAACAGATAAAAAATGTGCGATTAACCGCGAATAAATATTTTAATCAATTGACAGCCCTAATTTATATATAGTTTTCTCAGGAAATGTGCAATATCTTACATGTTTTTCTACTGTGTCTTGGTGTACTACTGTCATGTCTTGTTGGCTATGTATTGTTTTAAGCTGATTGCAGTTGTGTGCATCACTTTTGCCCAAGCAAAATTTCCCCTTGGGACAAAAAAGTATATCTCATCACTTCAGAAACGATACTCTTTCTTTATCACAAAAACTTCAGATATTCTAGCCTCTGAGTTATTATATTCAGGGACGGACAGAGCTGACCACTCCAAACAAGCACAACTTTCTCCGGAAACTCACCTGAGTCCATAAAAGCTGATAATAGAGCCAATAATTGGGAGGGAACAGCAATAATGGAGTTTTAGTGAGGCAGTAAATTCTTTAATTAGTTGTTAACACCCTGTGTCTATATGGAAAGCTGACTAGAGCAGGCTGGAGGGACATTCAGGCAGAGGGCCAGTGACTCATCTTTAAAAAGAGAAAAGAGCATCACCTTTACTGTTAACAGGCTGTTGAGCACCTGTATGTTATGATAGCAAGCTGCTGGGAGACATTTTAAACTACGAAAGCTGTCATGTGCAAGCTAAGTTGTAACTTTGCAGCTCAGGAGCTTGGGATCTAGCTTGAGGTTGAAAACACAGACAGGGTAGAGATCTTCAGTGGGCCGCGCCTGGAAGAAAACCCTCGTTGGCTGACATTTCGGGATGCATCATGGTAGGGATGTTCTCCAAACATACAATCTTTTGCGGGTAAAGAAAAAGGCTGCAAGGTAGATAAATGCAAATGATGCAGCGATTGGAAAACCAGCGGACATTCCTGAGGAGTGATACGATCTTTCAGTCCACAAACTATCCATGGTAGAAGCGATACAGTAGAGGAGAAAGTGAATAATCGGACAGGGTGGTCCGTCTTTTTCTGTACTGGGTTGGCTGACGGAGGGAAAAGGAGAAGAGCGGCGAGGCTGCTGAATAGTAGCAGAGGCAGGACTTGCAGCAGTAGCGAAAGGGAAGTACCCGCATGGCTCACTCTTGTCCTAAGCCAGGAGAGTTAAAGGCAGGAAGCCATTACCAAAGTGTAAATGCACTCAGCCATCACTGCTTAAACAGTCGAAATATGTTCCAGCACTTGAAAAAAAGCAGGGTGTGGGAGGAGGTCTGTCCCATTCAAACACAACAAGGCTCTCTTGTCCCCTTTAAATAAAAGACTCCAGGACAAGTTAAAGCAGCAGTGTGTAGAATTGGAGCAAATATGATAAAAAAAAAAATTATAAAACGGTCACTATATCCTGACAGTAGTGCATGAGACAGGTAATCTGAAAAAAAGTGTGTGCCTCTGTGTCCTCCGGTTCTCCTAATGGTATCTGCAAGATTTCACAGACCGGAGGAAAACAACGAATCAGAGCCAAGCCGGAGCAGCTGTCAGTCACTCTCGAACTCCAACCAAATGGTCAAACTAGGCAGCGCTGATCAAATATGAATTATTATTCTGTTACTGTAATGCCTATTTCTCACCTCAAATCTTTTCAGAAACATCTTCTAGTGTACTGTTTAGCTGTAAAATGAGAAAGTTTGTGACCCAGCAGCCATGTTGAGATCAGTTGAGGAAATACTAAGCACCGCCCACCAACCGGAACAAACTTTCTCATTTTACAGCTAAACAGTACACTACAAGATGTTTCTGAAAAGATTTGAGGTGAGAAATAGTCATTACAGTAACAGAATATTGATTCGTATTTGATCATCGCTGCCTAGTTTGACTGTTTGATCAGAGTTTGCGAGTGATTGACAGCTGCCTCCGTTGAATGAACAGCCAATAGGAACGCTCTCTCTCTCTGAAATGACCTGTGATTTTTCAAAGTGAGATTTTTTAAAGCCTGAAAACAGAGCAACACACAGACTTCAATTACAATATGCTGAAAGGTTATTATGGAACTTTTGCCCAATGATGCCAAAAACATTCTGCCCACTGCCACTTTAAGGCCCTACACAATCCCACCAGGTTCACACATATTGTTAGCAAGCTCGCCGTGTCTTTCCAAACATTGCATAACACCGCTCCAGATGCACGCCGGCGGTTTGAGCCTGATGAGAGAGTGTGATTATGTTACATACGCCGGTGGTTTGATGCAATAATTATGCAATCAGCAGCACAGCTTTGTGTTATGTCTATGATTTATCAACGTTATTTGAATTGGGGGTAATTAATTGTCGCAGGCGGGCGGGTAAATGACTCGCTGTGTGACAGGGCATCTCTGACGGCTTTTGTTTTGGCAGATGGCCCTGTGCCACGTCGCTCACCCAGCACCAGGGAAACCATGCTCGGGCTTAATCACAATACAGGCCTTACCCTAACCGAAGTCATGCACAAACAGATCTACAGATAGGAGAGCAGATGCAGAGAGGCCTAGAGAGACAGAAACTGGTTCTTCATGTGCTGTTGGAGTAAAACGCAGGGGAAAAAAAGGTCAAACTGGGGAAATCCAGCATAAACCAGATGGCATTATTCCTGCAATCTTAGACAGTTTAAGTCAAGATTTGTATACATGATCACATGTCAGTCAAGCTGGAAATGAGAGACAGGGCTTTCAGAGTTGTTGTCATTGAAGAGACAAACCCCGGAGCTGCTCCATTGGCACTGAATGACAGACAGACTTTCTGGACCGACTCAGTGGCCGAGGTGATGCGGAGAAAAGGTCAAGCAAACATTCTTTGAGTCCGTAAGTCTCCGATTCATTGTCAATGGAGCAGAGCCGTGTTTTGTCCCGCGATGGCATCAGATTATAGCCTTGCTTCTCTGGTTTCTGGCTTGTTGCAGAAGGTAGCGGAAGAAACCAAAGATCACAGACCTACAGATGTACTCAGCTGCATTTAGAAGGAACTAGCTGGAAAACCAAACAATTTTAGGCAACAAGCAGGAAAAACCTTCATAGCAAAATTCAAAGCTTCACCGGGTTCATTCCACATGTGTGGATGCGAAATTGTTAATGAAATTCAGCAACACGCAAAAGAAACAGCTCCATCATGCTGTAATTGAGGGGGTCAAGATCTCCTCGTTGGACAAACTCCAACTGAACCGTGCGCGGATGTGGTGGTCGCTTTTATCCTGCTTTTTGTCAGAGAAGCTGAAATAACTCCAAACTGTCAGCGGAGAGTTATGAATGGGAACCAGTCACACCGTAACCAGACTAATAAAATCAAAAGGAGGTGTTTGAGGAGTTCCAAAACATACAACGTTGCACACATCATTTGCAAACATCTGATAAGTAAAAGATTGGGAGACTCAAACTACAACTTTATGGAGAATTACTGAGGTTTTTAAGCTTTTTCATTTAATTACAAAGTAATAAAAAAAAAAAAATTGAAACGTGCTGTTGAAATCTTGATTTATGAATTTCTGTGACCATTTTTATTTTTGCATCAAATGGAAATACAGTATTTTCATTTGAATATGTAAAGGTTCATAAAACTAACAGATGACACCTTGGCTCTGAGTCACTACTATGTGTGGGGGCTGTTGTGCAGGAGCCAGTCGGGTCTTGGGACAGATCCTAACATGTCCTAAAAGGATCGGTCAGTTTGCTTATGTTTAGCCATCGCTGAGGCCAGTTTGGCGACAGTAGTTGCATGGCCTGTGTACATTTGAAGCACGAGCGAGGCACTGCGGTGTGTGAGAGAGCAGCAAATGCTTTTGGGCGCTGGCTTTTGCTATGACAGATGCTGACGATGAACTCTTGACACTGGCTCGACCGGTTTATGTTCAACATGTGTGTCTCCGTTACTGTCTCTGGTTTCCAGGAGGCTGGTTCACTGTGTGGACGTAGGTATGTGTGGGTGTGTGTCTGTGTGTGTGTGTGTGTGTGTGTGTGTGTGTGTGTGTGTGTGTGTGTGTGTGTGTGTGTGTGTGTGTGTGTGTGTGTGTGTGTATGAGGCCGGGGCAGAGATGAGAGGAGCAGCAGGATCTGCAGCTATCTGGGAGGTTGAGCGTAATGACACACCGGGGACAGATTAGGTTCCTGTCCATCAGGGTTCCATCAGGAATACTCTGATTTACAGCCGCGCTGACCAGCCAGCCTGCCCTCCACCCAAAGCAAACACACACGGAAAACACCACCGCCTCTGTGTGGCGGCAGCTGGTGGGCTCGCACACATGTTGCATTTGGCTTCCCGGTCAGTCTTTCACTTGAACATCAGTGCAGAGGTGCTTTAGGAGCAAAAAGACAAGCTTGAAATTACAAATTTTGATATTAATTTCTTCAAGTGTGTGCATATCGGGGTTTTTCCTGGCTCAAAATGAGGCGGAGGTGGTACCATCCTGACCTCGGACCCTCTAGGGGGTCCAGGGGCAGGGGAATTTTGTACATTTTAAAGTGAAATGCATCAATCTGGTGCACTATGAGAGCAAAATTAAGAGGCTAGATCTTATGCTCTTGTAAACAATTTTGTGTTCTAGCAGTGGTGGACTGTAAGCTACTCAAGTACTGTACTTAAATAAAATTTTGAGGTCCTTGTACTTTACTTGAGTATTTCTAATTTATGTAACTTTATAGTCCACTTCTTCTCCACTACATCTCAGAGGGAAATATTGTACTTTCTACTTCAATTATTTATTTGACAATATTAGTTACTTGCTACTGTATGTGTAGATTCAGATTCTTAAATATAAATCAACTAATAAACTGAGTATAATTAAGTAGTATATAATTATTAAAGGCCGTGTAAAGGAAATTCAGAGTTTTGTTTCTAAACACATTATAAATGTTGGAGAATAATTACTGAAAACATGTGCAAAGGCTGTGAACATTGTAGTACTGGACTGTGGAGTTAGAACGTTAAACAGTTTTGTGTTCAGGATTTTTTAGGCGGGGCGGAAATCATGGTTCGATAACGCACTGGAGTCATCCTTAACATAACTCCACCCGTCTTCACAAATGTAGTTTTTGAAAGGCAAATCGAAGGTTATGTCGGCAAGCTCAGTCGGTAGAGCATGTGACTCATGTTGACAGAATCGTGGGTTCAAGCCCCACTATAGGCATTGGCATTTTCATCACTGTTTTTGTTTTGTATTGTATTTTTATGATTGTAATCCATCCCATGTCCTATGTATATTTATAATTTTTCTGTAAACTTGTAAAAAATGAATAGTCAGTATGGAGTACCAGGTCCAAGAATGTCTTTGAGACTACCAGGACCACAAAAGCAGGCACTTTGTCTACGGCCCCGGCGGCAAGGTCCGGATGGGGGCCGCTGTAAAGCTTCGCGGCCGTGAGCCACCCTCGTCCCTGGTGGGGGCCAGCCAGCGCCTGGGAGAGGGGAGAGGGGAGAGGAGATCCTCGAGGGGATCCTCCCACACCGAGCGGCTGTCCCTAACCCGCCGAGTCGCGACGGGGGACTGTGCCCCGTCGCGACGGGGGACTGCGCGACGGGGGCCGTTACCGGCCTCACACCGTCCACGGGCTGAGCCTCTTTCAGAAGGACTTTATCCCCAATCCGCCCGTCGGCCAGCGATTCGGCCCTGGGCTCTTCCCTGTTCGCTCGCCGCTACTGAGGAATCCTGTCCTGCACCTTGTGGGTTTGGTTTCGGCCATGGATGTATTAAGAGAGGTTTCAGGTTTCAGCGCCTTAAGCGACACGCCCCCAGCGTCTCAGAGCAGAGAATACTGCTGATGGTTCCATGATTTTGAAAGCTAATTTTATATGCTTGGCAATTTTTTTAATCATTCAAATTTGGCTGGGTGGTTAGTAACACATTTTTCTGTGATGTGACAAACCTAGAATGCATATTTATTTTTGCTTTACACGGACTTTAAGTATGTAAATTAGTTAAATTGAGCACCTTTGCCAGCTGCAACATTAAAGTGATGAACACATTAATGCATCAATAATTATAATACAATAATATACCATAATAGTCTATATATTATTGTGAAATGGATTCTGCATTTTACTTTTGGTACTTTATGTGTATTAGAATATATAATGCTGTGCATGCTACCTCCACTGAACAGTGAAAGAAGGGAGATGGACAGATCCATTAAACAAGATGTCACCCCCAAACACAACAATGATTAATCACACGCTGCAAATTATAAGCACCTGTATGAATGAACGGCAAAGCAAAGCCCACTCCCACTGTCTGACTGCATGCTTTCACTCTCTCAGACAGCAGCCACCCCACAACCCCCCCCGGCCCCTTTCTCTCCTCGCTGACCCTCGCCCCCCCCCTCGCTCAAACCAAGAGGAAGTCTGCCTGAAGAGAAATAACTCACCGCGTACACAAAAGGCCATTTTGACTTAAATTCTCCATGAAATGATGGATTTTGATGTCTTAGCCGACCTACGGGAGCTGTGAAGGAAAGCTACATGCGAAGCAAATGTGTGACACTTTGTTGTGGCATGATTTAATATCAAAGATGAGGATATCAATGAAAGAACAATATTTTTTTTGCTTTTATGTGAAGTCTGAAAGAACTCTCGGAAAAAACGGAAATGGAAAATTCAGCTTTTAACCTGAATAAAACAGCAAAAAAACAAAGTTCTTGATTTATTCATCACCCAACTTACTGAATTCACTTTTCGAAGACTGGCCCTCTGTGTGAAACCACCTGAATTCATTATGCTAACAAGCTAGCCCCGCTGATAGGCACACCGGCTGATGTGAGGAAATGTGAGTTTGATTAATGTGGGCAAAATTGAGCTGTGCAGACCGCTCCCCAGCCCCAGTTAAAGGAGTCGCCTGCCATCAGGCTCAAAAAAGGCTGCAAGCTGCAGAGCGGCCTCTCTCCGGCCTGCACTGCTGCCCGACCGACACTTCACAGCAAATCGGCAGCAGACCTTCCCGCTCCCTCTCCTGCCACGCTAAACAAAAAGTGGCCCCTGCCTGGACCTGAATAACTCTAGCTGGCACACAGAGTCCTAAATGAAAACCATACTCCTGATAGTTACACAATAAAGGAGATGTGCTTTGTGTTCATGTATATATCAAATAGACCTGGGCTGGGCTTGTCTCTGTCTGTGATCCTCCAGTGCTCTTATATTAGCCAGACCACAGCAGACTCTCTTGAGAGCCAGTCCCAGGAGACGGACCATCTCACGGAGCCCAGCCGACCAGCCGGCTGGATCCAAAAGCAGCAACTCTGGCAAACTCTAGCCCCTTAGGGGAGCGTGGCCCACCGCCGCACATGAAGAAGGCATAGAGGTGGAGAAGGGAGGGGGAGGAAGGGGAACAGAGCCCCCAGGTACCTGCCTGTACAGTCGCCTCTCTCCAAATGTTTACTTTGGACCAGACTGGCGGCCAACTGGTTGCAATTGACCCTCTACCAGGACGAGTTAGAGAGTGAACATGAGACTTTTCCTTCTGGGAAAAAGATGGAAGAAAGCCACACACGTACACAGACTCTAAAGCACACACACAAATGCATATCAACAAATGAAAAGCAAACACAAAAATACACTTTAATAGTACAAAAAATACACCGACTATAAGAAGAACCCGTTTTGTTCAGCCCAATGCATCAGAGTAAAAAAAGCGAGGACAAAAAAATTTGTTGGAAAGAGGCCAGAAGTCAACAGCAGACCCAAAACCTACACAAGTCCACCTGCCACAGGTGTTAAAGCTCAGGCCTGCTGACTCTCACTCAGTCTGGTGGCTGGCACACAGAATGTGAAGTGAAGTCAGACACTGTCACCACCAAAAACACTATTCTCTGCCATCCCACGTGTTAACTGGCTGGTCATCCACCAGACAGCTAGGACGCGCTGGAGGAGGGTTGCAGAGAAGGACGCCCGTTGGCCTCATAGACTAAATAAAACCTCCTAATCCTCATAAACTGCTCCATATGAGTATTACATCCCTAACTCTGCACAGGACTTCCAAGGGAATGGAATTCATTTCGTGGCTAAAGCATTACCAGGATTCCTCCTGTTGCTGCCTGGCTTCCATAATAGGATCCGTGTTCTGCTGAGGCCCGCTCCGACGCGAACCCTCAATTCCCCCCGCAAATATCGATGACAGAACGCGCTTATGATGAAAAATGTCCCGGAAAATGTAAATAAGGGGGGCTGGCTGAGATGAAATGAGTAAGCATGTGTGTTCGGACAGGCAAAGCACGTAGCCTGACAAGGATACAAACTATGTGCTCGAGCAAAAGAAGAAGAAAAACAGCCAAGCCGCCACCCACTTGCTAAACGTGATCGTACAGGCCAGCCCGAGTCGATATGATTCATCAATAAAAATCACGTTTAAAATAAACACGTCTGTGTAATCATTTCCCTTGTCAGCCGGCCTATTCATGCTCAGCACGCAAGCCCTCTCAGCAGCGTACACCTGAGCAGTGTATGCATGCGTCGGACCGGGCAGGAAACCAGGGAGGAGGGGGGGGGGCAGGTTGGCATTTCACTCCGGGCCAGTCATTTGTCACAATTGTCACAGAATGCACAAACACAAATTACTGAATTATAACTGCGGATGTGTGTGTCCTGCCTTGGCTAAATCAAGACAGCGCTGCTGGGAGCTGTCATAACGGGGGGCTGGTGTCTGGGCCCCCATGGGGGGCGGAGGAGGTGGCCCGGGTCGTCTGTTGTGGTTCTTGTGTTGGCCATTGGGTGTTTATTTGGGTAAACACAATGTGAATGCACGGCTGACTGACATGGGAGAGGGAGGACGAGTAGAAAGTGGGGTCAGAGGTCAAGGTACCCCTTTCAAGTTTTTTTCGCCAAAATGTAGAGTAACTTTGGAGCATTATTTAGTGTTCTTCCCGACAAGCTACCAGTATCGATTCCTATACCTCGATTCCTTAGATTTTCTAGTTTCATATGACACCCTCTAGCTTTAAGACTGAGCCTGCTACAACCTCTAAAAATAGGTTAAATAGGTTAGGTTAACCTCTAAAACAGAATAGCGGCCGTCTGTTAAGAGGTTAATAGTTTATATAAGAAAAGATCGATACTTGACGTCCGTGTATCGATACAATATTGCCATGCAAAATATCGCGATACTGTGCTGTATCGATTTACCTCAACCGATGTACCTTAAAGGGAGATTTGTCAAATATTTAATCTCTCTTCAACATGGGAGTGGACAAATATGCTTGCTTTATGCAAACGTATGTATATATTTATTATTAGAACTCAATTAACAATACAAAACAATGCCAAAAATATTGTCCAAAAAACCCTCACAGGTACTGCATTTAGCATAAAAAATACGCTCAAATCATAACATTGCTAACTAACTCTTGACAATGACTTGCCCCAAACTGCATGCGATTGTCATAAAGTGGGCATGTCTGTAAAGGGGAGACTCGTGGGTTCCCATAGAACCCATTTTCAGATCAACGGAACCGTTTGAAAATCACCATGACAGTTTTTCCTCGCTAAAATTTGGCATAAGTTTGGAATATTATTTAGCCTCCTTCGCGACGAGCTAGTATGACATGGTTGGTACCAATTGATTGGATTCCTTAGGTTTTCTAGTTTCATATGACACCAGTATCTTCGCTCTAGCTTTAAAGCCTGCTACAACCTAAAAATCGCAAGTTGCGTTAATGCGTTAAAGAAATTAGTGGCGTTCAAACGAATTTGCGTTAACGCGTTAACTTTGACAGCCCTAGTTGAAATGCTACATAATGTACTAAAGCAACAATAACCGTATTAGTTCTGCACAGGACAAAATGTCTCAGTCATCTGTATCCATCCTGCACTAACTAAATCCCCAGTGTAACTAAAAGAGGTGTTGGTATGCGTCTGACTCGCTCTGTTGTACAACGTGTGTGTGTCGAGGTGAACCACACAGGTATGGTGGGCCAGACACAGGAAACGTATTAACATGGACCACCGTTTACTCTCCTGACAACACTGCGTCCCACAGGGACATGGATAAAAAAACTCCAGCCAAAGCCTCTTCTCTCACACTCACACTCACACTCACACTCACACTCACACTCACACTCACACACACGTATACAAACATATCCAAACATATAAATTCAGATATACTAGACAGTTGCACAGACACACACACAATAATTTTAATATATTCTGCAAAAATTGAGACATAAAAACTGCACACAGAGATGCACTCACACACATAAATGCAGATATAGAAACACAAATTAAGCCACACACAGGCAAATTAAATATAAATTTAAATATTTTAACATGCAGACATCCACAAATGTATTCATGCATATACACATTCAGACATAAACAAAGTTTCACACACACAGTGACGCTCTCACAGACAGAGACAGAGTTAACACCTGTCCACACACTATCCATTAACACCCACATAAAACACCTACAGGCACCCGTATTCTATTAGAGGTCAGCGCCCAGCTCCTCAATTTCATGGCCCGTGCATGAGGGCGGTAAAGGTGAATGTGATGACAGAGGTGCAGGCGAGCTTTCACTCACTAATACACACACTAAAAAGGCACACGGGTGGCGAACGTGCATGAAACTGTCTCTCTACATCTCAATAATTAAAGCTGTGAGCATCAGGTTTTTACATAAAACACAAAATATTGATTGAGGCTCTGAAGCACAGGATGGACAGACAAAAACCACTGTGTAGAATTTAAACAAAGGAGAAACAAAATGAAGAGTATTTTCATGCAAAATAGTCTAAATTTACTATGTTTACATGCATACTAATATTCAGCCAAATAGACTGTTGTCAGGCTATTAAATAGGTGTTATCAGTCACTATAAGCACCATAGATGTGGATCAGGGGCCTACTACACCCAATATTAGGTTTTATCATCTATTCACATAGTAGATCACCGAAAGAAGATATAAAAGAACACTACAGCGACCTCTAGCGACCGTAGTAATTATGACAGGAGCAGAAGAGGAAGTCAGGTGCTGTAGTATAGACACCATGAAAGTCCATAAGGTGTGGAGGTCGATGACGATGGATGGGACACAAAACACGTTTTTCACCCAGGAGACAGGAGTTTGCGTCCCGTGTGAAACCAACAATGTCTAGTTGTCTTTGTGTTGTTGTTTTTTTGCCTAAACCTAAAGAAGTTGTAGATTTGTTGCCTAAACCTAAAGAAATTGTAGTTTTATTGCCAAAACCTATAACTTTTTTTTTGCCTAAACCTAAAGAATTTGAAGTTTTGTTGCCTAAACATAAAGAAGCCTTTTTGTTTGTGTTAAAAACATGTTAGAACGTGTTGCTTTTAAGTTTCACTTTCACTTTTACAACATAGTCAGCGTTAGGCGTAGGCCCCTAATTACCTACAATTATGGTGCTTATAGTGACTGATAATGCCTATTTAATAGCCTGATAACAGTCGAATCGAGTGTAATATTCCACTATTATTCCGAATATGACAATATTCTGAATTTGATATGGGTCCTGTAAACATTATATTCCGTTTGGATATTCTGAATTAGGCCTTATTCCAAATGGAGCATTTTCCGATTAAGACCTGCTGATATTATCCAGGTTTTAGGAGCATTCTTTGGACATGTATACAGCGCATTAAGAATATGCGTCCCAATCAGGGTTTTTACTGCAGTTTGCGACACACGGCCTCTTGCCTGTTTATGGCCAGCTCTGTGTGTTGTACACAAACCAACTAGCCGACAGTTTACGGAGATGCATGCCCAAAAGAAAAGGCCACATTTCTGGTCGGAAGGAGAAACACACCTACTTTTAAACATTATGAAAGACTTGGATATTAACAGGTTTTTGGAAAGGCACAAACATCTCAACGCCAACCTTTTCAAGAAGGTGGTTGAAGGAATGAAAGAGGGAAGCTGTGTTCGCACGGTCAAACAAGTCCGCAACCTGTTAAGTTAATCAGAGTATGCACGGCTGCATGAAAACGGGAATATTAGTGGAATATTCATTTTCATTGGCCATGCAAACAGCTTGGTAGGAATATTGTCTGTTTCAGGATAAGGGCAAAAAACTGAATATTTTGTGAATGTAAACATAGTCAGTGATTCATCAACCACTTCTTATTCTTTGCTTTCCATTGTTCCCTCTCCGCTCTCTCTCAGAGGTATTGAGTTGTTCTGACTCTCTCTAAGCTCTCCTCTTTTTCTCCCCCCCCCTCCCTCTCACTCAGGAACTACGTCTCTTCCATGGCTGGGAGGTTGTAATTTGTTACAGGCGGCTGGGCAGGCAGAGAGGTCTCCCTCTTATCTGGACAGGGGATCACCATGAAAATCATATCAGAGGGAAGGCGTGTTTAAATATAGCCCTAATTGCAGCAATCATTTCTTGCTGTCTCTTCAACCCCCACCTCCCGCTTTAAAAAAAAGGCTCCTCCCTCCGTTCCCCTAACTTTCTCCACCCGCCCCCCCTCCCAATTCCCCGACGTTTTTCCCCCTGGCTTTTCAGAACAACCTCCCTCTTCCCCAGTGTTTCCTCCTCTAGTATCCAGTTAATCCTGGCTCGTGGTGTGGGCTCGGGGGCTGACAGTTGCATGACAAGGAATGTTTCCCTTTGTAAGAGCCTACTTCCTACTCGCGCAGTTTTAGCCTAATTGAAATGTTTCCTATTGAGCTCAATCAAGGGGGCAATTACCTAATTATTCGCTTATGCCTAACTCGACCCTGAAGAGAGAGACGGAGAGCTGGAGAGGGATGGAAAGAGGGGAGAGAGGAGGAGGTGGAGGAAGAAGCAGAAATGTTGAGATAAAGGCAGCGAAACTGTGAGGAGAAAGAGGGACAGAGGAAGAAATTTAAGACTACAATAAAAGCATTTTTCTTTCACTTGAGGGAACAGATTCTGTACAGAAACACAGTTTCATCATGTTGAAAAGGGTTGAGCTTAGCACACTGCAAGAAATGTCCATTTTAACCAGCTATTTTATGCACACATGAAGGTGTAAAAACACATTTTGCTGAATGCTAATAGAGAAAATGCTAAATTTCCTCAGAACAGTTCTTGATTCAAAGTGACATTATTTTGATACTAGTTGGAGCAATTTGCCTCATTTCAAGATGTTGCCTCCTGAGATTGCAATGCAAATAGAGATGTTCCGATAAAAAATATATATATGTAGTTATACATATTATTAAACAGCTGTTTACTGCTGACCAGGATGTGAAATGATTACCATCTTTGTTGCATGGCCTGCAGGTTAAACCCTAACATATTTTCCACTGTGAAATATTGCCAAACGGCTGACATTTTCCTCGGTCTGACTACTGTTACAGTCACCAAAGAGTATAGAAGCAAAGAGACGAAACTCTGGTGTTTTTTTTACAACAGCTGCTGCCGCTATTTTGGACTGAAAACACTTATTATATTTATAATATTTTATTGGTCAACACGTCCATTTCAGTAGAATTTGACAATAGAATAAAAACATTTTGTTTTACTTTTGTATGGCACTTTGTAGGCGGACGTTTTACTGGCGTCGGGTAGTCACTTTCAGTCCAAAATGGCGGAGGCGTAGCTTTGCTGCTGGGCACTGATGTTGCAATTGAACAAACAATTGACTTTCACTTCTTGGCAATATACGTTCTAGGGCTAATCTGGATGCTTCAACGCTTCGAAGCTTCGACCATTGCCATGGTATTCGATCTCCAAATCACTATTCGAATGCTTTGTTTTTTATTTATTTATTTATTTGTAATATAGGAATATGTAATAATGTATAACTCCCAAAATAGCCCATAAAATAAGGAATAATCTCACAACAATATTCATTATTCATATTCTACATTAATTATTAGACAGACATGTCAGCTTCGAATAACTTTGAATATTTCTCACTGAAGCTTCGAAGCCCAAAAAATAGTAATCGGGACAGCCCTAATATGTTCTTTGTTGTTACACTCTCCACTAGCACTGCACTGTTGTTGTTTGCTGTGGTCACGTGACAAACTACCTGCAATCAGTTCTTCTTCGCTGCTCTAAAACAGTAGTTGCCAGTGGCAGCCATGATACATCCAGGGCGACAGCACGGAGAAGGCTACTGTTTTGGAGCGGTGAAGAAAAATTGACTTCCGGTTAAACAAGTTGATTTTTTCAGGGTAAATAAATGATGATACGGGATCGGTGCATAGACTGGCGTACTCGCCGATATCCGATCCCGAATTTTGGGCAGTATCGGACACATTTCCGATACTGGTATCGGAACAACTCTAACTGCAAACAAGTGAAACTAGTCCCTAAGAATCCCTTTTTACTCGCTTTATGAGAAATTCAATTTCAAGACCAACTTAAGATGCACATTTTTTGCAGAGCACACAGAGGGAAAAAGGTGGTTCTCTGAGAAAGCGTCTGGTTTTATGGGCTCATAAGGAAAAGTATTATCAAAGAGAGGAGCGAGGGGGACGGGGGAGACGAGAGGGAGACATTAAAGGAGCTGGAATGTTTTGTCCCAGCTCAGCCGGCCTCCAACACATTTAATAATGAGACAGGTAATAAAACACACTGGCACACGCACCCTCATATATACACTCACACATATAACACATATCCCGGCAAATGGGAGGACGTGTTTTCATACGTTTTCTTCCAGGCTTTCCTGACATTAAAATAGATTGCCTATGTCATGTTCGGAACCATAATAAACAACATTTTATAGCTCATTTGAAAATGGAGTATGTTAAAAAGCAATCAGTACATCGTTAAAAGTATCCATCTTGTGCAAAGTAAAGCTTTACTTCTGAATAATTTACTTCAGCTCCGTGAATAATGTCCCTCAGCGGCGCGATGGATGGCGTAAATATCGCTACCTGTGTGAGAGAGGCTGTGTATGCTCTGATCTGAATTCTGTCCTTCTTCTCTCTCTCATCTCCGTGAGGCCGCCTCTACCCGCAGCTTCAACAAGTGTTGGCCGGGCGACTCTTAAATCAATCATTTAAATATATGGATAAATCAGCGAGCCGTCTGGGTTTAAGCACACATGCCGTAGCTTAATTCACCCGAGCAAACGAGCACAGCAGCCATATTTCAGCCAACATGTGCACCACTGTTGTCTAAACAAGCGCTGCGAGGCAGGCCGCAGAGGAGGGTCCTGGCTGGAGGTCATGGAAAGCAGTTATAATGCGCGCACAAACACATACACACACACAAATATATACACACACACACACAGGCTGTGAAAGGGAGTGAAGGCCCTGGCTTGAGGTCATGGAAATCAGCTATAATGCCGCCTTTCACCAGGGAAAATGAGAGGAGCAGGGGATCACAGACACAAGTTGCTGTCCTGTGACACATATGAGCATGTACGCGCACACACATGCCTTAAAAACGCACAAAAATAGGCAGGCAATGATGGTCTGATATGCTCAGACACACACACACACAGTCACGCTGACCTCTATGGTCTGCAGAGAGAAGAAAAATGGAAGCCCACTCTCTCACAGGCTGGGTGGGCTGGTCAGCTGGACTTAGCGGGGCAGTGCATCTGGGAATTCTGCTAAAACGCTTTACACACACACACACACACGCAAATAAACACTTTGACTTCACTATCTTCACAATTTCATAGAAACTTGGTATTGGTTGTTCTATTATCGAAAAGCTAAAAAAAAAAAAATAGGATGAAAACAAATAAAAAAACAACGCAAAAAATCTGCTTTTTCAGCATTAAGTTAAAACGCTAAGCAGTGCGAGCTGGGTAAAGGAAAATGAGAGCAAGAGCGGATCTGCGGATCGCCCAGGTGGTCCTTACCCCCGGAGCCTGCATGGGCACTACACTAACTTGAAGGGCAAAACCTGAAACCCATGCAAATGTGATCACCAGAGCTGGCCTTGATTGGGACGGCCGCATATGATTAAATATAATTGCAAAGAACCATTTCCAAATGCTCCGGCGGTTTTGAAAAAGTAGGAAGGAAGGATTTAAAACCAATTCCCGGCTTTTTGAGAGAGAGAAAAAAGGAGGTGCGCTTGTGAGAAAAAGTGAATTTTGTAAGAGACAGACGAGAGATAAAAATGCGATTTACTTCTTTCACATCGGGGCTGGTTTTTACATGCACACACTGAGCGGGAGGCTTTGCTGGCAGATAAAGTACGCTGGGGTTCAGGGGCAGAGCCGTCACACTCGGATGATTGATGGCTCAGTCTGAATGCTTAAGTCAACAGAGCATGAGCACGTCTCAGCAGCCCAGCCTAGGCCCTCCACTCAGCACCTATTTAAGGGTCAGGTGCTTCAGAACACACTCGCTGTGCAACTGCTCCCATTATCTTATCAAAGACACTCTGAGAAACGGGGAATCACCACCATCAGTTTGGAAAACTATGACGTGCGTGGTATTAGTGCAGAGTAGCACATTTGACCTCTTGATGACAGAATTATTCCAGTGAACACCAGGTATCTCCAAATTTCAGGATTTTGAATCGTTCAGATAATCTGAGGTATTAAAGGATAGCTTCAAATTTCTTTAAGTTTGTCTTAAACAATATTCACATGCCCATATGTACATTGTTGGTCGCTTTAAACGTTCCTCTAAGGAGATTAAGAGATTCCTTCTGAAAGCAATTTAAATGTAAATGATGGGGGACAAAATTCTCAGTCCGATTTCTGTGCGAAAATGTATTCCTAATTTTTGCCCAAGCCAGTATAACGCTACTTTTAGTACATACTGCAGTTGCCCTGACAAAGTACGTACTGTTGCATGCAAAATACATACAATTGGAACATACTACTTCGTCATTACATTGTGCCTTGAACACTTGAATTCACTGTCATCTGTCAATGAGCTGTCAATGAGCTGTCATCATCTGTCTGTGCTCTCTTGGCAGCTTAGTCGATGTGACGTATCTTCCGCTGTGCAGAGGATTGTGGGTCAGAATAGTCAGAAAATCATGCTGGCTTGCATACTGCAAAATGCGACTGGATGTAGTCTGACATCCTGGTATTTTTGGCCTACTGCATTTGACATACTATTGGGATATACTAAATCTTGTTCTAGCATACTAAATAGTGGTATGGGTACTGGAACACACCCCAAGTAGACATTTTCCAAAGTTACAGTCTTTTCAGTGCAAAATTCTCTCTTTTTTTGCAGTAGCTTAGCAAGAAAATATTTTCAATGTACACACTGTATGGGCATGTGAATATTGTGTTAAGACAGACATCCGTTAAGTGAACTTTTAAGGGTTGATACAATTATCCTATTTCTTCAGCTAAATAAAGATTTGAAAAATGCATTGTTACATATAGGGCTGCACAATTAATGAACATTTTTATCAAAATCGCAATATGGCCTACTGCAGATTTCAAATTGCAGGACGCGCAATATTTGTTAAAGGTAAAATGTGAGTCAAAATACCAGAGATATACCATAGATGTCCTGGCCTACACATCATATTCTACTTAAGAAAATATCTTTGTTTGGTACAGATCCCCACAAAAAAAACACACCATTTAACATGTTTTTCAATGAAAATGAGAAACATTATGTAAAAATGATCATTCCCACTAATATCACTAATCCTATCGCAATTGCAATATCAGTCAAAATAGTCGCAATTAGATATCGTTTCAAAATTGTTCAGCCCTAGTTACACAATAAGTGTATTTCGTAAAATGTCAAACTATTCCTTTAACTCATGAAAAGTTTACGTTTAAGGGATATATGATTTCCACTGGACAGTGGCCATATGCTAAGCAAGTCTGAGTAGGGCTGCAACTCACAAATATTTTCAATTTTGATTAATATGTCGATACTTTTTTGATTAATTGAACATTTTGTCTATAAACTGTCCAAAAATTGTGAAAAATGTAGAGCCAAAGGTGAAGTCTTCAAATTGCTCATCATAGTTCCAAAAGCCTAAAGATCTTCAAGCAAATCCTCACATTTGAGAAGGTGAAAGCAGAAAATGTTTGGAATTTTTTGCTTGATAAAAAGACTTCAATGGTTAACTCATTATTATAGTAGTGTTGTTGATTTTTCTGTCGATAAAGACCCTGGAAACAAATTTTCTCAATCAGCTTTTACTATGAAAGATGAGATGACCAAAAGATTTTCTGCTCAATTTTGAAAAGTTAGACCACAGTTGGCTTATTTCACACTAGAAATGTGAAATGTTCAGTGGCTCTAACATACGAGTGTGTGCATCGTGAGCAGAGAAGGAAAACATAGAAAAATTTAGTACGTGAATGTGCATGTGTGTGTGTAACCCTCGATTGTGTGAGGAAGGATTTGGGAGGTTCTGGGTCACTTGTTTCAGGGGGCAGGTGTCCACCCTGCTGATCTGTGGGTTGTTCCACTTCAACACCTTGTCACCAAACCCCCAAAGCTTCCTCAAAACTCTCCACCCACTCTCCACTCCATCACGTCATACAAGAATCCAGGTGAGAAATATGTCTCTTTTCCTATGAATTTAAACTCCCATGTCACACTGGGTTGTAATTAGAAATGTTCCTCATCTACATCTGGGGGAGTTGAACGTGTTTACAGTTCACCAGCAGGCCTCCCGTTGTTTTAAGGAAAACCTGAGTCTTGTTTTAGTCATCTTTTATGACAACATTTAACCCAGCAGACACACTTTACAACACACTGCATTAAGGGAAGTAACACGAGCGGTCAGACGAACACATGATAATTTGGTTTGGATAATATAGTTAAACTGGGGATTTGTTTACAGCCTGTCTGAATGTCTGACCGCTTGTCATTCTTGTTCTAATGGACTCCTTTGTAAAGTATGTTTAGAGATGAAGCCGTGACCCCAGACATGAAGTTTTTTGTGAAATAACTGAGAGGAATGCTTGTCAAAACTATAAAAATAAGACCAGAGTTAAAAAAAAAAATGTTTTTACTTTAATATGAGGCTATTGTGGGGAGTGCTTTTCCAATTGCACCCTCTCTTGAACTACCAGACCACCCTGTCAGAAGCAAAATGTGCAAAATATATAAAAGTTATCGAACATTTTGGAGATAATGGACAACAACAAGAGGAAAGTCACCCGTAAATGCCTCTGAGTCGCATTATGATCTTTACCCCCGAAGTTTCCCACATGTCAAACCTACAATAATCAAACACAGATGGACTACAAATACACTCATACATCTGAGTCTCCAGTGGGGTTCAGTGCAGATTGGCGACATCGCCGAGGCAGCACTGAGAGTGTTTAAACAAAGTAAAATTCAATTGTGGAGATGTAGCTGGGGTTTGAAATTTGGTCCATGTGCTGTGCAAACGTGTGTTTAAAAATGCAGTAGATATAGACGTATACAAAGGAGTAACCCCCTGAAAGAGAAGCAGAAATAGAGTCAGGAAGTTAAGAGAAGGAGACAAATCCCGACAGAAAGGGTCCTGTGGTCTGAGTCATTTTCATCAGTGTGTTTGTCTTCCACTCTAAATGAATGGCAGATGCTACAAGGTGGGCTACTAACTACGGCATGGACGCTACAACACATACACACACACACTCATAAATACGTAGTTACTTGCGATTTATCTTTGTGATACAGTGTTGCTGCAATCTCCGTTTGAGTAGGAGCCGAGTCAGCTGCGAGAGATAGGCTTTGAGGGGCGGAAGGATGAGGAAACGGAGACAGCGTTGACATGCTGTAGGTCTTGGCTAGAGCGAAGCCCAATAAATCGCCTGGATTTCAGGCTCCGTCATGGTTCCACCCAGCCCTGCATGCATGCGTGTGTGTGTGTGTGCATGTCTAGGCCCATTTGCAGATGTCTCCCCAATAGGCGTACAACTCTGACAGGACCTACACACCCCTGCATATACTGTATGTGTGTGTGTGCATGTCTGAAAGTGTCTCGTGTGTGTGTGTGTCTTCCTGTGGGGCCTGCAGCTGTGACAGGACCTACATCACAACACAAACATCAGGAAAATAGCTCCCGAACACAATCACGGGATCACACAAGATCAGATTCAGTGACTCAGCAGGGGCCTGGGGAGGACTAACGAAACAATCACATGTAGACAAAACACACAGACGCCACACACACACACACACACGACAGGAACAGCATTTAACCTTCACTCTGCAGGAATCTCATCTCTGATTTCCCCAATTTCCCCCCGTTGATTCGCTCCCTGTTGGAGCCAGATGAGGACGAGGATGGCACAACAAAGGCTGGCGCTCTTGATCTTCCTCCTGGTCATCAGTGTCCACATCGTCATCCCGACCAACCCCCCACCCCCCGCCGCCTTCTCACTCACCCACCCGCTCACCAACTCGCCCCCACGGGTTGGGTGCCTCCCAGCTGCAGCCCGGCTCGTCCTGATTGCGCCTGATTTGGGTTAAGTGATTATTACCCTGCTGCGGTTTGGGTAGGGACTCTCCCACAGGCTGGAAACAAGGAAGGAGGGAGACCTCTCCCTCTTAAACTTAAACACACACACCCTGTCTGTTTAGGTGTGTATCTAAGAGAGGACAGAAACAGAGCGAGAGACTGCCTGAAGGGAAAAGATGAGTGTAAACACACATGACGAGAAGAGAGACATCAGAGAAACGCGCGTGTGTGCGGGTGTGTCCGAATTAGGCACAAATTTTAACAAAATCAAAATGTTTTCATCCACCACCATTTTTTTTCAACTCACAAATTAGATATTTTGACTTTAAGATTGTTATGCGCAAATTGAAAATGTACATAAAAACAGTTGGATGGAAACTAGGGGTGGGAAAAAAAAATTGATTCACCTACCAAAAACAATTTTGAAATTGATCTTTAATGCAAAAACAATATATTTGCTTCATTTGAGTCTATGCGGAGGTAGAAGGAAGTTACCGCTTTTATTGTTGTAGTCTGAGTAACGTGACGTCATATCCATTCTGTATCCGTCAACCAAAACGCGGAACTATACACGTGTGACTACGTCCGGTTTTCAAAATAAGGTGTTAGCAAACGGTACTGTATACAAAATACATATATGGAAATAAGATTGATTGGACTGTATTCACCAGAAGTATAAAACATTACATGTCCCTCATAAATTAAAAGACAATACCACTAATTTGTGATGGAAATGTCTTTATTCTTTGATTTTTGGGTTGCTGGAAAAAATGTAATAAATAATGCCTGACAATGACTTAGAGGTCGACCGATATGGGTTTTTTATGGCCGATGCCGATGCCGATTTTTTACAGAATCAGGACAGCCGATGGCCGATATATGATGCCGATTTTTTACAGAATCAGGACAGCCGATGGCCGATATATGATGCCGATTTTTTTTTTTGCCGATGTGTTTGGCTGGTTTTCTTTTTTTCCTCCATCTGATAAAATATAACAGCTTAATAATAACAAATAATACACAAAATGTCTTAACTGACGTAAACATTTATTGAACAACACTTATGGTCTGTCTCTCCAATTTGCACTTTGTGTCTGCACTGCAGTGCATATTTTATTTTGTGCATGATGGTTAATAGTACAGGGCTCAAAACCTTTTAAGCACCTTTCCAAAACTGTCCTAAAGCATGTTTTTTATTTATGTTTGTTGACAGAAACTGTTACAAACTATATGGCCATAATCTAATTGATCAAAAAATAATAATAACTTTCTTCACTCTAGGGATGTCAATAATAAACCGTTTAACCGTTAACCGACGTTGAGAACTTTAACCGATTAACGCTATCGGTTAAAAGTGTTAAAATATATATTAATAATGAATTAAAAAGCTTAGAAAAACTCAGAGGAGCGGCTCGTCTTTTTAAGCAGAAAAGCAGGTCCACCTTAACAGTCCACCTTAAGAGTCCACCTTAAGAGGCGGAGCCGGAGGTACAGATACAGAAAGTTGTCTCCCGTCTCTTGCTCGCTTTAGCAGAGCGAGTTGTAGCCTCGTAGCATTTATCCACCGACAAATAAACTGTACACACACTGTCTGCTACACTTACGTTCACACGTTCACACCACCGACCCCCCCCCCCCCCCCCCCCCTCCCCGCTGCCACACACATACAGTCTGTCTACACTCGCAAAAGTTACGCTGCAATGACAGAGCCGCGACGAGCACGAAGCTAGCAGCAGATGCTAATGTAGCACAGAAACACTCGCTATTGTTAATCTGGGCAGACAGTATCATTACGCCGGGCAGATACAGCGGACAATCTGCTAAACTAAACTAAATGTGCGGTGGAGACTTTTAGCAGCAACAACAACACTGGGCTGCCCGCAGATTTGCCTGCATAATAATCGGTTTAATATGCTCAGGAATCGGCCGATGCCGATTATGATAAAATGTCAAAAAATCGGCCCGATTAATCGGCCGACCGATTAATCGGTCGACCTCTACAATGACTGATATATTTGACTTCAGGACATGAAAATCAAAAATTTTAATGTATTAATTTAGATATTTTCCAAAGTAAAAGTCCCTTGAAGTGTATGATTCAACTTTTTCCCATTGTCTAGTCTTAAAAAAGTTAACAAAAAAACGTAATAACGAATTGCAATACTTGTAGTATCGCAATACTTAAAGATCACCACACATATTGAATAGGCACCCAAGTATCGTGATAGTATCGAACCGTTTGTTTGTTTGTTTGTTATGCGCAAATAGAGAATGTGCATAAAAACAGGTGGATGGAAGCTCACTTAGTGAGAGAGAGACCGTGAAAGAGGAAGACAAAAAGATGTCATGAGAAAAATAGTATAATAGTAAACATATATATCACAAAAAAAGGCAAATGTCTCGACAAAATATAGCCATAAAGACACACACACTAAAGACGCCACACAGCAAAGTAACAGGGACGTTACAGGAGGAGAAGCGTGGAGGGAGGGAAAAAGCGAAAATGTTCCAAACACATATTTACGACCCGGAGTTAAACTGTCTCTCACTCTGTAATTCTCAGAGCTTTTTACTGCAGGCTGGGGGTGAACAAAGTGCACGTTCTGTTATTCTACCGTCCGTCTCGTCTTACATCCACCCATCAGATTTAGGGCTGAGGTTTCAGGGCCTCCGCTGCAGAGGCTCGGGGCCTTCGCTGCATTAGGAACACCCTGAAAATTGGGTCGAGTTCAGGATGGGTTGCTATTCATATTCTCTTCCTTTCTGATTTGCTATTTCTGGAGAGACAGTGCAGTTTCCAAGGCCAATTTCTGTCTGTTCCTAAAAAAGTGATTTTCTGACAGATATTTGGTTCAAATCGCTCAGACTTTGATTAGTGACTCATGTAAGAATAATGACAAAATCGTGACTTTTGGTTTATTGTTCGATCAAAAGTTGACCTGACCTTTCAAAAGAAAAATTCAACTGTTTTAAAGTAAAACATCATAAACGCTTTAACTGAAATATTTCCCATTTCCGTTACTTATCCAGGCCTGACACAAAACTACCTTACAGCTCATAGGGCAGTAGTTTTAATCCAACATTTTCAGACAGCCATAAGAAGCTTTTCTATCTGTGGTTATTTTAGGATATTTTGCCGTGCCACTTGTACAATCACAAAACATTTCCATATCTCTTTCTGCAAATCAAAAGCAGACTTTTTGGCTAATACAGGCTACCCGTCCTATCAGATGTTCCTATCATTATGAATTCACGATGTCCTGAGTTCACATTGAAGATAATGAGCGAACAGCTGCAGTCCAGCTTTGGTTCCGTGAACGCAGCCTATTTCAGGCCATACAGCTCCCAGCTAAGACAGTCTGACCAGCAGCACGTGAAAACAGAAACAGCAACGGGTTCAGAATGAATCCACACAGAACCTCAGAACGGCGGGGAGCCAAAAAACACACCATAATCTAAAACATACCAATTTAATCATGGTGGGAAAGATTCAACAAGGCATGCACACCTGCTCAACGGAGCATTTCCACACGGGAGGGATATTTCACAAGTCCAACAATGAATTTTAATCATGTGGCCGCAGTGGACAGAATGCAAAGTAACCGGCAAAGCCAAAAATAGTTTAATCTATGGAAATATATATGAATTACCAAAATGATTTTAAACAGCTGAGTAGCATAACAGATGGTGTTATTTCAACGCAGATCTCTAGAAGAAGTAACTAAATACAGTATGTTACGCTTCATGCTACTATGTTACACTCTTCTTGCTACCACACTACACACTAAAGAAAAGCAGAAATCTCCATTTCTATCAATATTCCGTTTTGGTAAAACATTTACAGCTTGAATGCAAACAAATTTGACACTGTATAGGCCTGCAACAATAGTGAAAAACAAAAATCCATTTCTTATTTTGAAAACACAAACAGTGTTGCACTCAACTAAATATGCCATACTTTATCTCCTAAACATTTTATTGTTTTACAACAAATGGATTTACACTTCTTATAATTGTACTCCCCAAATGCAAGTATACAGACATTTGGGATATAAAGCATAGTGACAAAATAAATTGTGTCATTGTGTATGTATGAACATCTATAGCTGTCATGCTGCGGTTTTCATTGTTTTGTGCCATTGTGACAAACAGTTTACCCTCTAAAGCCTATAGACAAAGATATTATTATATACATTATTATATTTTTGACAATTCAGAGCTCATCTTTCAGTCAGTATCAAGTGTTATACATCATATGATTCAGGGGAACCTACCCTTTCTTTCTGGTGCAGTGTAAAGTCACCATCATGCATTAGCTTTTTGTGAGTATACCATATTTGACATTTGACAAAATCTGTCCACAGACAAACACTTGGCAAAGTATTCAAAACCGCCTCTGTTCCCACTACAGTAGGTTTCTCCAGAACCACATTTTGATCACATCATCGGTTCCAAAGTTATTCAACGTTATGTACAAACATGTCTAGAGTAGCATCGATGCTAAAATACAATATGTTGAAGATTATTTTGAAAAATTTCTTTAAAAGTGGCTTATTGGCCTAGGTGTGGTAAAATAAAATATAATCAATGGAGAACAAAGTCAAAACTTAAAATGTAGTTTTTCATATTTATGTTAAATTGTCTTTTACATTTTCCTTCAAACGCCATCACATTTCACATCGCTTAAATTTGATTATTTTGAATAATCCACAAATTGTGATACTGCAAAACTATGCACAAAGCACCAAGACATGTTCTATGTTTGTTACAGGTCAACCTGTCGCACAAAGGAAATACATTTGGAGGCAAAAAGACATCATTAAAATTTGGTTACATGTTGGAAATCATTAATTTAAGATTAGTAAACCTGGTTCAGGGCCAAGATTAGAATTGATTAGGTCTGCCCTCAACAGATCTGTAAAATTGAGTTTCTCCTCAAAGAATCACACAAAAGCACCACTTTAAATCTGAGATGTGCTCATAAGTTTCTTGGAAACAAGTCAGTATGAAAAAAGCATAAAAGAACGACTAATCGACTAAAGAAATCTTATTCGACTAAGACCAAAACGACCGATTAGCTCATTAATCGACTAAGAGGGGGCAGCCCTATAATTGATGCAATTAAACCTACTGATCCACCAGGACAGCTCAACCAGATAATTATTCACATCAGCCTAATTTTCCTCACCACTCCAGCAGCTTAAACTTACACATTCAAACAAACCTTCCTATTATTAGACCACATCACTACTTAAGAAATCATCCAAGTCACTTTTATCCATCATTGAATCTGTGGCATTTGTACAGACATGCAGCTAAAACACATGGGAAGAGATGCAGTAAGCATCCCTGTTACTAGATGTGTAGCAGTCAGTGTAATAGAGCAACATACCTTAAGATAGCATTAATGAGTGCGATGGGGATGCATGAGATGACTCTCAGCCTTGTGGAGCACGGCCACAGATCCTGAGGCCCAATTACACACACCAAAAACATGGTGTGAACTTTTTAAGAAGCAAATTGGTCTGCTTTTAATTAGGTAGAAAGGCAGTTGGACATTAAGGCTGGAATGCGGGGTGTGAATAGATTCTTCAGCAGCAACTAATTTCAGATGTTTGCCACGCATGAGCTGTTAAAAGTTGAAAATGGTGCACCAACGTGGAAAACACAACACTGGGCATTGTTTGATTATGAAATGAATTATGCTCGACAGTGATCACGTGTCATACAGCTATAAATATACAGACTATACAGCCACACACTCTTTTAATGTGTGTTACTGTATGTGAAGGACCAAAATCGTGACTAAAGGCTAAAGAAGTACTGTACAAAAAGATATTCATGTAGATGTTTAAGTTGGATCATCCCTATGGAAACACTTGTTTACATTGCTGCATTAGTGTGTGTTTTCCTGACTAACCCCACCTCTCTGAGTGTATCTATAGAGACCTGTGACTGCATGAAATTAGAATTCATACCAGTGCATCGTGAATATACAGTAGTGTATTCTCCAGCAAAGCAAACCACGAGACTGGGCCACTGGCGAAATGGCAAAACACTGCACACTGTTGTCCAAACAAGGGCAGAGGAGAGAGAAAACATCAACTGAGAAGGGGGGAACCCAGACCACCAGGGTTATCCCCCCACCCTCCGTATTTACTTAAACTTTCATGGTTTGGCTCGGGTCCTACAGGGCCATCTTTCACCCCACGGTTTCCCCTCCTTCACACCCAGAAACAGCATGCAGCGCAAGAGGTTTCCTGTAGCGGCCTTCGACTAGCATGTACATCCTAAATAGACCCCCACACACACACACACACACACACACACACACACACACACACACACACACACACACACACCACACACACACACACACACACACACACACACAGGAAGGGAGGTAAATAATCCTCTGGGTCAGTCTGACCTGTGGGTGAGGTCAAGCAAATGGGAATGTTTCCCATCGAGGGCTTCACGTAGAGTGCAAGCTGCTTGACCATCCCATTTCAGTGGGTCTAGAAGGTGATCACTAGGATGACGTCTAATAGTGCAGATGTTTCATTTTATTTTGAAAGATCCGATCTTGCACTTACACTTTTTAAATATCGTTTTTCAAATCGGTCAGCATAGTCGATAAAATCCATCAAATAAGGGGCTTTTGGAGGGCTGGGAGATGGACAGCCTCCCTGTCTGTCTGGCTGGGTGAAGCAGCTCACTGCTGGGGGAGGAAAGCTGTGTGTTCCCCCCTCCCAGGGGACCTGAGACCAGGACGTTTGCTTGTTGTTGTACAATCCCCTGAGATTCCCCTCACTGCCTATCACAGCACCAAAATGACTAAAATCACCGAAGTATTCAGATGATGACATCACGTCATGAACCACCGGTCTGTGTGTTTTCTTGTGGTGTGTGGAGGAGCTCCCGCCCATGTGTGAAGTGAGACCTCCTTGTCTGAGTGTGTGTGCACATCTTCTCTCTCCCACACATGCCTCCGTACGATACAGACTTCCCACAAAGGTCTTGTGCTTTGACAGGGGGGGGCGAGTTTTTTTTTCTGTCTGTGGAAAATGGAGGCGAGTTTTATGACCCATGTTCCCTGTCCTCCTGTAAAAATCACACCAGCCGTTTTCCAGCGTTGCAGCATCATTGGTTGCGCAGCCAATGAAAACAATGGAGCGTGTGGAGAAGAAACAAGGTAAACAAAGAGAAAAAAAAGGCTTCTTGGAAGGAAATACCTGCAGGTCTACTTTATACATATACATCATCCTTTCCCTCCCCATCAGACTCTGAGGTAGACCCCTTACCTACTCACACACATGTAGAAATCTTTAAGCCCTAGAGAAGTTCTCATGGGTTTTCAGTGGCAATCCAAGCTGGCGATCTTCCAAAGCTCTCTGCAGGCACTTTGTTTTGCGGAGGGGGGTCTTCTGGGTCAAACCCAACAAAGATGCATCACTGCATGGGCCCACCACCACGTGTGGGTGGATAACTGGGCACAGTTTTGTAATTCCATATTACGGAGGGAGAGCTGCCAGGCTACTCTGCCTTCGCCCTAATTGTGATTGTCAAACTCTCTATTGAATTACGCGAAGAGAGCGGGAATGCATGTCTGTGCAAAGCCTTGAAGATGAGAGAGCAGGAAATGCCAAAGTGGCTGTCCTGTGAGGTCCTGTCTGTAGAGGTCGGATGAAGACATGCATTGTGTGTATGATTCATATGCCACGTTGTATTAGCGTACAACAAGGGCTGAGAGGAGGCAGATTGGCTTGGAGCGCAGGAGGAGAGGGACAAGGCATTTGTATTCTCCTGTGCTGGTAATACATGGTAACAAGGGTGATTTGCGCAGCTAAATCAAAACCAAGTGATGGTGACATTGAAGTCCATGAGATGATGAAGCTCTTCGGCGTGTTTCGCATCGAAGCCCGCTGCAATCCATTTTGCTTCTCAGGAGACTCAGTCACTCGAGGTAACATGACGAGTTAGTTAACCTGCGAGAGCGTGCTTGGACCCTAATGCGCTGCAGATGTAGCCATCTTAGAAGTCACACATTTTATTGAAAGCTCGCTGCACCGCTGCTTCTCTGTCCCTTAAAGGAAATGTTTAGAGAATGAGAATTTATCTGGGGGATGTAAGGAATGATGCGGCAAACACTTTGATTCAAGACACACGCGTTTTGCGTTACATGATATTTGAGAGCGTCTAAGAAAGAACAGGCCGCTAAAGGCATGCGCTAATGCAGGATAGGTGCAAGATGGACGCATGATAGGGGACTTCTGTTAAGGCTTCCAATGGACATGCCTGCCAGGCAGCCACATTACTCATGTAGTTGGAAGGTCTATTATAAAATTGGCTACGCATTACAGGGACCTAATGTGGGCTCCTGGCAGTCCTGCACACTGCCTGCGGTGAGGCTATCTAACACAGTCAGTGGGATTTATCTGCTGTTATGATCGGACCCTCAGCAGACCTGCCTAAACACAGCTTATCTGACCCCCCCCCCCCGCATCCCAGATTACATCCAGCCGCGGAAAAGGTTTGAAAGAGATGTGCGAACAAGTCCCAATCAGATGATTCAACCTGAAATCACTAGGGGTGGGGAAAAAAATAGATTCACCTATGTATCGTGGTTTTTTTTAACGATTTCGAAATTGATTTATTAATGTCAGAATAGATATATTTGCTTCATTTGAGACTATGTCAACCAAAACAAATCGCAGCTGGCCGCTACGAGGACTAACAGCGGAGGGTCCATGTGGATACGACCTGCACCCTCACATTTTAAATCCAACGTGGTAAACACTACACATACAGTAAAGTATGTTAACAGTTTGGGTTTCACACATTGCCAGGAAAAGCAGAGCTAGAAATCACGGCTAAAGCTGCATGCTAACTCTGTCATGGACAGGAAACGTTATCGTATTGCGGTAACGTGCGGTCAAGCCAGCTGTGACTCTCATCTCCGTGGTCAAATGGGCCGACGCTACAACTGTAGAGCACCCATATACTGACATTTATGTTAAATGCATTCAAACGGCCCTGATGGAGCTGACCATGGATATATAAAGAGAACGGAGCTGACGGGAGAGCTAGCGACGGACTTGGCGAATTTAGCGGAAGTATACACCTGTGACTACATCCAGTTTTCAAAATAAGGTGTTAACAAAGGGAACTGTATATACAAAGTACATATATGGAAATAAAATTGATGGATTATATTCACCAGAAGTATAAAACATTACGTGCCCCTTACTAATTTGTGAGGGAAATGTTTTTATTCTTTGATTTTTGGGTTGCTGGAAAAAATCTAATAAGTAATGCCTGAGAATGACTGATATATTTGACTTCAGGACATCTTTGACTACATACATGCTGAAAATCAAACATTTTAATGTATTAATATAGATATTTAAAGGTCCTAGAAGTGTATGATACAACCTTTTCCCATGGTCTAGTGTAAAACAGTTAACAAAAATCGCAATATATCGTAATATCGAATCGCAATACTTGTAGAATCACAATACATTGAATCGGCACTCAAGTATCGTGATAGAAAAAGCTAAATCTAGACGTGACAAGCACCTCTTATTCTTCGTCAAACCCTCCCTCCTTCAAGGCTCCTCCTCATCTCCCCTTCCCTTGCTCAGACCCCCCCCCCTCACCCCCCCAACCTCCCTCCCTGGCTCCATTGCTCCAGGAGATCCTATCATTCTCCCGCAGACTAGATTTCTTGGGTGACTTCAAAGCTTGTTCACTAAGTGTTTAGAAGAATGCAATGGAAACAGGAAAATAATGTTCTGATTTCTGTAAACTTTATAACATCTGCTTTTGCTTAGTGCTGGTGCAGTGTGAAGCAGGGGGCTCCATACTGTGTGCAGTTTGGGACATTTTTTTCCCACAGTTTAAACGGTATCTCTCACACTGTGCACGAAAAAAAAGTGTCTTGAGTTTAAAGAATATATTCTTAATGGTAATAAAAATGACATGAATGAATCTTTGGTAAGAGAGCAAGAGCATATTTTCATTTGTTCTCATTCTCAGCCATGTCACAGACCATTTGCAAAGCAGGTGAGGATGAATCCCACAAGAAAGGCAATAGTTTAACCCTCTAAGACCTAATTTCCATCACTGTTTGTATAACCTTCATCTTCTGAGAATTCAGAGGATGCAATGAGTAGATTTCCACGGAGAGGGAAAGGAACCAGGCGAGGCTTTGCTTGCGTCCCAAAAGGCCGGTGAGTAATGTTGCTGGCACCGTACAAGCATACACACAGACTAACGCTACCTCCTTGTGTATACACAAGATGACAAGCCGTTTTTAGGGCCAGGCCAGATAACTCCATCACAATCTCCCCCATGCTAACAGGGCAGCATGACAAGAGCGCCGTGTATACACACACAGCATCCGACTGGCAGCCTCGGGGCTCCTGTCTCCTTTCCCCTAACTCAATCATGCTCGGATTTCACTCTCGCCCATCCGAGGCTAACTCGCTTCCTCTCTCTATCCCCTCGCACTAACCCCCATCCTAAAAATCCTTAACCCACATCCCACCCATACAGTATCAGTCCCTAGTCCGATATCTACGCATGTTAAGAAAAGGGTTATAGAAAAAACCTTTTTCAGATATTTTATCTCCCAAACAGCCTATCAGCCTTTACTAGTTTTTTTGCATTTGCTCAAACAGTTAAAAATAGAAGTAGAGACCGAGGAGAGTGATTTTTGGCAGGATTAATATAAGTCTTAAGCCAACGAAGACACACGAGTGGCTTCAGAGACAGCAGCACTAAACACGGAATCCTCCAAAAGGGAATAATCCTCCCTAAATCACTCTGACACTGCTAAAGAAAAATAAGCGTTGGCAATACACCTTGCACTTCTCCATTTCATTGTTTGGTTGTATATTTTCCATATTCCAGTGAAAGTGCCAAAATACCAAAATCATGAAGTCACGTCGTTCCAGTGCAGCTACAACGGCGTTTGCCAAGTCTGCAAGGAAACGGTTCAGCTACTTAAAAAAGCAAATGTCAGATTTTGGTGTCAATTAAAGAGCAGGAGCATCTTCCTAGAGGCCTCATTTTGCACTGATATATAACAATCTAACAGGGAGGAAGGGAATAACCACATCCCCACTGACAGCAGCCTCGATAAACCACAATGCATTGCAGCCTAGAGAGATACAGACCCGTCTTCTTCATAAGCCAAGAAAACACAGACAGACAGTTTTGACATCCACACACACAGAAGTCTCTCTCTCAGGTGGGCTGGACTTTTATGGCCTGCTCATAATGACAGTGTATCACTATCTCCAACACAAAATACTATAATGCTGAATGCAAGTTTAGGCAAGCTCTCTATGTGGATGTCAAAAGACAATTTTCAGAAGTGTAGGTAAACTACTAACTTAAAAAGGACTATACTGGTGTTTTTGCATGCTCTTTTGGCCAATTCACAACAGATACTTGACTGCTGACACAATTGTTTTTGTGAAAAATTGCTTGACGTAAGAAGTCCAGCAGTGGACATCAGTGCTTGAAGTGGAAAAAAAATAAGTGCTGGTACTCCCCTTATTCACATGATGCCGTGTGTATCGGCCGGTATCAGCAGTCTCTAAGTTGCGACTTATTCCTATTTATTTATTATCTGTTTAAGCATGTTATACTGTATCAGTCATAATAAGTTGTGATTGTATTGCTATATTATTATACTTAGGCTATGCATCTTCTATAGTTGGCATAATACTCCAATAGTATTCCAACTGGAACATTATAGGGTTAAGTTGGTGTGTGTACATAGTGTTAGTACTTGAAGTGCTTTCCTGTGTTATTTGTAGCATCGCTCTAGTCTATAATATATTATAGGATGTCTGTAGCCTGGAATCAACAGCAGTCAGCCAGACAGGCAGGTATGCATGCAGAGCTGAGGTGTGTGAGCTATTCATTCAGGTTTTAGGAGCAGTGTCCCAGTCAGGATGCTCCTACATATTATACAGAGACACAGTGTGAATTTCTACAGTGAATAAGAGATACTAGGAGATATTGGGTTTTCACTTAAAACTATGCAGTTTTAAAATATTTTGGACCATTATTATTACTAATTCAATTATTATCTTTATTATTTATCACAGCCTTCGTCTGAAATTTAATTGTTCTGGAAATGTTTTCCCTGTAAAATCATTTTCTATAAATCAAAAGAGCAGATTCAGAACATTTTAAATAATGTTTAATTCTATTTGTTCGCAAATACAAAAAAAAATTATGACAAACAATTCACTAATTATTTAACAAAAAGGACGTGAACATTGTATTGATAAATTATACCACCATGATGTACAATGATGTTGGCTAAGATGGATTGCCATACCGGGTAATTTTCAAATCTCTGCAAGTTAAATTTTAGACATAAATCAAATAAAAAAAGTGAACTTGTATATGTCCTGGAAGGTACAAAATAGCTTAAGCATTTGAAAAAAACAAAACTTTAATTTAGCCGGTCAGGTGAACTGGAAGCACTAAATTGACCATCGTAGGTGGGGAGTTGTCGGTCTGGCTACACCTATCCAGGGTGTCTCTTGCCCAATGCATACTGCCCCCTAAACAGGATAAGCAGTATAGATATGGGTGAATGTGCTTAAACATGCATAAACACTGATATTCTGTATTCAACAAGAACTACGATGACGTAGAATAATGGACAGAGTGACACTGGGTTGAGTATCTGGAGATTCGATTTTTTTCCCTTTAAATTTTACAGTATATTTCAATAATCTGTTGCTTCCAGACCAGACCACTGGAGGTTCTCAGAGGTTAACTCAAGCTGAACTAGGCCACAAGTTGTCAGGCCTGTGTGCATGTGTGAGGTTGAACATATGCTGGGTCCACCCTGTTCGACCCTGCTCTGGTCTCTGTTAGCCTAGACTTCACACATTCACTTGTAGAAACTGTGACAATACCATTTTGTTTACAGCATTGTTGTACTGCACGTGTTGAAGGGTTAATGACTAGCAGATGCAGCATCGGGTTTGTTTCTAGGATGAGGAACTAACAGGGTGACGGCGTTAAACACAGGACATGTTTGGAGGGTCAAGTAGGTTGTGTTGTCAGACTGAGTGCAACATGCCAGGCGCTGAGTACGAGGGCCAATGTGGGATATACACATGTGTTCACTTGGCTCTGGTGCAGTCACCTGTACTAACTGTACTGTATGTATAACTCTGTTAGTTTCATATATAGTATGTGCTCTGGTCAAGGCAAGCAGCAGTGCATAGCTGGCAGTCTTTACCGGCCAAGCTGTTTCTTAAACTAATTTCCTCACTACTTTCTTTCCTCTTTTTCAAAGTATTCCTGGTGCAGGACAAACAGCAAATGAGAAAAATAAACGTGAGGCAAAATCAAATTAACGTGAGCAACACTGAGGGGAAGCAACACACAAAGTGCTGACCTAGGGAGTCTACACACAAGCAGATATAGACAGACAGAGGTATACTAAAGGCGATTTCTGATGGCTCTACGCATTGGTTTGGATTCTAAGTTTAATTTCAGTTTACTCGTCATGAGGAATACCACTCAGCTGGAGAAAACTGTTGTATAATGTCTTCTGGGGCTTTTGAGGGAGTGCTTCATGTCAGAAAAAATAACCCGGATAATGTCATCTTGGGCTAAGAGAATAGGGCTGCAACTAACAGTCCTCACAAAACGCGACCCAGTGGCATGTAAGGCTGCAACTAACGATTTTTTTTATTCTCATTGTCGATTAATCTGTTGATTATGTTCTCGATTAATGGATTCGTTTTTTGGTCTAAAAAATAGTGAAAAATGTGGATCATTGTTTCCCAACGCCCAAGATGAACGTCCTCTAATGTCTTCTTTTGTCCACACCCAAAGATATTCAGTTTACTGTCACAGAGGAGTAAAGAAACCAGAAAATATTCACATTTAAGAAGGTGGAATCAGAGAATTATGACTTTTTTTTGTCTTAAAATATTATTCAAACAGATTAATCGATTATTAAAATAGTTGGCGATTAATTTAATAATTGACAACTAACTAACTATCTATTAATCGTTTCAGCTCTAGAGACTAGTACAAACTTATAGCAAGTCTGCATCACAAACTGGGGGTCTGGAGCTGAAAACGTGTTCACGTCAACATCCAAGTCATAATTACGCCTCGAAAGCTTCGATATATCCGACTTTACCTGACAACCAAACAAATATGGACTAAAGTCATTCCAATAACATTGTTCTATGCGAATAAATATAGTGTTTTATTGTCAATCTACAATTCTCACACGACCAACTTGGTGATCATACAACAGGCTTCATGACGTGACCACTATCTCTACCATTCATTCCATATGACGTGTCGTGAATGCTTGTGAGTCCCAACCCAACTTTATGGAAGTACAATACTGAATCACTGGAGTGACCCTTGAAATTTTATCTCATCTATTCCCGTTTCAACCAGTGATCGATTAAATCTGGCTTCCAAATCTGTCTTTTCATGGGAATTTGCGGGATTCTAGGGAGAAAACGATGCGCATTAACAGTCTTGAAGGCAGCTCAGAATTTATGTTATTGCAGAAGAAAGAGAACTGTTAATGTTAACTAATACCTGCTGAATTTACCTTGAATTATAGTAAAATTGAGTGAAAGTTCTGTATTTCAATGAGTGAAATCTGCAGCATAAGCAAGAGGAGAGCTAACATGAGGTGGTTTCTAGAGAAAAGCACTTGCAGTGACACTTTCCCTAATGGCCATCTTTTGCAGTTGACCATGTCTGTCAGGCTGCAGGGGAGGAGTTTAAGAGCTGCTAATCTTCCCTGGTCAAGACTCGCTGGGTAAACATTAATTTCATGGCCAGTTGGACTCAGGTTGTGTCTCTTCTAATTGGCCTGGAGGGAAAAAAGTGTCATCTTCCTTCTCCAATGTCACCCACAGTTCCTCTCTCCAAACCTCTCCATCCAGGTCCAGCCATTTGTTTTCTGCCCCAAACGCCCACTACCATGATAAATGGGCCCAAGCTCCATTCAATTACGCCCAAAGTGCGAAGACACAGGAACAATGGAAACTGGCCTCAGCCGTGCGGTGCAGACCCTCAGCATTCTTCGCAACAATTTAGTCTAATTAGCATCAACTCTTGCCCCATCCATCATACTCCTCAAGAAACATAAACAAACTGTCAGCTCTAGCGTAACAAACAGATCGCCCAGCTACTTAGCACAAATTATTCTTACATGAAACGCAGCTTCTCAGGCAACCTTCCCCCCCTTCAGGCCATCTGGGGAAACGGAGAGCTATTAAAATTGAAGACATATGTTTCAGTCAAGTTCAACTCTCCAGAGTGCCACGGTGGACACGGTGACAGTTTCCTCTGCTGGCTGGGCTCTGATGGGCTGGGGCTACAAGACTGACTGGATGGGGTGTGGTGACCATGATCATTGTGTGTATGTTTGTATATATGAATGTGCAAGCATGTCACATTTGTGTGTGTTTGTATAAGATGTATGTGCACTTGTATAGGCATTACAAAAGCTTAATTTAGGCATGTCTTTGCTTTTAAAGGATCACTCCATGTTTTGCCAAGTGATAAGCAATCCTTTGACGTGATTTTCTGAACCCAAAATGAAGATGTGTTGGAATGTATATGTCAATTACCATAAACATCAGGAGCTAACAATAACGCTTCAAGACCATAAACAAAGTGATGATGTTTTGACATTTTTAACCGAATAATCTTCTTCTAAACAATGATAACAACTAGGGATGTAACGATAACCTATATTTCTGTACCAAGTCGATGACACAATTCTGAAAACGTGACAGTACTCGTTTTTTTACAGTACCGCAGGTACCATCAGGGCTTGAGACTAACGTCGCCCTGGGGATGACAGAAAACATGTTTGGGATGCAGTAAGGGGACGCACCCTATTTTTTCCCTGTTAATGCTACATTGCGAACAACAAATCTGTGTTGAAATTGGCAGGACGAGAGCTTGTTAATGTTAGCTGTTAGCTCCGTGCAAGACTGTGCTGCTTACCTGCTGCTAACGGCTAACGTTAACTAGCTCTCGTCCTGCTGATTTCCACATGGGAGGTACCACATTACATTATGATGCGTTCAGGCTCTTTTAAGTAAAAATGAGTATTGGGTGAAAATTGTAACATTATCATGATGTTATCTTAGTAAAATGTAGTTTTCGGTGAGAAACTTGAATGAATACACTTGTTTGAGAGATGTTTTCACAGGAATATAAAATAGATAATAGAGAGGGAATTATGACCTGATTAAATTCCTAACAAAGACTAGTATGCAAACGGTAATGAAGGAGTGTATGTTGAAGTACATGGGATTTATTGTTTAACTTTTGTTTTTTACTATGGTCTTGAATTGGTATCGAGAATTGTGGAATTTCACTGGTATTGGTATCAACTACTAAATTTCTGGTATCGTGACCCTAATAACAACAATGATTTAGCAGATAAAAGATTGTGACTTTGTTTAAATGAAGCAAAGAGTAAAGAAATCACAGTTAATCCGACTTTTTTTTTTTTTTTTAGATCTATCTGTATACAGTATATTCCAGTTTCACTTGAGTCACTAAATGCATTTCCATCCACCTGTTTTTATGGGCAGTTTCAACTTGCAGATTAAAAAAAAACTAAGTAGAAACACTGGAAATTCAGAAAAAAAATATCCAAATATTGCAATAAAAGTCATTACACTTGGCTCAGATGGAAACATTGGAGTATCATGAAAAACATTTGAAACATTTGGATGGAAACTACTACTTTCATGTCTAAAAATTATTTTACTGTCACATCTTTCCGATATCACTGAGTAATGCTTGTAAAAATATCACGTCATCATGGAGAGGATTTTCCAAGTCAGTATCCCTTTAAATGCCAAATACAATACATGCTCAGGATTTTCCTGCCTTCAGCAACAACAATCATTATGAAGGAGCCAATAATGAGAATGTAAATTACCTGGCAGCCGTTGTAGGCACAGACTAAACAATCAACACTTAACAAAACCAAACACTTTTTGATCACATTTCAGGCTTTGGGTTTGATTGAGTTTTAAGAGCCTGTCTGACCCACCCAGGAAATGCGGTAACAAAATTTAAAAACATTCTTTCTGCTGTAAAAATCCCATTCAAGACATGCTGTGGCTGCATTAAAATACAATTTAGCACATTTTTCTCACACTTACAGTATCTTGGTGCTTATAATCAGTATTGAGGCCTCTATGATAAACAGCTATAAATATAGTAGCTAATGAATTCAGAATAGTAAAAAATGTCTTGTAAGAATGAAAACGGGGCATTAAAAAACCCACAGCACTGCTGATTGGTGTAAATTGGACTAAGTTATACAGCAAGCTTGTTTTAGAGTGACCATGTGCTGTACTGGAGCTCCACCAACTCTCCACTCCAGAAAAAAAATTCTCCCGCTCTACATGGACCATGCTTAATTTGTCAGTTTTCCATTTCCTTTTTGATGTTCTGCAGTGTGAAATGCTTCACTAATTATCTAGGAAGTTTGGCAGGCGAGGCTTGTTGTTTTTAGAGAGCTGATGGCAAGCCTCACTCATCCCGGCGAAGGAGGAACTGTGCAAACTCAACAATGACAAATAAACCAGACCTCCCCCCGCCTCTCTGTTAACAGCTAAAAACGTTCAACAAAATAACAAAAATCGAGCTAAACGAAACGTCAGCACCAGCGCTCATTTTTCTTTCCTTCCTTTAAATGTACTTATTCCACATTAAACACACCACAGTGTGGAGGGGAAAGTCTCAAACCAAAACCAGAGTTGAGAGAGGCTTTGACGGGCAGATTGCATAGGAGTTGGACGCCTGAGCCAAGGTGAGAGTGGAGGGTTATTCTAATCAAGCTTAATTCCCTCCAAACCTCAGAATGATGTCATCCAGTGTTTGCTCATTAGAGATTCTTGTCAGGAGGCCAACACTAATTCTCATTCAGTCGTGAATGCTTCTTCTTCTCTTTCTTTTCACAAGATCTACACTACATGAAATTATAGAAGGGAGGGGATCGGCTTCACTAGAATGACTAATAAATGGATTAAATTTGTCATATAGTCAGCTCACTGTGCCTCAGATGAAATGGTGCTTGATTCACCTACACGCAAAAACGCCCATTCCCCTCTCGCTTTCCCACAAAGCTCAATTTTTCATGTATAGGGGTTTTAATGCAGAGCTTTCTGCCCCGTTTCTTTCCTGATGGGCGTCACTCACAAGGCGTTAAGCTTCTGAACTGCTCTCTGGCCCGACCTGTCAGTACTGTGACTCGGCTCGCAGAGTGATCCTCAGATCGAATGCACGAATGGATCAGGAGGAGGGCCGGATAGTGCCAGAGCTCTCTGGTGCTTTCTCTTTTTTCTCTCTTTCTGTCCTCTATTGCCACTCCCAAATCTTTCTGCTCTCGTTTTTCATCTTCTCTCCTCTGCTTGTCTTTCGTATGCACTATTTTCTATGAACACATCAGTTTGTCTGCACTCTTTGTAGCAAAGCAGGCACAGCATCGATGGGCAAACAAGGTAGACCCTGTATTTACTACACCCTTTAAATCCAGCCACCATATATGTGCACTCACTGACATCTTAACAATCCCAGCTGGGGCTGCAACTAATGATTATTTCAATCATCGAGTAGTCTGCCAAAGATTTTGTCAATTAATCGTTTGGTCCAAAAATGTCTAAGGGCGCTTTCACAAGCCAACCTTTAGTCCGTTTTAATCAAACTCTGGTGCGGTTCGTTTGGACGGTTGTGAATGCAGTAATCGTACTCTGGTGTGGACCAAAACAAAAACAAAAATACCCTTCACAATTTCATAGAGCCCAGGGTTACATCTTCAAATTTCTTGTTTTATATGACCAACAATCCACAACCAAAATATATTCAGTTTACTATCACTATCAAAGAAACAATTGTTGTTTTATGGGAAATAGGAAGTGAAAGCTTACCATTCTAATAGTTATTTGTATGTAATTCTTTATAATTCCATTTTGGATGTTTGAGTGATTTTTTACTGATGATGATATACTGTAGGTATTTATTATGTGCATTTGTTGGTAGTGTGATGAGTCATGCACCTGTGTCATCATCATGCATCACAATAGACAGAAGTCTTGAACTTTATTGTGTTAACACCAACACTTTTGTAGTCGTTCTCCTAAATGTCAACTGAACTAAGATTTTTCTTTTCTTTCTGAGATCGGCACTGTATATTTCCTTGTGTAAAATACAAATGACTAAAATTGTTTGAATGGTAGTGAATTGGGGGAAATAGCTTTGAATGGAAACTTTAAAAAAAGAAAAAGGATTGCAGTACAGGTTAATAATCTGCCAAAATACAATCAACCCACAGGACCCACATTTGCTTTTCACATTCACATGTCCTCATTAGGTTGCAATTTTGTTGTACTGCCAGCTTATTACATAGTGCAATGAGCTGGCACTGTTATGTGGGTTGTGCATGTTTATTGGTCCACACAAACATTTTCAAGCCGCCTCAAAGAGACGGCAGAAAACTAACATTTGGGGCCTCAACTACCAACAAACTCCCTCCTCCCTGATCCACTATATTGCTTACAGTGTGATGAAGCTGACTAAAGGATTTCATGCACACAAGCACGCCTAACCGACTCCAGTAAATCACTCCCTCTACTGACGGTGGTGGGAGAGCTGCTGCGTTTCAGGTGCTGTTCATCTGGCAGAAGTTTCAGAGGCCTGCCTCCGGAGAAAGAAAACAAACCCTGATCCGCTTCCCCATGAACGGCTCCCCGCGAGCCAGCCAGCGGCCTCCAGGAGGCTGTCCAGCCGCTCCGGCCCCTCGGACCAGGATGTTTGGGTTAGAAAATGACTTTCCTACTCCCTCAGCCCCTTTCTCTAATTGCCCCGAGGGTAATTACCTTGTCTCCTTTCCACTTAAGAAAAGCCAAGAGCTGTAGTGTTATTGTATCAAGTAGAAAGTTTGCTAAAAATTAGCATATTTTTATAATCATTATTACAGTTAGCATAATAAATGTATTAAATCAGAAGGTAGGTGATGTAAATATCAATGAACTATTAAAATAAAGTGTACAGACATCTTGTGGTCTAATAACTGATGAACTTATATTCTTGTGTTTATCCAGCAGTTTACTGAAGAACTACAATTAAATAATCCTACAGAAAAATTTAACTAACAAAACATTTCCTCAAGTAATCACAATAAAAACAACATCTGCAAAACCGCAAAGGCCTGTGTATGATCACTCAAGACGTGGAAAAAAAAACATACCATTAATTTAAAGTAAATTCTGAATATGATGGGGGGGGGGGGTCATAATCGCAGAGACCTGAGTGTGTCATTCTGCCTTCCTCTGGCTGGGGACTGATAGATTGGTGCAGAGTGCACAGTCTCCCCTGGGTGCGATAGATCAGGCTGCAACGCTCCAAGTACCATTATGAAACACACCCGAGAGTACCGCAATTCAGGAAAGACCAGAACACCAATGGAGCTCTCAAAAGATTTCTTCTTGTGCGGTATAGGCAGGGACGGAGGAAAATTTTTGACTGATAATTCCCCTCTAGCCGTTACACGTGCAAACCTGGAGAACACAAATTCAGACTGAAAAAAAAATACAAAAAAGCAGATCACCTGCTCTGATAAACCAGACTAGAGGGAGACTTGTGCCATGCCTTGAAAAGAGACTCTGCTACAGTTGTTGTTGGATTCACGTTCTCCTTTTGAAGACGTTAACATCAATGCCTCGCTATGGAAACAGCTGGCCGCCTGTGTGTTCCCCCAAAGCTTCTGGGGGATTCTTCGAATCGAGAAAGCATCTGTCAGAGCCTCTGATTACAGAGCGGCCCAGCTGAGCGCTCGCCCTGTCGGACCGCTGATAACTTAACCCTCCTCCGTCCCGTTTCTCGGCTCTCCTCCCCCTGTACCTGCTTCAAACGCTGCTGGGCCGGCGCCCTGTGTGGTCTCCGTTCTACTAAAACGCATCTCAGTGTGGACTCTTGTCTTTAAAACTCAAACAGGCCATAGAAAACACAGCCTGTGTTATATCTGAGTCATGATTTGGATCGCGATGTGGGATGAAACAATCTCAAGAATCAGTGTGCTGAATGAAAGCTTGGAGACCTTTCAGAATAAATACGTACTGGTAATATTAACATTTCCAATGATACCTGCAGCAAACTAAACACAGATGTGAGGGGATTATCTCATATTTTCAGAGCTGTATGTCTCGGTTAAGTGAAATAATTTGTGCATACATGTGAAAGGATCAGCAGAGTTATCCATCTTTATATTACCTTAAAATCCATGAACTTCACTAAGCTGCTTTACTGCTAAAAGTGCCGCTGGGAACTGTTAACTCCATACATTACTGAGGTGGATTAAAAAGCACCAATGTGGCTCTCTTCTGCCCTCTAGTCACTCTGTCTGAGTCATCATATTCACAAAATACTTGGATCGGATTCTCCTCTTAAGGCAAAACACTTTAATCCTCATTAAATAGCTGTGCAGAAAATTAATGCCAAACCAGATAAATTTAGACCATATTGCATCATTGTGCAGCCTTGCAGAGAGATGAACATTAACACACTAACACACTGCTCTTTTCCACAACCTGGCAGCTTCCTCCACATCTCCATCCCTCGCTAACTAAAAAGAGAGCTGGTGCATTACCTCGCTCTCGCCGTTTCTTTATAAGCTCTTTCCAGACTGTGACATTTGCGTCTGCTTTGATTTCGCTGCAAGACTCTTTGATTTCAAAATGATAATGAAATGGTAAACAAATTCCTAACATGACCTTTCATTCAGTTTTGTTTCTCATTATCAAATTTTCCCTCGTCCTCTGCCAGCACCCTTCTCTTAAGTATGTCATCCTCCAACCACTCAAGATCAGAAATAATACAAAGTGTCTATAAATTTGAACTTCCCTAATTAAAGCCTTGCCCCGGGACATGCTCTCCCATGGCCACCAGGCACGGGATATTTCCTCTCAAACGACACAAATTGGCCCATGAGCACAACAAATTACATTATGATTACTGCACTGGCCCAAATGCTGTTCATCTTGATAGAGTTAACCCAAAGTGGGCAGGCCTGTCTCCCAACTACAGAGCTAAAAGGGGAGAAAGAATTACAGTTTTTGGCCAGGGCTTACTGTAAAAACCTGTGTTATAAATTTCCAGCTCATCCAGAGAATCACAGGGCACACACAATGCACACATCCGTACACACACACACACGGAAACAGCCATGTAATTCAGGGTTTTTAGTTTGTCCGGTTTTGTTTTTGTTTTTTTGACAGTACTTATTATGTTTATTTATATTTCAGCGCTTACAGCAGGAGCACGGAGGGGTTGTAATTACTGTATCTGAACTCTTGAATCGTGTATCATATTCTGTTGAAATAACATGAGGTTTGCCTCGGCCTTGAAATTTTTTTTCTGAAGATTTTCCTGAAACAAAACAAAAACTATTAAACAAGAGATCAAAAACCGGTGAGCCTGAAAAATCAGCATTAGGAAGGCATCCAGTGGTTACTTGTACCGCCGTGCAGCAGGCACACATGTCTGACCTACTACCAACTGTGGCTATGAGCTACGGGGCACGAGGTTAAATGCCCAATTCGAGACTTTTCAACACACATGTCAGTGTTCATGAGGAACAAGGTGGAAGAGGAAAAACAGAGCAGCGGAGTAGAAATTTTTAACAAGTACATTTTTGCCGTTTTCTGCAATTCATGTCTACTGTTATTAAAACACTGAACGCAGCAACGTCCCATCAGAGATTTACTAAAAATTAGGGCTGGGACGATGATATCTCCTGATTCGATGCTATCACAATACTTGGGTGCCGATTCAATATGTATTGCGATTTTTAAGTATTGCGATATGATATTATGATTTATTTCGATTTTTGTTAACTTTTTTAACACTAGACCATGGGAAAAAGTTGAATCATACACTTCTAGGCACTTTTACGTTGGAAAATATCTAAATTAATAAAGTAAAAATGTTTCATTTTCAGCATGTACATGTATGTAGTCAGAGATGTCCTGAAGTCAAATATATCAGTCCATTATTTATGAATACATTTCCCTCACAAATTGGTGGTATTTTCTTTCAATTTATAAAGGACATGTAATGTTTTATACTTCTGATGAATATAATCCATCAATCTTATTTCCATATATTTATTGTGTATAAACAATTCCTTTTCTTAACACCTTATTTTGAAAACCGGACGTAGTCACCAGTGTATACTTATACTTATACTTATTTTATACCGTCAGCTCCGCTCTCTTTATACATCCATGGTCAGCTCCATCTGGGCCGTTTGAATGCATTTAACATAAATGTCAGTATATGGGTGCTCTACAGTTGTAGCGTCGGCCAATTTGACCACGGAGATGCGAGTGATGGCTAGCTTGACCGGCACACGCTACTGCAATACGATAACGTTTCCTGTCCATGACAGAGTTAGAATGCAGCTTTAGCCGTGATGTCTAGCTCTGCTTTTCTTGGTAATGTGTGAAACCCAAAGTGTTTCCATACTTTACTGTATGTGTAGTGTTTACCACGTTGGATTTAAAATGTTAGGGTGCAGGTCGTATCCATGCGAACCCTCTGCCGTTTTCTGCTTTTTGTTTCGGCTCACTGCTGTTTGACGGATACGGAGCGGATATGACGTCAAGGTACACAAATTACAACAATAAAAGCGCTAACTTCCTTCTACTTCCACATAGACTCAAATGAAACAAATATATATCGATTAAAAAATAAATTTCAAAATCCTAAAAATGTTTTAAAAAAAACGCGATACATAGGTGAGTCGATTTTTTTTCCATCCTTCTAAAAGTCACACAGTGAGATAATAGCTCCGCTGGGATGACAGACAGTAGCTCTCCAGAGGAAGCGCTTGTTCCTACTGTGACTTAATTAGGAGGTTCAAGACAGAGCCGGGCTCAAAAATATACACTGAAAACATAATCCAGACGCATGCAGAACACACACACACACACTTAAAATACATCCATTTCCTTGGATGCATGTGCACGCATGTCTCGCACAAACACATGCAATTATGTCTAATTTCCCGGCATAACCTTGTCACTCGGATGCAAACGCACGCAAAAACAAACAAACAAACACGTACAGTTGACCACTCCGTGGCATGAAAAACATGGCCGAGGCACGCACACACACACGGCCATTTCCTTTTGCACGAATACATAACCCAGATGCATGCAAAAATACACACAGTCCATTCGCACAACTGTAAACTTTCTTTTTCTTACAGGGTCACTCTCTATTTGCTCCTTGACTACTTAGTCTAAGTGCTCAATTAAGCATAGCTTGTTTAGCTGATTTCCCTCCCAGTTTTATTATTGTTGCCATGTGCTTCACTATGTATGCCTTCACTTTTCACTTTGACTGCCATGGGATTTCTGAGTGATCTCAGCGCTTACTTTACAGCTGTCCTCTTCCCTGTTCAGCATGCTTCTTTGTGCTGAATTACCCTCGACACACACGTAATAATGACTCGTACTACCGTGATGCTGACTGGTAAAGTGTCATGTGGTGAAAAGGTGCAGAAGACCTTTGTGATCACTTTGTTAGCAGTGTGAAATCATGCAATGATGTGATGAAATGCTCTCTAAAATCAGCTCCACTGTGCTTCCTGCAGCGCAATGTCCTGGTTTTAATAATTGGTACCTCTAAATAGAAGGCAGTGATCCAGAGAAAGCCTCCCATGTTGAGCAATCATAATTATCTGACTGAATTTGCTCTTACCATAACAGTATAATTATTATTATTATTCTAGGAACTCGCTCGATGTATGATAAATGTCCTGTGTGTGTTGCCATGTGTGACAATGATATTCACCATAAGCTATTATAAAAACAAAGTAGCTCTGACCAGCTAAGACAACTGTAAATTACCTTTTATAAACGCTGCTTGTATTAACGCACTAAACCATCATCAAATCACCATTCCTATGGACTATAAATGGTTATAATTAACTTGTTTTAATGCCCAAAAATCATTCTTATAAAAACTATTTCAAGTTAACCATTAATTAACTTTATTGGTCACTGTCCTTTTGCAAGATCTATTAGTGTGATAAAGCCAATAAGTGATCGGTGGGACATTGTAACATCATTCTCATGTGATGACTCCATTTGTACAATCCACCAAAGCTTTACACATATCACATTTTAACACCCATTACTCTTTTTTACACAATTGGTAGATCATATTTTTTATGTAAATCCACATGACATACAGTGTTTATAGCTACTATTTGGTGGAATAATAATAATATTTAACTAGGCCCACTTATTATCAATTCAAAGATTTATTGAACATTTGTAAGCATATTAGCGTTTTAATGACATTCGCTCATATTATGGATGCAGTAATGTCATATTATATGTCGGTCGAGGCAGATGGCCGCCCACCCAGAGTTGGGTTCAGACCAAAGTTTCTACCCGTTGAAGGGGAGTTTTATCTAATTCTGTCAATTGTGTGTATCTCTTTTTATTAATTATAATGTGCATATTTTATTGTGTTTATCTTATTTTTTTCTACTTGACTGAAAGAACCGCACAAGAATTCCAATGCCCTTGTACACTGTAACTGAGAAATGGCAAATAAAAGTCTTGAATCTTGAATCCTCTTGTCACTGTCGCACTGTCGAGTGCTTGCTCACGGGGGATCTCTTGTTGCTTCTCTGTAAATTATAGAGTACAGTCTAGACCTGCTCTGTATGAAAAGTATCTTGAAATAACTTCTGTTATGATTCGTCTAGGGCTGTCCCGAATACCATTTTCGAATTTCCACTTCGAAGCTTCAGTGAGAAGATTCGAAGGTATTCAAAGCTTCGTGGCACGGCGCGGCGCGGCGCGGCACGGCGCAGCACGTCTGTCTGTCTTTACCTCCCCCATTTCAGTGCCCGGCACAGCGCCGCTGCCGCACTGCTGTACACACAAGCATCTCTACGCACAACAAACAGCGATATCCGTCTGATAATAACCAATAATTATTCATGTTGAATATGAATAATGAATAATATTTTGGGATTATTCCTTTTTTTCATGAGCTATTTCGGGATTTATATTTTATTATTACATACTTATATTTAAAAAAAAAAAAAAAAACCTGAAGCATTCAAATACTGATTTGGAGGTTGATTACTGGTTGAAGCTTCAAAGCATTCAAGTCAGCCCTAGATTTGACGCTATATAAAAATAAATTACAATAAATATGTAATGCAATAATGCCTTCATGTCATCATTAATGATGCAGTAGTGCGTCACCTAAAACCCAATAACACACTAGACTCCTTGACTAACAGCAGCTGATTCAGAAGTCACTACCGTACACGGCGTCTGTCTTGGCTGCTCGCAGCTGAAGTTCAGCGGTGCGCGTCCCCGTGCAAGCTCGAGCAAGTACAATCCGGTAATTGTGCGTTGCGTCTTGGCTGGACTCATTTCTCACATGGCCGTCTCTCTGCGGTAACAACACAGCAGAGGAGTTCCCCTCCCCAACAACTGGCCGCCTCCAGTCCCCCCAACCTCCGGCAGTGAACCGTTTTCATAAATCATGTCATTAAGATAACGTCGTGAGCGCGACTGGGGCTCATACATCACATCACAGGCTCTCACTGAACTAGGACACGGTTTTATTTCTGTCCAGACTGTCAGTGCGTCAATGGATCTAATTATAGCCTACAGAGTACCTGCATTAAAACAGGTCATTGTCTTAAAAATATCATTACTGGAATACAAACTTGCTCTATTTTGCTTTGGCCTGACATGTCGCAACTTACAAAACAGACCACTTAAAAGGCCACACAATGGTTGTGGAATAGTTTCTACTGTTCATTTTGTTTATCAGGCATGTTCTACAATTTTTACACCCAAGAGCCTATTTCAGCTACAATGCTTCACTGTGTATTTGAGGCTTCTTTGTTTGTTCCAACATGTGACAGACAGATCTCAGTCCGAGGCATTTCATGTAATTTCAGTGGAAATTGATGCCGCTTGTCAAATCAGGATGAGTCACACATGCCGCTTAAAGCCTGTAAGAGGCCTCACCTGCAAACACAGCTGAAACTGAAAGTCCAATAAGATTCTCGTGCATGTTTTTCATTTTGCAGCTGGCATTACATGAGATAAAATTCAGATTTAATAGATAAATCATGTCATATGCAGTCTTGATGTTTGCTGTAATGGGCTTGCTTTAAATAGGCCCTAAACAAAAATATGTTTAGATTGTTTTTGAAGTAACTCTGAAATATTTTTTGGAACTTGGCTTAACAGCCACTGCTGATTTAACAGGCAGCCATTAGGGACTTCTTGTTTGACTTTATCCGACCTGGATGACTGAGAATCTTCGTAGGCATATTGCTGTCAAAACGCAGTCATTAGCTACGCTGATTGTAGCGCAGGAAGTCGGCCAAATGGCACACGACCGCCTGCACCCAGAGCATGAGCTGAGGAACATCTGTCCCTGACGAATAGTAACAGTAATATTCCCCTGGGCTCGGTAATAATGTGTGTGCTTAGTGCCAGAGGTGGAAGAAGTACTCACATCTTTTACTTAAGTAAAAGCAGCAACACCACCATGTAGAAATACTCTGTTACAAGTTAAAGTCCTGCATTCATAAATTCACTTAAGGACAAAAGTATTAGCATGAAAATGTACTTTAAGTATTAAAAGTAAAAGTACTCATTATGCAAAATGGCTCATTTCAGAATAATGTATTATATTATTGGATTATAATAATTGTTGCATTAAAGTGTTAATTATTTTAATGTTGCAGCTGGTAAAGGTGGAACTAATTTTAACTGATTTATATACTTCTGGGTAGTTTAATCTATAATAATACGTCATAATTTATTAGTTGATTATATTTTGTTTAAAAAATCTGAATCTTGAAAGTAACTACTGCTTTTAAATCGATGTAATGGAGTAAAAAATACAATATTTCCCTCTGAAACGTAGTTGAGTAGAAGTATAGCGGGAAATGGAAATATTCAAGCAAAATAAAAGTACCTCAAAATTGTTAAGTACAGTACTTGATTAAATATACTTAGTTACTTTTCACCACTGTTTAGTGCACATTAGTAGGGACGAACTTAAGGTATTTCTGCCTCAGAGATGTTTTACATCATGGTTTTGCTCGGATAATTTTATAAAATTAATTATAATAGTATTTTGAGCCCGAGGAAAAGTATCCCCATCCTGATAAAATAGAAATTAATTTGAATTAATGAATAATTCACTCATTTAAAATACCTTCTTAACCAATGAGAAATTGTGCAAAAGCATTCACTATTTAATAATTTTAGTGCCAGTTAACCTTTTGGGGTTTATGCGATCTATTTTGGGATGCCAGAGATTTGCAGTGCATTAATTAGACTACCATTAGACTTAATGCCTGTTTGCATTCAACTAATTTCTTATGACATTGTGATTATTCACTTTTACCGAGGAAGGTAATTAGTGGACGGAGATAATAAATCTTTTGTGTTTGTTTTAGGAATGTTGTAAGTTCTCCATATTAAATGAGGGGTTACTTTCATTATTGCCTGTACACCCTGCAGCATGCAATTTATACATAAAGACAGAGAAGTTCACTCAAATCGATGTCTGGGATTGCGTCTATTAGTTATCAGTAAGAAAACATGTTTACAAGCTTGTCAAAAATGCTGCCTTGATGGTAAACCCGCCTCGTTCTGAAACCAACACGTATGAAGAGACGCACTGAGAACAAAAGACAGATGTGTCCGGTTAAGTAGCCATCCTTCAGCACCATCATGGCTCATTTTAACCAAGCCATCCACGACCCCCATGCATGGACATCTGTCTGTCAAGGATGGAACAGAAAAATGTAAATGGGTGCTATTTAATGCAAGCCAAAGCACACATTAAATATGAAGGACGTGAGCCTCTGCATGCCCTCCCAGACTGAGGGGGGGAAAAAAAGATGGGAGGCAGCAGGAGCTGATTTAGAGGAACAGGCCAAGAAGCACCCAATCCAGAATCAACATTACTTCAAACATGAGGTCATCTAAACATCTGTCTACAACATGTCCACCGGGAGTTCAATCAAAGCCCCGCTGAAACATGTACAATTGTTTCTGGAAATAAATATTAGGCCTAATTCGGCTGTGATTGGTGCAGCCACTCGGGAATCATTGCTAACTGGTACACGTACACACACACACACACACACACACACGCACACGCACACGCACACACGCAGACGCACACGCACACAGTTTGACTCTATTTATTTGATTCCCCCTCTCCTCTCTTCCTCCTCTCCTTCATTTAGGCTAAGTGGCTTTATTTGTTCTTTCCCGACTGATTTCAGGTTCGTTGTTTAAAACCAATTAAATGAGGAGAGCGGCGGTGCAGTTTGAAGGAGGCTCTGACAGTCTGGAGGGAGCGCTGCAGTAATCACACGCCGGCCGTCTGTCTCATGTCGTCACAGTCCATTTGCTGGAGACGGATCGATTTACTCATGGAGTTTTAAAAAATGCATCTACCGAGGAAATAACAAAGGACTTAGAGAAAACATTACAGCAGCGAGCGTGTAACTAGATAGATTTGCAGTTTCTACTTTTAAAACTTGGTTCACGGTGCATTTAATCATGATGACATTGTTATTTTAATGACATTTTTCTGCCCCTACTTCCATATTTTAATTGACTATTTCAGATAAGAGAACAGAAATTTCATTGAGCATTTTTTAATACTTGTAAGATGCCTCCTCTGCAGAGCACACATGCATCACTTCTGCCTCTCTGAATCCTAGGTTATGACTGAAACCACTAAAAAAGTTGTAACATCCCTTTACTATGAAAAGAGATATAGTATGCAACTACTACCCCCTTGTGGACGAAATGAGAATGGACGTCAAGGTATGAACTAAAAGAGCTTCATTACCCATTGTAGTGACCATTTGCAGCAAAAATCTAAATTACACATAAATCAAAGGGCCACTGATGCACCGTGGGTATGTGGATTATGCTAAATAAAGCTGTGTCTAATTGCACCTACAGCTGCAACTATTAATCGATTAGTTGTCAACTATTAAATAAATCGGTTTGAGTAAGTCTAAATTCTCTGATTCCAGCTTCTTAAATGTGAATATTTTCTGGTTTCTTTACTCCTCTATGACAGTAAACTGAATATCTTTGAGTTGTGGACAAAACAAGACATTTGAGGATGTCATCTTGGGCTTTAAGAAACACTGATCGACATTTTTCACCATTTTATAGATCAAACAACTAATCGATTAATTGAGAAAATAACCGACAAATTAATCTACAATGAAAATAATCTTTAGTTGCAGCACTAATTGTGTCATTGAAGGTGTCAGAGCAGAGGTATACAATTAACACATTTTGGCCTCTAAATTTCTCATATTGTTTTATTTTAATACATTTGAAAGGCCCAAAGAGCGATAACTATCCAATATTTGACAAGAAAATCAAAAATTGGAAATAATGTATTACTGGAGGGGTCTTGACTAACAGGTGGGAATCCCTGACATAAGACAAAGATATGCAAATCAATTGAGAAACGGGAACTAAAAAATGTTTGCTATTTTTGCTTAAAAGAAGATTAATTGACTATAAAGTTAGCAAGTATTTTTTAGTCGACTAATTGATTAGTCGAGTAATCGTTTCAGCACAGAGAAAAATGCGTACTAATATCACAAAATCAGCATACAGTATTCCACCAGGCGTTCAACAAAGAGGTAAATAACTGGTGCCAGCTTGCACCCCTTAATTCACATTTAATTTATAGGCTCTGTGACCAGCTCGCACATAAATTAGCATTGGTCTGTCTCCATCCTCATTAACAGTGAATCAGGTAGAGTGAAGGTGAGGAGAAACACTGAGGTCATTCTGCTCAGGGTTAAAACCTCCGTCCCATCATTCTGGGTGAGGACAGACGAGAGCCCCTCAGCCTCCAGTTGGAGGTTGTCAGACCCAGGGGGCTCGTGAGGTGTGAACGGGGGTGAGGGGGGGGGACAAGCAACGATGCCAGAGTACATATGACACCTCATCTCTCATAAAAATATCACCTGAGACAAGTAGCACAGCGAGTCCTTCATAATTAGTCGACAGCATGAAAAGAAGTGTTCATTGCTAATTTAAAAGTCATTAAATTACACACTATATGCAAGTCGACAAGTTCATACGACCAACACGCGTAGATCCAGCATTCATTAGCTCATCAGGATCCTCACTGTATACTAATGATGGAAATGCAGCCATCTTTGCAGAGCTCCAACAATAAAAAATATGAAAGCAAAAAAGGTGCACTCCAAAATCCAGAGAAATCAGATCCAGAAACCTGCCCTTTCTACTGTTGGGAGTCACTAGTTCCTTCTTAAATAAACCATTGTATATAGGCAAAGCATGGGAGTAAATGAGGTGAATATCGGACATTTGGAACCAAAATCATTCCGCTGTAAAACACCTGGAATATGCTGCAAAAGCTGTTTAGAGAAGCTTTTGAAATTGTGTGATTTTTTTGGAGCAGTAAAAAGATTACACCATTAACTTTAACAGCGTGAGAGAGGACAAGGCGGCAACTTAGCACTGGGTGTCATACACATTTCTATTGACTGTAACGTGGATTATAATGACACTTAAGGAGTGAACGTTCATTGCAGTGATACAGGACCTCTATCAGTAGCCACAGGAACTGCAACAACAATGACATCTGAAACAACCCTTTAACCCCTGAACAGCAGACTGCAACTATCAGTCACCTCTTCACAATAAACACAAGTAAGCAGCTAAAGAGAGAGCAGAGATCCAAAAGAACTGTAGTAGAGGGGTAGTATAAGAAACAGAGGTTGCATCTGAAATTCCATACTAACATGCTATTTAGTACTCTAAAACAGTACTTGAGATTTTTCAGTATGTCCGAAACCTTAATATGAAACCAGTAGTACGCGAATTGCATTCTATTTCCGGTGAAATATTACAATATGCAACGCTGGACTATACGGCGGCATAAATATCCCACAATGCAATGCGGTAGCGATGACAACGTTCATGACAGACGTTGACGGACAGTTCTGTAACATCAATAACTCTTCAAAATAAATCAGTTGGTAGATGGAGGGAAAAAGGTTGGCCACATGTCGAGTTGGGAAAGAGATTTCTTAAGCATTTGGTTAGTCATTTGTATTGATTACAGTCATTTTGTGTGATGGCGATAAAAATGCCCATTCCCTTATAAACCATATCACTGAGACACTGATTGGAGACACTGGCTAATTACCTGAAAGACAAACTCCGCCGTGATGTAACTTGTCAAAAGATAGACACTGCTCAAAGTCGGTTCAGCTCCTTTAAAATAAAAGGAGTGCAATGAGGTGGGCGAGATGTATGAGCAACAGCTTTGGCCAGAAGGGACTTTTGTACGGCGTTTCTATGAGGCGCGTAAACCCAAGGCTGCCGCAGGGCCAGTGGATGTAAAAACACTTATTGCTGCAAGAAATGTGCGTGTGCGTGTGCCTGAGGCTGTGGTATCTGCTGCAATGTAGATATGATTGTGATTCATGACTATTAGAATTGTGTCATATAACTCGCGTGGTTTGCGCTTAGGACAGAGCGCTTGGGACAAAGCGCGACGCATTGTTATTGACAAGCTCCGGGAGAACGCTGATATCTTGTGTGTATACAAGAGACTTTATTAGCTAAACAAGACCTAGATAAACTTAATTCTGTTAATAATGATTTCCATGGGGCAGTGGAGTCTACAACAGATCTAAGCATAGGAATAGTGTGTGCCCTGGGGGGATTGGCCATTCTTTAGCATAACAAATATGATCCACTGATTAGTGTGATTAGGCTAGAGGTGGACTGGTGCTGAGCAATTAAATTTGTACATAATAATAATGTTTTTGTAATTTTAAATGTTTACACTCCTTATGAATGTTACCGAAACAAGGATGAATATCTTAACAGGCTCGCTTTTATAAGTTATTTTATTAAAGAAAGTGCATATACATGTATATTTGTTATGGGTGATATGAATGCTGATATCTCAGATAATCACTTACTATTTGGTCAACACTTAATCCAATTTTGTTAAGATCGTAAGTTGGTTCTTTCTAGCAAATTGCTGTTGCCAGTAGATAGCTATACAGTACATATACCACTGAAGCATGGCATACAACATCTTGGCTGGATCACTGTATAAGTACAGCTGATGCTCATGATTGTCTAGAGAAGGTTGAGATGTTGTATGCTCTGGCTACGACAGATCACACACCTGTCTCTTTGATATTAAATGTTGAGAGTCTACCTGAGTTGACCAGTTATGTTAACCATGAACAAAGTGGGAAATTAGATTGGTCAATGCTTACAGAAGCTGACTTCTGGCATTGCAATTCTCAGACTGATAAGAGCCTAAGTAATATTGATATACCATTTGATGCTATTCTGTGTGGCAACATTAACTGTAAGAACCAAAATCACAATAGTGATCTATGTATAATGTATGATAAAATTGTGAATTATCTAAATAATGGTAGTAAATCATTCTGCCAAAAAAGGGCTAAACAACGTAAGTTCAAGCCAGGATGGAATGAATACCTGTCTGAACTTCATGTAGAGGCCAAAGAAGCTTTTAAAAACTGGGTTTTATCAGGAAAAGCTAGGCATGGCCCAGAGTGTGACCAGAAGAAACATGCAAATGCTAAATTTAAATATGCTGTACGCTTTATTAAAAGAAATGAGCAGGTCATGAGGGCAAACTCCATGGCCAAAAAGCTTCAGCAGAATAATGTTTATGAATTCTGGAAAGAAGTTAAGGTAACAGTAAGATGCACTTGCCATCCAATATTGATGGGATTACTGGGTCCGAAAATATTGCTGAACTGTGGAGAAAACATTATAGGGATACCTTTAACTGTGTTAAGAGTGATGAATTTAATGTTGGTGATGTTTCTAACAATGATGGTGTGGTTATTAGACCTGATGAAGTGTGCTATGCCATTGAGAAATTGGCAGTAAACAAAGCATGTGGTCTTGACCAAATAACAGCAGAACATCTGAAGCATGCGAGCCATAGAATCTCAGTGTTACTTGCTATGTGTTTTTCTGGATTGTTAATGCATGGCATACTACCTGATTCTATGTTGTCTGTCTTATTATTGCCGGTAGTCAAAGACAAAACCGGTAAAATATCCAGCATTACAGGCCAATTGCCCTGGCTAGCATACTTTCCAAAGTATTAGAACGAATTCTCTTGGATAGGCTTCAAGAATACATAATAACCACTGACAATCAATTTGGTTTTAAAAATAAACACAGCACAGACTTGTGTATATATGCACTGAAGGAAGTTGTTAGTAAGTGTAGAAGACGTAACACTACAATATTTATGTGTTTTCTGGATGCGTCCAAAGCTTTTGACCGAATTAATCATGGCAAATTGTTTGTTAAACTACAAGAACGAGGGGTCCCCCCATATTTGATAAGGATCTTACACTTTTGGTATTCGCATCAAACCATGCAAAGCTAGATGGGGTAAGAGCATATCTGCACCCTTACTAGTAACTAATGGGGTCCGACAAGGTGGAATACTGTCACCTGTTCTCTTCAATCTTTATATGGATGATCTTTCAAAAAAGCTGAAAGAGTATAAGACTGGATGTATGGTGGGGGATAGTCTTGTTAATCATCTGTTGTACGCTGATGACTTAGTCGTCCTGTCTCCTTATAGTGCTGGCTTACAGCAACTGCTCAGAGTCTGCTCAAGTTATGGTGTGCAGTATGACATTAAATTGAACTTTAAAAAGAGTGTTGTCATGATTGCTAAAACCAAGGAGGATCAGAAGCAAGAGTTTCCTTCATTCTTTATGGCAGACCAAGCGCTTAATGTGGTTAACAAAGTATGATATTTGGGTCACATCATAAGGAATGATCTATGTGATGACGATGATGTTCAGCACCAGTGTTGCAAACTGTATGCTCTAGCCAATATGCTGGCACGCAAATTTCACATGTGTACAGATGATGTTAAAACAGCCCTTTTTAGAGCCTACTGTACTCCACTCTATACAGCCCACTTGTGATGCAGTTACAGCAAAGCAAAAATGAAAAGGCTTCAGGTGGCATTTAATGATGCATTCAGAATCTTGTTCAAGCTCCCAAGATGGACAAGTGCAAGTCATATATTTGTGACTACTAGTAATGTTCCCACCTTCCATGTTGTGTTGAGGAGTTTTATGTACAAATTTATTTGTTGACTAATTGATTAAAAAAATGTAATCATAATGGCCTAAACTGAGCCCACACAAAGTGACACAAGGTAAATGGAATGGATGGTAAATGGACTTGCATTTATATAGCGCTTTTCTAGTCTTCCGACCACTCAAAGCGCTTTACACTACATTCACACACACATTCAAACACTGATGGCAGAGGCTGCTAAGGTGCCAACTTTGCCCATCAGGATGTAATCTAAATACTCATTCACACACCGATGGCTATGCCTTCGGGAGCAATTTGGGGTTATGTGACCCGGACTAGCCGGGGATCGAACCACCGACCTTCCGATTGGTGGACGACCTGCTCTACCCTCTGAGCCACAGCCGCCCCTCTGCTGGTACTCTTTGGCAACATTGGAGCAAATGCCTATATATGTTTTAATCACTGTGAACTGCAATGATTATATCTCTGTGTTGTTGTCCTTGTATTGTATTGTATTGTATTGTATTTTATTTTATTTATACTGATATGGACCTATGGGTCTGAAATAAAGTTAAAGACTAACAATACTCCTATGAAGAGGCCCACGTGCAAAGTATATTTCTGGCATCTCTAAAGTTAAGATTTACATTGTATTATTGTGATTTCTGAATTCGAAAACAATATAGCCCAAAGCTAGAAAGACTTTGCTAAAGACTCTGGACACTGTGGACAGAAATATTTTTAAAAAAAACAGTGTTGAGCACAGCAACGCCACCGGGAATAAAAACATGAGGAAATAGTTTCCTTATCGTTCACAGCTGTTGGCTTGTTCAGCTGGAGAAAAAACTAAATCTGACACCATAAAGAGACGGTCTGGTCTACGCCGATAATCCTTTTACAGTCTTGCTTGTTTGATAACTTTGTATTGTTCACAATAGGTGAGATAAAAGGAACATCATATAATCTTCATTGAACATGTAACGCTTGACTGCAAAACTGGCACTTCACACTATAAACAAGCAGCAACAGGAGCAGCAAGGTGACTGGACGAATGACAAGCAGATGAGTCAGCACATGATGAGTCAGCAACTACAAGATACTTAATTTAGTGTATGAAATAAGAACTGAAATATTAAACTACATGTAAAATATCAAATTCATTGTCACAAAAGCAGTAAGAGGCTTTTATGAATCAAAAAAAAAATTATTTTATATCGTCAGTGGTGGTGAAAGAAGTATTCAGATCCTTTACCTAAGTAAAAGTAGAAATACCATAGTCTAAAAATAATCCATTACAAATAAAAGTCCTAAATTCAAAATGTTACTTGAGTAAAAGTACATAAGTATAATCAGCAAAACGTACTTGAAGTATCAAAAGTACTCATTATGCAGAATGGCTCCTTTCACAATGTTATATAAATATTATATTATTCTGTTTTTATCACAAAAAAATTAATGTAAGAGTATTTCAATGTTGTAGTTTGTCAATGTGGAGCCAATTCTAGATGCTTTGGATATTACTGGGTAGATTAGTAGCCTGGTATAGTACTGTATCATACTAGCATATATTTTTTTATGTAAAACGAAACTAGTAACTATAAGTTTCAAATAAATGTAGTGGAGTAAAAAGTACAATATTTACCTCTGAGATGTAGGGGAGTAGAAGTATAAATTAGCACAAAATGGGAACACTCAAGTAAAGTGCAAGTATCTCAAATTTGTACTTATGTACAGTACTTGAGTAAATGTGCTTAGTTACAGCCCACCACTGATTCTCGTTGCAGATCGTAAAACATGAATAAAAGGCTTTTTACTGAGCAGCCACATCATGTGAATGCATCACATTTATTCCACAAATACACACATAACCGCAATCCTCCGCTGTACATGCAGAGCAATGAAGAACTGAGACTGCATTCTCACAGTAGCTGCTTATGAAGGGGAAATGATTCATTCATTGTCACTACCCAGAAAAAGGCCTGAACCAGTGACATCTGCAGAACCTCTGACAACAGCAGAAAGTACGAGCCTAACACTTCTTACAATGACTTGCCGGTGTAACCACTTATTATAACCCTGCTCAAAGATTTGAGGAATATAAAATGATTAACTATTGACCTTGACTTTGGTTTTGCCTTTACACAACGTGTATGACAAAAGAGATAGACACAAAAAAGGATTCACTATCTTTTCATACAACAGTAGGAGGAAGTCGACTTCCTCCTACTGTTGCCATTTTCTGAAACACTGCAGCTGATAAATCTTTTAAAATGGGACTTACAAGGCAGAGCAGACAGAATAAGATTTAACATGCAATTCTTCCCAAATCACAATCAACCCATGACTACTTGACTCCGCAAGCAATTTACCTGTGTAGTGTTTCATAATACTGGCTGGGGTGTGTATTGTTTAGTACAAGACATTTTTTGGCTCAATGATCTCAGAATTATTGTGGCATGATTACTGTTCAGTAGGAGTGATCATTTGGGTGTTATGTAGGTTATGGTAGTAAATAATATGGGTTACATGGAGGCCATTTGTCGGAAAAATCAAACTTAAATCAAAGGGCCACTGACGCACCATGGGTATGTGGATTACGCAGGCAAAAGAGTTCATAGTCCATGCAAAATGTATGTGTTTCTGAGGAGTTATATATCCAAAAAAGCAAGCAAGCGAAGCACAAAGCAAACATGGATGTCGCTGCCTCTCTTGTTCTGGTCAAGGCCTATTGAAAGAGGCTGGGACATGAGTCTTGGGGTATGGGGTACAACACATGCGCAGTGTAACTGGAGCTGCGGTTGTGCGTTGTGGTTGGATCATTTTCGGCGATTGCGGGACAGATTTTACTGCGCATGTGTTGTACCCCAAAGATATGACGCGTTGATGACGGGTGACATCTCCTCTTTTCACCCTCCTTGGTTATGGTAAAAAAAAAGTAATAAAGACCACCCAGGTGCATGCTGGTCCTACCTGCCTACCTACCTTTATAACCGTGGGTGCCCACAGTTTTACCCAATTCATAAACAAAAGAAAACAAAATACTAATTACGCAAAAAAAACGAAATATAGGCTACTAAACAAGAAAATAATTAAACTAAACAAATAACTGGCAAAAGAAAACAATATCAAAAATCGAATCTAAATAAAACAACTAAACACTAACAACAACAAATAAATAGCTCCTACAGCCTAGGAGGAGGTAAAGCTCTCTGGCACCCTTTTTTCATCTCTGACGCCCAATACGCGTGACTTCCTTTGAAAGCCAAGCCTACTCTGTCAAATACCAAACGTAGGGTGAAGAGACTCTTGGCGGGTTTCCCCTTCCACAGCATCTCTTATCATCAGTTTAACTGCCTGTATATTCTTCTGACTACCGTCTCCTCCAGCTGTCTCGCCTTTACTTCAGCAAACACGAGTTGTCAACGTGTCCGTCGTGTTATGTAATCTTACTAGAGACACTCTGTGAAGCGGAACGGATGAAGTTCATACACAAGTGAAGGTTGAAAGAGTGAAGTAGAGCAAATAAGCGAGAGGGTTGACTTCTACTCACTTCCTGGTTAGACCTAAGGAGCTTTATACCTCAATAAATCTGGACCTTGGATACCGATACAAGTTTGGTTAGACACCGCTACTTCCACAAAGCATGATCTGTAAAAACAATGATTGCATAAGAGGATCTGTAAAAACAATGATTGCATAAGAGGATCTTTAAAAACAGTGATTGCATAAGAGGCACAAAACTGCGGCTATAGTTTAAACACACTCCATTGTTTTCCCGTCAGTCTGAAGGGTTTTTAATAATATTTATTTCTCTTTTTTTCCCCACTAACTTCTAATGCGACACAGATTTAAGCTAACCTACAGTTTCTATATTGACGGCTAACGTTATAAAGCCTACAACAAAAACCACTAAAGTTATGCACAACGTTGATTGATAAGTTACATCAGTAGTTTCATCACGATAAATACTTCAAATGTCGAATATCCTGTCAGATATGGGACTAAAATCAGTGGGAACCTCAAAGCCAACACACAAAATGTTTATCTCATTTAGCTAACGTTACATAGATTTAAGCGAACGTACTACAGGTTATATGATGATGGCTAACGTTATAAAGCCTACGGAAAATGCCACTAAAATGATGCATAAAGTGGATTGACACATTACAACAGTAGCTTCATCTTGATTAATACTTCGCGTGTCAAATATCCTGTCAGATATGGGACTACAATCCGTGGGAATCTCAAAGCCAACACACAAAATGTTTATCTCATTAAGCTAATTTATAACGTTAGCATAGCCAACTCTCGTTAGCATAGCCAACGTTAGCATAGCCAACTCTCGTTAGCATAGCCAACTCTCGTTAGCATAGCCAACTCTCCGTCACTCAGCCGTTTATAGAAAACGTTAGGGGAAGAATATTTATAGAACTATAAACTCACCAGGTCGAAGGTAACATTTTGGCGACTTACGGGGAGTTAAAAACGATGTCAAGCAGGTGCAAAGTCACAAAACACGCGATTAATCCGTCAACAGAGGGGACAAGGACTTTGGTGACTTCTAATTAAAGTCAAAACAAACCGTCATCAAGTATGGCGCGAGATTTCTTCCTCATTAGCGGCGCTAGTGGCAGCTGCTGCTCACTCTGATATAATATAATATAACATAATATAATATAATAAATATATAATTATATAATTATATATTTATATTTATTATTATATAATAAATATAATTAGAGTCAGACATCTTCATTCTCCGTTGGAGTAATTTTACTATAAGTTACACCCACTTTATGCTCCTATTTTCAACTGTTTCCAATATATTGTGAATGCCTAATTTACAAAAAGGTTTGGTTTCTCACCAGCTCATAAGTGGGATATAATAGGCACTGTAGTAGTTGTAATAGTTTAAACATTTAGCAGTGGTGTAAAGTAACTAAGTACATTTACTTAAGTATGTGTACTTCAGTACCATTTTGAGCTACTTGTATTTTACTTGAATAGCATTTCCATTTTCTGCTACTCCTCTGCAATTTACTCCACGACATTAATTTAATACTTTTAGTTAGTTTGCAGATTCAGATTATTAATACAACATATACTAAAATAAACTTTTGAATGCATGACAATATAGTATTTCTACACTGTAGAATTGCTACTTTTACTAAGTAAAATATCAAGTACTTCTTCCACCACTGACATGTATATGCTTTTCATGCTGCATACTCTTAGCCCAGGGCTAAGAGTTGACCCTGGTAGGCCTATAATTTTGCCCCTTTTCACACACACACAATTAGCCCAGGGTTAATCTAAGCCAAGGGCTACACAATTCACATTGCACTTCTACTAGGCTAACCCTGCTCCAGAGCAGGGCCAGCAAGCCCTGGGCTAAAATCAGGGTTTGGACTTTGGATTGTGCCAAGATTATGCCAGTGCCAGTGCCAGTGCTCACTTATCCTGGGTCAAAGTGCTGTGTGAAAAGCACTTATGATAGGCTATAATGGTAACAGCCAATGTCACATAATGACATTTTTTTCTACGCAGTTGAAGTCCTGCTTCAAAGTGTGACATTTGAAAATTATTAACATAATTTCTTCACATAAAAACCAGTGGTGGAAGAAATATTTAGATTCTTTACTTAAGTAAAAGTAACAATACCAACCACAATGTGAAAATACTTCACTACAAGTAAACCTTACTTAAGTAAAATTATGTAAGCATTATCAGCAAAATGTACTTAAAGTATCAAAAAGCAAAAGTACTCATTGTGCAGTGAAATGTTCCCTGTCAGTGTTTATTATGTATGAGGTTTCTGGATTAATATTACTGCTGCATTAATGTGTATCTTGCATTTTACTGCTGTAGATGTTTATGGTTGAGCTAATTTTAACTCCTTTATATGTGTATACTGTATATGTTGGGTAGTTTAATCATCTATGATGCAATGCATCCTGTTCTATCATAATAATGTTTTAGGCGTCACTCTCCTGTTAGAACAGCGTATCTCTAAAAAGTCACCTTTTAATGGTGTAAGAAAAACAGCCCTGTTTTAGCTTTGTGTGCTTTTTCTCAACCCATAAAGGAACACTTCATCCTTCAGTTTATCAGAAATATTAAAAGTCAACACATCTGGAGATACGTGTTTTTCACTGGACAGGAGGGGGATGGAAAATTGTAATCTGAAAAGTAACTAAAGCTGTCAGACAAATGTAGTGGAGTAAAAAGTACAATATTTGCCTCTGAGATGTAGTGGAGTAGAAGTATAAAATAGCATAAAATGGAAATACTCAAGTAAACAAGTTCCCCAAATTTGGACTTAAGTGCAGTACTTCAGTAAATGTACTTAGCTACATTCCATCACTGATAAAATGCATGAAGTAAAAAATGAAATGTATATATACTGTATATATTGTAATCATAAAAATTGTTTTCACCATGTATACCACATTAACATCTCCAAGGTGCATGAGACAGACAGACTGTCTTTGCTGTTCAAGGATCATGTGTTCCAGCAAACTTGCAAACTATGTGCCAGCTGATTCTTCACTCTCTGTGGTAGTCCTCAAGGCCAGACGTGACGTACATCTGACAGATAAGATTCTCTGTCTCTGTCAGTGTCTGACAGAAGATGTCATGGGTATGTGTGTAATCGGGTGATGTCATACTTTGTACAGCTTAAAAACCTACTGTAAACCTAGAGACTTCGCACAAACCTACAGACCTGCATCCTGACTGTGTACTCTGTAATTTGTGTCTTCTTGCAAGAATCCTGACTGCTAATAAATATAGACAAAGACAACTCTGACTATACTTCAATTCATTATTTCTCTTTCTCACCGGGGACTACAGATCTTTGTAGCAGAATTTCCACAACAATATATATATATATAGAGAGAGAGAGAGAGAGAGAGAGAGAGAGAGAGAGAGAGAGAGAGAGAGAGAGAGAGAGAGAGAGAGAGAGAGAGAGAGAGAGAGATAACGGAAATAACCAATATCACACTAATGGCAACCAACAGTTACAACAAGACTAAAGCAGCAGTGACACCAAAATTAGTGAGACACTACGCACATAATAAAATAATATATATATATATATATATATGATATATATAATAAATAAATAAATAAATAAAACAACACCAATCCAACAAAAAAAATAAATAGGCTCAGTCTTCACAACCATGCAAGATGGTCAGAGATTCAATATGGTTTAGGAGAGGTTTCCAAGTCTTTTCAAAAGAATTAAGGGAACCCTTAAGGGAAAGTTTCTCCAAAACAATGAATTTTTGTACATTTGTATTTTGACGCTTTGGCATCATTGTTTTATGAAACTTTCATGCCAGTAAAGCCACTTTGAATTGTGTAAAAAAAAAAAAAAACCTTCCAGAGCCTTGCTCCAGAGCCACTGGATGGTTGTACGCATGCGCAGACTTATTTCCTGCCCCGGTGGGCGGCTCTTCCATTATCCAGCGTGTGAACTATCTTGGTGTGTATAAATCTTTGATCCAGATAAACCAACGACCCGAATTTCTCCGTTTGTTAATTATCTTTGCATGTGCGATTCAAATCTGTAACACGTTGTAGGCCTGTTGCTCTCTGGGGGACGGTGAACGAGGCGGAAGTAACGGCATTTTTCTTTTGTTTAATCGGTAACCGTTGCTACATACATCTAGCAACGTGCGCCTCCCAGAAACTATTGCGTAACCGTTTTGACACAGTTGAAGTGAAACGATTGTTTTTTTAGACTTACCAGCGGATCCACCGGCTGCAATCTGATGAGAAGCTTCCCGGACCAGGCTCTGCGGCTTCTTGCTTGTCATGTTTAAATGTTTCCTGACAAAACAAACACAAGAAAAACCCGTTATGAGCCAGGCTGTCTAGTTCATCTACAGTAGCTACCGTGTGATAAGGCTCTCTGTGTATACAACAGCACGCTCCAGCGCCGACCTACCCGTCCAGTTCCTGCTCGGTAGTGAGGCGGTTCGGTTATCTGGTCCCGGAGGCTCCGGTGGGGTTACTGAGCTCAGTCTGGTGGTTGCAGCCCCCCGCTGGACACAGACACAGAGCAGCACTGATATCTCTCCGAGTGCTCCCAGGCAGTCTAAGGCTAATATGGAATCAATTACCAGCACACATACACACACACACACAAAACCTGCTTTCTTCACATTCACCCTCCCATTGCCTCACAGCCATGCGTGAATACTGTAAATAAAAAAAAAATGGATAAACCCTGACCCCTTTCTGCTTATCATTATAGAGCAAACATCACATATGGGCACAAAGGTCATTTTAAAAGTCAAGTTAAAATTTAGCTGACAATGCACATTATGGACATGTGCATTCTTTTAATAGTGTTTAGTGTTATATTTACATTGTAGACACTGTACAGTAGTTTATAGTAGTACAAAGGGGGGTTAAACTTCCTGTTTCAGCAGGTTCCAGCGAGTCTTTGTTTAGTTTCAAAATGATGCTCCACCCAAAATATATCTTTTGAGAATCAAGCTAGAAGGATTACCCTACTGTACTGTACTCTACTGTACATTATGTAACATGAACTGTAGTTTGCAGGTCTCAATCAGATAGATCTGTTAGAACCAGGTATCTCTAAAAAGTAAACATTTCATGCATGGTGTCAGAAAAACAGCCCTGTTTTCAGCTTTGTGACGATGCTTTTTCCAGCTGATCCAACAGGTTTTTTAGATAGTTTATTTAGCCTAAGAAGTAGGAGAATTTCCTCAACACATAAAGGAACACTTCATCCTTCAGTTTATCAGAAATATTAAAAATCACCAAATCTGGAGATACGTTGTTTTCACTGGACAGGAAAGGGATGGAAAATTGTAAACTGAAAAGTAACTAAAGCTGTCAGACAAATGTAGTGGAGTAAAAAGTCCAATATTTGCCTATGAGATGTAGTGGAGTAGAAGTATAAAGTAGCATAAAATGGAGATACTACAGTAAACAAGTTCCCCAAATTTGGACTTAAGTGCAGTACTTGAGTAAACGTACTGAGTGAATGTTACATTCCATCACTAATAGATAGATAGATAGATAGATAGATAGATAGATAGATAGATGGATAGATAGATACATAGATAGATGTACTTTATTGATCACAAATTGGGAAATTCTTGTGTTACAGCAGCAGGTTAACCAGGAAATGTAAACATATCAACACTAGAGATAATATCTATAGTATACACAATATAAAGAATATATTAGAATACACTATAAATATACCAGAATACTACAACTCACATGGAAAATACAATGTGCAAATTCCACATGTGCAATACTATCAGGACTAAAACAGGATGGAGTCTGGTTGACAGAAACTATACAGCTGAGAGTTCTTAGCCTAATGATTATTCTCATTATTGATGAATCATTTAATTGTCTAGTCTATTTAATGTCAAACAATAGTGTAAAATGCCCCAGAGTAAAGGTGACGTGACAATTTTTGTACATTTTGTCAGACTAACAGATCAAAACCCAAATACATCCAGATTACAATCATACAAACTAGAGAAGAGCAGCAAATTCTCATTTTTGAGAAGCTTGAATCAGGAAATATTTTTTCTTGCTAAATCATGATTATTATCAAAATAATTTACAATTAATCAACTAATCAATTTATTGTTTGCTAAGTAAGTGTATGATACCCAAAAGATAGATTCTGGATGGAGTGTCCCTTTAAGAAAAGAGTGTAACCTGGCTAAATAATGCAAAACCACAACTAGTATCAACATGCAATACATCAAATAATGAAGGACAGTGTAGATTTCATAGCACGTGTCTCAAATAGATTATATAGAAGCATCTGAAAAATGTGTTTTCATGTAACTGGTATTTGCCCATTCAACGAAATCTCTAAAACTGGCTCACGGGTTTGCATAAGAGTACAGTACAGTATGAGGCCCCTTATACAAACCAGATGTGAACATTGTCCCTCGTCTCACCCCAGATTATGTAATGTGAATCTCACATTTTAAAGATGTTTTAGACTCCCAAACCTTTACTGGTCAAATGTTGTGTTAGATCAGAGAGGTATAAAGTAGGAACGTCTCTCTTTACAGGTTTACTGGCAACAAGTTGAAATCGCTTCCTACAACACAATAGTACACAGTGTACTACTTTGACATGTGACATCACAGACGTGTTATATAAAAGTGGTGTTTCAGTAGCTTTGTTTACAGGGAGCTGGACTACAGCATCACAACAGGAAGTGGAACAAACAGTTAACAGGATAATTAAAGGGTCACTTCACCCATTACAAGACTCATGTGATGTACAGTACAAGGTTAAGAGCTTTAACATGTTGTGATGAAGACAACATGCTCTCACGAAGACATGAAGCACACTGTGATTGTCAGCGTTTGTAACTAAAACAGTAAAATGTTGCTCACACGTTAATGCATATATGCATATGTAATATTAATAATTTAGTAATATCTAGACTCAAACTAGGCCGTCATCATTCGAGCACTGGATCGAACTAATGTCCAACATAGCAGGTTACGAACGAGTCATATTCTGACTCTCAGGACGCCAAGACCTGAAAATATGGAGCCCATTCCTGGACCGCATCAACAACAGACAATATCCAAGAACTGATCTCACATCACGCACAGCAAATGTCAACTGATAAAGCCCTTTGTCTTTTAAAAAAAAATAAATTAAACTAAATTAAATTAAATTGAATTGAATTGAATTCAATTGAATTGAATTGAATTAAAGTAATTTTAATTTTAATTTTAATTTTTTTATTCATTTATTTATTCCTGACGAACCTACCTCTGTACTGTACTGCTGCTTATGGGGGGTGGGTGGATGGGGGAGTGTGTATATAAATATATAAACACACACACTTCTGTATTTTCTATGATATTAAACTGAATATCTTGAGGTTCTTGACTGTTGGTCAAGATCAAACAATTACAAGTGATGTAATGGACTTTTTTCACTATATTTATACACAAAATAATTTTTAAATTCATAGAAAATAGTTTGCAGATTAATTGATAATGAAATTAATCATTAGTTGCAGCCCTGACATAAAGTATTACAGCCATATGGAGGAAGCAATCACATGCTTCTGAGAATGAACACAAGGCTTTTTATTATTTAAAATAAGGTTTAAACTACCCACATACATCCCTCTATATCCTGAATAAATATTGTTTTTTTCAAATCTTTCATAATTCATATAACATAATGATACAGTCAGCCAGTAAAATCCTGTTAAGGATTTACAGTTGGGGTAACAACGTGCCCATCTATCCAACAACACTGGAATCTTTTACTCTAAATTAAATTAGATTTAAACTGTTATAAAGCACGACGCCTGAGCCATACAGTGCACCATGGAAAAATCACAGGAGTTATTTTCTTTTTTTGATGAGCGATGAAGGCCTGCAGAGGTTCAGCAGTGAGCCTTATAATGAGCATTTCATTTAGTATAAGAGCAGCTGTGGAACAACAAGAGCTTCAGACAAGCTATAATAAAAGTGGGATTTACAGTTTATATTTGGCAGGAAAACGCCATTACCACTTTGACCCCCTTTGGATAAGAAAAAGCAGAACAGCCCAACAACCTGGACTCCAGTAAACCAGACTGGGTAGGCTGTGTACAAGCAGTACAGAGGGTAAGTATATAGTTTATGGACGTGTTGGATGAGAGAAGAAGGGTTTTAGTAACACAAACAGTGTTCTTACTTTCCAAAAAGAGCTTTGATTTAAATATGAATGTTGTTTCCTGAATACATTAAACATATTTTGTGTGGAAAGCCAATCAAAGTTTTTGCTCCAGCACAAGAAAATGACTGATGCGTTCAAGAACAGACGTTATATTGAGACTTTAAAGATTTGAAGCACTATAAAAATGTTGCAATACTTTTTATAATCACCTTAAAGCGTGCTAAACCCCCCAAAAAATGAAGAGACATAACTACAAAATCATCTGGGTTGTCATGAGATTTCTACCTCCTAATAAATACTTATGGTATCAGAGGTGGAAGAAGTATTCAGATCCTTTACCTAGCTGAGACACCACAGGTGAATAGAGTAAATATTCTAACTAATAGATATCACCATGAAACTTCCCCAGTTGATTACTGACTAAGATTAAGAGAATTATTTTTTGTATTACTAGTTTTCTGAAATGTTATGTTTAAAAATGAAAATGAGGCATTATCTTATCAAATATGTACTTATTTGCATACATTTCAAGAACAGAAATCTGATCGCCATGTTTTTAGGAATAAAATGTTCTATAAATCAGGCTATGAATGATATATGAACAAACCCCTCAGTAAAAAACTTCAGAATATCAATAGGAATGAAACTGGAGAGTTTGGAGTATGCAAGTGCTACTGAAGTGGATATTTCTGGCTCAGAGTCTGAGAAAAAATTAATTTTGAGAAAACGGCCTTTAAAGATATGTATTGAAAAATTCCATACATTTTGAAGACATTACAGGTGAATAAGGTAAAAAACAAATTAACTAATAGATATCACCACCTCCCCAGCTGATTAGTTACATTAAGACAATTATTTTGTATTACAAGTTTTCTGAAATGTTATGTGAAGCAAATGAGGCATTATCTAATGCTAACTTTTGGTGAATTTAGGAGAAATCTACAGACACAAATAGACAATGTAGTAAAATAAACACCTAAATGTGTATTTTGGATGTTTTCTTTCCACTAGTCTGATAGAAAACATGTTATGGAAGCAAAATAGCCCAAAATCTGAAAATTGACCAGTGCATGAATAACTATGTTTTTGCCTGTAGTGTCTCGCTTAAGTACAAGTTCTAACACCACATCATAATAACACTCCACTACAAGTAAAAGTACAGCTTTCAAAATTTAAATTGAGTAAAAGTATGAAAGTATTATCAGCAAAATGTACTTAAAGTATGAAAAGTAAAAGTACTCATAATGCAGTATTAATTCTGAGCAAACTTTAATCATAAACTTCCAAAATTAGTTACTCAACTTTTTGATTTACATTTGTGGATGTTTTTTTTTCCAATCATGCACAACTGTGGAACATAGCTAACTGAACAAGAACATGATTATTTAATGTGTTATTTTGATTTAACTTATTATATAATGACATACTGTATGTTATTTTTGGAAAACACTGATATATATCATGATATTGATTTAAAAGATCCTCCTTAAACTGCATGATGAAACAGTTTGAGGTGAAGGCAGCTCTTAATATATTGCGGTGTACGTTTTGTGTGCAAAAATGCGTGTACTTCGTTACATCCATCCATCCATCATCTCTAACCGCTTATCCTGTTCGGGGCCGCGGGGGGCCTATCACAGGGCTGACACATAGAGACAAACAACCATTCACACCTACGGGCAATTTAGAGTCAACAATGAACCTAACCTGCATGTCTTTGGGGTGTGGGAGGAAACCGGAGAACCCGGAGAAAACCCACGCTAACACGGGGAGAACATGCAAACTCCACACAGAAGGGCCCCAAGCCGGGTTTGAACATGCGACACTGTAAGATATAAAATAGATTAAATTAAGATACAAGGAAAAGTAGGGTAAATAAGGTCAATGAAAACAAACAGGAACACAGGATTGTACCGTTTATTTATGACCACACACACAAACATAAAGACACCATCTTTCAACCATTTGTAACACATCCTAGTACAGATACAGAAACAAACATACTCTGCTCTTAAATTACTCTGCTACATAAAGGAAACTGTACGGTTTCCTACATAAATGTTGTGGAAAACGTTACCTTTTTAAAGCAAAAGTTATAAAATGTTGGAAATAAAAATAAATAACTAATATGGACACGAGCGAGACAGTGGTTTGATCCAAAACAGTTCAAGTCATTAAAATATTATGGTGGCTCTTTTCATTTTATTGTACTTGTCCTTTTATTTGTTTATTTCTCCTTATGTTTGTTGATTATTAAAACACTGAGTGACCTGATTATGAATACGCTGTATGTCTTATATGTTATTAGAAGAAGACACAAACATGTTGCACTGCTAAACCTTCACAGATGCATTATTACATATACAGTATATCACCTTTTTAAACCCCGTTGTGTTATTGTGTACCTCAGTAACGTTACATGGCAGATCACATACTTCACTTTTATTTGGCAGCTTTATGCTAGATAAGTGAGCTAAATATTAACTTTCTCGTTAAAAACAATAGAAAAGGATTACAAAACCTGAATATGGCCTTAATTTCTTTAGGGGGAAAAACAGTCCCACACCCTGTTTTATAAGGAAAAGCAAATTATATTTAAACATCATTTGTTGATTAATTGATTAGTTGAATGACAGAAAATTAATCTGCAACTATTGATAATCGAATCATCATTTAAGTCATTTTTTAAGAACAATTTAGTGGTTCCAGCAGCTCAAAATGATAATATTTGCTCTGTTTTTAAAGCTTCTATGATATTAAACTTAATATCTTTGGGTTTTGGACTGTTTGTCACAAAAATATGTCAACTTGACAGCTGTTGCTATTTTCTGACATTTTATGGACCTAGCAAATCATCAATTAAAGGAGCAGTGTGTAGGATTTTGGTGGCATCTAGTGATGAAGTTGCAGATTGCAACCAACTGAAACGTCTCCCGAGTGCCAAGCATGTAGGAGAACTACGGTTTTCCGGCACAAAAATGTGAATGTCCCCAATTAGAGCCAGTGTTTGGTTTGTCCGTTCTGGGCCACTGTAGAAACATGGTGGCCGGCTCCATGAAGAGAACCCGCTCTGTAAACGGCTCATTCTAAGGTAACGAAAACACGATGATTCTTATTTTCAGGTAATTATACACTAAAGAAAACATACTTATTAATATTATAGTCCATTTCTGCCAATAGATCCCCTAAATGTTTTACACTGTTCCTTTAATTGAGAAAATAGTCATCAGATGAATCTATAATGAACATAATTGTTCGTTGCAGCTCTGAATTAGAGTCATATTAGATGTGGATTATATGTTGGGGTTTATTTCACAACAATGACCCGCTAGCTTCACATTATCCCGCTTATTACAACGCAACTTACTTAAGAAATCAATAATTTGACACAAAAATGGTCCTTCAGAGTCCAACATCAGAACTGCGCCCATAGCAACGGTCTGTTATACATAGCAACAGTCTGTTATAAAGAAATAACAGACCGTAGAACGCCGTGATTGACCAATCAGAATCGAGTATTCAACAAAGCTGTGTAATAAAAAGCATCACATGCCATATCAGTCCCTTTCTAATTGCACAGTAACTCGTGAAGGAGTTTAAACTCTGGTTCATTGTCAAGTACGAGTGATCGTTCATGTGACACACAACGCTGTATTCCAGTCGAACCAGCTCTCAGAAGGCCACAGAAGAAAAACTGGAAAACGGGAATGTCAGCATAAAGGCAAACATCTGACTAAAAGGATCACACTGCAGGTGGAAAATGTGTCCTCTGTATTTCTAAAATAATTCCAGCAAGGAATTCGAACCTTACATCTAAATAAAGCAGAGCTGAAACACTCTTTTGTTGTAGAAATAAATAGTCTAACAAGACTGATCCTGACATTTCTAAATCTAAATAAAAAAATGTAAAAATAATCTCCTAGTACCTGTTCTGTAAACCCAGACATGCAACCCATCGCACTCCATATGAATGTGGACTAAAGGTAACTGTTGTCATCAAGCCTCCCTGTAGATTTCACAGTAGTGTGGGGCCCTTGGTGGTGTAGTTCATGGCGGGGAAGTGCCTGCTGTCTACGTCCCAGTGGCCGAGGGGCTGGTGAGAGGCAGACGGGAGGCCGGGGGTCCAGTGGTTGATGTAGCTCGCCATGAGCAGAGTGAGCTCCAGGATCTGAAACCAGAGCAAACACAGAGATCATAGATTAATGGCTTTAACAGGATGATATGATGTTTCATTTGGTTCTGGGGAGCTGGAGGCCCAGCATGGCTCAAACCTGAGACACCCAACTGACCTGCTATCAAGACTCTCATTAGCGTCACCCACAGTTGTAATACGACTCTGTGTTAAAGCTCTGTTGAGATGCACATAAAATACGGGAAACAACCTGTTTTCTCCATCAGCTCTCGGCGGTGAGGGTAGAAACGGGTGTATATGAATCAGTCTGTTTCCTCCCTTATCTTCAGAGCTCCTTCATATGACTTCAACACCTTGAACACCTTGTAAATGTGGGTAGATAGATTGAATATCTATCTACCCACATCTCCTTTACGCCTCAGCTGCTGGTGGTTTACATCACACAGCCCTCTGAGATGAGCTCAACCACCCTTCATCAACACCACTGGTCACGTCCAGTTTAAAGGGATAGTTCAGGTGTTTTCAAGTGGGGTTGTATGAGGTACTTATCCATAGTCAGTGTATTATCTACAGTACAATGTACTGCTGTGGACGGGGCCGGCAGCAAAACATATTTTAGCCACCTAGAAGAATAAATATCAGTTTAAAGTTGCAGTAGGCAACCATTTTTTGGCATAATTTGGCAAAAATTCCATTATAAACTTTCAGCATATTGTAATTCAAGTGGTCTGAGAGAAAACTAGACTTCTGCACCTCATCATGGCTCTGTTTTCAGGATTTAGATAAATCTAGCCCGTGACGGCAGATTTTGACCAAACACAGGTCATTTCAGAGAGAGAGAGCGTTCCTATTGGCTGTGCTCCGGTCATGTGACCAGAACTTGGCTTCCTTCAACAGATTTTACAATGGCAGCCGCGTCACAAACTTTCTCATTTTACAGCTAAACAGTACACTACAAGATGATTCTGAAAATATTTGAGGCGAGAAATAGGCATTACAGTAACAGAATATTGATTCATATTTGATCAGCGCTGCCTAGTTTGACCGTTTGGTCGGAGTTCGTGAGTGATTGACAGCCGGCTCTCATAGACGGCAGCTGGACAGCGGACCTTGTTTTCCTCCGGTAAGTGAAATCCTTCAGATGCCGTTAGGAGCACCGGAGGACACGCTAGGACACAGAGGAACATGATTTTTTCTCAGGTTATCCGTTTCATGTACTACTGTCACGATATAGCGGCCGTTTTCTAAAAATAACTTTTTTAAGTCATATTTGCGCCAATATCGCATACTGCAGCTTTAAGTGTACGCTATATTTGGAATATTTTCGCCGGTTTACCTTGCCGTGAGACAGCTATACAGTCTATGTTTTCCGACGAGAAACTGAGGTGTTATCTGTGCTCTCACCAAAGCCACCGGACTCCATTGAAAAAAACTGTTATTTTACCTCACAGAACACAGGGGTTGCTGGTCTACCGATGCCTCGATCGTTTAGTTAGATAGTGTTATTGTGTGACTTTGGTTAGTTCAGATTCAGAAGTCACACAATAGCACAAACAATGACAATGATGTCACAATGACAGGTGACAACCTCACATACGGAGACAAAGTGGAAACTTGTTGTATCAATCAGACTGAACATGTGTGCAGATGTACTCATGACACTTACCTTTGGTTTAACCATGGCAAAGACCAGCTTCTCCACGCTCTTCTTCCCGCCTCCCGGCTCCCTCTGCTGGCTCGTGACCACCATGAAATCGTCACGGCAGCCACCGAAGGTAATCACAGACTGGTAGGAGTATGTGACCAGCGTGTGCTGAGGGATGAAAGCATTGCCAGTGTGAAATGTGCAGCGATATAAACAGGGAGCATGTTCAGATTTTATTGCTGATCCCAAAAATAGAGCGTGGAATTCTTTTGGGAAATCGTTTTGGTTTCTGCTTTTTTTGAAGGGCAAATTGAGTGTGAAGAAGCGTGACACGACGTCCAGCGACTTCTTGTGATTTTCACTTTGTTTTTCTCTCTCTGACTTTCATGAAAGCGCACGAGCAGCGCTAACCGCCAGACCAAGAATGAAACAGATCTACACAGGCGGCTGAAAATTACAGAGCTCGAGCTAACAACGTTTACATGTTGGAGTGGCTGTCTGTCAGGGTCAAGAATGTTAAATCAGAGGCTGGCCATTTTATTTTCCTGAGGATTTCTGGTGTTTGAAACACCACAGAATAAAAATCCTTCCAGACCAGCGGGTCGACAAAAGCTCTGCAGCTGTGGCCCAGCCAGCTGAGCGCTGCAGCTGTAAAGAGGGATCTCACTTTTCAGCTATCAACTGAAGCAAAATGTTCCACATAAATGTCAATCTCTTCCATGTTTTATGTAACAACACAGAGACAGAGATGGTGTTGATGGAGGTATTTGATACGGAGGTATGAAACTCACCATTGCATAGTCCAGCACACACAATCCATCTTCATTGACTGCCAGCCACACCGAGGTCTGCTCAACAGGAGAGGGGGGGACCGGCTGTGGACAGGGGAAACAAAGAGAGGTCATGGATCAGGTGTGATCCATCCCATAAATAAACACAGCTTCCTCTCTGGGTCTTCTTCTGGTCTCAAACTGGTCCAACCTGTGCTGGATAGATGGGGCTTGTTAGCCAAATGCAAGGTGTATTTTTACGTTGGAAGAAAGGTAGCGTTCGTATCAAGAGCTTGTTTTCAATAAGACTTCAAACGAAGGACTGAATATAACAGACAAGAACTGACATTAAAGCCGTGTTTCCACTGCATGGTACGGCTCTGCTCGGCTGGACTCGCCTCACTTTTGGTACCAGGTCCTTTTTTCTATGCCGTGTTTCCACTGCAGTTATTACACGGCTTTGTTGAATACTCGATTCTGATTGGTCAATCATGGCGTTCTACGGTCTGTTATTTCTTTATAGCAGACCGTTGCTATGTATAGCAGACCGTTTCTATGTATAGCAGACCGTTGCTATGTATAGCAGACCGTAGTTCTGATGTCGGACTCTGGCGGACCGTTTTCGTGTCAAATTATTGATTTCTAGTAGATTTGTAATAAAGGGGATAATGTACAGCTAGCGGGTCATTGTTGTGAAATAAACCCTTTCAGAGCGATGCAAGGCCCTGTCGGGGTATATTTCACAACAATGACCGGCTCGCTGTACATTATCCGTTACATAGCACCCCCTCAATGTAGGCGGGATTCTCAGCTGATCGCCATAGCGGCGGTGTGCGAAACACCCGTAAACAGAGGATCTGCACTTCGTCAATTGTACAGCGTAGTGTACAGCTTAGTTTTGCGGGCTGCCATTTTTTCAAATCTGGGTCCAGTGAATAAAAAATTGCGGTCGCTATTGACGGCAGGTTTGTGCAGGATGCCCTGTGCCGCGCTAGTGATGATTCTCTCTGACCAATCAGTGGTCTGCAATGTTTTAACTCCGTCTTCTAGTATCGGCTCAGCTCGCTTTGAACTTCGACTGAGGTGGTACTAAGAATGGAGTGGTTCTTTTGGTACCATCCACAACTTTTGCTAATGGAAACGCAAAAATAAGCGTTCTAATGTGTAACGAACTGAACTGAACTGGACTGCTTGGTGGAAATGTGCCATAAGTCATACAAAATATAACATTAAACACAAAACAAGGAGAGAAGTGGACTCTTTTTCTTACCTTGGCACTGAAGAGTTTGGCTCCAAAGAGGGGCCATTTGCGAGCCACAGTTAGGTAGATCCTCACACACTCGGGTGCACTGCACCCACGTAGCATAGACCACTTAGTGGCCAGACGCTCTTGTAGATCTCTGAATGGAGAAAAGGAACATTAGTTAAAGGTACAGTTTGTAGGATTTGGCTGAGTACCCCTCCGCTCACTCCTCCCTGTCCAAGACTGTGGTAACGTGAGCCGCCGAGTGCAAAACCGTGGTAACGCCGTTCGCCTCGCTCAGAGGCCATCCTTACCATAATAACACTACTTTAGGAGCAACAGAAGTCAGACGGCGGCTGGCGGTACCTCGGTTTTACACTCTGTGGCTCACATTACCGCAGTTTCACAAGCATGTCGGAAAACTACGGTGTCCTTCAGGTAATATAAAAACGCGAAAGGCTCTCTCTAGAGCCAGTGTTTGGTTTGTCCATTCTGGGCTACTGTAAAAACATGGTGGACTCCGTGAAGAGGACCCGCTACCTATGTAGATGTGAAGGGCTCATTCTAAGCTAACGAAAACACGATTCTTATTTTCAGGTGATTATACACTAATGAAAACATAGTTATGAATATTATATTCCATTTCTGCTAATAGATCCCCCAAAATGTTACAACTGTTCCTTTAAAGTTTAAATCTCATCTTTAGCAAACAAGAACATCCTGCATTATTTGTGTTGATCAGTTTATGACAAAATGCCACCAATATGTTTGTCAGAATTTGTTTTTGTTGCAACAGGATATTGCAAAAATACATTAAACATGTAGGAGGACATTATGTCCTCTGGTTCTCGATAACAAAAAATGTGGAGTATTTGTTTGGACAACAGCAGTGTTTGTTTTACCTGAGCTGCTCTGAGCTGCAGTCCAGTTTGTAGCGTTTGGGGTAGAAGCGCTCTAAAGCCTGCAGGAGAATCAGCTGAGATTTAGGCTGAGGAGAGCCAGTTGGAGAGGAGGCAGCTGGTCTCTCCAGGTCCCCATGTTCAACCTGGATGAAGAGAGAAGAGAGAGGGTTAGAAAGAGAAAGACAGGTTTAAAACTCAGATATTCTTACTGACAGTACAAGGTTTTCATAAATCAAAATACAAGTTGACATCTCTCTACAGACCTGTGCCATGAGGGCAGCCACCTCCAGAGCCAGCTCTTTGTTCACCGGGAAGTGGCCTTGCTGAACTTCATCATTCACCTGGTACGCCAGCAGGACGCGCTCTCGCTCCGTCTCTCCTTTCACCTGAGACCTGAAACTCAACCTGTGCATTCACAAATGAAGAAAAAGTTGTCATGAAACGTGTTTTCCTGGTAGTGGCTGGAATTATGCACACTTCACTTCATTTCAAAGAGGCAGAAAATTCCTGCAAAAAGTGAGAACACATATCACGTCACTATCTTTTATTGTTTTGTTTCAAAGGGCCTTTTCTTTAGACAAATGTGTGCGACAACATAATGAAAAATGCTGAGGTAATGAGTGTTTTTACAAAGCCCAGATGTGACAATAGAAAGAAATCCTACCTGCTTTTGTATGTTAGACGCACAATCCGTGTCCCCTCATTTTTCCCAGGATGCAGCTCCTTTAGCGTCTGCTCCCACTTGGAAATGACATCACAGATCTGGAAAAAAAAGAAACAAGTCAGTCTCAAGTCAGACATTTCTGGTTCTGTCCAAGGTTATCATAGTTTTGAATTTTCAATTAGTTTTTACTTTATTTTAGTTTTTACTTTTCAAGTTCATTTTAGTTAGTTTTCAGAGTGTTTACTAGCTTTAGTTTAGTTTCAGGTTCTCAGAAAGGTTTAGTTTTCGTTTTTATATATTTAGTTTTACAGTAGTTTTAGTTTGTTTTTTGTTAGGGCCAGGTATAATGTCTCAGAAGTATAAATACATACTTGGAGAACCCTATGGAGGACAGAACCTGCCAAAATAAAAAATAAATGAATAAATAAATAAATAAATGACTCGATAATTGAATAACTATCATTAAATGTAGCAAAAATAATTAATTAATTGTTCAAATGTGACATGAATTGATATTTCTGTTTTAATTTGCTTATTTATTTATTTATTTATCTTTGTATTAATTCCTTTATTTATTTACTCTTCTGTTTAATTTTCCCTTTTATTCATTTATGTATTTATTTTGATTACAATTTTTTTTTTTTTTTATTTATTTTTGCATTTATTTTATATTTATTTTTAAATGTTTGTATTTATTTATGTATTTACCTATTTATTTATTTCTGCACGATTTTCCCTTTGAATTTCACCCCTTATTTATTTCCCCAAACTTATTCATTTCTGTATTCTTTTCTTCATACATTTCTTTACACATTCCTTTGTGTTGTTAATTGATTTCCAATAATAAATATATACATACATTTGCCTAAAGCAAGCATATTTGTCCATGTTGATAATAGTATTAAATACTTGAAAAATCTCCCTTTAAGGTACATTTTGAACAGATGATGTTGATTAATTTGCGATTAATCGTGATTAATTATGGACAATCATGCGATTAATCATGATTAAATATTCTAATCAATTGACAGCCCTAGTTGTGATATATTATAGCTAAAAAAAACTAAAACTGAAATGAATTAAGGTTCATTTTTATTTAATTTTTATTCATTTTTTTAACCAGGCAATGTTGTTACAGTTTAGCTGCAAAAATGCAAACTCTTATCAAGTAAATTTGTCTAATTACTAGTCAAAATATCTCATCACACTTAATATAAGACACAATCACCTAACAAGTAACATTTCAGTGGCTTGTTTTTAGACGATGCATCTTGAATATCTTACGTGACAAAATACTACAAACTGCGACAAAATGACTTTTCCCAGCTAATTTCAAGATCTCTTTTTATCTTGAAAGGCCTAAATATTACATTTTATCTCAAGAAATCTTACTGAGAGAATTTCACTTGTTCCATTGGCAGATTTATTTTTAATTATTACAAGCGAAAACATTGTGTATTTGTTTTTTCCAGAGTATAGTTTAGAGGATGTGTGGATTAAGGATTTAGTTTTTATTTAGTTTCAGTTTAACAATATTTTCACTGCTTATTTTCGCTTTAGTGAACTATAATAGTTTTACTATAATAACCCTGGTTCTGTCAGCAGGTGGCAGCAGCTACAGTAAAGCTGCAGAGAAAGACATCAATCTGTTCTAACTGTATACTGTACGAGCCAGACCGGGTTATAAATGTAGTGTGTTCACTGTCTTTGGTGGGCTGGTTAAACATAATGGAACCGTTTCAGTAACCAGAATGAAAATGAAGTGGAAGCACCACGTTTATCATGATTGAGTGGAGTTAAATTACAGAGTAAGGCTTCGGTATGCTGCTGGCATGTGACTACATATAAAAATCTAAAAAGTTTGGACAGCCTTAATTTGTCAAAACACTCTTTAACTGCCCACTGCTGATCCTCTCAAATATTAAGTAACATGAGACAAATTATATGAATAAATGCACCACAGAAGCCTCGGTGGTGTGTCGAGGGTTTCTTCCATCCACTTATGTTCAGCGACCCACAGTCTTACCTTGGCAGACGGCTGCAGGCAGTGCTCCAGGTCTTTGCCAGACGGATCGTCAGTGAAGAGGGCAAACCCAGAGAGCTGAGGCTTCCTCACGCCGATCCTCTGGTTCAGCGTGTTGAGGAACTCTTCCACTGTGGTGGAGCCGTCGAAACCCACCACCTACATGAGGAAACAAAGGACACATTGATGAGAAGCACCGGAAACCTGACCCAGCATACATCAACCTGCATTTCTAGTTCAAACTGCGCCACCTATTAGCAAGAAAAGCATCAGCAGCAGCAGATTAGAACTGCAGATGTAAGAGGGAGTTAAGACCAAAAACAGTCATGCATTAAAAAAATGAAAGAGTCGTGTTGTTTCAGGTACCAGTGGAGGATAAAATATGATCCAGGAAGTCCAGTTTGAGTAATAGATCCATGAGTTTGAAGGCTGATCGGTGCCAAAACACTTACAACTCTGGAAAGTTATCACGACGGCAGTGATTTTATTGTCTGTCGGGACGATCTCAAAGTAAACACTAGAAATACAGCTTTCACGTTAAAATGTAATCTGCTTGCACAAATTTGATCAGCAAGTCAGCGTCTCCCCAGATGACGTTGCATTGCATTCCAGCACTGCACTGGCACTCTCGCTCTGCAAGTGACGTTACATATTGAAGCGTTTGTTGCTTTATTTGCCTGTAGGTGGCAACATCAACATGCCTCTTCACACCTGCAGGTATAAACTGATGCTGCTGTTACTTTCCCTCCCTATAGGCACACAGGTTGGAATGTAGAGAACAAAATACATAAATCTGCTCTCCCCTAAAGGGTAACTTTGGTATTTTTCAACCTGGACCCTATTTTGCCATGTTTTTGTGTCTAACTGACTGATGGGGACAACAATTTCTGAAATTGGTCCAGTATTGAGGAAGGAACGCTGTAATGTAATAATTTGGGGCAACCAGTTTACGTCCACTAAATGTAGTTGTCTTTGCCACTGACAGCATCGGATTGTTATTATAAGTGTCTGACAACATTATGGAAAGGACCCTACAGAGAAATAAAACCTTTTTCTTACATTTCGCTTTCTGTTTGTCATTGAGTCATGCGACTTGTTGCCGGAAAACAACGGTGGAAAAGTGAGTGAGTGGAGAGAGGAGTGCTACGGGACACCGGCGTTGTCAGATTTTGTTGTGTTGGAGTACAGAAAGCGTAGCTTAGTGTTATCTAAAAGATTTTCAATGTCATGGCTGAATATTTGGATGATTTAAAAAAATGTGGATGCGACGCGAGGTTTCACAGCGAGGCTTCTCCAAGCGAGACGCACAATAACAAACAGGAAGCAAAAGGTAAGAAAAACGTTTCATTTCTCTGTAGGGTCCTTTCCATAATGTTGTCAGACACTTATAATAACAATCTGAGCCTGTCAGTGGTAAAAACCAAGCACTTTTAGTGGACGTAAACTGACGGTGCCAGAGTGCTCCAAATGATGACATTGCAGCTAGTTTTGCGGCTGGTGTCTGCAGCGTTCTCCCTCAATACTGGACCAATTTCAAAAAGTGTTGTCCCCATTAGTCACTTAGACACAAAAACATGGGAAAATGGGGTCCAGGCTGAAAAATACCAAAGTTGTCTTTTGAGGAAAACTGCTGCTCAAAGTGAGTGAGTTGCAGGTCAATTCTATGAGGTGATTTGCTTCTAAAAAGAGGACAGTGTGTCTTTAAGACATCAGTAAGACAAGATTATAAGGTAGATATAACTTGAGTAAGAATTGTGTTTGCAGTACAAGGCGGTCACCACAAAGACAGCGACAGTGTGTTGTACTGTTGTGTTACCTGGTAGGTGTTGTTCATGAAGTGGACTGGGATGCTGAATGGCAGTGAATGGTGATAGGGATTTCTCAGCAGGATGGAAACGATCTCCATACGGGAAGGTTTGGCCTCCCGCTCTCCATTCTGCAGCGTTCGCTCCACAGACCTCTGACAGTACACCGCATACTTCCCCACCTCACTCCTGTGTGGGAAAATGGGATAGAGATGTAAACAATGTACTTAAAACCTCAGAACTGGTTTTTAGTTACTTTGGACGTTAAGGAGTCGTGGGTCAACTACGGGCTTTAGGCAGCTCACCTTGGGTCAGCATTGCGTTGCAGGTACTGTCTCAGGTACCAAAGGAAATGTTGTTGAGGAAGGAACAGCGCTACACACAGAGACAACAGCTGCCAGCACTGCAGGAAGAGGTGGTAAAAGGGGAAAAACTTGAATTTACAGAATCTTTTTTTATGCGTACATTTTTAAAATTTTTGCCAAGAACGCAGCGACACTCTGCTTCACATTCTGAGTTAACCAGCCTGGTTTTCTGCCATGTAAGTTGTTAATGATTAAAAAGTTAAACTAAAACCAGGCTGACCTGTGTGAGGGAGTAGTTGTGTGGCGTCCGGCGGTTGGTCTGCTTGATAAGCTGACAGTACACTTCATTCTGCAGCTCTGGGTGGGTGAGGCACACTTGCAAAGCATTCTGGGCCAGCGAAGTGTGGTAGTCGACAGACGGAGACTCAGCCAGCACGTTGATGAAGAGCTGACAGGACTGCAGAGAAGTTGAGATGTCTGATAGTTAATACCACTGCATGACCAGCAGGTGGAAGCAAACACACACCAGACTCAAAATTGAAATGCATCTTAAAGGTCACATATTGTAGAAAGTGAGATTTCCATGTCTTGATTATAAAGCAGGTCTAGGGGCTATATGAATACTGTGGAAGTAACAACACGCTCAATCCACGCAGAAATGCACACAGCCCGTATTCAAAAACTGTGCCTTTAAATGAGCCGTCAGGACAGCGTAAGGTTGTGATGTCAAGACACACACAGTGAGTACCCGGTGACGCTGCGGCGGCCGGCCGTGTTTGCCAGGTTGAAAGACGGAGGATCAATACTGTGAAAATACAAATGATAGTAATGTGTTGTTTATCATGTTTATCTCTTGTTCTGGGCTTGAAGCAGCTACTCGACGTCCGTGCTGAAGACGCTAGCGTAGCTAACTAGCTTCTTTGCAGCTGTAACATGGCCGGAGGGACATTCTCCACCATTATTAAATATTTATATGGATCGTAACCTACGTCCGATATCAAATACACGAATTACGTCATATCGGAACCCGATACCGACATTGGATCGGACCGGTCCCATCTCTACTTTTCAGGAGGGGGGCTTAAAGAAACAGGTGCTAAAATGGAGCGTTTCAGACAGAGACTATATATTATATATATACTATATATATATTGTAATTCAAGTGTTCTGAGAGAAAGCTAGACTTCTGCACCTCCTCATGGATCTGTTTTCTAGCCCTAAATCTAGCCCGTAACAGGAGACTTTGGCCAATCACAGGTCATTTCAGAGAGAGAGAGCATTCCTATTGGCTGTGCATTCAACGGAGGCAGCTGTCAATCACTCACGAAATGAGGAAGTTTGCTCCGGCTGGTGGGCGGTGCCTGGTATTTCTTCAACTGATCTCAACATGGCTGCCGTGTCACAAACTTTCTCATTTTACAGCTAAACGGTACACTACACGATGTTTCTGAAAACATTTGAGGTGAGAAATAGGCATAGAAATAGCCTAGTTTGACCGTTTGATCAGAGTTCGCGAGTGATTGACAGCCGGCTCTCATAGACAGCAGCTGGACGGTTGTTTTCCTCCGGTCTATGAAATCTTACAGGTGCCATTAGGAGCACCGGAAGACACCGGAGGACACAGAGGCACATGTACTACTGTCAGCATATAGTGACCGTTTTATAAAAATAACTTCTTTTAAACATATTTGCTCCAATCTTGCTTACTGTTCCTTTAAAGAATGTAAACATGTTCTAGTAGAAACTCAAAATACAAGTATGAACCTGAAAATGAGCACAATGTGTCCCCCTTTAAAATACTAGAACTCTAGGTGATGATAATATTCAGGTCAGAAGAAATAAACAACATGTCATGAGGTCAGTAAGAGCCCAAATGTGTGTGTCATTATTTTTTGAAGTAGCTTTTGTTCTCATCCGCTGGGACAGTTGAAGACAAAAGAACCAATTTAACAGTTTTCTTCAGTCTCGTCAGATTCATTAGTACTTCAAAGGCATGAAGTGGAGCGTGGACTTGAAAAGCGCGTCACTTCCATTCATTCTGTTTCTTTGTGTGTGTTTGGGACTGTTGTTTAAGGCTGGCTGGTCAAAGAGAGAGCCGATCCATTCAACTTTCAATCCCGTAGTGTAGCGAGTGTAGCGGAGGGGGGCTTCTGGGTGGGCGCACTGAGAGCTACAGAGCCGAAAAGAGAGGAAAAGGATCTGCCATCTTCCTACAAGGTCCCCGTTCTGCTCTGATCCCGTCTCTCCTCCCCCATCCTGTGGCTTCCATATCCATAGCTGCCACTCTCTGAAGGCCCTGACCTCCCATGTCTCCTCTTTGAAGGGCCGCCTTTCACACTGGCTGTAAACCAGAGGAACGCTTAGCCTCAATCAGAGCAGATAATCAAGGCCATTATCTCTCTTCCACGCTTTTAATGAGCTGAGGCCCTCGTCCTCCAGCCTTTGATCTGGTTTCGAGGCAGGAGAGACGAGAGGAAGAGGGCCGCGGAGCGCATCCAGGAGTAGGAGGGGGATAATGGGGGACGGATGATGCCTTGAACAGACCCTCGCAGTGAGAGCCGGACGGAGAAGGAAAGAGGGATTCAGAGAAAGGGATGAAAGGAAGAGGAGAAGACTAAGAACAAGAGAGACAGAAAAAAGGGCTGAGAGGTGGAGAGACTGACCTTAAAAAGCTTGAGAGCTTCTGTCTGCAGAGCTTCAGAGGGCAGCGTGGTGAGAGGCGAGTGCAGACCCTCCTTACAGAAGCTCAAGGCCTCGCTCCTCCACAACGCAGACTCTGGGAAAACAAGAAGCACACGCACACAGAAACCCACGCACACACATGCACGCACACACACACAAACGAGATTGAGTTTCAAAGCCGTAATGACTCAACAGCTGACAGAAATTCACACACAGTCGTAAACACAGTCTGCAGTGTGGATTAAGGCAGTCAGACACTGCAGATCAAAATAACATGTAGCATGCTACCGAGTAAATGTGCATCCACTTATAGAGAGACTTTGCAGCCTTCAGTCGATTATGCATCTACTGTGAGAGTTATAAATATATCTCCAGTCTTGTCAACAAAGAATATGCAGTGTTCATGTACTTTGTAACAATAACTATGAATTACTTTCTTCAATTTTTGTGTCACTGGTCAAAGCTACTACTGAGGACACTGAGGTCATGCTACAGGAGCTTCCATGGACAGAAGTTAACTATTTTATGTATAAAAACAACAATCTGTATTATCTATTGTATCTGTAAAGTTTCAGCATATTTTCATGACCTGATCATCATGATATGATAACAATCATGAAAGGTATGCTCTGTGTGGGAAGCACACTCCATGACTGACCCCGAGCACACTCAGGGATTTTTCCTCACCTGGCTCTCCCTCCGCATCAAGGAGTTTACCGATGAGCTGCTCGTACTCTGTGCCCACTTTGAAGGTTGCACAGCTGCCTGCCGCCACATTCAGGTGATACAGCCATGTATCCTGTGTAGAAAAACAGCATTAATGTGCAAACAGAAATGAATGAATCCCACACCTCAGGATGAATTACAGCTCAACATTTATTAACTACATGAATATGTTACACTACCTTCTCCTGCTTGGTGCCGATGAGCAGGTATGTAGGACTCTGGTCTCTTGGTTGGACCACCAAGGTGCAGTGGGAGGAGAGGAAACCTCGACTGCCGGCCTCATAGTCCTCGTCTGAATCACAGGAGCGATCCACTTCCTGTACCGAGGCCTCGCGCATCTGCAGCTGACCCAGAGGCAACTGAGACAGAAGAAGTAAATGAGTAAAAAAGGAATCAAAAAAGAAATGGTGGTAACTAGTATAACACATAAGCTGTGTCTCAATTCGGATACTTCTGTTAGTACACTTCCATGTAGTACACTGTGCACATTATGTACTTACTTGTGTACTTGTGAATTTTGAGAGGGTAGTGTTGTCTCAAATCGCACACGGCTGTTGAGCACTCACCGGAAGCTCATTAGATCAGCTAGTGATAGCCACGGACATCACGCCGTATCGGCAGTAATTCAATATAAACGGATAAAATAACCAAATAATGGCTATCTGACTACAGTATAGTGGCACTTAGTGCAAAAAAAACGCATGTATAACGTAAATTTGTATAGTTCGGTGTTCGACATTTCAATCGCAACCACTGCAGCTTCCTCACCTGCCATTTTCACAAGTTTGAAATAGGGTGGTAGCCTCTCCCATTCCGTTATGTGGCAAAGATGGCGACCGTTGAGGTTGAGAAGTGTCCAGCGTTCCACACTCAACGTTTTGACCGTTTTGAGTACAACATCCAGGTACTCATAGTGCACTGCATTTTGCCATACTTCTCAGTGTGAATGCACTTCTGCATCCAAAATAGTGTAAATATGGAAGTATGCAAATTGAGACACAGCAATAGATTTAATTGTATTCAATTAAAGGAACATACTAAATTAACATAATTACACATTTTTCTTGTCTAAGCTACAGCTGTAATCATTCTGTGAGTCCGAGTCTGTTTGCAAAACCCTTTTGAGGCAGGTGTTAATGATCAAAAAGACAACATTAAAAGCAGGCGAGGGCGTGTTAGGAAAAGGGAGTTTTGTGCACCTTGTCTTCTTGATTACGATAGTAGTAGAAGACTTTTCCAACCAAAGAACACCACACCAGCTTAGAGTGTCCATGTTTTACCTGAAACAAGAAGACAACGGCATCGAAAGTATTAGAAAAGTATCAGGAGACTATCTGGCCGTAAACACAAGACTATACATTTATTGCTTTGTATTCTTTGAAACTCAGACCAAAGAAGTTTTTCAAAGCTTGACGCTGTTTGTCAGGGGATTTCTGACCAGCAGATGTCCCAGGAGGGTGCAGGTAAGTGTGCAAAATCATTTTTTTGGTTTCAAAAGCAAAGTGACGACTAACTTCTGCCAAATGTAAACAGACCTTCCATCCACGCTCTGATTCAGCTGCTGAGGATAATTACTGTACACATCACTTTCTGCGACGGACTTCTTTCAGTGAGTTTTGGAAATATGAATGGAGCAATGATGTCACTGGAGGATGCCGTCGACACGAAGCCAGCTGTGCATCCCTCAAAAAAAGGGGGTCACTGGGGTTAAACTGTGCTGAGAGGCAGAACAGAACCGCCCGTCTGGACTGAGATCACGTCACAACCAGCAGATCAAAGTCGACAAGGGATTTGAGGTATGTCGAGACGACATGAGCTGTCAGTCATCTGTCAGAGAACCATCACATACACCCGTCAGATGTTTAAGTGTCTTAACTTTACCAGCAGACAGGCTGAGGAGAGGCAGGGACAAGAGGAGGGCGGAGGGGAAGGAGATCTCAAGCATTCCAGCAGCTCGGGCCTTAAAGCCGTGTCCCAACGTGAAGGAGGTTTTCAAGAATCTGCTTCAAGTGCTCCGTCAAACCCCCCCCCCACCCCAGTGACAGACACTTCTATATCTGTCTGAAAGGGGACGTTTAGCCTGAAAATGAGTTATTTCTGGCATCCTCTTCAGGGAGAACGCCTGGTTAAACTATACCTCTATACCAACTATGCAAGAGGTACCTACCTGTTAAACACTTAATAAAATTAACTACATTATTTCAAATACAAACAATACACACAAAAAGTGTCATTACTCCTACATGATTGCATTAAGTCTGAATTTGTGTGATTCCAGATGTTATAGAAACTTGAGCTGAAACAATTAATCAATTAGTTGATGGGCAGAAAAAACAATAATGATAATCTATTAATAGTTTAAGTCGGTCATAAGTCCTCTCCTGGTTCCAGCTTCTCAAATGAATTGGATATTAGCACCTTTTCTTATATATCTTTTTAGTTTTCTACTGTTGGTCGGACAAAAGCAGCTATTTTAAGATGTCAAATTGCATTCTGGGAAAATGTATGGGCATTTTTCACGATTTTCTGATATTTTATAGACCAAACAATTTATCAATTAACAGTAAAAACAATCGTCAACGTATTTGATAATAAAACGAATCATTAGTTGCAGGCCTAATAAAAATATACACGTCTGAAAGCCAATTTTCTTACACTCTTATTAAATAATAACTAAAGAGGTTTTGCTTGATTTATTTGCTAACTTTCATGAATATTTATTAATATACAGAAATGCTTTGCTTTCTTTTAACTGATGTAGCAAAACTTCTATCTCCTGACCTTTGTAAGCCAACCCCTCACGGTGGGCTTGGCGGCGGTCTCCACGGTAACGGGGCTGCTGGCCTGGACTTTGAGTATGTTCTGCAGAACCCGGATCCACTCCTCCAGGATGTTGGGTGAGTCGGCGGTCAGATAGAAGGTCTTCTTCTCTGTAATCAACTGATTAGAAGAAAAGGGAGAAATATGGGAAAAATGCTGAGCCGAGATGAGATAGCATCGTCGTGTCAGAGGAGATCAGAATCAGCTTCAGTAGAGCCGGGAAAACATTCCAGGCCAATCCTACACCTGATGTCATTTTAAGCTGCTTCTCTGGTATGCTGCGGTAAAGCTCTACTGTGATGCACTGCTATTATAAGAGTGTGTGTAGCTGCATGTGTCCTCTAACAACTGTCTTTAGTTAATCTATTTTTCTTTCATGCCACAGTCTTTGAAATAGTACATATTCTTACACAAATTTAAGCACTATTAGGATGCTTTCCTAAGAATGTCAGATGTGTTTTCCACTTACTTGAAATGTCTGCGCTCCCTCTCCACGAACTATACGGCACGACGAGTTCAGCTCAATCTGACCCTGAGGTTTCCTGATCACGTCACTCTGAAAACAAACACCAAAACACACACAAACATCTTCATTTTAATTTCAAAATTATAATTACAATACCCACAGTAAAGTGGTACACAACATTTTGCAAAAGATTCTAGGATACAATATGCCTATGGCCTTCAAGGTACTTTATCTGTGAAAATTTTAATGACGTAAATGTACGAATAAGGGATAGATATCTGACCAAATTACTGTTAATAGCGTGTAAAAAAGCTATCACAAGGAAATGGGGTAAAGTGGACCCTCCTACCCAGGAACACTGGATGGAGATAGTAGAGGAAATCTACATAATGGCAAAACTGACGCACCGAAGAAGCACAGATGAAAGGAAAATGGGAAAAATGGACATTATTCAGGACCCACATCAGCGACGAAGAACACGGAAAAGACAACTGATTCAGTAGAAGTACTACTAGGAAGGTAACTCCCAAACAAGTCTTTTATTTAATCAATTAATCTATTTATCTTTTGGTTTGTTTGACTGTTTATAAACACATCTGTTGGGTTTGTATATTTACAAATGTGGAAAACTTTAATAAAAATTAAAGTGGAAAAAAAAGAATAATCACAGTAATGTACATCTTTTTTAATCTACACTGACAACACTGCTAGTGATGAGGTGTTGAGATGGTGCTCGTGCCTTCAACTGCAGCCATCAACACACAAAATTTTGAAATATTCGTGCAATGTTTTCTGTGTCGACAGCAAAACCTTAGAAGGAAGCAAGCAGGCAGGATCAGACTCACAGGAGATTTGTAGTAGAGGATCTCTCCATTCCTCAGGATGAACCAGCGACGCTTCCAGGCTTTCACCTGACTGCCCATCTTCAGCAGGTACCCAGACTTCTCCAGCATCTCCTACACACACAAACAGCACAGGAGTTATTCAAACACAACTGACTGCTCTTATTGGATTTAACTAACACAAATGATTTCTTCTCTTATAATTAGATTTTGTCTGCATTGTTTTGATTTGTATGAACCTGGCAAGTTATTGTAAATACATTATTTTATTTTATCTAATTTTAATTTAATTTAATTTATTTTTTTTTATTTTATATATATATATATATATATATATATATATATATATATATATATATATATATATATATACATATAAACATTTGGAAACATTTGAAGCCTATAAAAATCCGGACTCCACTCACAGGCCCAGTGCTCTCGCAGGAATAAGAGGAGGTTCGCTGGACTTTATGTTCTGGTTCGGAGTAGTCGCTGTCCAGGGAGTAGGCATCGGGAGGAATGGCGTAATCACTCTCTGAGCTGATGGAGGACATGGACACACCTAGGAAAACAGGAGATGGTGCATAAATAAAGGTACAGAAAGTAAGAAAGGTTCACTAGAAGTGGTTGAAAGGAGAAAAACACAAATTCTACATGTGTTGATTGAGAGCCAGCAAGCAACAGGAGGCTCTTAAATGGAAAATCCAGACTCTGAGCTCACTGTTAGATATCAGTACGTGATGCTCAATGCATTCAATGCATGTTAAAGTGGCGGATATCTGTAGCCACTGAGTGCTGCACTTTGCCTTCCCTTAAGCTGCTTCTACTTCAGTTAATGATTTCAAAAGTATCTTGGTACTTTCCATACTTACAATGCAGCTTCTTACAGCTGCATACCATTCTGGTTAGCAGACAAACTGCTGCCTTTTCTTGCTGTATTTCTCTCTGTATGAAGGGTCAATGTTGGGGCAGAGTGGTGCTCTTCCTGACATTTATCATTGATGTTTTTTTTTTCTTTTAAGGGCATTTTTACTTGTTGTACATTCACAACCATGCATTTTTTCAGATAAACTGAAGAGTACATCAGAGGTGTGGGCTCGAGTCACAAAACAGACTTGCAACTTGACTTGGACTTTAACGCCAGTGACTCGTGACTTCACTCGGACTTGAGCCTTTTGACTTGAAAATACTTGATACCTTCCCCCAAGCCCAAAGATTAAAAAGCATGTTATTTAAAATGTGTTTGCACGAAGATGATCAACTGTCAGAGATGTCGGGTTTATTTACTTTTTGAGAGATCCTTTATTGATTTGTTAGGGAAGAGGATTCACTCCTGTGGGAAAAACTGAACTAAACTGAACAAACAGAATTTCTATCTTTTGTTGTTTTTTGCTGAATCCTCGAAAAGTGGTGTTCATTTTGGCGAATATTATTGGGACTTGCATTTGATTATCTTACACTTAATTCCCCTGATCCACTTTGTTTGAACCAATCTGACAGCATCCAATCAAGTTACAGGAGAAAACCATGAAGAACTAACGTTACGTTACTGAGCGCCAGTTACTCTGTTGTTAAAATGGCATTACATTTGGTGAAGAGCACATTTTGACTTGTTTAGGACTCGAAACTCAAAGTTTAGGACTTCAGTCAGTCAGTCTTGACTTAGGACTTGAGTGCAAAGACTTGAGACTTACTTGTGACTTAGTACAGGCTCCGTACTGAGTCCTAGCTTCAGGCTAAAACACTGGAGCCAATGGATCATCTTATACTTGCGTTGTCAACAACCTTGTCCTGATATTATGTCATTTTAGAAGTACATGGTTTTCAAGGTCCTGTCTGCTCTGTAATGTGTAATCCTCACCTCTCTTGACGGCCCGTGGGCTCCCCGGGACGCTGCCCTTCTTGTCCGGGAACAGGATGGAGGTCCGTAAACTGGCCAGAGAGCTGCTGTCGTCCTCAGATCCAGAATCATCATCAGGTAGAGGTACGCTGCTGATCTGAGTGGCTTTCTAAAAACAAACATTTCAAAGAGTACTGTCAAGTAAAACATCACCTGATGTACCATGTGCAGTACGGACAACTAGTCTGATGTTTAAAACACAGGCTGCACCGAAAGTAAAGCACAGATCATCTAGCTGCACTGTAAACCTTCAATAATGAAAAATAATGTTTCACTCACCCCTTTCAGTGTGGTGTAGACTGGTACATTGATATTCTTATAGATCAATTGGGTGAACGGACCAGCCGCTGGATATTGGGGTAAGTTGGACCCTGAAACAAACACAGGAAAAACATTTATTAAGAATTGATTTGATTAAATGTTTAGTTTCTTCATGTACATGGAATGCCAATGCCACGTAGCACAGCATTTTACAGTATAACTTAAAGTGAGACTACAAATGCCACAAATGGCAATTACAGGCCAACGCTAAAACATGCTGTATAGCAGAAGGAGTGAAGAGTTATTAAGTCTGGAAACTGACTCTGTAATGTCAGTTACACAGAAATATCTATAAGTTAGCTAATATTAGACACCATAAGCTACTGGTCATGGTCGGTAGCGTATTAAATTTAACTATGGTGCATTTTATTGCTTAGAAATTTAAGTTTTTCTTTGTAAAAGGAATACTGTTATTTCTCCTATAGGCGTATGTATAGTTGCAAAGGGGGAAAAGATAGCACCCTTAGTCATAATATAGTTACATAATTCATATATAATTTACACACATTTGCAGCAGGACTATATGCTTCTCCTCAAGTACCCACTGGTAAAAGTTAAATAGTCTTGATCTAAAACTAAATAAAACTGGTCCACGGTGCTCATTCTGATCTAAATGCTCCACCATAAGATGCACCTTAAGGCACAAACATGAGAGGAAGCTGAATACGCTGAGCAAGCTATGACTTAATCCACAACAGCCACTTGGCAGTCAGGAAATTCAATAGACGGCGTGCTGTCAAACCTCGCTGTCTGATGATGTCGGGACAGAATAGCACAGCGGTAATTACACCCAGACCACGTCCTTTCATCGCAGCTGATTAAAGAGCAGCTTCTCCTTCAGCTCCTCTAAACCTCCCCACTCCTCTCATGCTCTTCCTCGGCTCTTTAAAAACCTCCTGAAGGAAGAGGCTCCACACACCTGTGCAGGTGTGTGGAGCCCTGGGCCAGAGGAAGTGACATCAAAGGCGGCAATGACAGATCCGACCCAACCGCACACCTCCACAGCGGCTTTAGCTTCGGCTGAATGACATGTCACTTCACAGTAATGTCTCATCTCCTACACCACCCAGGCTCACGCAGACAGACGAGCACACACACACAGGTTCTGACACTGCTGTCTTCTTCTCTGTATTACACCGACTATAACTGGATGCTGCAGAAAAGTGGATGTTAGTGAAGAAGGAGAGGACGGCTGGTTTCTTGTTTCTGTCTGCGGGGGGGGACTCACCTCGTCCGGGGCCCCTGGCTCCAGGACTGGCCTCTGATACTCTCATTCCTGACTTTGCCACAGCGTAGATCCGACTCTCCTGCAGAGAGAAAAAATATTCCTTCAACATTTTGGCTATAAGATCTTTGCAGAATACATCATTAAAGGAATGGTTTCACATTTTTTAGATGAGTTAGATGAGAAGATTGATACCGCTCTCATATCGGTGCGGTAAATATGAAGTTATACCGCTAGCAGCGGGTTAGCTTAGCTTAGCACAAAGACTGGAAACAGAGGAAAACAGCTAGCCTGGCTCTGTCCAAAGGTGATTCCATTTGAACTGGGAAGTCAGAATTTCCGACTTCTTAGTTGAAAATTTCAACTGGAATGCCCCCTGAAAGTCGGACGAACCTCATCAACCTCAACCTCAAAATCCAAGATGGCAGCTCTGCACATCAACAGTAAACTAGAATTACCACCTAGTGGTTGTGTGCCTCCGCCAACCAGTCAAGTTGCAGTTTACATCCATGTCTGTAAATGTCATCAGTTCATCATTTTATCCTGTTAGACATTTGTGTGAAATTGTCATAATGAGCATATGAATTTTTTGAGTTATAGCCAAAAAAATCATGTTTTGTGAGGTCACAGTGACCTTGGTCCACCAAAATCTAATCAGTTCATCCTTGAAATTCCATCAAGGCATTACTGAGATATGGCTTTCATGAGAATGGGACAGACGTGAGGTCACAGTGACCTAAACATCAGGCCACAAAAATCTAATCAGTTCATCATTGAGTCCAAGTGGACGTTTGTGCCAAATTTGAAGAAATTCCCTCCAGGCGTTCCTGAGAAATCGCGTTCACAAGAATATGTACAGACGGACAACCCAGAAACATAATGCCTCCGGCCAGGGCTGTCGCCGACACGGAGTCATAAAAAAGCTGTAGAAACATACTGTTTTTTAGCACTTTCTGTCTATTTTTGTCTCATTAAATCAGTCATACACACAGTACTGTCTAACTTCTATCTGTGGACATGTTGCTACGGTGCTGCGTAATGCGTTAACAACTGGTATTGCTAACAATGGTTAACGTGGCTGGAGTAATCCCCATTAAGTTTTTCGACTTGTTGTACTGGAACGCGGTCAACTCGGTCGGGTGTGACGTTATTCCCAGCCCCGACTTCCGATTTCCGATGTAAATTGAATGCAGCATTACACCTCTAAAGCTCACGTTATATCTTGATTGTTTGATCTGCACAAACGTGTAAAAACAATAATTTGTCATTTCACAGTAGGTTATTTGTTGGACTATTTCTTTCTAGAGTATCCGCTGGTTGCCTGGCAACTGGTCCACAAAATAGTCAGACAAATAACCCACTGTAAAACGGCGAAATGTTGTTTTTACACTTCAGTTTGTGTACGGATTAAACAAATGAGATATAACGTGTAAATTATGAGCTTTGGAAGTGCTGCTAGGCAGACTTTGTTGTCTTTCGACAGAGCTAGGCTAGCTGTTTCCAGTCTTTGTGCTAAGCTAAGCTAACTGACTGCTGGTGGTAGCTTTGTATTTACAGCACAGACATGAGATCGGTATCAGTCTTCTTATCTAACTCTCGCCAAGAATGCAAATAAGCTGATTCCCAAAATGTCAAACTGTTCCTCTAATCCCTAATGGTTTCTAAGAGTCCTGAGCCTTGGACAGTAACTGAAACAGAAAGATAATGGATCCAACTGAAATGCTCATGCTTATAGGGAGGAATTTAACAGCATAAAATATTACAGGAAGCAGAAGTTGAATAGATAATACTGGTCTCTTGTACCCATGAAGGGAAGCGGTGTAAAGGAGGCGTCGGCGGTGGATCCAGCTGCTCCAGTTCTTCGGGGAATCCCACAAAGGAGACTCCATCCCGGAACGGCTCCTCTGATCCCGACCCCTCCACCACCCCGTCCATGCTGTCGGGAAGCCCGTCGTCAATGTCCGTTTCTTCCACGACCTGCGAGAAGGGCGAGGTGGCGGTGCCTGTGCTCTTGAGGGTGGAGGAGGTGGAGGACGGGGACATGATGTCTATGTTAACGTTGAGGTGGTGGAGTCGGTCCAGGCTGGGCTGCGGCTGGCTGTAATGCTTCTTGACCAGCTGGATACTGTCTCTGGGGGTGAGCGGGGTCCGTACTTTGGGCAGCGTCATGCTGGTGCCTGACTGGTGGCCTGGGGGATTCGGGAAGGGGTTGTTGGTGGAGGGGGAGCGCGACAGGAGCGGGCTTTTGGGTGTTATTCTGAGGGACGACACCGGGGAGCTCGGTCCATGGGCCATCTCGTAGGCCGAGGACGAAGATGAGGAGGAAGAGGACGAGTGAAGGCACTGTGAGCGGAACTTGCTGCTGAGGTCATCGGAGGAGTTGTCTCTGTCAGAGCCCCCTGTCTGACCCGCTGGGCCCACTGGGAGCTCTGGTCCACTGATGGAAACAGGGCTGCTGGGACCCTCCCTGCTCCGAGCCTGAGAAACAGCATCATGGCCTCCGAGGTCTCCGAGACAAATCCCTTTACTGGACTGTTCAGGAGTCCGTTTCACATCTGAGGAGACACATTATTAACATTTGAGAAAGCCACAGAGGAACTGATGTTAAAGGAATACTCCACACAAAATATATATTAATTTAATATATTAAACTTTTGCCGACAGGATGTTGGTGAGGCTACCAATCAGCCAGACTAGACTTAAAGAACACGCTCATTGCTTCAAATACTTCCTGCTACCCATCCCAAGATAATATAAATTAAGTGCAGCACACCTGTCTGCGAGGTCTTGATATTAGAGGCGGCCCCTCGGGGACCGGCTTGTCTCCAGCTGTCGTCTTGGGCAGGTGGTGTGCCGGGGCAGCTGGGAGGAAACAGCGGACTGCTGGGCACCAGGTGGGTATCCATTACAGGGGAGGTGGCAGGAGATCCACAGGATGCAGGTTTCTCAAAGAGGGCTGGAGGAGAAACACAACACCAGTAACTCTCTAAGTGTCTTTCCCACTGGAGCTCTGCGAATATACTGTAGCAGAAACATGAATTTCCTACTTGTCTACATGACCTTTTACTGTACTACTGCTAACAAAATACTGACAATATCTCCAATATTAAAAGCAAGAAATATTAAGGAGTGCAATGCCCAAATATACTGTTCACAAATTTTAGATTACATCATGTAAATCAAATGATTAAAGGTTCTCAATTCGATATTCAGAGCAGATGGATTGCCTCCACACAGCTCTCAACATGGCAACGGCTGAGCCGGGAGGGCATTTCGCCGTGGGTCGGGAGCACATTCATTGCTCTTAATTTCGAATTGAGAACCTTTAAATTTACTTTATGACTTCTATTCTGATGCTTAACTACTGGCTACCATTATATCACACATTTTAATGTATTAGATTGTAAATTAATTTGTAATATTAAATTCAATATTAATGTTGGATTGTTAAACTTATTTTCTTAAACAAACTACTTCAAATGGACGAGAAAGCTGAGAGAAAACATTTTGTTTGTACATGCAGCACTCTGTGAAAATCATCCAAAGAAAGAGTGCGGTGTCTGAAATTTTTTTCAGGTATTTTGAAGGTACTATGGCAATGATTGTTTTGGGGATAAAATAATCAGCTTAAATAGACATCAAATTAAGGCATTGCAGCCTTTAACTCTTTCTAAACTTCATTGTTTCTGTTAGTATTCACCTTGTAGTTTGTCCTGCAGCAACATTATCTGTTCAGTCTGTTTCAAGTTGGCCATTTTCAGCTGCTGGTTCTCTAGCTCCATCTGCAACAAAGCACATATATAAAAACCTTAAATGGCAACTTTTAGCAGCCATATACTGTATAACTGCTATAGCAAAAACAATTCAATAATGCAGTTTTGGAATACCTGATTTTAAAGCTGATATTGTGATTTTCAAGTAAGTGTTATACCCATTAAATCTGCCTAATTACAGATATACATTAAGGTCGTCATTTATAAATAAACATGTTTAAATTCTCTGACTGTGTATATACAGCTGTAGATAGTATGCTTTTAATCAGAAGCATCTCTCAGCAGGGTGAGGGGTTTCCCAGTGCTGTTACTTGAGTCAGGGGTGTATCTCTACATGTGTGAGCTTACCTCTTTAAGCTTAAAGGTGACCCAGTCTTTAATCTTGGCAGCCTTCTCCTCAATGATTTTTGCCTCCTGGGCTCTGACTAAGATCTGGAGTCAGAGAAAACAGCGTTTGTGGATTATTTCAACCTACATTTTATGAACATAAATGGACATTTCTGCTCTTTATCTGATGCTCTCCGTCCATACCTGTTTTTCCAGCTGCACCTCTAATCTCTTTATCACAGCATCTCTCTCTTGAACCTGATTGGTCAGGTCTTGATACTTTCTGTACAACGAGCTCTCTGATTCGCTGGTTTGTATGTTCGCAGACTTCAGCTTTTCTTCCATGACATGGATCTGAAAACGCAAAATTAAGAGAAGTGAAAAGAAAGCTCAAATTGACATGGTTTGTTTAGTTTTGATGGGCACCAGACAAGACAAGAAGAAAACACTGAGGATATTTTTTGGAAAAGTGTTCTAAGCCCTCAGGTATTTCTTGTTTTTAAAGAGGGGGCACCATTAAATTATCACCTACAGAAAACACCTGGAACGGCCAGTAATGACAGCAAATGGGAGATTAAACACAACAGCAAGAGAGACAGAGTATGTGTGATCTGTACTGTAGGAGGTTTCTGTTTAGTCCCATCAAAGGTAGACTCAGACTTAGTGGTTAAGAGTCCAACAAAAAAACACTAAATCCAACTAACAGTGTGACTTTGTGGATCCAAAATTTAGGATTTCTTCTTACATTTCTCAACGTTGAGCATGAAAATTCTTTCTTAATCTTGAAAACTGTAGTTTGCCTAAAAATAAACAGAATTCAAGGTGCACTTACTAGCTTTTTCCAGAGTGTTCAACCACAGATCACAACCTTTCTTAGCAGATGGAGTTTTTGCTCAAATACAAACTGAGCAAACTCTAATCTCTGAGGAAGACTGCCAGTAAGCTAGTAAGTGGACTTTGATTTGATGTCTTTGTCAAATCATTCAATGTGTTGAAATAATGTGATACATCTTAAATATAAATTCATTTTGTTGAGGAAAAAAACTTGGATCGTGTTTAATTGTTAATTTAACTGAATTTTCATGGTACATTTTCTACTTTTAAAATGATAATTCTGGTTTATTACAACTTGGGTCTTATTTATGTAGTTTTGGCTATCATTTCTGTCAGTTATGATAACACTGTATTTGTAATTACCAAAGTAAGATCTAAGAACTGAGTGTGATAACATAGTCCAACAGGGCAAAAAAACACAAGCTGTCAGATGTTTACACAGACTGTAAACAAGCGAACAGTTTAGCCAAATTAGAACAATGGCAAGTACGGTAGATTTTACATCGCATTACATTCATTTGCCAAATGCTTTTGTCCAAAGTGACTAACGAAAAGTGCATTCAAACTTAAAAGGAACAAAAAAAAAAAGCTAAAAGCATGTTCAGAGAGCTTTGGTGTAAGTGCTCAGGGTTTTGACAAACAGTTTAGCTAACTTGAGGTTGGCTTAAAACCTGTGTGATCATATGACTGCTCGTGTTTCTTGCCCTGTTGGACCTCTTTTTGGTGATGTTGTGGAATCATCCTTTTAATACTTTACAAGCTGGAGGATGAGAAGTGCCTTTCTACCTGTTTCTCAGCACTCTCAGCCCGCTGGTCAGACTCAATCACCCTCTGCTCCAGCTCCTGCATCTGGAATAGACACAAAAAAGGTTATAAATAATTGTTTTGAACACATCAAACATCAGCCAGTCTTGAAGCGTTAAAGTTAAAGAAAGTAAAACCAGAGATGCTCTATAACAAAGATGACGCATTACAAGCTCTGCCAATGGTCTGAAATGGTATATACACTTCCTGTCTCATAAGTGGACGTGGTCATGGCGTGCTCACCTCTCCCCCCCCCATCACCCCACCTCGTCTGGAAGCGTTGTGTGGATGGATGAAAGCAGATTGGGTTATATTTGCATAATGTATTTACATTTTCTATTGCTAACTTAAGATATTTACACAGCTAACAGCCATATTTAGCATTATGAAAATTAGTTAGCTTGGGCGTTAGTTGCCAGATCTCGCTAGAGTGTGTTGCTGAGACAGAGAAAGGTCTCGAATAAAGATAATTTTCTCCTGATTTGTCTGTTTATAAAATGATGATTTAGTGTCCGAATGTTCGGAAGATATGTGGCTTGTGAAAAATGGGACCAATATTTACTTTGGTGACTACGGGGCACAAGAATCAGTCATAATGTGGGTTCCCATTCACTTCTCCCATTGGAGTAAATAGACTTAGGACATCCCGCTAGTCTCCTAGCAGTGGTGAAACCCACGTGACACAGATACAGGAAAACTGACTCTTATTGCGCCGTCTCCTTTCTGAACTGTCTCTGGAAAAACACCTATAGTCTAGGACAACAGGTACTGGCAATACACATCCCATACCCTGCCACAAAAGGCCTTATTAGATTGATAGACCACCAAAGTCTACACAAACCTACACATGCATGCATTTAATCCTTGTTGCTATAGGGAAGACTTTTAAAAGACTAATGTATTTATGAAGCTTTAACAAGGAACGCTTTCGAAAAATCTTGCTGTGTGGTTGAGAAAGACAAATGAAAATATGAATTCAGCAGGAAGGAAAGAGGGTCAAGCATCAGCCAAGACAGAGAGAAGAAGCAGCACAAAAAGGATAAACATCTGTAAAAATCAAATAACTGAATTTTTAACAAAGAGCGGTGCTTTAAGCAGAAGGGCAGAGACAGCAGAGAGGCCCTGAGAGGAGGCTGAACATCTTTCTATGTGATAGAAGAATGCTACTATGTGTGTGTGTGTGTGTGTGTGTGTGTGTGTGTGTGTGTGTGTGTGTGTGTGTGTGTGTGTGTGTGTGTGCGTGTGTGCACAAGCTTGCGTCACCTTTTGTGCAAGCATGCATACTCATGCTTTCAAAGGCAAACACTGTCCATCCTGCAAGTATGCACACATCTGCAAGTACCCTCTCTTTCAGCAACACACACACTAGTGCATGCACAAAAATACCCCCTTAATGCTTGCGCACACACACACACGCACACAGTTCAACACTGGACTCCCTCTCCCCTGAGTTCAGTGACCCAGGTGAAAGGAGAACAAACATACTAATGGATTCACTTTGCTTGAAAGATGCATTTGAATTCCTCCCGTCATCTTTGTTTCCCTTCCCTTTGTCTCCTTTCTCGTCCTTCTTTCTCCCTTCTCGTCACCTCCATAAAAGGCCCCCTGATTCCCAGAATCCACCTCTCACAACGTTTGAACGCTTCCTCGCAGCCAGATTAACACTCACAACTCCCTAAAGCCAGAGCGCATGTTGATGGTTAGTGGTTGGATGACTCCTCACCTCAAGGTCAAAAGCCTTCATCGTGAGTCAAAGGCTTTACCGAGCTTGAGCCCAAGAGCAAACAGCACTTTGTCCTCCATTCAAAAAACAATAAATAGGAGAGGAAAGAGAGTACTTTGGGTGAATATAAAGTAAGTAAGAAGTCACGATGTAGAACAGATGTGAGAGAAGAAGCCATCGGGCAGCCTAAAAAGCTGCCGCATCCAGTTTGAGGACGAGTCAGAGGTCAGAAGGTGGAGGCGGTTGGACGTTGACCTTACTGAGTTCAAAAGGACAAATGGTGGTGACATCAGGAGGCTTCTGTTGAACTACTTCATAATATTTTCACGCTCTGTCTGGTCACTGCAGAAGCACACCTGGTGGGGAATCACTGTTACAGATCATCTCTGACCTCCTATTCAGTCTGAGCGACCTGATGGTAACAGACTGACTTCTATAACCTTAAGGCCATCAGATATGGATCCAGACTGTGTAAGCTGGAGCTGACAGTTTATCTCTCTGTCTATCTCTGTCTGATTAGTTACTGCAGAGTCCAACTGTTGAGGCCTGAGTCGCTGAGCAGGCGTAAGACAACTATGTCTGCAATCCAGCATTTGTCAGGCCACAGAGCAACACACTAGCTGCTGCTGCTACTGCTGAGGAGGCTGAAAACGGACGAGGTGGGAGTCATGTTTCCTAAAGCTTTGGATTAGCAGTTTGAGCTGCATATATCGCCAGACTTCAAGAATAAGCTTTATGATATTCTGTATTTTTCTCACTGTCAACAAATCCCATGAAAATACAACAATGAATCTTAACATGTTCCTGCTAGGCCTGTCACAATAATTACTGTATTGACTTATTGTGCGATATACGGACTTGACCTCAGTAATTTTTACGTTATCGACTTATCAACGATATATGGACATAACCTCTAATTTTTATGTTATCAATTTATCGCACAATATATGGACATGAGCATTTTTGCTGACCTCGATATTGCCCATTGTGTTTATATGCGTGTTTGTTTGCATAACAATATCACAAACATTTTAGCCAACATGATGCCAGACATAAACAGCAGGGTTTTCACGACTAATTTATGACTTGGACATCGCGCAGACATTGCACATTATTATTAACAGAGCTAGAGAGTCCATTTTATTTATTGTTTTGGTTGTGTGATTTTATTTTATTTATGTTATATATTTATCTTAATATTTTTTTTCCAATGTCTGAATGTTCTTAAGAAACAAAATGTCATTGCTCTTTGAAAGGGTATATTTGCATTATTATGCTATTGTATTATCATTAAATCAGTGGCATAATATGGCCTTAAAATGACAATAATATCGTTTATCGCAATTATTTCAGGGATAAAATTAGTTATCGTGACATGCCTAATTCCTGCATTACCATGAAGCATGGGTACTATAGTTTATTTGGAGTAAATCCCACATACTTGTCCTCCTGCTGCCGTAAATAATCGAGAGAAAACCAAATCCACGGCTAAAAACAGTCCCCAACAAATGCACTACTTACTCTTGTTTAAATAGCCTTCGCTAAAAGCTACAGTGTCCAGCTGTTTCGGGAAATTTTTTAGCCTTTTTTAAAAATGAAAGCATATATTTGTGACCCATTTTTAAAGATTTAAATCTTCAGTAGGGAGGAATGGGCTTGGAGCTGAGAGTCACAGACATCCTCGAAATGGGATTTATGACAGTAACAAATATATAGAATATCCCCAGCCTCATCTTTTACTTTGTTTCGCGTAGAGTTTTTCAGAATAATCTTGTAGGGAAGCAGATCGTCGGCCTCCTCTGTCTCAGTGTGGATTCCAGAGGGACTGATAATATCCAGGGAGGTGGAGATAAGACGAGAGCAGCTACAGACACCAGATCATCGGCTTCCCAGAAAGCTAACAGATCTGTCACTGCTAAATAACTGTTTACTGTCACTGCCAGAAACTTACAGAGATCTGAGATATGATCCCATAGATGGGATTTTCCTGGTGGCTTGATTGCTTAAATCCGTCAACATTTTTCTCACTTTTACCCTCTTATTTCTTAAACACCGTTCAAGTGATCAGGATCGGAAAATCTGATGGTAACAACACTGGTCACAAAGGACATTAATTTAAACAGTAGAGAAGGTGGTTTCAGTGTGAAATATCAGTTAGCTGAGTGCTCCACCTGCCTCTCGACTTTAATCATTAACCGTTGTGCACAGCTGATGGTTAGTAATGACTCAAGCTCAATCATTAAATTTTAAAACCCCCGTACAAGAGAGGGGAGGGATGGACAGATAAGGCCAAAGAGAAATAAGGCACTGATAGAGAAAGAGTAAAATAAAGGCATCGCGCAGTGTGAATACTACGTGGGACATCAGCACTTAAATTAAGAGTGTAAGAAAACATCGATACACATGAGTATCGCGATATCATGTTCAATTCTCCAAAACACTATATTGATTTTTAATTAAACTCTTAATCAAAATCCTAAGTACTGGTATCATAAGAAACTAGAAAACCTAAGGAATCCATTGGTACCAACCAGGTCAGTCGTTAAGGAGGCTAAATAATGCTCCAAAGTTACGCTAAATTTTGGCGAGGAAAAACTGGCATGGCCATTTTCAAAGGGGTCCCTTGACCTCTGACCTCAAGATATGTGAATGAAAATGGGTTCTATGGGTACCAACGAGTCTCCTCTTTACAGACATGCCCACTTTATGATAATCACATGCAGTTTGGGGCAAAAACCATGCATGCAGTATAAATGTGTTATTTTTTGCCTTTTCTAAAATGGTGTATTTCTGGTGTTCTTTAAACTATGACAGTTTTCCTAAAACTAAATTTAAAAAAATCGCGATATATCGCCTTGCTTACAGTATCGCAATATATTGAATCGTTACCCCAGTATCATGATACGTATCATATCGCCAGATTCTTGCCAATACACAGCCGTAACTTAAATACTGAACTCCAACAAGTAACTTATGATCCTCTGAGTGATTATCTATTAAATCCACTTTAATCATTAAATAGACATGGAAATATGACAAATAAGAGGGTATCTTAATCAGTGAGATGCTGATGAAGCGATCATACAAAAATGGGTAAAACACAAAACAAAAGCTCACTAACTTTTCCCCTCGCAGGGTTAAACAAATTAGACCAACCGTAACATGAAAAACAGACGAAGGCAAAAGAAGCTGATCCAAACAAATCCTCTCATGATGAATAAATGTTTATACACACACACACGTGAACCTGGTGACTTCTCTGCAGACTGATACCACTGAGTCAAACAACAGCGTTTTACTCCTCGAGCCACGTGAGGATTATGGAGGAGTTTAGTCTAATTTGTCCAGTATTAGATTATCCAAGTAATGAAAGGAAACCTTGACGTGGGAATATCATTCAATTACAATACCTCTGAATAAGGTATTTCTATATTGTTGGACAGAAACCAAACTTTCTGGATATATTTCCTCTATGCTTTTTACATCAGTCCTCTTCTCCCTGACAAGGCTTGATTGGTTATTTATTGGATTCTGGATGTTTTGATTTGTAGATAAAATCTCCTGTACTGTGACTGTAATGTTTTGCTTTTTTCCCGGTTCTTTCTGTATGGAGACGTTTCTGTTTTCATGGCCCACAAGCTGACAGCTGTCGATTGAAATTCTCCAAATCCACCGTAAAAACTCGTCCTGTTAAACTCCTCACAAGGCAAATGGGGCATCTCCTTTTCTCTCGGTCGGCCTCTGGGGGGATAAACGCCATGTCACAGGCAACCACGTCAACTTCTTCTCTTTTTTTTCATGTTTTTCCATACCAAAGTGGGTCAATGCGTAAAACACTCCTAACTTGGCAAAAGAAGAGATGAAGAGCGTGAAGCAGACTTTCCAAACAGTAATAACATGACGGCATGGTAGTCACTCAGCACCCCTCCTCCTCCTTTCCTCCAAAAAACTCAGAAAAACACACTCAGCAGCACGAGCCTCCACTTAAACCCCGCTCAGCGCTGTGTGTGTGTTTGTGTGTGAGTCAGAGTGTGTATGCATGTGTGTTTATGAGAGATTAATTAGCCTATTTTCTTGGCAACGTGCTCAAAAACACATTTAACAATAAATACTGTTTATGCTGGGGATTAACTGGATAGTAATTAGTCCATTTTCAGAAAGCTTGAACTCTTTCCTATTCTTGGCATCGTGGCTGAAATGAAAAGCTAACATGTAAATATGTACAAACAGTAATACCGCTTCTTAATAAGGCAAAGCAAGTTGCAACTATGGCTTTATTAGCGGTTAAGGGAAAAGGCTGGCTTTATTCTATATTTTTCTTACTGTCAAAAAATCCTATGAAAAGACCGAAAGCAACAATGCGTTAACAATCAATCCACCTTTCATTACATGCTGACTTCCATACTCTGTCTGTCGCACTCAGCCCTAAACCCATTTTCTCCTAGAATTTCCATTTTGTTTCACTTCATTCTTTTGACTCATTTCCAACTAATCAATCAATAGTGAGTGATATATCCGTCCCACGTACATCATTTTCAGTCGGCGGTAGCAGTTACATAGGAGCAGTTAATTTTTATATAACTAATCTGTTTAAATTATATTAAGGATTAAAGTTAGGCATAATTGAGGGCGTGGCCGCTTTGAGTGACAGGTGGGTGCTGCTAGCTGCTAACTGTCTGTTCTGCTGCGTCGCCCTGCCTCAGCTCCACGCACGATCCACCATTTTTGGATTAGCTGGGAGTTAGGCTGTGTCGTCACTGCCAAGATCGTGACGGCCGGAGCCACCCACTTTGAGCTTCGCAACGGCACTTCAGAAACCTATGGGTGACTTCGCGGAGACTACGTCCATATTTTATACTATGCACCAGAACTATTTGAGTCGCTGAACATATCGGAGATGTGGGCAATGATTTAGGGAACTGGAACCAGGCTACATGTTCATCTTGATGAAGGAAAACAAAGTCACCCAGTGCAACATTGTGGCCCACTGATGTGTTGTTAATAGTTGTTGGACAACAACGGAGCTCTGCAGCACAAAGGAATAAGATGCAGTATATTAGGTTTTTAGCTACACACACGATACTTGTTTGTAGGATCAATTCATTGTTGGTTTTTTAGTCTTTAAATGGGATTGTTCACAAGAAGAAAAATATACTTCATCACAAGATGTATACTTTAATAAATCATTTTGTAATGTTTTGCAGATCAGTAATAAGATAGAAGAACGTGTAGGTTGTCAACTTGTGAAAAATTCCTCTGGCTGGTGTTGAACCTTCCAAGATTATTGAGGTGGAAGAACTCTTTATTAATGACTTTCTTACTGTTATTAATGTTAGTCAGTGTGTGTGTGTGTGTGTGTGCGTGTTGTATGGGATCTAACAGACGAGCTGGAGGTCTGACAGAACCTGACAGAGGACACAGCAGGGAGTCATCCTGCTCTTATCAGACACATGGGTTATGTTTGGACTGTAAACATCCTGCTGACTGACTGAATGAACCACTCTGGCACTCCACAATTAGAGATGATACAGAAAGCGAACCGCTGTGACACTCCGAACAAAAGCAACTCCGAGCTATTTGAGTCTATAAAGAACGACCACTTGTAAGAAAACCAACTGAAAACCGTAGAAAAGTGAAGAACGGGAGAACAGAACATTTTTTTTTACTGCTACTACACTCACTCACTCCTCCCGCTAATCCAAACACTTCCACTCTTTTACCAACAACTCTTCAGAACAGAGCTCAGTCTCCTGATGACAGCTGATTACTTTCCAAAGTGTCTGGTAGTCAGACTTTACAACAGCCACAACTTTACAAGCATTTGGCCGGCGGCTGGCGGTTATTTCCCCCCCAACTTGAGGGGAAGCTCCAGAAGTGATGAGTTAAATGTTAAATATTCATCTTGGCCGAAACTGTAGCCAACCTCTGATGACACACAATGAGTGGAGCAAATGTTTACCAAATAAGCTGAGTAATCCCATCTGTCTTTACGCACACACATAAACATACAGTCATCCACACCTGTATTTCTAACTGATTCATGTGCTTTAATTGTCTCCATGTGCGTAAAAAACACGTAAAAACACAGCCAGAAGAAGAAGGAGATGATGATCTGCACAGTGTTGGGTCAGAATATCTTGTGGCATGGATTATTTTGCAGATGAGAGTGGCATGACTAACTTCCACAGTTATACGGCAGTTTAAACAGCCACAGATTCAGTTCATTTTACATTATTTATGTCAAATCAGAGTCAGGTACAATCATCGCCTCAAACATGTGACATATTCTGTATAAACATGCTGTTTAAGATGAACAAAACAGGCAAAATCATACTCAAAATCCAGTTAACTCATCTTTCTGTTCCCCCATTAATTTAAGGGTTTCATGATAAACCTGTCAGGTGTAATGGTTGTTTGTTACCATGGTAACAAAGAGAAAGCTTTAAATGTACAGCTCAATCTTTGTTCAAACTCTCAACTACAGTCTCAAGCTCTTGGTAGTAAGGCGAAGAATGAGATCGCAAGAGCAATTTACATTTCTCTGACTTGTGGCTGAGCTCAGGTTTGGAGAAGCTCAGCAAACTGGACTCTGTACACTTTGGACAAACTACATTTCCCATCTGTCTCGGGAATGTCATGTTCCCCCAGGAGGAGCAGGAGGTAGTTTCTGGGATGCTCATCTTACACTAACTTTAACTTCTTTTAACTTTTTGAGGTAAGTTATTACTAAATTCATTTATTTTCTATCTATTTACTTACTTGGATCTCCATTAGCCGCAACCAAGGTAGCATTCTGGGGTCCACATAAGTAAACATTACATTATAATGTAAAACACATATGAGTTTGAGTCTGGCTGAGGACCTGTGCTCAATCTCTCTCCTAAAGCTTTCTAAGAAAGGCATGAAATGCTCCAAAAAAATGATATTAGATTGACTAATTGACTAATGAGATTAATCGATTAGTTGTTTGGTCAATAAAATGTCAATCAGTGTTTCCCAAAACCCAACTCAAAGATATTCAGTTTACTGTCATAGAGGAGTAAAGAAACCAGAAAATATTCACATTTAAGAAGCTGGAATCAGAGAATTTTGACTTTTTTTCTTAAAAGAATCACTCCAACCGATTGATTGATTTTCAAAATAGTTGGCGATTAATTTAATAGTTGACAACTAATCGATTAATCTTTGCAGCTCCAACCTCTTTTACTCTTCATCCTAAGTGGGTCATACTGTTTATTAGCAAGTTAATGTTAGTTTTATCAGTTAAGCTAACTCATTTAATTTGCTACACAACAGTTACACCTGGCAGTTTCTGGGTGTGAATAATTGGTAGCGACTAGTTTCTACGTAAGAGATAGTTTGTGTGCTGCAACCTGTTTTAATCTATTAATGTGTAAATACCCTTTTAATAAACATTTCCATTATGCTTAGCTTGAACTCAAGAAGAGTTGGTGCAACAGGCTCCAGAAGTGCAGAGCCTCTGCTTGCTCTAGCAATGCGTGCATGATGATTTTCTCTCTTACTTTCTCTGCCAGCAGCTCTCGGATTTTCCCCGCCTGGAGCCGGAACCTCAGCAGCTGCATCTCCAGAGCGATGCAGCGTTTCTGCCAATCCACGCTGGCCACTCTGACAGCTCCCGACCCGCCGCCGCCGCTCTCCAGCACGTCGGCCATGGCGAGGATTCAAAGCTCTGACTCTGGACTCAGACTGTACTGAAAGACAGAAAACACACGTCTACTCATATATGGTTCGTCTGACTGGAGTTTGCTCTCAAACTGCTGTGAAACTCAGTCATATTTAACTTGAATCTCTTTCTGTTCACAATAAGGCAGCAAATGACATATCAGCCCACACAGGATACACATATATTTCCTCAAGTAGTCCAGCTCCTGTTTTCATTTACAGCACAAGAGGAGAAAAGAGTGATTCAACCTCTATAAATGCTCTTTTGTTGACCGCACTTCCCATGATTCACTGCGGAAATGTGAGTAAAGCAACGATGAGTCCACAATGACACAAGTTAAATGAAAGCTTCCTCTCACTTTCTGTGTAACCACAAAGAAAAATACATACATTCACATGTTCTGTACACAGAAACAAACAGCTTAGAGGGAATCTTTCTTTCCTTTCCATCTGCAGCAGTCTCTCCACATGCCCACACACACTGAACAAAACCTCAGCAGGGAGGCTCTGTGTCAGTGGGGGAGTTGGGTTCATGCGTGCCGGCTCCCAGGCCTGCCAGCTACAAAGCAGGTCAGCGCTCTGCTTTTTAGCCAAATTACCTACTAACCCAATCCCCTGGTCTCTCCCCCCCCACACAACTCCCTCACCATGCAATCCCTTCTTAATTACAAGGAAGAGTGAAACGGGATCCTGCGCAGCACAATAGTGTCTTTCTGCATGACAGTCCCATCACAGCTAGAGAGGGGGGGGGGGTCAGCTCGCCTCGGCAAAGAAAGGAGGAAAGAATGTGTGAGAATGAATGGGCCGAGGGCTGAATGTGGGAAACTGGGGCGCTGAGGTTATTTTTTACCTGAGGAGGATTGACCAGTGGCTATTTTCCTCTGGGCGGACTCTCATTCACAAAGGTTAAGGCCCCACTGTGTGAACTCAATAAAAGTCTGATTATCTGCAGATAAAAGTAGTCATAACAATCAGCTTTGGGGTTATAACTCACAAGAGCCCAGTGATGATGTGGGATTTTGAGTGACATTTTGCATTTCATCAAGTAAAAATCAGGGCTGTCAAACGCAAATTCGTTTTTAATGCCACTAATGTCTTTAACGCATTAACGCAACGCGCGACTTTTAAGGTTGTAGTAGGCTGCAAGTTTTACAGATTTCAGTTTTAAAGCTAGAGCGAAGATACTGGCATCATATGAAACTAGAAAAACCTAAGGAATCCATTGGTACCAACCATGTCATACTAGCTTCATGCGTAGGAGGCTAAATAACGCTCCAAAGTTACACTAAACTTTTGCGGGGAAAAACTGTTATGGCCATTTTCAAAGGGGTCCCTTGACCTCTGACCTCAAGATATGTGAATGAAATGGGTTCTATGGGTACCCACGGGTCTCCCCTTTACAGACATGCCCACTTTATGATAATCACATGCAGTTTGGAGCAAGTCATAGTCAAGTCAGCACACTGACACACTGACAGCTGTTGTTGCCTGTTGGGCTTGAGTTTCCCTTCTTATGATTTGAGCATATTTTTTATGCTAAATGCAGTACCTGTGAGGGTTTCTGGACAATATTTGTCATTGTTTTGTGTTGTTAATTGAATTCCAATAATAAATATATACATATATTTGCATAAAGTAAGCATATTTGCCCACTCCAATGATGATAAGAGCATTAAATACTTGACAAATCTCCCTTTAAGGTACATTTTGAACAGATAAAAAATGTGCGATTAACAGCCTTAGTAAAAATGAAACCCAATGAAGTTAAGTTGAAAGTGAGTTTAAAAGAAGTTAAACAGTTACCCAGTATTCACAGAGAAAGACAGACAGACTCAAAGTGCAGCCAGACACCGTCAGCAGAACAGCAGACGTTCAAAGTCCAGCAACTATAACTGCACCATGGCACTCCCTACAATTAGCATGCTCATAAATACAGGCTTAGCAAACAAATTACAGAAGTCGTGCATATGAGGTTTCGCCAGCCGACCGCTGTACCCAGGCTCGACAGTCAAGGTTCATCTACCGCTCTCTCTCTCCGGGGCAGACCGGAGGGTCAAGTAAAGCCGGACGCCGGCGTGGGGAAGAAGGGAATTCGGGCCGCTTGAATGAGCCCTGCTGGGCCACACTGGTGCGAGCCAGGACAGACGAGTCCAGGCCCTCCTCCAGGAGCTAAAACAGCTGGGTGCAAACAAGCTATTTGATGGTTAAACACTCTCAACGCTGCCACGCTAATTCTCCCCGGAACAACTCCTTTAGCACTCCCTACTTGTTGGACATAAGGGGGTTGTTTCAGTTCATGCCAACCGGCGCCAACTGAGTAATCAGCAAGTGTAAACTTTCTACTGAGCAGGATGAGGAAGAAAGGCAACCAGAGGTTACAAAAGGCTCCCCTCTGCATCGGTGTGTATTAGGATAAGATCAACCCCACATCCTAGCCTGTCAAGAATGAGGTCATTTTCACTGTGTGTGTGGGAGTAGCTTTTGTTACAGCTAGCATTTAAACTGGAGTCATTTTCTCCTTTTGCATGAGCGTAACCCTGCATTATGGGATGGTTTATAGAAACACAGATGACAATTTTCCACTGAGTCTACTGTTATGTACGATCCAGTGGGCAACTCCAACTCCGGGTCTGAGAAGTGAAGCCAATGCGGATGAAATTGCATTCTTTCTAATAGCCAGCAGGGGGCGACTCCTCTGCTTGCAAAAAGAAGTCTGATTGTATAGAAGTCTATGAGAAAATGACCCTACTTCTCACTTGATTTATTACCTCAGTAAACATTGTAAACATGAGTTAATGGTCTCAATCGCTAGTTTCAAGTCTTCTTCAAAACAGCATGATGTTCATTTAGTAAATTATGGTCCCATTTAGGAAAAGAGAATACATGATTCCATCATAAAATTCATCTGTGAATGCACCGCCAGAAAACTGCCTCTCACAACAAAGGAGGTGCGATCACAACAGTCAGAAACAACCAGCAATAAAATATCGAACATTTTCTTGACAGTTCTTGACAGGTCGCTACCACGGCGTTGTCCGGTTTGGGCGTTGTCCGTGTTTTCGTCTTAACAACTCTAACACTTTCACAGTGTCTTTTCAGTTCATGAAAGTTAATTATAACCTTTTTGGTCGCCTAAAAATGTCTTATTCAGCGTTCGACTGTACTTAGCTCCACCCTCTCGTGTCACTTCTGGTTGCAAAAAGCTAAGAAGGCGATGGCCAAAAACCAAGATGGCGACGGCCAAAATGCCAAACTCGAGGCTTCAAAACGGCAGTCCACAAACCAATGGGTGACGTCACGGAGACCACGTCCACTTCTTATATACAGTCTATGATACAATCTGATGAATACTATTCTCTTCTTCAGTATCTCCTCTCTCTGACATATTATGTCAATGCTGGAAATATTTAGGTGGAAGGGAAAAAAATCCAAGACAACAAAAACAAGCTTTCCAGGATCTGAGGATCTGGTGGATTTGGGCCACCCAGAGTGTTTGGTGCATGATAGGAGCCGAAGCCCAGAATGGTGAGTCCTCTCCTGGCTGCAGACAAGACCTGAAGGCCCTGGGAGCTTCTCTACTTCCATGTAGCTGCGAGAACTCGCACGCAGCCGCGGCCAGAGCAAACACCGAGGAGGACGACTGAATGGAAACGCCACCGCAACGGTCCCAGCAGTCTCGTTTCAAACGGCTGCCATCGCCGACAACTGCTTTCCATTGACTGCACTGACAGTTATACTGCATCATTCCTCAGACTGAGTGAGATTTGATATCCAGCGAGGAGAGGTTTTTATTCAAAATGTGGAAGCTATCAGAAATTGTTATAAAATTGTTTGGACGGGATGGTGAGCGTCTGTCTGGCGGTTGCAAAAAGCTGATTGTTTGACTGCACCTTTACTCAGAGGATGCAAGGAGCGCAAGTCTCAAGTCAGTCCTTCCACTCACTACAACCTCCTTAATCACCACATATTCAAACACACACTCCCCGGGCCAGTCGTAACTCTTCTTCGGCGCTTGCTTACCAGAGCTCAGACAGACACAGATGGAGATACACACTGAAACAGATTGGAAACAGACACGTGTGCACACACACACACACACACACACACACACACACACACACACACACACACACTGCTGAGCATGCAGCTGCGGTGATGTAAGTGATTAGGTGGTTCAGTGATATCATCCCCACCAGACATTTCAAATCCCCGCTGTTGTTGTCTCTGCCGAGGTCCAACTTTGCTCCCCCACCACCACGTCAAATAATAATAAAAAAAAAGACTCCAATCAAACAGCACAGGAGCATGTGTGTAAATCTCGGTCAGTCGCTGCAGATCCGTGTCAGCGTGGCAGATCTCCACGCGTACAAAAGCAGACAAAGACAAATTATCTGAGAGCGCAAGGAGTCAAGTATGGGTGTGTTAGCCTTATCTTCTCCTCGGCGGCCCCGTATGTTTAACAAAGGGGACCTCTGTCGACTCCCATACGGTCAAGTAGGCCCCACACTTTTGTTTAAATAAGTGCCTCACTATTTTGGTACATCTGGGTTGTTGTAGTCCTATAAATAAAGGGGAGCGGGGAATCTCCAATGCAGCTACACATTTCTTAACCTTTGACCCTATTCTTAGATGTTATTTGGCACAAAAGGAGTGTTTAAAAACTTTATAAATAACAGTGTTTGTCCTACCTTTTATTCTTATCTTGTAATAATTCACATTCAAAAGGCAATTTAAACTGCGCAATTACTCAAATCAGACACTTAAAGCACTACAGAAGTCTTCAACTTACTTTTTAAATCATGAATACCCCTCGTGTTTATCCTCCAGCCATTTATCATCTTATCTATCTCGTCTTACTCCTCCTCCTCCTCTTTCTATCTGCCTCACCTCTCCTCCTCCCAGCACCTCTCACTTTCCATCCTCCCGCTCTTCTTCCCTCTCCTCCTGCAGCACCTTTCCCACCCTCCTCTTTCCTCCCTTCCTCCACATCCTCTCCTCCTACCTTTGCAGCTCTCTCTCTCTCTCTCCCAGCTCAGGTTAATGACAGGCCTCCGCAAACTGACCACACTCATTATCAGTCTCATCCTTAAATACATGCCCTGACATTCTTCAGTGCTGAGGTGTAAACATCTACCTCTGCAGCAGCTCTCCTGTCCTGCACTAACACACACTTTTTAAATGTCTCCTGCAGCACTGCAGGGCATGGAGAAAGGCTTTGTTTGCATGAGTTATTGTAAGAGACAACCATAACTATACATTGTGAGAGAACATATATATATCTTCTGTGCCTATTTTAGCTTGGGAAGATGTTCAGTGACAGCTATAGCTGCTACTGGAGGGGTCAGATTCATGTATGGAGCAGTTTGATATCTCCAGATGCACATAAATACGCACAGTTTCCTCTAAAGTCATGCAAGCAATAATATGCATTTTCCTGGATTCACATTCATATGGTTTGGTTTTTTTTAGAGCTACCCAAGAGCAAGCAGTGTCCAAAAAAAGGCCACAAGGAACAGGTGTGCGAGACGCGCACGGCTTAGTAGAATAGTAGCAACCGTAAAACCGTCGGTCAGCAAAAAAAAAAGCGACTTCAACAACCAGGCTTCTCAAAATACTCAGCTTGCAGCTGCGGCTTTTTGTCCCAAATAACCTCCTGCGTCTTGGTTAAATTTATCCTTTGGCATTTGCATGTAAACACAGTGCGTGATATGGAAGAAGCGAAGAGATAAACCGGTTCAATAGCGAGAGAGTCCTTCACAGCTACTTTACCTTGTGACTTTGTTGTCTCCCCCCCCCCCCTCTTCAGTCGGCTTTCTCCGCTCACGGACACCTTCCCCGGTAATTCGTCGCAGTTCGGCTCATAACTTCTTCTTCAACTCCGTCGACTTTTCTCTCATTCCTCATTCATTTCTGTGTGTTTTCATGTCTTGTGTCGACCCCCTTCGTCCCGCTGCTGCTGCTGCTGCTGCGTGTCCTTCTCTTTTCTGTGGAGCGCAGACTTCAGTGGGACTTCACTGTGAGCTCCATTCAACAGACTCATCCCATATTCCTTTAAAGGGCCCAATGCAGGATCAGGTTTCTCCAGGAGTCAGGCCCCCCTTGTGTGCAGGAGCTGCTCAGGATATTGCATTAAGGCTGGCTCCAGTTTTTTTTTTTTTTTTTGCTTTAAGGATGTAAACACAGTCTTGTGAGGATCTCTTTGAGCTGAAGAAAATAAAGTCTGTTGCCTTTATATCCTTAGCCTACATGAAAACATAACCACAGTTCATTTTATATTGTATAAAATATATTGGACGCTGGTTACTTATTAATGAATGAGTTATGGAGAAGTGGTGGGATTAAATAAATTTGTACTTCTTCTCACTCCTTTTCGAATATGTAAACCAAGGCAAGTGTTTGACAATTTCTTTTGCTTATGATTTTCATTGTATGTGGATACTGCTTTTTTTCTGACAGTCCACTTGTTGTATGATGATTGTCTTTTTTTTAATTATTATTATTATTTTACATGTTCGAAATAAATTTTGAAATGAATGAATGAATGAATGAAATACGTGTAGGCTTTACACATCCCCTGGTCAATATTTTGCACATTCCTGGTTCTTCCACTGTAAAAAAAAAAAAAAAAAAAAAATACATATATATATATATATATAGCTAGTTTTCTATCATGTATGGATGCTAACAAGTCTACAGCCTTGCTAGCTAATAATATGATATATTTCTATAATACACGGATGTTACCTAGCTAGTTTTCTATCATGTATGGATGCTAAAAAGAGTCAGCCATGCTAGCAGTGAGGCTTGCTTTAGGCACAGCAGGGTGTTGAGCTAAATGCTAACATCAGCATGCTAACATGTTCATGATGACAACACTAACATGCTGTATGTTCACGGACTGTGTTCATTAACAACTATGCTAATAGCAACTGGACAAATTGAAATGTTGACCTGATGATGGTGCTAGGCTACATGAAAACTTAGCATGCATCACCAACGCCATTATGCTAACATGTTCATAACAACAACATACTAATATTTAGGTAATTTTTACCATATTCACCATCTTAGTCTAGCGAGTTAGCAGCAATAACAAATGTTAGCATGCTAAGTATTTGGTCGCAAACCAAAGCCCTATTGGACAAATTAAAAGTTTGACCTGATGACGGCGCTATATGGAAAGTCATGGGATCACCAACAAATTATTTCAATTACTCCTGAGGGGGAAATGAATGTCTGTACCAAATGTCACAGTAATCCGTCCAATACTTTTTGAGACATTTCACTCACAACCACAAATGTGAACCTCATGATGGCTCTAGAGGAAATGTCACGGGATTACCGAAGTTATTAGGATACATCTTTTGACAACAATGAATGTCTGTAACACATTTCATAGCAATAAATCCAATGGTTGTTGAGATATTTATGTTAGCATCCTGTTGGCTTTCGTAGATCAAAATCTACGAAAATGCAAATGAAGTATCAATAAGCAAAACACATTTTTGAGTGGAGGGGGTCTTTAAGTACAATTTGAAGCAGTCTGTATATTACCTCTGATTAAAAATCAAGCCCACCATGAGCGAGCATCGAGAGTCCAACTTTTAGGTTTTAAGTAGCCTAATTACAGTATGTTTGTTTATTGGCAAGGCTTGCAGGCTGGGCTTTACTGGAATCAAAAGTTGTTAAACCACTGTGTGGAGCTTTGCAACTGTAATGAATCATTATCTGGGTGGTAAAAGAACTGTGAGGGGATAATTTGGGAAGGTTTGAGAACACACCAACAAAATACAAGTGTGCTCAGGTCTCAGAGGCCTGGCCTTCATTCTCTAAATCTCACAAGGATTCCCTCAAATAGTTCACCGTGAAGCCGTTTTAATCAGCGGTGTAGTTAAGGAACAAATGGGGCCTAATCAAAAAGGCAGACTTGTGGTCCTGGTGGGAAGATCATTTTCCTCTCTGTAGCCTTCACACATCTCCATCTGGAACATTTTATAATGTCCGTCTGAGCATTTCAATTGTTGCACGCAAATATATAACTCACATTAGCTTCTGGCTTACTTTTACATTCACATAGCATCAGAAACAAAGTCCCAGCAGTAAAACAGAGAGTAATAACAAGAAAAGAACATTTCATATCTAATTATAATGGCCTGAAATGGAACCATGGCATGATTTCTTTAAAAGTTTGCGTGTTAATGTAAGAAGCATGCAGTGGTGTGACACGCCCTGCTGCGTCCACTGACTGAAGTAGTATTGCACAAATACAGAGTGCATAAAGACAGAATCAGACATGGACAGAGAACACACACAAATAACCACAAGTGTTCCTCTCAGCTGCTGGTCTGTGGACCAGGATGCTGTGTGACATGAAAATAAGATGGCATGTTCACATAAAAGCACTTCACCAACACGAATACTCTGCTCAACCCACTCCAAAGGGCATCTATATATTTCTATTGTAGGCTACAAAGCTAGTTTCCTAACATGTATGGAAGCTAACAAGATTCCACAGCTGTGCTCGCAGCTTCAGGTGCTTTGAGCTAAATGCTGACGTCAGCATGGCGGCACGCTCACAATGATAATGCTAGTTCTATGCTATAATACAGTTATAAAGTTTACCATGTACACAATATAAGTTTAGTGTGTCAGGATGCTAACATTTGCTAATTAGCATTAAATAAAAAGTACAACTGAGGCTGATGAGAATGTCCTTTTATAAGTAGCCTACTAGTGCAGTGACAATTTAAAACGTGCCTGTTCGGACGCCGTAGACTATTGCTGCTTAGCTTTCTCGAGAACCGCTCATCCAAACAAACTTCACACTCGACACTGCGCTTCCTTGGGTCCTGAGCAATACACCTGGTCATGTCTAGAAGGTAACACACAAATGCGAAACTCTCACGAGATTGTTATTGTTAGGCATTGACCTAGAATAGCTAAGATTAGGATAGGTCGTGGGGCACCGAGTCTTGCGAGTTTTTTGCAAGATTTTGCAAGTTTTCGTAATTTGTGGGTTACCTTCTAGACACTACTAATACACCTGCCATGACATAGTTGCGTCCCCTCGCAGTGCTAGAGTATACACGTCATTTGCTAACAGCTAGCTATTTGGGACCAGAAAGTTACATCGCTGATTCTTGAAATGTTTGAGTTTGCTGCAATGTTCTCATCCTAACTCATCACATATGCCGCTTTGTCACACCCCTTGGCGTCTCTTTAGGTTTAGGCAAACCACTTAGTTAGGTTTAGGAAAAAACTACATGGCTTAAATCTACTACGTCTTTTAAGTGAAAATGAAACTGAACCTTGTGAACACGGGACACGAACAAACAGTTGATTGTAACGTGAAAGTGAAACTAAATGCACGGGACACAAACAGCGTTTCCTGGATGAAAGCCTTGTGTTTGTCAAATGCCGACAGCCATGACAAAGCGTCGGTATTTGATGCCTTGGGAAGGAGAACGGGCTGCAATAGCACATCTCCGGTCTCTCTTTCTTTTAATGTATCCTGTAGATTTCAAGAGCTCGCACTCAACACTGCACTTCCTTGGGCCCTCAGCAATACACCTGCCAAGTGTGAAGTTGATCAGATGAACGGTTGTTGAGAAAATCAGGCAGACATACAGTACATACATACATACATACTGTACATGTGAGACTCCTTCCATTTTAGTTAGTTTTGGTCATTAACCAAAGTTAAATTTTGATGCTGCTAGTAAACTAAAGCTCATGCTATCTTTTTTGACCCACATCTAGTTCAAGCTGTATTTGTATATCATTCATAGCCCTTATTATATTCACAATATGTGAAGTGCCACTTAGTTTAGATAACTTGAATGCCAATTTAATACTATTTAGTGGCTTTATTCCTCTGTTGACTTTACGGTGAAAATTGTACTGATACGGCTCTGGATACCAGATTGACTCTAATGGGTGTGGATTTCTCAGGAACACAGTAACAATGTTGAGAAATACACTCACTGCTGTGTGAATCAAGGTTTTCTGATATGATTAACTGCACCTTTCAAGGGAAAGTTCTTCCAAATTCCATCCTGGAAAAGATCTGTTCTGGAAGTGGGAGGGGTGAGTTTATAGCAGGGATTTCATCGGTATAGCTTGTGAGACTAAAGGCTCTGCCTTGTGTTGCACAATAAGTCGGTGCCTCAGTGCTCTCAGTCAAAACAACTGGTGTCAGGCCTACATGGCTGACATGCCTATTCTCGGGCACGGCTGCCAGTGCGGCGAGGGGGAGGCAGGACCGTAGAGAGGGCGCTTAAGGCCAGTTTCAGCAAGTGCTTGCAGATTAATGTGTGTTCTTACAGCTATTTAACCTCCAGAGCTCTGTGATGACCCAGACTGTAACCGGGTCACTGAGCAGAGATGGGAGACCATCGTAAACTAAAGGCAGAGCTGAAATGAAGATACATCATACATAATACTGAAGACTAAATACAACAAACATCAGGTTGAGAAAATGAGAAAAGATGATTATTTAATGACTGAATCTGTCTTTATAGAATATGTCTGGTGATATTCTATATTTTTCTTGTCAACAAATCCCATTAAAAGTACCAAAACCAAAAAGCTTATTTTTAAAACTATCAAAAACACATCAATGAGTGACAAAGTTGCACTGGCTGTCCAGCCATGAAAAGGCGTATGAATGACACGATAATTCGCAAGGAATTCAGCGTGCAATAAGTACGCCATTCTTGCTTTTGGCGAGTCATTTGTACGCCATGTACTGTAGTCTGTACTGACTGTGTAAATATGCTATGCTGACGTAGAATAAAAAGTGAGAAAGACTGCTTATGGTGGACAGGAGGGGAGGTGGCTGTGTCCAACAAACAGGACTTTCAACCAGAAGACCTTTGTTCAAGACGGGTGTTTGTGACATCTTCTTTAGTGACGTTTCTGACGTGTTTTCCGTGCTGATGTTACGTTGTTTCCGTACGTATTTTACTTAGTTTACGTACTTATTTTGCTTAGTTTATGTACTTATTTTGAGCCCGACCTAAACCTTTTTTCCTAAACCTAACTAAGTGGTTTTGTTGCCTAAACCTAACTGCTGACGTTACCGTAGTTTTGTTGCGTGGTGTACAAATAACACACGAAAAGCGGCGTACAAATGACACCTGAAAAGCCTAAAATGTGTCCTCAAGACACGCAGAATGTCCTTGTAAAGTCGTGCCCCGTGATATCGGGTTGAGCTGTCATGTGCCTTCATTACGATGAACACTGTAGTTAATTTAGAGTCAGTCCCACATACACCGTCCTGCTGTTGTAAACACTCGTTCGCGCACCAAATCTGTGTCTAAAATAGTCCTCAACAAATGCATCATTTACTATTGCTTGAGTAACCTATGCTAAAAACTACAGTTCCCAGCTGTTTTAGAAACTTCTTTAGAGTTTATTAAAAATGAATGTATTTGTGACCTGTTTTTAAATAGTTACATCTTCGGCAGGGACCAGTGGCATTGTTAATTTTGGTCTTTTCATGGGATTTGTTGACAAAAACATAGAATATTGGCAGCTGTATCTTTTAACTGTTCTGAGTACTACTTTGTATTTAGACATAAAACTCTGCTATATGTCAGCTGAGCACTTGTTCTTGTTGTGCTTTTCCCACTCTTGCATTTGTTTCGGATTAAAATAAGAAATTTAGACTACGAAATCCATATTTGATCCATATTTTTGATGTCTAGAGGTTTCTTGCTGTATCCCAGTTGATAGACTGGACCATTATAATACACATACAGTCCATCAGTTTCAGGAGTGACATAGAGAGACGGAGGGTACACGTTGACATAAATTTGTCAGGACTGTTTAATTTTCCTAAAAACGTTCCTATACACCACAATAAAACCAGGAAAATCTGCTTTCAGTTTTCATTCACTTCACATCCAAATGGAACAGACAGCAGGAAAATCTCAACATAGACTCATTCATTCCACTCGCATTATAAAGCCATAATTTTAGCAAACACAGCAGTTGAAAGTGCTTGTTTTTATGATGACTTTGCATGCATTTTTTTTTATTTGACCAAAGCTGTTTTAATTTGAGTCATGTTCTTGTTTATTGTATTTTCTTGTATGGTGCATATTTTCAGTACTTTGAGTTTTAATTGACCTTGTACATAAAAAGAAGCCTCCCACAACATAAATTAATTCAGATGTCAAAGGTTGGCTGACTGACTATTGACCCATCTTCTACACAGACACAGACTTTGGTTAGATGCTTCTCTGCGGCTGTTGTTCAGCCACTTGTCTTACCCCTCACAACAGCACTGAAGCAGAGCATTGCCCCTTTCTTCTCACATGTTGACTGCCTATTTAACCACTGGAGATTTTGTTAGGCTAACAAATAGGTCTCCTTTTCCTTCTCTGATGTCCTTTGAGCATTTTATTGCCATTTGGCCAGCCGCGCTGGAACCACAGAGGGAGTGGAGCATGATGGAAACTCCATATAAAAAGAAAATAAACCAAACTCACTTTAACAGCAACATTGTGAGAGAGAGGACAGCGCAGAGGATTAGAGATGCGAAGGATAACACGTTTGACACCGAGGGGAGGTGATGAACATACATTATGAGTTTTTACGGCGGAAAAAACGACTCACCATTTCATTTTTCACCCTCTGTGATAACAAGACCGTTAACTCCTCTCCCCTTTGCCTCTTTAGCCTCTGTATTTCTTTTTCAACAGTGTGCTTCCTCCTCTCTCCGTGTGTGGTCTGCTTGATGAGCTGCAGTGTGGCTTCAAGTTAACAAATGCTAGTTTTGCAGGTAGAGGTCATCTTGCTTTTGGCCACTGCTGTGAAAGGAAATAGAAGAAACCCATTCCAGTTTTTACACTCTAAAAATCACTGAATATCTGGCTCTTTAACTGGTAAATGCTCCACTATGTTCCCTTGCTACTCTATAACTGTGTCTGTCTGCTGTTTGGTGCTGAGCAGGTGGTGTACAGTAGCTTTTTGGAGCTTTTTCTCTGAAAACAGCTGCCTGCTGCTGCTAAAAACAATGCTATGAGAGCGGTGAGAGCAGGCGGTAACCTCCGGGTCTGAAAAGTGAAGCCAATGCGGAAGTGCCGTAAACCTGCATTATTTCTAATAGCCAGCAGGGGGCTACTCCTCTGGTTGCAAAAAGAAGTCTGATTGTATAGAAGTCTATGAGAAAATGAGCCTACTTCTCACTTGATTTATTACCTCAGTAAACATTGTAAACATGAGTTTATGGTCTCAATCTCTAGTTTCAAGTCTTCTTCAATACAGCATGATGTTCATTTAGTAAATTATGGTCCCATTTAGAGTCAAATAGACCATAAAGCAGGGTATGCTTTAGGGCGTGGCTACCTTGTGATTGACAGGTCGCTACCACGGCGTTGTCCGGTCTGGGAGTTGTCCGTGTTTTCATCTTCCAACTTTAACCCCTTCACAGTGTGTTTTCAGTTTATGAAAGTTAATTATAGCCTTTTTGGTCGCCTAAAAATGTCTTATTCGGCGTTCGGTTGTACTTAGCTCCACCCTCTCGAGTCACTTCTGGTTGCAATAAACCGAGATGGCGACGGCCAAAATGCCGAACTCGAGGCTTCAAAACGGCAGTCCACAAACCGATGGGTGACGTCACGGAGACTACGTCCACTTCTTATGTACAGTCCTGACCAAGTAATAATTCAGCACATAATCTCACATAACAAACGGAATATAACATGTTGATTAGTGAGCTTTAGAGGTGCTGGTAGGGTAATTTTGTTACCTTTAGTCATAGTCAGTCTCGCTGTTTCCCCTAATTTTCAGTCTACATGCTAAGCTAAGTTAACCGGCTGCTAGCAGTAGCGTCATATTTTGCATACAAACATGAAAGTGGTATCATCTAACTCTCCACCAGAAAGCGAATAAGCGTATTTCCCAAAATGTTGAACTGTTCCTTTAATCATTCTGCCCTGTAACAGCTGCATGACATCTTTCGGATAGCCTGGTGGTAAATGAGATCTCCCCATGGCTGCAAGGTTAGAAGGTTCCTCTTCTAAATGCTCTTCAGCATCGACACTGAACTCTTCCCTCTGGTGATCATGTATATTTTCTTAAAGGAAAGTCAAACTCCCAGTTGCATAATCCAATAAGAGGATAGAGCTTTTAACGTATAAGATATGACACTAGGGGCTTGTCAGAGTAAAATCTTTTTTGACTATAGCTGTAAATTTGTGACCGCAGGACGTGTACGTGGCTATAGTTTCACAGCTTTAGTCGGGGTGGAAAACTATATTCAACAATTGTGGTCTGGTGGTTTGCGGACTGGCTGCGATTTGCAAACACTCTGGCTGGATCACCTACGGTAAATCGCTGCGACGCACGACCACGGGATTCTGTGTTGTAATTTAGATCTTTACAGGGCTTCATCCTGCACACAGAGACACATGCTTATTGTTTACACATTACAGGCCCACTTATGTCTTTTAGAGATACACACACATGCATGCAGTCCCACGTGCAGCTTTATCAAATGAGTGTTATTATGAAGTGGCTAAACAGTCATCACTCCCTGGACCTGTGATTTAAGGATCACTGTCTGACCACACTTACACCGTCTGCCTCCAAAGCCACCGACACCAGGCACACTGCTTTACACCTCCTCACTCACCAGACCTATTTTCCAATAGCTGCCGATGATGTTGAAGTATGCTTTAATGTCTATCACACATGCCCAGTATTAAGTCACATAGTGTGCACACTAAAAAATCATTGGGTTAAAAATGGACCCAGTTTGGGTCAATAAATAGCACCAACACAGTACTGGGTTAACTTTACACGGCACCAACGGGTTGTTTTGAGCCAGTGTTAGTGTTCTTTTTTATAATACTGTTGGGTTATTTTATTTACCCAAACTAAAATATGGTTATTTTGACACAGTGTTCAACACGAAAAACTCAAGTTTCACCTTAAAGCAAATGACAATGTGAAAACAAAGAGGCATCATGAAAGGGGTCGCTCATATGAACCTACGGGAATTATCACCTGAGTCTGCATCCCCTTGGCTTTCAGAGCTTTATAATGAGTTTCAGCAAAACATTTTTACTTTCACTTTACTGTTTTGGATCGCTCTCACTCATAGACTGTACATAAGAAGTGGACGTAGTCACCGTGACGTCACCCATTGGTTTGTGGACTACGGTTTTGAAGCCTTGAGTTAAGGATTTTGGCCGTCGCCATCTTGGTTTTTGGCCATCACCATCTTTTTTTTTTGCGACCAGAGAGGATAAAGCAACCGAACCGAAGACATTTTTAGGCAACCAAAAGGTTACAATTAACTTTCATGAACTGAAAACACACTGTGAAAGGGTTAAAGTTCTAAGACGAAAACACAGACAACTCCCAGACCGGACAACGCCGTGGTAGCGACCTGTCAATCACAAGGTAGCCACGCCCTAAAGCATACCCTGCTTTATGGTCTATATTTGACTCTAACTGGGACCATAATTTACTAAATGAACATCATGCTGTATTGAAGAAGACTTGAAACTAGCGATTGAGACCATAAACTCATGTTTACAATGTTTACTGAGGTAATAAATCAAGTGAGAAGTAGGGTCATTTTCTCATTATGGTCCACGGACAAGAGCTGGTCAATCTCCTCATCTAACTTTCCACCAGAAAGTTGATGAACTTCCCAAAATGTCAAACTATTCCTTTACAGTTTAGATGAATCAACAGGAAGTGAAGTATCTTTGCATGGAGACCATTTCACTCCTAGGAAGATAGACTTTATGTTTACACAAAAAATATCAAATCTTTGGTAGAAAAGAAACGAGGGAGAGTGAGTAGAAACGTCTGCTTGCACACACTGCAGGCATCGAGGGGATCTTAGTCCATCACGGTGATTCCCACAGACAAAACAGTCAACACCGAGGACAGACAAGATCTGTCCTGGCACAATACACTCTCTGTTTACAGAGGGAAATCGTGAATCAAGTGGGAAAGAGCGTAAGGAGAGGAAGAGTGATGGAGTGAGAGATAGAATTAGAGTGCAGTGCCAGATAGCGTGCATAATATGTGTTTAGAAATTTGGAAAGAACACAGTAAAACAGGGTGGAGGTAGAAAAGCAGGGCGTTTTGCAAACAGAGGATGAGGCAATGTCACATGATCTTTTGAAGCTGTACGGATGGGGAGCTGTGAAAGCTCGGGGACAATGGAGAGTATGAGAGCATGAAATGGAGAAAACCCAGCATTGTAAACTGTGACTCTGCAGCCTGAAGGCTTCGCTCCTCTGGGGAGGTTTTGGCCGCGGTCCTGGCCTGCGACTGGCCCATTATCAGACGCTACAGAGTGAGAGTGTTTTGCATGAAGAGATGATAAGATCCGGCTTTGATAAGCGTCTCGTTTGACACAAGCAGACAGGATGTGAGGGTCGGGGGCTATCTTTTAAAGAAAAGCAGAAGCAAGAATTCAAAGTTGACCAAATAATGCACTTTCATCGCTGCTGTTTCAACATCAAACTTCACACCAGAGGTGGAAGAAGTACTCAGATTCTTTACGCAAGTAAAAGTTCTATTGGCAGAAATGGAATAAAATATTATTAAGTATGTTTTCATTAGTGTATAATTACCTGATAATAAGAGTTGTGGTGTTTTCGTTATCTTAGAATGAGCTGTTTATATCTACATAGGGAGCGGGTCCTCTCTACGGAGTCCGCTATGTTGCACCGCCATGTAGCCCAGAACGGACAAACCAAACTCTGTTAACTTTTCCTGCTAGGGCCGGAGTCGATAACGTTCCTCGCTCTCATCGCCGCCGCCGCTCTCTCTCTCACTACACAACTCACTTCCCATGTACACACACACTCTAAGCACTGGCTCTGATCCAGATGGCTCTAGAGAGGGCCATTCGCATTTTCGCGTCGACCACCGTAGCTCTCGAACACGCTTGGCACCCGGGAGAAGCTTCAGTTGGTTGCGATCTCCTCACCTCACCGCTAGATACCGCCAGATCCTACACACTGGACCTTTAACTAAATTATACACAGTTAGGTAGTTTAGTCCAGTGGTTCCAAAGGTCACAACATAAATCTGGGGGGTTGTGAGATGATTAACTGGGCAGGAAAGGAGAAAAAACAAAGTTCTGCAACACAAATTTGTATTCACTTCTGGGACGTTTCTCTAATCTTCCATTTTTGTGGAATATTGGATAAGTTTGGCCTCAAACATTTATTTAAAGAAATAGTTTGACATTTTGGGCAACAACCTTATTTGCTTTCTGATGGAGAATTAGTCGAGAAGATTGCTACCACTCTCATGTCTGTCCGTTCAATATAAGGCTTCAGCTAGCAGACGGTTAGCTTAGCTTAGCACAAAGACTGGAAACAGGGGGAAACAGCTAGCCTGGCTCTGTCATGTGGTGACAAAATCCACCGACCAGCACCTCTAAAGCTCACAAATTAACACTTTTTAACTCGTTGTGTAATCTGTACAAAAACTGAAGTGTGGAAATGACATTTTGTTGATTTATGGAGGGTTATGTGCCCGACTATTTGTTGGCCAGACACGGTAACCTCCTGTTGCTGGTTTGCTTGCAACTGTATAAAAATAGTCCGGCACATCACCCCTCTTATAACAGCAAATTTTCGTTTTCACACTTTACACTGAGCTTTAGAGATGCAAAACAGACATGTTTTGTTTTTCCCCCAACTCCACATCCTCTGCTGGTCCTCTGGGGATGCCTGTGTGAATGTGTGAATACATCTGTTGTTGAGAGGTGAGCTCAAAGAGAAGGTGTGAGGCCCACACAGACCTTCATATAACCTATGAACACACTGCTTTGCTGCTGTATGTTCCACCTGTTGAAAACGTGAATGTCTTTTTACCCCCAGAAGAGGAGATAGAAGAGTGTGAATGCCCCACAAAGGGATTAGCACTGACACATCCTTGTTTTCTCAAGAGGCATCAAACATACCACACACATGCTAAAACTAACAAAGTCTTGACTTGGCAAGAAAACATCACATATATACACACTCATTTAGCAGAGTTTAGTAACAAAGTTTAGAGAGCGTCATCTTTGCCACACATTCCAAGATGCTGTTGCTGCAGACTGGTCATCGTCACTCGCGGTTTGACGTGTTGACAGAGCAGAAAACAGCTAAAAATGACCTCCTGAAGGGAAACTGTTAAGCACATCCCTAAAACAGACGTTTATGAAGCTATAAATCCCTTGGTCAGTCAGCGCCGAGAGGTGTTTGTTATCTCCCAGCCAGCTTCTGCAGAGGAGGAGAGGAGACACCGAGGGCGGCTTTGAGTAAACACATACCAAACTGGCTTTGTTGTTGAAGAGACCTACCAGAGGTCCACACAGGCCTTCAAGGGACAAGGAACAGGACAGAGAGACCTGTGACAGGATTGTAAACCTATAAACCCAGCACACACTCTCATACGCAAACCGTTTAATGGCGTACAAACCGAACCGTGGGCTTGTTGAACCGTTGCACCACTAAATACTTTACAGGCCTGCTAATTATTTGATGAGTTGCCAGAGACATAGGAAAAGCAATTATCTGAACATAGGTCTACTTGACCATTAAGTAGTCTGCCTTATTTCATGTATAAAATCAGTGTTATGGCTTCATATAATATAAGAATATCATTCATTACTATCAGTCAATCAATCAATCAATCAATCAATCAATCAATCAATCATTTAATCAATCTATATATTTTTGAGTTCAAACCCATTGGAAATAGTTATGTTTTTCTTCTCCCTAATGTACAAGCCGAACCGAACCGAAACCGAAAGGGTGACCCAAAAAATGCCATACAAACCGAGCCGTGGGCTTGTTGAACCATTAATACCCACGGTGGCACTTATGGGCCACTGTAGCCGACTAATAGAAACTTGTGACCAGAGAAAACAATGAATTACCCAATTTATGATTTTAAAAGAAGCTTTAATCATCATTAAAGCATCATTTTAATAGAAACAAGACTGGCTGTATTTAGGCACAGCTGTACTTTGAGCGAAATGCTCACGTCAACATCCATATAGGCTATGCTCACAATGACGATGCTAACATTCTAATGTTACTGTACGCAGGTATAATGTTTACCATTCACCATCTTGGTTTAGATGTTAGAGTAGCATGCTAACATTTGATAATTAGCAATAAACACAAAGTACAGCTGATGGGAATGCCAATACTGTAGGTTTTCAGCTATTTTGTCATACTGTAAGCCATTGGACAAATTAAAATTTGACCTGATGGTTGAGCTAGATAAAAAAAAAATCTGAGGATCATTAACGTTTTTATAATTAATCCTGTGGAGAACATGAACGTGTATACCAAATGTTACTGAAATCCATCAAATACTTGTAGAGATATTTTGCTCAAAACCAAAACTGCCAACCTCACACTGGTACAAGATGAAAAGTCAGAGGATCACCGAAATCATGAGGATTCATCCTCTGGGAACCATAAATGGCTGTACCAAATTTAATGTCTAGCATGGCGTGTTTGAAGAAAAAATTGGGAGTGCTGCAGCTGCACTGGGTCAAGAAACTCGGTGTTGGTGATGTTGAAGTAATAAACCAGGTGCTCTTCAGGGATAGGGCAAGTAGTCAAGTACAAATAAAAAACAATTACTGTCCAGCTTACTTTTGAAAGAAGTCCACGGTATTAGTTGGCAGTCTGTAAAACATCCGAGGCACTCTAATTGTAAGTTGTGTACACTTCACACCCTGATGAAGACTTGTTGAGTCAAAACGCGATGGTCATCCATTATTTAATAATGGCTTTTTAACTAACAATCAGAAAGCCTCAGACGCTTTTCAGACTGCCAACTAATATCATGTTCTTCCTTCAAAATTAAACTGGAAAGTCATTGTTATTTATTTGTGTTGAGTGTTTATCGATAAGGAAATGACTTCCTTTATAGATCTCCAAAAAGGATCAAAATAACCTTAAAAATCAGGTCAAAATTCAACAGTTGACTGCTTTGAATTTTGTGCTCATGATAGAAACGAGATGGGACATTAATTCTGACCACAAACATCATTTAACAGCCCTGTAAAAACGAAGACATGAAGTAGCGCCTATCAATAACTGTATGAATCAATAAAATAATGAAGTTGTGATGGGGCTGAGAGCTGATCCTGCCTAATGTGAAAGTGCGTTCTGTAACCTGACAGTGCTGCATCTTTGACAGCAAAAAATGTGAGAAATATGAATTAGGTTTGGTGAGAAGGATCCAAAAAAAACATGCATGCATGCACACACATTGGCCTCGGCCCACCTGGCCTTTCTTCTCATATGTCGGCTCCTTCTTTCATCTCAGTGAGCGGCGAGCTGACGTCACCCAAAATGACTCTGACAGCATTTGGTTGCAGAGAGGAAGAAAAGATAGATCTGGAGGTGAAGAATGAAGAGAGAGAAGTGGAGGAGTGGGAGGAAGAAGACAGATGAGTGAGGAGAAAGGACTGAGGAAAGGAGATGGAGGCAGGAAGGCAGATTTCATGGAGGGAGAAAAAACAGAGGGTGTAGGTTAAAGGGGGGGGGAGAGGGATGATGGTTTTAGCAGACAGCAGTACAGAGAGAGGAGAGGAAAAACAGCTCTCTGCTGCACAACTCAAGAAGCAGACCATAATGGTTTGTTTGCCTGCCTGTGTGGTATCATCTGTCCGTGTGCAACTTTAGCAAAGCTGACAGTGAAAGAAAGACAGATTAAATGGGATAACAGAGGGAGGGGAAGTGTGACTGTAAGAAAGAGAGAAAAGAGGAAGGTAGGGAGCCCAAACTTCACTGTTACAGTGACATGCTGTCCTCTGCTGGACAGTAAAGGTACTGTCCTTTATGTCGATTTTCTTTCATTTTCACCACAAGGGAACGCCAGACTGCAGCCTCTGTTTCACCACTAAAGACTGATTTGTGTGAAAGGTTCTGGGGCAAAAATTAAGTCACACATGATGAAAATGATATCAGCAATTCGGTTGGATCTCTTCTATTTCTCATTTTGCTTCCCTGCCAGAAGACTCATGCTGTTTAAGTGGAAGGATCCATTGCCTCCGACATAAGGAAATTGAGTTAAAGAGGTTCAGTCGTGGAAAGTACTGCACTTAAGTATAATTTTTAGGTTCTTTATTTGAGTACTTCCATTGTAATCCACTACATTTCAGAGGTAAATGTTGCACTTTGTACTCCACTAACTCACAAGCTACCAAGCAGTATACAAAGTAATTCAAATCAGCCCCATCAGCTGCAACATTAAAGTGATGTAAACATTAATGCATCAATAATTATAATCCTATATTATAATATACATTATTCTGAAAAGGGACGTACTGCATGATGAGTACTTTTACTTTTGGTACTTTAAGTAAAGTTTGTACTTTTACTTGAGTAATGGTACATGTCCACAGGGGCGTTTCTTATCGCGAGGGATCGCTTCGCTTCCCAGCATTGGACGCTTGTTGGGCTGACACTAGGCACTAGGTACCTGTACGAACGCTTTCCCTTGTGGGCTGCTGCTTCCAGCTTTCAAACCGGAACCAAAATGGCGGCTCGCTTGGAAACTTTCTTCTCTTTTATTATGAAAATAGTTCACCGAAATGTGCTTTCTGAAAACATTTTATGTGAGAAAGAAGCCATGCAGTTACTGAACCTGTTTTCATTTTAAATCGACAACGGTTATTTTAAAAGTTTCTTTGGAGTTTCCAGAGGCGATGATCCGCGCGTGATGCCCCTGATTTGCATAAAGTAGCCTAGACCTCAACTTTATGCAAATGAGGAGCGGGCGACATGATGGTTTGTCTCTTGAATTGCGCCGCCACACTACCAGAATTCACTGCACGGCTACTTACGTAGACAATGAATGGGAAGCGTGGAAAGGATGGAGCCTGTGGACACGTACCCTTTTATAATGCAAAGTAATACTTGCCATGACTAGAAAATTTGATTTGGATGTATAAAATCTGCAGAGTTCCCCTTTAATGCACAATTTTATAGCACAGGACCAGACCAAGAGCAACCAGGGGGCCTTACAGTATGTAGGCGTTGCCTTCAGATTATGTGGTGCATACAGTACTAACAAGCTAATAGGGTGGATGCAGCTTGACATGCATTTAGTAATTTGTTTATCAAAATACGTCAAACTTTTATCAGATAAACGGTCTCAGATGTATTAGATGTGTATTCCCGGCACTATTCTTAGTCATCTTCCGGAGAGATCCAAATGAAATCAATTATAAATGTTAATGCAGCCTTGTTTTTGTCTGGGAGTGAAATGTGTCGTCATGTTTCTGAGTTTGATGTTATTTTGGTTCTCCTCCCAGCCGACCACTAACCAGTTTAATTTGTCTGACTAACCAATGTCACTATTGAATACCTCACATGTTTGAAAAAAAATGACTATAATTGGTAACTCGCTGCATCATGTTTTCCACATGCCGGTTATCTTGTGTTGGAATACGTCTTGTGTTTTTCCTCCGTTTGCATGAGCGAATGGAAAAGATGAATGTTTAAGGCAATCTCAGAGCATCTTATGCAGACTGCAGATGCTTTTTTTGTGCTCAATGTAGCGAAGTAACAAATATGTCATACAGCTGTCGAACACAACAGTTCTGTTAATCACCAAATGTTCTGCTCTTTGATGGCTTTGGCTGTGCACACATATAACAATAGAGTAAATAACACCAGACTCTTGAAACAAACTGCTCCCCCTTCTGCTGCACCCCTCCTCCATTTCCCAGAAAACATTTTTAAAAAAAACTATCACCACACTTGCAGCAACAGATGCTGCCATAACTAAAACACACTGACACAGTCAATTTGTCTCATGTCAGTTTTTGTCTTTAATCTACTCCAAAAAAAAAAGCTCCCAAACCCCCCAACCAACGCCTCGACCTCCACCTCCTGAAAGAAGCAGGGTGGCAAGTAGTTGTGTGAGACAGTTAGAGTGGATTCGTTTCTGAAGAGGGGGTTGTTGAGCAGTTACACGGGACAGAGAGCGTCCTTCATGTATGAGCCCTGACGCGGCCGAGGAAAGGGGGGCAAAAGGTCACGACCTCGGTATCGGCTTCTTGGTGGGGGTGTGCATCCCGAAAAAGAAAGGGACAAGACAATTGAGCACTCTCTCCCTGCACTTGGCCTCCGCCCGCCGCTCTACACCCCCAGCAACGCCACATCCCATTGAATAACGGACACTCTGATCAAAGGGGAATTCCAGCTCTCCGTCTCTCGCTGTCCCTATCTCGTCGTACGCAGTCAACTGGAGCGAAGGATAGAGGACATACTGGTTATTCAGTTCCTGGTATACTGATTAGGACACAATGGAGCCTCATGCTGCGTCAGTAACGTTTGTGTCTGTGTGTGTTAAAGCATCCTCTACTCGTCCATACGCACACACAGTACACATCCCTCTATGACCATGACCCTATGGCAGGTGGTGTGAGGGCCACAATTGCTTGGGCTGGAATCTGTTCCCCGCCAGCTGTGGAGACGCCGGCCAACGGCAGGGACTGGCTGGAGAAATTGGACTGAGGACAAAAAAGTGGTGGACTGGTGTGCATAGTCATGGGACAGGGACAAAGAGAAACATGGGGAAGACTAATTCAGGGAGTCGGAATTAGATCATACAGGCTGGAAACATGGAGGAAGACTGAGAGGACTGAGCTGAGGTTAGAAAAGAGAAACTAGCTCTAGGGGGGGAAATGTTTCAAAAGATAGAATAGATGGTCTAGGGGAGATGGACTGGATGGGTGGATTATGAGACGATGGGCCCCTGGGCACAAACATGCAAAAGAACCCACCACCTCTCCTACATAGGAGCAAGACACACACACTTTATAGTTGTTTAGCCTCATTTTGTTGTTGTTTTGTGTCTCTTTGTAGTAACTGTGTGTGTCTTTGTAGTCATTCTGAGTCTCTTTGTAGTTGCTTTGTGTCTCTTGGTCGTAATTTTGTGTGTCTTTGTAGTTGCTTTGTGTGTCTTTGTAGTTACTTTGTGTCCCTGTAGTAATTCTTTGTCTCTTTTATAGTTGCTTTGTGTATCTTTGTGGTCATTTTGTGTCTCTTTGTAGTTGTTTGTGTCTCCTTGCAGTTATTTTATGTCTCTTTGTCTGTTTGTTGTCATTTTGAGTGTCTTTGTAGTCATTTTGTGTCTCTTTGTAGTCATTTTGTGTCTCTTTGTAGTTATTTTGAGTCTCTTTGTAGTCATTTTGAGTCTATTTGTAGTCATTTTCTATCTCTTTGTGGTTATTTTGCCCCTTTTCATAGTCATGGTGAGTCTCTTTGCAGCTGTTTTGGTTTCTTTGTAGTTTTTGGTGTCTCTTTGTAGTCCTTTTATGTTTCTTTGTAGTAATTTTGAGTCTCTTCCTGATTGGTATATGTCTCTTTGAGTATCATTTTGTAGGTGAAGGCCAGGGGGAGGGCCCTGAGACTTTGGGCCCGGGTCTGTGCCCGGTAGGCCCGTTCAGTAATCCATCGATGACTACAGTCAAACAAATAACACATGCATTATCACCTTAAAATCTAAACTCCTTATTGCAGTATTATCTTTGAGAGTCTTTGAGTTGGTTGTTCACATACAAAACATTTAAATTAGCCAGTTACATGGAGAAAGCTGGGGAGATAAACTAAGCATTAGCATAAGTATTTCCTTTCTTTCATCTGCTATTCGGTATATAATATATTTGATTTTTCATTAGCTCTTCCCTGCCTTGCTTCTATCCCAAATGGTCATAATAGTCACGTCTTTCAAGGTCTACGCACTCAGTTTGCAATGCAGGTTTTCCTTTCAAATTTCGTGTTTTTCAAAGCCCAAACCAAGATGTTCCTGATGACATCGCCCGGATTATTTTCTCAGACTTGACGAAGCTCCTCAAGAGCCACACAAAACATTAAGCTACTATAGTACTCACCATGAGTAGAAAACTGATTTTGATGTGTGAAATCTGTGGAGTTCCCAGACTGCCTTGTTGATTTAATGACATGGTACTTCTACAATGATACTACTGCTATAGTACCCCAACCACTTCAACTGCAGCCAGAGCTGAGAAAAGAAACATTTCTTCTCCCATCATACACCACTTCAACTATCAAAGCCCTGGAGTTTCACCATGCCAGACTGCAATACATGCAGTCACATATCCACCACTTCTTCATAGTTACACATACTGTAGTATCATGTTATCATGTTATATATCCATGTTGATCTGACTTCCTGTAAGGGATTAGCACCATCTGAAGGGTTCCTGTGCAGCTTTCGTGCCACATTAACCACACGTTTTCCACACCGACCAAGACTAATATAAGAACAGAGGCGAGAAGAAGAGGGCTTAGCAGTGATGGACGTACTGTTCATGGCGATTCAATGATGAAATCGTCATTAAATTAGTCATGACCTACATTTTAAATGCACTGGGTAGTTTCAATTTATAGATGAAAAATATTTTCTATCAAATTCTGGTTAAACAGATAAGTCTTCAACTTGGGGCTTATTTTCAATGGTGGGAACCAGTGTTGTGGTACTCAAGATCGGTCTTGTTCTCAAGACCACTTTTTTTCAGGGGGTGCCGGAAAAAACGCAGAGGCCTGCGCCGGAAAAGTAGAAACAGAGCCAACTTTTGGAGAAACGCAACCCAACATCATGCTGCTGTGGCCAATCACGTAACTGGCAATCCACAGCTGTGCAACCCAGCCATGAGGGAACAAAAGATGTTAATCGTCGCAGTCAATGGACCATTAAAGTGACTCTCCCACACCGCCGCGCAACCCTCTGGCGAATCGCCGAAACGCCTGATCTGGTGTGAATGCTGCCTAACTTGCATTTGCTTCTCAAAACTTGAGAAAAACTTCAGTCAAGCAAATTAACTAAATATTACAGGCTGGGCCTTGAGGTACTTTTTTTTCTTCTGTAGCTCAAAGACAAATGTATTAAATGTCTTTTTTGGGGGGGAGGACCACAGAGGTCACCAGTACTCAGTTCATTCATTGCGTAGATTCAGTACAGCATAGCATATCCACATCAGAGGCGGTTAAGCTTGGAAGATTTTGTTATGCAGGGCTGGACCGCCACACAGGGCAGCCAGTGTCTCCCTCCTGCCAGGGCCGGAGTTTCCTCTCACCACCTGATTCAGCACCCAACATCTGCCCTGAATTAGCATGCTAACAGTCGTACCCAAACCCCTGGAGCCGGCCAACAAGGGGCCGAGGCAAACAGATCCCCATGACACACAGACTAATGCAGCCAGACGGACGGCCCGCAGGAACGCCTCACATGTTCCACAGAGGGAATGCAAAACATCCTGCGCTCAGCAGCACCTCAGAGTGCAGCGCACATCTGGGCCGCAGATGTACCGTCAGCAGAAAAGAGGCGAGAGGCTGCTGTACGGTTCTGCATGCGCGCTTGGATGCTGGTGTGTATGAGTGACTGTCCATATTTACACAGCAGCGCACGTTCGTTATTTTCTACATAGCGTCCGTGCACACGTGTGTCTATGTATATAACTAAATGGGCTGTAACAGAAGCAGCAGCTTTGTGGGTGGAAGGAGAGAAGGTCAGAGGCGTAACTTCACAGGAGGAGATACAATCAGCCATTGAGAGCTGGATTGTGTTTAGAAAGGCGTGGAGGCTCGACATCTATGAAGGAAGAGGAGTTGATTCAGGTCAGTGGAAGACAAACACACAGATGGACGCAGATGTTCTGACTACTACATACACTCTATGGAAAAACAGAAAAAAAAGGAGGGGAAACACCTACAAATAAATGTCTAATAAAATGTAGGCCCGCCCTGTGCCCTCATATCATTACAGCAATATGCATGATGTAATATTGGACTGATCTTCAAGAAGGAAAGCCTTCAATTCGTGGAAAGCTGGTGCGTAAGGAGGCCATCGAGGGCATCTTACTTCATCCTGGTGTTCATGGAATAACTCTCGAATTTGTTTTGCAATTTTTCACAAGGCAGTAATAATCATGACAGCAGAGAGAGCATGAGTTAGCAGCATTAGATTTATCTGGAGTGGCTGTTAAACGACCATGGGGGAACAACGGGACCTAATAACTCATGACTCATCTCATGACCAGGATGGCTGTCAATAGCATCGCTACACAAATGTATTGTAATTCAAATGTAATGGGTCTCTGGCGGCGGTAGCTCAGTCCGTGAGGGCTTGGCTTGGGACTTGATTGTGGACTGGTGGAGAGGGCGCATGTGCATCATCGGTGTCATTTCGTAAGAGAAGGTCAACGAGGGCAAATCAGACCAGATTATGTCTTCATGTTTGTGCTCCTTACGTTACGTTAGGTTACTTATCATCATTTCTGAATGGCAGCTTTGTCATATATACTGCTTTTGTTAAGCTCACATGATACAGTTGATTGATGGTTGGTTCTGTGTCACATAGTTGTAGGTTTTCTGTGGTTATTTTTGTTGTTAATTTGATTAGTGTCAGTCGGTCTCACACTCTCTTATTTGCTTTCTTGCAGAAAGAAAGAAACGAGAAGGTTGATACCACTCTTATCTCTGTCCATTAAATGTGACTACAAAGTTACAACCGGCAGCAGGTTAGCTTAGCTTAGCTTAGCTTAGCATAAAGACTGAAGACTGACAAGGAATCCATTGGTACCAACCATATCATACTAGCTTGTCGTGAAGGAGATAATGCTCCAAACTTGCGCTAAATTTTGGCGAGGAAAAACTGGCATGGCCATTTTCAAAGGGGTCCCTTGACCTCTGACCTCAAGATATGTGAATGAAAATGGGTTCTATGGGTACCCACGAGTCTCCCCTTTACAGACATGCCCACTTTATGATAATCACATGCAGTTTGGGGCAAGTCATAGTCAAGTCAGCACACTGACACACTGACAGCTGTTGTTGCCTGTTGGGCTCGAGTTTGCCATGTTATGATTTGAGCATATTTTTGATGCTAAATGCAGTACCTGTGAGGGTTTCTGGACAATATTTGTCATTGTTTTTTGTTGTTAATTGATTTCCACTAATAAAAATATACATATATTTGCATTAAGTAAGCATATTTGCCCACTCCCATGTTGATAAGAATATTAAATACTTGACAAATCTCCCTTTAAGGTAAATTTTGAACAGATAAAAAGTGTGTGATTAATTTAGGATTAATCACGATTAACTATGGACAATCATGCAATTCATTATTTTTTAATTAATTTAAATATTTTAATTGATTGACAGCCCTATCTGTTACCCTTATTTGTGCTAAAAATATAAATGTATCCATTTACTTCCCTGTCGACATGGCATTGTTTCAAAGTGCTTTACAGCTGTCCTGAACAAGAATAAAGGTCAACCTAAACATGTAAAGTAATAAAACAAAAGAGAGTATGCTATTGATCTGGTCAAGTCTCAACAAGCGAGTGAGTGACAAAGAAATAAAGAAAGCAACAAGGCCTTAAACAGCCTTTCTTTTAGTCAGACGGGGTGCAGTGCTGCAACTGTCCACTAGGTGCCACTTGTGCTCTGTCTCTGTGCTGGTTGAGAGCAGAGATTCACTCGGCCTCTCCAGAGGAGTTTAAAACCATGTGCTCTGTGAACAAATCAGATTTCTGCCTGAGAGAGAGACTCATGACCTCCACTAACACACACATATGATGGAGGCAAACACCAAAACACAACCAAGCACTGTCTGCTTTTCCTCCGTGACACCATCGAAGAAGAATTATTAAAGTAGAAATGTTACAGAAAAGTCTCCTTTTCTCCGTCTCGAATGTTTTCACAAACAGACTTACAGTAAAGACACAGCATAAACCAACCACTGTACATGAAACACATATACATGTATAACCTATACTCAGTATCACGTGTTATCTACTTTCCTACATGTATGTATTTATAGTATCATATTTCTGAATAAATGCCAGAGCATGCCTGAGGCGAGGCGTATTTCCTGGCACGGATGAGACACCTGTAGGTCTCCTGAATGACTGGAAACACACCACGGCAGAAAGTGGCCCAGTAGGTGAACTTTCCAGACATTGCTGTTGTTGTTGTCCTCAGATCACATTAAGCTACTGTTTCCCTCCCTCTCTATCCAGCACGTTTGTTTCCCCAGAGAGACACCCAGGGCGGCGTTTAAGAAGTCCCGAAGGACACGGGGATGAGAGCAAGGTAAACACTTTGAGGGGAGGCTGTAAAAAAGACAAGAAGCTGGAAGCTGCGGTCACAAAGTGAGTCAACTTGCTTCAGAAAATGTTCCATAAACAGATGCAGAAGTAGTTTAGTGCCCAAAATCAGTCACGTAAAATTGATAAAGGGAGCTTTAAAACCAAACTTCTTCCTTTTGAAAAGGTTTACTGCGTGTTTTGTGTAACTTTTGAAATCCAAGAGTACAAAACAGGCGATGAATTGCCCCTCAGGGAGAAATAAAGTGATTTGAATTGAATTGAATTGAATTGAATTGAATGATTCAAAGTTAATCTAATCAATGACTTTGTTTTTCCGCTTAAAGTAGTAGCTCAACATCTTAGAAAACATACTTAAAGGTACTGTTTGTAACTTCTTACACTTAACACTCTTATAAATCATTGCGGGTCTGTGTCCCATGAAACAAACTACACGGAAGCACCAAAACCGCAAAGTTATATCTAGTGAAGCCCGTCTTGCAAAACAGTGTTGGCGCTTCCTGCTCCAGCTCCATTAATGCTGCATTCAGGTTGCGTTTCTCTAAAAGTTGATTCTGTTCTTACTTTTCCGCCGCAGGCCGCTGCGTCTTTTTCGGCGCCCCCTGCGACCGCCGCAGCTGCAGCCCCAAAACACTACCCCCATTCAAAATGAATAGGAAAACATGCGTTTTCGCTGCACCGCCTGATCTGGTGTGAATGCAGCCTGGAATCATAGGGAAAAAGGCTCTACGGTACGGATTAAACAAATGAGCATGAATGCAGCATCGCCCTGTCGGGGATTCTTTCACAACAATGACCGGCTCGCTGTAAATTATCCCTTACATATCAGTGAGCTTTAGAGGTGCTAATATGCTTTAAGTTGATATGGCTAACTTGTTAACAAACAATTGCTTATTTACACATCCAGGAGATTTGGGTCGTGTTTCTGGCCACCTGGCCTCCTTTTAGCTCTGTTTTTGGTCTCAACCGATCCCTGAGGGAAATATCTCGCTCTTAAACTGCTAAATACTCTACTGTGTTCACCAGCTAGGCGTTAACTTTGTTAGTTTATTGACTGGTAGTGTACTGGTGGTTGGTTTATCAGAACTTGTTTGTGGAAATCATCTGCCTGCTGCAACTAAATCAGTGCAGAGGGCAATGAGAATATGGCTGTCCTCGACCAAAGAAATTCTTAGTTGACGAATGATTTTGTAACTAAGTGATTAGTTGATTTAATTGACAGATCTGTAAAACTGAGTTTCTCCACAAAGGACCACACAAAAGCACCACTTTAAATCTAGTGTTCACCAGAGAGGTGAATGAAAAAAAGCATTAAAAAATGAATAATCGACTAAAGAAATCTTAGTCGACTAAGACCAAAACAACCGATTAGTCGACTAATTGGCTAAGAGAGGGGAGCCCCAGATGAGAGTGAACCAAAAAGGTAAAATGATGAAAAATAATCGGCTAAAAGGAGCTATAAATCTTATAAAAGGTCATTTGATCCATTGATTTTGTAAAAAATATTGATCACAGCTGCTTTAACAAACAGAAATGAGAGCTAGAATTTTCTTCTCATCATATCTCTGCAAGAAAAAAAATCTCCTAAAATGTTGAACTGCTCCTTTAAGCCGTCCTGATTGAAACGTAAAGACAAAAACAACAAAGTAAGAAATGTTTATGTGCCAGTCAAACACTGTTCTGCTTCGGAGGTATAATGAGTGAAGCGAGGTGGGGAGGGACAGCGTGACTCAGAGCAGGGAGGGAAAATAAATACCGTGATGAAGACACTTAGACAGGCCTTTCATAGCTCATTTCATTTACTGACACAAACCGCATCACTCTGACTGATTAGGGAACCCCTGCAGTGGGTGTTCTCCGTTAACATGTTTGTCTGAAGGAAGAAATAGGACGAGTTATCTCCCAGCGAGCGGTAAACACCTCTGCGGGCAAGTTTAATCTCTCCTCTCCCTCTTTTCTTTTCTCCTCCCCTCCCGCTGAATGAAAGAGTAAGTGGGCTCAGGTTGTAATTACAGTAATGAATGATTTTGCTCTACCTTTCCGCCCATGTAACATGTTTTCTGATCCCCTCCCCTTTTTTTCTGAAGCCCCTTTCACCCCTCCCTGTTCCGCTGGATGTGGGTTGGCTGCTCAGGCCTCTTTGTTTTTGGTAAGGAGATCCCCTGTTTATGTGGAGGTGGATGTCCCTGGGTGTTCTTTTTTAACCACATTTTCTTTGATCTGCTCCTCCTTCTCTTGCCTCCAGTGTGCTGGAGTGTAGTTCTGATTATAAGCCTAAAAAGTGAGCACTACACCATCTTCATGTGTGTGCACAAACATGTGGTTTTAGTGCGTCCGTGCTTGTTGTGTGATCACGTTTGCTGTCTTCTTGTAATGTAAGCGCAGTATGCGAGTGGTTTCGGTGGGTTCGGGAGACTGCAGGAGTGTAATAATGTGGTGCTGGACGACTGTATAATTGCAATGTCACTTGAAAAATGGGCTTCCATCTGCTCCTGCTCTCTTTACACACATGATCACACAAGTCTGTACCTCTAAAACTTGGGAAAAGCACTGCATCAATGCATATATGGCAAAAAGCCATGTTTGCATATGGTTATTATTACATGCAGACTTCATGTTTTAACCCCTCAGCATCTAATTTCCCCTTTTAGATTTCCCTTAAGGGGCATAAAAGCTGCTTTAATCAAATATTAGTGTTTTTTTCCCATCAACTTGTTGTTATTAGGCTAAAAAAGACTAAAACTTAAAGCTGCACCACTCAATATTTTTATATTAACCATGATTCATATGACGTATCCCTCAACACTGCAGTTCCCCTCAGCTCTACAAAGTGTTTTAAATGAAAATGAAAAACTCACTTTTTCAGTGCTTGTTCACATGCATGTGGGTATCTAGAGTGCCAACCAACCCAGTCAGTTTTTTGTGGGCTGTCTAGATCAGAAAACATGTGATTCAACAAGCCATTCAGATTTGGTTCCCCTTCCTATGTCACATGCAGGCTCATTAGAATATACCGCCCACAGCTTGAGAACCACCTTTGCAAAGATATACCATATTTTTCTCGCAAGCCAATCAGAGCAGACTGGGCTTTCAGACAGAGGATGAATACAGGTATATTCAGACAGACAGTATGAGGAAAAAAAAATGTGTTTTTTGAACACTAAATCATGTAAACATGTTGTAGGAAAAAAACAAAATACAAGTATGAACCTGAAAATGAGCACGATATGTCCCTCTTGGTTTTCGGACCCGCAACTGAGTCTCACCACTCTCATCAGCAGCGTTTTGGGCTACAGCAAGTGGCTTTTTGACTGTACACTACCAGCCCAGTACCAAACGGCAAACAGACAACGTTAGCAACTAGTTGATGAACATTTAGCAACTAAAGTTGGGTTTCCACCAAAAGTTCCCGGGACTTTTAGTATCTGGAACTACTTTTCAAGGAAGGTTCCCTCAGCCCAGTGTTGTCTGCGTTTCCACGTCGGTCTAAAGATCTGCAAAGATTAGGCAAATTAGTCCGCTGGCGAATGAAAAAGCAACATGAAATGGGACGAGGGGTGCTGGTGGTCACGGCGGTAAATACACTCTGCAGCCTGCATTTCAGTGAGCCTGTCTGTTTTATCTCATAAACGTTTTTGTCTTACTGCAAGGATATTTACTGCTGCATATATTCACTGATGCATGTTGGATGTAATGAAGGAAATCCAGCAGAGGAAAATGATCATCCCTGCAAACTCCACCCCGAAAGTTCCAGTACTACCCCCGACCAGGGCCTTTTTTGGGGGTGAAAAGGCCATAAAATGTCCCCGCAACTTAATTTAGACCCTGGTCGAAAACGCAATGAGTTCCTCAAAAGTTACGGCGGTGGAAACGGGGCTTATGATAGCCAAATGTTTCCCTCGGGAGCAAAAGAGGAGAGTAAATATTTGACTTACATTTGTCAAATGACCAGAAACACAACTACAAATGAATTACTGACTAATGTTGCTCTGTAAACTGTTGGAGGCGTAAATAGGCAACAGTTTGCTGACACACATTTGCCACATTAAGTTTATAAGGTGATAATATGTCAATGTTGTGTTTACAGCTTGTTGTACTGAAAAAGCAACTATTGCAGGTTCAGGGTTGTTAAAATGATCTTATTCCACTCTGTCACACAGTATATATTCTGTCTATATATGCTTGTTCCAGCACCTCACTTAAGCTACATAAAATTTATACTGAGTGAAATATTCAAACCCAATGGCTGCACCGTGCCATCAAATAACAATGTTATAGATGTATTATGTGTATGTATGTATCATATAATACATATTTCCCCAAAATTCAAACAAGACAAGATATATTTGGTATCTTTGGGAACTTTTGGATCCTCACTAGAATTCAAAACTTTTGGCTGCACAGCAGGAGTTTGTAATGACCCATCTACAGGCAGCTGCTTGTTAAGAAGTTAAAACTTTTTCTCTCCAACTTCTCTGTTTTTGATTTGACACCAGATTTTGAAAATCACAACGTTACAAATCATCACTAATTCATCTGATTCAGCAAATTAAAATGTTATTAGCAAAGCGCTTGCTTTGCACTTGGGGAAGTAAAACTACACATTTAGCAAGTTTGTACCACAAATGCAATCAAAACTTCCTCTACAGAGTCCAGTACTGAATTCTTCTGATAGAGGAAGGAAGACCAGAATTGCACCGTTAGAGAAAGAAAAGGAAACGGTCTGCAAAAATAAATAACGTATTATGTGTTCATGCATCATCGGGGAACATCTGTTGCACCTAAGTAAACAATTTATGCTTTTATTTTTCCCACATCCTCTTCACCTAATTGTAAAATCTAAAACATGTGCAAATCAAGCGAGCAGGGCCGAGGTCTAATGCTTTACACCTATCTCTTGTCTGCCCTTTCGCCCCACACCTCCTCCCTCTCTGGGTCACAGCTGGGCCGCTCCGACAGGCGTGTTGAGCGTTACCTGTCAGACAAAGCGAGCAGCCAAATTTCTCTTGAGCTCTGCTGGGATCAGGAGCTGAGAGCCTTCCTGCCTCCCCGGCCCTCCTTAACTCACCCCCAGCAAAAACAGCAGAGGAGTGGGAGGGAAAAATGATACCAAGCCCAGAGTCGCTGACCCCTGGTTCCAAAAGCAGTTCACAGAGAGTTGAGTCAGAGGTGCAGGGCAGCTAGTTAATTCCTCTCTTCCTCAGTGGGCTCCAGTGTGAGCTCGCATACAGTATTATCCTCTACAATTACAGTACACGAGGTAGAACTGGAGGGAAAGAGGAAATCCTCTTTAAATTAGAGTGAAGTTGACTTTCGGATACAAAATGGACAGCTGTCACTGTTCCAAGGCATTATATGTTAGCTCTCTGTATGCCTTAAAGGTTAGAATATGTGACGCAGCATTTAGTGCATTATGGGAGTTGTATTGTAAAGAAGTGTTTTAGCATTACAGTGTGTGGGATTTGGCGGCATCTAGTGGTGTGGTTACAGATTGCAGCTGAGTAGCCCTCTGCTCACTCCCTTTCAAAGACTGCAGTAACGTGAGCCACCGAGTTCAAAACCGTGGTAACGCCGTTCGCCTCACTCAAAGGCCATCCTTACCATAATAACACTACTTTAGGGAGCAACGGAAGTCAGACGGCGGCTGGCGGTACCTCGGTTTTGCACACTGCGTCTCGCGTTGCCGCAGTTTCACAAGTGTGTCTGAGAACTACGACGGTACCTCGGTTTTGCACTCTGCGTCTCGCGTTGCCGCAGTTTCACAAGTGTGTCTGAGAACTACGACGGCCTTCAGATAACGTAACAACGCGAAAGGCTCCCTCTAGAGCCAGTGTTTGGCTTGTCCGTTCTGGGCTACTGTAGAAACATGGCGGAGCAACATGGAGGACTCTGTGAAGAGGACCTGCTCCCTATGTAGATATGAAGGGCTCATTCTAAGCTAACGAAAAACACAACGATTCGTAGTTTCAGGTGATTATACACTAATGAAAACATAGTTATGAATATTATATTCCTGTGAAAATAGATCCCCCGAAATGTTACACACTGGTCCTTTAATGAACATATTTGGTGTGGAAAGTTCAATGTGGTAGATGAGGCATGTGCTTCTGTTTAGTTTTTGGAAGGAACCACCACGTTTAAATGCTGCAGCCAATGTGGAAGTACGCTGGGTTGCAGTTCCTCTAATGGCCACTAAAAACTGTCTTCTGACATGTCTAGGAAAATGTCAAAATTTTCTGTTGAAAAACAATGTGATTCATTTTCACAAGAAATTAGAAGGTTTAAATCGTTAATTTCGCTTCCTTAAAGAGTGTCTTTGTGGCTATTATGAAATTGTTATGACAGCGTGGTTGCCTTTATTTGCCTGTGTCGCACAGAAAATCGTACCACATCTTCGCTTGTTGTTGTTTCCTACCATCCCTAAATTAAATGATCTGGCTGTAAGCAACAAACAAAATGCTGTGGGTGGTAAACCCCTCAATGTATTATAAGACCTAGATACCAGACTCCAAGATGGCACCTGTTCCTTCCAATGAAAGTTGCTCATCCAGAGCTTTTTCCTGATTTGCTCCCATATTGTACAGTCCACTGATCATGAACATTATCGTCTGTGACCTTATCCCCGCCATTCAACCCATAGTCTTTACCTTTATAGTTTAAAGATTCATAATACAAATAGCAATCAATGTTGTCTGCAGTTGGAGGTGTCCTGTCACTAGCCCATTTCACACAGACTGTTCAAGGTGGGAATGTTGTGGTGTTATTCCGCCATGCCGTTCTGTATAAAAAGGTACGAGGTACAGAGTTGTTCCGCTGTTAAAGCAACAGTTGGTAACAATATTTGCTCAAACTGTCACTATATCCTGACAGTAGTGCATGAGACAGTGAAAAAAATATGGTTCCTCTGTGTCCCCTTAGTGCTTCTAATGGCATTTGCAAAATGTCTTGCCTCAAATGTTTTCAGAAACATCTTGTTGTATACGGTTTGCTCTGTCCGGTGGGCGGTACTTGGTATTTCCCTCAACTGATCTCAACATGGCTGCCGCGTCCCAAACTTTCTCATTTTACAGCTAAGCAGTACACTACAAGATGATTCTGAAAACATTTGTGGTGAGAAATAGGTATTAACGTAACAGAATATTGATTCATATTTGATCAGCGCTGCCTAGTTTGAGAGTAGTTCACGAGCAGTGATTGACAGCTGTGTTAGACACTCCTCAGTTCTGATTGGTTGTTTTTCTTCGGGCGCGGAGGAATATTGCAAATGCCATGAAGAGCGCTAAAGTAGGCAGAGGAACCTGATTTTTTGCCCAGATTATCTGCCATGTGCTACTGTCAGGATATAGTGACAATTTGAGCAAATATAACAAAAAGCTATTTTTATTTTCTAAGTTACCAACTGTAGCTTTAAGCCGGCAGCAGAGGTAGCAACAGAGCCGAATTGACGTCTGTGGCAGTAACAAGAGACTGATTTTTTTTTTTTAAATCGAAGCAGCAGAGGCCGAGATATCCTGACTTTTAGTCACTAGTATGAGTCAAGCTCTAAATACACTGGATCCTACATTCCCCATAATGCAATGACTAGTGTATTTCATTAGATCTTCTCTGCCTCCTTAATGCCCGCTTCTTTCAAACTCTATTTTTTTCCAGAATAAGTGAATTATGATTCTTAAAATAAATCATATCTTGCAGCTGTATTGCCTTCAGGTCTAAAAAGCCTACTGTCAGCAGAGCAGAAAGCAAGTCTGACTATTGAACATTGTTGAAAATGTCTGGAAAGAGGTCATTGAACTTTGAATGTAATGTACTGTTGATGTTTTAGATACGTACATGGAAAATCTCCTGTTATTAAAGCTGTATTTTAAATTCTCAGCATGGTGTCACAGTACCTCTGCTTGAACAAATACAAATGAGAATGAAAGCCACTTTCAGACAATGAAATGCAAATGTTCGTCACAGATAGCTCCAAACTGTGGATATTTTACTGTAATATAAAGCCGGAGTTGCGTATGACACCCCACTAGTATTTGTGTACACATCTATTCATGTCAGTGTTTTTGTCTCTCTACACATGAGCACAGCACATTATGTTACTGCTTACATAAACCAGATCATGTTAAAAAAATTACATAACCACTCGCGGTATGTCACCACAGAGGATGCAGGCAGCGAGCTGTGAGAGCAGGGATCCATCGGCTCACACCAACCCCGTCAATAAGAGCGACGGGGTTTAAAATGAAACACCCCCGCTTAATGGAGGGAGTGTTTCTCATTAGGGTGGCAGGCTGGTAAGCAGGGAATGCTCCACCAGGGCACGTGAGGCTGAAGGCCTCATCATTAAGCAGCAAATAATGGACTAGAGGGTGGACTCCATGTGAAACCCTCTTTCCTCTCTCCATGACCTGCCTCCATCCCGTCCCTTCAGCCCACTTATCCCATCCTCTGCTCCCCTAGCCGGGCTTCACAGCAGCCCAGGGAGAGGCATGTAAATCTGGCCCCCTTTGAGCGAGCAACAGGCTCCGGAGAAAATAAATCTGCCGAGGTTCACGGTGAGTTCAGCCAAGCCACAGCTCGAGGCTTTCGCTCTTTCAATCCCTCTCTCTCTGAAACTGCTGCTGTCTCTGTCAATGCATCCTTCTTTCCATCTCCGTCTTTCTCTTTCTCATTCCCTTCATCGCTCCTTTGCTCTTTTCCCCTAACCACAGATTTGGTAATGCTACAGACAGACAACACTACAGTGATGTCATTGTTCTGATAACGTCCTCGGGGAGGAAGAGGGACCGTACCCTCGCATGTGCTGCGTCTGGTCTGGTTTGGTTCGAGTGTCTGAGTCAATCTAGTTTAGGCTAGTTTGGATCTTTGATTCGGTTTCTCGAACTCTGGGATCTAAACCCAGAAGGTTCTCTATAGTGGGAGCCACATGACAAGAGTAATCATGGTTCAGTGAGTCACTCTCCAGAGAATAAAGTTTGCATTTAGTGGGTTTGGAGGAGTGCTTTGACTTTATAGAAAACAATATGTGTATATGATTTTATTTCTAACTTATGCATGTAACAGTCAGGATCGGAAATTCAAAGTAGCAACTGCTTAAAGCTCTTTGTGATGGCTTTGTATAGAACAATAACCGCCAGTGTTTTAGTGAACTCCTACAGGATGGAACAAAGCTTTTAGCCCAAAGGAATAGTTTGACATTTTGGGAAACACTTTTATTTGCTTGCTCGCAGAGAGTTAGATGAGAAGACTGATACCACTCCGGTTAGCTTAGCTTAGCACAAAGACTGGAAACAAGGGGAAACAGCTAGCCTGGCCCTGTCTGAAGGCAACAAAATCCACCTACAGTCATAGATTATATATAAGAAGTGGACGTAGTCACCGTGACGTCACCCATTGGTTTGTGAACTACTGTTTTGATCCCTTGAGTTCGGCATTTTTTTGCCGTTGCCATCTTGGTTTTTGGCCGTTGCCATCTTGTTTTTTTGCAACCAGAAGTTACACGAAACGTTTCCCAAACTCTGGGATCTAAACCCAGAAGGTTCTCTATAGTGGGAGCCACATGACAAGAGTAATCATGGTTCAGTGAGTCACCCTCCAGAGAATAAAGTTTGCATTTAGTGGGTTTGGAGCAGCGCTTTGACTTTATAAAAAACAAGATGTGTATGTGATTTTATTTCTAACTTATGCATGTAACACTCAGGATCGGAAATTCAAAGTAGCAATTGCTTAAAGCTCTTTATGATGGCTTTTCATAGAACCATAACCACCAGTGTTTTAGTGTACTCCTACAAGATGGAACAAAGCTTATAGCCCAAAGGAATAGTTTGACATTTTGGGAAATACTTTTATTTGCTTTCTTGCCGTGAGTTAGATGAGAAGATTGATACCACACCGGTTAGCTTAGCTTAGCACAAAGTCTGGAAACAAGGGAAAACAGCTAGCCTGGCTCTGTCTGAATGCAACAAAATCCACCTACAATCATAGACTATATATAAGAAGTGGATGTAGTCACCCTGACATCACCCACTGGTTTGTGAACTACTGTTTTGAAGCCTCAAGTTCGGTATTTTGGACGTCGCCATCTTGGTTTTTGGCCGTTGCCATCTTGTTTTTTGGCCGTCGCCATCTTAGTTTTTTGCAACCAGAAGGTACACGAAAGGTTTCCCGAACTCTGGGATCTAAACCCAGAAGGTTCTCTATAGTGGGAGCCACATGACAAGAGTAATCATGTTTCAGTCAGTCACTCTCCAGAGAATAAAGTTTGCATTTAGTGGGTTTGGAGGAGTGCTTTGACTTTATAGAAAACAAGATGTGTATGTGATTTTATTATTTATAACTTGTGCATGTAACACTCAGGATCGGAAATTCAAAGTAACAACTGCTTAAAGCTCTTTGTGATGGTTTTTCATAGAACAATAACCGCCAGTGTTTTAGTGAGCTCCTACAAGATGGATCAAAGCTTTTGACATTTGTCATTTTGGGAAACACTTTTAATTTTATTACCACTCTCGTATCTGTATAGTAAATATGAAGCTGCAGCCAGCAGCCGGTTAGCTTAGCTTAGCATAAAGACTTGAAACAAGGGGAAACAGCTAGCCTGGCTCCATCTGAAGGCAACGAAATCCACCTACAGTCATAGACTGTATATAAGAAGTGGGCGTTTGTTGACTGCCGTTTTGAAGCCTCGAGTTCAGCATTTTGGCCGTCGCCATCTTGTTTTTTCGTAGCCAGAAGTGACACATGGAGCTAAGTACAACCGAATGCTTTACCTAGATACATTTCTAGGTGACCAAAATGTTATAATTAACTTTCACAAACGGAAAACACACTGTGGACATGGACAATCCACCCTGCTTCATGGTCTATTTGACTCTAAATTGGACCACAGTTTCAAAGACTTGAAACTAGCGATTGAGACCATAAACTTATGTTTACCGTGTTTACTGAGGTAATAAATCAAGTGAGAAGTAGGGCCATTTTCTCATAGACTTCTATATAATCAGACTTCTTTTTGCAACCAGAGGAGTCGCCCCCTGCTGGCTATTAGAAAGAATGCAGGTTTAAAGCACTTCAGCATTGGCTTCACTTTTCAGACATGGAGGTTGCGGTCTGCCTACAGTACATGCACCTTTAAAGATCACTACAAACTAACTGTTTTATGTGAGTAACAAGTACAATTTTTAGAGGTCCAAACTACCCATTATTTCATACATAAAAAAAGCAAAGAAAGAAGAAAAAAGTCTGAATAACGAACACAGTTTTGTGTAGCAGAATTTAGATATTCTAATTTTCTAATTTTGAAACCACTGACTAAATACTTTAAAGATAATATGTTTATAATATGTATTTTGTTTGTTTTGATGCTAATCTGTAGTCATATGCCCCCATTTTTAAGATTAATTTGTTTCTAAAACATTTCTGATTTGGGTGACTGTACAACGTCTTACTCTTATCATATGCATAATATTCATCTTGGTACAAATCAAGAAACCACCTGTTCTTGCCAAGTTCCCACTCACATGTGATATAGCAGCTGTTAGCAGTTCAGGTAGCAGATATTGACCCTTAGTTTCTGTTAAAGAAGACTTATCTTTGAAGAATTATAAAGTTTGCAATGGTTTTCTTTTGTTGTTTCTGCAGAATGTGCATTTGAATAGGCAGCAAGGCCTTTACATGTATCTCCACACTGCAAGCAGATATTGATGCACACAACATGGAGCCAATGTGCCAAAAAGTGTACCGTTTCCACGTGTGAAAGTCTAATGTAGAGCAGCATTGATACAAGTTGTTGTTTTAGTAAAATATGTTATATATGTTTTATAAGAGACAAGGGCAGTTGTAAAAGTTTTTATGTGTAAAAGAATCCTTTTTCTTTGACTTATTTTCCATCACAAATTGTTGTGTGATGTGAAATAAAGTACAAGACTTGCAGTTTGTGTCTCTCAAGGGAGAACTTTTTAACAGACTCTTTCAATTCACGACATTGTATAAGTGTGAGCAGGCGTGGTTGGACATTTGGCTGTTTTTTCAGGGCTTAAGCAATGCTGAAATATGCTGTCATCTCCATCCATCTCAAATAATGTAATCAATGCATCATCTCAATGTGTTTAAAGGCAAAAATAAACTAATTACAAATACAAATCTGAGCAACTCTTTCCATGAATTAAATCTTTCATTCACCACAGAGATAGCATCTTGGAGTGTTTACTGCAGAGAGCATCTGACTGGTGGATCATGTCAGCCGGCCCTGTGTTGACACTGCTAAGCCCCGTCTTCTTCTTCGTAGCTGTTTATCAGAAATGGACAGATAGTTTTGAAAAGAAAAAGGAGGAGGGGGAAGAGGTCTGGTCACTGAGTACTTCCAGACCTCTAATGAAGACGGATGTGAGGACACAGTGTCCACTCTAACCCTGTAAACTTTGACCCATGACACAACATAGCACAGAGGCCTACAGCTAAAAAAAAAGAGAGCTTTGGCAGGACAAGACGGCTTCATTTGCTCTGGATAATTACATGACATCGATCCAACACATATGCAGTTTCACTATCCCGCTGGAAGAAACATTTTCACACCATAAACCCCGCTCAAATTGTGGAAACTTGCAAGTAAACAAGCAGGAAAACAAAGGCCTCATTGTAGCTCCTGGGCCAGATATATGAAGAGAGTCTCTGACCACGCATGTGCACAATGTGTCCACATAACGCTGATATACAATACGGTTCATTATTTCTAATCACTGCTTCTCTGTTTGTGCTTCCACACTCACAAATTGTGTGAGTAATTGTAGGTAACCCCTCTGTGTCTGTCATTAACTCCTTATCTTTGGGTCTTAGACAAACTCCAATCCTCCGATATTATTGATGCCTCCCTGACAAGTGTTAAGGGTGTCTCAGAGTTATGTGCAGCTCATTCAGCAGGGCCTCGTTCTTAATCCCCGATCCAGAGGAGGGACGACTCTGAGTTTATACAGGGAGTGGTGGGAGTGTTAGATTACACTGGGACTGTAATTATAAGGCCTGAAGACTGATATGCATGAATGTGCACGATCATGCATACGCATACATGCACTCAGGTACACATGCCATCAACTTGCCATAACACTTTGGTTCTTCTTAAAAAGCACCCAATGTCCTACTTTTAATTTTTAGTTCTGTGATGTTTGAATCATTTAAAGTAAAAAGCCAAACGCTTCAAATTCTTTGCTGTTGATTCATCATTCATCTTTCTTACGCCATCAAAATAGCACCATTTCTGCAGAAAACACACAAACCTGGGAACTCTGCATAGACTAGGGCTGCAACTAATGATTATTTTCATTGTTGATTAATCTGTCGATTATTTTCTCGATTAATCTATTAGTTGTTTGGTCTATAAAATGTCAGAAAATGGTGAAAAATGTCCATCAGTGTTTCCCAAAGCCCAAGATGACGTCCTTAAATGTCTTGTTTTGTCCACAACTCACAGATATTCACTTTACTGTCATAGAGGAGGAAAGAAACCAGAAAATATTCACATTTAAGAAGCTGGAATCAGAGAATTTTGACTTTTTTTCCTTTAAGAATTACTCAAACCGATTAATCGATTATCATAATAGTTGGCGATTAATTTAATCGTCTAATACAACTAATCGATTAATCGTTGCAGCTCAAGCACAGACCTTACGGTATCACTATGTGGGGTTGAAATAACCAGGTCGTCTGAAATCAGTTAAAATATTGATAGGGACAATTAAGCAGTACCTTGACATTGGTAGGGATATCTACCTAAATCAGGGGTCACAAACCTCTACTAATAAAAGAGCCATTTTTGGCCCCAAAAAAAAAAAGAAATCTGTCTGGAGCGTTAAAACATATTTGAGCCTTATAATGAAGTTAACACAGCCTATTAAGTCTAATGCTAATGATTCAGGTGCAAAGGAGAGGTAGGACACTGAAGAAATGTCTCAGGAGAAGTGTCTAGAAGCTTCTGCTGGCTTTTCTCTGAATGCAGTGCGCTTGTTCTGTAAATGTCTCTTCAATTACATTTTTTGTTGTTTGCTAATTTCTCGCCGCAGATCAAGCATACCGGTAAGCCAGCAGCGTTGGCGGTCAATTCTCTATTTTCCTCCCATAGACTGTGTATAAAAAGTGGACGTACTCACCGTGACGTCACCCATTGGTTTGTGGACTGCCGTTTTGAAGCCTGAAGTCTGGCATTTTGGCCATCGCCATCTTGGTTTTTGGCCATCGCCATGTTGGTCTTTTGCAACCTGAAGTGACATGAGAGGGCGAAGCTAAGTACAACCGAACGCTGAATAAGACATTTTTTTAGGCGACCAAAATAATATAATTAACATTCATGAACTGAAAACACACTGTGAAAGGGTTAAAGCTGTAAAACGAAAACACGGACAACTCCCAGACTGGAAAACGCCGTGGTTGCGACCTGTCAATCACAAGGTAGCCACGCCCTAAAGCATACCCATAATTTACTAAATGAACATCATGCTGTATTGAAGAAGACTTGAAACTAGTGATTGAGACCATAAACTCATGTTTACAATGTTTACTGACGTAATAAATAAAGTGAGAAGTAGGGTCATTTTCTCATAGACTTCTATACAATCAGACTTCTTTTTGCAACCAGAGGAGTCGCCCCCCGCTGGCTATTAGAAAGAATGTTAGTTTACTGCACTTCCACAGTGGCTTCACTTCTCAGACCCGGAGTTGCCCACTGTTTCCTCCGAGACTTTTTTTTGGGAAGGGGAGGGGGGATCTTGAATCCAGCGTAGATAGGGAAACTCAAGACTAGCCACTGCTATTGAGGTTTGGCAAAATTAGAGAATAAGGCGCCGGGCCGTAGACGTATAGGCTATGACGCATATTTTAGTTGACTGAAATGTTAAAACGTTTTTTTATTCGATGTATAGGCTACACATTTTTTACAATTGATAAATGTAAGAATCACTTTATGCCTACAACAATGAATGAAAATTAAAATGTTAAAAAAAACATGATTCATTTCCCTATCATTTTTTGTCAAAGCCACAGGGAGCCACTGCAGAGGATGCTAAAGAGCCGCAACTTATTGTCCCCTGACCTAAATCTATCATACCTACTGTATGGTAGGTATGCATGAACCCACACGACCCTGACCTTTATGGCTACTAAATGAAAATGGCTCACACATGAGATTTAAAAGAAGCTTGACAAAGCAAAAAGATAAAGTGAAAGGGGTCTATGATGTCCATTAGTGAAAATCAAACAGAGCGCCGTCAGAGACAACACTGATCTGAACGCCGCAGCATCACCAAAGCCACGGGGGCCCGAACTGACATAACAAACACGGCCAAACGGGCTTGATCCAATCCTCTTCAAACAACCACTAATTTCATGTTGCATCTTGGAGCGTGAATGCCCAACTGTGTTTGCTCTGCGTGCACTCTGACCCCGTGTCCCTCATCCTCATGACCCCCTTCCTCATCCTGCCGGGCTCAGCCCAGCTTAGGCCGGCCCACTCAACAGGACAAACTGCAGGCCCCCTAATCAGCTCATTTGGAGCAGATCAATGGCACTGATGACAAGAGCCTAAGCGGAGGCTGCAGACCAAATGAGAGCCGAACAAAACACCCTTCTTAAACGATGGCCTCGGAGCAAATAACCCCCGGGTGAGGGGGTCAGGAGGTTGGTGACCTGGGTGGGTGCGGCGGTGGAGGTGTCCGACTGGGCCTGAGAGGGGGGGTTTTGAGTCCCTGGTGTCCCCGCTGGTGGGCCAGCTGAACAAACAGCTGGGAACAAGGCCGGGCTTTAGCGTGCAGAGACACAGAGCTCCAGCCATGCAGACCCGGTCTCAGACCAGGCCGGGCTAGACTTTAGACCCAGGACAGCATGAGGAGGACAGTGAGCCGCTTTCTTCTCCAGAGAAAATGCCACGTCTGATCAAAATGGACCCATGCAATTGAACCCACGCACATGCACGGAAACGCATGCACACATCCTCGTTCACACATACATTGTTTGCAAGCCTGCATTCTTGCACACACACACACACATGCAAACTCCATGAATTCACACAGCCTCAGTCCCTCTCTCATCTTTAACACAAAAGGCCTGTGTCTATCTGGCTTCTGCTCAAAATAACACTCCTCTATCTCCAAGCTATTGATCTTAACTCGTCTGTTCCCCCACAGGACGTCCACTGTTTCTGCTCACTTTACTGCTCTCCGGCAACTCCTAAAAATCTGGCCCTGTTGACATCACCCCAAGGGTAGTCACATTCCAGGAACTATTCCATATTCTGCACAGCGTTTTTCAAGATGTACGTCCTTTTGCAACACTGATTATGTAAAAGCTTTGGAGCGCAGACAGCTGGAAATAACTGAAAAGATGCTGTGGTTATTATAGGCTTGGGAAAGCGAGAGTAAAACTGCAGCGAGTGATAGAGGCTGTCCAGATAAAACAGACGTTCGTTTGCCATTCCTCCTGCCCCTCTTTGATGCCAATGAAAACACACTCGAGCCGCGACCAGCTCAGGTCAACCTGATTTCCAATTGTACGCGCTCCAGTTCTGGCAAAACAGGGTCACTGGAAGATATAAAACACACACAGACAGCCTTGTTTGGGGCAGCGGGGGGCACAAGCTCTGATAATGAGTGGCACACATGAAAGGGTGGCTCCTCAGCAGAAAACAAACTTCACTACCGTTGTTAGCAGGCTGACCTCTGAGCCTCTGAGTGCGCACATTGTCCCCCCGATGGATCCCCTCTGACAGCCCGTCACTCAATTCAACCGTCTCCGTAAACCAATCAGGGCCCAGCGCCGGCAACCCTCTGGGAAAACTCCGCCCACTGAGGAGACTTAAGAATTTTGGTGTGAAGCCATGTTTAGACGGCAGTGGAAAAATGTTGCTCTGTGGCTTTTACTGAAGTGCAATCATAAGACTGATGATACTCTGTGATAAATTACATAAGATAAACAGTGAACTAATTACAGGATTATACTGTGATTTATATTCTGTAACTTAAAATAACTTGCCTCAGTTAAACGGTCAGTTCACGCATATTGAGAAAAACACATTTTTCTAAGTTACTTCCTGTGTTATCTAGCTAATTAAAACCATCCTTCTTTGAGATTTCTGTCACTACTCCAATGGAGGTGGATGAAAATGTGTTTGTGGTGCTCAAAGCATTGAAAGATGAGATCAGATTCAAGGCATCCTCATACAAAAGTTTTTACGAAAAGTAAGACAACTTGGTTAGGTTTAGGCCACAAAACTACTTAGTTAGGTTTAGGAAAAGATCGTGGTTTGGTTTAAAATAACATCGGAAGTTACGTGAGAAATAAATTAACATTTCCTTCTGGTTTCACATGGGGTACGAACACCGGTCTCCTGGGTGAAAGTCTGGTGTTTTTTGACCCACCCATCCACCACGACCTCCTCCCTATGTGCCGTTTGTTGCTCTTTATACTTCTTGGTTCACAATTACATGGATTACATATGAATTGATTTTGTGGGATACAGCATATACCAGTTACAGTGCATTACTTTTCGTAGGTATAGCTACAAACGGTGTATGAGAACAGCCTGTTAGATTTGAATAAGTAAGCAGTGGACACAATAGTCTGGATAATCTACTCATAATCTCAAAGTAATCATAGTCAATTATCGCGTCCTAAAAGTCTGTCGGAGCAGTGAGATGAAACATCACTCAAGCATAATTTCTTTGTTTTATTCTCGTGCAGCACCTGTCTTTATCTTGTTTAGTGTTTTGTAGAACATACTTTAAACAAGTTGCATTGGCAACAAGTTAAAATAAACCTTTTTTCATAAATTTCAAACCTGCAAAAAGTGATTTTGTGGCCACTCGGGGGCAGCGCAGGAAGCTGTAAACACAACACTGACATATTATCACCTTATAAAGATGATTGAGAGTGGACGTGTTAGCAAACAGTTGTTTATTTATACATCGAGCAGATGTGGAGCAGCGTTGGCATTGATTTGGGGGTCGTGCTCCGGCCAACAACTCTTAAGGGAAATATCTGGATCTTTAGCTGCTAAATGCTCCGCCATGTTCACCAGTTAGTCGTTAACTTTGTCTGTTTGCCGTTTGGTGCTGGGTTTATCAGAGCTTGTGGTTGGAAAGCGACGATGAGAGCTGTGATAGTGAACCAAAAGAGTAAAGCTGCTGGCTCCAAAACAATGGGCTGAAAGACGCTTAAAACACTCCATTGAGCTGAGGGGATAACACATTATTTGATAAAAATGCAGACTTTTTTTAAGTGTGTCAGCATTTTTTAGATATTACTTTCTACTTAAATAAATAAACCCAATTAAAACTGTTGACAAGAGTGTTTTTATTTGTACTTTAGGTGAGGCGAGGTGAGGAGCTGTGTGAGGAATCTGTTCACTGTTCCCTCACTGTACCGCTCCACATTGTGAGGAGACAAAGGACAGGGAGTGGGGATGACAGGGTGGAGGGTCACTCCTGCTGGGTGCGTATCCAGTTTCAGGTCCTCTGAGGGCGGCCGTGGGCGCACGGCGTAGGAGGAGATGGAGGCTGATTGAGCCCGTGAGCAGGGAGGGGGAGTGTGCTGCCTGAACACTGCAGGCAGAATTTTCACGTGTCACAAACACCATTTCGAGAATCCATGTGGATTGCGCGGTACGCAACACACACACACTCGTCTTCTCTTTCACCTGTCATCAACTTAATGCCTCAGAGATGAATGACGATCCGTCTGTGCTGCTGAGTGTATCAGAAAGATTTCAGTCTGTTTCTAAATTACTTTAAGGCTACATCCACATTAATACTTTTAGTTACAAATACAAGTTTACAATCTCCGTCCAGACGAGCATTTTAGGGCCGTTTCAGAATTAATCTCCGTCCATGCTACCATGACAGAAAACGCATATCACATGACCATTCATGTACACTGGGCATGCGTGTATCGGTATTAGTGTGGATGAAGCCTTAGACCACAACAAACACAAATCTTTTGACATTAAAGCAGCTATAATCGATATTTTTATTAGAACAAAATCAAATGACAATGTGGAAACAATGTGACAGGAGTCGCTCATAGTAGTGAACCTTTTTACGGCTTTACGGAGCTTTATAGCGAGTTTCAGCTCATTGCTGTATTGCCGTAACTCTACTGTTTTGGTTCACTCTCCCCGCTCTCAAAGCGTCGTCTTTTGGCCGCAGCAGGCAGCTGTTTTCAGTGAAAAAGCTCTAATAACCCACTGTACACTATACCAGCTCAACACCAAACAACAGACAGACATAGTTAGCAACTAGCTGGTGAACATAGTGAAGCATTTCGCAGCTAAAAAGCCAGATATTTCCCTCAGGAGTTGGTAGAGACCAAAAACAGAGCTAAAAGGAGAGTAAATATTGGACTTAAATTCACCAGGTGGCCAGAAACACGACTCCAAATGAATGAATAATGTTGCTCCATAACTGCTGGATGTATAAATAAGCAGCTAACAAAGTTCGTCACATCAACTTCAAAGGGTGATGGATGATATGTCACAACTTGTTTGCCAAGTGGCCAAAGAAATTAATTAATGCAGGTTTAAAGAAGTATCGTGAGAGTTAAAATGCTGTATTTATATTCATATATGTCATTTAATTCGTCATAAATTCAACAGATGTGATCTCAGTGTAGTCTCAATAGTTGGGCCAGAGCTACAATATGAAAGGCCTTAAGTTGAAATCCACACCAAAAGGGAGTAACGGCGAACCAGATGCATGTAGATAACAGCTATATTATATCATTTCAGCTCCGTATATACTGTCTGTATATCACAGCAGTTTATAGCTTCCAGACTGGGAGTGTTTTTTTTGCACTCTTTGATTGATTACATCTGTGTGGTCTGCTGCTTTAACTGTTTCCCTGCATATGCCTCCTCCTACACAAACACAAACTGATCTTATACTGTGCTTTATTATCAACCGACCAACAAAAAAAAAAAGTTTTGGGCGTTTGGAAATCCTGCCAATCACAAAGAGTCATGAGCAGTTTCCTGATTATTGTAAGCGGACCGGCTGCTGATTGTGAAACGGGATGACACGGACAACTGCCTCCTCCATCCCCGACCGAGCTCTACCTAACCCCGAACTTCCCTCTGCATAAGTGGGAACTTCCTTCATTTCACAACAATTCCTCTTGTGTCTGACTCCTCTGTCTTCAATCAGCGCAGCAAAACATGTCCTCCCGGTGAGCCCCGAACATCTGATTCAGCTGTGTGAGAGCAGCTAATCTGTGCCGCATGGGTGAGAATACTGAGAGGATTAAAAGGGAAATAATTTCCTCCGCTGCTGCTGAAACCAAAGTGTGTTTTGCTGCAGCGGGGAGCCGGCCCTCTTCCTCTCAGCGTTGATTGTAGATAGGGGCTTTTTGTGTCTGCCTCCCATTGTCTTGTTACCTTATAAATCTTCCACGCCGACACCTGATACCCGATATCGTGGCCCATTTGTCACCTTTGTTTACGTCTGGGATGTAGAGTGCTGTCGGGATGGGATGCCCCCACCGTGCGAGCCCTCGAGGGTGTGGGTGCTGCCGGGACAGGCGACACTGAGTGAGCTGGGGGGGTCAACTTGAGGGTGGAGGAGTTACAGGGATAGACCAGAGGAGTAAGACCGACTCCTCTGAGCCGCCCTCAGGAAATACAGGTCTTATCATGTCCCGGAGAGAGTGGGAAAAGAAGTAGAGCAAGTTAATGTGTGACCGAAATAGTGAGGGAGTCACAATAAGTGAGGGAAATGGATTTTTAAAGGGACAGCTCACCAAACTTAAAAAAAAATTTTGTGGTATTTAGCCATGCAGCTAGGTGTGATATCTGCACTCATTGCAATACAATGCGTGGGATTTCATTTATGGTGCTCAAAGGGTTGAAAAAATAGCATTTCAGATATTCAACTGCAGCGTCTCTTTCTAGAAACAGTGCTTGCCGGATTGCCAAACCCCCCCCACATCACTTCTCCGAAGTCAGATTTGGCGAGGCTGTGGTTGACAGCTTTTGTCAAACTTTTCTGGGACCCACATTCCCAACAAGCACGGCCACGTCACAGCGAGCTAGTGGCCAGGTGTGTAGAGGTGAGAAAGTATGCAGGATCTCTCTCGAGCTCTCTTCACAAATCAACTACAGCCAAGTAAAACATCGTGAATGACTTTGAGGAGAGACTGTTGGAAAGTGTGTGTCCTTATCTCTTAAAAAGATACGACAAATTACGTTGTTTGTGTAACTGCCTTGTAAAACAACACATATATTGTATAAGTATTTTCTGATCCGACGTCTCTACCAGTAAGACAATATTGTTTGTCAGTGCAATCAAAAACCGCTACAATCGATGTTTACTATCAATAGGACATGCAAAGTGAACAACCTTTTTCCATATAATTGGAGTAGAACGGACATTGAACTGTTTTCATGGTCATTTGACCAGTACAAAAGAAAATGGTGATTGTTGTTAGTTGTTATGGTGACAACAGGTCAGTGGGGCTGTGTAGTGATGTCGCAGCTCCCGGGAAGTAAGCGGACGCAGCTCCCGGAGACGAATGGCTGGCTAGTTAGCTAGTTAGCTAGGTAGCTTGTCCTTCTCCGGAGCGGTGGAAAGTGAGGAGGAGGGACTGTTGGAGCACTGCAGCTGGCCACCGGCCCGCTGTTCGTCTCATTTTCTGTAACCAGTGTAGCATTAAAGCATGGCAGAATTAGCAAGCTAGCTAATTAGCCAGCTGTCTGCTAGTTAGCCACCATGCTTTAATGCTACACTGGTTACAGAAAATGAGCCGAACAAAGTTGTCACTCATTTGGCGATAGCAATGTAGCTTTCCTGTGCTGTGACAAGAGTGTGTGGATGAAGCATTTCAGTCTTTCACTGTCTCTCTAAGCTTCGTAATGTTACTACTCCACTGCTCGACTTAGTCGTTACTGCAAAACCTCACATCACTGAGTCCGCGACTTGCTGTAAGTCGGTTTAGTTTATATGGAAGTCAGCCCGCTACCACGGTTGCAAGGGCAACGGTAGACGTAAAAATGGCCGCCGATCTGACCATCCTGCTATGTTGATTAGCTGTGGTTGTTTGTTCATTAGTTTCAAGTATACTTACACCACACTAGATTAGATAGACTAAATGCTTTGTGGTCAACAGTTGCCATAGGGAACATTTCTTCAGTAGTAGCAGTTAGTTTCAGGAGTAGTTCCACTGAAAACCGTTCACAGTGGCATCTGGGGAATACCCAGAATAGCGGGGATATGACTCTGGAAAGATATGTTGCTGTGGAAGTTGTTAGAGATGAATATCTCAAAAATAAAAGCGAAACTATCTGCATGACTTAGTACCACCAGAGGTGACAGGTGGCAGGGCAAGCTAACCTTTAACTTACTACAAAGTACTGACCGTATCTCAGATCTGCACTGTACAATACGCACGTCCTTGTTTATTCAGCAGCCTCAGCGCCACCCCTCCACTCCTCCGCCTTTTGCACTCCATCCAGTCTCCAACACAATAAACCCTCAATGCCAGTGCATCGGTTAATACTCGCAGGCTCTCTGGCATAAAGAAAATAGCCGAGCAGGGAGATGAAAAGAAAGAATGGAGGAGGGAGGGGAGCAAGAAAAGAAGCCGGGCAAAGAAAAGATTAGGCTCTGGTGAAGTACAACTTTTCCAAAGCTGGCTGGGCTCTTGGCAGAAGGCCAGGGGAGGGAGACAATGCAACGCTGTGCGAATCCAGGAATCTATAGACGCCCACTGGAGCATTGGGCTATTGGAAGGAGGGTTAGGGAGAAGGGGGTGGGGGGGGGGGCTAAGCGCTCTGTTTTCCAAAGCCAAGCACAGAGGACATGATGGGGCTCTGTGGTGGCTGAAGCCGGTAGGGGAGCGTGGTTGAATTGAAGCAGCAGAATTAACAGTGCAGTCACAACGTATAGAAAATATTGACCTGACAGACTCCATTGGGGGATGTATAGAGCTCTTACTGTCCTGCTTTGCCCCCCCTTCTGAACTCCCATCCCTCAACCCTTATAGCAAACCCTCCCATCGCTGAGCCTCCATATCCCCCCGGCTCAAGTCTCACCCTGGCAGCACCTGCTCGGTGTCAGCGGAGAGATGAGGGGGCCGAACAATATACCACAAACAATCTGTCAGAGGGCCATCTCAGTACGTCCCCCGGGCCTTTTAATAAGGACGGACAAGAGGAACACAACAACTGATTTTTGTTTTCCCTCCTTGCTTTGTATTCCTTCTCTTCACTTCATTACATTTTCATTCATTTCAATCAGTGTTTCATTTCCTTTCTGTCCTCTCGGCGCTCTTGGCGGTACGTGGAGGGTGAAGGCTAATACTGGAGGAAAAGTGAAAGAAAGAGAGGAGGATAAGGAGGAGGAAGAGAGAGAGGAGAGGTGCACCCCTCTAAGATCAAAGGCTCGGTCCCATTGTGAGGACTGTACAATAGAGTATTGCATGGAATACGCTCAGACAAAACCCCCCTCCGCCGCTCTGGACCCCCCCCCGCAGGCCAACTGACAGCATAGCTGGGAGGAAGCATCATGGGTAATTGGAGGAATGAGTGGGACTGAGTACAGTAAAGTACAGTTATTTCAGATAGGACACACACACACACACACACATATATGTGCACACATACACACTCGGATCACAAATTAAACAGAGATTCAGGTCAAAAATGAACAGAAAAACTAAAAACGTGCAAAAAATGAAGGAGGATTTTTTTTTTGGCAGTTGACTGTGTTCATACTGTTTTGGTCAAGTTGTAAAATATTTATGCATGCGTAGATGATTCCCAGGAACCAATGAACAGGCCCAACCCTGCCTCCTAAAGATTATGTTGCAACTCATATGCAGTATAGCAACAACGTCTTGCAGGATGAAGTGTTTATATTCAACATATCAGTGTTTACTGCCAATACAAAATGCTCTTATTGAATATATCTACAAAACATTCATGTCAATGTTTTTTTTCATTTATTTTCCCTAAACTATCCGCTCCTGGCAACTTAAACATGACAAACATTTCTTTTATGGTTATAATTAGGCATTAACTGATTTTTTTGATCACTTGGCGGCAGCAGGACAAACCATAGACTGTATAAAATATGGACGTAGTCTTCGTGATGTCACCCATACGTTTCTGAAGAGCGGTTGTGAAGCTCAAAGTGGGTGACAACACAGCCTAAATGACTGATCCAAAGTCATGGCTAATCCAAAAACGGGCAAAGAGGTGGATCGTTGGTGGAGCTACGGCACCCACCTGTCACTCAAAGCAGCCACACCCTCATTTTGCCTAACTTAAAGCCTTAATATAATTCAGACGGGTGAGTTGTATAAAAAGTCACCTATGAACGGGGAAATTAGCTTTAGAGAACCGTTTTTTTTATAACAGGCAGTAAACAGATTTATTTCTGCTACAAAGTCGGCATTTTAACATGGGGGTCTATGGGGATTGACTCCCTTTTGGAGCCAGCCTCAAGTGGTCATTCAAGGAACTGCAGTTTTTGGCACTTCCGCGTTAACTTCATTTCTCTGCACCGGACGTTGCCACTTGGGTACAAACACACCATTTAGTTAAGAAGTTGTTATAGTGAACACGATAGGAAACAGCTGCCTATTCACACATCCAGCAGACAATTTTTAAAATCGGGATTAGGACAGGTTAGGGAAAGATCATGATCTTTCCCTAACCTGTCCTAATCCCGATTTTAAAAAGTCTTGGTTGAAAAAATTGAAAAAGTCAACGTGACGTGAGTGAATATCTGATATCTAATTAAAACCATGATCTTTCCCTCATCTTAACCAAGCATTTGAGTAGTGTAAACCTTTAAAGACGCCGGACGCAGGACGGGATCCCCAGTTTCCCGAGTCTTGAGATGGACCGTACCGTTTATAATGTACACCCAACCATCCATATGACTTGTATACAGGAATATCACATTTCCTGGATCCAAAATGAATTCGGCAAAGCAAATTTGTAGTACATAAACACATTTTGTAGGAAAAAGGGATGCAAAGAAGCTCCCAATGCTTTTTTGGGAAGCTGAAGCAGAAAAAAATGTATCCAGTTGTTACTCTATGTATGTGATGGCATGTTATGACTTACAATAACTCAAATGCTACTGTTTTATTAGCCACTAAATAAATAACAACAAAAATTATATAGAAAAAGGCAAATCTCAAAAAAAAAACATGTATCGCGTAAATGGGAAAACACAACTCTCTGAAGAAAACACACAGGCATTATAAGTACATGATGTAATTTCAGACTATCGTTTAAGATAAGACTCTTACAAGGATTCGTATCTTTAATTTCTCTCTCTGTGTCGCATGAGTTGTGGCGAGAGCGTGACCACAATCTAGAGCGCTGCAGTGACATGACATACAATATCCTGCCTTGACACAAGCTGCATACAAAAGTGGTGGGAGCCGCCCCCTCGTATCTAAGATGCACTGACAGATAAACCACAGTGTCGAGGCTTGCATACGTTTCATATAAAAAAAGAAGAAGTCCCCAAAGATCCCCCACAGAGGGAGGCTGGCAGTTGGCGTGGTGCTCCTACGGCTGTAACCAGTGAATGACCTCGAGGTGGAGATCTACATCCACACAATGGGAAGAATCAAAAACTTCTCAGTGCCTTAAAAGGTCCTTTGGCTTTTAGATGTTCCCCCTCTTTAGAGTTTCAGGTGCTCAAGTGCACTTGTGATTATTGCTCTCTTGTTAGTTCCTCTTTCCTGAGTTAACTCCTTTTCCTACCTTCTCCCTCCCTCCTCCCCTCCCTCCCTCCCTCTCTAAGCCTGTGGGGCTTATCTGTGGGGATGAGGGAGAGAGGAGAATGGGGAAGACAGGCACTTTCATGGCTGAGTTGGGAGCCATTAGCCCCCTGTTCTACCTCCTCTCAGTATTAATCTGCAGTGACAGCTTCACTGTTTACCAAATCCACCCAGGATCCTGGGGGATGGCTGGCCGGCGCCACTCTGCTCCATTAACCTCTGACCTCCGGTGTTACGGCACCAGAGCCAGGCCCGGGGCCCGGGGTGAGCCGGCCCGAGCAACCGGTCGGACACCTGTCTGATGTCCGAGACAAAACTGAGACAATCTGTGCACAAAGATGTATCTCAGCTGGATGATGTCATTTATAGTTACAGCTCATTTAGCTTTTGTCTACATTTAGTTTACATTTGCCTCAAATAAGACGATAAAGACGAGGCAATAAAGTTTGTAAGGAGATGATTTATTACAGATGGAGAATTTCATTTCTTCTTGTTAGTGTCAGGTGAGGAATATTTAGGCGTTTTGACGGGGACCAGTAACTTCCTGGAGTCTCAGCTGGTTGCCTGACAAATGGTTCTGGTCATTAAGTGAAACTGCAAACTGCCATATTTACGTTATGTTTACGGATTAGACTAACAAGATATCGCCACACATTCTCACTCCCAACTCGTCAAATACCGGCGTTCGGTCAGTGGCCCTAAGTTCCGAACTACGACGCTCTAGGTTCCCCTCTTGCGTTACTTTTGGACATTTCAGGGACGGCGTGTCAATATACGCTCGATACATGCATAGTGTCTTTTCAAAATAAACTTCTGTTTTCACAGGAAGTTAGGTTTAGCCAACACAACCACTTAGTTAAGGTTCGAAGACGATAATGGCTGACGTTAACTTCGCTGACTAGCGACTCACGTGACTCACAGGACTGGAGATACTAATGAGTCACATGACTAGCGATTGACGTGACAAAATAAGTCAATGTTCACTTTTATTTTCACACGGTCTCCTGGTTGAAAGTCCTGTGTTTGTTCCTCCATGCGTCGGTATCCGAAACCGAGGGGCTTTTCTCAGCTAGTTGACAACTGGTCCTGGCCATGAAGTAAAACTGCAAATTATCATATTTACACTTCAGTTTTTGTAGAGATTAGACTAACGAGATATATCATGTTAATTAGTGAATTTTAGAGATGCTGGCAGGGCGATTTTGTGATGTTTGGACAGAGCCAGGCTAACTGTTTCCAGTCTTTATTCTAAACTAAGCTAGCTGGCTGCTATATATTTACTGTAAAGACACGATGGTGGCATCAATGTTCTCTGCAAGAAAGTGAATACGAATATTTCTTTATATATATATTTTCTTTACTGATGGTTAAGCGCAAGTGATTTCCTCAAGTCTGGGGATTTTATGCTGATTGGCAGCAAATGGCCTCGCATGGGAGGAGGAAAAACATGACTGATTATATCCAGACACTAGCAGGTATAATGTAAACAACAGAGTGACCCCAAAGAGTCTGACATAATAAAAGAAAATATAATTAACTTAAATGATTAAATTCAAAAATAAATCAAAAAGTATTATCCTCGAGCACTACAATCCACCTTTATTATAAGGTAAGTCTACAGGTGAAGATCATTTTAAAGGTTTTAACTTGGACTAACTAGAGATCCAAAAGAAGGAAGCAGAACTCAGAGCATGTCTCTGTGGAGGCTGCAGTGCTGCTCCTTCATTTGATTACATCCATCCAACATGCCTTCTGATCCATTTCCCAGGCTGACCGCTGCATGTGAGGAGTATTACATTCTCCTCCTTTGAAGTATCTACTACGATAAATCTCTTTTAAGATCAGTCTTCTGCACGACAAAAGTTGAGCTCAAGAGTCTTGCTAAAGGTTCGTCTTAAAGCTGCATGTAACTTCTGAAAGTTTTTGAACATTACAAATAAAAATTCAGTATACTCAGGGGATTTGTTGCTGCAAGCGTTACTTGGTCTGGTATGACCAGTAGCTTATGGTTGCTAATGTTAGCTATGTTTGCTAACTTTAGATAGATTAGTGCAATGCACGTTTGGCCGTTTGCTTGCGGCTTGCTCGAGAACCACTCGCACAAACAACTTCGCACTCGTCACTGCGCTTCCTTGGGTTCTCAGCAATACACCAAGCAAGTGTGAAGTCGATCGGACGAACAGTTGTCGGGAAAATGACTAATAAATATGTGCCATAGATCTCCAGTCTCTCTTTATCTGTTGCTGAATGTACTGTAGCGAGCGATGGAGATCGCACACGAAAAGGCATACGAATGACACGATAATGCTCAAGGCAAAATCGTGCAATGAGAATGCTGTTCTTGCTTTAGGCGTGTCATTTTCACGCCATGTAGTCTCTACTGACTGCAATGTAAAGGCATCCCGGTAAATATGCTACGCTCAGAGTTAGTGACGTGGAATAAATAGTGAGAAAGACAGCTTATGGTGGGCGGGAGGAGAGGTGGATGGGTCCAACAAACACAGGACTTTAACCAGGAGACCAGTGTTTTGTTTTGCAAGTTACGTTACACCCGCAAAGTGTGAAGTCGATCAGATGAACGGTCATCGAGAAAATCAAAGGACAGACAGAGACTCCTTCCATTTTAGCTAGATATTATTGTGTACTTGACATTATCAAGGGTGTTTGCTGACTCTTAGACACCACATTTTATCACACCACAGATCAATGTTTCAGTGGTTTTATGTAAAATAAGAAGTAAACACATTGAACCAGTTGTGCCAAGCAACTGTCAATTAGATTAGAAAAACCAAAAACACACGCACCTGATGAAGTAGATTAGCTTTGTTTTTGGGTGTTAAACTGTTTTTTCGAGGTTATTCAGCTCATTGTGGCATACAATCGGGGCTGTCCTCGACCAAAGAAATTCTTAGTCCACTAAGACTTACATGATTTTGTCGACTTATCGCTTAGATGATCTGTAAAACTGAGTTTCTCCACAAAGTATCACACAAAAGCACCACTTGAACTCTTGTGTTTACCAGAGATGTGCTCATAAGTTTCTTGGAAAAGAGTCATTCAGCATGAGAAAAGTATAAAAAATAACTAATCAACTAAAGAAATCTTACTCGACTAAGACCAAAATGACCGATTACTCGACTAATGGACTAATAGGGAGCAGCCCTACATACAATATGTAGCAAAAGAGAAATTTAATGTAGCATACAATGTATGCACAAGGCTTTGGCTTGGCGATCAGGTTGGTCATGTTGGGTTAATGTCCAAAACAATCATAATCATCATCTCCTGACTGGGAAATTCTTACATTAACTTTAAAATGAATTCTGGCATTGAGACTGTTTTTCTAAATTCTTACAATGCCATTTAAGTTTGAGTTACTCACTACTCAGCACAAACCTAACCTCACCAACAGAGCCCTGCAAAGCTGCACCTTCATTTCAATAACACAGATAACACAATGTTCTTCCTCACCACTCGCTCTTGTAAAGCACAAGTGCTCTGACTAAGCCGCCCTGGTTGAACTTATGATGTTTACCTTGTGGTTTGACGTGGGTTCACTCTAGGCCAAACCAGGTCTCCGGACAACTGACTAAGCAGCAGCTTAACAGCGTCACACCACAGCGTAAATGCAAAGCAAAGACGTTTCTGCTAGTGTGAATCAAGAAGTAAGAGATGCGGGTTAAGGTTCAGTTGATGGGAAAAAGTTATTTACAGCAAAATAACTTATCAACAAACTGATTTATTGTAAGTAAAAAAGGGGCTTTCTGACACAATCATTCATTTAAGCGGTTATGATTTTTAGACTATGCTGTTTCTCTGATATCCTACAGATTCATTTTGTAATTTTAAGCTGACAGTGAACTCTAAGAGACATTTCAACAGTATGGTATGCGTATACTCAGGGTGAAGTTTGTCATGAGTACAAGGTTAAAGGACTTTTTCTCTCTAAGACACAGCCTGTTGGTTCAATCTGAGAATTATGAGTTCAGAAACTTTAACAATTAATTAGGGCTGTCAAAGTTAACACGATAATAACGTGTTAACGCAATCGATCTTCCGGAGGTTGTAGAGGGTTCAGTTTTAAAGCTAGAGTGAAGATACTGGCATCATATGAAACTAGAAAATTTGGTACCAACCATGTCATACTTGCTTATCCAGAAAGAGGCTAAATAAGGCTCCAAACTTGTGCTAAATTTTGGTGAGGAAAAACTGTCATGGCCATTTTCAAAGGAGTCCCTTGACCTCTGACCTCAAGATATGTGAATGAAAATGGGTTCTATGGGTACCCACGAGTCTCCCCTTTACAGACATGCCCACTTTATGATAATCACATGCAGTTTGGGGCAAGTCATAGTCAAGTCAGCACACTGACACACTGACAGCTGTTGTTGCCTGTTGGGCTTGAGTTTGCCATGTTATGATTTGAGCATATTTTTATGCTAAATGCAGGACCTGTGAGAGTTTCTGGCCAATATTTGTCATTGATTTGTGTTGTTAATTGATTTCCAAAAATAAATATATACATATATTTGCATAAAGCAAGCATATTTGTCCACTCCCATGTTGATAAGAGTATTGAATACTTGACAAAGTAAGGTACATTCTGAACAGATAAAAAATAAAAAATTGCAAATTACTATCATAGCTGTAATTTGCGATTAATCACGATTACATTTTTTAATCGATTGACAGCCCTACAATTAATGTGATAAACTGACTAGATTAAACAAACTGGGATCAGACCAAACATGCAGGCATGAATGCTGATGTTGCAGTGTGCACAATGTCACACTGTACAGTCATAACACACACACACGTTTCCCAGCAGTGTGTTGGCTTGATGCAAAGAAACACGAGCATGCAGACTCATAGGCACGCACACACTCACACACACACACACACACACACACACACACACACACACACACACACACACACACACACACAAACACACACACACATCACCAACTCCTCAAGCCAAACCAAACACACTCAGTCTTCCGACCAGACGTGAGGAGTGACAAAGCACCACGTTTCTCCATTAGCAGCCTGCAGACTCCACTCCCCCTCCACATTTTGACCTCTGACCTCGATGACAACTGACTGTCATCGCCGTCACTCCTGCTAGGTAAACACAGCGTCCTAGCAGACACACAGAACATGTACTGAATCTGTGTGTGACCGAGTATCTTTGTGTTAATGTATGCTCACTTTTATGTGTCCTCTTTAAACATTTGGCTTGTCCTTTAACCCTGTTTTTTTTTATTAAATCGTCATGTGCTCTGGTTTTTAACTACTCTGACTTTTAAATAACTAATTCCTAAATCCAACCCACCTGCAGCCGTGACCGAGCCAACGCTCTTCGATTTTTCTGCTGAATGTTCAGGAAAAAGCGAGTTTTAGAGCACACAACCGTTGCCAAAAAGAGAAATATTTACCCAAGGTGACGCAAGCAGTGCCCTGCTATTGAACCGCTGTCAGCTATATTTAGAAGTTCCTCACCACCAGACCAAAGTGCTGCACTCATCAAGATAACATGAAAGACATAAAATGAGTCTTCCTAAGTAGATTACCCCCCCTCATCAACCCACTTTTAACCCTCTCAGCAGATTCCCAGTCGTGTCACCAAACACATGTAGCGCTCCGTGCTAGCTACGCTAAAATCTCATGTTCTTGCCTTTCTACCTCGTAACCTCACCGTGTCATTAAAGACATTGGACGTGATCAGCAAGTGAAGTTTGGACTACAAACACAAACACATACGCAGCCCTCCTGCTCGCACACTCCCCGTCAGCCGCTTTCCACAAATCATACACAAATGTTTATGGGTTTTTCCACAAATTAAACAAATAAAGAGGGGGGTGGGATCGGGTCGGGGGAGTAGAGGGGGGGGTTCTTGGATGGTGTGCAAGTCAGAGCCTGGAGCCAGCTGAGCACTCCTCCTCTCCCAGGAGAACCGCCACGCCACGGCCAGCTGGAAACCATTGACAGGAGTTTGGGGTTAGTGAGCAAGAGAGGAGAGGGGCTCGGCGGAGGAGATCACGGGGCCTGCCTGTCTTGATGAATCCGCTTTCCACAACCAAAGTAAGACCAGAAACCAAGGGGGGAGAAGAACAAGTATGTGTCATATATCTGCGTCATATATTTTCATGCTGTGAGAGCGAGAGAAAGAGAGAGAGCGGTGTTTGAAAATCATGAATCATCGTGCTTTTCCCGAAAGAGGCCTAAAAGAAAAACTAAAAGAGAAAAAAAAAATGGATTTTCTCCAAATGGGAAGTATTGGTCATTCATGAAAATCTAAAGTTTACACGACTTTATGAGTCCAAGTCACAAGAAAATAAAAAATGTGCTCATGTGTTTATAACATTTTTCACTTCAGCACAAAAACAACCTCTGCAGACGTGTAGGATGGAGACACTATGCTGATCTGAGTCATTCAGCATTTGACACTTTGGCGCAACGTATGAGCAAGTCAAGCCTGTGTTGAATTATTGCCATTTTTGCAAAGAAAAGAGAAAAAAAAATGGGGAAGTGGTTTTTGAAACTTTCTTAATACTCAATTCTTGATGGCTGCAAGAGGTGCGTGGGTGCAACCTTGTGTTTTGAGTTTATATTTGACATTTTTAAGGTTGGAGTCAAGAACCACTTGATGTTGCGTTTTGTGTCAAACTTTGTAGAAGAGGTGTGGAAAAACAAAATAAGACAAACAGAAAGGAAAGAGGAGAGAGAGACAAACCACCAGCCATTTAAAAGCCCAATGAAGACATAGAGGTTTTACGCAAAACAGTACACGACACAAACATCCTCCATCTGCACCACTTCAAACCAACAACACAGCAGGACAACAGTCTGAGCAGCAGGCAGCAGCTTTATCTAGTCAACTCTGTGATTACTGCATAAACAAGAAGAAAAGGGCACAACATCTCCTCCCATGACATCAGGCATGCACTTGAACAACAATGCTCAACACTTAAACACGCAAATCTAATGAGTGAATCACCAGTTTCTTCACAAGGAAGATGTTTAAGAAATTAGTGCTGGCGTGACGTAAACACAAAGTGAAAAAGATAAGATGAAGATGATTTAGAAGTTCCTCCTCCAGCACCTCCTTGTAAACACTCTGGGTGTTAAAGGTGCAGACATGAATAAGTCAACCGCTATTAAACTTTTGATATACCGAATCCAAAATTCAAGCATGAAGCATTTCATTTTTCTCCTAGATCTCCCCCCCACCTCTGGACTCTGTGTGCACATGTGGAGTGTCTATTTTTACTGGTTTACCTGCATCTGAACCATGTGGACAGCTGGTTTCCATTTCCACTGCATGGTCAAAAGGAGAAGAGGAACATGGCCTCCCTACTCCAAGAGCACCTAACAATGAATAAAATAGGCTACAACTTTCTAAATCCACTATAACTTTGATGTTTTCCCTAGTCAAAAGCAATTACATGATTATGACCTTAGAATATCGCTAAAACAGAGAGCTCATGTTGTAAGAAAGCAGCAAACAATGAGTTTCATGATGAAAAGTGGCAGTTCAATAGTTAAAAAATCCTGGGAAATACGCTTATTCGCTTTCTTGTCAAAAGTTAGATGAGAAGAAAAACTCCACTTTAATGTCTGTCTGTTAAAAATGAAGCTGGAGCCAGAATGTGATTAGCTTAGCTTAGCATAAAAAACGGAAGCACTGGGAACCAGCTAACCTGGCTCCGTCTGAAAGTAAAGGTCTCTGTCTGAAGGTCCTAAATTTCCCCCGGGATCAATAAAGTATCTATCTATCTATCTTAAGAAATCCGCCTGACAGCAACTTGCCGTTTTTACACTTAAAGGTACAGTGTGTAGGATTTGGTGGCATCTAGTGGTGTGGTTGCAGATTGCAACCAACTGAGTACCCCTCCGCTCGCTCCTCCCTCTCCAAGACTGCGGTAACGTGAGCCACAGAGTGCAAAAACTGTGCTAACGCCGTTCACCTCGCTCAGAGGCCATCCTTACCATAATAACACTACTGTAGGAGCAACGGAAGTCAGACGGCGGCTGGCGTTACCACGGTTTTGCAGTCTTCGGCTCACATTACCGCAGTTTCAAAAGCGTGTCGGAAAACTACCGTGGCCATCAGGCAACGTAAAAACACGAAAGTCTCTCTCTAGAGCCAGTGTTTGGTTTGTCCGTTCTGGGCTACTGTAGAAACATGGCGGAGCAACATGGTGGACCCCGTGAAGAGGACCCGCCCCCTATGTGGATATGAAGGGCTCATTCTAGGCTAACGAAAACACAATGATTCTTAGTTTCAGGTGATTATACACTGATGAAAACATAGTTATGAATAATATAATCCCTTTCTGCTAATAGACCCCCCAAAATAATTCACACTGTTCCTTTAAGTTTTTGTACAGCTTAAGGAAACGAGATATAACATGTTAATTAGTTATCTTACTTTTGAGACAAACAGGCTAGCTGTTTCTCCCTGCTTTCATTGTTTTTGCTAAAATAACTCCTGGTGTCTCCTGGTTTCAGCTTCATATCTAACATACAGACATGAGAGTGAACTGGGCCAATTCTATAGCCGTTGGACAGAGCCAGGCTAGCTGTTTCCTCCTGTTTCCAGTCTTTAGGCTAAGCTAAGATAAGCTAAACTAAGCTAAGCTAACCAGCTGCTGGCTGTAGCTTTAAATTTAACAGACAGATATGTGAGTGGTTTCAGTCTTCTCATCTAACTCTCAGCAGGAAAACATGTGTATTGTATTTCCCAAAATGGCAAACTTTAAATCATAATGTATCAGCCATGTCAGCAGTCACTAACTGGACCTCTGTCTACACATTTGTATAGCAGCAGTACAGAAGTATCCAGCATGTAATGCATTAACCATCATTGGTAACGCTTCACGTGTCAATGAACTACTTAAGATTTGCTCCAATTTCTTTCTCTTTAAGCTGGCGGACTGAAAGTCGAAGACTGCATCACTTTTAGAAAATAATTATTTTTTTTGTTGTTGCAAAAATGTAACTGCGTCTGTTACTTAAGTCAAAAGGCATTACAGTCAAATTCATGATGTTTCCATCCATCCTTGTTCTTGTTCAAGAAGATATTTGTCTCTTGAGTTCTCTAGACACGCTAATCCCACAGCACAGCACACACAGCTAACAAATGATTACAAGAATATGATCACAGTGTTTGGGTTTCCTTCAGTCATGCCCCTGGGACAGTGGTCACAGCTTGGTGGGAGTCTAGTCATGTTTTTATTCCAATTGGCTTCCTCTCTTCGAGCTGATTAGAAAGTCTGTTGTCCATTATGTATTTTTGAGGGGAAAACAAAGCAATCCTCCAACCGACTATTTTGGTTCGCACACGACTGCAGAACAACACAAAGCTATAACTCATCTCTTCATGTCATGCTACACTGTAGGTGCACGTGTGCGGTTGCATGTGCACCTGGAACTGGATACGGCATTCAGTGTGAGTGGAAAAATACCCAACAGCAATGGCATCAAAAGGAAGTGCACGAGGAAGCTTGTCATGTTTGTTTTAAGAGTTATTCCCGCAGAATGTCAAACTGCTTCATCACCAGTGTCTACTCAGAGCCGCACAGTCGTTTAGCAACGTTAGACAAGCTCACCTTTATGACATCATCAGTTATCACAAAAGGTGATTGCTGAAGGTGTTTAGAGGAAATGATAAGAAAACCTGAGTTACTGTTAGTGTGGAGTCACACAGTGGTGGAAGAAGTACTCAGAACTTTTACTTAAGTAAAAGTAGCAATACCACAACATAGAAATACTCTGTTACAAGTAAAAGTTCTGCACTCAAAATTTTACTTCAGTAAAAGTACAAAAGTATTAGCGTCAAACTTTACTTTAAAGGTTCTCTATACAACATTCAGAGCATTAATATGCAGCGGTTCATATGATATCTTACGAAAAGCTATTCGTCTTTTTTTGTGCGTTTTCCTACGAATGTCCAGCATCAATTTCCGCTCCAGTCTTCAAAATAAACTTCTGTCTTCACAGGAAACAACTTGGTTAGGTTTAGGCAACATAACTACTTAGTTAGGTTTAGGAAAAGATCGTGGTTTGGGTTAAAATAACTCCGGATATGGCCTAACTTTAGTACGGAAGTTATGTGACAAATAATTCAACGTTGATTTCTGGTTTCACACAGGACACGAACAGCGGTCTCCTTGGCGAAAGTCCGTTGTTTTTTGACCCACAAATCCACCCCCGACCTCCTCCCTACGCTGCATTTTTATACTTCCTGGTTCACGATTACATGGATTACATACAAATTGATTTCACAGTGTATGAGAACAGCCTGTAATATATCAGCAAACAACTATTTCTCTGTGCTTTGTTTATGTAGCCGATCCGGCCGTGTGTGCATTGATGCATTAACGCCGTCAGTGGTGCTAATTTTAAATACTTTAAAATGAAATTAAAAGTGGATCAACAAAGTCTTAACTTAACTCCTATAATAATAAATTTCTTTGTTGATTTTATTTTGTATAATTAATCTGAGTCTGCAAAGTAACTAGTAACTAAAGTTGTAGTGGAGTAATAGGTGCAATATTTGCCTCTGAATTATACTGCAGTAGAAGTATAAAGTAGCAGAAAATGGAAATACTCAGGTAAAGTACAAGTACCTCAAAATTGCACTTAAGTAGAGCACTTGAATAAATGTACTTCTGTCACATCAGAAGTATTAAGGATATCAGCAGGAGATGCCCGCTCCGTGCAGCAGATGATGAAACCGGGGAGGGACCTCTTGGACTTTCCTTTGCCTTTGCCTAACTTGGTCATGGAGACCTGCTCCACCAGCAGCCTTGTGCAGCTTTCAGAAGGATGAAGACGACTAACACACCTCAGCAGCGAGGAAAACATCTGGGCCAGGGTGTCAGCGCCCTGCACTCTTTCCCACAATGCCCTCATTCCTTTATATAATCATTAAATCACTGACGGATGTGAGAGAGTAGCAGTAGGGGGCTGGGAAAGAGAAGAGAGGAAGACGAAGACAGTAAAAGAAATAAACAGGAAGGTGCGAGGTGTTTTTCTGGCATTACAGACGTAGTGAGTCAGTAAGCACAAGTCTGACCTGCTGATAATGACGTGAGGTGTTGTAAAAGGCAGATGTTGCTTGAACATCACAAATATGGTCTGTTATGACCTTGTGTCTCCATGTGTTTGTGCTTCATAATTAAAACATTTACAGACTGTGAGAGCCGTGCTTCTAATTCAACGTCACTCCTTCCAAAAGTGACTCATCGAGCACTTGTTGAGCGCATGAGAGAAATATTCTAACACTCTGCATATCTCAGTCTGTAGGTGATTGCTCTTGAAAAGGCAAACATGATATGTTTTGCTCACTGTGAAGTATTCTGACTGTGATTAATGTGTTTGTTGAGGTAAGAAAACCATTTTGTATCACTGCAATCACATCATTAAATCCACTCACACCAGATAAAATACTGTTTCAGTTTGATGCTGTCTCTTTGGTTGCGTTAACAACCCACCATTAGAAAAAAATGCCAGCTACTAAACACGATGACATCATAATTCTTTTTAAAGATGCAATTACAGACGAGAAATCAGCTTTGAGACAAGAGAAACAATGCACTTTTTATGAGACTAATACTCAACTTCCTGTGTAGTTCCTGAACTCAGTCTATTGTCACGAGTCTAACTTGAGATGTTGTGACATGGCTTCCTTTGCTGAGCCAATTCAGCCCTTTTAAACTTGAGCGAGTGGCGAGCTGTGTCCACGGGCGTGCAGCCCAGCGCCAGAACCTGAAGTGCAGCACGTATGGAGGAAACCGCTCCAGTTGGAGAAATCGGATCCATCTATGGGGAATATCCCAAAATAACCCCCTCTGTTCTCCCATATCAGGCCTTGTATAAATAAGATAGCACTGCAGGCACACTGCACCATGGGAATTAGCCAATCCAGTCCTGTAAACATCAGCCAATGACTTCTGGCAGGCTGGTCGGCTCTCAGGAGGGGAGGTTCTGCGCTGGAATTCATAAATAAATCACTTTTCTGGGAGGATTATGTGTCCACAGTCCCCATCCTCCCGGCCCCCTCCCCCCAAAAATAAACAGGGCCCAGCAGAAATAGCAGAGTTTAAGCACCGCTACAGGAAATTATTTGGGCTTGTTGCTATAATTTGGGGACACTATTTTCATAGCATTTGCATTTTAGTAAGACCCAAACTTTTTTGAGACCGTGTTACACAATCTACCTCTACGATGAGTGACTGTACAATAAAGGATCCTCTGTGATATTTTGATGACTTGTGATTTGAAGAGAAGCACACTCACTTTCTCCAATTCTTCAAATAGTTTCCAACACAGAACTGAGGTCAAGTGAGGTTTATCTGCTTTGCTTGTGTTGCTATCCAGCGGTTCATGCCATTAACAGGTTCCCAGAGGAAGTATTGCAGCACTATTTAAACCCACTTAGCCTGGCCCTTCTTAGACAAACATGGGGTCAAGTGACAGATGCTGAATAAAGGTTTATGAATGTCTGAATAAAGGAGGAACTGGGCTAAATTTAGTAAAAAAAACCCTTAAGTTTTTCTGGGTCTAGGTAACATATAACAAATATTTCAACATAACAGCCCTATATGTGCGATGCAAAAAGTGGGGGTGCGGACATGGGGGTGGTGGATGGGTGTAGCGAGCCCAACTTTCATGCAGGAGACTGGAGTCATATGAACGGTTCATATGATATCTTACAAAAAGTCTTTCCACATTTTTCATGCGTTTTTCTACGAATGTCCAGCAACACGTGTCAATTTCCGCTCGTTATATGCATACAGTCTGTTCAAAATAAACTTCTGTCATCACAGGAAACAACTTGGTTAGGTTTAGGCAATAAAATGACTTAGTTAGGTTTAGAAAAAGATTGTGGTTCGGGTTAAAATAACACCAAAAGTGGCGTAACCTAAGTACGGAAGTTACGTGACAAATAACTCAACATTGACTTTTGGTTTCACATGGGACACGAACGCCAAACTCCTGGGCCAAAGCCCTGTGTTTTTTGACCCACCCATCCATCTCGGCCTCTTCCCTGCGCGGCGTTGGTCGCTCTTTATACTTCCTGGTTCACGATTATGTGGATTACATTCAAATTGATTTTGTGGGATATATATACAAATTGCAGTGCATTACTTTTCGTAGGTATAGCTACAAATGGTGTATGAGTACAGCCTCACAGATATTGTAGAAAGTCAGAATTCAAAAATTGTTGGGATTGAATGTAAAAAAAAAAAAAATGTCGTCATTGAACATAATCAACAGTTATCGTCCAATGATGACATTGTTGTTTGGCGATACAGTTACAAAATTCAACATGTAGTTGAATATAGTAACTTAAATGAAATTTAGCAATCAGTTAAATGTATCTTGGACATCTAAAAAATCTTTACTACAAAATTCAGCCCGGTTCTAACCCAGATGTCTTCTATCTTCTTGTAGATCACCAAATCATGCTTACTGGGTCAGTTAGCATGGAAACATTGATGAAGGTTGGTTTGCTTTCTACTTCTGTGATGTTTATGGGTTGGGACTGTAGGCCCTATGGTATATCTTAGGAAACACAAGGGCTGGAATTTCTATGACATCTTACAGAACAACAAACTTTCTGACCTAAATAACAAGACCTTTGGTCCGACTGATGATCCATGGACATCATGGAAATGATAATGAAGCATATGAAAATGTTTAAGTAAATCAAATGGGGGGGATTTCCGTAATGGAGGAGGCTGTTGTTGTTCTTTCATGCTACTAACTTATTCTTGTGTGGGCATGAACGGGTTAAACGGCTGAGCGGTGAGACGCTTCATGCCTTCATATGTACACAGAGGCATCAAAGAGCGGAGCGCTCCTCGCCTCCTCTGCATGTTCCATACAGTCTGCAGCACAACTTTTACTCATACAGTACGAGGCACAGAAACAACCCGGTGGGTGGTACAGATGTATGCCAGAGAATAACCCCCAACATCCTGCTCGATACGACTGAGCACAGGTTGGTGTTATGGGCCAGGAAATAAAGTCGATTCTGACATTTGCTTGGTGGCTGCTAAGTGAAAAATTCAGGTTATTTCAGCTCTGAAATACCATTACCACATTTTTTGTGGTGCTGTGATAAGTAGGTCTGGGGGAAAGTAAGGGGGCTTCCTCTTTCCACATCAATAAGATAAGAGGGGAAGTGACATAAGTTCCTGCAGCGAGCTGTGCGGCAGTGGCAGGAGGCTGATAGTGAGCGCTGCATGTGTTATGTTCACAGAAAAAACTGACACTTGAACGTGAACTCAAATCCGCAAATGATCTCTAATCCTCCTGTCTGTCGTCGTCAACTCATATTTAACGTTCTCTACCGATGCTTGCCTGAAGATTTCTTTGTACTGAAACAAATAATAGAGAATAAAGCAGGTTGTGTGGAGGCAATCATGTCTAACCTACAGCTTATTAGTCATAACCTGGTGATTAAAGGATAAGAAAATATCCTCTGTTAACCTTGATTGTAGGACCATGCCATTTTGGAAAATTTTTGCAACTTGATTTTTATCAGATCAGTCAATATTTCTAAAACACTGATGAGATTACCAACAGCACAGAATGACTCATAACCTTAATATTAACCTCATCGTGTGCTTTATTATTATTCATTTGGACAGCATTGCTGCGATATTATTATAAGAGTGGCTCTCTCACTTTGGAATTAAACTTTTATTATGTGATGCCAGGACATAAATTTAAATGAAAGGAGATTTACGACAGTGATTCACAGATATAAAAAAGTGAAGTCAGATCTCAAAAAGCACATCAGAAGGACAAGTGTGACCGTGGCCAGAGAACATTGTTTGTAAACTGAACCTTGAACTAGCGACTGCCGGGTTCACAGTGTGAGTCACAGCCTGTGGTGTCGCCAGAGTTTTAGCAGTTTGGTAAACAAGGCAACACAATGCCAAACAGAAGAAAGTGCCCTGGAAAGTACCCAAGAAGAAGCTCCGCAGTGCAGACGCGAGGGAAAATCATCTTCGGTTGATAAGAGGGGACACTCTCAGCTTAATCTCTACACACTGAGGAAGAAAGTGGAGATTTAAATTTAAGACAAGAGGCTGCGTGTGTGTGTGTGTTTTTGTCTTTGTGTGTCAAAAAAAGAAAATAAGCAAGACTGAAAGAGAAAGAAAAAAAAAGACGCAGTTAAAGGAAACACACGAGACATAAAAAGAGTCTACAGCTCCACTTCCACTAAAACGGTCTGTGTTACATCACTAGTCAACAAAACAACCTTTGATTCAACATGACCCTTCACCATCTGAGAGGAGTTTTTAGAAATCGTCCAACCCAGACATGGTCTCACCTTTTGTTCTGTGGGCGATGGAGTAATGACTCATAGTAGACGCCGCACTTTCCCAAAATCAAGGTTGGCGAGGGTCAGCGTGCCCCCCTAGTTCTGATAATGGACCAGCCGGGTCACATGAGTCGACACACTGTCGGAGTCAAAAGTCCAGCGTTTGAACTCGTTCCACTTTCGACTTGGCTGAAACTCAAGAGAGGCTACAGGCCACTCGCTCCAGTCTGATAAACAACTCCCGCACAGAGAAACAAGAGGGAGCTGAGCTGGATGGACACACAGCTAATACACAAGGAAAAGTCGGTATGAAATTATGCAGTCCATATTTGCGAATAAATATACACATAACGTGTTCTTTTGAAGTATGTTTACAATCACAAACTTTGAACAGTGTTTGAGACCAATACTGCAGTTTGCAAAAACAAGTGTTTCCATTGGCCGACCATGCACATCCTCACGGTCAAAGTTGAACAAAGGTGAATCGCAGCGAATCAGGAAACGCACTCATGAACTCATTCGGCTTCAACAGAAGTGATTTGGAGATGGAACCAAAACTTGCAGGACAAACATTTAGTTTGACCCTACGTTTACTACAGTATGTCTCCTGGTTTGTGCTGATGTAAAATTAGCATAGAAATGTGCAGCATTAAAGCCCAATATCAGCTGACATGATAAGGGCCTTTAGGTGGAGTCCTGTCTGGGAGAGGGTTTAAAAAATTTGGATTCAAGACTTGCACAGGCCTTTTTCCCCAAGCAGCCATTTTGACTTGTCATAGTAGGAATAGTACAGGTGTCACTAATAACATTAATGATGACTTTGTTGTATTTAGGTGTCCCAGTAAAGGCCTTTTGCGATTAATTTGAAGGTCAATATATTTTTTTGAACTGTTGTTTTTGTCATGAATACTTTCACACAGAACGCAAATATTACGCTGCAAAAAAGCGACATAATTTTTTCTCGAAACAAGGTTGATTGTCTGAGCTTTCGCACCAAGAATAAGGCCTCAACCAATCACGTTGTGCAGAACGGGTTGAGTTGCGCCTATATGAATGAAACAATAACATGGAGGCTCCGTAGTTCGAACCAGGACGGCAAACTTTCAACCTTGACAAAGGCAGCGCAAACCAGATCCACTCCTTCTGTTCTTACCTTTCACAATAAAAGCCCAAAACATACATGTATAATATTCACAGGCGAGTATTTCGCATTTTCGTGTTGTTTATTCGTCACGTCCCCGGAGTGTAACGGCCTTAAGCCATGACAGTGTGACAGCAGGACCCCGAAACAGAAGAAGCTAAATGGAATTCAGCCTTCATTACATTTTCTATTTACACACTTTTCCTACTGTGACATGTTGAAAAAGGGCTTTTGCTTCAGTTATGAGCTTACATGTTGCACATTAATTAATGAATTTGTGTTAAATCAAATTACCATACACAAAACTTGGTCCGGTATGGAATAACTGGACACACTGCACAGAGTGGGAGGAACTGGGGGGGTTAAATATGGCCCAGCAGCAGTTCTGTTTTGCTATAGCAGGTTGACCCAGACATGTCTTGTATCATTTCCTGTTATTATAAACAGAAAAGCAGTGTGCATTGATTTGTTATGACTGCAAAAACGGCATACTATTCAATTAGATACTGAACACAATTAGTAATGTAATTGGGACACAGCTCATCTTTTCTTTCTGTTTATGTGGACAGACTCATTGACGACAAACCACACAGGACAGAAATCATCCTTTCATCTGAATACTTGAAATGACAGTGGCCACCTTATTACCGTGGACTTTTTACTGCTTATGATTTATTGGGCATCTTTACGTTCGTGGGCATTTAAAAAAAAACTGTCATGGGCATTTTTGCCTCGAGCTCATGTTGATTTGTGAGCCTGTTGTGTTCGAACTACGGCGCGTTACATCAAGACCTGAGCACAGGAAGTGGGCAGAAAGGGGAGTTCTGTTAGAGCCTAAAATAACTTGTCAGACACTAAGATGTATGTTTCTAGAGTTTTCTGCTAGGGCGCGTCCTCTATTGTGCTTCAGTAACAGCTCATTGTAATAATATTAAAGCGGGGATCATTTTAAAAACAAAAAAACAGGTGAAGAGGCCTCTGCGTCAAAGAGAACCAAGAAAACTTTAAAGCAGAGCCTTATACAAGCGACAAGGTAATTTATTTTAACCCACTTAGGAAAGAAAGACATCAGTGTAGTGGCTGCAAAGTTCATTAGCCAGTGACACTATTTCTTGGAAGTCTCGAGGGTACCGTCTGTGTCAGAGGCATGCGGGGTTGACGTGAAGAGTCGGCACTCCAACTTCGAGGAGGTCACCTCTTTAACGGCCATGAATCACCAAAAAATCAACACGCCAAGTAGTTCCCACTGGAGCCTTTTTCCATCAAACTACAGAGGGTCATATAAAGTACGTGTCATTGTGTAAGGGAGATAGGTCATAAAACATATCTCGCCACAGAACCTTAATACCTTAACCTACGTCAGGAAACGACTGTGCAATAATTCACGTCAGATTTATTCTTTCCCGCAGAGGGAGTTTTACGAATGAAACTGTCATCGGGATCATCTCTTTTCACGATTGACCAAAATTAGGGTGCAACAAGTTCACGAGTTTGACCTACAATTGGAAGGATGAACACATTTGTCGCGGGACAAAAACACAAGAGAACCTCACATATAGCGGACGGAAGATGTACCGTACGTACGGCTGTAGACTAAACATAAACACAGCAGGAGTTTACATTCGGAGCTCTGGGCCTGTAAAAGCACTGGCATGGCTGGTAGCAGCGGCGTTACCACAGCCACAGATGTGCATAATACAAGTACTGCACTGTAAGCTGTTTTTTAGTCAAAGATGCATCTGTTCCTGATCTGCGATAATGCGCTGAAAATCTGAAAATTGCACGTCATGATATTATTTCATTAGTTTTTATGTGGGTTTTAGTCTTTGTTCTTTATACCCCTGCTCTGTACACTCCATGGAGACACTGTTTGAGAGCTTCTGCTTTGTCATTCTTCACTGCAGACGTCCCAGAAGCAGCAGGAAGGCAGGAAGCTCCACCCTGCCCCCCCCCCTCCATCCTCCTTTAACCTGTCTCAGGCTGCAGCCGCGCCGAGTGAAGGCCACAGTCTGATCCTCTTTTTAACTGTTATCATGTGTGCACGAAGGCGTGTTTACGCAAACACACAGATTTTTCTCTTACTCTTAAACCCAGTGACACACGGAGAGGAAATTAATGAACAGCACAAAAACTCAATCTCTACCAGCTTCTCCTTCTTATTCCTTGCCTTCCCCCTCCTTCCCTTGCCTTCTAACTACTTCCAAAAACCCAGTACTCCCACTCCTTCCCTCCCCTCCCTATCCCTCGTCCTCCCTACTCCCCCCCCCCCCCCTCCATCTTATGGGCCCTCTCACTGACAGCTGGCTCTGATTATGGCTGTGAAAAATGGGGCAGTCACGCCAGCAATCCCCCCCTCCAGCATTCCTGCAGCATGACTCCGCACTTTCTCCCTATACTGGTGCTCGGGCCCGTCTCTGCCTCCCTCCCTCCCTCCCTCCCTCTGCATCCCTCTGCTTCTCTTCAGCTGTCTTTATTTCTTTCTCTCTTGTTGTTTTCCCATTTAAATACCGAATAAGAAAGGGGTAAAGTTTATGCAAGCAGCTGTTTGTCTGAGGGGATTTGTGTCCTGCAGAAATGTTTTCAAAATGAGCTTGAGGGTGTCAGGGAGGAGAAAAAAACAGAATGGGAGATTATGTTTGAGTTAGTCATATGACAAAGACAGATGGAGGAGGAGATATTGAAGCAGCGGTCTTCACATATGGAGCAAAAACCAAGCGAGCCCGCACAAGAGCAAACACACTCCATCACTGCATCGCGCTAGGACGTTTATGGTACATTACATGACTATATAATGATTACAATGTGTCCCAGAGCACATTGTTTGGCAGATTTTTCCATACGTACTTATTTATTTGTCTAATCTGAAAAAAAGCAAAAACCACATAAGCATATTGGCGTAACCAGTTGGGTTTTGCTACATGATTTGGCTCCATTGAAGCAGTTCAGACCATAAAAAGCTCCAGTTTTAGCACACATCTATCCACACCTGCGCTAGTTTGCCAAACTTTCCACCTTGGTGGCGTCCACCCTCTCCTGCTTGATATACTGGAAAATAGGAAGCTTGCCCAGAATTCATAACAGCATCCATAAAACTTAAATGGTTGGCTGGGAACTTATTTTCTTCATAAAGAAAAATGATCAGGGGATTGATAGATAGGGTTTCACAATCTGAGCGATAAACCTGAATGTTACAGCCGAATAATAGAGTATACTATAACAACTAATGAAACATTTTACTATATCTGCACAGTCCTGGATTTACTGTGAAGATCCACAATAGCTTTGCCAGCAGGATATTGTGATATGGCTCTATGGCTTGATCCGGGGATGTGCAAGCTACTCTATCGCTCAAAATGTCATGTCTGTTAGCGAGGTGTCTGCAGAAACATGTGGCATGAAGAGAGGTAGTAAATTCAGGTCAGTGGGGCCACTTTTGTTGAAAGGTTTATTGTACTGTAGAAGATCAGATATGATCTTAAAATCTGCCTTTACTAATTTTAGCCACATGTTTGATTTAAACTAGGTGTTGCTTAAAGGGCGGGTCCATCTGCGTTCTTTTCCGTTATTTTCAAATGGAAACACCCACTCAGACGTTAGCAAAAAGCAGTGACATAAAATACCAAATGAAGATAATCGAAGATTAGGATTCATCCTGAGGGAGGCATGAATGTTTGTAATTTCATGACAATCTATCCAGACATTTCACTCAAAATCACAAATGTCAAGTCTGAAAGTTTTAATGTGCTGTAACTATAAGGTATCAGTTATGTAAGTGTAAGATTGTAAGTATTAGATTTAAGATAGGTGTTGTTGTTGTTGAGCTAGCAGTAATTTTCCTACACCCTCCACTGTATCTCCTATATCTGAAATACCTTGATAATCTCTGTTTCACTGTCTAATAGGGAGGGCAGAGGGCTGTTATAGCATGAAGCGAGGGCTCCAGAGGCCAGCAGATGCCTTGTGTCAGGTTGCATAAACAAGATAGAACACTTTCATCCATCATGCTGCTGAACTGGGAGCTTTAGGCCCTCTTATCCGGCTCAAGGCACCTTGTTGAAGCAAAGACATTTTCAGGGCGCCGGCCTTGATATTACCTCAGTGGAGATAAATCATGGCTGAATACGGAGCTCTACAAATACCCACCCTATGCCCCTCTCTCTCTCTCTCTCTCTCTCTCTCTCTCTCTTTGACCTAAGAAAAAAGTTTCAACATTACTATTACACAACTCTTCATCCTCTAATGGCATCCAAGTATTCAACCCATAGAAGATTCTTATGATAGCAGAAGGCAGTTTTAATCTCACATGACAGCAATGTGATGGAAGCTGTTGTAAACAGACAGACTCACTTCCTGTGTGTGTGGACTGCTGCACAAAAACACAACAGCCTCTGGCTCCTGTCGAGTAAGGACTCAAAATCAGATACAAGATATAATCATCACAAGTATGAGCTTCATCCCGAGGTGTGATGTTAGTCTAATGTCACATTATTCAATGTAAACACCGAATGCGCAAATTGCACGTCAATATTGATGTCATCGTTCAATGTGAGAGTAGGTTTAAGGTATGCACCCATCTCATGTGGTGCGTCATGCAGCGAGGAAGATGCCCACAGTGGAATCTCCAGTACTGTACTGGTCCCACCTACACATCAGCCTTTCAGCTGCACACTTATCTTTGCTCCTCACCTGCTAACTCTGTTCCATTCTGTCTCTCCATTCACAAAGTAGAACGACATTAAAGCCCCCCTCCTGTGTATTTTGGCATTTCTATATTTCATATTCATTTGACTCATTTCCTGACTAAGTTGATTAGATCGCCAATTCATTTTTTGCCAAATAACTTAATTTTGTGCTCAAAGTTAAGAAAAGAAGGTTGTTGCTAAAATGGGAATATGACGTATGACTATAGTAGAAGCTGCAGGTCATACGTCATCCTCCGAGCTTGCTCAGGCGCACTCGTGCTCGTTTGCGTCTGAGCAGCGGCAAACCGATAAATCTGTTTATCTGTCTGTGTGTCTTTCTAGTTAGTTAGCTAGTTAGGTGTAGTTAGCTAGCCCAACTTGTTGCATTAGCTAACTGAGGGTTTTTATTTTCATTTTTTAGTTTCCTCCACCTTAGTTTAGTGTGCTTATTTTCACAATGGCATTTGTGTGTGCGGTGAACGGGTGCGGTCAACGCAGTAGATTAAACGAAATCCCACCGGCAGAATTAGCGCAACACACTGACGGTCTCTCTCACTCGCTCTCTTCTTTATCGTCTCCTCCTGGAGATAAATATAACGGAAAGCAGACCATGACGTTTTGGAGGTTTGCCGGCCTCTAATGGGTCTGGACGATGGGGAGCACAACTTTCAGCCCAAGAGAAAACAAGAGAAAAGTCCCGTTCGAGAAATAAACGAATCGCAGTGCAGCCCGGTGAGGAGTCGGCGCTGGGAGCCGATGCGAGAGCGGCCCGTGTTAGAACCTCTAAAACGTCCCGAAACTGCATTTCAAGCGGCGGACCTAGACAACATGTCTATCCGTCCTCCGGCGTGCGGCGGTGCGGCTCCTCGGTGCGGCGGCGGGCAGACGGCCGCCTCGCCAGGAGAAGACGGTAAAGAAGAGAGCTAGTGTGAGAGAGTCGGTGTGTTGCGCTATTCTTGTCTCATTTTTGGTCTGATAAACAGTAAATTCATCTAAGCTGGTTTCATCTAAACTGGGTTGAAAAACGATGCAATCTGGTTGCCATGGTAATGAATTACCTATAAATCACTTTCCCATTCTCTGTTTGAGAAAGAACCAAAAAACAGGAAGTAAAACTGGCTGGAGGGGCTTTACGGCGTGGTTGTTTTGACTTTTAGCCAGCGTGGATGATCAAAGCAGGTCAAGGTGAACTCCCAAGGTGCCTGGAAGCAGCTGTGGAGATTTTATGAAAATAAGGTGAACGATTGACGTCCGCATATTAAACGTATTAATGCATTTCCCCCCATGAGGGATGGTGCTCATGTGGAACTCATTTCATCTTCCTCTTCATAATATCTTTGATTTTATTGGATGGTGCCGACTTGCGTGTTGGCGTTGTCAGACGATCAGTGTCTCACATAGAAATTGACCACATCCTTCTCTTAAGTGTACGTGTGGATATAAGCCAGCATGAAAGCCGATTTCTAGTTTGAAAAGCACTAAAAAAAGACGAGTTATTAGCATCAAAAGCTCATGTTGTGACTCACTTATTACAAATCTCAAGCCTGCAGTGAGCTTTATTAACCTTGGATCAGACTTGCACACACTGTAGCTGGTGCAACACAGATTTTAGTCAAACAGAAAGAGGGCAGCTTTTTGATGCATGTGCACGCCTGGTAAAGTACTTACAGCTCTTTATTATGATAACAAAAGTTAAAAATGAAGATTGGAGTTTAATGGTGTACATACAGTTCCCACCGACAGCATTTGGACTGTTCTCCCCTCTGAGTGTCGAGTTGGAGGGCTGTACGTGCTGTTAACAGACAGTTGGAAGGTTTCAGTGAGGAGAAAGGGGGATTGTTTGGGTGTATTTTGGCAGCGGTTTTGGCGTATAGCGGTGCTGGTAATGGTATGAAAGTGGGGGCTGTCGGCCTGGGATTTTTGGTAAATGTGCCATTATTTACGAGTCGGGTGGGCTGAGGGGGGACAATAAACTTTCATTTCTGGGAAAGCCATTGGATTTTACTAGACTTTGTAGAACCTATAAGAGTGCAAGGCGAGAAAAAAAAAAAGCCAAACCAGAAAGTATTTAACAAGCACAAAAAGTGTTTCCATATTCAGCTGTCACACAACACAGCAATAATGTGAGTATACTCTCCTGGGTTGACAGAGTCACGTGGGCCTGATGTGACACTAACAGTGCTTACTGGAAACACACACACACAAGCAGCGCTGTGTACGTTTCCATGCTAATGACATTAAACCACTCAAACCAAACTCAATGCATGATTCATACCACGCTTGTTAAAGCGCTCTGTCGCATACACGCAAATGTGCTGACACACATGTTGCTGGTCAAATTATAATAAACACCTGCTTTGACAAGTCCTTTAGTCTCATATTCAGCCTTTAGATCTCATTGTTCTTGAATCAAGAGAAAAATTAGAGCAAATGGGGTGACGTCATTTCCACTTGTTCTCAATTAAGTTTATTTTGTTTGAGGGATACTTTTAGAAATGAGTGTCAATACCTCGAAATAAGACATAATCCAGCAGTAGCACGAAGGAAATCACATTTGGTTCTCATAATTCTTGAAACAAGTAGCTTTGAGTCAGAAACAAAGACTGTATATAAAGATGAACGACGAGTCTCCACTTCCTCCCACTGTACAAAAGTGAAGCCAAAATATCTCGGATACGGGAGCGTAGCGTTAGCCACCTAGCGGCTACGCTAGCACCACGGTAGCTGTTTGGCTAGAGAGACACACCAACTAACCATAATATCTCTATAACTACATTAATGATCACATTGACACATGTTGTATTACACAGATGTGAAAGTTATGGAAAGTTACATGTGTGAAGTGACATCTCACCCCCCTTTTGTTGCATCAAATAACTAATTAAAGCCAAAGTTGTCAGAAAAATGAACACTTGAACATACAGTAAATCAGCTTGATAAGAACTACCTAAAATGCCAGAAACCATATTTGGGAAAAATGACGTGTACTTTGACTTTTTAGTTTGGTCCATGTCCCATCCACTAACATGGAGAAGGCGAGCTTTATGAACTATATTGCAGCCAGCCAACAGGGGGCGATTAAGATGTTTTGGCCCATGGATGTATAATACAGCGTCAGAGGCGTGGCCCCGATCATTCCTATGAAAGTGTCTCAGTGGCGCATGAAGCAAAAGCAAAAAAAATTGACTTCCAAGTATAAAATTACCCTTGTTCATCAGGCGATCTTTCGCATCCATTGGACCCATAGAGCAGGAGCAGTAGCGTTTCGTTTAACTCCGCCTCCCAGCCCTCGGTCTGGGTCTCATTCACATGAACGGAGGAAGGAAAATAACTCTGTATTCTGCTATTAGTGTAATTTACAACTTTTAGGACCTAATGATTTAAAAAAGGGCTATTCAAGTGTTCGTACGGGCAGTTGATTTACCTAAAAAAAAAAATATCCGCTGATTTACAGACGTCTCTTTCCCATTGTAAGTCTATCGGAAAAGTCTTTTTGGGCCCAATGGCATCACGTGACGGACCCGGAAGTTGCAGTACCACCTTTTGGCCACAATGTAAAGTTTGCTTCAAAGCCCGGCGCACTTCCTGGGGGCTTGTTTTGGCTTCACTTTTGGGGAGCTGTCACAGCGTCCATCTTTATATACAGTCTATGGTCAGAAAAAAGAAGACCCAGCAAATTTAAAGGCTCAGAAAATGGACTAATTGACTTGTTAGGAAGGTGGTGGTTTGGTCTGGACCCGTAGACGCTTCCACACTTTGGCAGACAGGCAATTGGACCCCTGTGTGGTATATGGCTGCAGGACAATCCCCATTGTCCTGTTGGATACAAGCGGCTGGAGCCCAGGAACTGCTCTGGACTGGATGTTAAACCCTGGCAGCAGAAAATTATAGCTCTGGCCAGGAAAGTCAACCAAATGGGCTGATTCTTCTCATTCAACCCAAAGGACTCCACACAGCTGCACCTTCTTTCACTGCCAGGGAAGAAGACAGTCTGAAAGAGGGAGAGGAGAAAGAGAAGCGGAGTGGGGAACAGTTGGGGGCATTTGGACTGGACCCGCCTCAAAGACCCAGAGGGTTGTTTTCTTTACAAAAACAGAAGAAAAAAGAAGCAGCTTAGACTCATCTTGGACATCAAACTCTATTTTGGGCTGTGCGGTGTTTGGACTGTGGGCAATCACACAAAATCCCTCAGAGTTGTTTTCTTTGAGTAATTGGGAGCGCTTTTGCAAAATTACAATCAAAGCGGTGAGATGGTGATGTATTCTGGGCCCTGTGGGAACATAAAATGCTGTTTGAGTCTTGTCTATATTCCTCTGAGGAAATCTTTCTACCAAAGGGCTCCTTGATCTTTATCCACATAGCTTGAGTTTTGCTCATTTCCTCGTCGCTTTCCATTAAAGTGAAGACGGATACACTTCACGAGCTCATGTGACTCTCCGGGAGTCGCGGCAGGTCACAGACAAGAAAAGAGCAGACGTTACAAGGACTTTTCATCTCGGGAGGACAGGCAAAGGTGCAGTTTAATCTGCTGCTGAAGCTGAACACCTGTAGCTCTGAGTTCACCACATACTGCTTTTCTTCAGCTACTCTACCTCCTAAACTATGAGCTGCAACTAAAGGAAACACATGATGCCAAAAAAGACAAATCTCAAGTTAACAAAGAAAACATCTTCCCCAATTTGACCACACATTGACTGATTACGGGAGTTTGGTTTCCAGTGCGAGCACAAAATTGGACATACGCAATAAAAACATGCACAGTCAAATCAGACATAGTTTTCCCAGCGTGATCTCAGCCCTATACTCGTCATGTTTTGCCGCTTGGGCAGAAGCCTTATGCGTAGCATCTTGACGCAGAAGGTTGGCACGTGGTTAACATTGTGAAACGGTCGCGGTTAGCGTTGTAACACGTGGTTAACATTGTGAAACGGTTGGGTTAGGCTTAGGCAACAAAACTACTTGGTTAGGGTTAGGAAAAATATTATGGTTATGCTTAAAATATGTTTTTTACTTGGGGTGGGGTAAAAAAAAATAATATATATATATATATATATATATATATATATATATATATATATATATATATATATATATATACACAATATATATATATATATACATATATATATATATGTATATATATATAAAATACTAACATCTTAAGAAACTGATGGTCCGCCGGCAGGCCCGTTCGCTTTCCTGTCTTTCAGAGGCCTTAGCGGGCTCAGTCTTAAAGCTTGATTGAAACTAGAACCTAAGGAATCGATTGGTACCATGTCATGTTACCTTGTCGGGAAGAACACTTAATAACGCTCCAAAGTTACGCTAAATTTTGGCGAGGAAAAACTGACATGAACATTTTCAAAGAGGTCCGTTGACCTTTGACCTCAAGATATGTGAATGAAAACTCTGAGATGAACACAGTGGAAACTGTATCTTATTAGATAAAAACAGATGTTGACAAACTGCATAATTTTCAATTGAAAAAAAAAGGTAACAAATCGCAATATATCTTGTCGCAACACTCAGCATATCGCAAAATGATTCAAATCGCAATAAGATCATATCGTGACATAAGTATCGTTATAATAATGTATGGTGAGGCCTCCGGTGATTCCCACCCCTACGTATCACGTAATTTAAATGGACGAAACGTCATGTGACTCAGTGATGTAGCATCACATGACATTACATCGTCGATAAAAATAACTCACAACACAAACGCCGGTCCCTGAGTGAAAGTCCCGTGTTTGTTTGACACTTCCACCACCCTTTCCTCCCGCCCTTTGCGGACTTTCTCGCTCTTAATAATACGTCCGTTGATCTGAGCATCTAATAATGACGCAGATGGGTTTACATCGGAGTTAGTTGAAAGCCCGGTGCATCTCATACAGACGCTAAAGGGTGCCTTATGCATCGATATCAACACGCCAAGGGCCACTGCCCACTGCACTACCCTGGGTGAGTGAGACCAGGCTGTTTTTCCAAACATAGTCCACACATGGTAGACACCCAACACCAGTGGCAGCATATATAGTGTCATATCACACAGGCAGAGGGAATATATAGCATAAGAAAACACTGCAAATATAGACAACACAACCAAATACAGAAACGTACTACAAATATAGAAATGTGCTGATAATGCAGGAAATATAACAAAATACAGAAACAGGCAGCAAATACAACCAATACAACCAAATACAGAAGCACAACATGAAACAGAAACATGCCGCAAATACAGAAAACAGTGCGTTTCTGTATTTGTGTTGTGTTTTCTGTATTTGCAGCGCATTTCTTTGTGGCTGTATGTGTTGTCAAATTGATGAATGTGTTTTTCAGCTTGCCTGTGTTTTATTTCTTTTCAGCATTTTTTTTCTAAATACTGAGCATGTGTTGTTAGTGTTTTTTCTATTTTTTTTTTTTTTAAGTTGCAGTGCGTTGAGCTCTCAATCCCTCATAACTGACACTAACCAGACATGTCCTGCAGCGGTGTATTCATCAAGCAGATCATTTGAGGCATTCTACTTGCAATAAAGACAGGAACAGACAAAGGTTCGAATTAGAGCTGCATTAACAATAAAAGCATGTGTTTTCACAATAAATCATCGCTCGCCTACTACAACGAGAAGGAATTTGACATCGCCATATGCCCCGGGTCGAGTGAGGACGGCTCACAAACAACTGATCCTATTCTCACAGCTCAACATCAGTTTAATCAAAACCACGCTCCTATTAATTCACGCCATCAAAAAGTGATTTCAAAAAAGTCTCATTTAGACAAGCCGTGTCAGAAGTGCGTCCTCGTCAAGAGCATCTGGAGGAATATCAATAGCTGCAGAGAAGACACGTCCAATTCAATAAATCTGCGAGGAGTAAAGTGTGAGAAAAGTGGGCAGGGTCACACGGGCGGTTGGCTTTGTGTATTGTCCGGAGCTGGACACATGGACTGTGTAATTCTAGTCCAGGAGTGACCACACAGGGCCGGTTGTGAGGTCCGAGAGTGCTGGAGAATGGAGACAGATGGGACAGGGGCTGGATTTTTTTTGGTGAGAGAATGCTTTCCACTGTTCCTACGCCATACAAAGCCCATTGATTTTTCTCCCCTGCGTTGAGTGAGGAGCTGAGGAAGATCTCGTTTCAGTGTCCGCCGCATGGTCATGACACCTGGACCAGGGTCAGGTCTGTCCGTTCCCCCAGCGGAGGCACGCTGAGCCCACGGGGGACACAACAAGCGCTAGACTCCTCTCTACGTCCCTAAGTGTGTCTGCACATGCGTATCGTCTGCCACTGTGCTGCATTGTGTGTCATACAGCTGTGGTCATCGTCTCATTTCTATAGCTTGATGGCTTTGACCTTTGCTGCGACCCCTAATGCGCGAGTGGAAAACCAAACTCTCCCTTCCCATGAGCCCTCTGGACAGACAGAAAGATTGTTCCTCAGGAAACGCGGGTCAGGAAGTCAGAGGAGGAAGCTGGCCTTTCGTTCTAAATAGGACCTTCCTCTAGAGACCGGCGTGTCAGCAGAGAATTGGTCGGTAAATCTCCTTTAAACGCTGACCCCTCACTCTCTTGTTTTGTTGCTATTTTTGCGACCTCGCGTTTAACCCAAACATCATTATTATTATTCTGTTTTGCAGCGACTTGGCGCTGACGGGGCCAAAGACTTCTCATTTCCAAGACGGTGTTTGTTTTGAACTCCGGTCGCGATTGCAACGCTGTGACGTGACGAAAGCCGTCCAAATGAGCCGAGCCGAGCAGAGCATTGATGCCGCATCCCACCCAGTGTGACATGAAGGGCAGTGGAAGTGGAGCGGATGGGCACGCTGGAGCGCTTCATGGGAACAACATCAGCAAGAGCAGCTGGCGGTTCACCACTAACAATGCTGTGGCTACTCTTATGGACAATTAATCGCTGCTAGTTCTTATTTTCCTCCCCTCCCTCTCCTCCTTCTCTCTCCCTCACCCTCTTCCTCTGAGGCTAGTTTCACCCTGCTAGATGACCACAGTCCTCCCTTATGAATTTGGCAAACATACCATGAGACATGAAAGCAGGCAATCATGGTGGATGCCCTGGCTGTCAGAGCTTATACAGACAAGATGTGGGGAAGACAATGTATACAGAAAGGAAAACAGCGAGCGTGGGCCGACACTTGACAACATCAATATCAACACAAAATCAAAGTTTGTTTAGGTGGAACGTGACTATCCTTGACCGCTGATTGCTCAACAATCTGTCCTGTCAGTGTTACGAAAGATACGCTCACATGCTGAGGAAAAAATGGGAAGTTATAGGAGAGTTAAGTAATCTATGGCTTCTAATAGAACAGTGTTCATATCATGCTTCCAGTGGTGAAATGTACTTCTACATTTACTGTTCTTAACCCTTTGAGACCCGCGAGATCGGGTACAGATATCATATGAAACTAGAAAACCTAAGGAATCCATTGGTACCATGTCGTGCTATGCATGTTAGGCTACATTTTGGCCAGGAAAAACTGGCATGACCACTTTCAAAGGGGTCCCCTTGACCTCTGACCTCAAGATATGTGAATGAAAATGGGTTCTATGAGTACCCACGAGTCTGCCCTTTACAGACGTGCCCACTTTATGATGATCACATGCAGTTTTGGGCAAATCCATGCAGTTTTTGAATGCAGTATAAATGTGTTATTTTCACCTATTCTAAAAATGGTGTATTTGAATATTTCTGCATACTGGGGTCCCTAAACAGTCTTGGAATCGCATAAATTGGGTATGACTGAAAAGCTGAAACTTTTGTGGATCCAATGAGCCCAATTGTATTCATCTGTGATGATGTTAGTCCCCATAGTAGCCATTTCATTGTAGTGAGACCATTTTTTTAAACTTGACCTCACTGTATAAAATGACCTGTGGTGACCTCTAGGATAATCACAGCCTCATGAAACTTTACAGCCACAAACTAGAGACCTAGAGCATTCATTTTTCTGTGGTGTTCCTCAAGGTCTTGGTGTCTTAATGTGGTATTTTAGAGGGATTTTTGATCATTTTTATCAATTCTCGATTGGTAAAAAGTGGTTAAATTTAGATAGATAGATAGGTAGTAACTTTATTGATCCCGAGGGAAATTCAAGGAAGAGCAACTCTAGCAGGCTGCCACCCAGGACGACGCCGGAAGTTGACTGTGAGTTGATTTAGCACCAAATGCGTGTAACAAATGGGATCAACCCCAAAAATTGCTGCAACAACCTATGAGACATAATGGAGCATGGGAACGACCATCATATACTTCTCTGATAATGTTCTAAACCCTTATACAGTTTCACTATTTCTTTTAATTCAATAATTAATTAATTAATTAATTCATGTTTATTTTTGATTTATGACTAGAACAACTTGACACACAGTTCTGCTGCATCTCAAATTAATCTTCAGGTTCCCAGCTTTCAGATGATGTACACCACTTCTATGTGACATATACTTCTGACCTGCTATCTCCCCCTAAAGACCCCCTGTACCCCCCTAAAAAAGACAAAAACGGGTCTATTGTGGGTCTCAGCGGGTTAAGTACAATGTTTAGCTACTTGGACCTTACTTGATTATTTCCATTTTTTACTTATTTTGTATTTTTTTTATTCCACTACTTTTAGTTCACATCTTTAGTTACTTTGTACTTTTTTTGTACTTTTTTTTATATATCAGGATTTATGTACATGGTTGTAGGTTAAACTACCAGTAAATAAAGTTAAAATCAGCTTCACCTCAACCGACTACAACAGTAGTTACACATTAAAGCATTCGTAATAATGATTAAATTATAAAATATTTGATAATATAACACTCAAGAGGGCCATTTTTCTGTATATTGAGTACATTATGGTAATGCTACTTGTATTTAAGTAAAGGATCTGATCTTTCACCACTGCCTGTACTTCACATAAATAATTTTCTTAAGTACAATGTTTAGCTACTTGGACCTTACTTGAGTATTTCTATTTCATGCTACTTTATACTTATTTTGTACTTTTTATTCCACTACTTTTATTTCACATCTTTAGTTACTTTGTTTATCAGGATTTTACAGAGAACTATCAACTTAATTTCAACTTAAACACAAAATATGGTGCATGGTTGTAGGTTAAACTACCAGTACATAAAGTATCAGCTTCACCTCAACCAACTACAACAGTAGTAACACATTAAAGCATCCGTAATAATGATTAAATTATAAAATATATGATATTATAACACTCAAGAGGGTCACTTTTCTGTATTTTGAGTACTTTTACATTAGACTGTATATCTTAAGTACATTTTGCTCTGTACTTTTACTTTACTTTTATTTGTACACCATGGTAATGCTACTTGTACTTAGGTAAAGCATCTGATCTTTCACCACATAAATCATTTTCTGAAGTATAATGTTTAGCTACTTACTTGAGTATTTCCATTTTATGCTACTTTATACTTATTTTGTACTTTTTATTCAACTACTTTTATTTCACATATTTACTTACTTTGTATATCAAGATTTTACATAGAAATATCAACTTAATTTCAACTTAACATAAAATAAATACACATAAAATATGGTGCATGGTTATTGGTATCGGTTTTCTACATTGACCTCATACTGTATATTTTCAGGATATTTTGCTCTGTACTTTTACTTATTGAGACTTAACTTGTGACAAAGTAATAGTACATTATGGTAATGCTACTTGTACTAAAGTAACGGATCTGATCATTCATCACGGCATGCGTTGCCAGTAATTGACATAAATCACTTTCACCGTAATGTACAAGACGCAAAACACATTTCGAGTGAAGAGGTTTATGTTCCACTTACAGTTGCTCATAATACGCTTTTACGGAATTGAAAATACAAGCGTGTGGGGGGAGACCGTTTCTTCCGGAACAGATACTTCAGCTGGAAAATTAACTTAAACAGAAATCATAAATGCCAGTATGTCACTGGTATTTATCAACAACACTATCAACTTCCAGTATACACATGAAGTACCATGAGGCAGTAAAAATTACTACTTATTTTCTCCTTCAGGACGTTGTTTAATGAGCCTGTGGTCGGCCTGAGTGGGATGTGGTGCAGCACATTACCACGCAACTAGTGTGAGCATTTATGTTGTGTGTAGCTGATAAGTCTCTTTGCTCCATGTTAAGGCCACTAAGTTAGTGTGTCAGTGGAAAGGCTGATTACACAATACAGAGGCTTGTGCTGACTGAGTCCTAATTCACCTCAAAGCCACACAAGGAAAGAGCTGTGTTTGACTGTGCTGACCTAAGTGTCTAATCTTAGAAATCCTCACTCACGGCGTTCACACCGTTCTGATAATCTAAATTTATGCTTTAGGCAAACATGGGGACACTTTAAATACTGTACAAAGAGAGAGGAAGAGGAGTAAATAGGAAATGCTGCGACAAGAGGACAGAGAAAAGTCTGCCCTCTGTTGGCTGTAAAGAGGAACAACAGCAAACTGTTGCTTTAACAGACACAGACAACTTCTAATTTGTTGAGTTTCCCCATGACTCCTTTCATCTTCTGTTCAGTTAGATAAAAGATTTAACATCCAGTCATCCCACTTAAACCTTATCAGTGACCTCAAGCCTCATCCCCATCCTCCCTTCTGAGGAGGGGGTCAGAAATCAGGCTGAGGAGTGACTGACTGCAGCTCCAACAGAGACTGATAGGGCCAACAAGCCAAAAGGAGGACAGCTTCGACCTCGAGGAGCACAAATCCTCAGAAATCTAGTCTCCAGAGAGGGAACTCGACTCTGTCAACAGCGAGAGGAAAATCCTGTCTGAGGAGAGCTGAGGTCGAGTTTGTTCCTTTTGTGTTTTTTTGGGAAGTCGATGGAACGATTGGACAGGAAACCTCATAAATATCCCTCCCTTCCCTTTTACAAGCTGTGATGGAATATATATTTGGAGTTGAAACAATTAGTCCATTTATCTATTAATCACTCAACAGAAAAATAATCTGGAACTACTTTGATAATTGGTTAATGGTTTCAGTCATTTTCAAAGCAATAAATGCCAAACACTCTACTTCTAGCTTTATATTTGTGAGAATTTGCTGCCGGATTTTGGACTGTTGATTGAACAAAACAAAACATTCGAAGACATCACCATCTGAAGTTTTTCACTATTTTCCGACATTTGATAGGCCAAACAATAAATCAAAAAAACAACTGTGATTAATCGAATACAATCCTCAATTGCAGCCTTAGTTTTCTTACAGTGGATTTCAGTATGACTGTCAAATGTCACCTTTGAGTGAATACTGCATATCCTGTTTTGTAGGTATTCTTATGCAGAGTCCAGCATACACCTTAAAATGTCACCAAATCCCATTTAGGGACTTGATCTCAACTTTTTCAGCAAGACAGAAATGTTTTAAAGGAAAAAAACATAGTTGATAACTGCTAAATATAAGCTAAATATGACACATGTAAGACATATTAAGTATATTTTTGTCTGTGTGTGAAGTAAAGATACAGGAAACTTGCTCAAACTTCATTGTACGCTGTTACACGAGTTAATTTTGTCACTGTAAGACTAGATTAGACTAGAAGTCAGTAAATCCCATGCATCTCAACTAATACGACGAAATGTTAAAAAGTAAAAAAAGTCGATGTCTTTTACTGTCTGCACGTTTAAAACAGGAACACATCTGATGATATCCCCAGAGAGATTTTCCTTTTGGCAGGAAACAGGTGCCTCCTCCTAAACCTGGAAGGACAACTGCACCACACAATACCAAGCAGGCACGATACAGCTGAGAGTATTAAAGTAAACAACTACAGTCAGTGTGTGAGGCTTCTTGAGGCCAGCGTCCAGTAAAGAAAACAGTCGATTATGGTTCGTGTGTGACATATTTTATGAGTCCTTTAGATCATTTCACACCACGCATAGAGGTTTTTGTATTTGCTAGAAAAAGAAAATATGCTGTGATTCCCCTCCTACATCCAGTTACTCCTCAGAGGAGAGACGATCGATCTGATCTACTTAATCAATCAGTGACAGGGCCTTTGAACTGCAGACGTGATTTCCAGCAAGTCTGTCATCCTCCCTGTCGTCTGTGAAAACACTCCAGGGGGAGATTACTCCCAACAGCCCCGGCTCGTAAAACTCTTTTTATGTTAAAAAACACACACCCTCGCGCTGTCCAGAATATCTCAGAAAGTTATATCTACTTTTGGGGGGAATAACATTGAAGTTCCTAAAGGTCAGACCTAGAGTTGTTTGAAACGATGTTGCATTCAAGCCCTCTATCTGGCCTTTTCCAACTCAACTAAATTCAACATTTCGGTACAAAAACAACTTCCCCAGCCTCCTCCACGGCTGCTAGCAGCGAGACAAAGCTCTCCACCCCCTGTGTGGCTTCTGTATAGGCAAAGAAGAGGAAGGGAAAGGGGAATGTTTTGCCTCTCTCTCTCCCCCCCACCTCCCTGGGGCAGCGCTGTGTAGTAATAAACGTCCCCCATAAATCTCCCCCTCACGCCATCATCCCCTCCTCCAACTCCAACTCTTTTTTTTCTTCTTTTAGTTAACAGCTTCTTTTCTTCTCCCCCTACCCTGCCTTTCTTTCCCCTCTTCTCTTTTCTATTGCAACCCAACCCTGACATTGACTCTGCACATGGCCGATGGCTGCTCTGTCATGGATTTAGACGAGGGGAGGGAGCGAGGAAGACGATGGGCCACAATAGATTTGTATAGGTTTCACTCTCTGTAGCCCTGGCTCTTTCATAGGTGGCTGCTAAGCGTCATTGTCACTGGCTGTGGTTGAATCTGGTGAGATCACTCCTGTATCAGGTTATCGGCTACCTGATGGAATGACACATGCATCCATAGACATATTATACCTGCTGGGAAGGAGGAAGAGGAGCTGTAATATAGAAACTGTGAGGAAAAGAGGGGTTTAATGGGGAAATAGCTGCGGTCGGGAAAGGGTTAAAAAGCCCTCGCTGCCTGAATTCACCGGAAAGTCCCACAAGTGACGTTACAGTCCAGCAATTAGGAGTAAATTAATTACAGAGTAGTGGTTGGTAGCTGAAACCCTGAGGATAGTGCAGCGCCTCCCACAACTCCAGACTATTTCAGCACCAGACTTCCATTGGAAAAAGAAGGAATTAAAGTTGTAGCCTTGCCTACTTTTACAGTAGGCTTTAAAATCTACTGATAAGGCTGGTAACAACAAGATTTACTTGTAAGACACTATTCCTCTTAAAAAACAGAACATGTACAGCATCCTAAGTGTAGTAAGTCACTTTTATGTATAATCCAATTCACATACTCTCCTGATAAACTGGCTTAGAGATAAAGTTATTTTTACAGCACGTTGCTCCAGGCTGTTTCAGCTCCAGACTCCCATAAGAAAAAGAAGGAATTAAAGTTGTAGCCTAGCCTACTTTTTGACATGGACTTTAAAATCTACAAATACGCTAGTAACAACAAGATTTACTTGTAAGACACTATTCCTCTAACAAAACGGAACATGTACAGGATCCTAAATCACTTTTATGTATAATCCAATGCATATACTCTCCTAATAAACTGGCTTACTATAGAGATAAAGTTATTTTTTACAGCACGTTGCTCCAGACTGTTTCAGTACCAGACTTCCATAAGAAAAGGAAGGAAATAAGGTTGTAGCCTTGCCTACTTTTACAGCAGACCTTAAAAACTACTGATAAGGCTGATAACAAGATTTACTTGTAAGACACTATTCCTCTAACATAACAGAACACGTACAGTATCCTAAGTCACTTTTATGTTTAATCCAATGCATACACTCTCCTGATAAACTAACTCTTACTATAGAGATAAAGACAGTTTTTTTTTTTTAAAGCACGTTGCTCAGAAATAAAAGCCAACAACTGTTTAGTATTCATGCTGCGTGCAACAGTGTAGTAATCTCAAACAAACTGACAACCCACTGAAAGTTTTGTCCCTTCAGAAGAGGAAGGGGAAAAAAAAAAAAAGTTGAGTGAAAAGTTAACGCCCAGCGCTTGAGGCTCCTCCTGCAAAGGATTATAAAGCAAATGTCGGAGCCGGAGCAGGGCAGAGGGGGAGTTCTGCTGGGTCAAAAAATACACAGGAGCTGCAAATCAGAAAGCTCAGCAGACCTGCGCAACTTTTTTCTAACAAGCACAGTTTGTTTTTTTTTGTTGTTTTTTTCCTACTACTTTTGATTTAACCCTGGTCGCTGCAAAGATGACCACAGCCGTGCTGTCGCCGCCTTTCTTCGACTTCGAAATAATGAACAAGGTAGCTTCAAAACTTTTTCTGTCCTCTCTCTCTCTCTGGTGATGTGTGTGTTAGCCTGTTAGCTGCAGTGAGTTAGCCCGCTGTGGAGGAATGATGAGCTGCATGCAGCCCGCGGCCCTCTCTGCCGTGACGCGCCTGTGTGGAGGCGCTTGTTTTGTTTTGATTTGTTTTTTACGCTTCGACCGTTTGCTTATTTTTGAACTGTTGTTTCCCGTCTAAACAAAGTCGTTGGCGTTATTTACGTTAAATTACGGTCTTAAAAAGTGTGCCGAACGCTGCCGGCAACGTCACGTGAACTGTTAACAACTGTTGAAATGTTCAACTTTTTACATTCAACACGTGCCACGTCGGTTAAACTCAAATGTGTAGTTTTGCTAACCAGTAACGGTGCAGTTTTTCGAACGTTAGCCCTCTTTCTGTTAACGAGGGCAGTTTTGCGCCACTTTTTAATACTCCTCACAAAGCAGCCACATGCTCGCTAATCATTGACTACATTCGTCTGGCTTTTTAACCTACTATTGCCGACTATAAAACTTTTTTTTATGATTAACCGTGTTCACATTTGTTGAGGGAAATAGCAGGTTTTCAAAAAATCGTAACGGCTCACCGCTTAGTTAACTTAACAGTCACCGCGCTGTATTCGTTTGCATGCATTTTCATGTTTTCAGTTTCAGATTTATTTTTAAAACAGCACCTTTTTTCCCTTCGCGGTTGTTTTTAAATAGATTTTAAATCCTCTCGTAGCTGTAACAAGTCATGTAAATCAGTGACTAAACCCAGTCATCTGCTCTAGTTTGTACTGTGTATTGGAAAGCAGATCGGTTTCCCTTGTAATTCATTCAGCAGGATGCCTTGCCACCTTCATTATCTTTCAAATGATGCAGCCTCTTTGTAGCCACTAGCAGCAGCCCTGTGGCCTCTCATGTGCTGCTGCTCCATTTACTAAACAGGCACACACATTCCTCACCGGGGCAACTTGCCAAACCAGCTGCTGTTCTATAGGCCTGTATCCGCTCGTGTTGTCGGAGCCAAAAAGGACACAGTCATGCAAGAGGAGGCTGTGGATTTATTCTCTCTAGCCCACCAGCTCTCTTAAAAAAAATCAGATTGCAGGATATGGTTTCTAATGATATTCTTTGTGTCTCTGCAGAACAACAAACTGCTCAGCTACAACAACAACCTGGGTGCCCCCCATCCCATGTCTGTCCCTTGCACTGGCACTAATGTGCCCATCTCCAGCCCCGCCGGAGCCCTGCTGGACAGGAAGGCGGTGGGATCTCCCTCGGTGGGAGGCGTGTACCAGCGGCGGCACTCTGTCAGCAGCACAAAGTTCAGCCAGAACCAGTTCCTGAACAGCCTGAAGGCAGGGGACCACTCCTCACTCATCTCAGGGCTTGGCAATGCCAGCAGCAACAAGGAGAACCGCCTGCGAGACCGCTCCTTCTCCGAGACGGGCGAGCGGCTCCTCAACAAGTGCCTGGGCCCTGCCAGTCCTACCGGCGGCAGCCAAGTGAACTCCAGCCGTTACAAGACGGAGCTTTGCAGGCCCTTCGAGGAGAACGGCTCCTGCAAGTACGGCGACAAGTGCCAGTTTGCTCACGGAATCCATGAACTACGCAGCCTGAGCCGCCACCCCAAATACAAAACGGAGCTGTGCCGCACCTTCCACACCATCGGTTTCTGCCCGTACGGGCCTCGCTGCCATTTCATCCACAATGCCGAGGAGCGCCGTGGACCTCCCCAGCAGTGCTCCCCTCTTAACTCCTCCAACAAGATGGAGAGGCCTCGGCTGCAGCACAGCTACAGCTTCGCGGGCTTCTCCAGCTCAGCTGGGCTGAGAGACAGCCCCACCTCGGTCACCCCTCCACCCATGTTCTTCCCCGATGAGGTCCCCGACTGGCCCAGCAGTAACCCCTTCACCTACTCCAGCCAGGAGCTGGCCAACCTGTTTGGGCCAAGCCTCAGTGCCGGTCCTATAGGCACAGAGCCCAACAACCCTGCACCCCCCTCTCCAACGAGCAGGCCTTACTATTTCAGACCCATGTTGGAGTCCCCTCAGATGTTCGAGTCTCCATCCAGCCCTCCTGACTCTCTGTCAGATCAAGAGGGCTACCAGAGCAGCTCTGGAGGCAGCCTGAGTGGCTCCGAGTCCCCCTCGCTGGATACGACCCGCCGCCTTCCCATCTTCAGCCGCCTTTCCATCTCTGACGACTAGACTGCAAACATCCACCAGTGACTTTAAGTTCGATGACACAAAGAGAACACGGCACTCCCCTCTACCTCTGCCCTTTCCCTGAGTCCCCCCCCACACACACACACACACACACATACACACACACACTCAACGTGTTAGTTCCTCGTTAGCGTTGTAAGGATGTAGTCCATTAAGTGAACTCTCTCTCAACTCAAATTATCATTTCACCCCTGTTAATCCGCACAGCAAGTTCTAAAAACGTACCCTGCCATGTGTCATAGTGCCAAAAAAAAGGAGAGGAAATTGAACAATGAAAATCATGAGAACAAGAATTGACTCTTTTGCCAGGTGCCACTTGTTTTTTCTTTTCTTCTTCATTTGTTCTTGAATGTGTAGCAGCACAAGTGGCCTTGGAAAGGGGAGTGCTTTGCACTAGCCCCCTCCCTCCCTCCCTCCCTCCCTCCCTTCTCCTCCCTGACGATACCACTTCCCCTGAGCTAGCTAGAGGGTGCTCACTAACGTAACTGTAGATCTACCGCAGCCGTTTTTACAGACTGAGTTAAGAACAAAAAATAGACCCTGAAAAGATATGAATAGTTTTTAAAAAGAAAAAAAGTGCCTGGGGCGGTTTCTGCATGTGTTTAGGGTGAATGGACTACTGTTGTTTTTGGTTCTTTCTCATTTACCCCCCTGTCACGGTTCTCCTCAAGCCCCGTCTTATGTAATTGTGGACTGGGTGAGTCTGCAGGAAGGACTTTGAACTGGAAGTTGGTTATGTTCCCCCCTCTCCTCCTGAGTTTTCCCCTCCTGTTGCTGGTCACTGGCTCTTTTTTGGGAAGGAAGTCTTGATATCAAACTGATCATTAAACCTGTAAGACTTTGTCCCGCCTCTCAACCCTGCCTCCCCGCCTTCATCCTCGCCGATCCGGGGAATTCCAGCATTCCCATGGTGCAGTTGTACATCCTGCGACTTGACGAGATGGGATCTCCAAGCTATTTTACTTTACTTCTCCCCCACTTTAGTACCTGCTCCGAGGAGCACTCTGTACTCATTACATCCCTTCTTTCTTTTTTTTGCTTTCTTTATTTGATAATTATTTTTTATTAATGTTATTATTACGGTTATTATTGTTTGAAAAACTTTCCAGACAGAAGGTTTGCTTGTCACTGCTTATTTAACTTATCAGAACATATTTATTGCTGATCATATGCATTTTTTTGTTAATTTTGTTTTGTATTTATCTGGATAATGAACAATAGAATATATTTTCTTTTATGTTAAATTATGATCTTCCATATTAATCTAAAGATTGTGAAGACGTTTTTGTCAGTTTTCCTTTTTTCACAGTTTAATATATTGTACTTCAATGACTTTTGTTCTGCAACTACACTTTGTCAAAAATGAAACTTAATTTAAAGCAAAAAAAAAAAAAAAAAATGCAAAAAAAGATGTTTTGCGTTTTGATTATTTATTGTACTTTTTTCTTTTTTTCTTACTCCCTCTTATTGGACTGCAATTCCATCAGAACTAGATTTGCTTGTATTCATTCCTGACATTTTCCCCTTCACATCTTCCAATAATCTGACAGTAACAGTAGCTAACTGTTATCACATTAATTCACCTCGTCTCAGATCTTGTCCCAGATCTGAGTATTTCCTCACAGTACTTGGGTTGATGGTAGAAGGAAAGGGGTGCTGGAAGACGTCTCACATCACTGGTTATGTTGAAACGTCTTCTCTCAGTAATGTTCTTACACCCAGTCTGTTATTACAAGCAATAGCTGTGACCAAATGGGTTGAGGAAAGTTTATTTTTTCTTTTTTAATTTGATTGGATGCTTGATGCACTTGCTTGGCCCCTTCTTGACCATTGGAAGTGCCTCTTTGAATACATTCCAGGTAGCTAAGGCATCTCTGCCTTTTATATTTGATAAAAATGGAGGACAATTAAGTTGTTTTAAGTCACTTGTTCTGTGTTGCCTTCACGTGTTTGGAAGAGGTGATCAGATTTTGACACAAAGAAAGTATAAAACAGTTGAATGTATTTTTTCAGACATGTTTTTTTTCACTACAGTAATTTCTGTGAGTTTATATGAAAGCCTGTTTTTTCCCCTCTTTTGTAAGTATTGATTGCAGTTAAGTCAATAAACCCCGTATTTTTTGAAAAGTTCAACTGTGTAATGAGTTGTGTACTTGGGTTGAAATCTGGCTACTACACTTTAATGCAGTTATAGACACGCTGCACACGCAGGACGCTAAAAAAAAATCTGTTAAATATTGAGGTTAAATGCTTATTTTATACATTGTACCAGGTTACCTAATATTCCAACTTTTATTGAACTTATCTTATGACCTTAGAGACAGGTTATTTTAACATTTGCATATTACAGGCCTTCAGGGAATTAACTTGTCAAAGCTTTATATGAGAGGTTTTCAAACTGTTAGGCACGCCCCATACATCCACTGAAATCATAGAAAAAGGACACTCCCTTATAACACCAGAACCTGCCTGAGACTTACCACATTTTAATGTTTTCTTCAGTATTAAAGTAATCCAGTGATAGTTGTCTTTACATCCATGGGTACATCGCACACAGGGACGGCTAACAGCTAATTCAGCATACTTTTAATTACGCCAGTGATCCAAAATGCAATCAAATATAGGCTTTAAAGAAAACAGGGTTCAAGTTGGAGCCCACAACTAACAATCTGACCCCATGGCAACATAATTCAATGTCAGACTTTGAAAACAGGGACAAAATATGTTTACAAATGTTCTATTTAAAGGTAGAAATGGGAAATAGAACTGGCTGTGCTTCTCTGTGCACAATGCAGAACTAAAGGGAGTTTCTGCTGTGGTGGAAGTTGATTGGTGAACTGCACAGAGGAGCAGTCAGGGGTATTGACCTGGGGATGATCAAACTCTCATTGAGCAGGTTTGGTTACGCAAAGACAATACACTCCTGGTTTCAGCAGAAGTATCGATCAGGGGGGCTGGAACCGTTACGTTTCCGAGAATTTAAAAAAAGTGTGATTTGCCGAGGTTATCACCTGATCAATGATCCGGAGGTTACAAGTAAACTGATCGATAACGGGTGTGAGGATAGGCCTGTAAGTATGGGATAAACAGTTGAGTCTCAAGCAGATAGGTTTATGAAAATATACTACCCCATGTGCTCAATTTAATATGTTTTAAATAGATAAATAAATGTAGATAATAATCGCTATTAATACAAGCAGAGTGGTGTTTGATTTCAGTAACAACACACACACAGCTTCCCCATCAAACGCTCCACTCAACATCCACTCTGCTTCTGCTTTCGCTCGCTCTCTGGACGCTTCCGTCCGTACGTGTTTATATTCTCTCGGATTGCAAAAACGAGCCGGAACAGGAACTCCCTTCCCTCGACACAATGGTGGGTGCTGACCCGTCACAGCTGACCCGTGGAGGCCTCCTTGTTGCTCTGTTCCAGAGAACCTGGTGGATTCCTGTCTTGTTCCTTTACTCCCTCCTCACCCACCCAGTTATAGATATCTCTCTGAACAAGCTGCCTGCCCGCTGAGAGCCTGACTCTACCTCTCTGCATACCAGCAAGTTAAACAAGGAAATAGCCTTCCAAACATTGCTGTTTTGATACTCACAGTCCATTACTCACTACTTCATATTGTTTCACTTTGAGTCACACATTCTTTTAAAAGCAAAGAAAGTTTAAAACACCACAACAAACTGAATACCAATGAGTATTCCTGGCACACTGCTAATAAAATCCTCATTGTATTTTAAAGCAGTGATCAACAACAAACTTAGAAGAAGCTACAATGCAACAGCATGTTTTATAAGTGGGTTTTTACAAAGGTAGTCAATGGAGGTACTTTTAAAAACTAACTTTTTTACGCAACTGAAGTTAAGTAAGTACAAAAACAAGATCCGGTCAAAACCGAGTGTATGGCTGAACCGTGTTTGGTCAAGTCTGTGAATTTGTGGCTAAATTGTTATACAAACAGTCAGTGGTCATGTCTATAATGTTAAATCCTGCGGTGCATGTCCACCAGGTCCGGCGAGGACACTAGGTGATGCGCTGCTCCACTCAACTGGCCGTTGAAGCGGTGACGCACCCTATCGTGGAATGCACGTGATTGGTCCCTGCTTTTCTGCTTGCCGTTTCAAACAGAAAACAACATCCTGCTCATTATTCCGTCTAAACAATCCACCAAAATCTACTTCTGAAAACATTTTAAGCGAGAAATAGGCTACGTCACTGCTGAAACTCGTTTCATTTTAGAACTAGATCATCTAGTTTGACAGCTTGGTCCAAGTTTTGCGAGTCGGACGCGTCGCGCTGGACGCGCTCATTTGCATAAGACTGTTCCCGCCTTTTCATTTTGAAAGAGCAACGTCCAATGAGTAAACTCCAACATTTGGCCGACCAATCTTGTAACTCCGTCACTCACTCAGTCACTCAGTGACAGACTTTTGCGTTTGTAGGGCTGGCCCTCTACGGTGCAGCCAAATAGGCCTTATTGCAATAGGTCATATTTCACCAGAGCAAAGAACATGTATGGACGTCCTGTTTGTTTTGAGAATTGCTTACAAACATGATTTTGAATTGATGACATGTTGCAGAAGTCGGCTACGTAGCATGACTAATGACTTCTATTGGGAGTCTCAGAGACCACAGCTGTAAAACATGGTCAAATTAAATTCATTTTTCGTATGCTAAACATCTGTGGTTGGTGTTGACAGCACTTGTTATGCAGCACTAACCCTCCCAAAATCTAGATAACTTCTGTTATTGGAGTTAGATTAGGGTTAGCTCTAATTGGCCTAAAACTTTGGTAACAACACTAAAAGAAAAATGAATATATATTTGTTCATGCATGGACCATATAACATAAAACAAGACATATGTCCTTATTTGGTGAATTAACAACGCTTATGTTCATATTTTGACACCTTCATCAAAGCCTAGTTTGTGGCAAAGGGAATCAATTCTCTACAAATTGTGTTTTAATAAGGTAAAGACAAAGATAATTTCCACGTCTCAAACTAAACCAGGTGACTCGAGCGCACCTTCTTTTCTTGCTGCACCCTTTCAGAAGAACTTAAACTGCAGTTTGAGGGACATGAAAGAGGGCTGTTTCCTGTTTGTGTGGTGAGTATATGTGTGTGTGTATAGAGGCACCTTGAGATGAAGTACCAGGAAGTGGGTTTCTGAACCTCCAGCAGCAGGTCTGAGGGTGGCGGAGGGAGGGGGGTCGTCTGCTCTTTGATATGTGACACACAAAAAAACAAAAAAAACTTCCATTACTTCATCACATTTTACAGCAGGTTGCTTTCCAACATGGAAACAGTACGGTGACACAGATCAAGTCTGTGGTTCATTCATGACTTCCTGCACAACAGGATAATGCAGGTGTGTAGTTTTACTCGCGGTATCTTCATTCACCTTTAACCCGCACGGTTGAGCAAGAGAATGTGGCGGCATGTACACTTTGTAATTGTGTTATCAGAGGCAGGTTTACCGCTTTGTCTGAGAAAGAGGTGAGCAAACAGTACTGGATGTGCTAACTGTGCTATTTCCCTTATCTGCACTCACAGCTGAGAGCAGGGGATCTGCAGCCTCGCGCGCATGCATGTATGTGTCTGCATCGCTGCAGAGTGACAGGTGATGTGGGAGGGATAATTAATAGGCAAACAAGGGCTGAGGTCAACACTGAGTGATGAGGTTAGGGCCATTCAGAGGCTGCTTTGTCTGTAGAAACAGAGAGGCACGATTAACCTCCTTCAGACACACATACCAGAGCTCACAAACCTGCATTAGAGACATGCACCCAGGTAAAAAACTGCACTTTTAATGTCAGTGGAGGGATTAGATCTTAAAACTAAAGTTTGACATTCTGGGAAATACTAATTTTCTGGTGGAGAATTAGATGAGAAGATTGATACCACTCTCTTGTTTGTATCGTAAGTATGAAGCTACAGCCAGCACCAGGGTTGGCTTAGCTTAGCATAAAGACTGGAAACGGGAGGAAACAACTAGCCTGAGTCTGTAAAAAGGCCAACAAAATCCACCTACCAGCATCTCTAAAGTTCACTAATATTAATACGTAATATCTTTGTTTGTTTAATATGTACAAAAAGCGAACTTTAAAAATGACTATTCTCCCTTTTACTGGGGGGTTATACATGTATGTCAGACTGTTTCTTCATCAGGACCAGTTGCCAAGCAAAGAGGGAATCACTGCTCCTCGCCTAGAAATAGTCCGGCACATACAGTAACCCCTGTATTTTTACAGTTTGCTTTTAGTATGGATTAAACAAACTAGCTGTTTCCCCAAATTTCCAGTCTTTTTTTTTTTTCTTTTAAAGATACTTTTTTTTTTGCCTTTTCAAACACGTAGAAAGAGAGGTTTATGAAGGGGTATGACATGAAATAAAGGTCCCGCGGTTAGGATCGAACCAGGGACGTTGCGGTTGAGCTTGATTTATGCTTGCCGCATCCATGAGGGTCGCGAGTTTCTGCATAAAGTGACGTCACACCATCAGTCACGGCCCTTCGCGGGGGTTCCGTGCGGCAAGTTTTCGCCGCGGATGGGTGGCGAAAATGGAGAACTTTGAGGAGCTTTGAGAATGTCTGTTTGCTGCGAGGAGTTTCCACGTCAGCTCATGTCCGTCCGTGCAGCTGTCCTTGCGGAAAGTATAACCTAAGCTTTATATGACGTGCTCCCCCAATGTCCAGTCTTTAAGCTAAGCTAAGCTAAACTGCTGCTGGCTACAGCTACACATTTAACGTACATACAGTACACGAGAGTGGTATTGATCTCATCGACGCTCATCAGCTCTTTGCAAGAAAGCAACCAAGTTTATTTTTCCCAAAATGTCAAAACTATTGCTTTAAAGCAAAACAATTTCTTGTTCTTCTTTTCTTTAGAAATAAAGTTTTCGCCCAACTGAACGAATATTGTGGTCAACTGAAATCTTTGTTTTTATGCCTGTTTCCCCTTCAGTTACATATTTAATATGAAAGAATAAAAAAAAACATGGTGAGTCAGATGTTAAAGCTGTGACAAACCAACCACAATAATGAAGAATGACGTTACATTTTTTGACATTGACCTTGATTAATTACACAGATTATCACTATGCAGGTCTGGGTTCAGTGTCTTCTTCAACAAGATGTGTGCCTGTCACAGTGATCAAACCTTGCTGTTAAAGGACCTAAACCTGCCTCTGCCTCTGCCGGGCCCGTCCTGCTTATGTATAGTGAAAGTACAGCTTCATCATCTCTGCCTGCGCTCCCTTTTAACTCTCTGTGGTTGATGTGTCTGTGGCTTCACAGGTGGGGATTGTGGGGAGTTACAGTCTTGTTTTCCCAAATATTGAAATTCTTAACTTAATTATGGGGATGTGTTTTATAATTTGTGTTAACAAGGGGCCTTCTCATCCCATCTGTAATCCCTTCCTGACTATTATCAGCCTGTAGAGTATATATATCACTGTTTGGGAAGTTTACCTTCTGGATACAAAACAATACAGATTACTGACTTTGAGTGACGGAGAACGTGAAATACTCCCAAAATTGTGGCCACTTTCATTTACTTTTTGATCATTTTGCCTTCAAAACAGAATAGGAATTAAATATGCCATCTACTGTGGTGTACAGAAGCCTTCTCATTATGAGTATTGTCCTATTTTCAACCTCACAATTTCCCCCTACACACATGTTGCTGGTTAATCACACATTGCATAAAATATCTCATCTGATTATGATGTTTTAGCCGTAACTGCCAGGCTCCACAGTCAGCATTTTAGTAATCACGCCGTCACTCTAATCTCCGTATATGTAACACTTTCCTTCCAAGTCATGCAGATTTGTCTGCTGCCTGCAGCAAAACGGCAGGCTTTATCTCTGTAGGTCTACGGCCATATGTGTCACAGTGAGACTGATTGCAGATCAACAAAGACAACAGTCCCAACCACTCCCTGATCCTGTGGGTTTAACCCAGGCAGCCCTATTATCGAGGCGACTGAGGCTGTGACACACTGCTTACCGGGTAATGACCATTAGCCCTGCCGGGATCCAGTGTCACGTGGGCTTTCCTTCCCCCGGGCTAAGTGGCAACCCTTGACCTGTAAAAGAAAGGAAGAGAAAACACACATGTGTTGAGCAGAGCAGCGGTGAGGTTGAGGAGGCTTCGGAGGAGAGCCCTGGTGATGGCCGTCTGACAGGTTGTGGAAACACACCCTTCCACTCCTTAGTGTGACAGAAAAACAAACACAGAGCCGCTGTACTCTCGCTGAGCCCCGCGCTAATGGACAAGCGATGACGTTTTCCTAACGAGACGCGCCGGCCCGGTGGAAACGGGAGACGAGGACCGGGCCAATGGGAGAGCCCGTCCCGAACCTGACACTGTTGTGCTTTGGGTTTCTGGTCCACTGGGCCGAGTGAGTCTCTCCCTCAGCTCTCCGGAGTACTGAACCACTTAACTCTTAACTCCGTCTCATGACTCCCAGCATCGTGGCCCGATGGGAGGAAAGTGGGCTCCATTAGCAGAGCAACACCTGCTGTGCTTTTTGACCTATTCCTGCTCTAATTGGGACCTTATGGGATAATTACAGTTTATAACAAGTAGGATTGTATTTGTGTGGTTTCGGGCCATCTTTTCCATTGCTTATAGTAACATTGTAGAGATCTGGGAACATCATTACAGCACAGTATGACATACAAGCAACAAAAGTCATCAGACAGGTTGTAAACAAGCCTGCAGTTTATCTATAGTTATAGTCCCAGGAACTACTTTTTCAAGGAAATAAAAGGTTCTTTCAGCTCATTGTTGTCTGCGTTTCCACCGCAGTCTAAAGAACTGGGAAGATTAGGCAAATTAGTCCGCTGACATATGAAAAACCATAATGACGTGGGAAACTAGATGATGAAACTAGAGCATATGTCTCCACAGTAAATCATCTGTTGAGTGTTTGGTGGTTATTTATCTGTGTTTTAGAACGTAACCGACGTGAAAGAATAAGAAAATAACTTTTCCTACTCTCATTCACAGCACCGCCGCGCTGTCTGTCTCTTCTAATGTTACCACTCGCCCACGCAATCTCTCTCTTTTCCTCTATGTCTTTTTTTTAATGAGTCGGAAGGCCAAAAACAGAGCCTAACTTTACTTTCAATGTTATCAAACGTTCCATCTCCCCTCGTCCTAAAATGGTCCTAAATCGATACTAGAGTACTTCCTTGTTTATGAACGAAGCAGTACAACCGTTGAAGCAGTGGCGCTGTGTCTATGCTTTACCAATCAGCGACAGTCATCCCTGCAAACTCCACCCCGAAAGTAGTTGTACTTTCAGGAAGTACTACCTCCCGACCAGGGCCTTTTCGGGGGGTAAAAAGTCCCCGGAAATTGTCCCCGGAGCTTAATTTAGACCCTGGTCCTTGCAGTCGAAACGCAATGAGTTCCTCAAAAGGTTCCTAGTTCCGGGGGAAAGTTCCTGCTGTGGAAACAGGGCTTATATTATCAAAACCAATTGTTCCCGACCGTCTTTGCTCCTGACCCCTTAATACAAAGCAATGTCTATTTGCAACCCCTCGCCACAAGGCGCGTGTCTTCAGTAGGAGTTATGAGCAGTAAACTCAAACAGTGATTTTCCATTTCTCAATACTTCAGTATTCAATACAATATTTCTCAATAGAGGCCAGAGGAGGTAAACTAGACCAGTGATTCTCAAAGTGGGGTCCGTGGCAAAAGTAAATATCTACAGATGGGGACCATTTGCGCCAAAAAAACACCCACTACCGCCACCGTTAGCGTTGGGCCAATAGATGATATGATTGTTGCGACACATCACGTCAGCCTGTCATGAATCGCTTCACTCAGGGCGCAATGAACAGTTCCTGCTGCTACTATAGTTTGGCTTGTCCGCTAGCTAGCTGGCGAGTATGGAGAAACGTTTGAGTCAGTCCACATCGTCAAATGACGCTAAGCCCAAACTAGCTATATTGAGAAAATATGACGACAGTTATATCAAGTTTGGTTTTATTGAGAACAGCGACGGGAGACCAGAATGTGTCATGTCTTTCAATAGAAAAAGGAGTAAATATTATAGAAAGAACAATTTTGTGTAACAGATTTTTTCTCTCTCACTTCCTACCCAGGTAATCACCTCATAACCCCTTGTTGAGGTCCAGACTCCTACCTAAACCACTAATCTAAAGCACACAAAAGTTCCCTTATTGCTCAAGAAAACTGAGTGCGCACAACTAGAGCAAATATGGTAGGTCAAAGTTGAACCAAGAAGTTGGTCTGTAAACCATGATGGCGTTTACACAGATAGTTAGGGTAACAATTTTACCTTTCGTACTGGGTAAAATTCACCTGGAGGTGAGTTTAAAAACCTGTATGATGGTGTTTCTTGATCTTATTTTCATTTTAACAATGTTGCCGTGTTCCCAGATCTCAGCAATTATCTTGGAGAGTAAAATGTTATTATTCCCCCTAAATATGACTAACATTGTGTAACTTTTCTATGGGTTTCAGCTTTTCACAAACACACCATGACCGAGACACCAGGAGAGACTACACAGCTTGCCAACTCCTCTCTTATGTCCTGTGTGTGTGATGCATGATAGTGAATGAAGTCAGCATTGAGCCACTGAACCATGCTAACGCTAAAAACAGCATTTCCTCCCACATGATTTTGCAGCATCTGTTTCCTCTGGCGGAAAACAACCTCTTTCTCACTTCTTAAACGCAGTTTTCAGTTTCTCACAATTTCAATGCTTATTTATATGACCTCAGCGCACACTCACACATATCACACTCCTAGAAATAAACACACTCCTACGCCCCTACCCGCCTTCAGATAGGCACTGGACCATGATAGACCTGTATAGTTGACTAACCAGCTGGTCTGAGTCACTCTGGCCTTTTAGAGGTAAAAGCAGACAGCAGATGACATCAGTGATAGCTTTACAGGAAGTCCTTGCTCCATCTTGTACCGAGGCCAAGTCTGCGCTAAGCACAGATGATCTTGTATCAGGGATCTAACACTCAACGCAGTCACATGATGTTGATGAAAATTACAAAATGGTGATAAAGTACTAACTGCTTCAAGGCCACAAAAAAGGGTGATACTGGGTGCTTGAATGACAGATAGACGGAGAGGATCACTGGACTAAAGTCACCCTGCTGCTAATATAACCATGGCTGTATCATTTTTTTTTGTTTGCGTTGTAAACAAGGCCTAGATATCTGGCCTTGGGAGGTTAGGGAATAGTTAAGTGAACTCTGTATCTCCGTCTCTCTTTCTGTGTGTGTGTGTGTGTGTGTGTGTGTGTGTGTGTCTATTTCACAATGATCCGCTGGCTGAGGCTCAGAGAGACGAAGATAAGAACTGACTGTGAGAAACCGCAGATCTCACACCCACTCACACCGAAACACACACACACACACACACAGGAACATGCAAGTACACACACATGCTCCAGCTCGTACTGAAGTCTGAACACACAAAGCAGCAGTCCTCATGAAAAGCCACATTTAACAGATATTGGGTTCCCTCAGGGACGTACGCGGGGCTCCTCATGATTGAGGAATTTTGCTGTAAAAACTCAACAGAGATTATATGGAAGTGTCCCGACTCACATTTCTCAAGGCAAGTCTTCCATGGAGACAAGGCCCCTGCCTGAAACCTGTCCTACGCTCACCCTCGAGCCTCAGCTGATAACCTGCTGCGACATGCACTCGCACAGGTAGGCAGGAAAAAAAGGATTAGAGCGTAACTTTACACAAAGGCCTTTAGTAATGGTGCTGTCAGGATATTAGTACACCCATAAACTCAGTGTGCCTCCAGTGTACTAGTTCTATAGGAGACTTTTTATCAACTTTATAAGAGGGTGATAGACTGTTGACTCAAATTAAGATTTTTATTATAAGACCTGCGTTATGACTTGGGTCCACAGTTGTAGATATGAGAGTTGAAACTTTGATTTGAGTCAGATTTAAACCACAAGAATGAGTTAGAGTTAGACTTAGACTTGTCTGGACTTGAGACTTTGAACAAAAACATGAGATCATGTAACTTTTGAATGACTAAATAACACTCAGTTATTTACACAATGACTGTTTCTATCACACTGGCTGCTGATTTACTGCCAAACTACGGGGGGGGGGGGGGGGGGGGGGGGGGGGCGGCTTCGACTACTGTAGACCTATAACAAATGTTTGACTTATCTATAGATACGCCCCAAAAGACTTATAAACAGCTTCGCTTGGGTCTACATCTGCCCAAGAAAAAACCTAAACCACCTACACAATAGCTCTTGGCGTAGAAATAATAAATTAGTTCTCAGAGGGGAACTCATCTGTGTTTTCCACTCTGCGAATCAGGCATCATTGTTATCTGAGACAAGGAATAACAGGGGAACATGATGTGTGAGAGCAGGCTGAGGCCCAGAGGAAGGCCGCAGCACAATGCGAGGCAACGGAGATTTCTGTAAATCACAGCCCTAACTGATTCCCCACCTGTGTCCGCCGTCTTCCCAGAAACACAGCGTCACACAAACAGCTGCCCTGCTCTGGAAAACCAGCGTGACCGCGATGCTCACGCACAAAATCACACAATCATATTTGGATATCAAACGCCAGCGTTGTGTAGAACAAACTGCTACTCCTTTAAGGCAGAAATTGTTGTTTTGGCGTGGGATTTTGGTATGACGTTTTACAGTGGCGCACACACAGCTGTGCAAATTCGTGCTTTGCACACACACGATCAAACAACACGGCCATTAATTTGATTAGAAGCCTTTCAACAATTTCCAGTTTTTCGGTCTTAAAAGGGCATTGTGGTCTCAGCCAAACCAAAAGCCTGAAATAAATTTACGTCACCCGTATACCATCATGATATTAACAGTAAGACCATCCGGATTTATAGTGGTTCCCAGTAAAAGGTTGTCACTGTTTCTGGAGGTGACGCATCAATGAGTGTGCGTGTGTATGTGCAAGTCCGCCGCATATGTAAACACATCCGAATGTGTATGAGCATACAAACACATATGAATGTGTATGAGCATGTGTGCTAAAGGGGGAGGGTTGTTTACTTGGGCAGCCTCTCAGAGAGTGTCTCCTGGCCGGCTCCCACTTCCTGCCCCTGCGCCTGGAGCAGCAGCCTGTCTAGTCAGCCACCTCGGGCTGACAGGGAGACCACATGCTAAAAGACTTATTGGCCTACTTTAGAAGACCTATGGGAGGGAAGGGGACCATAGGCCTGCTCTGGGTGGGGCTGTTTTGAAGAGAGATTGGGGGGTCTACGGGGTGTCTGATTTTTTTTTAATAAAGCACTCCCTCCCCTCTCTCCCTGCTTTTCCTCTGAGTGCTTACAGCTGCAGGGATGGAGAGAGAAGGAGGGGGGGGGGGGGGCATAGCGGAACAGAGCGAACAGGCTCGGCATAGAGAGGGCCCTTCATGAAGTCACATCTGGACCTTTCCCAGAGAACTCAATGGAGCGGAGAGGCTAATGAAAGTCTTAAGTTATGTAATTGAGCTCTTCCATGTGCACCAGACGGTAATGTTGGCTTGATCCGCAGCACAGGATGTTAGCGAAATCCTATGGACATTTATGTTCCTCGCAAAAGGCCTGAGCCGGGCTCATGTTGCTACTGTCACGTCTGTAGCTGCTCGCTAACCCAGAATCTGGACGTAGCGGAGCTCCAGGCCCATACATGGAGCCGCTGCAGCGAGAGACTTGGCCTGTGAGGCATAACAAACAGGGTTTGGCATTTAGTGCTACTAACAGGCCTACTTAGGTTGATTGGCCCGTGTTGTTTTGCTGTAGTCAGGCTTCCACTGACCGGCAGCAGTGGAAAAGTACAAGAGCATTATGAACATTAAGTGCAGCGCATGATTAAATGTGGTGTACAATGATTCTTTTTGAACCTTGTTCAAAGTGTAAACGATTGTAATGTAATTTCGAGCCTCGCAGTTTATGACAAACATATGTCTGCTGGTGTATTGTTATGCTTAGCAGTGACTCGAGCGGAGAGGCTGTAAAATAAGCCGCCTGGCTGGTTATGAGTGGGAGAGGGGAAGAAAAGCCTGCACTGTAGGATAACATGGTGAGAGGGGGGAGTGATGAATGGTGGAGAACACACATTATACAGTATGTGTTAGGGGTGGGAAGAAAAATCGATTCACCTATGTATCGCGATTTTTTTTTTTGTACGATTTAGAATTTTTTTAATGCCAGAATCGATATATTGGCTTCATTTGAGTCTATGCGGAGGTAGAAGGAAGTTACCGCTTTTATTGTTGTAGTCTGAATAACGTGACGCCATATCCGTTCCGTATCCGTCAACCAAAACAAACCGAAGCCGGCCGAAACGAGAAAGCAGAAAACGGAGGAGGGTCCGCGTGGATACGACCTGCACCATCACATTTTAAATCCAATGTGGTAAACTAGTGTTGTGTTGTGTAATCTAGTGTTAACATTTTGTATAAATCGCTCAATAAATTGTAATATCGAATCGCAATACTTGTAGAATCGCAATACATATCGAATCGGCACCCAGGTATTGTGATAGTAATGAATCAGGAGATGGGCGCGTCGTCCCAGCCCTAGTACAGTATGTGTGTGGACGCAAACAAGCCTGTAGTCATGTGTGTCCATCTGCATGTAATGTAACAACTGTCGGTTGTAACCACAGATTGAATAAGGTCTCCAGTATCAGCTCCAGCTTTGATTTACCTTCCACGGCCGAGGGGAGAAGAAAGGGAAGAAGCTGAGGCAGGGGAGACGCTCCTGAAATGAACACCTTGGTAAAACCTGCCGCTGTATAAAGTGTCAGCGCTGGGGCCTCTCCGTGGCGCGGTGCCAAGCCCAGAGCCACTATCACCTCCGCCGCAACGCCGCTGCTGCGCCTTCCATTAACAACGGAGAGGAATAACAGCGACGGAGGGGAAGATAGGCCAGAGCAACGATACATTACCTGCCAATTAGACGAAGGGCGGAGGCAATGAGGGGAAATGCAGACCATATGGGAGGCTATGTGAGAGGCCACCTGACCCAAGAGGCCCACAACTCTCACATCAACACTCCTCGCCAGACTGGACCTGTTTGATGTCTTACATAATGCTCTGAACACCACCCTCTTCTCCTTCTCTCTCCATCCAGTATTTCCAACCTCCCTCTCCTCCTCCTCCTCTACCACTCTTGCCCTCCGCTTTCCACTCCGAGACCACAACCACAAAGACAGGGCCCCAGCCAAGACAAACACAACCCCGAATCAAATCAATTTCGAGAAGTTATGGTGCGACTATTAACGCTTAACACAGCGCTGACAAGCCGCATGAGACGGCCCCCTCACGAGCGTGTCAAGAATGAAGTCCTTTGCGTCCGTAAGTTAAGTGATCGGACACGCAAGAGACATAACAGCGGCTGCCACTGAAGTCTTTCTTCATGCATCCTTTATATAACATGCGTTAGTAATCCTGATGATTATTCCTTGGAAGTTGCTCAGCGGAATCAAGCATACCTCGACATAAAATTTCTCACACCGAATCATTACGGGGCTTTTCCTTGTGTTTTCCGAAGCTCGAAAGGGGAATTTTCCAAAGGCTTCCTTTTGATGAAGGAGCTAAAGTTGCAATAAAAAGCTTAAAGGAATAGTTTGACATTTTGACATTTGCTTTCTTGCTGAGAGTTAGATGAGAAGATCGATACCACTTTCATGTTTGTCTGTTAAATATAAGGCTACAGCCAGCAGCCGGTTAGCTTACCTTAGCTTAGCATAAAGACTGGAAACAAGGGGAAACCGCTTAATTGATTAGCTGTTTGGTCTAAAAAATGTCAGAAAATGGTGAAAAATGTCGATCAGTGTTTCCTTAGATGTCTTGTTTTGTCCACAACTTGAACATATTCAGTTTACTATCATAGAGGAGTAAAGAAACCAGAAAATATTAACATTCAAGAAGCTGGAATCAGAGAATTTTGAATTGATTTTCTTAAACATTTACTCAAACCAATTAAAAATAATCAAATTAGTTGGCGATTAATTTAATAGTTGACAACTAATCGATTAAACATTGGAGCTCTACACATAATATCTCGTTTATTAAGCTGTTGTGGAAAAACGACAAGTTGTGGGTTTTTAGGGGGTTATGTGACAGACTATTTCTTGGCCGGGAGCAGTGACTTCCTGGAGTCTCTGCTGGTTTCCCGGCAAACTCACGGCGATGACAAGACTCCCGGCTATGAAATAATCTGGAACATAAACCCCCATAAAACCACAATTTGTCATTTTTTTACACTTTGTTTTTTGCAGACTACTACTTTTACACATTATAAACGACTTAAGCCATGATTTTCTGCTCGTCTACAGTTTTTGGAGCTCCCGGACAACAGCCTCAGATAGGGGCCAAATCCGCGTTGGCTCGTCGCTCGCACATTGGCGCTTGAGCACCATGTGTGAACTGTTCAAAGACGCGAGCCGAGAGGCTTGCCTGTGCATCGCAGACACATTCCAGATATCTAGCATGCTAAATATCTGGGAATCAGCCAATGAGAGCGCGAGACACGGGTTGAGGGGAAACCTGGCGAAGGGGTAGCCAGTAACAATAGAAACTTTATTGTATGTGTGTTGCATTTGCAACATGGACCAAAGTTGTTGTTGCATCTAGGGTGTTTGATGTTTGCATGAATAAACCATCCATGGAATAAACATAACACATTAACACAGTGACTGGTCTACATAGGGGAAATAGTAAAGACATGTGGAAACACATGCAAACAACATGTTTTTGTGACAAATGTAATTTGGAGACCTCATCAGGGATTCCTACCGGTTAAAGATCTTGTAGTGTGTGACCCCCTGAAGCCGGTCAGTAATGTAATGTGAAAACCACAAAGATTTAAAGATTACCAGAGTGTGAACAGTACAGCGATCTGACGACTTTGAAAGTCATGTAGTGTGAATTTAGCTTGAGCTAAGCTAACCAGCTGCTGGCTGTAGTTTGATATATGGCGTACAGACACAAGAGTGGTATCGATCTTCTCATCTAACTCCCAGCAAAAAAAGCTTATGAGCGTATTTTCCCAAAATGTCAAACTATTTCTTCAATCTGTATCCACATAAACACATAGTGTGCACTGGCTCCCCTGCTGACTCAAGTCTGGCTAGTGTATAAGAGCGGCTCCTGGCCAGGTCTAGTCAGAACCAGAAGGGCCAGCAGCGGCTCTGTGGAAACACTGACTCACCAGCCAGGGGACTTAACTCAACTCTACCTCCTCGCAGCTGGCTCACGGGAAGAAAAAAAAAAAGAATTTTATTTCTAAAACACCTTCATTGTTACAACACAAAACCTAACGGAGCTAAAATGAACGCGCGAGAAAACCAGTCCAGAGGAATAAATCTCACACCTTGCACAAACAAGCCCCAGAAAGTCCTAATCCACCATATAAAGAGAGAGAGAGAGACAGAGAGCTGTATCATTAACATGGTTGGACCCCTGGGAGACTGTTGGCCCATCATAAGCCTCTTATTAGACGACGCTCCTCATAGAACTTGTGGTGTAATCTTATAAAACTTTGAACACCCGCTCCCTGCGTGCTCTACCACCGGCTTATTAGTCACAGTTCTGTTCCTGGTAGTAAATGGACTTGTTATACTGCAGGGCTCACTTACAAAAAACATGCCACTTTAACGGAGCCCCATCTGAATTATGGTGGAAAAGCACGATGCGAGGAGGTGTTGAGGTGTCGTTAGAGTGACACAGGGTTTTTCACACTGTTCTGTGCTGTTGCTGAAAGCTGCTTCTTTCATCAGACCAACCTTGCTCAAAACTTAAGTCATATGCACAGGACCCAGCCTACATGCCACAGCATTTAAAGTGAGTGATAGAGTTTAACACATCACACAGTTTACAAATTTGTGTGTAGATTCTGTGGTTTCATGTTATTTGTGTATTTATTTTCAGGTCAGAGGTCTCCGTCTTTGTGCCATGGTGGGCCAAAAGTCTGCAGGTTTCATTTTAACCATTTTACCCTATGCCAGAGACAGACTAATTTACCAATTAAAGGTGCTAAATGCAAGATTGGGAGCATTTTCTATTGCCTCCGCACGGCTCTCAACATGGCAACGGCTGAGCTGGCGGCTCGTAGCTAACGGTGCTAACAGCGCTAACGGTGAAAACAACGGCAACAAGACTGACAGAGCTAACAGTGTTTACCTGGGGTGGGGTGGGGGGGGGGGGGAAACGGAGGGTGGGTGCTACACTTCCACAACGGTGCCGTCGGTCGGGACGGTGTCATCAGCTGTAACCGCCGTATGAGAGCAATGCAGAGCAGCGGACATCAGCTAGCCAGTGGGGCACACTCACATGCACTAAAAGCATGCACAGCTGGCCCGGCTATGTCAAAGCACAGAGAAGCTCAGATTACAACACACACAGAGGGAGAGCAACTTCATTCTCTGCTCAGGTAGACATTATTCCTCTATATCTTTACAGAGCAAATAGTTGTTTGCTGCTATATTAATGCTCTGGATATTGTATAGAGCACTTTTAAGAATCATCATGATTGATGAACTAATTTTTGGCCCATAACGAGGGAAACAGGAAACCACAGTGACAAAGGAAGTCAGAGAATAACAACAACAGCAATAGTTGTGGGGAAAGAGGCAGCTCAGAAAATATGAGAATTTAACCACCTGATCGCTTCAAAAGTTCAGAGTAAAGCACAGAAGATATAGCAAAGATCCTCTACAGCAAACAAACCATTTGAAAGTGCTGATGTTAGCATCCAGATGTAAACAAAGGCAGCGAAGTACAGGAGGCAATATGACTGTGTTGATATTATAGACCATCTGCAGACAGCTTGTAGTGGGGGCTGGTGTAGCATGAAGGCAATTCAGCATTGTTTTCCTCTGCAAATGGGCCCTTTTGTCTTAAGTATGACTTCAGCCTATACATCGCCATGAACCTCAACCATCATCATATATATTCAACCATGTTTACATTTTCTTTTTAACCTCGTATTAGAGGAGCAGTCGCGGAAATGAGAAGGATTACACTGGGCTATACAAAATAAATAAATTGACTTGACTTATCTTGAAATGGCTTTGAGGATCACAAAGATGCAATTTGGGAAATATGCTTATTGTTTTTCTTTCTAAGAGTTAGGGTGAAATTGATACTTCTGGTTCATTTTCTATTTCGTCTGGTTTGGTTGCACAGTGTACAAATTAAAGCGGATCAAATTAAAAAAAAATATTTGTGGAGGAGCATGTACGAAGGAGCGAATTTATCTGTTTTATCTCGGGAGCTGCCTCTTCTATGCAGGGAATTGTGGACTTTGAAATATTGCTGTCGAAGTGTTTTCACTTTGACTCGACACTGATCGACTGTGCGCATCCCTTCTCCTCCAGTTTATCTTGAATGACTTTACTATTTTTGTTGGGTTCACTTGGAAACGGTCTGAGACCACCTCTCACAAGCGGTCTCGGACCGGTTGTTTTGGTCCGCACCAGAGTGCGATTACAGTGTTCACAACTGCCCAAACGAACCGCACCAGAGTTTGATTAAAACCGACTAAATGTTGGCTTGTGAAAGCGCCCTTAGATGAGAGGATTGATACCACTCTCAAGTCTGTGCGTCAAGTATGGAGGCGATTAGCCTAGCTTAGCATATAGACTGGAAACAGGGGGAAACAGCTAGCATGGTTCTCTCCAAAGTTAAAAAATCCACCTACCAACACGAGACGTTCAAATGCTCTGTGTAGTTATTATTCAGACTGACCGGGACACTGTTTCTGGAAAGACAAGTTAATGTAGAATTTTTTAAATGTCATTTTTCAAAGCCGTGAGCCCATTACAACAAAACAAAAACAATAATTTATTAACCTCTATTGTATTAGGATAGGGTAGGCAGTATTCTCAGAGACTATATCATTTTTTTTTTTGTCATTTGGGTGAACCCAGACCAGGTTTGACTTTAGACCAAACCCTCTAAAACTAATCATTAAACCTTACACCACCTCCACCCCCTGTGTTCACTCTCCAGTCCAGGATTTGGTGTGAATCTGAGCTCCAGCACCTGTGTCCAGGGCTGCAGAGACCTCTTGGTCTCCAGGCCAAGTTCCATGTCCGCTCTGATTATAGCACTAGAACAATGCAAGCCATTGTGGCGCAGAGAGCGTGGAGTCTCTGCAGTTTTCTCCATCATCTCTCTCAAACGCTCTCATTCACCACACACTCACACACAAGAGTGGTGTAATGGACTACAGAGTTGAGCGAACCACATAAAGGTAAAAATGTATGGTGTTTTTTTTTTTGGGAGTGAGAATGAAATATGGTTGACTGGGTCTCTGGTGCTCAGGCAGCCTGCCAAGACTTGAAGCAGGCAGTTGAAATCCATCACACACACACACACACACACACACACACACACACACATTAGCAGTCACACACACAGATTCCCGCTGCAGGAGACCTCAGGCCACAGGGGAAGAAGAATCTGACATGCCACACAGCGAGGTTCTCTGCAATTAGACAGTCACTTTATCACACTGCAAACTTCTCTCTTTCCATCTCTCTCTCTCTCTCTCTCACAAACACACACCCAAACAAACACACTAAGGTGTAATCACTCACAAACACAGTGCCAAATGCAAAACTGCTATTATCTGTCATTAGGGACACACAGAAACACATTTCGCAGCCTCACATTCTCCAAACACAGTCGGCCTCGCGCTGCTAGCCAGCGAGTTCCAGAGAAGTGCAGTAATGCACAAGACCCTTGCAAAGAGAGTTATAATAGTTATAAATAGAGACGTGTTATGTTGTGCCTGTCCCTCCGGGGGGAAGACTGGGAGGATCAGTCATAACCTCTGCGACCCATGACCTTTAACCCCTTACCTTGGGGGGTCAGTAGACATGCTGAGAGTCAATGATGTCCAGAGGGGTACGCAGGAGTATTAACTTTTATATGGTCTGTGCTCATGTCCCCCCTTCACCCCTTCCACTTCCTAGAACACATCTTGAGTTTCTGCATGTGTACATTTGAACACGGCAACTGATACACGTAATTCAATTTTAACACATGCTTACAGGCACCCAGTGTGTATGTATGTGTACAAACACATGCACAACTGTAACCGTACAGTTTAAAGTGGGAGCGACACCATCAACAAGTCACTGGAAGGCCGTTTAAGACGTGTCGAATCCAGTCAGTGAATGTGTCAGAAAGCTTCTTGGTCATAAACAGTTGGTCACACCTTGCAATTATATTGATTACATTAAGTGTTGTTTACAACCTTATTATTCACAGACTACAGGAATAAACATCTACCAACATTGGTTACATCAGTCATTGTGGTTGATCAAAGTTAAGTAATTTTAAAGATTTGTTTTCATGAATACTACCAACATTTTTGAAAAAAAAAAAAAAAAATTCTTGCTGAGAGTTGATTAAGAAGGTCAATACCAATCTAATAACTAGGAGAGCCATTAACACGTAACTTACTCTAAAACCAAAATTGTCTATTTTTACATTTCTATTTGTGTTTGGAATAAATTATAGGATACAATGTGTTAATTAATGAGCTTTAGAGGTTCGGGTAGGTGGACTTTTTGACTTTGGAGAGAGCTAGGCTAGCTGTTTCCCCCTGTCTTTATGCTAAGCTAAAGGCTAATTGCCTCCTGGCTTTGGCTTCACACTAAACACACAGAAATGAGAGCGGTTTTGATCTTCACATCTCACTTTCAGAAAGAAAGCGAAGCAAGCATCAAACTCTTCCTTTAAAGGTGCTAAATGCGAGATTAGGAGCATTTCTATTGCATCCGCACGGCTCTCAACATGGCGACGGCTGAGCCAGCGGCTCGCAGCTAACAGCGCTAACAGTGGAAACAACAGCAACAGTGCTGACAGAGCAAACAGTGTTAACCTGGGGGGGAGCCGAAGGGTGGGTGCTCCGCTTCCACGACGACGCCATCGGTCGGGACGGTGTTATCAGCTGTAACCGCCGTATGAGCGTAGAGCAGCGGCCGTGAGCTAGCCAATGGGGCATGTTGACATGCTTGAAGATGCACTAGAAGCACACACGGCCGGCCTGGCTATGTTTTAGTTAGTTTTCAGAGTACGTTTGCTAGATTTAGTTTAGTTTGTTTTTCAGAAAGGTTCAGTTTTAGTTTTTATATATTTAGTTCTAGTTTGTTTTTGATAGAACCAGGTATAATGCCTCAGAAGTATGCAGCTATATACATACAAAATACATGGGAAATGAACTGTAGGAAAATTGTAGGAATGGCCGTAATATTTATTAATATTAACGCTACTTTAGTGAAGCAATTGTGACATAGTCCCATCTACTGGAAGGTCAAGTCTGTTCAATTTCTGTGGTTCAATGTCACGAGAGTTGACGGAAATTTGTGCCGTCTCCTTTTTTCGGAGGTGATATATTATAGCTAAAAAAACAAAAACTGAAATTAATTTATGTTAATTTCTATTTTATTTGTGTAGGTTTTTTCCCAGGCAATATCGTTGCAGTTTATTTTTTCTTAAAGGATATAATTTTTCATTTGGTTTCAGTTTACTAACAATATTTCTCACTGCTTATTTTTGTTTTAGTTTCAGTTTTACTTACTACTACACTTTTACTTTAATAATCCTTTTACTTTAATAACCCTGCCACACACACACACACACCACAAAGTTGGTGTGTTTTCAGCTGCAAGAAGACACCTATCACTGTAGTTAATTAATAAAAAAGAAGTTAATTAACTTTACAGTAAACAAGAGGCTCTGGCAACAAACACAACTATGAAAATGCTCCCATAGTATTTTTGAAATTTAATTTTAAATATAGATATGTAGCTCCACAGATGCAACACTGGAGCCCCTCATCCACCATCCACATGTGGTCACAACAGAGCAACCCATCAACCAAAAGGCTCACAGTATGAACGCGGGGTCAGAGGTCACGCAGTGATTGGCCAATAAAGGGAACTGCAAGGGAAGATTTGTCACCCTTCGTTTCACTGTGTCCCATATCTCTGCAGCGCTGCAGTACGGTTACAATAGCTAAGCAGGAGTTAAATACCGGCTTTGAGGATTATCATTATGATTATACTGATTCAACATCAAGACGCTATATGTGGACCAGATGGCACAGGAAAGCAGGGCGTGGCGCAAGTGGGGCAGGAAAGGACACAATGAACTGACAAGGAATAAATAGAACAAGGTTAACTGACACGGTGTAAAATAATTGCTAATCCAACATCACCCAAAACAATTTGATTTTTAGAGATGATTATATGGTAGGCTGGGAGTAATGAGTTGAGGTTGAGTTGAGTTGAAGGTGAGGTCATGATCAGCAGCTATCTAGTAGTGGGTAAACCTGCCTTACAGTAAATCTTAAGTGACCTTTATCATAATATCTGAAATAGTTCATCAATATTTTGCATATAAATGCATAAAAATGCTTAATACATTCATACTGAAATTCATACTATTATAGATACAGTATACTAGAAGACAAATTTGAAGGGTCCCATTATGATTAAAGGTATGAGAAAGAAAGAAACACTTATTTCTGTTAGGGTTGTCAATCGATTAAAATATTTAATCGCGATTAATCGCATGATTGTCCATGATTAATTGCAAATTAATCACACATTTTTTATCTGTTGAAAATATACCTGAAAGAGAGATTTGTCAAGTATTTAATACTCTTATCAACATGGGAGTGAACAAATATGCTTGCGTTATGCAAATGTATGTATATATTTATTATTGGAAATCAATTAACAACACAAAACAATGATAAATATTGTCCAGGAACCCTCACAGGTACTGCATTTAGCATAAAACAATATGCTCATAACAAGGCAAACTCAAACCCAACAGGCAACAACAGCTGTCAGTGTGTCAGTGTGCTGACTTGACTATGACTTGCCCCAAACTGCATGTGATTATCATAAAGTGGGCATGTCTGTAAAGGGGAGACTCGTGGGTACCAATAGAACCCATTTTCATTCATATATCTTGAGGTCAGAGGTAAAAAATGGCCATGCCAGTTTTTCCTCGCTAAAATTTAGGGCAACTTTGGAGTTATTTAGCCTCCTTCGCGACAAGCTAGTATGACATGGTAACAATGGATTCCTTAGGTTTTCTTGAGTCATATGATACTAAAACTGAGCCCGCTACAACCTACGACAGATTGATTGTGTTAATGCGTTAAAGAAATTAGTGGCGTTAAAACATATTTGCGTTATTATCGCGCTAACTTTGAAAGCCATCATTTCTGTATATTCTTGCAAATTATTGGATACTTTCACCTCTACAGATCTTTTAAATGAAATAATCCGAGACAAAAGAAATTACCACTCTACGTTCAAACTAAACTACGTTTGACCTTAGGCATAGATACTTATAAATGAATCATAACTAAATAAATACAGATCTCCTCCGGTAAAGGCTGCAGATGTTTTGCTCGTCTGTTTCTTCGCCACTAAGCCCCGTGTCTCAAAACAAACCCTCTGAGTAGAATGTAAGCAAACTAAAAGGAACGAGTAAAGTCAAAAGAAGAAGACGCCAGACAAGATAAACAAATGCAATTCAACTTGACATCAGTTCTTATGTAGTAGGGCAGTTGCTAACAACCTCGAGACAAGACGGACTGACTTGCAGAGAGAACCAGGTGTGAACGCCCTCTGTGAGATGTAGGAGTGTGTGTATATACAGTATATCTGACTTTGTGTGTACGCAAGAGAACATTGTGTCCAGGACTTGCAGCCAGGCAGTGAGTCAAGGCTGCAATTTGTGTGTGTGTGTGTGTGTGTGTGTGTGTGTGTGTGTGTGTGTGTGCGTGCGTGCGTGCGTGCGTGCGTGCGTGCGTGCGTGCGTGCGTGCGTGTGTGTGTTTCGAGCCTTGACACCACTGATGTTGTGCTGCTACACTGTGTTTTCTACATCAACTTTTCAATGTTCTCCGCTCTGAAATAGTATAACAGGAAGTGAGTGCGAGGTTGAACCTGCCTGTGGGGTGTTCTCCTCGACAACACCTCAGATCAGTGTCTCCTTTCACTCTTCAGATCTGTGTAGCTGCCATCAAAGACACCAGAGCTGTTTGGCTGAGGTTGAGATGGGCCCAGCCCTGCCTGCAGTGCATATATACACCCTGAGCTATTTCTCCTGCCCCGTAAAGGTGGTTTGGTTTCAGACAGGCTGCTACAGGCCCTGCATCTGGGATCAGGCTGGGCAGACGTTGAGAGACTCCTGCCTATGTGTGTGTGTGTCATTGTGTGTTTGCAGAGAGTGAGACAGATTTGCTAGAAAGGCCAGACGGGTTGCTGCACGCTGATGGGATCTGCTGTGTGCTGTTCAGCATGTAATACTGTAAAATAATCTCTATATAACTCCTCCCAGAGTTGAAAAGTATTTTACGTAGAACAAACAATGCATTAATAGAAATAGAATAAAGTACTGGCATCACATGAAACTAGAAAACCTAAGGAATCCATTGGTACCAATCATGTCATACTAGCTTGTCGTGAAGGAGGCTAAAATAACGCTCCAACAGATAATGACAGCTATCGTAGCTCCGTATGCTACCCTCCAAAAATGGCGGCACTGCCCCAGAATGCTCCGCGATTCTCATTCCCAAACTTGCTAGCTCGGTCACTAACAGGGAAATAAGTTTATTTAAAACATGTATTTTCCACCACTGACTCACGTCTAATTACTGTCTGCAAACCACTGCAGTTTATATGTGTGTAACACATATAAGTGCAACACAGCTAATACGCTACAATTAGCTTCCTCCATTTTGGACTCTCCGGCTCTCCATTCCCTTAAAGGTCACCGCTGTTGAGACAGCTTGCTATTGGTCAACTGCACAAATCCGCAGGTCCAAGTTCACCAAAGTTGAACTTTGCACAACAACAAACAATTGCCACAGATTTACTTTGCCACCACGAGTGAGTCCACTAATCGCAAAAAATTTAGCTGTGTTTTACGCCGGTGTGACCTGGCCTTAAAGGTCCAGGGACTAGAGCTAAGCTCAACTCATAAACGGCGTTAAAGGGTCAGAAATATATCCAATGACTAGGCCCGGGTGTGCTTTATAAGTAATCAGTAAGATCTTGGAAATCTCTTCTAAAATACAAAGGTCGACTATGGTAAATAGGTTAAAACTGGCGTGACATGTTTCCTAATTGTTTGTAGTAACTAAAGTTTAGATTAGTCTTCTTGACTCTGACAGTAAATTATAGCATTCAAGAGGTGATTTGCATACAAAGATCTCTGGAAAAAGTAGGTCAAAACATTCAAAGCTGTTTTGTTCTTGTACTTATCACTTAAATCATCTGAAGAATTTCCGTCAACATTCAGAGGATGACTTACTGATGTGACACAGAATAACCTCTGCTAATAACAATGAAAAGCACTTTTTGAGCTGCCCTAAACAATCACCCTATAAGGTCCATTTAGTAGCCGTTCTGGAGCTTTCAACTGTGTCTCGATATTGTCCTCAGCAGATGGAGTGTGCCCAAGTAGATGTTCAAATTTCCATTTTTCTGAGCACTTTTAAGGACTTCTTTAACTTGGAATGAATGGTTGATAAACAATCTCACCACATGGTCCATTTAGGAGCTGTGCTGGAGCTTTCAATTGCACCACACGGGCTTCATTAGCAGGTGAAGTTTGCCCAGAAAAATGGAAATGTGAACATCTGCAATTCCAGGACAACTGGAGAAAGGACAAAGTGGTAACAACATTTCTATTTTTATTTCTGTGCTTATCTTTCCTCTTTATCTTTAGTTGCTGAATGTCTTCAGTTCAACAAAGCTGAAATCATTTTTAGGCATCCTCATTTTACGAGGAGCAACTTGTCCAAATATATCTGTGGTCAGTGAACCTAACACATTATTTAGTGGTAAACCATGAGTGAAATGAAGATCCAGAGTGTGGGTCTTAAAATTTCAGAAGCCACTGATACGAATCTCTGTGAATAACCTAATAATAATGATATACTGTCAGGGTTAAACCTTCCTGTACTCTTCTGTCAGGAGGCGATTGTGCAAGGCAGACTTGCGTCAGACACTCAGTGACAGGTTTGATAAGAGTTGATGGACGTGATTGCACTTCACGCCTCAGGTCCTCTCACTGTGGCGGTGCTAAAGTCAGGCAGGACTAGACACGCTGAACCCTCAAGAAAAAGAACACGTTAATTTCTTTATCGGCCATTATGCACACTGCCTGGGATATGTATAAATATACAAAACACTTTTTTTTCCCAATAGGGGTCAGAAAACAGGGTCATGTAACAATGCAACTGCCTAAAGAAGTTCAATGCTGAGTTTAGGTGCACGCCAGCCGAAAGTGATCTATTTGCCTCAAGTGTTTTACTTTACTGTGTAGTTAATTGCTGCTACTTGCAGTATGTGTAAATTTGAAAAGAACATCATGTACACTTGGGTGTGTCTGTTTACCTCGTAAAAACATATCTTACATTTTTTTGTGGGTTCTCATGAATGTTTACACACTCCTGCAGAACATTTGTGCGGGGGAAACATGTTCGGACGGACCTTGATTTCACCTGCGGAAATATATGTTTGACCAATGAAATCCTTTGTTCCAACTGATCGCTGTCATTCTGCATAATAATAAGCCAGGTACTTCTGTTTGTTGCACGGAGAGTGTGTATTTTCAAGGCAATGGACCTCTGAACAATGGACGTTTTTTTCGGGGTAACGGACTGTCGGACAAATGGGCTTTTCTCGGTCCAATGGGACATTTTTCTGTCCGTCCCCTTCTCAACACCCAATAATGTACGACAAACACTAACGTTACTCCAACAACCAAATAAAGGACAATATATGGCTTGAGATCGCCCAGCAGCTGGGATATGATAAACATGGTAATGTAGCTGATATGCACTTGCTAACATTATTTGCTGGTCACGGAACGAGGCCAAAGAGTACAGAAGCAGATAGACGAAACCCTGGTGTATTTTTTACAACAGCCACAGCCGCCATTTTGGACTGAAAACACTTATTATATTTATAATATTTTAATTGTTCAACACAGGCCATTTCGGTAGAATATGACAATAGAATAGAAATAATTTGGTTTTACGTTTTTAGACGGACGTTTAACTGGCGTCCGGTAGTTACTTTCAGTCCAAAATGGCGGAAGCATAGCTTTGCTGCTGGGTGCGTTAGCATCAAATTTGGGGTCCGAGTAGTTTATGTATTGTGTAGTTAACGTTAGCCCCTCAGCCATTCTCTGCCTGGATAGGCATTTGTTGTGTGGCGTGGACTCAGCACTATTCAGGAGGAAACTCATCGGGCCTAATGGACGAAAATGGAACACGGCAATGCGGATAATTCACACGCATTTTCGCATCGTACAGGTGAGAAACGGTTTTTAATCTGCTTTTGTTGCCGGTTTTTTGACAGATTCGTTTTTTTAATGTGTAGACCTCTGGCACAGATACAATAATGACAAAAAGATGAAAACTCAAAAAAAAAAATAACATGCTAAACTAAGGTAGTGAACTTGGTAAACATTTTACCTGCTAAACATCAGCATATTAGCATTGTCACTGTTAGCATGTTGATGTTAGCATTTAGCTCAAAGCACCACCTTGCCTAAGTACAGCCTTGAGGCCTTTGCATACAAAGTCTGTATTTTTTGTATGCGTTTTTTTAATCCAACATCTGATATCATTCTATCTGTTGCGAAAATTTGCAATACAAGACAAAACTGAATTAATTATGTGGGTGCAATAATAGCGCTAATCCCAAACTGGGCTAATGAATGCATGAAATTTGCAAGAAGCTATCGTTTAGCTGCCTAGAGCACAATCACTACTGTCTAATCTTTCGTACATCCTTTGTTTTGCTACCATCCCCTATTCTAAGCTGTTCTGCAATCACCTGCAATCTGCACAAGCTATATTTAAATTCCAGATGTCTGTAGTGTATTATTTCTTTATCTTAAAGTGCTTTGTGCTGGGAGAAAAAGTGAATGTTTATCAGATCAGATGTTTGGATGATGACGTTTGCACGGATGGTGACTCTGAGTGGTCAAACAACCCTCTTTTGCCTTTTGATGGATGTGGAAAACGCAGAACATTGAACCGGTTCCAAAAACTTTAATGATGGACGAAAGTTTCGGAGTCGATGTGTAAACATGATTGACACAACGTGAGGTTGTATTTATTTTTAAACGTGCGCCAATGTCAGACGAAAAATACAGACTTGGTGTGCAAAGGCCTTTACAGAGCTGCTAGCATGCCTGCAGACTCAAACCCTAAATTCATTATGTTTTAACATTTGAAGTTATAACAGTGCAAACTCTTATCACAAAGAATGATTGATTGTGACTGCTTCTTGTGAAAATATGTACTTGTGTGTAGTATGTGTAAAGCAGTAGCTCCGAGACAGTTACAGTGAGTGGGCGTTGTACTTTTCAAAGCAAAGACAAGTCAATCCATTACCGAGCTGTTTCAGTGCAGAAACATGCCTGTGTACGCTTCTTTTACTTTGACATAATAGAAAAATCAGTCAACAGGTGAAGGCCGCCAGGTTTTTAAGAGGAGGAGGAGCCTGCGAGGGTTTCTCCCAGGAAAACGTGTTCCGACCGGGAGACTTTATAAGCTTGTCACATATGACCTGATTGCTAAACAAAATAAGAGTTTCCACGCCCAAGGGCTCCCATTGTACCAGGTGTGTGTGTGAGCTACAGTACATCTGGTAGGTGGTGTGTGTATCTATCTGGATAATTTCAGTCAGGGTGGAGGGGTTTGGAGCAGAGAGAGAAAGACCAGGACCCCCCCCCCCTCCCACCGCTTCCACACCCCATTCCAGTTTCTTACTGTAAATGTGTGGTTAACCAGAAAAATCTTTTGGTGGGGGCAGAGCAAATCTTGAGGGAAGTGTACTTTGAGAAATCCTGTTTTTTGGTGATGTTGAGGGCATTGTGGATTTGTTTAGACCTAGCCAATCACTTAATGATTATTATGACTGCGTTTGTGCATTGCCTCTGTTACCTCTGGCTATACACAAGCCCAGCAGTCAAAAGTCAACCTCTGTTCTTCTGAGACAAAAGAAAGAGGGATAGGGACTGAGTGGGAGGGGGAATAGAAGGCCAAAAACGAGGCTGTGAATGAAAGACACAGATAGCAAGAGAGGAAGAGAGAGAGAGAGAGAGAGAGAGAGAGAGAGAGAGAGAGAGAGAGAGAGCGAGAGAGAGAGAGAGCGAGAGAGAGAGAGAGAGAAGAGAATGACAGAAACAGCACAAGAGCGAGAGAGCAGAGAGGAGGAGGAGGAGGGAGTGACTGAGCATTGCTTTTCAAGAGCAGAGAGAACAAAGGCTCCTTTGTGTGCAGTGCTGAGAGAGTGAAGTGGAGCCAGGGCTTAGGGAGTGTTTAACAGTGTACACCGACTGCATTCCTGCGATGTGATTACAAGACGCTTTTAATTTATACTCAGGAAATGGACTTAACTCTTCCCTCTCCTCGCATTCCCTCACTCTCCACCTGCCTTCTGTTCTCCCTCTCGCATGCTTCTTTTAGTGTTTTAATGAGTTGTACCCAGTCAGCTTCAAAACGTACAGTATGTGTGCCTTTTGTTTGTTTTTGTGAATTTGTACAGTGCAGTTCATTTCCGTGCAGTTCAGCTCACTGACCTGCCTCTGGGCCAATGATTACAAACTCAATCAGTGCAGCCAAACACTGTTGAAACCCGCATAACTTTGTTTTAAATTCTCATGGAGATCCCAAAGTTTCCATACTCTATCAGTACTGTGCAATGCAGTAAATAATGCACAAGACATCTACAATAATTCCATTTGATGGAATAGTGCAGCCATAAAAACATGGACTCAACAAGTTGATATTTCACACTGAAATAAGATGATATTTCCAGCCTTACACCTCTTCCTAACATACTGCGACTCTGGCAAATTGAGCGCGAAAAATTGCCCAGATATACTACGAGTGATGTCACTCTCTTTTACATAGTCATAATTTGACCAGTGAAAGTAGGTTGGAGGTGCGTGAAACTTCGCATAAATAGAGCCAGAGCGAGAGAGGTTTTTCAAACGAGCAACACGTCGCTTTGCCTGTTCGCCGACGCACGGAGCAGGTTGGGACATCTTCATTGGGATAAACTGAAACAATCTTATGTTCACTCGTTCCTTCGTTCGTATCGCGTCTAGTTAGGAAGAGGTGTTACAGCTACTAAAAGGTGCTAAATGTGAGATTGGGAGCATTTCTATTGCCTCTGCATGGCTTTCAACATGTTGACGACTGAGTCGGTGGCTCGCAGCTAACAACGACACAACTGCTAATAGAGCTAACAGTGTTAGCCTGGGGAGGGACCGGAGGGTGGGTGCTACGCTTCCGCAACGGTTATAAGCTGTAACCACCGTAGTGGCACCGAGTGCAGTGCAGAGCGGTGTCCGTGAGCTAGCCAGTGAACATGAACGAACATACACTAAAAGCATGCGCTGCCAGCCCAGCTATCTCGACAAAGCAAAAAGAAGCTCGGATTACAACACACACAGAGGGAGAGTGACTTCATTCTCTGCTCAGGTAGACATCACTCTGGATATAGAATTTAGCACCTTTAATATGTCTGTTTCTGGTCCGATATTCTCTCTCCTTTTAGCTCTGTTTTGGTCTCCACCAACTCCTGAAGGAAATACCTGTCTCTTCAGTTGTTAAACACGCCACTATGTTCACCTGCTAGTTGCTAACTTTGTCTGATGCTGGCAGGTATTGTACAGTGGGTTTAGCAGAGCATTTTTCACTGAAACAGATGAATACAGGTAGATGAGAGCGGTGAAACTGAACCTAAACAGTGAAGTTGTGGGCCAGAAAACCAAAACAATGAGTTTAAAGATGCTAAAACGTGCTGAGGGGAAGTGCAGAGTTGGTCTCCACAGTACACATAGTCATTTGATCCATTGTTAATATAAATTAGTGCCGCTTTAAGGGGTTAAATATGGAAATTAAGATAGATGAGGAGGTAGATAGACCATCAAATCGGCTGAAAAACAACAACAACAACAACAACTTCTGCTCCTGCCCCCAAAACACCACAGCATTGTTTACCAACTAGAGTGCCATTGCATATTGTGGACAGCCTCCATTATCTAATTTAGCAAATAACATTTGGGCCTCAGAGTCTCCTGACTTGGCTTGCCAAGTCGGAAAGGACTGCTGGAGAGGTGGAACGAAAGGGGAGGGGGGGAGCAGAGATGGAGAGATGCGGAGGATCTGGAGGCCGGGTCAGGGCACGTGGACCATCAACCTCTGGCCTCGCTGCTGAAAAACCCCGGCCTGCGTCTGGAAGTGATCATCACAGCTGCTTGTTATCAGGAGGAAACATCTGATCTCAGATCATCGGCTCCCCTCCTCCCTCTCCCACTCCGTCTCCTTGGGATGAAGACCAAAGTGCAGTCCCAGTGTGTCCTCCTTACATGAGATTGGCCACTAACTGCTTCTTTTACAGCACACTTCCTTTCCCTTTTTTGTTATTCCAGCGCTCACCCCTCTCCCCCACACCTACCACCCACTGTATTCATACATTCAAATGTAAGATAAAACTCCTCGCATTTCTCTCTCTGCTCTAAATCCTCCTCCTTGCTGTGTGATTTACTTTTTTCCTCTCCCTTTCTCTCCCGACATCTCTGCTCAGACCTCGTTCCAGTAATGAGGCTCTGCATTGTCCACCTCGCTCTCAATCTTCCATCAAACGCAGTGAAAAAACATATATTTCACTCAGGCTAAAGAAACCCAGGGGTGGGCTCAGAGAATGCATGAAACGAGCAAAGAAAAGTTTTTTGAGAACTCTTTTAAAAGCAGGACAGGCCAGCTCCCACCCAGCAGATTAGCTTCTCCTCAGAAAGACGGTATAAAGATTTAATTAGCCAACCGTTTCTGCACGGCTCACTATTCACTCTCCTTTTTTCTTTTATCTGTATTTCAATATGCCCACTCTGCATTTTCCAGACCACCTCAAAACCTGAACTCTGTTGTTTTTTTGTGTGTGTGTTCTTTTCTTTTCCCTAATCAAAAATGCAGGTCTGTGGTGAAAGGAAGGGCTAAAAGGGTGAGATGAGCGAGCAGGGAAAGCGTTTCGAATCGGGAAGGAGGGTGAGGGGTGTTACAGTATATTGTCCAGCAAAAACAATACAAGGTTTTATATTCAGCCTGGATTAAGCGCCCGATCAACAGGTCTTGAGTGCATGAAGAACCACATGAGGAGCTTATGTGTGTGTAGCGAGGCGGATAAGCGAATTTGTGTGTGCGAATGTGTACAAATGTGTAGCTTGTGTACTCTGGGTGTGCCCCAGTGATGCTGATATATTGGAAACTGCATCTGTTTCTCTAAATTTGTGCTATTCTATCCACACTAAGCTACTGTTTTTGATCACAAAAAGCAGATGTTCATGCAAGAATGCCATCCAGAGTGAATACATTTGAAAATGTTGGAAAAATGACAATATCTCTGGTTCTGCTGCATCGATTTTGATCCTTTTCAAGTCCGACAATGTTACAGGAGTGCAATGCTAAATCTGTGGAGTACTCTGACTGACCTTCCTAAAACCCGCTGAGGTTGTGATTTGCATGCGATTTACTGTAGGCTCAAGTAACTTGCACATGCCCAGAGTTAGAGTTTGAAGTGTTAACTTCAATGATGAGGTGCATGGAAAATAAATAACTTCTCCAATTCATACAGCAACGCAAGACATTTCCTTCCAAAATGACCCATATGAGAGTTTTCGGATTTTCCACCTCCCTGGTTGATGTCTGGTTAAGTTTAAGTTACTAAAACTGTTTGGGTAAAGTTAGGGAAACACTGTGAAACATTGAATATTTGGGGGGAAAAGGGACGTGAATGGTCTCAAAGACGCTTTGTACGCCCAATCATCATCAACACCTTCACCAGTGGGCTACCTCTGGGTCTGAAAAGTGAAGCCAATGTGGAAGTGCCTTAAACTTGCATTCTTTCTAATAGCCAGCAGGGGGCGACTCCTCTGGAAGGAAAAAGAAGTCTGATTGTATAGAAGTCTATGAGAAAATGACCCTACTTCTCACTTGATTTATTACCTCAGTAAACATGAGTTTATGGTCTCAATCGCTAGTTTCAAGTCTTCTTCAATACAGCATGATGTTCATTTAGTAAATTATGGTCCCATTTAGAGTCAAATAGACAGGTCGCTACCACGGCGTTGTCCGGTCTAGGAGTTGTCCGTGTTTTCGTCTTACAACTTTAACCCTTTCACAGTGTGTTTTCACTTCATGAAAGTTAATTATAACCTTTTTGGACGCGTAAAAATGTCTTATTCAACGTTCCGTTGTACTTAGCTCCACCCTCTCGTGTCACTTCTGGTTGCAAAAAAACACGATGGCGACGGCCAAAATGCCAAACTTGAGGCTTCAAAACTGTAGTCAACAAACCAATGGGTGACGTCACGGTGACATCCACTTCTTATATACAGTCTATGGTTCAGACCGTCATTAACACTGCGTTTACCTCGCGATCATTGCGACGAATGAAAAACAAGTTGTAATATCACTAAACTGCTGTGCAGTGTTTTGGCATCTGTTAAGCCTTCAAACTCATTGATCTGGACTTCTTGGATCGTCTCACTGGTACCTGAGACAACACGCCCCCCACCAACGCAGCCCCTTGCAGGGCTGTTTTCCATCTGAACGTCCACTAAGAGGTTTTGCGGTGCTAAAACAACATCACGTTACTTCCACATTTGCTTCTGACAGAGTACAGTTTGCACTTGTGTGGCCACAGGAGGGCGCTTGTCAAGATTTTTGACCACGTGACAAATGTTAATGTAATGTAATATGTGCAATAAATTACATTTTAAAATCTAGGCTACACTTATTAGGATGGACTTCGTCTCAAACTCTCCCAACAAAATGTGAAACGCTGCTGAGGTTAGAGGGTGATTGAGGTGGAAAGAGCGGAGGAGTGCAAAGAAAGTGAAGAGCAAAAAGAGCTGGAGGAGTATGGAGGAGGCAGCTCAGTGTGCCCGAGGGTCTGTTTTGTCAGTTGAAGTGAGGGAGAGAGGAGAGAGGAGCAGTGGGGGACTAAAGGCGGGAGGAGGCTGGAGGGGAGGGAGGCATGGTGAAAGTTAGTCTGTATGAAATCCCTCTTTTTTTTTCGCTTTACATCAAAGCTGAGCCTGGCAATACAATTCAAAGAGGCAATCTGCATTTCCATGGGCTCCTCCTGACCCTGCCTGCCACCTCCCTCCATCACCACCACCTCCTCCTCCTCCACCTCCACCCCACCTTCCCTATCCTCCCAAACCTCTCCGCCAACCACCGACCACGCTCCCATCCCACCCACACCTTTCTCCTCCATTCACACAGCAGGACCATTGTCATCCACTCACATAACCCCCTCAACTGTAACCCCGTCCAGACCGCTTGCCCCCCACATCTCCCTCCTCCTTCACCTCCTCTGACACCCAATTCCCATGTTCAAGCGTCCAGTAACAGTAAGACCAACTGTAATTCAAAAAAACTACAAATAAAAAAACAGGGTAGTAAACAATTTACAATAAAAGTATCCGTATGGCATTTTCCGCTCTCTATTCAATCCCCACCCCCAAAGTCTCAAAAGTCAAGTTGACGAGCGAGTGTCGAGCAGTTGCAAGCGCATAGGGAGGGTTGAGCTCGCCAGGAGGCTTTTCCTCTCATGGATACTGTTCTGTGCGCTTGCATCACGTGCACCTGCCTGGTTTTTAAGTGTGCGGGTTTTAAGACTAATTAAACGGCATGGAATATGCATCTCAATAAACTCCGCGCTCAAATAAAAGGTTTAATCAAATAAACAAAGACATCCTAGTTCCGTTGTTGTTGCCGCAGTATGAATGTCATCGAATGTCCAAGTGGTGAATCACAAATATATCACGGTAAAGAAGTTTGACGGAATTGCCATTGTCAAAAAGACGGACGTAACCCGACAAACCTGATCGACATTGCTCAACAGCAATTACTATAATAACACTCATCCACGGTGGCCCACAGGGGACGAATACACGGATTTGACATCGTAGCAAAAAATAAGAGAGTCCTTTACGTAAAATGTACAGTTATTTCATCAAATTTAAGAATCTTTGACTAAAGGCCCGATTATATTTCTTTTAAAATTTGCCTTAACATCGACCTATTCACTATTACTTACTATAAATAGACATTATACGGCGTATAATACACAAAAACACTGCTTCTGTTACTATCTTTCTCTGTCTACATGTGTTCCAGTGCAATGGGCCTCCCACACATCATCAAGCTCTGGCCTGTAGTCTGTGGGTGAATAAGACGTGTCGGGCACGTCTGAAAAGGTCAAACCACAAATGGAGAACATCTCCGAGAGGCCGACGATCATGGCCAAATACGTAGGTTTCCATACCCACCGCTGGGGAGCCCAACCTTCAAAGAACTTCCTCTGGAAGACTTAGAGAGGGGCCAGAATAGCCGTGATGCATCGGGTACCGCGCGCTGTGGTCGGCTAGTGTGATGTGGTCGGAAAAAGACACACAGGAGATGACAGAAGAGAGTGTGAATGATAAAATAGAGATAGAAAGATGAATGCAGAGAGAAATGAGACACAGAGAGACACTTCAGACAAAAAACCACATCACTGTTTACTGTCAGATAAAGTTCATAAGTTGGCCAAGAAGCAGGTTTTGGATCAACATGCTGAGTTACACCAAAGAATTGAACTTTATTTAAGATTTTGTGATTTTAAAAAAGAGGATTGGCCAATCAAAGTAATGTGCAAGTCAGTTTATTTTACCTTTTGTACTGTAGCAGCTTACATTTTTAACTTGATGGGATGGGATAGGATGGGATAGGATGATAGGATAAACAGCTTTCCTATTCTGACAAGTGATCTAGCCTGGTGAGAGTTGGAGTTTGGGCAGGCAATGAAACATTTTCGCTAATAAGTTGATAATATATGGCTGTATAGCAGACCTGGGCTAAAAGACTCTGGTGCAGATAAGAAACACAGTCGGGCAATAATTCCTCCCACAAGCATCACCTTTCCCATTACACATATTTGGCCATTGTTAATATTAGGGCTCTCAAACAATTAAAATATTTAATTGCGAATAATGTCCATTGTTAATCGTGATTAATCACAAATAAATCACATTTTTTCTCTGTTCAAAATGTACCTTAAAGGGAGATTTGTCAAGTATTTAATACTCTTATTAACATGGGAGTGGACAAATATGCTCAAATCATAACATGGCAAACTCAAACCCAACAGGCAACAACAGCTGTCAGTGTGTCAGTTTGCTGACTTGACTATGACTTGCCCCAAACTGCATGTGATTATCATAAAGTGGGCATGTTTGTAAAGGGGAATCTCGTGGGTACCCATAGAACCCATTTTCATTCACATATCTTGAGGTCAGAGGTCAAGGGACCCCCTTGAAAATGGCCATGCCAGTTTTTCTTCGCCAAAATCTAGCGTAAGTTTGGATCGTTATTTACCCTCCTTTACGACAAGCTAGTATGACATGGTTGGTACCAATGGATTTATGTTTTCTAGTTTAATATGATGCCAGTATCTTCACTCTACCTTTAAAACAGAGCCAGCTGAGCCTTCTGAAAGATTGATTACGTTAATACGTTAAAGAAATGAATGACGTTTAAAACATATTTGCGTTAACACATTATTATCGCGTTAACATTGACAGCCCTAATATTTTGTATATATTAAACTCATATGAAGGGGTTCTACACACTGAAAACACCACTGCAGCAAACTACCACGAGATGCAGAGTTTTTGTGGATGTGTTGCTCGGAGAGAACAAATATACAAATATAATTTTATGTTTATTAAATTCCAATCCGCAGAGTCAGTGGCTTAAAGCCAGATCACACAGCTCATGGTCCAGTTATTTTGTTGTCCTCCACCTTGATGCTGGCAAGGTTAACAAGTAATTAGCACAACGCTACAGTACTGTACGTACGTTTCACGCGTTATGTGAGCACGTAGGTATTTAATTTGGTCGACGCAGTGTGTCGCAAGACGACGGTGCACTGCGTCACAGAAAAATGAAAGCCAGAACTAACTTCTGTGACGTGATATACGGCATTGTTTTTGTTGTTGTTGTTTTGCCAAAGCCTAATGCAAAGCCTCATTATGCCTTTATCACTAACTGAATTTAGCCCCAGCTCTCTCTGTGTTTTTAAAGCCATGGTGGTTGACGTTTTCTTCTTGATGCCAATCTAAAATTCATTAGCTTTTTAATGTATACCGTGTGGTGAAACCAAGGCAATTTTGTGGACAATAAAGTCCCTAGCTAACTAACTTATTGGTAGTAATGGCAGAAAAGTTTGGAAAACTCAAGTGAAAGTCCTTTTTTCATATTTTGTATTTTGGTTTCAGCATTATTTCTACATATAAACTATCTTAAACCTCCTCACATGTCCCGACTTTTCAAAATCTACAACACACACACATTCAAACACCCCCACGACCACCTCTCTGTTTAGACAATGGCAGGATTTGGGAGATACGGGTGCACTCGTCCAGATTTCACGCTCCTTCAGTCACAGCGGACAAGTGTTGACCCCGGCAGTGCTGCGCTAGCACTCAAGACACTGGGCTCAATTCAACATGGCCCTAAAATATGAAACATCCTGCTGTGTACAAGACTTCTCTGTCCCCTTCGTATTTCACTTCCCCCACTTCCCTTTCTGTCCTTTGTCTCAGTGTTTACAGTGTATTTAATTCTCAGCTATTGCTCAAGCAGCAATGCGTTGGTTGGCATCGTTTTGACTTTGATTCAGCGAGAGCTCCGGGCAAAATGCTCTATTCAAATTAATATAGGTGCAGTTTTAATATGGCACTGATTATACGCCTGCCAGTTAAAGTTTGATTTAAAGATTTTTTTTCTTGTATGTAATAACTGACTGGAAAGATCTACTTGTTTTTTCCCCCGCCAGAGCAGTTTTCCACAACAAACGGGCATGACGGTAAAACTGACTCAAAATTACATGGAAGTCTGGTGTCGTCAATAAAAAACAGTTGTGTTGTTGTTGTTTATGTGCGTGACGGTGATTGAGCAGTTGGAGTCTTTGTTTATTAACCACAACAACACTGATCACAGCGCTTAATGATAAAAGAAATCAAGTGCGGCGGAGGATTTACCAACAAAGCAAAATGGGGTTTGCGAATGCTCAGATAAACCAAAAGTCTTTGTAATATAAGACTCAAAGCTCTTGTTTACTTCTTTTTCGTAACTATAGCCCAAAATACAAATTGTCCAGTTCCAAAAAGACAAAAGAGGCACATGCGTTTTATTTAGGAAAATGCTGAGCGAATAATGGACTTTTTCTAGCTATCCTTGTGTGACCCCGTTGTGGAAATTCTGGAGACAATATCTACTGTAAGCAACAAGACGACGTGGAGGTTAGCTAAGGTGCTAAGTAAGATACTAATAATAGATACTCATCTCAATAAATACTAGACGGCATTCTGGGTGTGCCGCATTTCACCTTGGCATTGATCCTATTGGCTGAGTTGTGCCAATCACCTGGATTGTACGAGCACAGAAGGGCAGGACGTCAAAGGGTGGATTCAGTGTTCACACCAAGACAAGGCTATGTGTGAAGTCTAATTCACTCCTCCCTCAATTACACACACCACTTATGGTTCTCTCAAGTAATGAGAATATAATAATATACTTTATGTTGAATTTAATGCATGTGACTATGATTATTATAGCAATGGCAGATATATCATCTGAAATGAAACAGCTAAATTGAAAAAACATGAACTTGCATTCAAATTTGTATTCTCAGTAAGTGAAAATGCACCATGACAATGTGATGTTTGATTACTTTAAAGCTGCTCTAATCAATGTTTTTATACTAACCATGGATCAAATAGCTACGTGCGATGTGAAAGGGTTTGCTAGTAGTGATGAATGCACAGAAAATGATCACCCAACACTGCAGTTCCTCTCAGCTCTACAGAGCGTTTTCGAGTCTTTTAGCTCACTGTTTTGGTTTTCTGGTTCGCAACTTTACTTACTAACAGAGCTTAAAATAGTATATTTAGTAATATGTGTAATATGAGTGAATATAGGACCCAAGTTTAACAGGTCAACGTATCGTCATACAACAGTTCATATGATATTTTACGAAAAGTTATTCCATTTTTTTCGTGCGTTTTCCTACAAATGTCAGGTTAGGTTTAGGCAACAAAACTACTTAGTTAGGTTTAGGAAAAGATCGTGGTTTGGGTTAAAATAACTACTGAAGCGCCGTAACTTAGTTACGGAAGTTTAGTGACAAATAAAGGAACGTTGACTTCTGGTTTCATATGGGGTACAAACAGCAGTCTCCTGGGCGAAAGTCTGGTGTTTTTTGACCCACCTATCCACCCCGACCTCCTCCCTACGCGCCATTTGTCTTTATACTTCCTGGTTCACAATTATGTGGATTACATAATATAATAATACAAAATAGATTTCCTGGGATATATATACGAATTACAGTGCATTACTTTTCGTAGGTATAGCTATGAACGGTGTATGAGAACAGCCAGAAAAGGTGGCCAGAAACACGGCTGCAAATGAATCCTAAAGTTGCTCCATGTCTGTTGGATGTGTAAATAGGCAACCGTTTGCTAACAAATTCATCATAACTTTTTAAGCTGCCTCCAAGTGACTAAAAAAAACAATTTAATGCAGGTTCAAAGCAGCTATAATTAATATTTTTTATGTTAACAATAATTGAAATGACTAGATGTATGTGAAAGGTGTCGCTTGTAGTGATGAACCCACAGTGTTTTAACTGATTTTATAGTCAGCAACTTTGCTTTTCTTGGTTCACTCACATAGTGTCATTTTCGGCAGCTGTTTCCAGCGAAAAGGCTCTACAAACCCATCATACACTACCTGCTAAGCACCAACCAGCAGACAGACAAAGTTAACTTGTGAACATAATGGAGCATTTAGCAGCTAAAGAGCCAGGTATTTGGAGGAGTTGGTGGAGACCAAAAACAAAGCTAATAGAGAGTGAATTATTGGACTTATGTTCATGAGGTGGACAGAAACATGACTCAAATGATTGATAATGTTGCCCTGTGTCTGCTGCATGTGTAAATAGACACTTTGCTAACACGTTAGCCATGACAACTTTTTAAGACAATAACATTTTCAAATTCAGTTTTATCAAAAGCCAATGATCTAATATATTATTGTATGTATTTGTCCTTTTGTTATGTCTGGCTATGTTTGTTTTTTTCTGTCTCTCTGCTGAAAGGTCTTGATCTAAGTGACATTACCTGACTAAATAATGGTTATATTCAGTCCCACAGCATTTAGAGAAGGTACTGAAACCACAACTACTCCCTCTCGTTTTTCACTTTAGTGTTGTCCCTTTCTCATTTCTCAGTTTCACAACGCACCTTTTCACCAAAAAAACACATCACATTGGAACATACGTATTGTGCTCAGTACTACTACTACAACACTAGCAGTATCAGTATACCCTCTTAAATCACCTTTGAGGCGCTGACAGCTGCCTGACAAATGAATGAGTTTATATAACTGCTTGTTTTGTTTTATCAGCTCATCTAAAAGGTTTCACAAACTCAACCCAACCCAGAAGTTTCTCAATCCATCAGGGAGCATAAAAAATGGAGATTTGCCCGACAGCAACATTGTATAACTCATTATTCGTAACTACTTCAGACTTTTCAGGCTCCACCACAGTGTGTGATTGCATCCATAAGCGGCCGTGCTGCTGGTTCGTGTTCTCATCTCCATGCGCAGCAATGTCCTCGACACACCTGGGAGTAATTTGTGAGCAATGTGGGCTCTGATGAATCCGGAACACAGATTTAGATTTAATAATCCAAATTGGAGGGATTACAGGAGTGGAAAGACAAGTGCGTCTCCTTGCCTGGCTTCGCCTCGTCTTCGTTCTTACCCCCTGCCCCTGCACTACCACCTTCATCATCACCATCCCTCCGCTCCCCCTTCCTCCCCACTACACTCTCCGCTGACCCTGTGACCCCTCCCCCACATCACTCACGGGTCATCAGTAAGAAGAAAGGGGGATTTAACGGCTAACTTGGCCCGGGAAGGCCGGTGGAGGTGGGGGCCGAACACGTCTCAGAGAATTCCAATCTTCAGCTGACTCCCCCCCCCCCCCCTCTTCCCTTCCCACTGTGCTTTTCTGTTCCCACTGAGCAGCAGAGAGAAAACATCTCCCCTCATTTTTTGGGGGTTGATTATTGGGGCTGGAGCGCACGTCTGTCAGGAGTCCACTGATGAGGAACAGAGACGCCAACTCTCTCAACGCACGATCTTGTAGACACATGGCGAATGATCTGTGGGGGGAAAACTACTTCAAGCCACAGTTTGGCATTTATGGGAACCACGCTTATTCACTTTCTTGCTTAGAGTTAGATGAGAACTTTGATACCACTTTCGTGTATGTACAGTAAAATATGTAGCTCGAGCATAGACTTTATATAAGAAGTGGACGTAGTCACTGTAACGTCACCCATTGGTTTGTGGACTGCCGTTTTGAAGCCTCGAGTTCGGCATTTTGGCCGTCGCCATCTTGGTATTCTGCCGTCGGCATGTTGTTTTTTTGCAACCAGAAGTGACACGAGAGGGTGGAGCTAAGTACAACCGAATGCTGAATAAGACATTTTCAGGCGACCAAAAAAGTTATTAACTTTCATAAATTGAAAACACACTGTGAAAGGATTAGAAGTTGTAAGAAAAAACACGGACAACTTCCAGACCGGACAACGCCGTGGTAGCTACCTGTCAATCACAAAGTAGCCACGCCCTAAAGCATACCCTGCTTTATGGTCTGTTTGACTCTAAATGGGACCATAATTTACTAAATGAACATCATGCTGTATTGAAGAAGACTTGAAACTAGCGATTGAGACCGTAAACTCATGTCTACAATGTTTACTGAGGTAATAAATCAAGTGAGAAGTAGGGTCATTTTCTCATAGACTTCTACACAATCAGACTTCTTTTTGCAACCAGAGGAGTCGATCCCTGCTGGCTATTAGAAAGAATGCCAGTTTAAGGCACTTCCGCATTGGGTTCACTTTTCAGACCAAGAGGTTGCTGACTGAGCTTGAGCCAGGAGACAGTTAGCTTAGCTTAGCATAAAGACTGTAAACAGAGGGGGAAGCAGCTAGCTAACGTTATATGCTGTTTGTTTTATCTTTACAAAACCTTTGGACAGAGCCAAGCCTTTTCTCCCTGGTTCCAGTCTTTATGCTATGCTAGGCTAACCGTCTCCAGACTCCAGCTACATGTTGTACGAACAGATATGAGAGTGGTATCAATTTTCTCCATCTCCAAAGGTGCTGGTGGTGGTTTTGTTACCTTTGTACAGACCCAGGCTAGCTGTTTCCCCGTTTCCAGTCTTTATGCTAAGCTAAGCTAACCAGCCCCTGCCTCTAGCTGTATATTTGTTGTTTAATGCATGTGATTATGATTACTCTAGCAATAGCAGATATATCAGCTGAAATGAAATGGCTAAATTGAAAAAAATATGACCCTGCATTCAAAATTTTAATTTGTATTCTCAGAAACAGAAAGCATACTTTAAAATGTAATGTTTGATTACTTTAAAGCTACACTAATCAATGTTTTTATACTAACCATGGAGCAAATAGCCATGTGCGATGTGAAAGGGGTTGCTAGTAGTGACAGAAAATGATCACCCAACTCTGCAGTTCCTCTCAGCTATAAAGAGCGTTTTAGTATCTTTTAGCTCACTGTTTGGGTTTCTGGTTAGCAACTTTACTTTGTGCAAAGCTAAGCTAACCCCCTGCCTCTAGCTGCATATTTATTGTACAGACATAGTGGTATCAATCTTCTCGTCTAACTCTCAGCAAGAGAGCAAATAAGCATATTCCCAGAAATGTTGAAGTATAGTCGTCTAACTGCCCAGTTAAAGGTGCCTTCCGAAAATCAACAAGTGACTTCACAATACCAGCTGGGCGAAATAAGGATTTGAGGAGTGAAATTAGGTTTTGTTGTGTAAGAAAAAGAGACTAAAGGATTAAAGGATCAAGCAGGAAATCACAAATGCAATCCCACCTCTTCTCTAAAGAGCCTCGTATCACCCATTGAGAGGGAAAGTCATTGGAGGGTATTTGTTCCTTCCAGGACTCCTCAACTCACTGCTTCACTTCTGAAGCAGCGCTGGCGAGGCCGATGCGGGGGGATTTAGCCTCAAGGCGGGGGATGAATTGAGAGAGGGTCTTGTAGAGTTATTCTTGCCTGATCAATAACGCTATTAAACACTAATGCATTCAGTGGAGGCAGACTCAATTTGATTGTGAAGCTTTATTTGAACATGGCAGGAAGCAGCAGCAGCAGCACATCAAAGAGAGGCTTTGTGAGGAGAGGACCAGATTAGGGCCTCTGACGCAAGGATGGACCCAGCCAAGAGGAGGCCATGAATACACACACACACACACACACACACACACAAACACACACACACACACACACACACACACACACACACACACACACAGAGGAAAAGTGCTTCAACACACAAGCCAACACACTGCAAAGGCATTCAATCTAATTCCACATTTTCCATTCACTTTCATTGGATGTCTACAGGCAGAAATATGCAGAGGCACATTCAACTGCACACAAGCACACACAAATACTCAAGATTCAAGTCTACTTTTATACTACTGTCTAAAAGAGTAATGGGTAGTGGAGTCATAAATCACTCTGTTAAAGGAATAGTTCAACATCTTGGGAAATATGCTTTCTTGCTGAGAGTTTGATGAGAAGATCTTTACCATTCTCTCTGTCTGATAAATATGAAGCTGCAGCTAGCAGCTGGTTAACTTAGCTTAGCATAAAGACTGGACACAGGGGGAAACAGCTAGCCTGGCACTGCTAGCTCTAAGCTAAGCTAAACTAACCGTCTCCTGGCTCTAGCCAAGGCCTATTCAATTGGCGGCACTGTGGGCCAAATCCGGCAATTTAACAACCTCAAACCGGCCCTTTGATCATTTTGAAACATGAAATTAGTATTTTAAAAACAGCAAAAATAAGTATATTCCCGTTCATCAATGTTACCACTCACGCCATTGATGCTGTTTAGGACTGGTAAAAGCAATATCATTGTGTTTATATTTAAATAACCTGCTAACGTAACACCAAGTTTATGGGTGTTTACATTGTTTGATTATTAGAAGATCATCATTTTATTAGTAGGTTAATTAGCCCATTCCTCAGTTATGTCTTGTTTAGTACAGAAATACTTATTTTGTTAAAAGGTTTAAATCTAGGCTGTTTAAGCAGAGGGAGAGTCAACCTGAATAAAAAAGATGTTATTGTGCTTTCTCAGATTGTTTCATTTGAATAGTTTGTAAAAGCTTGCAGAGAAAAAAAACTGCCCAATTTTTAATGTGCATCACAGAAATATATATTTTTTGTTTCTTATTTTTTTTTCCTCAAATCATCTCATGTTTTTCTTATTGTTGACAAATCCCATAAGAAAGACCAAAACCAACATATACAGTGTACAACTGTAAAAGTCTACAATTTGTGCTGTCATGCTATTGTTGTTTTTGTGTGTTATAAGAGTGGTCAGACTCTGTTTGCAACTGCATATTTTTTCACTGCTTTTATCATTGATTGTGTTTTCAAGCTTTTATTCTGAATGTCTGGTGGTATTGCCTGCTCGGGGACTACAGATGAAAATTAGTCTTCCTAGCTAACTGGCATATTTTTAGAAATGTTATTAATATGCACTGTCCCTGTCAAATAAAGTAATAAACTAAAAAACTAAACAATACATTAGTCTGTCTCTCAATACTTTCTGACTTCCCTACCCTGTCTGTGGTCTCTACTGAAGACGTAAATCTTTTAAAACTGGCCACAAAAACAAAGTACATTTTTTTTAAGGCTCAGTCATTTCATCATCAAACATCTGGCCACTGTAGTTTTTAGCAAACATTACTCAAACATGAGTAATTAGTGGATTTGTTGGGGACTATTTTCAGCAGAGGATTGATACAAATTTGGGGTTAATGAGTATTTAGAGCAGCAGGACGGTGTATGTGGGATCAAAATAAACTACAGTGTCTCCACAGAGCAACTGTGTGGCTCGTTGATGTCTTTAATAGTTTCTGGACAACAATGTAGCTCTATGGTACAAAGGAAGAAGCTACTGTATATGAAGCTTTGGATACACAGGCAATACTTGATATTTGCATCAATTCATTGTTGGTTTTGGTCTTTTCTCTTGATTTGTTGACAATAAGACAAATAAAGTATATCACCGCCCTTATCCTTTAAGGAGTTCTAGTACTGCATGCTTCCCTTTATTTCATTTCACAACATTGAGGATCATTTGCTGATAAATAGCGCAACATCGACACATTTACACACACAAGTTCTCAGAATTGGGAAATTCCGCCTTTTGATTGTATTTTGTTTTATCAAGGACATTGCTACATTATGTGGTCTATGAAACAGCGTCTATCTCCACCTCTCACAGTTAGTAATGTCTGAGAAACAGCCAGAGGTTACATCTATGTATAACAAGGTAGATGTTTGTTATTTGATTTGCATCTGTCATGCCAATGAAACTGTGTCAGAGACAAAAAAAGACTAAAAAAAGCACCTGGCTGGACTAAAAATACAAATCCAGTCATTTAGACGAAGCAAACAATACAGTAGTAAAAAGCTGTCTTGCGCGGGAAGTATATTTAGCAACCAATTTGTATTTTTCATTTTTATGTTTTTTTTATCCGTCCGTGCGAACGAAGCCATCCGCAATCGATTAACTAGTGGATTAGAAGCAGCAGAATGCTGCCAGGGAGCAGATGAAGAGCCTCGCTGCCTCAGCTGTCCTAGCAAGAAGGACCCACGGCGGAGCTGCAGAACTACGATGCGGCGGCCCGACGTGCTGCTGCAACCTGCTCACCCGGGACTGGATCCCGGTATGGGGAACGGACTGCTGCACGGGCTGCACGGCATGGAGGATGTTCCCACTGTAACGTACCGGGTGCTGCGTCGCCCCTCGTTGGACGGACTGTCTTCTAGTGACACATTAGACACACACGAGGTTTGTTCCCATCCAGACCGCAGTGATTGTTTTTAAGAAATCTTGTAAGTCATTGTTTTACTGCTTAATTTTTCGTTGAACATAACAACGTTCTTCTCACTGATCTTTCTCCGAGACAGTGTAACACTCCCACATAGTCGACTTTTTCTTTCACTTTTATTCGTAAACGAACCACACATGCACACAACGTCCAGTCAGTGGCCTCCTCTCCGAATCAGCAGCTGGTTACTGTTGTCCGAGATCGACCGCGAATAACCAACACAACATTCAGCCGGCGCAAAATTGATGCAACGCAACAGATAAACATCAACAAGGCGAATATCGGCCGATACCGAAATTCGGCCGATAAATCGGTGCATCATTAAAAAATAGGGTGCGCCCCCTGGATAGCGAGTTTACTGCGTCCTTTTGGATTCGAATGCGTCAGAGACGCAAGACGCTTACCTAGCAACATCACCGTTAATGTTAATTTCCTACGGCAGAGAGGAGTAAAAATGAATGTCCTACAAAAACAAAACAGAAACTATCCACACTCCCACACATTATCCCTCCTCCTCCTCCTCTCCTACTCACCCTCCACCCCCACCTCCTACTTTTACGATGCCCTGCTTCCTAATAAACTTTTGTGGTGTTTGGAATCCATTAGGAGCAATATCCCACTTCTCAAAACATCCTGGCTCATTCTGGGGGAGTGGAGCAAGGAGACGGGGGAGCCGCGGGAGGGGAGGGCCTCAAATTTCCATTTCTATTGAAGGCAGACTGAGGGGGGATTTGAACATGGAAAGCTGGGCTGCAGGGCCGCTGAGCGTACAGTCCGACGATAAAGAGAAAGAATGTCATCGGGGAAGATCTCAAGGGGAAAACATGCTGCTAGCAAGAAATGTTATGAAGAAAGGGGCTATTTTGTACAATAGCATAGTTTTTTAGTAAACTGATGCCATACTATCTTAGTTTTTGTTTTGTTTTTGCCTAAAAAAACAGTGAAATGTCTCTAAATTAAACAGTAAAGACACAAACTATGAGAAAATATATCAAATGTTATGACTTTGATGTATTAGACGATCCCATTGAGCTCTTAACGTGTATTTTAACTCAAAGGCAGGATCACAGCTACTGTACTAACTTGTTGGATCACTACAACACCAAACATTTTGGAGTAAAAAAAAAAACAAAGTTGAGACTAACAAAAGCCACATGGAACAATGAAATGTGCCTCAAATGAAACAAATGAACCATGTAGGTGTTGAACCAGTCCTTCAGTTAGTGGTCATAAATCTGTTTAGCACCAGTTAGTCGGGGAACTTTTGTTTTCTAAGCGTAGAGAGGGTTGTTGTGTTTCTCAGTAAAGGACAATGAAAAGTGTCTGATTTCTTTCCTCACGGGACGGTTTGGTTAATCAGAACAAAAACAAGATATAAGTACAACTTCAATGCCGAGGTCGCTGCTTTAAACACTGCTTTTGAGGAACTGAGAAGTTACGCTTGAAAGAACTTTTACTTTCAATTCTTCCCTTTATTATCTGCCTCTGTTTCCACCTTTAAATTTACAGGTACAGGCCGCTATTACTCATATGTATTCCCACCATATCAGTTGTAGTGGGTGTTATCCAGCTCCAAACAAACCTTTAATCCAATTCAGATAGCAGGCACTCAAGTGTCGCAACAATTGTTCCCACAGTGTGAAAGTAAGCCACTATCTGAAAAACACAAGAGCTGCAAGACAAATGTGTGGCGGCGTGCCAGCGGGGGGAGGTACAGGAGCGAGGGGCCTGAGATTACAGACAAAGCAGGAGTAAACAGTGCCTTCAGATAAAAAACACGGCCGGGTACTTTTAACAATAGTTCTTTCCTGGCAGGGAGCGACAACAAAGCGCCTTCCTGTATGCAAGCCCCCTTGCATGCGCCCTCACTTCCTGTGGACGCTCAGACATGCGGCTCGCCGCAGATGCACCGACCCCACATGCCATCAACCTCTGACCCCTGCGAGGTTCGCTCTCACACGACACCGGTGGAAGAAGTATTCAGATCCTTTAGCAATACAGCAATGGAAAACACTCCATTACAAACATCAGTTCTGCATTCACAAGTTTTACTCAAAAGTACAGAAGTATTGCCAACAAAATGTACTCAAAAGTATCAAAAGTGAGGCCCCGATCACACAGAGGCGCGTCGCTAGAAATGCGTCAGCCGCAAAACCATTATTTTCCTATGGTACCGTGTGCTCCTATCTTGCGCCATGTTTTTCTAGCGTTTTTTAGACATGCATAAATGTTAAAATATTCCCAACTTTTCAGCACCAGGCGTGTAGTTGCGCCGCTCGTCAACGTCAATCTTGGCCCAGGCAGCCAATGAAATCAAGCAAGAGGCGGGCGTTACTACTTTACCACTTCCTTCCGGTTTTGATGCCGGTAGATGCATGGGTAGTTCAAGCCCCCAGGAAGAGCGCCGGGCTGTGAAGCCAATCTTCGTAGTGGCCAAACGGCGGTACTACAACTTCCGTGTCCGCTACGTGATGCCATTGGGCCGAAAAATACTTTTCCCCATAGACTTACAGTGGGAAAGAGAGGTCTGTAAATCAGCGGATCATTTCTTTTTTAGGTGAATAAACTTCCCAGTATGAACACTCTATTAGCCCTTATTTAAATCTATAGCTCCTAAAAGTTGTAAAATGCATTAATAGCTGAATCCAGAGTTATTTCCCTTCCTCTGTTCATGTGATTGAGACCCAGATCGCGGCTGGAGCGAGGGCTGGAGCGAGGGCTGGAGCGAGGGCTGGGAGGCGAAGTTAAAGAAAACGCCACTGCGCCTGCTCTATGGGCCCAATGGATGCGGAAGATCACCGAATGATCCGGGTACTTTATCACTCGGCAGTCGAGCCATTTTGGCTACATGCGCCACTGAGCAACTCTCATAGGAATGAACGGGCGCCGGCCTCCAACGCTGTATCCAGTTCTCTTTATACATCCATGGGGTAGATGTTGTAGGGCTAGCTAGCTAGTTAGCTGTTGGACATGGGATATACTCAAGTACCTCAAATTTGTACTCAAGTAAATGTATTAATTTACTTTCCACTGATGGAAAACACACACGCAAACAGTCCCATAAGACATCTATTGTCAAAATGATCCTCATTCCCTCTCATTGAATCCTGCTTTACTCAGCTGCTTCAAAACAGCACAACACATCTCAAGGGGGTAAACAACAATCTAGAGAAGAAATTACTGTTCAAACTGGGTAACCGATTCATTATGTTTGTCCTGCTTTTATAAGTTCTGGCAACGCACACTTGGCTGAGGAAAAAGCATATTTCTGGATGGCACATCTCTGTGGACACCAGAAAAGCCTCCTTCCTTCTAAATCATGACTATAAATGACGCTTGTGTGCTCCATGCTTTTATGATTTCTGCCGAGGAGGGGGCTGATGATCATAAAAAGAAAAGAGAAAAGGAGAACACAGGGCTTGTGGGTAATTACGGCGCAGAGTGGTAGGAGAGGGAGCGTTTGGGAAAGACTCGGGGGCCAGATGTGTGAGGAATGTTCTGGCTGCTGCAGCGTGCAGAGGTGGGTGGATGGATGGGTGGGTGGGGGGAGTGAAGACCAGTTGAATAACACAGCCTGCAGATCGTTAAAGAGCTGTCAAGCCTCCAGCGCTCTACTGTGTATTTCACATCATCTCGCAGAGCAGCTACAGCCTCACCTTTCTGCCTGGAAGCATGCAGTGGAAAGAAACTAAGCACATTTACTCCAGTACTGTACTTCTACTTCATAGTACTTTACTACCTTTTAGAAGGAAATATTGTACTTTATAGCCATGCTAGCGGTGTCACTCTGGGGATGTCAGTCTCTCCACCACTTTGGTCCAGACTGAAATATCTCAAAAACTATTGGATGGATAAAGCTGAAAACTTTCCCAAGGGGATGGATCCTAAATATTTTGGTCATCCTCTGACTCTACCTCTAGCGCCCCGATGAAGTTGACATTTTAATTTGTCCAATACTTTGGTTTACAACCACATACCTGCAAAACTAATGGCCTTCCCATCAGCCTCAGCTGTACTGTTTTGTGCCAATTAGCAAATGTTAGCATACTAACACGCAAAAACTAAGATAGTGAACATGGTAATGATTTTACCTGCTAAACATCAGCATGTTAGCATTGTCACTGTGTGCATTTTAGCATGCCAACCTTAGCACCATCTCGTCAGGCTTCCAGTAATGCGTTTGTGTCCAGCAAGCCAGAGCACGGACCAATCAGCGTCCTGTGAGGAGCTACTGGCAGCTACAGGCATGGCTTAGGTGTGTGTGAGGCGACACTGAGAGGCAACTGTTCGTTCTAAACAACAATGGCGGCTCCTGAAGAGGTTAGCGTAGATGCAATAGCATCAGTTATATCAGAACTGGAGAGGATTTCTTCATTGAAAGAAGAGCAAAGAACGGCACTGAGGGCTTTTCTCGATAGAAAAGATGTCTTCGCTCTTCTCCTGACTGGCTTCGGCAAGGGTTTGATTGACAGATGGTACATCCAATCACCTGCCAAGTTTTTTTTGAAAGTGCCTGCCCTTTTCCAAACAGTTTACAATGACGGCTTCTCAGACGGTTCTGTGTGACAAGCACATCTAGCATTATGCAGACGTTGTTTGGTTCAGTGTGAAAAAGCAAAGCCGGTGAATCTCTGTGTGAAAGGGGTTTTAGTCTTATTACTCCACTAAAAAATGAGTTTGAGAGGAATATTTTACATTAAACACACAGTATGAGCACACTGTTACAGATAAAACCAGTAGTTCCCAAACTTTATGGCTTGTGACCTCTTGCAAAAAGCAGGGTCTACTTGGGGATGACGTAAATATTACTCACGGGGAACTTTTTACTGCAGCATACTTTTACTTTTGATACTTTAAATAATTTTTGTTGATAGTACATCTGTACTTCTCCTCAAGTAGGATTTTGGTACTTTTACTTAAGTAAGTGATCTGCATACTTCTGCAGACAGCTGCATCACCGCAGCCAGTCCTCCTCGATCAATTTGGAGCCACAAGAAGCTGGGCATGCATTCATACATGCTACCCACAATGCACCTGGAGCGCTCAACCTGCGTCACAGGCAGATAGTAAAGAAAAAAGAAAAAAAAACGCTTCCATCTGCTTCTCATCATCCTCATCCATCTCCTCTTCCACCCCCACCCCCTGTCATACAGACTGTTTCTCCCTCTCTCTGTTTCATGCTCTGCTTCGCTAACTCATCCAACCCTCCACCACAACCTCTGGTGCTGTGGAAGGGATAAATAGGCCACAACAGCTGGGTCTGACTCCTGACCAGGACCACCCCTCCAGACCAGACCAACAACACCACCACCGCCACCCTCCACCTCTCCGAGTCTGTGCTTTAAAGACAGAACTGAGAGACGTTTTCCCCATTACCGGCTCTGTTTACGTAATTATTTATTTAGGCTTTTTATTCATTAAAATCCATTACCTGAGTTCTGATAAATGAGCGTGCAACTGCTTAGTCTGAGCTCGTAAAAGGTTTGTTTACAATTGCAGAGAAAAAAAAAATCCAGGTTTTGAGTTATGACAGCTCTACAAAAATCTATTTTCCATGTTCCTTCTCGAGCCATACACAAATATACCCAAAACGTACATGGTTCAAATAAATTCCTGATTGCGCCATTAGGTTGAGAGCGTGTTGTTTGTTCAGCTGCTGAGGGCCTCAGAGAGAAACCCGGGGAGGCCGCGGAGAATTCATACCTTCCATTCATCACAGAAGAGAGGGTGCGGGGAGGAGGAGGAGGGTAAAGAAAGAGCGAGGAAATGAAGAGACAAGAGTGTGTGTTTTTTTTCTGCTCTGCTGAGTAAGGAGAGAGGTAAGCTCAGCTTTCTGACAGCTGGGCTGTGAAACCTCTGCTCGACTGATTGACTGCTCATGCCTCATTCATGTGACTGTTTTGTACAAATCACAGTAGATTTCCAGCAGCCTGATTTAGAGTCATTTCAGTTGTACGTTGTACAAGAGTCAGTGAGGTTGTGTTGTTTTCACTTTTAGGACACTATACAGCGTGATTCACACTGCACATCCAACAACAATTTGGTTCTTTTGAATACAATTTTTTTGGGGAGGAAATACGCTCATTTGCTTTCTTAGAGTTGAGGTCTTTACACACCAAGACCGTATTTTTCGTATGCGTTTTTTTAATCCGTTATCCGATAAAAGTCGTTACGCACAGAAACCTTGCACATTGAGTCCAATGCGTTTTATTTAGGGCTGTCAAAGTTAACCTGATAATAACGCGTTAACGCAAATTTGTCTTAACGCCACAAATTTCTTTAACGCATTAACGCAACTTGCCATTTTTAGGTTGTAGCGGGCTCAGTTTTAAAGCTAGAGTGAAGATACTGGTATCATATGAAACTAGAAAAAACAAGGAATCCATTGGTGCCAACCATGTCATACTACTATCATGAAGGAGGCTAAATAACGATCCAAACTTACGACAAATTTTGGCGAAGAAAAACTGGCAAGGCCATTTTCAAAGGGGACCCTTGACCTCTGACCTCAAGATATGTGAATAAAAAATGGGTTCTATGGGTACCCACGAGTCTCCCCTTTACAGACATGCCCACTTTATGATAATCACATGCAGTCTGAGGCAAGTCATAATCAAGTCAGCACACTGACACACTGACAGCTGTTGTTGCCTGTTGGGCTTGAGTTTGCCATATTATGATTTGAGCATATTTTTATGCTAAATGCAGTACCTGTGAGGGTTTCTGGACAATATTTGTCATTGTTTTATGTTGTTAATTGATTTCCAAGAACAAATATATACAGACATTTGTTTAAAGCAAGCATATCTGCCCACTCCCATGTTGATAAGAGTATAAAATACTTCACAAATCTCCCTTTAAGTTACATTTTGAACAGATAAAAAATGTGTGACTAATTTGCGATGGAAAAAAACGCAGAAAATCGAACAAGTTCCGAAAACGTTATTGACACAAAGTGAGGTCGTATTTATTTTTGAATGTGCAACAATTTCCCACGAAAATTACAGACTTGGTGTGCAAAGGCCTTTAGATTGGAAGATCGATACCACTCTCACGTTGGTAAACAAAGTACAGAGCTGGAACTGGAAAGCAATTAGCTTAGCTTAGCACAAAGACTGGAAGAAGGGGGAGGCAGCTAGCCTGACTCAGTCCAAAGTTCAAACAATATGTGTACCAACACCTTTAAAGCTCACTAATAATCACATTATTAGTGATCTCATGTAGCTGTGGTTTTAGGAGTGACTTGCTGGAACAGTTTTGGGTGCGGTGACTTCCTGAAGTCTCATCATTACAGAGAGGTTGACAGGCAACCAGCGCGTAGCCAAAGCCGCTCTCATAATTGCCCTTAATCTCTACCAATACAAACAATATTCTGCATGTGTCCATCAAAGTTTTACTTGTCAGTTTTCTTACTGGCTGCCTTTGTTGTGGCATTACTGCGTTTTTTGGCACACCATTGTATTAGTGTGAAACCACTGGCAGGACTGTGTATCGCTTCATCCATGTGTCTTTGTGCATACACGTGCCTCTTCATGCACGTGTGCAACAAAACGGGCACCCAGTCATAAAAACACTGCTCCATAACGCTACTAGTGGTCAGAAACTCTACAGAGTAACTGTCATGCAACGATATGAGAGTGGTGTTGATCTTCTCATCAAACTCTTAAGAAAGAAAGCGAAAAAATTCCAAACTTGCCCTTTCCTCATTGCTGTTCTTGTTTTGAGACAGTTTGCTCTAGTTATTGATTGTAATTGAAGATTATTTTCATAGATTATTTGATTATCTATGAATCTGTCAATTATCTCCCATTTTACAGTGATCCATGAATTATTTAATCTATAAAATATCAATTTCCCAGACCCCAAGATGACGACTACCCATTGCCTGGGTTGTTCAAATTCTCACACTTGAGAAGCTGGTGCCTGAAAATATTTGGCATTTTTGCTTGATAAATGATTTGATCATTTAACTTGTTAATTTTCTGTCAATCGCCAAATCGATTAACTGACAAATCATTTCAGCCCTGACTAAAGCTTATACGTTAAAAAAAATGTCTTCAGCTTGCCTTGAAAGATTGTACCAGAATTAACAGAAACAGGAACCTGTGAGGTCTGAGTAATGTCTGGTTATGGAGTCGTGCTAATGTGAAGACATACATGGACCATCTGGGTACTTAGGGGAAACAAGTAGTCTTCTTTACAGTTTCTCTTACAGCTGTCATCATCAAAAAGTAGTCACGGTGCGTTACAGTTTGTTGAAAGCAAAGCAAGTTTGTAACTCAGTGGGTAGAGCGGGTCGTCCTTTAACCGCAAGGTTGGCGGGTCGATCCCCAGCTCCTACTGCATGTTGAAGTCTCCTCGAGTGAGACACTGAACCCCAAGTTGATCCCCGGGCGCTTCACGGCAGCCCACTGCTGCTAAATGCTAAGGATGGGTTAAATGTAGCTCAAAGTTTAAAGTTAAAGTCATGGGATCAAACCAGCCGTGACGCCAAATTGGGCCAGGGGCCACAACACACGGTTGTGACGCTATCTGTCCACAGACAGACATATAAACACCTGGCAAAGTACTCAAACCCGCGTCTGTGGTCGTTCCCACTACAGTAGGTGTCTCCAGAACCACATTTTGCCCCGATGACACACACAAACTCGCAAGGTGAAAACAATACCAGCCATGCTGTTGCAGCTGTTAAACTGACAATGCACACAAGTGGAGGATGACTAAACCGAGCTGTCTTTACTGTCGCCATGACTCAACCTGAGCTGAATCTCCTCTCTGCTCCCACTTCCCCAGTCATGTCGGGGGCCACGCCAGCGCCTTGCTTCATCCTGTTGTTACTCACTTTGGTTGCACCAGCGCTGCTACACACAACTGTCTCATCAGCACTTCTCACTTCCTCAAAAGCTTCGAAAAACACTGGCTGGATGACTGACTGCAGATCAGGAAGAACACGGCCTTTGCGGTAAAGGAATAATCCCAACCACGTGAACCACGCTGTGCCTAGAACAGCTGTGAGCTCTGCTGATTCAACATAATACTAACGCTGTGGAGGGATTTTTTTTACCATTTGACTATGTTTGGAGTAAAATATTTTGACATAATCACATTTGCTATCATACCAGCGCCCGTCGGAGCCGAGCTGAGGCCGGGGCGAAGGAACTGGGACAGGAAAAATAAGGAAAGGGCGGGAAAGAAAACCACACGGAGAGGTTGTTTTGAGAGCCCCAATCGTTTATTACCCTCGATTTTCAGGGGCTGAAATTTCAGCCTCGCTGTGAGGAGAAACTTAAACCGGTGGTCCAGCTGTCCACAGCCTGCCAGAGTCGAGAAAACCTCCACCGCACACGCTCTCCCACACCCACGCTCCCACCCTTCCCCTCCTGTCTCATCTCTCCCAGCCAGGTAATCAATGGGAAACGCACACCCAAACACAACATGGCTGTGAGAGGGATCGGGACGAGCTGTTGTGACATGTAGGCCCAACAAACAAATCTGTCACTTGGCTGGTTGACCGTGTTCCCCGGTTGTATGTTTTATGTTCCTTTGCTTGTTCTCACTGCGCAGCTAGAAAACACTGATAGGAGGTCCAACAAAGAGCATTAAATAAAGCATTAAATTAAGTTTTAACACAGCCCCAAAGTGAATGTATAAAAGGGTCAGGCCAGGTATCGTCTCTTCATTTAAAACCCTGATAAAGACTGAAACCGGTGTTGTTGTTTTTTATTGTTTTGAACAAGCGTAACTAAACTAATGCAACTTTTATCAAAACTCCTGCTCCTCTACATGAGTGAGTGAGACACGTGAGTGCCTGAAGTTTTGTCTTTTGCCTAATTTCAATAATTACTTTCTCTGTTTTGTTTAAAGGTCTGGCCCAGAAGCTCTTTTTTCTTTTCTGTATCTCGCGCAGAAGGAAGGAAGGCCACTCTGACCGCACAGTGACTCATTATCAACGCCACTGTCACACACAGGGAATTAGTGACCTTGGGCACCGGACAATGAGGAGTTGTCTAAACTTGCTTATCAGTCTCCTCTGGCAGTCTAGTAGTCTGTATCTGGGACACTTATCAACAGGCCAACTCTCCCACAGCCTCGTATACTCTCCTCAGCTCAGAGACAGGAAAATATGAGTTACCATTGGCAACATGGTGTCAGCGTTATGGGATCTTGAATTCATGGTGCTGTAGATCAAATCAAGTAGACTCTTTTATTTGTGTTACGTTATTTATCTTCCTACACTCTTCACATAGAGAAAGAGTTACTTAAAATTGTACACCTATATTTTTTTTTCTTGTAAATACAGATGGTATTTTGGTCTAGCTGAGTACGGTCTGTACTTTCCGTCAAACTAAACACCACAGAAGTGCAGGACACGTGTGCAGACAGAGGTTAAACCTGCTTTTACTGATTTTTGGACAATTGGGGCCAGGACAGAAAGCTGTAAACACAATGCTGACATATTATTATTAAAAAGTTGTTATGACCAAAAAAAAAAAGCCTATTTACACATCCAGCATAAATGTAGCAACATTATTATTCATGTGGAGTCGTGTTTGTTTCCACCTGATGAATATTAGGCCAATATTCACTCTCCTTTTAGCTTTGTTTTGGTCTCCACCAACCCCTGAGTGAAATATCTGGCTTTTTAGCTACTAAATGCTAGTTTCTAATGGTGTTGCTCACACCAAACGTGAAGCAAACTGTTCGCGTGGCGCAATTACATATAAAGTCGATGCAAATAGATGCAAATGCGTGCCGGGCGACAAGAATATACGGAATTCCCGTCGGTGAGAAATTTGCGTGACGCTGTGTCGCGAAAACCTTTCAGCATCGATACATTGATAATATCTGTGTAAAAACCATAGACTGTCTGTGGTATAAACAATAATGTCACTGGCGTATTTATGTGTGTCTGTCTGCTGCTGTGCAGCACAAACACATCAAGAAATGTGGCAATGTGTCGACAAAACGGAAGAAGGGAGGAAGAGGACTGCTAGCTGATGTAAACAATAGAGATTTCAACATATTGGAAAAAAAACTGTTTTGCAAATGTTTTATGAGGAAGGAAATGCATTCATCAGCTTTATTAGGCCTTTAGGATACACAATTTTGGGAGAATTTTTTTTATTTGGTACACCTGTACAGTCTAATGCAACCCAATACAACTGTTCTGCCTGCATGGAAACTTGGAAACTAAGACAGAGAACACTGTATCCATCATAATAAGACCTTTTTGTTAGGGAAATTGAATGTTCTGACATTTGCTATTTTTCTTTGAATTTGTGGAACTGTATGTTATGAATGTGGCCATCGTGGTTGTTGTTGTTGTTGTTGTTGTTGTCGTCGTCCAGTGTCTTGTAAGCCCATATGGGCTGGGCCCCAAATGGTGCAAGACACTCAAATAAACAAATCAATCAATCAATCAATCAATCAATCTGCCATAAAGTCCAGTGTTATGATAACTATAAGATTCAGCTTTTGTTGACACTGTCATAAAGGTGTTAATGCATGTAATACATATTTAGCAGGTCAAAGTTAGCGATGCCGTTGTACTGGACTGCATTTATTCAGAGGTGTTTCTAATATTCTGCCCCCCTCGTGTATGTAAAAGGCAAGCAGGCACTGGATGTTTTTGCTGACATTTACGACAACGTCAGCAAAAAGTGAACTTGTTATGGCAGCACTATTGTGTTGAACTACATTAGATTGTAAAGGTGTACCTAATAAAGTGGCCACAGAGTGTATGTAAACATAACTGTGATACAGAACAGGATTCTTTCAACTAAAAGCATTCGCTTTAACCTCAAGAACATAATCACATTACATTAACATAATCAAAACTATGGTATTTAATTTAATCACGTTTTTTATTTGACATTAAGTACCATAGATTTCTTTAAAAAAGTGCAAGCCCGCTGCATATGTTACCGCAAACTACGTCACTGTAAGTGTATTGTTCAGCTCTAGGGGGGGCTTGCTGCCTGGATGCTGTTGTTGTTGTTATGGAAGTCGGTGGTGGGGGCGGCGGTGGTGGTGGTGGTGATAGCGAGTGATCAACAAGTGCCAGAGCAGAATGAAGGGCGGAAGAGGGTACAGGGGAGGAGGAACGGGGTTCATGGGCCAGCAGATGTTTCAGCTTTTGGGTTTTGGCTAGAAAAGGGCAATTAAGAGCTGCTCTTAATGAGGCTGGCAGCCACCCCATAAACTGTCTGGTTCGGTGAAAGAGTTGCTCATTAGACGGAGCTGCCCAGAAAAACGCCCGCCTCCCCACCCCCCACCCCCAGCACCCATCGCCTCCACCCTCACTGGAACAGGAAGTGATGGATCAGACATTTGAAAAATTGTATGCTAGCATTGAACAAAGTTACTTTATGTTATGTCTGGCTTCGCTGACAAATCCTGCATGTGTGTAAGTTTGCTTGAATGTGTGTCCTTGTGTGTGCCGGCGTGTTTGTTGTGCGCCAGGCCGAGTGTGGTAATGATGCACATTTTCCATGAGGTAGGTTGCTGTGTACCCTCCAGCGTTAAAATGAGGCCGACTGAACATCACTGATGAGAATGGCAACATTAAAATACCAAAACGACCAAAATAGGCCCCGCTATGATCCACAGATCTTTTTTTTTTCCCACCCTCAATTTTTCTGCACCATAAATGTCTAATTTAACTAACAAAGAGCTATATGCAGAGCAGGGACTCTGGAGTTGTTGCACAGCACAACCACTATAGCAGTCAGACACAAATACAGATACTGATTTTCTTGATTTCTTGATCTCTGGTCACCCCCATGCCTCCAAATGAAGCACAGGGACTTGCAAATTGGTGAAAAGTAATGAAGTACATTTACTCAAGTACTGTACTTAAGCACAGATGTGACTTTACTTGAGTATTTTCCTTTCATGCTACTTTATATTTCTGCTCCATTACAATTCAGAGGGAAATATTGTACTTTTAAAAGGTACAGTGTGTAGGATCTGGCGGCATCTAGTGGTGAGGTTGCAGATTGCAACCAACATGAAAAGTATCCCAAGTGCCAAGCGTGAAGGAGAACTACGGTGGCCGACGCGGAAACGTGAAATCGCGAATGGCCCTATCTAGAGCCAGTGTTTGGTTTGTCCGTTCTGGGCTAATGTAGGAACATGACGGCCAGCTCCATGAAGAGGACCCGCTCCCTATGTAGATACAAACAGCTCATTCTAAGGTAACCTTCTTATTTTCAGGTGATTATACATTAAAGAAAACATACTTAATAATATTATATTCCATTTCTGCCAATCCCCCTAAATGTTACACACTGTTCTTTTAACTCCACTACATGTATTTGACGTTGACAGCTAGTTACTAGTTAGTGTACTAATTAAGATGTTGCTTACAAAACATATGAAAAGCTTATAAAATATGATGTATTTTTATTAATCAAACTACCCGAAACAGTGTGTAAAATTAGAGCTGAAACAAAACTCAACTGACAGCAAATTAAAACTATTTTTCATACAAGAAAATGCCAAAAATGTCATGGTTCCAGCTTCTCAAAAGTGAGGCTTTGTTGATTTTTCTTGTCTTCAAGGTGCTAAATACGGGATTGAGAGCCTTTCTATAGCCTCTCAACGGTTCTCAACATGGCTACGGTGAGCCGGCGGCTCGCAGCTAACAGTGCAAACAAAGTGCTGACAGAGATAACAGTGTAAACCTGGAGGGGAACCGGAGGGTGGGTGCTACGCTTCCGTGACGGCGCTGTCGGTCAGGACGGCGTTATACGTTTTAATCGCCACATGAGAGGAGTGCAGAGCGGCGGCGGTGAGCTAGCGAGTTGGGCACGTTCACATGCACGAACATGCACTAAAAGCACGTGCGGCCGGCCTGGTTATGTTAACAAAGCACAAAGAAACTCGGATTACAACACACACAGAGGGAGAGTGACTTCATTCTCTGCTCAGGTAGACATTACTCCTCTATATCTTTACATAGACAACAGTTGTTTGCTGCTATATTAATACTCTGGATATTAGAGCACCTTTAACTCCACTACATGACAGCTACAGCTAATAGTTAGTTTACTGATCAAGAATTCGCATACAAAACATATGACGAGCTTATAAAATATGAATATTTATAGATCAAACTGCCCCACACAGTGTATAAAATTGGAGCCTAAGCAAAACTCAGTTGACAGAAAATTAAAACTAGACATTTTTCACATAAAAATGCACAAAAGTGTCATGATTCCAGATTTTCAAAAGTGAGGATTTGCTGATATTCCTTGTCTTAAATTAGAGTAAAGAAAATGGCTTTGGGGTTTGACTGTTGGTCAAACAAAACAAGCGATTTGGGCTCTTGCTAATTGTGATGGACAATTCTCACAATTTTCTGAATAATCGGCACATTGATCCCGAATGAAAATAGTCATTAGTTGCAACCATATATAAAATTGTTAAAAATTAGCTGCACCTCAACAAACTACAACAGTGAAATGCTGCTTCCATGTGTATGCATGAGTAATAATGATCTAATGACTTGTAAAGTAGTATTTTACAGTGTGGCATTAGTACTTTTATTTCAGTAAAGGACCTGGATACTGAGGGATTCTCCACTCTCACGCTATCTGGCGTGGCCTGTCCCCGGACCTGTCTGGCATCAGGAGTGCTTGGCACAACGATCCCTATTGAGTCTTGACAAAAACTAGGTCATTTGCAAAACTCTCACTAGACACGCGCACTGGAAAGAAAATAAAAGGCGAGGTGAATGGAGCTCGACTGGAGGTGGACGAGCTTCCTGCGCGGGCCACAGAGGGATGCTGAGGGGGAGGTTAAAGCTGAAGTAGGCGAGATTGGAACAAATATGATTAAAAAAAGTTATTTTTATAAAACTGTCGCTATATCGTGACAGTAGTACATGAAACAGGTAACCTGAAAAAAAACATGTTCCTCTGTGTCCTACTGTGTCCTCCGGTGCTCCTAACGGCATCTGAAAGATTTCACTTACCGGAGGAAAACAACCAGTCAGAGCTGATCTGAGGTCCGCTGTCCAGCTGCCGTCTATGAGAGCCGGCTGTCAATCACTCGCGAACTCAGACCAAACGGTCAAACTAGGCAGCTCCTATCAAATATGAATCAATATTCTGTTACTGTAACGCCTATTTCTCGCCTAAAATGTTTTCAGAATCATCTTGTAGTGCACGGTTTAGCTGTAAAATGAGAGAGTTTGTGACGCCGCCGCCATTGTAAAATCTGGTAAAGGAACGCCAAGTTCCGCTCACATGACCGGAGCACAGCCAATAGGAACGCTCTCTCTCTCAATGAAATGACCAGTGATTGGTCAAAGTCTGCCGTCACGGGCTAGATTTTCTAAAGCCTGAAAACAGAGCCATGATGAGGAGCAGAAGTCTAGTTATCTCTCAAAACACTTGAATTACAATATGCTGAAAGATTATTATGGAATTTTTGCCCAATGATGCCAAAAATATACTGCCTACTGCCACTTTAAGATAATGCAAAGTTGTGATAATGTATTGCCCTTTCTGCTATTTGATATAGCTGTGGAGATAATCATGCCTCTGATATCTAAATCTTCTTTTCACTGTTCCATATTTTGCGTGTGATGTAGCTCTCCAAGTTTCCTCCTGGTGGGTTCCATAATATTTATCTCATCTTATAAATCATGCAGGAATTCCAAATCCCATATCTCTTTCATAATGCACACCCCCTTATCTCTTTAGTCCGTGCAAGTAGGCCCCCGGATAATGTCTGATAGCAATTAGGTTCGGAGGACTTTATAAACAAGTCAGTCACAATACGTATGACCTATTGTTCACATCACACTGGAGCCTAAAACAAGTTTGCGGCACACATGTTGTTGTCATCACCACCAAGACAGGGCTTCTAGAAATATCTGGTGGAAACCAGCCGAGCAGGAAGTGAGAAGAAAAACCCTCAGATGAGAGACAGGAAATCAGGTGACTAGAGTTTTGTTATTTTTTCCTCCTCATAGTGTAACAGTAGACAAAGATTCTGGCTTAGAAATAGGTTATTAGCGCCAAACAAAACGGCACAAAAATGCACACGCTCACACCTGAAAGAGCCATATTTCTCTATACTGAAGTTCTCCGTCAACAGTCCATAGAGTTATGGAATCGATCCCTGCCCCCACATCCTCCCTTCGCCATGAGCCTGAGGCGTATGTCTGCCAGATGTCCAAAGCAAAGAGGGGGGATATGAAAGGGCTGAAGACTGCCAGAGGTGTCTTATATCGGAGGAATTATTATCCTAATGATATAACATAACGCATGCCGTCAGTCCCTCCAGGGGTAACAAGCCCCGATCTATATTAGAGCTACGTCCTTTTCATATAGCTTACCTTTTTGGGAGAGCAGGAAGATGATGACGAGGATTTTCCTTTTCCCATCCAGGACTAATACACCGTCAGTCTGTACCTTAAAGTACAAAAAGATAAAATTTGTATCTTATGTTTCCATAACAAAGTAATATTTTCAACACTAAGTTTACTGACAGACAGACAGACAGACAGACAGACAGACAGACAGACAGACACATAGACAGACATATAGATCGATCACAAAAACTAGTGCAAATAGGAGGAGTAGTAGTTGGTAGTAAGGTGCTGCAATCCATACAAATACATCACATTTACTACCATAGTGTGGTAAACTTGTTAAAAATGTAAATTAGATCATAATAATAATAATAATAATAATAATAATAATAATAATAATAATAATAATAACACTGCAGCCCATAAAAACCAAAATAAAGAGCTGAAAGATGCTAAACCGCTCCGTAGAGCTTAGGGGAACTGCAGTCAGGTGGTAACTCTCTGAATTGTTATAAAATATTGATTATTGCAGCTTTAAATGCCAAACCTCTGATTTAAGTATGACTGAAACTTGCAAAACTGGGAACAAAGTTTTACCAAAAAGGATACATTGTGGAAATTGTGGTTCTGTGCAATCTGAGTCAAACTGGAACAAACAGGGAAAAAAAAAAACATCCTCCCGATAGACACACACAGGACTTGGGCTGCAACTAATGATTATTTTCATTATCGATTAATCTGCCGATTATATTCTTGATTTCTTGATTGATCGTTCTGACCAGCAGGCCAAAACCCAAACATATTCAGTTCAGAAAAATCAGCAAATATTCAAAATTGGAACCAGAACAGAAGGTGTAGCCTGTGAATTTTTGGCATTTTAACTTGACTAATCAATTAATCCTGAGAATAATGAGACCCTGTGTCTCAATGAGATTGTCTAAATAAAGGTTAATAAAATATTCAACTAATCATTTCCGCTCTACACAGGACTACTGGTGAAATATTATTTGTGGCAGCCATGTCTCTGAGGTCTCAGGTCAGTGCTCCAGGCTCATAATTTCAATCGGGGCCAGAGAAAATCATCCATAATACCTAGCTACACCCCTGCTTATTTAGCAAGCTGAAAAACTCATTGATAACATTAAATAAAAGATTCCTGGAATCTGTCCCTGAGCTTGTGTAGGTTCTTGTAAACTCTATACATGCAGGGGAACTCGATCCAGTGACTTGACTGGAGTTGTACCATGTAGCACACATGTATACAGACCCTGGTAGATGGATATCTAGCCCTCAGCCCCTGGAGCATTTCAGTGAATAGATGAGGAGGAGGGTAGACAGTACCTGACATTTACTTAGTACCGCAGGATAGACAGGCCATTGTCTTTGCTGAAATGAGAAACTCTGCCGCAGAAGGGCGAACGGGGGAGAAAGAGGGTGGTGTCAGACAACCCGATATCAATCTAATGAAATAATAGCGAGCGCTCTGATGTGGATATCTGGGATATCTAGACTTTATACCCCATTGACAAAGCCTCTCTCGACCTTGGGAAGCGTAGAGACACAAAGGGGGGTGAAACAGTGAAACGATGCAATGAACTCTTGCGCCCACACTCACTTTCAATGCCTCAAAAAGGACATGACACATGTCAAATAAAAACAAAATCCCCTGAACCTGAAACTTCTGTAGATGTGACCACAGACAGAGATTTCAAAGGTCTGATTCAAGTGGCACAGATGAACCGTACGGGCCTAAATGTCACTCTCACTGGGGGTTGTTTTTCTGATTGTCTGTTGATAACTAACAGAGCGGTAAACAGCCAGAGAGAGAGAGAAAGAGAGACAGCACATAGAGACAAACATATAAGGTAAAGCCAACAGCACAAGCTGTCCTCCTGATCCGTCCCCCCAGTGTGTCAACAGCCTGGATTACTTTCCCGCGTCCCTGCAGTCGGCCAGACCAACGGGCTTCCACAAAAACAGCACAAACCACTCAGCATCCATCAGAGAGAAAGAGGAAGAGAAAGAAGAAGTCGAGAGCTGGTGAAAGGAAGTGAGACTGAGGCCAACGAAACATCTGCTCCAGATCCTTTTTAGTGGAGTTCGTCCCCTTCTCACAGACCGTTTTGTTTGTCCATGGGTCGGGAACACAAGCCAAACACACAAACAAAGAGACGCTCAGAGATGTGTGTACACCCAGAGAGGAGTTAATAAGTCAATAGGACACAGCTCCATATCTTATTGGGCCTTGTCTTAGCGGCTCGTCCAGGAAAATAATAAACGGGACTGACACAAATCAATGTTATCTTTTCACTCATGGGGGTGGAAGGAGCGAGCCAAAGAGCCAAAAAAGAACAAAGGGACAAAAAGGAGGAGAAAAAAGGAGGGAAGAGGAGAATGAAAAGCCCCCTTCTGACTTGCAGTGACCCACATACATTTGCCCAGCTTTTCTGGGGCTCTCTCTCTCTTGGCAACCGGCAGCCTCTGTGAAAGAATCCCAGCGTTCAGCCAAAGGCAAAGCCCATGTGAGGGGAGGGAGGGGAGGGGAGGATGGCAGAGAGAGAGAGAGAGAGAGAGAGAGAGAGAGGGAGGTGTGTGGACGGGTGGACACCAGACCCCTCCTCCTCGTCCTCCGCCTCCTCCCGAAGGCCCGTTGCCCCTGGCGACCACCGCTCAATGGATTCCTCCAGATCCAAGAGGCCGAACACGCACAGCATGCAGTGCTGGAAGAAGTATTAAGATTCTTTATCCAAATAAAAGTACTGGCACAACAACGCAAAAAATCCTGTGCTCTGTGTTCAAAATCTTACTTGAGTAAAAGTGCAGAAGTATTATCAACCAAATGTACTTAAAGTATCAAAAGTAACTTCTTAAAGGAACAGTGTGTAACATTTTGTGGGATCTATTAGCAGAAATGGAATATCATATTCATAACTATGTTTTCATTAGTGTATAATCACTAGTCATTGTTTTCGTTAGCTTAGAATGAGCCCTTCATATCTACATAGGGAGCGGGTCCTCTTCATGGAGTCCGCCATGTTGCTCCGCCACGTTTCTACAGTAGCCCAGAACAGACAAACCAAACACTGGCTCTAGAGAGAGCGTTCCACATTATTACGTTACCTGAAGGCCACCGTAGTGTGTGCTGCGGGAACGTGAGCCGCAAAGTGCAAAACCGTGGTACCGCCAGCCGCTATCTGACTTCCGTTGCTCCTAAAGTAGTGTTATTATGGTAAGGATGGCCTTTGAACGAGGCGAACGGCGTTACCACGGTTTTGCACTCGGTGGCTCGCGTTAGCGCAGTTAAGTTAAGTTTATCATATGTTTCTTTGTGTTAAATCTGATTCCTCAAAGTAACTACAGCTGTCAGATAAATGTAGCACAATATTCCCCCCTCAATGGTAACAGAGTAGAAGTAAAAAGTGGCATGAAGTGGAAATACGTAATAAGTACAGTAGTGCATAAATATGCTTAGTGCACCACCGACAGAATAGACGGTAATCAACGAGCTGCGTGGCGCTGATCTTTACCAAACTGTAGGTTGGGGGAAGAGTAAAAATGTGACACTCGACTTCTAGTTTCATCGCTTATAAACACTTGTTATGTACATTTCTACACGTCACCTTTATTTGATCCAAGAGTACGAGGAAAAAGAGATGAAACGCTGCTTTTCTTGGTGCAGAGCAGCAGCAGCTGCAACCAGCGAACAAACTGAAAGGGACCAGTAGAAGGTTTTAATGGGGCGTTTGATTGGGGTGACCAGACTTGTAGCCTAATGATGGATGAATGCGGAGCCTTCTAAGCGACAGTGACATAATCAGAGAGCTGTAGGTCAGCTAGTGACAGCTGAGTGGCTGTGGCCGAGCGGGAGAAAGAGCCCTTTCAGCCCCAACGCTCACGGACGCCGATCCAAGTTCATTAGCAGTCAGACTGGCTGCAGGGCCTGCTGCAGGCTTCTCCCAGCTACACATGACACACACACACACACACACACACACATGTATCAGCATGCAAAGACACTGAACATCACATAACAAGCAGCTTTTTCTTCTCAAAGTGAATCAGTTTTTGTTCTTAATGGTCCAAGGCTGTGATTTTTCTCCCCTCTGCTCGCCTTTTTAATGGCTCTGGCAAAGCGTTTTATCTATAAACAATAAAAGGTTGGGGCTAAAACATTTTTCTCTGGTTTGGCCCCTTCACTACTAATCATCTATACACTCTCCCCTCTTTTCCTGCCATTAAGCGGCGATGGAGCCAAAGCCGCAGCCCAGCCAAAGAACCTGATAGTCGTGGAACCCATGCAGCTCTCCCCCCACCTTGGAATGCATTTCTGCTGCACTGCACTTTTCACCATCCAGCGGGGAATGGATGCAAGCACCCCCCGAAAAAACCCACCCGCACCCACTCAGACACAAACACACCACCACTTGCTTTTGAGCAATTGCCCTCGAAACCTCATCGGGCCTACAGTACGTGCCTACACAAACTGACTGACAGCCAGTGGTGAAAAGTAACTAAGTACTCAAGTACTGTACTTAAGGACAAGTTTGAGGTACTTTACTTGACTATTACCTTTTTATGATACTACTTCATTACATTTCAGAGGGAAATATTGTACTTTTTACTGAGCTACATCTATCTGACAGCTGTAATTACTTCTTACTTTGCATGAGGACCAAAAAAACGCATGATGATCACATTAAATACAACATATTGTTAAAGATTATACTAGTGGTTTCCAACTGTTTGGGCTTGTGACTTCTAACAAAAAGCTGTGTTTAGTTGTGTCACCGTGACCTCGCCCATTGGTTTGTGGACTGCCGTTTTTCATATTATCAAATATTATACAAAAAGGAAACATGAGAGACAAGTCCAAAACTGTGTCGCAGAACTTTATTTCTTCTTTACTGCCTGATTAATCATCTCATGACCCTTCAGATTCTTCTTGTGACCCTTGACTAACTACAACTGCTACTGCTGCTTACCAATTGTTGCATCAGTGTTAAAAATCTAATAATGTCATATATAATATCTCTCAAAGGGTCCATTTTTTAAAATTTTTGCTTTTGATACGATAAGTACATTTTGCTGATTATACTTTTGTACTTTTACTTAAAGGAACAGTGTGAAACATTTAGGGGGATCTATTAGCAGAAATGGAATATCATATTCATAACTATGATTTCATTAGTGTATAATCACCTGAAACTAAGAATCGTTGTGTTTTCGTTAGCTGAGAATGAGCCCTTCATATCTACATAGGGAGTGGGTCCTCTTCACGGAGTCCGCCATGTTGCTCCGCCATGTTTCTACAGTAGCCCAGAACGGACGAACCAAACACTGGCTCTAGAGAGAGCAGTTCACGTTTTTACGCTGAAGGCCACCGTAGTTCTCCGACACGCTTGTGAAACTGTGGTAACGTTATCCACAGAGTGCAAAAATCTGCAACCACACCACTAGATGTCACTAAATCCTACACACTGTTCCTTTAAGTAGGATTTTTGAATGCAAGATTTGTACTTGTAATTGAGTATTTTTCTACATGGCTGTATTGGTACTTTTACTTAAGTAAAGCATCTGAGTACTGCCACTATACTGCTGTCATCAAATCTCAGGGTTTAATAGTGCACAGTACACACACACACACATGTACAAAGAGCCACAAACACTCACACCCTTCTCCTCGTGAATGACCACAAGTGAACGGAGACAAATTCCTCCCCCATCACACTTTTCAGCTTCCCCTAAACCGCAGCAGCGCTCATGGAGAAAACGACAGCTTTGGCCAGACATTCGTTCTGGCCGTCCACCCTCAGCATGTGATCTTGTGTTTCAAAGTCAACACAACATGAAGACCACTTCACCTCCAACCCACACACTCTCCCACCAAGCATATCCTCCCTGGTGCATCTTTCACCCCCTCGTTTGATTTATCCCTCCCACCTATACTGTACTGCGCTCACTTCTTTCCATCCTCCCTCCTCTGAAACACGCCGACCTCACACCTCTCTCACGAGTGGGCCTACAAACATGTGCAGTAATTTGGTTAGCAGTGGAGAACTCTGGAGGTGTTTGTACTGAAAATAACTCAACTGTGCGAGCTGACTGAGCTTTGAGATTGAGAAAGCAGGGAAGAAAAGAGAAAGAGGGAGGGCGAGTACGATTAGAGGAAACGAGATGAGAGGAAGAAAAGCAAAGATAGACGCAGAAAGAGAAGGAAACAAGGGAGATAAGTAGAGTGTGACCTGCATCCTGACAGCGAAGCCCCCCAAGCTCCTGTGGGAACTATTCTACTGCCCCCTAGTGGTGAACAGCGCAATCCTCCCAACAATAACCCCCTTAAACACACCTCTTTCCCACACTACAGTAACACCGTGCTCTCCTGCACTCTTCATTCACTCTCTCTGTGATGACTCAAATTATACACCACACTCGTTCTGTAATTACATAGACCCTAATGTGTATACTTTACACAAAGAGACAACGCGCCCACGCTCAGGTTGGAGTTGGAGTCGCCGCAGTGTTCCCCGCGTGACGACGACGGGTTTCCACACCCTGCCACTCTATACTCTTCACATGCACTCGCCTGCAGTGCGGCAGATTATTTCATAAAGACATCAACTAGGTTATGACCTGATTATAAGATGCAATGAATGTGGAGGCAGAAGAAAAATGACACCCAATCTACCTGAGACTGTTCTGGGGCCTGGGGCCCTAGGGCCTGCCATTGTGCCATGGGTGTGTTTGTATGCAGTTATCTGAGTGTCTTGGATGCAAATATGTGAGAGTGTGGTGTATTATAAACAGGGTATACTGTAAATGTAGTATGTATCTCAAAAGTTCACCTAAAAATATGGATAGGATTATTACTGGGGGCCATTGTGCCGTGGGTGTGTTTGTATGCAGTTATCTGAGTGTCTTGGATGCAAATATGTGAGAGTGTGGTGTATTATAAACAGGGTATACTGTAAATGTAGTATGTATCTCAAAAGTTCACCTAAAAATATGGATAGGATTATTACTGGGGGTGGTTGAAAGCATGTCTTCATACAAATCTGCCACTGACGATTTCTTTTGTCTGTCACAAATTTGAACTTCACTTTATCTTTTACCTTTGATTTAACTGTGGCAGAACCCAACATCATAACACAACAAGTGGGATGTTATAAGATGTTTAACCATCCTAGTGCTCTAAAGCCAGGGGAAACATTCAGGATATTGTGAAAATGGCTAATTAATTTAATTTAAACCATAGCCACTCAGCAATAAACATATAAAACATTGCAAACATGGAGCTATTCCTTTTGGATAGCTATTTTTTTTAGCTAGAGGCTAGTGGTTTAGCTGAAGAGATAACGATGTAGAGCAACACTTTGTGCAACTCCGGAGTCTGAAAAGTGAAGCCAATGTGGAAGAGCCTTAAACTTGCTGATTGTATAGAAATCTAAGAGAAAATGACCCTACTTCTCTCTTGATTTATTACCTCAGTAAACATTGTAAACATGAGTTTACGGTCTCAATCGCTAGTTTCAAGTCTTCTTCAATACAGCATGATGTTCATTTAGTAAATTATGGTCCCATTTACAGTAGAATAGACGATACAGCAGGGTATGCTTTAGGGCGTGGCTACCTTGTGATTGACAGGTCACTACCATTGGAGTTGTCCAAGTTTTCGTCTTACAACTTTAAGTGTGTTTTCACTTCATGAAAGTTAATATTAACTTTTTTGGTCACCTAAAAATGGCAATCGGTTGTATTTAGCTCCACCCTCTCGTGTCACTTTTGGTTGCAAAAAAACAAGATGGCGACAGTCAAAATGCCAAACTCAGGCTTCAAAACAGCAGTCTACAAAATAATGGGTGATGTCACAGTGACTACGTCCACTTCTTACATACAGTCTATGTACACTACGTCTTAAATGTTAACTTGTTCACGTGTTAGCTGTGAAAAATTCAACTCAGAGCAGAAAAGCGCCCGATGTCACTGGCGTTTTTTCTCATTGTGGTGACTTTGGCTGGATACCCGGAGCTACAGTATATGACTTTACCAACCGTGGTAACCATGATCTGAACAGAAAACAGCAGGATTGGAGGCTATTGCTGGATACCTGGAGCTACTGTATATGAGTTTACCCCAACCACCATGTTCTGAACAGAAAACAGCAGGCCTGGAGGCAAATTAGTACGGTACTTCTTGAGATTTCAGGTAAGTTCTTTTCATTAAAGCTAGGGTCAGTAATGATGAAAAACTAGCAAGAGTACACTACGTTTTTAAAATGATCCAACCGAAAAACCGAGCCCGGTGTTGCCAACTCTTTTCCAATAAAAGTAGCTCGCAGCACTAGCTCCAAAAGTCCCTAAATCTAGCGAGAAAGTCGCCAAATCGGCAACACTGACAGTTCGTCCCTTCAGGCCTCCCTCCAAAGCCACTCCTCCCACAATTATCATTATTAACGTAAACAAGGAACATGGCTATTGTTAGTACCCACAGCTGTCAAGCTAGCAGCTTGTGGAAGACTCCGGTGACTGTGAGGAATGTAGCATGATGCCGTGATGAATCAGAATCTGGTGTACTGCCAAGTGTTTTTTTCACGTACAAGGAATGTGCCTTGGTGTTTTGGTGCCGTGGTGCTATCATCAGGTGAAATCTGATACTGTGAAACAGAATGTACATCAATCTGTGTCAAGTTGAAATGCAGCTTGAGGCATTGAAAAGCTTTGGAAAGCGCGTGTGCGCTGCTCTTTATCTGAGGTAGAAAAGTCAACCAGAAGTACGTTTGCCAAACCAACCAGTTAGTCCTCATCACTGAAGGAATTCAGGCAAAACCAAAACATTCTTCATGAAAACTTCACTTGGTTCTCATCTTTGCGTGGCTTGTCCAAGTAAGGCATGAGGACAAACTGGTTGGTTTGGCAAAATGTACGCCTGGTGAACTTCCCCAACTCAGATAAAAACCAGAGCACAGTTGCTTTCCTTTTAACCTTTTAATGGAAATCTACGGGGATTGTCTCCCCATGCAGTGGATGTACAAAGGATGAGCCCCTGTCTTTTCCTTTGGTGCCACCCTCAGGCCACACTTTACATTTGTTGCCCTACTAGTGGCAAGAGAGGAAGTTTCTATTTTTCATCCGACCACCCTTTTTGACACCAAACCCTGGAACTTGGTGTGTGTTTAAATGTGAAGTGTGTCTGTCTACGTAGGTGTGCCTCGTAGGTGCCAACGCTGGTGTGCTTAAACAAGTGTGTGTGCTTCCTCTGCTCTTCCTATGGGCCCATAAGCACTGTGGGTTGAGCAGGTTATGGGCTCTGGCTGCAGTCGGGGGAACATAATGGTCTCATTGACTCAATCACACGCTCTGACCTGCCAGCCTGCCAGCTTTGTGAGCAAGCTGCGGAGTGAGCATTATTGTAAAAAAGGCTTTTAAAACGGCTATTAAGCCACATTAGGTGTGTGTGTGCGGTGGTGATGAGGGATTTGTACAGGAGGGTGGTTGTTTTGACACCTTTTCTAAGGAAAAAAAATGGAAAAAGCTTGGAATGTATTGTGGGGGTAATTCACTTGTTTTATAAAACCAAGACAAAAGAACATTTTTGCTGACAGGCATAATGGAAAAAGTAATGATGAAGCACAGTTTTATTCCCTGTGCGGTTGCTTGTTTGGTCGGTTGCTGCTGATTTAACTCTCAGAGCTATGCAGAGGTCAGAGAAAAACACATCTCCTGCTATGCAAATCAATGTTTTGATTCTGTTGCTGCATGCACACACGTCAAGGTGTGTTTTTATGTGTACGTGCGATACATAAACACTGACAAGCAAGTATGTTTTAATACGGGTTCGTGTAGCAAATCTCTAATAACTGGTTGTAACTAACCATAGGTGTGGTTTCGATAATTTGCTTGCTTTGCTCATTGTAATTAAGTATCGTTAAATGTGACTTAACATAGCTACTGTACGGTACTACTGTCTAAATTATCATGAGGGTACACCACACCCTGTCGCACCAAGCCAAGAGCAAAGAACTAGCTGATCTGATCGAGAAGCTCTGTGTCATCTACGTTTTCTTTTTAAGGTCGCAATTAAAAACACGCCAGAATGACAACAGCTGTAAATCAGTTGCATGAACTCCGTACTCCTAATCCACAGGTTATCAGGTGCACATTACTTTTCCAACTCGATTTCTCCCATCCGTTACCCCCTTGTGGTGAAATTAGTTAAGTGTACGAGGAGAAGAACAGGCAGAGAAACAAAAAGAAAAACCAAAATAATTGGGTGAAATAAATAGTTTGCTAGGTTAAACAAAGACATTGACACAATGGAGTTGCCAAGGCAGAGGGTTCTGGCATAAAAAAAACAACGCAGGTTCATCTGGCAAAAGCTTTGAACCTCGCTCAAATTTTGCCACAACGCAATGCGGCATCATCCGGCAAGGTGGCAAACTACAGTATATATGTGCAAGCCACAGGTAAAGTTTGCATTGGTTCAGGGGGGGCTCACTGAACCCCCTAGCGGCCACAGCAAACATTTTTTACAATAACACAGAACTAATAATTTATTGTAATGATGAATAATATTGACCTTGTTGTGTCTTCTTATTGACAGAATAAGAAACCAACAAGATAGATTTGTGGTCTTTTTATTTACTTATAATAACATTGGACGCTCTCTGTTCACACTGGATCCGTTATTAATATGCACTTTCTGTTACGTCATGTAAACAAACCACGTACCCATCAGCTGTGTGCTCGAGATCAGACTGGAGACGTAACCACTTAAAAGATGGATGATACTTGCTATCTTATGACGTTTGTACTTTTTAAACTGAAAACGCACGTTTTGTAATGGGATATTTATGGTGAATGACATGAAATATAGCCAACAGCAAGTATGAAAACTTTCAGGCGATCTCCCTCCAGCTGACTGCCATGTTATTTAGGTTTTTGTAGTGAGATGAGGAGGTATCAAATAGATTACTCCTCATTTCAACTTCACGACACAGCCGCTCCTCATCCACTGTGGCGCTTTAAAAGCGAGCGACAGGAAGCCGCAGTGCAGTGCCGCTCGCGGCCAGTTAGGACATTCCAGTAGAAAACAATGCAATCAAACTGATTTCGCCGCTGACGCTCGCTCACGTCACATTCGGTTAGGTCACGGTGTAATATGTAGATGACAGACAGCATCCCGATACACTAGACCTCTCTGTGTTGTACAAATTACATTCCCTCAAGATTGTTTTGGTGAACCCCCAACCTTAAAGTTCAAACTGCGCCTATGGTGCAAACACACATTCCTGGTACGTTAATTCTTTGTTATGTGTACGCAGTATCTCTCCTGTTAACCTCGCAATCAAAGACAGAGAAAATGCCGGTCCTCTTGATAACACAGTTGTAAAATCCTTCCTTGTATTATCATAAACAGCTGTTCAGTGTTTTCCCATCTGATAAACCTTCAAACTCTATTACTCAAACTATACTTCCTGGATTATATTTTTAACCATTTCACAGGTACCTGAACCAACACACCCCCACTGTACGTACATCAGCCCCATGTATCTTGTTAATACAGGGCTTTTTTTATTTACAGTCTGAAAACCCAGTAACCTGGCTCAACTTCTGCCATATTGCAGTACAAAGTCTTAGTGCAGCACTGGCCAATAAAATACACCCAACTAAGCAGAAATTCCTGGTAGATTACTTTGTTAGGTGAATGCCGTATTTCTAGTGTTTACCTGGCAATCACCTCAATGAAAGATAAAATGATTGTCATCATGATAACTTTCCAGAGTTGTAAAATCCTGTGTCATAATATTATAAACCTCTGCAGTGTTTCGGCGGCTGATAAGTCTTTACTTCACTTCAAGCTCCTGGATCTGTTAATCAAACTCCTGGGTCGTATTTTATCGTTTCACCAGTACCTGAAATATCACGTCCGCACCTACGCAGCACACAGTCTGAACATTAAATTGCCAGTGATATCACCAAGAAATCTGCACAAGATGACACACACAAATTAACTCTAAAGCACAGCCACAACAAAACAATAGTAACAGACAGAGTCTCACAGACAATGACCTCTGACTCATACAATCACAGACTCATAAAATGTCTAGTACAGTAGTTTAAGTGAGTGAGATAATACACTCACTTATTGTTCTTCCTAGAACTGACATAGATGTGTTTGGCAGCAGGGCTAAGAAATGAGGACCAAAACTAAAAGTGAAATTTGGGATAGAAGGTTGATATTTAGAAGTATTTTGTGACAACATTTTGTATATTTAAATATGTATTTTGACTAAATGTAAACAAAGAGAAGAAGTGTCAGAATAGCAAAGGCTCCAAGAAAGAGAGAGACATACAATTTAAAGGGAGTTTTAAAACACATGATTAACGTTGTAAATTGAAACAAAACAAAACAAAAAAACGCAACACAACTACTTGGTTAGGTTTAGTAAAAAAAAAAATCATGGTTTGGCTTAAAATGACTACGACACAGAAACAAAACACAACAAAAGTAATTAGTTAGGTTTAGTAAAAAAACATCACAATTGAAATAACGTTGACTTTCATCATTACAAACAGATTTAAACGTAATCCGCGACAAAATACGTTTCCCTCGAAACATAATTCACAATGCAGTTTATATGTATGGGAACGTAATTTTTAGAAGACTCAGCTGGTTGGTCGGACAAGCTACTGTATTTAAAGACGTCACCTTGGGCTCTTGGAACTTGTACAGTATTTGTGTTTTTTCCAATTTTCTGCTGTTTAAAGATTAACATTAAACAAATAATCGATTATTAAATTATAAAAATGCTCAACACATTAGTCAATAATGATCTTTAGTTGCTGTACGGGTTAAACCACAAATAAAGTCAAATAGATTTATTCAACGCCGCCTCCCTTTTTCCGTATAAGCGACATAATGTGCTCTGTGATGTGCCGATATAGAAAACAATATATGCCAAACTGTCAGTCAACCACACAAAAACTGTCATGTCACGTCCTGCTAGTAATCACACACACACACACACACACACACACACACACACACACACACACACACACACACACACACATGACAGGTGCATGACTCAAACAATCAGGTTGGTTGTGTCAGACAAACATCTTCCCGCCCTCCTCTCTTTCTTATCTGCTCCAACAGGCACTTCACCTTTATCTGCATTTTTAACAGCTCTTAACATTTCACATCTGCTCCGACAAACTCCCATAAACACTATCGAATGCTTTCCATATCAAAGCCAATCACCTGCCGTTGGTCTGAATAAACAACAGACTTTGGCCTGAATGAGTAACGGTGAACTGGGGTTAAAGTACTCCAAACTAAGTACCAGGAGAAATCAGGGGAAAGTACCTGCTATAACTAATCTATCAACACCTCTATTCACCTATTTGGTGTTGTAAGTGTGTGCCAAATATGAAACAAGGAAAAGAAATGCTTGATCTTATCGCAGTGAACATGTGTCTTGAGCTGCATGAATTCCTTGTCATGTTAGACAAATGTAAATCAATCTCTGAGGCATTTATCGACTGCATGCAAGTGAGCACGTGTGAATTTCTTTAGATGATATCGAGACTTTGGAATTAGCTTTCAGAGGCTCTCAACTGTCCCCGATGACGAGGCCACACACCAAAAACACACTCATCGCAGGGTTTCCCAGGTTGAGAGGGGTCCAGATGGGTTGGGGGACGCTCAGATGGGCCGCATTCTTGAGAAAACTTAAACCTGGCACAACATTTTTTCAGATATGGGTGGTCTGCCAGTGTAATGTGGGACAGGCGAGGACGTAGAAGGACGCCAACTGTTCGGCGAGCAGCGATGAGCAGACATCAAAGGCGTCAGGCGTGCGGTGGAAAGGTGACCCGCGGTCCAGTCTGGCTCAGTCTGTCACCCTCAGTACCCCCGGCCTGTCGAGATCACAGCCGCTCTGTCACGGATCCGCCTCGCGCTGTCCCAGAGGACCGGCGCTCGGACACTCACATTCCCAGCATCCCAGATTCCCAAGTCAAGGCCACATTGTGGCACCTGCTGGACAGGACTGGGAGGGAGGGTAAGGGGCAGTTGGAGTGTGTGAACCCCTAACCCTGTGACCCTGTGACCTTTGCAGCACCAGTCTGGCCCTGTCCTTCAACAGTTACAGGGGACCAACCATGTCTTCCTTTAAGGCCTAAAAACTTATTGTTCAATGTTAAATAAGCACAACTACTCAAAGGATAGGATCTAGGGCTGTCAAAGTTAATGCCATTAATTTCTTCAATGCATTAACGCAACTTGCGATTTCGGAGGTTGTAGCGGGCTCGGTTTTAAAGCTGAAGATACCGGCATCATATGAAACTAGAAAACCTATGACATGTCATGCTAGCTTGTCGCTAAGGAGGGTAAATAACGATCCAAACTTACGCTAAATTTTGGCGAAGAAAAACTGGCATGGCCATTTTCAAGGGGGTCCCTTGACCTCTGACCTCAAGATATGTGAATGAAAATGGGTTCTATGGGTGCCCACGAGTCTCCCCTTTACAGACATGCCCACTTTATGATAATCACATGCAGTTTGGGGCAAGTCATAGTCAAGTCAGCACACTGACCGCTGGTGTTACCTGTTGGGCTTGAGTTTGCCATGTTATGATTTGAGCAACTTTTTATGCTAAATGCAGTACCTGTGAGGGTTTCTGGACAATATTTGTCATTGTTTTGTGTTTTTAATTGATTTCCAATGATAAATATGTACATATATTTGCATAAAGCAAGCATATTTGCCCACTCCCATGTTGATAAGAGTATCAAATACTTGAGAAATCATCCTTTAGGTACATTTTGAACAGATAAAAAATGTGCAATAAATCGCGATTAAATACTTGAATCGATAGAAAGCCCTAATAGGGTCATATTTTTTACATGTCCACAGTCCTCATCCTGTGTAAAAAGTAACTACTAATTTGAGGCTTTAGCAGACTGAATTAGTCAAATCAAGTGGGTATCTTCCAAACTAACAGTATGCCACTGTTATCATTTTAAACTGCATACTATACGTGCCACCAGACTGCATGTGAGTACTGGCAAACTTTTTAACAAAATCGTGGAAATGTTGTAACTCCTAAAATCACCTAAAACAAGTTAGTCACAATAGTTCCATCTCAGCTTTCTCTCTCTTTTTATTCCATCAATAACTTGGATTTTTAGAGAAAATATTGGATTTATTGTTTTTAAATTGTATCACTAAGATATTTTAGGTGTTTTGATGGCCTGATTATCTTTAATAGTTAAGGGGAAGGATCTGAAGAACTAAATATGAAAACGACAGAGAATAATTTCGGATCGCAGATGAAGTTTGTATTCCACTGAAGCTCCACTGATTTTTTATTTCTTCAGAAGAGAATAGAATACGTACTTAAATCAAAATTAGCGGCCGACACGAGAAGAGGATTCTTTGCAATCAGCATACCTACTTGTTCCTGTTGGTTTCATTGTCTGGACCTGGTAATCTTGGCTCCATGTGAGCCTGACCCAAGTTGTTTTCCAGGGAAATTAAAGAATGAGGTCACTGACGAACTCGCAGACAATGAGACAAACCTGCTTACTCATCCAACCATTGGACAGCCATTCACACAACTTACTGCTGCTTCTGTAGAAATCCCTAAAACCTGCAATTCCAGTTTGCACAACCTATTTTCCACCCATGTCACTTGTCAAAGTCGATGTTTGTCTGTGTGTACGAGCCCGCCTGCTTGTGTGAGTGACATGTCCGAACAGCCACAGCAAACATTAAAGGAGGCTTGTGAGCGCTAATGAAAGGTTGAAGGGTGTGTGTTTGTGTGTGTGTACAGACGATATCAATCAAGCATGCTGACTAACAGAGGTCAAAAGCAGCTCGGGAGAGACAAAGGGAGAGCCCTCAGGTAGAGTTCCCACTGTTACATCACAATGGCGGTGAACTCTGTGTATTGTCTGGCCACTGGCTCTCAGCCAATCAGGGATCTGGATGGAGGGAAGGGCCTGCCAGGATGATGGATGAGGATTAAAGACTATTAGGAACTGGCATCGATTTCGAAAAAGAAAAAAAAAACACACCACACATGCTCACCTAACAGGTCAGATCATGCCTCAGCTATTTCTGTCTCCTGTGAGTTTGGAGATTTCGTGTCATTTTCCAGTCGTACCGCACGGCATGAGAGGATGTGACACAGATAAAATGCCATAATTACTAAAACAGGCTTTTAATGATTTACTGGCAGCTGCAGTAGTAAAGAGCGCGCTTGTCTTTTAGTATGTTTTATGTTTATAATGTCACCCGCAACACTAAAAGTATTAAGGTTGTGAGTTTGAGTTTTATGCTGCCTCGGTAGACCCAGGTCTGGACCACTAAATATAGCAAAAGTTTAAGTATTTAAGTTATTAAGAATCAATCAGGCTAAAATAGGGAATTCTAACAGGATGTGTGGGTATTGAGTGGAAGCTATAGGCTATGTAAAGCTGATAATTTATTAAATCAAGTGTGAGTCTTTTACTGTTCTTATTGTGATATTTGTGTTGATGCTACGAACAGGAACTTAGTCAAGTCCAACATAATCGAGTCCAAGTCAAGTCCAAGACCAGGTCCAGTCGAGTCAAGACCAAATCCTAAGGCAGTCAAGGCCAATTTTTTTTCTTAATGCAATGCAGAGCAATTCAATTGTGAAACATATACAGTGGGTTGATTTGAATAACTTTAATATACCTGAAGTGTGCACTGTGCGGCTGAATTATCTTGGAAAATAGAAGTATCAGATCGGGACTCGGTATCCGCAGATACTCAATATTAAATGACTCGGATCGGGATGGGGAGCAAAAAATGTTGATCGGGACATCCTTAACTAAGATTGTGAACATGATAAACATTATATTACATTATTTTAAACCCAATTTATTGTAAAAGTATTAAATATTTTTTGTTCTTTCCTTTTTTCCTCCACCTCAATGTAATGTAATACTTTTGAACGTAGGTGATGGATTTTCTGATATATGAGATGATGGATATGCCATAAATTAACATGTTTGATATTTAGAAGTATGGCTTTTGTATTATTATTATTCTGATTGTTTTTATGTACTTTATCAAATTGTGAAATTGTTTGTGAATGTTTTTATCACGCTGGTGTTTTGGATGAACTACATCTGCCATCATAGAGCTTGTTTGCCTATTGGTGTGCTTTATGTATAAATATGGGTGTGGTTTCCACTTTTTCAAACACTTTGACCGGACGAAGATCCAAGCAGGATCGAAACATAGTCAATAAAAATATTTTGGCATGGTGTAGTGTGTAGGCTTTACCTTTTTCTTTATTGACGCTGTTCTGATAGCCTCTTACCTACGCGATGTGCGTATAAATAATCTTCTTCAAAACACTATACCCACTAAACATCAGCATGTTAGCAGCATCATTGTGAGCATGCTGACGTTAGCATTTAGCTCAAAGTGCCTCACAGAGCCACTAGCATGGCTGTAGACTCTTCCTATATTCATGTTTATGAGGTGCAGTAGAGAAATAATATATTTGAGAAACAGCTGAGCAATATTTGGTTCATTGTTCTAGTGTTAGACTTCATATGTTTTGAATCGGTGCTGTTATTTGAAGCGAGAGTTACACAGAATAAAAAAAAGCCAATGTCAGTTTTCAGTGATAAAAACTGCCAAGCTGAGCTGTTGTTTTGATATGGATTACAGGGCGTGAGAGAGCAGACTACATTATACAATCTTTCCTTGCATTTGTGTTGATTTTTAACCCCCTTTTTCAGAGCTTTTCCACGCACACCTGAGCTATGACCGCCTGGCCGTTTGTCATAATTACACCTGACGTTGGAAACTTTTCCTGTCACACTCAAAACGACTCCTATCCAGCAACTCGTGCTGCAGTCACCTGCGAGCAATCACTCATCTCCCCTTCTCCTATTCCATGAAACACACACCTTTACACACACTTTTAAACACACCGCACCAAACTCCACATCCACAGAGGGGCCATTCTATCACCAGACGCTGGCGTGCAAAGCTGCAGCAGAGCTCTATTTTCATAATGACTAGAGAGATTTGTAGAAAGGGGGAAGGTTGTTGTGGGGAGTAGACATGATGTAAAATAACTTAACTGCTTCATAAAGTGCAATAGGGGAGGAGGGAGGCAGGCGAGGAAGGGGGTAAGAGGAAGGAGAAGCTCCCATGAGGCGAGCTGAGGACCACAGTCGGACTACACAAACCACGCTGAGCTCTGTGCCAAAATCAACAGGACTGAACCGAGCAGATGTTGTTTTTGTTGCTGCCAAATTACGCTTTTTTTTTGCTACATGACCCTTTTTGTAAACGGGCAAACATGTCCGACCATGCATTTTTACCCTGAAGTTGTTGCCATTGGTAATACTTAAGTTAACCCCCCAATTAGCATTTATAAGCAGTATAAAAATATTTAATAAATGGCTTGTAACACATTACAATGTAGTTGTAAACAGACATAAGATAATTTTAAGTGTTTATTATTGTATTCATTAACAAACAATAAAGCAAGGATGTAATGATTAATTAATTAACAGTTAATAAATGACTGTATAACATGGCTGTAATCATATCTGATGAAATATGATTACACATGTGAACAATTTGTTTTGATTGCGTTTAGTTTAGTCAGTGAGGCTTCTGGCTAAACTACCGCAACTTCATCATCATCGTCATCGCAGCGCGCAGGTTTTGGTTGCTCAGTAACGGCAGGTGCGACAGGGAGCGCAACCTCCCAAGCAGATTGGAAATGGAAAAAAAAAGCGGCACCGTTTTCTACGTGTTCTTAGACGCTATACTGTATGTGTACGGCCCCTAATGTTGCCCCGGTGTATAATTTTAGACAGCATGCTGGCATTATGGGAGCAAAAGAGGCGTGATGTGTAACATTGATTCGGCTCTGTGACTACCTCCGCTGCCGGCTTAACAGCGAAACAACTATATCGCCCCGTTCCTTCTCTGTACCTACGGTATACAAAGCGTTATACCCCACAGCGTTACGTGTCAAATAAATGATGAATATGATGAGGAGTGACAGCTCAGTACTGGACTGTTGCCAGCTTAAGTACAAGCTCTCTCCGTCGCTGTGAGTGGAGGAACAACCCGGCAGAGCTCACAGGTGGCTCTGTGCAGAGTTCAGAGGTTGGCCACAGCTTAATGTTGGAAATATCCGCTGTCAGTCCACACATCAAAGTAGCCTCTCTATAAATAAACGCTGACTCTGCCCCGTCTGCTTTCAGCTTCACCAGCTTGAGAGGGTGAAGGAGGTGGAGCGGTCAGGGGGGCTAAACCACAGAATAGACCCGAACCGGAAATCACACTGTTTTCCTTGACTCTCAAATGGGGGCTTTTTTGAACACACCAAATGGTTGAAAAAACAAAGGCTATGAAGGTCCAGCATATTTCATAATCAGACGTCATACTGCAGCACACCTGCACAAACAGCAGCCGCACTGTAGCCGCCTGTACAGCGGCACTCCGTGCACACGGCAACAAGCCCCCCGGGCGGTTCATATAGCAGGCCGCACCATGTTTGGGCTAACGCACGTTTTGCATATAAAACTGAAGTTTAAACACTGAAAACTAAAAGAAGCACTTGGCCTGGCTGCAAGCTGCAGTGCTCACCCACCGAGATAAAGGTACGAGCTGAAACGGCTGGAGCGGTGTGGTTAAGATGTTGATGTAAAGTCTCAGAAATAAAACTACAGTACATGTGTGCCTGTGCTCAGTGGTGAAAGACGTATCCAGACCCTTTGTACCAATACCACAAGACTATGTGATACTTTAAAGTGGCTATAATCAATAGTTGTTATATCAAATGACAATGTGAAAACAATTCAGTGTCTTGTAGTGATTAACCTGCAGTGAATTATCGGTTGAAACTGCAGCTCCCCTCGGCTTTACGGAGCTTTATACTAAGTTTTTGCTCATTGTTTAGGTGTCTGGCCCACAAATTTACTGTTTTGGTTCACCCTCACCGCTCTCATAGCGTCGTTTTCGGCCACAGCAGGCAGCTCTTTTCAGTGAAAAAGCTCTAAAACCCAACCGCACACTACCTGCTCAGCACCAAACTGCAGACAGACACACTTTGTGACTATAGCTGGTGAACATAGTGGAACATTTAGAAGCTAAAGAGACAGATATTTCCCTCCGGAGTTGGTAGAGACCAAAAACAGAGCTAAAACAGAGGAAATATTGTACTTAAATTAATCAGGTGACTAGAAACCAACCCCGTCTCCTACAAAATTACGTTCGGTTTGGTAAAAAAAAAAACATCATGGTTTGGCTTAAAATGACTACGCAAGTTAACGTTGACGATTAGTTTCACACGGGACACGAACAGCGGTCTCCTGGGGTAAAGTCCTCTGTCAAGCCTTAGTGGACTTTCTCGCTTGTTATACTCTTTATTATACCACGTAACTTTCAATAACGCTATTATTCCACGTAACTTTCATTAACGATCACTCGATATACTACGTCACCTGCTCTGCAAGTCGCTCGTTGTACTACGTCACTTGCTGCGGCCTTCCACAGACTATTTGTGATACATCAAAGACAAACGTAATCAGCGCCGAAATATTTTTCCCTGCAAACGAAATCGAGAATGTAGCTTAGTTGTATGGGAATGTAATTTTTAGGAGACGGGGCTGCTAGAAACACAACTCCACATGAATGATAATGTTGCTTCACAACTTGTTTGCGCTGCCCCCCAAGTAGCCAATAAAATCTGTTATTACAGGTTTAATTACAGTACGAATAGTTACCCTCCGCCACTGTGCCCATACTGTCTCCACAGCTGAAGTAACACAGCTGTACGTCTATTTCTATATCAAAAGCCCCATCAGGTGTTGCTACACCTGAGTTAAAAAAAGGCCCCCGCTGCTCAGAGTGGTAGGTTCAGAGGCAACGAGCCAATGAGAGCAAACAGAGAGCCAAACACACACCAGCCAGCCACAGCCAGTCACTCAACATAATGGCATCCTGGAGTTCCTCAAGAGGCCTGTGTCCGACTCTGCCACCGCCGCTACTGCCGACGGCTTGGAAGCTCCACATGGAAAACACAAACACTTCCCTCTACAGGAGAGTCATTCTCCCACAGTCGGAAAACATGACGTGCAAATGATGACCGGGGTTGACTTATGCAACAAGTACTCTAGCCCCAGTAGTTTAGCTCAAGGGGGTGAGCAATACTGTTTGATTCTTATCTTAGCTTGTTTGAATCGTGAAATATTGTGTGCAGACACACACGTGTGAGTGTTCGTGCACCCGCAGCTATCATCAGTGTAAACAGACAAGCGATGTGACAGTAATACCGTTAAATACAGTTAGGCCATAACTTGGAGATGACAGTTTGCTTGTACTTGAAGTTTATTTGTTCCCAGTGCTCCTGACAGACCTTAATTACACACAGAGGCAGGAAAGAGCGGGGACAAAACACCCGTTCCCCCTGTTCCTGCTGCTATTAGCTGCACTCCATTCAGTCTATAATTTCAATCACGTATAGCCATGACAAATATTATTTCCCCGACTTGTCACCACTTTTTAAACCAATTTTATTGTGCATAGAGTCAAACGGTACATATCCACAATAAGTGATTCTTCACTTTGTGTTTTATCTTCTTCTTAATTTTCCAAAAGTAGAGGTTCTCACACAGAGATAAACAAGTGCCAAATTATTTTCTTCATCACTCATAGCAGATTAAAGAAGACAATCCATCCTATAGTTGTCAAAAGATGTCAACCTCATGGTGCCACAAAAGTCAGTAGGATTCTTTATCTGGAAATTCTGCATGTCTGCACCAAAGTCTGTGCTGATCCATGAGGTAAATGTTGAGATATTTCACTGGATAAGTGAAAACTTTATACTCATAAGTGGTCTGCCAACACTCCCAGCTACTTTTTAAAACATGTGCTGACATGGAAACTCACCTACATAAAAAAAATATCAGGAAACTAAACGTATATATTACTCATTAAGGTTATATAATTTGATCTTTATACATTTTATTAAAGGACCAGTGTGTAACAATTAGGGGGATTTATTGGCAGAAATGGAATATAATATTAATAAGTATGTTTTCATTAGTGTATAATCACCTGATAATAATAATCGTTGTGTTCAGGTCCTCTCCACAGAATCCGGCATGTTGAACCATCATGTTTCTACAGTAGCCCAGAACGGACAAACCAAACTCTGTTAACGTTTCCTGCTTCGGCCGGAGTCGACAACGTTACTCGCTCCCGTCGTCGCCGCTCTCTCTCTCTCTTGCTTCACCACTCACTTTCCACGTACACACACACACTCTACGCACTGGCTCTCCTCCAAATGACCTACGATACCCTTAAAACAAATGGCTCTACAGAGGGACGTTTTCGCGTCGGCCACCGTAGCTCTCCAACACGCTTGGCACACGGGAGAGGCTTTAGTTGGTTGCAATCTCGTCACCTCACCGCTAGATACCGCCAGATCCTACACACTGAACCTTTAAATTGAAAAATAGTTAAACAATATTTAAAACATTTCCTAGAGAATGCCACTGCTCCAGAATTGCTGGACTTTGGGTATATACTGTTAAATCTTCCTACCTCAGCCAGCAGATAATTAAATGGGACTAATTGCTTTTAATGCGAACAGACATAAAGACACATTGGTAGCATCACAAGCCAGTTACTGCAGCTTAGGTGGTCAAATGAGTGTCTAAGGTCATGTTTATTGAAGAGAAACAGCAGGAATAAAACGTGTAGTTCAGAAGGAGCCAGAATAACAGAGCCAGCCTCGGCATTTGGATTTCATCAAAACCAAACTATGATGACGTTAGAATGTGCTAAGTGCAAGGATTCCCACTTCAAAGTAGGGAACGAGGCTCCAGTACAGTGTGGCGTCTGTTTGAAGCTTAGCGGACCATGTTAAGACACAACGCAGACCGGGGCCCTTGGGCCTGATGGACTGAGGGGAAGCTGGCATCAACTGCGTTGGACAAATAAGACACTCTGATCAGTGCCCAAAAACTTGCATCTGAAAAGGCCAAATGGAAAGGAGGCTGGCCTTGAGATTAAGTAGGGATGACACATGTGCACACAGACACACTGAAGCCCTCTGAAGGAGAGGAAGGAAAGATGTTGAATGGGCCCAGAGCACCAAAACCCAGCTCAAGCTCCTCCTGCAGCCGTACCTCTGGACCGCAGGAGGAGCAGCAGCACATTCATTTTAATAACTGCTCTTCTCTCCTGCCAGCAGCTATTACCATAATTTACGCTCTGCCTCGTACCTGGAGAGCAGAGCTGCTATTAATAGTCCTAGACACCTCGGGGCAGGAAACAACACCAGAGAGGGGACAGGATGGATAATCAGTAGTGGAAAAAGTACTCGGATCATTTACTTAAGTAAAATTATCATTGCAATACATCACATTTCATGTAAAAAATACTCTGTTACAAGTAAAAACCCTGCATTGTGTGAATGTAATTCCAACTTAAGTAAAAGTTGTAAATATTATGAAAGTAAAGTCGAAATTTAATGAGAATAAAGTCATAATATTTCAAGAAAAAAATCTACCTGACCTACATGTATAGTCTGCTGTGCATTACATTATTTTTCTGCTGATGGTATCCCCTTCAGACCGTCTGACAGACACACAACCCCGTTTGGGACTCTGGTCTCTGGATGAGATAAAGTTTAGGGGAGCAGCTGTGTGCTGCTGTGTCATTGATAACTGTCAGTTTCAAGCGGTTTCACGTCATTCAGATGCAGAGAGGGCTTTTTAGGAAATAATTACCGAGGTGACCTCATAGTTGGCTACGGCCATGTTGGGTAGCATAATCCAGTGGTTCCCCACCTAAGGGTCAGCCCCATAGAAATAGAATATAGGAGTAGAACGGACATTCCCATTCAAATCAACGTAGCAGGATGGTCAGAGCTGCGGCCATTTTCATGTGTACCGTTGCCATAGCGACCGTTGTAGCGGACTGACTTCCGCATAAACTAAACCGACTGGTAGCAAGTCGCGGACTCACTGAGGTGAAGTTTTGCAGTAACGACGACTAAACGAGCAGTGGAGTAGTAGCGTTACGAGGTACATTGAAAATGTAAATGAGTCAAATTTAACAACTTAATGCTTCATCCACACTCTTGTCACAGCACAGGAAAGCACATTGCTATAGCCAGATGAGTGACAACTTTGTTCGGCTCGTTTACTGTAAGCAGTGGTGGAATTAGCAAGCTAGCTAGCTAGTCAGCCACCTGTCTCCGGGAGCTGCGTCCGTTCTCTCCCCGGCGAGCTGCGACCACACACTTGACGGCCCCATTGTCGCGGGTTCTCTTCATCACCATAACAACTAACAACAAACGCCATTTTTCTTTTGTACTAGTCAAATTACCACAGCGAACAGTTCAATGACCCTTCTACTCCTATTTTATTTCTATAAGGGATCCTGAAATGCTCAATGGGGTAAGAAAAAGAAGGAAAGACAACATCCTGCTTCACAAAATTTCTACTCATTTTCTGTACTCTTTTTGTGAGATACTCACTTCTAGACTTCTTTGGGGCCTCAAACATATATTTAAATAAAACCTTCTGAGAAGTTTAGAGGGGAAATCTCTCTTGGGTGGAACTGTTGACAAGCCACAAGCCGAGTTTCCATCTTCCAACTGAATATTAAGGGTAAACTGGCGACGCTAAGTAATACAGAGGCAAAGCATCAGAAATATTTGCATATTATCTGATATACTGAAATTCAGGATGTTATAAATTGATTATTTACAGTGCAAACAAAGTCTGAATATGGTAAACGGTGAGAATATAAATGGGCAGGGCGCTGGAGCGTTTGTTTTTCTTGGCACGTTCTCCGTTATTGACCTCAGGCCTAGATCCGTTGTACTCGGAAGTGAAGGGAGGCCAGAGGGGACATGGTCTACCCGGGAACCTGATTGGCCACCACTCGGCCCCAGGCAAAATCTGTCTTGTCATTGGGTAATTTGTTTTCACTCGGAGCGCTAGCTAGCTTTATGGGGGCGGAGAGAGGTGGAACTTCAAAATATAATAACCCTGAACGAGTTTAAAAAATGTGCAAATGTTTTATCTGATAAGCTTCAATGTTACTCAGTTCTATGTGCTTTTATGTTACTTGTTTATGTTAATTGTTGAAACAGTGTATATGCTGCTATTATTGGCCAGGTCTCCCCTGTAAAAGACATCTTTGATCTCAATGGGACAAACCTGGTTAAATAAAGGCTAAATAAAAAATAATAATAAAAATTGACATCACATTGTGGCCACCTCTAAACATCCCTTTACCTCCCCAGTTAAAAAAATCCTAGAATCGCCACTGGTTGTGCTTGAATGCTGCATGATTATAAAAGCACTTTTCACCAGAGCTCGAGACTGATATTGGACAATTGTAGCTGTTAAGTTGTTTATGTTGCAGATCCCTACACTATCCCCCCTAACTCCTCTGAGTCAGACTTAACATTCAATAATACCTCGATCAAGGGTTTGGTAATAACACTTTATCTACTCTATCTACTACATCAGAGGCAGCTGTGACAGCTCCTCCTCAACACACTTATATTTCAAACGATTGCTCCTGAAACAAAATACATGTAAAGCAGCGTGGGAAAGCGCTGCTCCTTCTCGTTATGCAAAGCCTCGCAGGAGATAAGCCGTGACCGTTAACAAAACGGCAGGTTTTCTGGAGCGCTACAGCTGGCCGCAGGTTCAAACTGTCAACATCACATGGGCGCAAACCTGCTGCCTGTTGTTGTGGCTTTACACAGGAGCCCTGCCAGATGTGATGTGTGATTTTACTAACTGGCAGGTTGAAAGGCAGAGTGAGAGGTATCCCAAATATGGACTATTCCCATACGGGGTCTGTCATCTCATCTCATTGTTTCATGTCACATGCCTTGAGACAGGAAATGGATAGTTAAAAGTTACCTCAGGGAACACACCTGGGCAGAAGAAAAGGTTGCTCTCTGAGTTTGTAGAAAATCCACAAATCAGTTGTCAAGCAATGCAGAGAGCCGGATCAAAGGAGGCTTGTTAGAGGAAAATTTTAAACCAAGATTTAGACTTTTACATTTATTTCTAGTTTCTCCAAAGACTTGCTTTTACTTGAGTAATTCTCTACTTTCTTCTACTTCTTTTTTTTAATACATTTTTAATGTGCATTGCTGTCCAACATTTTCATTGCCAACGACTGCTTCTCTGTAGTTGTTGTGCACATGATAATAAAGAACTCGAAACTTGACTTTTGTTTGTGTTGTTCCTGTTGGACAAATCCTCAGGTACTGGCATGTATTTCTGTACTGTATAAACTACGTCAAGATACAATTAATGTTAACATAAAAGAACTTACCAGCATATAAAAAGTGAAGGTCATCATTGGGCCCTGTTGGACTCTCTCTCTCTCTCTCCTTATGTTCTGGCATTTTTCTACTGTCTCTGTCAAAATAAAATACATTTTTTTAAATAAATATCATCATAAGGGTATTACATTATTAAAGACCTCCTCCAGACATGTTTCAAGACATAAAAATACTTTGCATGGAATAATTATTTATGTCTGATGTGTTTTTCCACAAAAAAAGGTCCAATTCATTCGGTTAAAATTTGCTTAAATTAACTTAAAATGACATCTACTCTTTCTCCCTCATTCAAAAATCCTGAATCTATGAATATTCAAATATTTTTCATTGCAAAAGTTCAACTCCATGATAAAGATGTCGCCTACTTCACTGAAATTAGTTTTTTCAAGTTTCCTCATCACACTTCCATATAGGGATGTCATGATACCAGAAATTTAGTAGTCGATATCAATTCCAGTGCAATTCCATTATTCTCGATACCCAATTCGATACCACAGTAAAAAACAAAACAATAAATCCCAATTTACTTCAACATACACTCCTTTATTACAGTTTGCATACTGTTTTTGTGAATTTATTATTAATCCCTGATGATCCGCCTCAAGTTTCTCACCAAGAACTAAGTTTTACAAGATTAAACTTGAACATATGGTAAAGTTATAATTTACCTTCATCCATCCAATACTCATTTTTACTGCTTGAACGTTGAACGCATCATAATGTAACTCAACTGACAACGTCAACATACACGTCACAACTCGTGAACTCTGAGCTTTCAGAAATTTTCCACTTACGAGGTTGTGAATACCACAAGAGGGGGGGCGTTAATATAGACCCTTCTCGTGAACACGACCCCATTTGAAGGCACCAAAAGTCCCCAAATCATCTCGTACATACACGTCTTGAACTCAGATTTAAGGTGAGCACAGAGAATAAATGTGAAAACCTTCTCGTGTCAAACTCTGCACATACACACGACAAAAAGCAAAACACATTTTTGATTTAATTTAGCGCATGTAGAAACACATTGCTCATATTATATTGTTGTAATGCTGCTTAGTTTGATGAGTAGGCCTGGGATGAATTTACGCAAGATAGTGAGCAAACTCCATTCTGGAAAAACAGTTGGCAAAAAGTGGATTTGGGTGGGTTTAACTTCTCCTGGTTCAAAGGAGAGTCAATGACCTGTTTGGTGCTTACTGGCTATTTCCGAAGATTTGTTTGGTCTCACCAGAAGAGTGTAAAGACGTACAGTACAGTAAGGTCAAGAGGGAGATGATCAACGAGCCATTCTCCCTCCGCTGCTGGTCCAACCTTGACTGCAGGACGGCCTGACTGCCAAGCAGCCTACATGGAGGGAAAAAGTGACTAGAAAGGCCTGCGTTTTCCAGCAGGATCTGAGCGAAAGACCCAGACTCTGTCCAATGCTGTGAATGCATGAATGTGTTTCGGCATTCGCTCATTCACACGTCAAACAAGTTTCCCCTCAATGGAGGGCTCTTTCTTCGCCGGCTCTGATTCAGTGGAAATGCAAATGTTAAGGTCTTGCCCTGATTTGATGGAACTATTCATTTTGTCAGCTCGCCCCCCCTCCACCACACCCTCAATGACGTGCAACAAATGCACCATGACGCTGTCACTTGCCCCACCACTCTCCAATGCCAACCTGACATTCAACTGTCCGACAGACTTAAAAACTATCGCTCACACCTGCACACTCAAACTTAAACATCATGATACAAACATATTCAATTTTACTCGACTCTGAGGACATAATGTCTTTCATTCTGTATGCCAGGTTGGTGTACGAATCCATCTTCCTATAGTTCAATAAGCAACCTGTATGATGACAGGTGGAACCTTGAAAATGTAATTCTCAATGTAGGGTCCACAATTTGCATTCAGTAGATGGTCAATTAATTCAGATGTAGTTCACAATATGACTTACATCATACACTTTTTATCGTCTCTCTCAACGAGATGATGTAATTGATGTGAACTGTTAAAATAAAATAAAATAACCTGTTCGAGGCCCACAGAGGTAAATTAATCTAATGTTTCACAAAAGACTTGAGAATTTGTGGAGCAAAACTTTGATTTTTTCTTCTTTTCTCTCTCATTAATCAATCAACTGTATATGTAGTGGTAAAAACTAGCTCCAGCTCGACCAGCTGCAACAATAAAATGCTGTGTATGCATTGATGCATGATAATGTAATATATAATAATGTGTCACTCACACAAGTGCTTTTTTTGCATAACAAGTACTTTTACTTTTAATACTTTACGTACATTTATTTTGCTGATAATACTTCTGTACTTATACTTAAAAAGTTTGAATGCAGTACTTTTACATTGATATATTAGTTCTTTTACTTCAGTAAAGGATCTGAGTACGTCTTCCACAATCGAGTCAATCTGAGTACTTAAGCCGACAGAACATCATGTACAAGCCGATGCTTCATCTTTTTTAGGTTTTTCTTTCTTATTAAAAGGGACAGTTTGTAGGATTAGGCAGCATCTAGTAGTGTGGTTGCAGATTGCAACCAACTGAGTACCCCTCCGCCCACTCCTCCCTTTCCAAGACTGCGGTAGCGTGAGCCGCCGAGTCCAAAACCGTGGTAACGCCGTTTGCCTCCCTCAGAGCCCATCCTTACCATAATAACACTACTTTAGGAGCAACGGAAGTCAGACGGCGGTTGGCGGTACTACGGTTTTGCACTCTGTGGCTCACATTACTGCAGTTTCACAAGCGTGTCGAAGAACTACTGTGGCAAAAGGCTCTCCGTTCTGGGCTACTGTAGAAACATGGCGGAGCAACATGGTGGACTTTGTGTTATATTGTTATATGAAGGGCTGATTCTAAGCTAACGAAAATACAACGATTCTTAGTTTCAGGTGATTATACACTAATGAAAACATAGTATTTCTGCTAAGAGATCCCCCCACCTGTTACACATTGTTCCTTTAAATGATGTACTGCTAAATGGGGCATCATAATGTTTAGTTAAAAAAATGATTAGTTTGTTATAAGTGTTTTGGTTTTTCCTCGACATGTAGTTTCAATGAGGTCAGAGCACAATTTCTTATATTAATCCATGGACATCTATCCATCTGTACTTCCCATTAAGCAAACTGGAAACCTGACACTGAGAACAATGAAGTCACACAAGAAAAGCCTGGTGAAACTGAAGCTTAACACATACGACAGCATGCACACAACACGCTCACAAATCAGGCCCTTAAATCTGCCTCGCGGTGTAACCTTGTCATCTCCACAGCACACATTACAGGACGGTGAATCTCCATATTTGGAGTGCGAGTGACTTGATTGGAGGAGGCGCCATGAAGCCACATGTTGACAGCGCCAAATGAGGCAGGGCCACAGCAGGTTCCTGCCTTTAGTGCAGCTGAGTGTGTGAAGTGGACACTCCCTCATACAGGTAGGCAGGCATTACTTTAGTGGAGGGCCCCGGGGCCGCGGGGGACTCGCAGCCAATTAAAGGATTTGCCAAGACACGTAAATAACCCAGATACTCACTACCTGACACAAGGTGTGGCAGCAAGACAGTGAGGAGGTGGACATTTTTGCCTGAGGCCTTTACTGGAAACAAATGGAAATCTGCCATTGAAGCCTTATGTAAAATACATGGGATGATTTTTTTAATTATGCTTATATAATGCTGCCCGTCATAAATGCATGACAGGTTAAAATCAAAGCTATTGACTGAAATGACAGGGCATGTTGCTTCACATAAAACCGTACAACTGTCTTGCATACCAAGTTATACTTTAAGCCAATCTTTGTCCCACTGCTTAGAAAGCCCAGTCATAAAAACAGCTTACTTCACAAACAAATCTATAAATGCAGACTGATGACTCAGGACCAACCTGTGTCCTCATGCTGTATGAATACAGCGGTTTTTTTCTTTTCTGGTGAAAAAGAGCCATCATGTGGCCAAATGAAGGTCCTGCAGCTTTGGATATTACTCCCTATTTGTTTCTCTGCAGGAGCTGTATTTAATTATGTCCCTTTTAGCAAGTATTATACGAGATGTTAATATGTATTTATTGTGTTCATATTTAATATTGACGTTAATATTAGGGTGTTATTATGTGTATGTGCTGATATAACTTAATGTAGCACATACAGAAGAAGTGGCCTGGAGCCAGTTTGGTATCGATGCTTTTATCTGACAGATTTCCTTAGAAATACAAGCATGATAACACAAATGTTTCTATGACACAAACATCTTGTTGCCAAGAAACATTTTAACAGCTTGTGACTGATAAACTGAATGCTGACAAGACATGTACATAATGTTTAACCATTAGATGCCTTTACTCCAAAATGATCTGATGTTTTAGGCATGAATTTAGCCAAAATGGCTCCATGGATATGTCAACAGATATATCTCAACAACTACTACTAGATGGATAGTCATGAAATTATGTAAAAAACACTCATGGTCCCCAAAGGATGAACCCAACTGACTTTCCTCTAGCACCCCCAGCAAGCTGAGATTTGTGGTTTTAAGTGGAATGTGGTGATACCCTAACATTTCATCTAGCGCCATCATCAATTTTCCAATTTGTACTTTGGTTTATGATCAAATACCTACAAAACTAATGACATTCACATCAGCCACAACGGTTACTGTACTTTGTTGAGTGACAATTAGCATATGCAAGCATGCTAACAGGCTAAACTACGACAGTAAAAGTATAGTATTTAGCTCAAAACCCCACTGCGCCTCAGTACAGTACAGCCCTCAAAGTGCTGATGGCATGACTGTTAACTGTCAGTAGTCTTATTAGCATGCGTGTAGCTTGTTCGTTAATAATGAATGCTATCGAGATAATTTCGCCCAGAAATTGAATGGCGCAGTATTTTTAGTTTCCAGTGTGTGTTTGTCACTTTCATTATCAACTTATTGAAATAAATAATACGAATATAATATCTATCTATCTATCTATCTATATCTAGCTCGGTTACTTAGCTACCAAGCTAACGAAGCTAACGTTAAAGGCAACAGTTCGTGCATCCACAACAACAGACGTTAGCTAGAAAGCTAAAGTTAGCTAGCTAGATAAAAAGATGCTAACGTAGCCCCAGAGTTAACCATCGGTTTCTATAAAAAGATAACATAGAAGGTCGTTTAAAAACACTTACCGCTGTTCTGAATGTATTTTCAGAATCCTCGATGACATTTCAAACCATGTGGATGAAAAAATCCGTCCACTAAAGGATACAAAATAGATTTTTAACCCGTTTTCCAAAGTTGCAACTGTTTCCTATCCAGATAGCCGGAGGGCCGCCATCTTTGTTTTGATTCGGTGAAAGAGGTGCACTTGGGAAATGGATTAAAACTTTTTAACAAGACTTTTTTGCTGATTTTTTTTTATATTTAAGTATCTTTTAGATGAACTGATGCTAACTTCTGTGACTAAATGGTATGCTAATACTGGAGCTACAGGAGCATAAAATAAAAAAAAATAATTAAATGTAAAAATGTATTTACGTTAAAGAAAATAATTATAGGTGAGTGGTGGAGGAAAGATCTCTATAAGTGCTGGAGAAATGGGAAACTGGAGAGATGCCAGTTTGCCTCTTGGGCACTGCCGATGTCCCCTTGAGCAAGGCGCCAAACCCCCAACTGCTCGGGGCGCCTGTCAGGGGCAGCCCCGTCGCTCTGACATCTCTCCATTAATGCATGTATATAGGTCCTGTTTGTGCATGTGTGTGTGTGTGTGTGTATTTCGGGCCTGTGTGTACTATGTACTGTGTAAAATAACAGTGAAAATTGAATTCCCCTCGGGGATCAATAAAAGTGCCTTCTACCCACTTTAATTTATGAAAAATTGGGTTAATAATAGTGATAATAATAATACTGAGCAATACACCTGACTCCTGGACCAATAAGGGCCCCAAACAGCTATAGATTTATTACGATGTTTAGGTATGAAAAGAATATACTTTATTTCTTTGCTTTGCTTTTATGCACCTTTTCCACACCCACATCTTCCACTCATGCACATCACACACTACTGACTTTACTGACATCCACACCCCATAATTACTTAAGTTAGGTTTTGATTAAATAATATTTTGTTGATCATGGTGTGTCTCCCTTTTGTTGTGGCGAGGTCAAAACAACATGCACGTCTGTCTTTGCCTGCAGGTACACAAATTACACCACCTTTCCCATGTTCGTCTGTAAAACACACTATACACACTTACCTAATACTCCTCCATTCACATATTGCAGCTATCAAACACACAAATTCATATTGCATGTTATTTGTAATTCGTCTCAGAGCAGTAGGATTGGATAAAGACATTAGTTGCATACCAGTTCTCATAATGTAGTTTATTACATGTTTAAAGAGAAACGGCCTCGAGCTGGATAATCATTGCTGGGTCAGACGCCTCTATTGCTTTTAAGCCTGTTGAGTCATGTATGAAATAAAAATTAAATAATACACACAAACACACATCCTTCTGTTTTTGATCCTAATATGGATTCTTGACCTTCATGTGTCTTAATTTGTTGTCCAAGCTTAAGAAAATAATGTTTCCAGCTGCAGTTTTCAATGTATCCACTGGGTGGCAGCAGTTCATCTGTCATGTGGAACAGCTTCCTGCCATCCACCCTCTGGACTTGCAGAGTTGGAAAACACTGCATGCCACTGCAGCCACAATGATGAAGGTCACACCTTTACGTAGTCCAGAAGTGTCATGGAAACATGGATTTGGATGTTGCTGTTTTTTTGCTTTTTTTTTTTCAACTATTGTCAGTCAACAACATAAATGTTCCACCTGAGGAATCAGCGATCATGTTTCCATTTGTAATGTCGATCGCCTGGTACCTCGGAATCACTGTAAAGAGCGAAGTGTCCGACCTGTTTTATGCTTGACTCAGTAGCACCAGATCCACCGACTCCTGCTGAAAATATTAGTCAGCTCCTGTATGCATGAAGGTGAGTGTACAGTCCTTGATCATTCCACTCACAGAGCACAGGAAGTCTCAGGATCAGCATTAAAGTGTAACAACACCAGAAGAAAATAAGCATTATTCGCATTATGCATGTTTTCACCTGCTTGGAGTACCAGATGTCTGGATGTTGCCTTGTAGCTGTGAAGTTAAGACCATTAAAAAAATCCAGTTAGTTAATCTAATACTACCTGAACTGTTTCACTTTCTGTGTGAAAGTGTCAGATGTCAGTCAAATGGTGCCTTCAAATGGGGTCGTGTTTACCGTGTTCACAAGAACAGTCCATATGAACGCCCCCCTCTTGTGAAATTCACGACCTTGTAAGTAAATAGTTTCTGAAAGCTCAGAGTTCACGAGTTGTGACGTGTTTGTTGACGTTGTCAGAAATGGCGGAGGCCATGGAAGTTAATTTTTCAGTGCATAATAAGTTAATATATTGTCATTTTAGTCGTGTATTTTTTTTCTTCGTAATTTTATGATATGTCTGAGGAAAATGTTTATATTCCCAACGAACTCATCTTTTTCCTCTGTCATCATACCTTTGCATTTACTGCATTATGTTACCCGCTTGCTAGCATTCTAAATTGTTAGCCTCTATGGCTTCTAGACACCAACAGTAATGTTAATATTGCCGTTGCTTAGCAGCGGTGTTCTCACGACTTCCCATGTTGTAAACACAAGCTCACAAGTTTCATTTGAAGACACCAAAAGTCCAGTAAAATATCAGAGGTCATTATTCACCAAGGAAACCAAATCAATTGTGCCTAACAGATCATTTATGTTAGAAAGAAATGAGCAGCAAATTCTGATACTTGTGTCAGGAGAAATGTGACGGTTTCCTTTAGTTAATTAATGAATGAATCACAATCTGCTGCGTATTTCCTCACACACATTTCCTTCACACACTTGTCAAACTAACTAATCAAAATAAAGAGGGAAGGGTCATGAAAATTGGGGTGAAAACCTGACGACCAACAACACTTTGAACAAACACTTGGCAAAACTTGTGAATGTGACGTTTGTTCTTAAAATGCATTTTCAAGTAAAAAAAAAACTCAAATCTGGAAACCTGATGTGACACCTAAACAACCTGTCGTTCTGTGTCACTAAAAATTAAGTATTGCTACTTTATCAATGAACAAACACTTTTTTTGATCGTGTGGCAGCCGGCATAAGGAAAAAAAAAACATTGTCTCACAGTAAAATTGTATGATTTGACTGATTCATTTCCAGTGAATGAGAATTAAGATGAGGCTTATGTGACCCCGTCAAATCTGAGACGACATTAAAGCACACAAAAAAAACATCCGGACGTGCAAATTTTTTCTGAAAAACTGAACAAATTACCAAGAGGTTTGGTGCTTTATGCTGCTGCTCATGACTCATAATCACTGCCATTAACAGAAAAGCGCCCCTGCTATTATGGCAAATGGACTGCATCTATTTAGCGCCTTAAAATAGTCTACACACACACCCAGTCATACACGGATGGTGGAGAGGCTGCCATGCAAGGCCGTGAACCTGCTCAGAAGTTTAGGGTTCGGTGTCTTGCTCAAGGACACTTCAACATGCTGTCAGGAGGAGACATCAACCATGATGACTGGTTGACCAGCTCTACTGCCTGAGCTACTGTCGTCCCCGCACACAAGCAGCAGAGCGACGTACAGTGTGTCTGCAGCTTCGTAAAAATGTATATTATATTGGAAGACAACTTTTTTCATGCATTTCTTTCCAGGCATTGTGGGTTTTCACTAAAATCATGCTTCATAGGGCTGACCCGAATGCTTCGAAGCTTCGACCCTTGACCGTTGCCATGGTAATCAACCTCCAAATCAGAATTTGAATGCTTCATTTTTTAATTATTTTTAAAAAATATGTAATAGGGCTGTCAAAGTTAACGCGTTAATAACGCGTTGTTAATAACGCGTTGTTAATAACGCGTTGTTAATAACGCGTTGTTAATAATGCGTTATAAAATGCTTATCTTCTTCAGTGTTCTTACGTGTTAACGCAAATTCCTTTTAACGCCACTCATTTCTTTAACGCATTAACGCAACTTGCGATGTATAGGTTGTAGCTGGCTCAGTTTTAAAGCTAGAGTGAAGATACTGGTATCATATGAAACTAGAAAACCCTAAGGAATCCATTGTTACCAACCATGTTATACTAGCTTGTCAAGAAGGAGGATAAATAACGCTCCAAACTTACTCTAAATTTTGTCGAGGAAAAACTGGCATGGCGTGAGACGTGAGACAAGAAGTTCAGAGACGGACTGAGCGCTACCGCAGCGCTTTGTGTGTTTGAGACCGAGTAAGTGACAGAGAGAGGGGAAGAGAAGGTGGAAGGTAACAAAAATAAAGAGAGATTTTGGTAAAGTTTTAATGTTTTTAAACTAGGTTTTAGTCTTGTCTCTTTTTGTCAACGATATTGCATTTTTGATATCGTCACTGTTAGTGTTTAATGACGTTGGTGCTGTCTTGTCATCGTCTTGTCTTAGTCACGGAAAAAAAGGTCGTTGACGAACAGATTTCGTCATAGTTTTCGCTAACGAAATTAACAATGGACAGACAGAAGAACGTGTCAACCTGCTGCGCCGCGCCGCGAAGCTTCAAATATTTCTCACCGAAGCTTCGAAGCCCACAAAATGGTATTCGGGACAGCCCTAATTCTTCATGATGTAAACTGACACACGGAGCCTCAGGGAGGATTGTATGTTCTTAAAGAGCTTTTTGTAGCTACATTATTACAGTACTTTGAGTAATACTAAAGGACAATATGTACATTTTAAAAAGAACGTGTTATAGCTACTTTATATTAGGATTTCTATGCAGCAGGCATTCTGCTTTCAGATAGACTGATGTGCCCTTGAAAAACAGATATTGTTCTTGAACTTGTTCCTTCTCAGGATGATAACACTAATCTTTGCAACAGTAGTTTTTTTTTTTTTTTTTTATCCCGAGGTCTTTGCAGGAGATATTGAAAGTGTAATCTGGGTCATTTAAGACCGTGATCTCCTTAACCCCACATGGAAATGGGTTGGGATGCGTTATGAGATGCAGCAAGCACAGCAGCATGGAGTTACTGTGCCTCTGTTGACAGTAGAGAGCACAGTGAGCGGTTTGGGCGTTTAAAGCCTCAGTTCAGTTTTGTTTTCTGATATTTTGAACACCTCTGCACACCAGCCCAGTGTACATAGCTGTCTGTTTGTCTTCACCCCATGCAGTTAATGGGGGAGGACTGCTTATGCGAAGTGGCTGAGGAGGGTAGAGGTGGTGTAGCAGGGCGATTGGGCTGGTTCTTCCTTCATTCATTCTCCTTTAAGGTAGCCATTAGCATCACCTCTGCTCCACTCTCTCGTCCTCCCACCACCCACAGTTGCTCCCGCCCCACCATCCAACCGATGGTTTGACCAACCGTCCTCGGGCCCCTTGTGGAATCGTAGCCGCAGCGTTTTGCGGATGACCAAGCGCTCCATGAGGAAGGAGGCGCAGAACCAGGGCACGGCGTACTCCGCCGTGATCAGTCCCATGAAGTTGTAGCGAAACTCGGAGTAGTCCCAGGGGCAGGCGTTGAACTGGCGCAGCAGCAGCCCCGTGCCGAACTCCCACAGGTACGTCCATAAAGTGTAGATGATGCAACGCAGCAGCACGGGGCAGCGGCCGCGCAGCTTCAGGTACATCCGCTCCACGATGAGGATGCAGGTGCCGTAGATGAAGAGCGCCCACACGCTGGTCACGCCGGGGAATTTCCAGTTGCAGTTCACCACAAAATCCCAGGCGGCTGTGAACATGACCTCACAGAAGTAGCCGTGGATGGCGTAGAGGTACCAGCGTGACAGCGCTGTCAGAGGTACAGGAGCCTCTGGGGTTTCCTTGGTAACCATCCTTCCTCTTGCTTTCACTCAAATTTTCTATCGGTGATGATGCGATGCAGGTCTGAGGAGGAAGGAGCGAAAGAAAGGTGTAAGAAAGTGACACAAAGGCAACACGGTATAATATATCCATGGAGGACAGAACCTGTCAAAATAAAAAATAAATGAATAAATAAATAAATGACTCGATAAATAAATATGTCATTAAATACAGCAAAAATAATATTAAAAATAAATGTAGCCATTAATTAATTGATAAAATGTGACATACATTGATATTTCTGTTTTAATTTAACCTCTTTATTAATATATCTTTGTATTGATTCCCTTATTTATTTACTCGTTTTATTTTCCCTTTTATTTATTTATGTATCTATTTTATTTCATTTTTAAATATATATTTTTATTTTTTTATTCATTTTCAAATTTATTTATTTATTTATTTATTTATGCGTGATTTGCCCTTCAGATTTCACCCCTTATTTATTTCACCAAACTTATCTATTTCTGTATTCTTTTCTTTATACATAAATAAGGGAATTAATACAAAGATAAATCCATAAAGACGCAAATTAAAACAGAAATATCAATTTATGCCACATTTTATCAATTAATTAATGGTTACATTTATTTTTAATATTATTTTTGCTAGATTCATTCATTTATCGAGACATTTGTTTATTTATTTTTTATTACTTGTGTGTCCCCAAATCAACTAGTGCTGAAATCTTAAAGCTGCCTTCATATGATAAAAAAGTTGCTCTTTGCTCACCGTGAGGTCGCACGCAGAGCTTTGCAGAGGCAAAGCGCAGCGCAGGTATAACATGTCATCGAAAAGTGTGCAAGGAAGCTATTCACTGTTTCTAGGAAACAACAACAGTTGCAGCTATCATCTCATTGGTTGCGCTTTGAAGGGTCAGCAGCAACCAAGGTCAAAGTTTAAATAAGTTTTAACTTTGAGCGCAGCGCTCGGTGGCAATTTCGAGCGGTGCGCCACATCGCTCTCGCCATAGGAAAACAACGGCACAGCCCGCGCAGAGCGTTTTTACCGCTGATCATGTGTGGGCGGCTGAAGGATTACTACTTGAATTGAAAATGGTGCCAAACCAAAGTTCAATTAAGGACAAGGCAGTGAAACCTTTGATTGACATGAGGAAGATGAAATTAGAGACGGCAGGGCTTCAGAGGACTTTCCTACGCCTTCCCTCACTTGATGCTATTTACTGACTGACTGAGGGGGTCTCTTATGTAACCTATAGCTTTATCATCTGACTGCCTACATCATGTGCTCTTTTTCCAAATCCCGCAGCTTGACGCACACGGGCTTTGGTATCAGGTGTCGGGAGGCCCACGCAGGGTTGGATCCTTCCTCTACTCTATTTAACACACCGCATGTCTAATAAAAAACACCGAAGGCAAACAGCATCATACCGAGGAGTTCAAAGACCACATGGTTGAGAGGGCCGCTGAGCGTACATCTTCTACTATACAATGCCTCCAGAGGAAACTGTGTCATAACAGCAAACCATTATACAATGGATCACAACCGCTCTGTAAAATACAAGCTCAGAGAGAGGTTAGGAGGACAAAAGCTTGTTTGAAGAACAAAAGCCGATTTTTTGGGGCTCTTTTTGTCTTCAAAGGCTGGCGGGGGCCCAGAGTGGGCCCGTGGGGATTAGCACATTCTCCCAAAACAAGGAACAAGGGTTTCATGTGAGGGACTGGGCCACAGCGATGGATCAACTGACCTCATAAACCCCTTTATACCATCTTTTCACTGCCTGCCTAGGAAACTCTCCCTCTCCTCTCATGTATCCAAGCACGCCTGTTTCAAAGTCAAACAGTGTTTTCCAAAATATTTTGAGCATAATGCTTCATCCTGCTGAGAGAACTGGATGCAGTAAAACAGGTTTACTACATCAGATCATCTAAGATTAGTTGCTTGTTATAATAAAGCATGCTAAACTAACTTTTCGCTGTGACTTTGCGAAACCTCAATCACAAAATCATCAATGCAAGAACTTTTAAAGGAATAGTTCACCAATTTGAGAAATGTGCTTATTTGCTTTCTTGCTGGGTAAGATGAGAAGACTGATACCCGTTAGATTAGTTTGGCAGAAAGACTGGAAAAGGGAAAACAGCTAGCCTGGTTCTGTCAGAAGGTGACAAAATCCCCCTAGCAGCACCTCTAAAGCTCACTAATTAACATGCTATATGTGACATTTGTTTAATCCACACAAAAACAGTGGCAACAAGACTACGGGAAGTCACTGCGCCAAATAATATAATGTGTTAATTTGTGAGATTTAGAGGTGCTGGAAGGTGGAATTTGCCTTTGGACCAACACATTCTCACTCCCAACTCGTCAAAAAACGCCGCTTGACTACGCACGAAGTACCCCGCTTGTGTTACTTTTGGGCGTGTCAGTGACGGTGTGTCAATATACTCTTGTTATATGCATAGTGTCCTTTCAAAATAAACTTCCCAGGAAGTTAGGTTTAGGCATTACAACCACTTAGTTAGGGTTAGGAAACGGTCGTGGTTGACATTAACTTCACTGACTAACAACTCAGGTGACTACCGAGTGAATAGCGACTCACGTGACTACAGAGTGACTAGCGACTCATGTGACTCGTGACTAACGACTCACATGACAAAATAAGTCAACGTTACTTTTAGTTTTACACAGGACAGGAACGAACAGTGGTCTCCTGGTTGAAAGTCTTGTGTTTGTTTGACCCATCCATCACCCTTTCCGCTAGTAATAATACATCACTTGCGCTGACCGTCGAATAACGTCGCGGTTGGGTGAGTGGTATTTGACGAGTTGGGAGTGAGACCGGGTTGGTTGGACAGAGTCAGACTAGCTGTTTCCCCATTTCCAGTCTTTATGCTAAGCTAAGCTAACTGGCTGGTGGCTGTAAGACAGATATGAGGTATTAATCTCCTCACTTAATGATCTTTGGTCTGTATTAAAGCATTTCTATGATAGATCCAAGCACTCTCTCTGTTTACTACCAGGTGTTTTTACCTCCCTCATCTCTCACCTGAAGATCGCATGCCTTCTTTCTCCCCCTTCTCCCCCTTTTCACAATTCAATCCCCCTTCGCCTCCCATCGCATGCACCATTTTTTCAGCACTCACATGTCCACTAAGCTGCAAATGAAGAAAAATTTGGAATGCAATATTCAGCGGTGCAATGCTCGACTTCCTGCCAAACAGCCTATACATACCAAAAAAGGTTTCAGACTCATCTGATGCTGAAAATCAGCATTTCACCAAATCTTAATATGTGTTTTGAATGTTTATAGTCTCTCTGTTTATGTTAGTCTTTTCATCTTTAGTACACACGCACAATGAATGGCTATTTCAGGAGAGGTAAAGCTAGGTCAACTTGCTTCATATAGCAAGAAATGATTCCTCACTGCTAGTATTGACACGGTGTAGGTTTTTCTCCTACACAAGTCCATTTTTAGGTGTGTAAAAATTACTGTTCAAATCAGTAACTCATGTCCTCAATGCCTCTTGTCTGTATATCAGATAGATCTTAATGGAATATCATAATGGCTCCTTAAGAAGTTTGGCAGCCTCTCCAGGTCAACACAAGCGGTCAGATTACATTAGAAATCCCTCACATTGTTTACTGTGCAAAGCTAGATTTTTTTATGTCGCAAAACAGGAAGAGAGCGTTTTGTAACAGAGCAAACAGCTTTCTGGTGAGCACAGATGAAAAGAGTGAATGAACGGTCACTTTTATCACATTTATGCTTTAATAAAGTGAAACCAGAGCTACATCCTCTTTGCTACAGATATGAAAGAGGTTTGAAATGTGATCTGAAAGCACAGGAACAAACAATGAAAGTAGGGCGAAACATAACCTTTTGATAATCTCAACCATTTATGCTGCTTACTAGGGCTTACAAAGTTAACGTGATAATAATGCGTTAACACAATTTTGTTTTAACAGTACTATTTTCAACGCATTAACGCAACTTGCTTAAGTTGAGAGTGAAGATACTGGTATCATATGAAACAAGAAATCCTAAGGAATCCATTGGTACCAACCATGTCACACTAACTTGTCAGGAAGGAGGCTAAATAACGCTCCAAACTTAGGCTAAATTTTGGCGAGGGAAAACTGCCATGGCTAATTTTCAAAGGGCTCTCTTGACCTCTGACCTCAACATGTGTGAATGAAAATGGGTTCTATGGGTATCGACGAGTCTCCCCTTTACAGACATGCACACTTTAGGATAATCACATGCAGTTTGGGGCAAGTCATAGTCAAGTCAGCACACTGACACACTGACAGCTGTTGTTGCCTGTTGGGCTGCAGTTTGCCATGTTATGATTTGAGCATATTTTTTATTGTAAATGCAGTACCTGTGAGGGTTTCTGGACAATATTTGTCATTGTTTTGTGTTGTTAATTGATTTCCAACAATAAATATATACATACATTTGCGTAAAGCAGCATATTTGCCCACTCCCATGTTGAGAAGAGTATTAAATACTTGACAAATCTCCCTTTAAGGTACATTTTGAACAGATAAAAAAATGTGTGATGTATTTGCGATTAATCACAATTAAATATTTGTAATCGATTGACAACCCTAGTGCTTACACATTGTTATCAGAATTAATGTGAGCATGATGTATTGATGTTTAAAAGTGATATAATCTAATTTTGTGCTTTGACACGTTACTTTTTTTTTTTGCTTTAACTTTATTTGGACAGTCCGATGTCTATCAGGGAGGAGGTACAACAAAAGTCGCTGGTCGGACTCAAACCCCACGTTGCTGTGATTATTATGGTCAGCATCTTGAAACCGTAAGCCGCCGAGACGCCCTTTCTGTGTGTGTATTTAGGCATATCGATTGACTTGTTGCCTCAGCATGACACAGTTCACACAATGGGCGCTATTTGACTCTGTTGTTGTTGTTGCAGCTGTTGTAGGATATCGCCCACCAACCCACCAGCCCACCGGCTCTCTCGTCGGCCTTACGTATTGATCAGCAAGGTTCCTGGCAGCTCCTGCTGCGGCGACCCGCTTCGCCATCGCTCTCTATCGAACCTCGCTGCGGGACATCACAGTGTGATGGTGATCAGAATGGCGAGTGTGACAGAGCTGCCTGCTTTGTAAACTTCCCGATGACCACGGGGAGACAGAGCGCAGGCAGGGTGCTGTCTGAACTGAAAGGGGAGGGAAGTCTAACCACAGAGGGTTTGTCTGAGGACACAGAAGGAAGACACCGACTGAGTGTGTTTTTAAATGGAACACAAACGGAGCGAGATATAGAAAGGGAGCGTGCGAGAACAAGCTTTGAACGGAGGTTGAAAAGAAAGCCGACAGGTCTGTCGGTGAGACAGTCCTCTGACAGCAGGTAAACAAACACAAGCAAAGAAAACACGCCGATATGAGAGTCAGACAAGGTTGGATTAAAAAAAGCAATAAAAAGAGAGAGGTGCCTTTACTGTGCCGACAGCATGCTGGCAGCTGTGAACTCTGACTCCCTGATTAAATCAGAAACCTAACCCATTGCTGACCTCACTTCACGCCATAATCCCCGTTCATGTACTGTAGCTCTCTGGCTCTGGCACAGATCCAAGGCCTATGCAGACTTCTGGAAGGTCACATTGGGAGGCTGCAGCGGCGTGGCGTATAGAAACCAGCAGTATCCAATGCGGTTAAGTGTCAGTGACCAAGGTGATATAACCATGGCTTCAGCTGCCCTTGTAGTTGTATATGTCGTTGTGAAAACACTGCAGATTTTGGGTAATATTTCACCTTATTTTTCTGACATACACAAGCCAGGATACTGACGAGCTGACAGGACACTGTTGAAACAATTAGATGATTTATTAACTGCTTGATCGACAGACGACTTATCACCAACAATTCTGCTGATCGATTCATTGTTTTAGTAATTTATCAAGCAAAAATGCTAAATGTTTGTAGGTTGCAGCTTCTGAAACATGAGGATTTGCTGCTTTTCTTCGTTTTATATCATTATTAGGGCTGTCTAAGTTAACGTGATAATAATGCGTTAAAAAAAAATGTTTTAACGGCACTAATTTATCTAACGCATTAACGCAACTTGTGATTTTTAGGTTGTAGCGGGCTTAGTTTTAAAGCTAGAGTGAAGATACTAGTATCATATGAAACCTAAGAAATCCATTGGTACCAACCATGTCATACTAGCTCGTCGGGAAGAACGCTAAGTAACGCTCCAAACTTACGCTAAATTTTGGCGAGGAAAAACTGCCCTGGCCATTTTCAAAGGGGTCCCTTGACCTCTGACCTCAAGATATTTGAATGAAAATGGGTTCTATGGGTACCCACGAGTCTCCCCTTTACAGACATGCCCACTTTATGATAATCACATGCAGTTTGGGGCAAGTCATAGTCAAGTCAGCACACTGACACACTGACAGCTGTTGTTGCCTGTTGGGCTTGGGTTTGCCATATTATGATTTGAGCATATTTTTTATTGTAAATGCAGTACCTGTGAGGGTTTCTGGACAATATTTGTAATTGTTTTGTGTTGTTAATTGATTTCCAATGATACATATATACATACATTTGCAAAAGCAAGCATATTTGCCCACTCCCATGTTGATAAGAGCATTAAATACTTGTCAAATCTCCCTTTAAGGTACATATTGAACAGATAAAAAATGTGCGATTAATTTGCTATTAATCGCGATTGACTCTGGACAATCACGCAATTAATCACGATTAAATATTGTAATCGACTGACAGCCTTAATCATTATAAATTGATCAATTAATTGAAAAAAAATGAATCAAAAAAGAATGTAGCCATGCAGCACTACTAACCTGAAAGCTGATACTGCACATATAGTGAGACAGGTTTATGGCTTCTTGAGTCACCACTAATTGATCCTGATCAAATTTGCTTCTCTGTGTGGGTGATGAGCAATTGATTGAGTGAGTGACGAGAAGTGTGTGTCAAGTGAGGGGGAGAGAAGAAGGTTGAGGGGGGGAGGGGGCGCAGAAGAACTTTCCGAGGCAGCACAAAATAAACTGATCCCGATCAATTGCAAAGACAGATCAATTACCCCTGAAACAGCAAGCTGGCTCTAATCCTAAACAGCATCACATGTCTCCTGCGTCTAGAGAAAGTCTTAGGCAAATAGAGTTGTAATACCCTTTATGGCCTAAATATCCTTGAAAAATCAAGCTTGTTTGAAGTGTCGTCCAGCCACGTCTAAGGACAAAAACATTTATAACTTTTCCCAACGGTCACACTCAAAGGCGGGACGAAAAGCCCAACGTCGCAGAGAGGGACAAGCCACAATAATCGTTTAAATATCCGCACACGTTCTTACAGGCATTCATGATGTTGCATTTGTTTCTACACATAGAAAGTGATGGTAGTAGTTGTGTGAAAAATAAAAGAGAGCTTTAGGGATAATTTCTAATCCCGCCTACTTTATCACCTCTTTCCAACGGGTCAAGCACTGCATGAAGTGCTTGTCGGTTTCGAAAAATTATAAAAATTGTCAGACACAGTCCACATCGGAAAAGTGTGTGGGGAGGGGGTTTTCCAATTTCTAATCCAGTGTCCCTGTGTTGATTATTAATTAATCTCTTGTTACATGCTAAATATGTTTCCAAAAAACATTGAGTGTTTTTCAAAATTCCTCTGTTTTCATTTTTTTCAATATTATAGCAGGAGGTGTGTGTTTAAATTTGTTAACATTACTTTGTCTACATTACCGAGGAATGTGACTAAGAAATAATTTATTAATTTAACCCTTACGCCTCGTTTCCACACAGTTTTGTTTTGTGTCCGTAAATCCGCATAGTATACGGATTATGGGCCCTAGTGATCAGCGCAAGGAAATGCATTTCTTTACGGATGAATAGAAACGCCATCACAGATAAGGGCGAAAAGTTACTGCATAGATATAATGCTTATAATTTTTGTCGAACATTTCACTTAAAAAAAAGTATAAATCGAGCTGTATAACATTCATCAATCAGTTATTAATTCGCTAATTCCACTGAAAGTTAGCATTAGATGCTAACACAGTGCATATAGTCTGTCCGTAATCTGCCGCATATGTTACATTTTTTTTTCAATGTACTCACGGCAAATTACAGACTGAAAAGTTCACAGAGGTTTCCATAGGAATGAATGGTCTTCTGGTTGATTCACATACGTACAGAGAGCTGTGTGGAAACGAGGCGTTATCCTTCCTGGTCCTGATCTAGCAAGGTGGGTGAAAGTCACGCCAAATATTTCGCAATCCAATCAAATGTCTCCTCTCGTAACTAAACCTGTCGATTATCTCACCATTAATCAACTCATCATGTGGTCTCTAAAAATGTCAGAAAATAGTGAAAAATAGCCGTTGCATGTAAATATCGTATCGTAGGTGGTATAATGCCATCTTGCAACAACCTTGGTGTTCAAATTGTAAAAACGTGTGATACACAAAGGATGAAGAAGTACTTATTCCATTTCCCTGCACTCTCAGCTATTGCAGGGTTTCAACGCCCTCCCTAAATCTAGATATCCCCCCAGAGACGTATAAAGTATCTGAGTATCACAAACAAGTACGGCTTTTGATAGAGCTGGAGAGCCGCCATGAGGGCTAAGACTAAAAGCCTGGACGCAGCACAGCCAACAGAGCCTCATATAACATTATAGTAGGCATCTTTTCTATATCCGCAAGGTGAAAGCCTGAACAAAACAAGCAGAGTAGTGGGGGGGGGGAGGGCTCTATGTACACAGAGTGGTACAGTAGGAGCTGCACTCTGAAGGGTTCATATCCAAAAGGTCCTATTGATTTGTTACCTGAGAGTCATAACCCTTTGTCCTTAACATTGTATAGCAGATGTAAAAGCTTTTATATTACTTGATAACCTTTAAAAAAGAGCTGTCATGTTGCTAATCCAATATAACGGGTTAGCATCGGGCTGCTAACTTTTTTTCAGCCAGACACTGTTGTTAAAAAACTGACAAAATGCAAGAGATGGGTAAGAAATCAATATACGTACGAATGATAAGATTCAAAAATATCCTGGGATTTGGTTATTTTAATGTTGTTAAAAAAATCACCTTTTCCAGGGTTACATTTAAATAATATAATTTTCTGAACTTATTAAAGTGTTCTAGCTTGATAAAATGATGTATATTTGCATTACAAATAACTTTGAACGTGTTCCCAGGGTGTCCTGCTATTCACTATCAAAATAAAGGCGAGGATTCTCAAAGAATATAACAAAGAAAGTGTAAAAGCACCAACAGCACATTATCAATATACAACGATCCAAAGAGGAGAATCAAGGTATAAAAATCAACAAAAACATTAACATAAATAAAAAGTGTCGGGGTTTGTTGGTGCATGAATGAAATATATATATATATATATATATATGATGTGTGGGGGGAGGTTTGTCTGTTCTGGAGTACTGTAGGAACATGGCGGAGTAACATGGCGGACTCCATGAAGAGGACCCGCTCCCTATGTAGATATAAACAGCTCATTCTAAGCTAACGAAAACACAACGATTCTTATTTTCAGGTGATTATACACTAATGAAAACATACTTATTAATATTATATTCCATTTCTGCCAATAGATCCCCCTAAATGTTACACACTGGTCCATTAAGGAGTCACTTTCTGCTGATGTTTGAACCTCTGTCAATTCAAGCTTCACATTACACAGACTGGGCTTATAGTGAGAAGGCCGTATGGTGCCTTATCTGAACACTGTGTTGCAATCAGCTCTGACTTTTAATCTATTCTGTTGAGTTATCTAAGCTGCTGGGGGGGAGGTCTTCTGTTATACCTCTTCTTCTCCGTCTCTCTCTCTTCTCTTTTTGTCTTTTGTTTGTCTGTGAGTTCACCAGTCTGTCTGTCTCTTTATCACCCAATAAATATCCACAAAATTACCTTTAAACAAACTGACCTTTACAGTTCAATTCTCTGAAAGTATCTTCTCTTTCCCTCTCTCTCTCTCGTCTCCCTCTTTTACTCCCCCACACACTCATTACAGCTTTTGAGCGCTTAGCAGTTTAATGAAAGACCCTAAAACATGGGAGCTAAGCCCTCTGTCCTGAATAGCATGTGGGTCATGCCCCCTAGATTAGAAATCTTGGAGCAGCTACAGAGAAGGCAGGAGATTTTGGTCATCATGTTGCAGCGAAGAGTAATGCCTCTAATGGGGGGATGCATGCGCATGTTAATCTGTTATCAGACAAAGAAGCTTCATAATCAATCGTTGACAATGCATAATTGATGCTGGCTGCTCTGCGAAGGTTTTATGGATAAAGGTATTTGAAACACTAATGAGGTTTTGAACTAAACTAATCACCTGCTTTGAACAAATATGTAGCATGCTGTTTAGTGTTTCTGTGTGAACCTAATGTGTAAAGGTGCAGAGGCCTCTTCTAAAGCAAACACAAAAAAAAATTGTTTAAGTGGAGCACGACTGATACTGGATTTTTGAGGCCAATACTGATATTTCAGAGTTTAAAAAACTCTCAAATAACTGTTGTTTTTTTTCAACATTTTATTATAAGGAACTGCTAAATTTGGTTATTAAAGAACTGTGACCAATATATGTACTGAGAAGAAATATTTTTCTGTTAAAAAATTAACTTGTCAGTCCTTTGGTGAAAAACGTGCATGTGTCCAAATTTCCTCAAATATATCTTTGGCATTTCCATACTGCAATTTTTCCAAATTATTAGCTAATATACATAGGTACATGCCAATACCGATATATCTGTTTGGCTGGAATTTGAAACCTTACTTTGTGTGCTTTGTATATTATATATAATTTATGTCGTACATGTCTTTGTGTGCACATTTGCTTTCCTTGCCTTTATTCGTTTTATTGTGGAGCATTTGCACCAATATTGCGCCCTTTAGCATCGGTATGCAACATACCGGGCTTTCTATTAACTACAATGTAAACCCATCTGCGTCAATATTAAACGCTCAGTGCTGTGGTGACGTAGTATAAAGAGTGAAAGAGACACACTGGGAGAGGAGTTGGATGGATCCAACAACACAAGGCTTTCATCCAGGAGACCGCAACATTCACAAAGTCCAGTCACATTTTCACCGTACAAGCGTAGTAATTTTAAGCCCAACCATGTTGTTTTTTCTTAAACCTAACTGAGTGCTTTTGTTGCCTAATCCTAAACAAGTGTTTTTGTTTAATTTTACTACTAGTGAAAAGTGACGCCGAGGGGTCTGACAAAGAGTCAGTATGTGACGAGCTGGGATGAGAATATGTTATTTTCTAATTGGGCAGTCCCTACTAGAGGTCTTTAACGAACAAATATCTTTAAACTGTCACTGAACAAATTAGCAGCTTATAAACAGTGCTTTTACAGGTTAGTTTTCGACTGAACTGAACATGAGAGCTTGGACCAGAAACAGTCTGACATAAGGTTGTAGGTCTATGAATGGTGCTGCGTTCACTTACTGATGTACGTACTGAAGTGCATTTAAAAAGCGATGCAACCCTAAGCTTAGAAAAAAAAGTGAGCAAACTACATAGTCGGTGGCTAAGAATCTTTGAACTGAATCGGCAAAGTGATTTGTGATTTCCACCTCTATTCTCACTCACACACAGGAACATTTTGGTTAGGAAACTCTCCTCTGCCTCAACAATGACCTTTTATGTGCCTTTAACCTGCTGTACAAATGGGCATTCCCAACATACCCTATATGGTCTGTTATAAGGAGCAGGAACTGAAAAACCTGCATGAGTGCATTATGACAGGTCTGTGCTTTACACTACAATAACTTAGACGGAGTGTCCACACAGCTGAGGTGGGCTTGTTATTTTTTTTAAACCAGTGCTTCTGTCATGGGGTCACTTTGGGATTCCTTGCTGTTAAGACTGGTGCTTGGGTTATAAATAGGTCAAAAATGTCAATACAGTGTAAAACTAAGGAACATAGGCTACCAAGGCAGCAGCAGCAGAGATTATCTCACCCCAAATGATTGTGAACTGCAGGGTTTTATATGGAATAAATCAACCCACAGCCACGTATAGCACTATTTTTTGCATCCATAAATGTGACAAAGAAATTAAATCATGACTCGGCTCTGTGGATAAAACTCCACGGGTTGCAATTACGCTAGATGGACAAAGTCATCATATTTTGTCCCTGGAAACTACGGGCCAATGCGCAGGCCAGGCTGCTGGGACTCCGCTGCAGCATCACGCCTCCTTCCCACTGAGCAGTGCGGTACGTTACAAAATAATGAATAAAAAAAAAAACTCTGAAATTTGCCTTAGGGGACTTGGAAACACTTCATTGAAATATACAAGACACAATTACACACACAGTTTACTGCTAGAGTCCTCTTTCTGAGTTTATATCGTCAGTCATATCCTTATTTAAACAGGTGTAACAGCACAACTGTGCATAAAAAACACGCCGAATTAAGAGGAATGCATCCTGCTTTTTAACACTATGTGCAGCTATTTACTATGCATTAAATTACAGTGTATTTCATTTAGGACACAGTTAAAAAAACACATTTGTAAAGCTGCCAACTTGCAAGCAAACACTCATTAAGGATAACCGAACGGTATTTGCAATCTAATTCTGGATAAATTAAGAAAAACCAACACATTTTATCACTGAAAAGCAAGCTTAACAAACACATATGTTAACAAAAGCCATGCTAACATGTTGGCTACATGTCGGCACCAGCAGACGGACATGAATCATCTTCAGTGCAGGTTTTTTTCTTACCTTCAGATTGAGCTCTGCGGTGTCTCCCTCAGCAACACAGGCCGGCGGATCGAGCGCATCACCCGGGGAGATTGTCCAGGATGTCGCGGTTGCGGCGGTCTGCAGCTCGTCGGTTGTCCCCCGGCTTCTCCTTCCTCCACGGTGTCTCTGCTGTCCGGTGGAAATTGACACATTTTACTTCACTGCTACTGCAGCAGCAGCAGCAGCAGCTCATGCTCAGACAGACTCACGCACTTCTTGCATCTTTTGGTTAACCATTTCTTCCCCGCAGCTCAGCGTGCAGCGTGCAGACCCCCACACTGGTAGTTCCCTGGCTGGAAATCCCTTCAGTCAGTCTGTGTGGATACACATGCTTAGTCAACATATAAGCACAGTGGCCACCCCAAATGTTAAACACATCTTTACTTTATCCCCATAATGCAGTTGCAAGCAAATAAGGACATTTATGAAGGAATAGTTTTGAGGAAAAAAATCGCTAATTCTTTCGATATGAAGCAAACGTTAGCTTACAGTCACAAGGCAGTTAGCTGGTTTAGCTCAGTCTAGCATAAAGGCTGGAAATGGGGAAACAGCTCGCCTGGCTCTGCCCAAAAGAAACAAAATCCACCTACTAAAATATTTTAAGCTCACTAATTAACATGTTATATCTCGTCTGTTGAGTATGTACAAAAAAACACAGTGTAAAAAGAACAATTTGTGGTTTTATGGGAGCGGTTATGTGCTGGACTTGGTCAGGTTGCCAAGCAACCAGCCGGTTTTCCCGTTTCTAGCTAAGCTAAGCTACCCGGCTGCTAGCTTTAGCTTTGATACTGGTATCATCAACTTTTGCTCTTTTCAACAAGCACATTATTTATAGGACATACAAATATATCAGTTCAACAACATGTCAAATTTGCAGTTGCTACAAAATTCCGCTAAGAACCAAACCAAAATGTCAAAGCAAGACAGCAAAATCCAGCTAAAGCTAGCTAGCATAGTGAGATAGCCACAGCTAGCCTTGACTAAAGCTACATTTACCTAATTTACTTTCTCCCTCTTAACTGTTACCGGTAATTAAAATATATCAATGATAATGAACTAACATCTTGGTAATTTAGTATGGTATCCCACTAAATGAGGTAGTAGCTAGCAATATCCAGTAAAACAGCCAAACTAAAAAGGTAGCCTAGCCTTAGCGTAGCATCTCAGCTCTTACCATATAGAATTCACAATTTAGCTTATGTCAAATATTTAACTGTATCATATTATAAAATACTTTGATATATTGTTTTTATGGTAAACATTAACACATTGTAGATGGAAAAAATAACCCATTTTGTTTGTTGATACTGTGTTTTTGCCTTATATTCCCATGTTATAAACAATTTACCAATTATTTAGCGTTATACAGTATAACCTCATAAAAGCTAGACTAGCTATGGAACTTAGCTAGTTCCAACATTAGTTCCAACACAATCAACACCCATTTTTGACTATTGTTCTCAAACTTTCAAAGACTTCCTGTTGTTTCCCCAAACACCTTTGTAGTAATCCTGTTTATACTCACTGTTCTTCCACTGGGATGAATATTTCAGGAGTTTGAAGATGAGGTGTGAACCCTCACACATATCCAGTGACAGGAGAAGAGGTGACACCGGCACTAATAATAATGACTCTTTCTCTTTGTAGGTTTGTTTTAGAAAGAGCCAGCGTGGTGTTTGTTAGGTGTGTAGCAGCCTGGAATGCATATGCCATTATTAGTGTCATTAAAGTCAGTGACATCGCTATTATTTACTGTCAAACTACTTCCTTCAGGAAATTTAGGTCAGGTGGTTTAGTCATGTGGTTTCTGCTAGTTACAAAGAAGTGCTTAGGGAAGGACTTGTCACAAAACTTTACAGATGTGTAGTTGAGATCAAAATGAAGGCTGAGTTCGAAGATGGGTGTAGTCTGAGCAAGGGCGCCAGAAGTAGGGGGTTGGAAGTGGGGAAGGGGCCATTGTCCCCCCACTTTACGCCCCTGGCACAATTTGACATCGCAGCTGGTGTGATCCATAGATTGTATATAAGAAGTGGACGTAGTCACCATGACGTCACCCATTGGTTTGTGGAATGTCGTGTTGAAGCCTCGAGTTCGGCATTTTGGCCGTCACCATCTTGGTTTTTTGCAACCAGAAGTGACACCAGAGGGTGGAGCTAAATACAACCGAATGCTGAATAAGACATTTTCAAGCAACCAAAAAGGTTATAATTAACTTTCACGAACTGAAAACACACTGTGAAAGGGTTAAAGTTGTAAGACAAAAACACCGACAACTCCCAGACCGGACAACACCCTAAAGCACACCCTGCTTTATGGTCTATTTGACTCTAAACGGGACCATAATTTACTAAATGAATATCATGCTGTATTGAAGAAGACTTGAAACTAGTGATTGAGACCATAAACTCATGTTTACAATGTTTACTAAGGTAATAAATCAAGTCAGAAGTAGGGTCATTTTCTCATAGACTTCAATATAATCAGACTTCTTTTTGCAACCAGAGGAGTCGCCCCCTGCTGGCTATTAGAAAGAATGCAAGTTTAAGGCACTTCCACTTTGGCTTCACTTTTCAGAACTGGAGGTGGTGTGATCCCATCACAAGATGGTCTCTAGTTCCGTTTTATATTGTGCCAAACATTTTTGGATCGATAAAGTCTTATCTTAACCGATCATAATAAATCATAATGTATTCGTTGATTACGTTTTGTATTATTAATCTGAATCTGCAAAGTAACTAAAGTTGTCAGATAAATGTAGAGGAGCAAAAAGTACAATATTTCCCTCTGAGATGTAGTGGAGTAAAAAAGTATAACGTAGCAGGAAATAGAAATACTCAAGTAAAATAAAAGTACCTCAAAATTGTACTTTGTTACTTTCCACCACTTTACTGGTGCAGGATTAGCTCATGGTCGCTCCACAGTGGATTTTCTGTAACAATGGCGCTGTCCGTTCTGATAAGATAAGCAGTATAAAAGTACATTGGATGGCATGATTAAACCTGATGATACATGATAATGTAATACAGGATGTAACTGAAATATCGACCCTGATAACTGTCCATTCCTTCTAGTTTTAAGTGGTCTTCAAAGGGAAATGTCCCTTTCAACAGGACATGAGTGTTTGCTCAGAGATTTGAAGAGCATTGTAACGACATTATCTGTACGCTCACTGACCAAATTGGACGTTAGTGGTACAGTAGATACTAAAAAATACCTTACAGACGCTGTTTTCCACAGAGCCTCGTAAAGACAGGAGGGGTGCTCTCTCACAATCATTACGTTAGCAATCAGCATCGACCTGCAGATGAGTGCACTGAAACAGAAAATAACAGCACACAACATTCATCTGTGATAAGTACCAGCAGATACTATAAATATTGAGTTTCTCCAGAGAACAAACAATCTCAGACAGAGATGAACTTAACTCTAAAAAGCCTGGATTAGAACATATTTAGAGACAAGCGGATTCTTGGCAATCAGTCCGACAGTTTGAGAGGATTTGAAAGGAAAACAGAGCGGAAACACCCAATTACATGTGAGAAGGATTGATTTGATGAATTGATTTGAAGGCTCCATATGGCCAGGCTTCCTGTCAGTGGTGTGTGATTCCTTCTTTTAAAACCAAACTGGCTGTATAGGAGCTTACAGGTAGTGGAGACAGGTGTTTTGGCTGATCCTTTTTCACTTCCCCCTTTTATAACAAAGTTTTCCCAAGTATTTAAAGTGGAAATGAAAAGTTCAATCATGTTAAACTGGTTTACTAAAGGGATTTACACTCTAATGAACAATTATATAACAAACATGACAAATGTCAGCATTTAAGAGAAAAAAGAAGATTCCGTTTCATTTTTCGTGACAAGAGCGCCGCCATGTTGCAGTACTGTAGCCTGTGACTGAGGAGACACAACACAGAAGAAAACAAAAGAGGGGACACTATTGTATTGCTCCTGGATGTAAAGAGGAGTTTTATAATGTTCAAACCAAGGACAAAACAGTCCATTTCATAAACCGACGCTGAAACGGAGATCAGTACTGCAGCAGCGCTGGCTGTAATGACACTGAAAGAGCCCACCGACAGGCACCGGAGTCCAGCTTCTGCTGCCCATCTCCCCATCTCCCGTCCTTTCCCCTGTCAGATCACCTGTCTCTCCTCCTCTGCTGTCTCATTCACACCTTTCAAAGACAGGGTCGCTAAGAAAATAAAACTTAAACTTAAAACTTAAAACCACGTTAACTTGCCGGTTACTTCTGCTAGCTAGCTAGCAGCTCAACATTAGCATACCAAAACTCCAATCACACAGTAAAACTTATCACCAAAGCAAATACTAGAGACATTATGTGCCTAATGTTACCCGTGTTCTCCTTCAACTAACTAACTCACACACTCGGTTATACTCCCAAGCCGCCACGCACACAGATCGACTCGGTGGGCTGCTGTCAGCGGGGGGGTCTTCGCGCCGTGGTGTCAGCCGAGCCAACCAACCTCGTGACGTCACAGACTAGAGTACTGCAACATGGCGGCACTCTTGGATTCCAGGATGCCAGCCAACATGCTGCTCGATGAAGATACTAGATACCTACCAGAGGCTTTTACTTAAAGACACTGCCTTACAGTGGAGCGGCTAATTATAGGGACTTTCAGGGGAAAATGTTGTCCTCTGGATTTTAATAAATTTTAAAACTTGTCTAAGCAAATGTCTTTTAAATCACTTCTTGAAACCTATCTTTCTAAAAAAAGACTTTTAGTTCTAATATGTTTTATCTGCTCTGTCTTATTTTATGGTTGGGTATTTTCTTCTATTCTATTTAATGTATTGTGCCGAGTTGTTTTATCTTGATTTTTTCCATGTAAAGCACTTTGTAACCGTTTTACAAAGTGCATTATAAATAAAGATTAATATTATTACATCCGTTTCCGAGGTCAAGCGGTCAAGCTCCATATCTAAATGGATAGAGATTGATTCAACAAAAATAACTGTCAGCAGGTGTTTTGGATATTTGTATATTTTCTTATATCGACCTATGACTGATGTTTATATCAAGACAAGCTACTAATGAACATAAAAGAAACACATTGACAAAATGACTGGACATATAGCAGAACACATTCTTGATTTTTGGTTGGGTTTTTTTTACGTTTGCTTACAAAACATAGCTGTGTTTGTGCATTTAATCTTTTCTAATAATGATCATTTTTAAGGTTCAAAACATATAAAGCAATTTGGAATGGAGTTTTGCATATACCCTGTTTGCATACCTGTGTGAGTAAGAAAACACCTCTCACCTCTGTGCACAGACACCAAAAGAAGAGGGAAAATCAATTATCTTTTTTAATTACATTATCTAAGCATAGATGCATTACTTGTGAAAAAGGTAGAAAAAACAGCAAGTCTTTCTCAATAAGTTAAACCTCTCTGGCCGAAGAGCAGGGCCGGCTCACAAAACAGAAGATTTCCCGTAAAGCATTCAAATTGAAACAAAAGACAAGGAGTTAACTTGTGTCGCTGAAATAAAAGTGCGTCTCCTCGTTGAATTTAACTTGTTAAAAAACAACAAAAAAACAAACATCGAAGATGCGAGTGGCTTATGTTACAGTCCTTCCACCCTTTTCCACAGGGCTCTGCAAGCATTTTTCATGAAACTTCACAAGTTCCATCGTTTGATCGACAAACAATAAGCGGAGTTATAGTTGGTAAAAAAAATTATAATAACAATAACAATAATTACAATGACAGTAATAACGAGAAATGTAAGTAATAAACACAGTCCTGTACAGTCAGGCTCATCTTGTGATTGACCACAGCCAAACTGATGGATTATGGATTGGTCTTCAGCAGTGTGACAGACCCGTACTGACTGAAGGAAGGTGGCCAATGCTGTCGTCTCCTCAGCTGCCCTCGGCTATGGTTCATTGGAAAATGCCTTTCCATTTCATGTCACCCTCTGCTGCGGAAAACACACAAAGGAAAGAGATTGTGAGCACGTTTTCTTGTTGCCAAAGTTTCATGTTTAGAGTTTACTCGACTGGCAATGTAATCAGTATGAGTACAGTTAAATTATTAAACAATATCTTCTATTAACCTTCGTAATAAACACAACTATACATACAATTCACAGAACCATCTGAGAAACCGTCACTGGAAACTGTTCGGAAAAAGGCAGGCACTTTCAAAAAATACTTAGCAGGTGATTGGATGAACCATCTGTCAAATCAAACATTTTAGAAACCACGGGGCACACCTGACAGAGAGAAGAGTGGAAGACAACAACAACTACAGAGCTAAAAGAAGGAACTCACCTCACTGGGGTTTGTAGTAGAGTGTTCAGTCTAGTTCATGTACCTCGTCCTGCATGGAGACGGAGGGCCGCCCGGCTTCGCTCAGGCGTTTGGCCATGATGTCCCACTGTGGAGCCAGGACTTTGGATTTAGAGCCTGCAGACGATGAAGAGAACAAGAGATGAAGATCAGATCAGTCCACTGATACTACTGAGCTCACTAAAGGATAAAATATTCTGCCCCCTGGTGGCTCCATATAGTACTCATTTCTCATGAATAAACAGTATTCATGTGTGTTTTTGTCTTATTCTTTGATTACTCTTAACCTTATCAAACAACACATCCATAAAGCTCATCACAATCTTTCCACATCACAGCTGACGTCAGGTTTCCACATTTCCAATCAGAGCTCGTCAATGTTTACAGCACTCGAGGCAATCAGTTTGCACTAATCACATCTTTCTTTTTTTAATTGAGAAATATCTAATTAACAGGAGCGAGTAAACAGCTGAGTAATGTTAAGACAACACTTTATCAACAGTAGAAACAGCAAATCACTTGTTCTATACAGCAGCAACAACCCGCAGACTGTATTTGGCAAACACCAGTTCACATTAAGACATTCATGCAAATTATCTTTATAAATATTCATTATCGTGTTGTTTACAATCTGACTCTTGCTTGTTGGACAACAACAATTGAACATGAAGTAGTATTTCTCTTTATTTCACACCATGTGCTTTGCTACACCTGCGAGGTCTGACAGGGCCTATAATGAAACCGGCTTCGTGAAATGCTGACATAGAGCCAAAACAAAGGACAGCTGCTGAGAGCAGGTTGTTGTTTTTACATATGTTTCTCTACAGATAACAAACAAGAAGCTAATTAATAAACATCAGCATTACTAGTAGGTGGATTTCTGATCTTTGGACAGATCCAGGCTAGTCTTTTCCTCCCGCTTCCAGTCTTTTTGCTAAGCTAAGCTAATTACCTCCTCGTTTCAGACTAGGTCTCCAGCCTCTCTCAGCAAGAAAAGTGTATCAAACTATAAAACAACAAATCTGTCAGTCTGTCTGCGTGTATGTCCTTCGCATACCTCGAGAACCATTCATCCGATCTACTTCACACTTGGCTGGTGTATTGCAGGGGAACCAACGAGGTGCATGCAGTGTCGAAGTTGTTGCCATTTGGACACGCGACACGTTGAATAATAATAAACAAGTGAATAGATCTATGTGCCGCAGCGGTAGTAGGGGCTTCAGGGCTCTGTGGACTGAGTCGAGCATGTCGTCCACAGCGGGCCTTTACAGGTCAAAGGCTCATTGACTACAGTTCACTTCTGCTACTGGATGCCGGATAGACTAACGTCACGCCTGAACTCTTGAGCGACAACGCCGCAAGAAGAACTTCCGAGGGCCGAGCACTTGACTAAGACCAAAACGACAAATTAGTCGACTAATTGACTAAGAGGGGGCAGCCCTACTAGTTTCCCAAAATGTTGAACTATTCCTTTACGTTTCAGCCCCTGTCCAGAAGAGTTGGTATAAAAAATATCAATTTGAATTCTATATAAACAACAATGTCTTGATTTAACGACTAAAGCAAAATAAATAATGCATAAAATAAATAATTAAAACTGTTAAATACCGATTACAAAATAATTAACATAAAGAGGCTTCTCTTCTCCACAAATTACATATGATAATAAAGACTAACTTGATAAATTGGTGATAAAAAATAAAAACAAAAACTAATCCCTAAACCTTGATCCTGGCTGCTTTCCAACCTAAATCTCCCCCTGGTGTGTTATCCCAGCCTGGGCCTGAGGTGGGCTCACAGACCAGTGGAGATGCTCTCCCTCAGGACACACTTACCGAGCTCTCCTCCTCCTCCTCCTCCTCCTCTTCCTCTTAGCTGTTACCATGACAACATAGGCTGTAGCCTCCAGCTAAAGCAGCAAGGCCGATCCGATCCTCTCTCTCTCTCTCTGTCTTTCTCTGGTGTACTCTCACTCTCTTGATCTCTCAGTCTGTCTCTTCCCCTCTCTCATTTCACAGGGGAGAGGGGAAAGTGGGACATAACCCAAAAAAATAAGAACCCCACACAAACTCTTAACCCTTCGGCGATGGATCCTAATGGTGAGTTGTACCCATCGAATGAGCCGTGGAGCTCAGATGTGCCTTTACGTTCTCCTTAAATATTCTAATAATCAATGTTTGGCAAAGATATCGAACGCTTTAAAATGTATGTGTAATGTAATACATTTAAATTTGTGTTATTACAGTTAAAATAATTCAAATTAGACTGTAATGACTTGCAAAAAACAGTAAAATTTGTTTAAAAGCTGATGATGACAGCATTATTCCACTCTAATAATTTCATACAGATGTACAACTGCCTTTAAAGTCAAATTTGCACATAAACCAACACAAAAAACTGCCGTTTCAAGAAATTTTCTTCATAGAATATCATATCTCATTAAAAATCTCACATTTGAGTAATAGATTAGAGGGAAAAATACTTTTTACATGTTATGTGATGCTCATTTTCAACCAAAGCAGGGATTTAAATCAAATTAGATGGTTTAAAATGTGCTAATATTCTATAATAATGAACAGTGGAAGATAAAATCAGAGTATATAATGATGATACAAGATATTAACGACCAAAAAAAGCTCTAATATCATGATGCAAAAATAATCATGATTCAACATATGGAGTTCAGTGAAAGTGAAAGCAAACAAACACACTGTAGTCTCTGCTCTCACTCACCATCCAGTCCGTTGTGCTGTTCGTAGCTGCGTTTGCCCAGGATGGTGGGGGAGCCGTTGTTGAGGATGGGAGAGGACTTTATGGGCGTCAGGCTGCCTGTCGAGATGGACGCTCCACGAATCGGGGGGTCGGGTTTGGCTGGACGGGGATGTGCTTCTGTAGGTGAGAGAGTGAAACATGAAGAGAGTTGGAGGGAGAAAGGGAAAGTAAGAATCGGAGAGGACAGGATAGTTGTTTTAGATAAAGCAGAGAGGACAACAAGGAAAAATGGAGGAATACAAGACAAAAAGTCACAGAATATTTTCAAACTGTTGAAGTGGACTAACATACTTGGGTGGTAATCATTTTGAGGGACCAAAATTAGTCTCTTAGTGATTCAAAATAACGCAAGATATTTGCACTTTCATACATATTTCAGGAAATACTGTAAGGCGACCATGGTTTTAATCCTTTGAGAAGTGCAAAATGTTATTCTTTTCTCAGAACCAATGTGTGTTCTTTACCAAAGCAACCAAAGTTTAACAAGACTAATGGCACATTTCCACCAGATCCGCTGTCGGAAGGGCATCTCAGTGCTTTCCATTCATTTCCTACGGAAGGCAGGAGAAGCAGTCGCCCAGTGCATGGTGAGAGTGTTGCGGCGATTGGAGGGGATGTATTTGAATAAAGAAAAAAAACTCAACTTTATGCAAATGAGCCCGTCCAGCGCGACGCAACACTCCCGCCATGCACTGGAAGACTGCTTCTCCTGCTTTCCATAGGACCGAGCTGTCAAACTAGGCGATCTAGTTCTAAAATTAAACGAGATTCAGCAGTGGCATAGCCTATTTCTCGCCTATTTCTCTTGACCCGATGATGGTGCTAGAGGAAACGTTAAAAAAAAAATCACCAAAGTTACTACAATTCAACCTGAGGAGAAAATGAATGTGTGTACCAAAATACACAAAGATATCCATCCAATAGTTGTTGAGACATCTATCTCAAAACCACAAATGTCAACCTCATGGTGGCGCAAGAGGAGAAGTCAGAGGATCAACAAAGTCAGTAGGCTTCATCCTCTGGGGGACCATGAATGTCTGTACAAAATGTCACGGCGATCCAACCAGTCGTTGTTGAGATATTTCAGTCTGGACCAAAGTGGTGGAGCAGACCGACTGACATTTAGCCACGTCACTAGCGTGTCTAAAAAGCAACCATCTATCCATTAACAGTAGCACACCTGTTTAAAAAACTGACTGAAAATAGAAACTCAAACGTCAGAGATGCAGCGGGTGACCTGGCTTCTTCCTACCTAAATACCGAACCACAGACTCCAGAGGTTTACGTTCCACGGGTTTCAGTGGCGAAGGCTTTTTTGGCCCATCTGGCAACCGCAGGGCACCTGCAGAAATTCAGTGCAAAAAATATGGTGAATAAAAACTCAAACGGATTACACACAGTCCACCTGTGAGGACAAAGAAAAAAGGCCCTTACACTCGGCCTTTATGGCTGCTGTGTTGACAGGGAGGTAGGGGTGCCTGGCGAGATACCGCGGCCTGATGATGTCCTGGCAGATGCGACGCGCAATCTGCGTCAGGCTGGTAGTCTGCAGGAAGAACGCCTGTCTCGTCTTCACCGCGAATTTGGGGCTGCCGCTGTGCCTCAGAGGCAGGCCGTGGGGGCTCTGGAGGTACAAACATAGACATCGTTAATGTACAGCAGTGTGCGTTTGTGGCCTTGATCTAATGAACACTGCTGGACTGAGAACGGGCCAAATCATCACCCGACGGCAAAGAAAACATTTGGGAGTAAATCGTTATCTGAAACGGATTTAATCACTTGGATTTATTGATACTGGTCGGCTAAAATGGAGCCGACTGGAATGCTTCCCAAAACGCACCATCCATTTAACACACTGGCCCGGCTAATGCACACTACCAAAGTCATTTAGTAGCTAATAATAGAGTATGTGCGTAAGAGTGTATGTGGTACTTAATCTGGTTTAATGACATAGTACACACAAATAGGTACACACACATCGACAGTATTTACACGTTAATATGCTGTTATGGTTACTTGTGAGGACTGTGTTGTGATCTGAGAGTCTGTATTAACTATTTTAGTAATCGAGTATTCTACCAATTATTCCTTCGATTAATCAGATAAGAAATACTTTTGCTTTATTTTTAAATAGCAAATATATAAAAGATGAAATAAGATAGGTTTCTTAAAATGAGCAACTCATTTGATTTCTTTTTAGAAAAATCAACATTTTTATTGCTTAAATTGCATAATACAATAATAATTATCTGTCAAAACTAAACCCATTAAGTGCATTTAAGTGTCATATTACATTCTGGGTTTTAAATAAAGAAATTTCTGAAATGCAAAAACAAATAAATAAAAAAATAATTTCAGATTAAACGAAGCTTCGATGCAAAGAATTTGTATCAATAATTTTTGGTAATCGAGTTAATTGAGGAATTGTTTCAGTCCTGATATTAACTGTACTGATAGTAACTGTTCTTTATTGCTCACCGCAATAATTTCATTTTTCTGCGGCCGGAAGGAGTGTTCATGTGTTTCAGGCCGGAACATACGTCAACATGTAACAGGAGTCACAGGATCTGTTTACTGCGGGTCCTCTCTGGCTGCACTTCACCGCTAAAAGTTAAACTTTTCCCTACTTTTGTTTGGCCCTGTTTATCCCTGATTCCCTTACAAGAAAAACGTTGAGGAATCCTGACCTGCACCAGTATCGAGCTATATATTTCACAGTCACACTGATTGAATAATTGGCAAAAAAAAAAAAGTTACTGTATCGATCTCAAGTCATTGAATCGTATCGTATCGCTCTAGATGAGCCAAATATCGTCCTTGAAGTATGAACCATGGAAAGTTATATGTATCGTATCGTTGTAAAAACATATTGTTACAACCCTAGTAGAAACTAATTTAAGGTAAAGCATAAAGAACTTTTGAAAAAGTTACAGTCAAGGGTTAATAAGAGAATCAAATGTTAACCTCCAACAAATACTGTATTTTTGGAACCCAAAACAACTTAATCCAATAATGACTGAAAGTACCAAACGTTTGCTGCTTCCAGCTTCTCGAATGTGACAATTTTATTCTTTTCTTTGTCATATATGATAGTAAAGTGAATATCTTTGAGTTTTGGGGTGTTGGACGGATAAAAAAATAAGCGATTTCCAGACGACACGTTGGACTCTGGGAAATTATAATGAGCATCTTGCACTAATTGTTTTGACATTTTAAAGCCAAAATCATTAATTGAGAAAATGTATATAAGCAGCACTAATGAGCAGACAAACTTAACTGGTGGTTCAACTAATATAGAGGATGAGAGGAGGAGGATGAACTATTCCTTTAAGGGTAGGGGAAGGCTTTAGGCAAAACAGTAAGGCTGTTGTTTGGGGTTTGCAGACTAAATAAACTAAACGTCCAGTGAAGCTTGTGTGTGTGTGTGTGTGTGTGTATGTGTGTGTTAGTTTGTACCATGCTGCTGCGGTTGGGTCCAGGCCTCTCTCCATCCAATCTTGTGGGCATCTTCAGCCCTCCGTACTTCTTCCAGTAGGTCCAGCATGAAGCGCACAGGCGACACTGCATGTTGGGAGGTCCCCATGAGTACCACTGGTAGGAGCTGCTGGCTGCACACACACACAGAGACATAATCACAGATGAGTGAGTGCAGTGTGACAGAGCAATATATATATACATATATATATATATATATACATATACATATATAAAACATGCCCACGATGGCTCATGATCCACACATAATCACGACCACGTGCTCATGTGCATGCAGGCGAGAGCACAACCTTTAATCAATCATCACTGAATTAACTACAACCACTAAAATAACTGCAATAATACTCTGCTGCAGGGCACGTAATGCTATTCTCTCTCTCCTCTCCACTTAGTAAACCCAGTATCAGATGTGTGCCACATATAAAAAGAGTGCAGCGTCGATATATGCTCATTAAATGAATAGTTTTAGGAACACTCTTTCACTGCTTATGGGAATGTAATGTGATCATAAGTTTCAGGAAGGAGGGTCTTGACATGGTCAGCCAGATAACAAAACTGAAAACCCTTTCTTGGCCAAAGATGTGCATCCTTGGTGTTCACCCAAGTGATTTTATCACTAAGAAGAGTGACCGGGCACTAATAGACTTGTGTCTCTTACAAGCTGAGAGGGCAATAGCTACAGAATGGAAAAATGTGAACAAACCAAGTATGAATCTATATATTCAAGATTTATCAGCATGTGTTGCTATGGAAAAACTAACATGCATTACTAAAGGAAAACTGGCTTTTTGAAAACATCTGGAGGAGCTTCATAGAGTTTTTGAAACTAAATGTTGGAAATGGTCAATAAAGCCAAAGACGGAGGTGGGGTAACTGGAATAAGAATATAAAGTGTAGCAGTCCATGCAACCTTTAAGATTTCTGTACATTGTAATTACTGTAACATCTATATATATTCACCTATGTTTTAATTACTATGTTGTTTTTTTATTTACTTGCATATTCATTTGATGGTATACTGCATTTACTGCCAAGACTGACCATTTTATTAATATGTAATGTTTGTTATAATTGGAAAACCCCAATAGATATATTGCTAAAAAAAAGTTACCAGTTTTAAAATTAAAATGTAAATGAATTAGGGCTGTCAATTGATCAAAATATTTAATCGCGATTAATCACAAATGAATCGCACATTTTTTTATCCGTTCAAAATGTACCTTAATGGGAGATTTGTAAAGTATTTAATACTCTTATCAACATGGGAGTGGGCAAATATGCTTGCTTTATGCAAATGTATGTATATATTTATTGTTGGAAATCAATTAACAACACAAAACAATGACAAATATTGTCCAGAAACCCTCACAGGTACTGCATTTAGCATAAAAAATATGCTCAAATCATAACATGGCAAACTCAAGCCCAACAGGCAACAACAGCTGTCAGTGTGTCAGTGTGCTGACTTGACTCTGACTTGCCCCAAAACTGCATGTGATTATCATAAAGTGGGCATGTCTGTAAAGGGGAGACTCGTGGGTAACCATAGAACCCATTTTCATTCACATATCTTGAGGTCAGAGGTCAAGGGACCCCTTTGAAAATGGCCATGACAGTTTTTCCTCACCAAAATTTAGCGCAAGTTTGAAGTGTTATGTAACCTCCTTCGCAACAAGGTAGTATGACCTGGTTGGTACCAGTGGATTTCTTAGGTTTTCTAGTTTCATGACAGTATTCTTCACTCTAACTTTAAAACGGAGCCCGCTATAACCTCCAAAAGAGCGATTGCGTTAATGCATTAAAGAAATTTGTGACGTTAAAACAAATTATAGTTAACACGTTAACTTTGACAGCCCTAATACAAAATCACAAATTCACCTCATATTGAAGATGTTTCACTCATGTTTACAAGTAAAAAAACAAAAACAAGCCTTTGACAGCAATATATTATCACATTAATCACTGAGACTTCAGAGTACGTCCAATTTCAGATGGTTAAATAAAAAAGAAAAACACGTATTTTTCTCTTTGTTTTGGCCCTGCGTGCACATTAAATCTTAAAACAAATAGATAAATAAAAATGCACATTAAACCAGCAATTTTCTCATCAAACTTTTCCACAACAGTTTCCGGAGCGTATACATTTTAAAAGGCCGGCTTGGTGTTTTAGTGTATTAATCAATTTAAGGGAACAACCTCTCGTCGCCTCTAACTTTCTCTGACATTTTAAATGTCAATATAGTCGATCACACAGCACAAACAAAGTCATTAATTTGTATTTATGTTATGTCGGTTGTTTTGTGTATTCAAAGGACTTCTTAGACCTTAAATTGCACCTTTGAGCGAAAAGAAAAAGCTTGTGAATTAATAAATTCATCTGTAAACTGATATCTATGATGGCATTTAAATTATATAACTTTTTAAGGTTCTGTTTTTCACTCAAGGTGAAAACATATTCAGTATACAACAGCCCCTTTTAAATATGAGTGTACCTGTGAATGCCGAAGCAATTATCCTAAGTCCTTACTGGAATCTTGTGAAATCTGGTCAAAACTAATGGTTTTCTTTTTATTTCAATAATCAAAAGAAACAGCAGCCGCTGCAGTTATGTGATGAACAGCAGTGTTTCACATGTGAATGACTTACTGTAGCAGCTTTCACAGGCTCTGCCGAGGCCGGGGATCTGCGCCGAGCCTGGAGGTCCCGGGACCCCTGGGACCCCTGGGACCCCTGGGACCCCTGGGATCCCTGGGACCCCTGGGACCCCTGGGATCCCTGGAACCCCTGGAACCACTGGAACCACTGGAACCCCTAGAATTCCTGGGACCCCTTGGAGCCCTGGGAGCCCCGGGAGGCCTGGAACCCCTGGAACCCCTGGAACCGGCGCTCCATTCACCAGAGCTGGTTTTATATTGTTACTCAGCTGGTTGGGGTTTGGCTTGTTACTGGAGGGGGGACACAGAAACAGAGCGAGGGGTCAGACCAGCAGACATAATACTGGCCAAAGAGAATAGATAACATTCATCAGTCCGCTGCCAGAGACAGCAGTTATACTGATACTGTACTGAGGGCTGTCATGAATACTAATAGACTGAAAGAAGCGTTTGTGCTCCTAACAACAGCAGCAGATGTCCGACTTGATGTCGCTGTAGAGGGTCAGAACAACTCGAAACTTTTCTTGTACTCTCCATGTATTCAGATGATCTCTGATGAATACAATGCAACCCGATATTTGATTCACTGATGTACTCACTAGTTGGGGATGTAGACCTGCTTCAACTTGCTTTCTGCCTCGGCTGCTTTTAATCGTTTCTGGAGCAGAGACAGAGGATGAGGAGGAGGGAGAGAGAAGAGGAAGAATGGTGTGATTAGAGAGGTTTGCTCCAACAACACCCCCTGTGGATTTCCTTGATTTTAAGACAGAGTATGGAATATTTCTGAATGAAACTGACTCATTTCTAATAAGAAAAAAAGGATTAAACGTTTTAATTTGGAGCTACCCTGATAACAAAATACAGATGTATGCCAAAACATATAGGTTGCGTCCGAAATTCCATACTAAAATGCTATTTAGTACGCTAAAACAGTATGTGAGATTTTTTAGTATGTCCGAAACCTTAGTATGAAACTAATAGTGTGCGAATTGCATACTATTTCTTGTCATATATTACAGTATGCAACGTTTGACACTACGGCGGCATAAAATCCCACAATGCAATGCGGTAGTGACGACAACGTTCATAACAGACGTCGACAGACAGCTCTGTAACATCAACAACACTTCAATTTAAGTGCAAGTATAAGATTTCACTTTGCTGGGCGTAATATATATTTTAAATTAATTCAGACCGTTGTTTTGGTCACATGAGGTTGGTACGAGTTACCGTGGTTACACGTCTCCAACCGGCAGGGAGGCTCTCAGGAAGTGACGACCTGAATTACAGTTCAGTGCGTCCGAAAAGATACATGCTACTGTTTATTAACAAAAAACGATAGTACAGCTATTGGGTATGTAGTGCAGAGTATGTGATTTCGGACAAAGCCATACTCAAACTGACACAGGCCAAACTGTGAGAAAAAGGAGAATAAAAAGAAAACAAAATGGGATTGTTTGCCAGAAACGAGTGAGAAACACAAAAGTCAAGTGTACAAGAACTAATGATTTTCACTTGCGGTGTAAATCAGATGCAAACAAAAAGGTCAAAGTGTAACAGTTATTGGGTTTTATTACACGGCTTTGTTGAATACTCGATTCTCATTGGTCAATCACGGCGTTCTACAGTCTGTTATTTTTTTTATAGCAGACCGTTGCTATGTATAACAGAACTTTGCTACGGGCGCAGTTCTGATGTCGGACTCTGGAGGACCGTTTTTGTGTAAAATTAGTGATTCCTAAGTAAGTAGCCGTGTAATAAGCGGGATAATGTACAGCTAGCGGGTCATTGCTGTGAAATAAACCCTTCAGGGCGATGAGAGACCCTGTCTGGGTTTATTTCACAACAATGACCCACTAGCTGTACATTATCCCTAACTTAAAGAATGAAAATATCTACAGCTAGCTATAAATGACAAAATGCCCATTAAGATTTTTCTTAAATCCCTGAGATATAATGAATGTTTTTACCTGCTGTACATATCTGTCTGTGGTCTTCCACATGTAGTAATACTCAATAATACTCGTCAGGGACTTCCACGGCAGCTGGAGAAGGAGAGAGGGCACAAAATAATCATTATTTCAGTGTTATTAAAATGGTGAGAGCAGACCGCAGTGTTGCGGTCAAGACCACCTAAACCGAGACCAAGTAATGACAAAGACCAGAGTGTATCGAGACCGAGACAAGACCAAGACTTTGAGGGGTTGAGATCAAGGCCAAGACCAAGGAAGGGCGACACCGAATCAAGACCAGACCAGTGCGAGTCCAGAAGCACTCTTCAAATTGATCTGAAAGATCCACATTCCCATAAAAACACCCACAGAAAACAAATAAAGATTCCTCTTCATTCACCTCTTTTATTGCCATATATATATATACTGTATATGTGTGTGTATAAGTGTACCATGAGAGATGTCTTGATAAAATAATCAAAAGCTATTGCAGAGGTGATTTTTTTCGGTGGGAATTTTCCTTTGTCTTCTATGAGAAATCACAGTAATGATGTTAACAAATAAATCAGACAATGCAATTTAGTGTTATCACTTCAGTTGTGGTCTTGAAATAAAATCCTCTTTGTCTGAGAGACAAGTCTGAGTAAAATTGTGGTTGATTCGGAGACGAGACCGAGGCCTTCAAAAAGTGGTGCGGACTCGAGTACTACAAAACACTGGCAGACCGACAAAGAAACGTGTCATATTTTCTACACACACTTGACTGTCGAGACGCCTTCTAGCAGTGGAGTTAGCACTCCCACATGAATATAATACTGTCTTTAACCCACTGTATTTCACTCATCCGTCGTGAGATTCTTGATATAAATGATCAAAATCAACACGACTGGCCACACAAGCCGTTTGAACCCGGTGAAGCTGCGCTGTTGGTTTCCCTCTGAGAAGTTTGAAAGGGAAAATGAGCTGTCATGTCGAGGCCCCACCCATAATGGTGGTGTAGTCCTGTTGTTTGAGACGAGGCCTGGGTGGAAACCTGAGTGAGCAGCACTGACAGCAGCCAGCCACCAGGTGGTGGAGTGATGCTCACAGTGAGAGCTTACAGCACAATGTGTGCTAGTGAAGTCCAGCTCCATTCTCCTCAGGGCTGAGAGGAAGCTTTTCTCCTGCTCCTGACTACAGCTCGCACTTCTCAAGAGATATTTCTGAGGAATGTTTCTCTGGATAAATGGTCATTGTGCTTAGCTGTAACATTCACACTCTTTACTAGGGGCTGGCCGCAATGTTAGCTCACAGGAATACTATTGTGCTTGAAAGTTGCTCCGTGTAACGTCAGCAAAATAACATAAGTTCAACTCTAATTCTGTCTTTTCAAATTATGACTGCACTGAACATCTACTGCACCCATCTTCAAATCAGACTACAGGCATCCCACATACAGGCTGATGAGCAGTGCTCATCATGGCCTCCTCACATATCTCCACTATACTATTTAATTAAGCTGAAATGCTTCTTAAACAATCTGAGTGAGAATTATTCAATATCTTGTTCACGTTCTTGCTAAGATCAATAAGAGGGGTCTGTTATGTCGGTTCCCACAATTACTTTTCTTATAATACTAATAGTAGGGCTGCAACTCATGATTATTTTCAGTCAGAAAATGGTGAAAACTGTCGATCAGTGTTTCCAAAAGCCCCAAATGACGTCCTCAAATGTCTTGTTTTGTCCACAACTCAAAGATATTCAGTTTACTGTCATAGAGGAGTAAAGAAACCAGAAAATATTCACATTTAAGAAGCGGGAGGGTTTGTTTGTTGTGTATTGTTCTATCAGCTCTTTGGTTGTTTTAACTGTGTACTTTTTTTACTTTTCAATGCAGGACGAGGCTGTTTAGCAGAGAGGGAAGGCTCTATGAATATATCCTAAATAATTATCCAAACTTTTAAAATAACAATTTTATTTAGTTTTCTTCACAGAAATAAATAAAATGCTGAGATATAGGCCGACTGTATATTTTTAAAAAAAGTTGTCTTAAAATCCAGAAGGCCTCGCGATGCCCTGTGACGCTTTGGCGACCCCTAGTGGGGGTCGGGATCCCCAGGTTGGCAAACAAATGCAACGACACATTGTGGTTATACAGCTGATTATGTGCTGGATTTTCCTTGCGACTCCCTGGACTTGTCATCACTGTGATGTTACCAGGCAACCAGAGGAGCTTGAATTTTCTGTACCTTTAAGAAGGCTAGCAATTTCCCCCCCGGTTTCCAGTCTTTATGCTAAGCTAAGCTAACCATAGACTGGCTGCAGTTTCATATTTCATTTCGCAAATTATCACACTATTACTTTAAATATGCTTTTTCACTGCTTTGCTACTCACAAAATCCTGTTGGATGTCGGTGAAATCTTTGCCGTATTTCTCTAGCGCCTCCTCGAACAGGTTGGCCTCCGAGGCGCTCCACTCCTCCATTTCGTCCCTGCAGAGGACGGGCCCACCCTGAGGCACCAGCGCTGCGATGGCTCGGGTCATGTCATAGCCCGTGGCGTGGAGGGTGTCCATAGCGTGAAACTAAACACAAGACAGAAACACATGTTAAGTCTCGAGACTTGTTATCGTCGCTTGAACCACGTATGCAATGAATTTCTGCGATATTCTGTTGACTTGTTGGGAGGAGAATGACTTGTATGATTTGTTCGGTTCATGGAGTTTATATGCAGCCCCTTGTTCAAGGCTTTAGGGGGTGTGTGTGTCTGTGTGTGTGTGTGTGTGTGTGTGTGGGTAGCTAGAAGGCCTATCATCTATGTTTTATATATGAGGATAAGATCTAGGGCAGAACAGACCCACACCAGGCTTCTGGGGCCAAGTGCTTGTTAAGGATAACCACAGACGAGCCTCAACAATCACTAACAGACACACAAACACACACATTAACACACACACATGTGCACTACAAGCACTTTCTTTGATTAACACAACTGCTGCACTTTCCATCGATGGTGTGATGCTGATTTACCCCAAGGCCGCTTTCATGTATGCGCATGTATGAGTCTCTCACCAGGGTGATGTCTCTGGAGGCTGCAGCAGCGCTCATGTGCAGGCTGGGCTGCCGGACAGAACTACTGCAGTCCAAGGCTCTGGCGAACGTACCTACTGACCTACGGGAAACAGAGATGACGCAAAATATAAAGAAACAGTACATATAGAGAGACAGGAATTACACTTACAGCTTTACTTTCACCGTCTAGATTTGGCGATTGATATGGTTCCCTCTCACGGTCTTTTTCTGAACAATTTATGCAGAAAAAAATCCATTGTTTCCTGATAAAATATTCAGTGTTGCAGAGCAAATTACACAACTCCAGTCAATTTGCACTGAATAGGATAAAACTGCTAAGCAACCATGCGCAGCTCAAAACAGGAGAAATGAAGAACACCAAATGTTGGAAAAGTTTGCGATGCTTTCAAGGAATAGCTAGAGCAGGGGTCTCAAACACGTCTACCAGCTACCAGTAGCTCGCTACCCGGCTCACTAAAGGTTCAAAGAATATGTACATCAATTTGATGACACAAAGTCACTTTTCTATCCAATCAAATTCACAGACGTCCTGCCCCCTTCTGACACAAAATGATTATTTGCCAATCTGCTGTGAATTAAATGAGTTACGCTGCTGTCAAGTAGCCTTGCTGCAGTAGTCGGTGTTACAAGGTGGTCGGGCACACACCGATTACATTACTTGCCCACCGTCCCCACTGTCGTTTTGCTTTTTTTTTTTACAGAAATAAAACCCATTTAGTTCATTTTCGCGTATCAGCGCCGTGTTATCAATACAAAGTCGGACAACGGACGCTACAAACTCAAAGTGAAAGTGTCTCCTCCGTATGGAGTCTCAACACCGAGTAGCAGGGGTCACATTTCACACAAACGGGACGAGAGAGTTGACAGACAAGACGATGGCGGAGGATTTGGTGTCAAAGCGAAAAGCAAAAGCGCGTATTTGGCAATATTTCGGATTTAAACCCAATGCTATGAGGGAACCATAACGTTAATGAGGCAATCGCCGCGCGGACAACGGAGCCTGCAGAAACCTGCGGCCCCGCAGCGAAAGCTCGACCGGAGAGGCCAGACACACAGCCATCCAACGTTAAAGATCAAAGTAAGCGCTCTACATACATTGAGCATCATCTTTTTCTTGTAAAATGTCCGATGTAATCGGTGACATCGGTGTTGCTGCGAGTTTATTAACCGGTGGGAAGATTTCCCTCATTGTGACATCCCTACTGTCAAGTTTGGTAACGTCAGTGATGCCGTCACATTAAACGATGTTAGCGGACTAGCAAGTGCACACCAGATTTGACAATGACCACAGAAAACAGCCAGGCCAAGGGAGTTTTGTTTTCACGAATGTGAATGACAAGTGCGTGTACGGTGCGAACGCGTCAGTCAGTAAAAGATGTAACATCGAGCGCAGCTTCACCAAAATACACAGAAACTTTTCATGGGACTTTCTGGCTCGTAGCAGTCTACGAACAGAGAAGATAAAAGAGCTGAAAACGCTTAAAAGACGAAAGTCTCTGTTACTGATGAAGAAGGCGAACACAGCAACCGAGGCTTCATATAAAGAGGACCTATTTTGCTTTTGTGCTTTTCCCCTTTCCTTGAGTGTGTTTTATAGTTTTTTTGTGCATGTAAAAGGTCTGCAAAGTTACAAAGCCCAAAGTCCATGCCAAAGGGAGTTACTCTGCCCCACAGAAACACTGCTCCTGAACTGCCTGAAACGCCTTGATTGAAGTCCTGCCTTTTCTTCCGGGGCGTTTCAGACAGAGGGTGAAAAGAGGTGCCGCAACACAGCCGGTGTAAACGTAAAGCGTTTGTTTGAACAATAAAGCATGTAAACATGTTCTAGTAGAAACCCAAAATACAAGAATGAACCCTGAAAATAAGCATCATAGGTCCTCTTTAAAGTGGCGCACATCCAAACGAAGCAGAAAAAGCCCTTCCCCGATGGTGGGATGGTAAAAGAGGCGATGACTGAAACGTTATTCAAGGACCATAAAAGATAGACATAAACTATGTCTACGATTGGCGATGTACAACTTGGTGCTCAAAGTAGCTCTCGGCCACTTTCGTTTAGGAAAACAGGTTGGAGACCCCTGAGTTAGATATTTTTGGGAATATTCCTATTTGCTTTAATGCAGAGACACCGTTCTTAAATATGAAGCAGGAGCCATGAGACGGTTAGCTTAGCTTAGCATTAAGACTGGAAGCAGGGGGAAACGGTTAGCCTGGCTCTGTCCAAAGGAAACAAATCTGCCTACCAGCACCTCTAAAGCTCACTATTTAACACGTCGTATCTCTTTGTTTAATCAGTACGGAAACCAAAAAATAACACGTTTTTGGCCAAACACAGTAACTTCCTCGTGTCTCGTCATCTCCGAGAGGTTGCCAGCAGTAACTCCGGGAAGTCACTGCACTCGAATTATGATGCTCAAATTTTATGAGATACAACATGTTAATTAATGCACTTTAGAGGAGCTGGTAGGCAGATGTTTTGTTACCTTTAGATAGAGCCAGGCAAGCACATTCCCCTTATTTCCAGTCTTTATGCTAAGCTAACCATATTTTGGCTGAGGCTTCATGTTTAACATACAGATAGGAGAGTCAGTTTTCTCACCTAACTTCCTGTATTTCTTTTCTGTTTTTATAATTTGTATGCTTTTGTATTTTGTGTTGACTTACCGAGCTACTACTAAGAACTGGTCGATCTGTTTCTCCGTCAGCGAGCTGTTGGGGTCCCAGACCTTCTCCTCTAGTTTCTCCAATTCTCTGCCATCGTCCTCGCCTACACAGACCCAGAAGACACACAGATACAGACACAGTTAATTCTCCTACGCTGTTCAAGGCCACTATGGCTCCTTATTGACCACATATGTACAACAAGAGTTTGTTAATTCCACAATCAAATTAGATTTTCTTCCTGGGTTTTCCTTTTTTTATAAAAAAATTGCTAGCTCGTGCAAAGCTTAAATGAATCCCACAGTCGAATAGGTGCGGTCTGTCGAGCTGCCAGCCTGCAATAAACCAGCCAACCTGCCTGAGCTTCTAACACATGTAACAGAATTTCATTAACATGGGTTTAATTAGGGAGCTTGGTGTACCTATGGTGCCTAATTGCAATTTCAGAGGTTTTCCCACCTGCTAAGAATAAAATTCTGGCAAATCACTGAAACCTAAAACTGGCAGTAAAAATAGCCACATTTAAAAATGCTGAATATCTGTACACAATGCTGGCACGGAAGGTCTGGAAAATATCCTTCAGACTGCTGCTTGAATGAAAGTAATTCAAGTATTTCATATTATGGACCAGTTGCAAAGATTAAAAACTCTTTGTATGCGGAAGGTCTAGTAGAGTTTAAAATAGTTTGCTTTGAGATGCTTTCAGACAGCGAGTGGTTGCTGCAGCAGGCTTATGAATGCACACGGCTCTTTGCCGCTGCAGATAATGCCGTTTATGATGGTTCGACTTTTTCAAATTGTCACCGTGTGACCATGGCAATCTTAGAAACTACGGCGACACACGGGCTGATTTTATTGTATCCGAGTTGAATGATTCACGTCTTCATCAGCAGAGAACAGACGGATTAATGACTCAGCTTTACACCGAATTCACACCAGGCAGCAGTGAAGCGCTGCTCGCCGCGATAATTACATTATTCTGCGGCCCGGGAGGCGTGTTCATCTGTTTCAAACGGGAAGAATTTCTTTGTAATAGGTCGACATCTCACAGGAGTCACAGGATCTGTTTACTGATTGGCTGCACTTTGCCACTAAAAGTTAAACTTTTCCCAACTTTTGTTTGGCCGCAGCTCGCTGAGCTTGGGAGCGGCTGCCGCAGCTTTTCATAGACATTGCATGACAGCTTGCCGCAGGCCGCACTCCGCCGCTGCTATGGTGTGAGTTTGGCGTTCAAGTCCTATTATCCAGGTCTGTGACTTTAACAACATTTATGACACTAGTTAACAAAACTTGCTATATTAATTGTGTCATATTAACCATTTCCTCTATTTTAAGCCACTACCCGCTCTATTTACCTGTGGGATGAGATTATGGGAGGTGGACAGCAGTAGCATGTGGTGTACAGGCTGGTAGGATGGGAGGTAACATGTGGCAGCGTTGCACCCTGCTGCTGCCGATTCAATGTAGAGGACACTGACGTTGCCGGGCAGCGACCACGCCAGCAACTGCTCGCTGTCTGAAAGCACCTTTACAGCTTGGCCAGAAACTAAACATCTATCCCTTGTTAAAGGAACAGTGTGTAACATTTAGGGGGATCTATCGGCAGAAATGAAATATAATATTAATAAGTATGTTTTCTTTAGTGTATAATCACCTGAAAATAAGAATCGTTGCGTTTTCATTACTTTAGAATGAGCCGTTTATATCTACATAGGGAGCGGATCCTCTCTTCACAGAGTCCTCGCTTCCGACGCTGCCGCTCTCTCTCTCTTTTGCTTCACCACTCACTTCCCACGTACACACACACTACGCACTGGCTCTGCTCTAAATGACTCTAGAGAGGGACGTCGGCCACCGTAGCTCTCCAACACGCTTGGCACACGGGAGAGGCATCAGTTGGTTGAAATCTCCTCACCTCACCGCTAGATACCGCCAGATCCCACACACTGGACCTTTAAGTTCCAGGTATTAATGTGCGTTCATACATACGTATGTTTACAATATATTTGTACAGGTTGCATTAGATTCAGTTGTTCAAATTACTGCCTGTATACGTGCACACGTTATCCTGTATTAGGGGCCGTTCACATGCCACGTTTTTCGCCTTCGTTTAGTTTAGTCAGTGACACTTACTGCTAAATTACCACAACTTCATCATCATAACACGCAGGTTTTGGTTGCTTAGTAACGGCAGGCGCGACAGGAACGCAACCTCCCAAGCACCTTGGATAAAAGGATGACAGCAGCACGCCTGGTGTTTTCAACGCGTTTTTAGACGCTACATGTGAACCGCCCCTTAGGAGGAAATGGGAGCTTTTAGAGGTTGTCTAGCAACAGTAAAAGTTCTCTTCAAGTAACATCACGCACTCCATCCTTTTCATACTCTTCGGGTGACTGTAAAATCATCACTTTGGCAGCACATAAACAATAATCTGTTATTTTTAAATGGTTTGATTATGTATAATCACGCTGCCACACTGTGATTGCCATGGAAACCCAGGTTAGTTTTTTTTTTTATAACTTATAAAAAGATAAGTAAATGGTGGCTTGGGGCAAAAAAGGCCACTTTAAGTTCATGAAATGTTCTTGAGAATAAGTCAAATAAATAATAAAAAGACATGAGTACACAGGAGGGTAAAAGACCCCCTGCAGGAAAATGTTAATGCTCTACTCTGCGAATAAGCTTCTCTGGAAAACTGTGTCAATTCAAAACTATTTAAAAGATTTAAGTTTAAGTATGATGTACCTTCTTTGAGGAGGTCGGTGATGTCGGCCTGGTACTTGTTCCCAACGCGGATCTCCCCCTTATCAGCCAGCAGAGTCTTTTGCTGAGGGTCATACACCAGCGAGTAGAAAAAGGCATCCTGGGAAATACAGATGGCAGGAAGGCGTGAGGATGGTATGAAAGGAACAGGAAGCGAGACGGGCGAACGAAGAGGCAAAAGAGAGGAGTGTATCTGTCTCTGCATGTGTGTGTGTGTGTGTGCATCTTCCCCTCTGCTAGTCTCTCGTCTCCTCATTACTGTATGTGAAGAGAACATTCTGGGTCAACACGTTGAATAATTCATCTGGAAAGAAGAATCTCTTAACTCATAAGTCTCTCACACACACTCTTAGATGATCCTGAAATCTAACACACCTAACCACAGTTTAGACAACCCCCGTCCTATTATTTTAGCATGAAGAGCTGGCGGTGCGTACCTCTCTGTCCAGGTAAGACTTCAGGGCTTCTGTCTCGTTCAGCAAAGTCACACAGCACTTCCCCCTGGAGTCCAGGAAGGATGTAAGGAAAGGAAGTGAGGAAGGGAAAAAATGAGGAGGGAAGAAAGAGAGTTAACATGTGAGACACAGAATAACGCACAAGAGTTAAAGTCCAGGGGATAACACGTTGCGTAAGTGCTGCCCTGGTCTAACTGTTCTAAGAGGATACTTTGATGTCGGATCAGAAACTGCAACGATGAATCCAAATTATTTACCATCCACGTAGTCGTATCTCTCTAGACTGAAGCAAACACTGTTCGGCAGGGTGATAAACTCAAACACCTCGTGTAACCTCGCCGATGCCGCGGGTGTTAAGTTAAGAAAACTTCATCGAGTTCGAATCCTCACTGAACAAAGAAACGGCTCATCGGAGTATTTTTATTCAAGCAGATGTCACAGTTAGCTCTTCAGAAATGTCAAGTAATAAGTTTGTAATGACTAGGTGGGTTTTCCTGGAGCTTACTGATGAGCAACGGCAGTTCTATATGTAGAAACGGCTTTCTGTTGACATTTAGTGCTCAACGTGCACACCCCATACGAATGGATTATTTTATGTCGGAGTTTGAAAGCTGACTGGCTCCAACTGGCTCCCAACCATCTTTCAGCCATCATATAACCTCATGTGTAGCAGATAATGTGAGTGAAGGAATCAATAAATAATCACATCATCATCATCATCCTCCTCCAAGTGAGTCAGAACTGCAGTTTTTACAGCCACAAGCACAGAATAGAAGGTAAAAAAAAAAAAGCATGAAAACAGAAATAATGGGTTAAGTAGTCAAACTGTTTAATTTAATCTCCAAGTTCATTAAATAAACAGTATGAACAGAGACAGAGAGGCACCGATCGATCGGTCACCGATTGAAACCGGCCGGTTGTCAGCTGATTGGCCGGTCACCTGTCATGGCCGATCAGCTGACAAGCCGAACAGCTTAACCCGTTATTTCTGTTTTCACGCTGTTTTTCTTTACCTTCCATTTTATTTTTAAGGCCATAATACGTAAAACTAATTTCTACCCTCTATTCTTGTGCGTGTGGCTGTAAAAACTGCCGTTCTGACTCACTTGGAGGATGATGATGATGATGATGTGATTATTTATTGGTTCCTTCACTAACATTATCTGCTACACATAAGGTTGTATGGCGTCTGAAAGATGTTTGGGAGCCAAGTCAGCTTTCAGTCTGACACACTCAGACATAAAAAAATAATCATAACATATGATGACATGACATAAAATAATCCACTCATATGCGGTGTGCACGTTGAGCACTAAATGTCAGTCTCTCATTTATCCGATTTTTTGTCTGTCAAATTTACACACGTGCCGCATGATTGTTTGTTTTACGTTGCGCACACAGCGGTAACGTCGCAGCCACACACACTACATGGCGTCGGTGTGGAAATTCTTCAGCGTGAGCGAAGAAGACATGAAGCTCGCAATTTTTAACACCTGCAAGTCCAAAATAAGCTGTCAAGGAACAACCTAAAAAACAAGAAGGTTCTGTAACTTGGTGCAGTTTTGGAGAAAATGTAAGTTATTTAAGTAAGTATTTAAGTATGTACAGCGAGCCGGTCATTGTTGTGAAATAAACCCCGACACGAAGCCGCTTATTACATACTTAAGAAATCAACAATTTGACACAAAAATGGTCCTCCAGAGTCCAACATCAGAACTGCGCCCATAGCAACGGTCTGTTATTTCTTCATAGCAGACTGAACGCTGTGATTGACCAATCAGAGTAGTAGTAATAGTAATAATAGTCAATGTTTTATTATGAACATTCAACTGAATTTTAACTTTTCATGAAAGGAAAGTTACGAAAATGTTAGGGTGTGCTGCCAATTATAGTCCTTGGAAAGAAAAAAAAATCAAAATCGGCAGGTCAGACTTTTAAAAAATCTGAATCGGCCAAGAAAATTGGTGCATCTCTAGTTAGAGACAAAAGTTGTATTTACTGCTACTCAATAATAAAATATAACATATTTGACTGACTTTTTTATTATAAAAATAAAGCAAGTTTGGCTGGTTGAACTGTTAACAGACACATCAGTTGTTCTTCTGTTTTATTTGCTGCTCAAAGAGTGTTTTCTGTATTTAACTGTAACATCAAACCAAACTTGCTGTTACCACGGTAACCACAGGTATCGCCAAATAATCCAGGACTGTAAATTACAATTTTTTTTCCCAAGGATTACAATTTAAAATTTCATTTTAACAGTCAAAATTATTATTTATTTTTTAAAACAAGCTAAAAGAATTCTGACAATGAATCAAGATAATTGGACTTTTTGCATATTTCCGATTCATTTTGACTTGTTTCGAGTTGACTGACAATCAATTCCACGGGACATTGTTTATTGTTTTGAAAAATTGGGATTTTTGGACTCAATAGTAGCACAAGGGAGTAGCTTTATTCACAGCCTGGGAGAGGTATGTGCTATCAAAACAGTGCACGCTGTGTGAGTCCAAAACTCTTGGGGGAAAAAGAGAAAGAAATAAAAAGTGAAACTAACCTAAAACAGATCATTTGGTGATGTAATAGCAGGCTGGTGGTGTTAGAGCAGTGTACCTGATGTGTGTGGCAGGTAAAGACTCCAGTTGGCGGGACAGGAAGAGCTCTCTGTGTCTGAGCTGGTGTTTCTGTTTCTCGGGGAGGTCCGCCATCTCTGGATTCTCCATCTCCTCCTCCAGCTCCCCTGGGCGGTGAAAGGGTCAAAGGTCAAACATATACCCATTGGATGAGGTGGAACAATGACGCCCACGGGGAGAACCGTGGAGGAGGGGGATGCAAATGTATCGGCTACAGCCACAACAAGCAGATATAAAGCACAAGGTGCACCCTTGATGAGCCGGAACAATAAAGTCCTCAGGGAGAAGGAGACTCGTGTATACATGCAGATATTTTATATAAAAGCTCACTGATTATGTCTACATGAGACCTGCGATATGAATCAAACAACATCCGGTTTTTCTCATCCAATTCTGCATTTCAACCCTTATTACAAAAGCAACCGCATGTTTCAAACCGCTCAGGATTCTCCATCATTTTAATGCCCTCCAACTGTGTTTTCATTATTCTATTATTTGGCTAATCTCCTGTATTTCAAGCGTGAAAACTACTAAAAGAACCTGAATGGGATGTTAAAAAACACCAGTCTACTCTTCTATGTTATCCATTTAGACCAGCAGAAAGACACAGCAGGCGGTTCTGTAGCTTCCATTGAGAAAAGGTCAGTAGTTTTTCTTGGAAATTGAAGACCTGGAATGCAGTTTGTCTTTTATAATTTAAGGTCACACAAAGCTGTTTTTTCAAAGGTGGATAGTGATACTTCTTTAGACTTGGTGTCTTATGAAACACATAAATGAATAAATACAATAATTCAACAAATTTTCCCACCAGAATGTATTACCGGTGGAGTAGAGAAAACCAACAGAAATCAGCTTTTATACTTTTTTTTAATCATGTGAGCTACCTAGGGGCAAATTAGATCAATTGAATGAATTAAAAATGGAAAAATATGTCTGTACTCGTCTCTTTATGAGAACCAATTTAAGTTTTAGACTGTAAGAAATGTTTTTACTTTCTTCAAAAGTCAATTTAATGGTTAGGACTTAAGTTTAGGATAAAACAATTAGTTCACCCAAATTACACCTCTCCCAAAAACAAACAAGTAAATTATCAAATTTATGCAGATAGCTTCACTTACGTTTACAGTATATCCCCAGGTGGGTGGAGATATCAGTTTTTTGAGAATAAAATGGAGCTGAATGGATTTTCATTTGTGGTGCTTAGAGCATGAAAAAAAAAAAAAAAATTGGTTCTTTCCAGGAACAATGTCCCAGTTATTCCGGGTAATCCGTAGACCTCGCTATCGGAAGTTTTTATTGGAACTTTCTACCTGTTCTGTGGATTATCCAGAGTAACAGGGACACTCTTTCTGGAGGGAGATGTCCACATTAAATCTCTATGTATTTTTTGCTGCGAGTACCAAAAAAACCTCCATAGAATTGGGGCAGTAGCAGAAATCTCAAACCACTTGGATGATTAAGTGAAGAATGGGCGAGTGGGCAAATGTTTGTGTGTAATTTGGGTGAAATTACCCTTAACATCAGCACTAGGATTAGGCTAAAATTACAGTATGGGCTTAGGATAGACAGACTCCATTAAGGACAGAAGTAAAAGGATGTGTGTTTATGTTATGTAAAGGGGTGATTTGGTGTTGCACTTCCATAAAGTTGAGGAACTCCCAAGACGATCTGTAAAAACGCTCATCCTTTATCCTGACCTGTCAAATGTGCATGTCTTTCAAACTGCAGACACCCAGTTTGTAAAGCAGGCTTCACGCTAGAATGATAAAATCATCAAGGCCCTGACACACCAAGCCGGCGGTCGGCCGTCAGATAGTTTGGGGCCGTTGGTGAGCATCTGTCGGCCTATTTTTTTCGGTATGTCCCGCACCGTCGGCTCTAGTCTGCCCGTGTTGGAGGTTTTTTGAGTGAGAGAAATCGCTCTGATTGGCTGTTCAGCTTAAGCGAATCAGTGCACGAGAAGAGAAACGGAAGTGAGAAAAGCAAGCAAACGAGTAAAGTCAAGAGGAAAAAAACAGAAGGCTCCTCTCATTTTTTATCTTCATCTCATCTGATCCTTCCAACACAGGGATATTTTCACAACGACATGGCCGTCAGGAATGAAGCTAAGAGGTGAGTTGAGAGTGGTGCGAAAATGGTCGGCAAACGCTGCTTTGCTTCACGTTTGCAACATAACAACGGCTTGAATATCCGCAGTCCTCGGTCTTCCAGTTTCCCTTTTTTTGAACGACAAATACAGACTACCGCGACCTGCTGGTGTGGAGAGTTATTTCCTCTCACGCAGGCGCAGAACGTACTGTACGTGCTAACTGGCTGTTGGCTGTCGTCTTTGCCGTGTGTTCAGATGCAACTTGTCAGCAAAGACAACGACGTGAGGCAACGCAGCCTTCATCGCCGCTAGTTCTTTGATGTCGGTTTGGATTAACATTACAGTATGGGTTTAGGATAGACAGGCCCCATAAAGGACAAAAAGTAAAAGGACTTCCATAAACTTGACGAACTCACAAGAGAATTAAAAAAAATGCTGGATCCTACATTTACCATCCGATCCTGTCAAACGCGTATGTCTTTCAAACTGCAGACACCCAGTTTGTAATGCAGGCCTCGTGCTAGAATTATAAAACCATTTGGGTTATTCTGTCAGACTTGAAGCTCATCCAGAACCACAGAAAACATTACAAACTGTTCTCACAGGCTGACTCTGCTGGAGTAGTAAACTGACCTTTGTGTGCAAAACTGTCGGGAGTTTCCCTTTAGGCTTGTGTTGTTGATTGAGCTAATTTCTCTCAAGTCAGTCTCAGCATGTACTGCATTGTGTCTGGGAGCGCTACGACATGGATGGGCGAGGATTTCTCTTTCATTCCAGGTGTAACCTTGACTATCCTGGTAGCTTGGATTAACAGAATCGATGGTGAAAAACAGTCCTCGATAAGCGACTGTAGGTCACGTGGCCGAGTCATCCTATAAGAATAGATTTAGCCGCTGCTGGTCGGCAACATCTCCACCGCACATTCGCTTGCTCATATGTGCATGAGGAGAGTGGAGGAAATGAAGGTGGGAGGAGAGGAAAGAGGAGATAAGAGAAGGTGAGATGGACGGGAAAATAGATAAACAAAGACAAATAGAAGGGCACAGAGGGAGGAAAGTGTGGCAAAAGAGATGAAGACAGAGAGACGTAAAGACGGCGAGGAGGAGAGAGGGAGAGGAGGAAGGGGAGCAATAGAGAAATCAGCAGGGAGAGCGAGAGAGACAGAAGGAGAGAGAGAGAGAGAGAGAGAGAGAGAGCGGTAGAGAGACTAAGTGCAACAGAGAGAAAGAAGAGCAGTCGGTGCGTGCTCCAATTCATTTGGAGTTTCATTAAAGGAAGCGAGACAGAAAGAGGGAGACGGGGAGCAGAACAAAAGCAATCAAGGGATTTTCAGGAGAAGAGATGTGTGGCCAAAATCAATAAGTACTCCTTCACTCCCTCACTCACTCTGCCCAGCACTCAGCACCCAGCAGACACACTATCGGTGCCCAGGCACAGCACACACACACTCCATCTTCTGCCATGTAAAAGCAACAAAATATGAACTGAGATTATTAATACACACACGATTAAAGGGAATAGGAGAGAAGGTGGGAAGCTGTAGGAAGGCGACAAACATGAACTGTGTGTGTTAAAGCTTGGCATACGCCGTACGATTTCAGAAATGTTGTTGTGTAATTCCCACTCCTACTGTACGAGTCGATCGTTTGCGATGTAAAGCCAAAGCTCGCGATTTATGCGCTCGCACTGCACGGTCCGATCGTCAGCCACGACCCGAGTGCTCAACACTTGTACGTGTAAAACACAGCCCGTTGGCTCCCGAGGGCCGTTCTGGCTGTTGACAGCTGTCAATAAAGATTGGTTTGAAAGCTCCGAGGCGGGTAAAGTTTGTGTGCTAGCAGAGGTCTGTACGGGTCACAGTGCCAACAAGGCAGAAACGTGCTGCCTTGATCATCTGTGCCATCCTGTCTGCTGAAACGTCTAAAAAGAAAAAAAGAGGCGCTGGCGTATATGGACTCGCAGGTGACTAGTAAAACGCGGACAGCATGTCTTGTACATTTTGCAGAGAGAGTTGGAGGTATCTATTGTACATTATTATCTTGATAGCTACGCTCTGATTACTGTAAAAAAAAAAAAAAAGTAGAAAAAGGCAACTGCTTCAACTGTGCGTGAGCCTGTGGACGGATCTCGGGAGGAGATAATCGGTCCTCGGTCCCCCCTGTACACTGCACGGCAAACGACGACCGACGAAGCTGAAGTTCAGTCCGACTCTAAAATGAGACGTGCGGCTCAAAATTCGGGTCAGAAACGGGCTAAAATTGTTCAGTGTGTGCCCAGCTTTAGAGAGGCATCTATGCGTGTGCGACATGACTAAAACATGTGTTTTGCGGGTATCTAATTCTGACACTGTGTGCATGTACACGTGTTTTACATTTACAGGTTGATGTTAACAGTACAGTTGCAGCCCGGCGGCTCATAACGAGCTCAAAACTGGTATTGCTGGTGGCGTTTCCCCTACAAAGCACTGCATTAGCATGAAAATCTATAACACTGCAAAACTGAATCAAATTGCGAAAAAGAGCGGATTAATTATTGTCAATACTGGCTTTTACTGTGAAGGAGACGTAGATGTGAGTCATGCACAAGCGAAATAAAACCAAAATGTGCATATTTTTGTGCGCTTTTTTTGACAGCACATCAGTTGAATCATTAAAAGATAGAAAATGATTGACGGCAACTCTTAAGTTATGCAGGAACTGCGTTAGAACTGGAATCAATCACTTATCTGCTGAGCTGCATCAGACAGATCCTCCTGACAGATCTCATCTCATTATAGACTAGTTTTCTCATCATTATTGTTGTTATTTTTTGGGGCATTTTATGCCTTTATTAAACAGCCAATAATAGAGATTTGACAGGAAAGGAGGGTATAAAAACAATTGTCCCCAGTCGGACGCAAACTGGGGACATTGCGCTTCATAGTCAGCACTAGGGTTGGGCGATATGTTAAAATTTTTCCAACCGTCCATCGTCTCCCCAACAACTGGCGATTGCAGATATATTCCTGAGTCTCTCTCTCTCTCTCTCTGCCCGCTGAGTGGATCTCCTTCTTCAGAGGTAGACCATTTAATTAACAAAATAAAATGACAAACATCGCCCAAGAAAGACAACCAGCGATGTACACAGCCAATCGCCGATAGTCAATATTTTCGTCTAATCGCCCAGCCCTAGTCTGCACCTTAACCCCCCCTAAATATGCGGCGTTTGCTGTGTGATGTAGTACTTCTGCTCATTACACCTGAAGCTTAATAAGCCTGATATTAGATTAGATAAAAGGTAATAAGGCATACATTTTTTTTTCAGGAAATGCATGGTGCCTCCGCTATGAAACACTGCGGGAAACCCAGTCACCTGTGCAATAGTCAGAGCAAGCCCAGAAAATATACAGTACATGAACCTCTGAATGACCATATATTATAAGAGGAGGCACTCTTGCATGAAATAAGACAAATGCAGACATGATAGGATATTGTTTTCACTTAAAAAAATCCTTATTGGAGCCTCCTCGCTCCAATAATGCAATGTACCAGTTGCTGTGATTGCTATCTGGGAGAAATAAGTTTATAAGGAGGAACTGTTCTTTTGGAGAAAATTTAAATATTGTTATTTCTGTCTGCTGCGTTTGTATAAAATCTACTGCATGCTCTTTATGAGATTTCTCCCTTTATTCTCCTTGTAAAAGGTGTTTTGTTGAGTTTTTCTTTATCCGAAATGAGGGTCTGCATCTGTATGCACATATCCATCAAGTATCCAGGTCATGTGGTGGTACATCAGCTGGCCGGCCCTTCCAACTGGCCCCCCTGGCTGAGCGTCCTTGAGTAGCAACTCAACTCCCCAACCTCAGTCCTTCTCCTCTCTTCCTTCTCCTCGGAGCCAATCTCCTGGCAGTGCACCCACACCATACTCTCTACAAATTGCCTCTCCATCTCACCTGTCCCGGCCAATTATCAATTATTGATGAATGGGTCGCCTTACAGGGCTGAGAGACGGCGTGGGGAGGGGGGGGAAGGAGAGGAGAGAGCAGGCCTGAGGGCGAGAAGAGGAGGTGAGGAGAGCACAGCAGAGCGTTATTACCTTAACAAACTGACTGCACCTCTATGATACAGTGTGTGTTAAAAGTCTAGAGACAGAAGCAGACAGCGACGTGCTTCTGCTCAAAAATCATCTGTCGAAAGGAACATAACAGTTCTACTAAAGCGGGGAGATCTATCAATATAAAATCAATACTGAGACATGAGAAGATATCGTCTGGGAGGTTGGTTGTGGTAATATTGTGACATAAGTTCAATATGTCTTAAAGGTGCATTACAGTAAGACAACACTTTTTTTTCTTCTCAGTGACTATATTAGCAACCCCTATAAAAAGACAATTTCATGAAAATACCAATAGTCTTACCCAAAAACATTATCACGTAATCAATATTGAGACAACGGTTTTGTCAATACAGCCCAGCTCTAAATGAGGAGATTCAGATGGTGTCCTCAGATCTGTAAACTACGACATGTTGGCCCAGTCAAGGACATGCGTTTTCAAAAAAGTATTCCCACCCCACACAAGCGCATTATGGACATTTTTTCCTCCATTCACAGCAGCACATTCCAAACAAGAGTAAGAACAAGAGCAGCACAGTCAGTAGAAAACTAAACGGTACAACACGTGCTGATCGTGTCTCGTGTCCGTCACATTATGGTTACAACGGGACTTCATTTAATCCCTGGAGGTATCGCTCTATAAGGAAACTACAACGAGAAGAGAGTGACGGTAATAAAGTGGCTTTTATCGAGTGAACAGATCTGGAAATGTAAACTCTCTCCTGCGTTGTCACACTGGTTGGGATTATGAGAACTGCTATTTGAATTTGCGCATCATGTTTGAATGACCTCTCTTGAACATTAGTCTCTTGATTATTAGACATCAGCGCTCCAGTCTGCACATATTCTAAAATTTTTTGTGGAGTATGCGAGTTAAAATTTCACATGGTCGCATTCGTGCGAGTGCATAAATTAGAGCTGCACTGATCGACCGGTTGTCAGCTGCTCGGCCATGACCGGTGACCTCGATCGGTCTCATATATCCGGTATATGCCGCAAACGTGCGCTTGTACACTCGCACACACAGAGAGAAGAGACACTGAGTGCAGATAGAGAGGTGGCGGTGATCTCTCTGGTCACGGCGGTCCCGCCAGTGACCGGAGGAGTGCTACGAGTGTGCTGCAGGTCGAGGCCCTCGAACCCCCCACTCGGCCGGATCTTCGAACATTCGCTGTTGATTACTACCGTACTAATTACTACCTTTGATTACTTTTTGCTCCGGAGTCCAAAAAAACGGTACTGGGGACAGACTGAGGAGAGAGAGGAGGAGGCTGGTGGGGAGGGAGAGACAACAAGAGGTTACGACTCGACGATGACAGAGCAGGCAGGGAGAGGCCGACTGAGCCAGTGAAGAAGAAAAAAAAAGTGTGCGACCAAATCATGTGCCGGTGCAACCAACTAAGAAAGTGGAAAAGTCGGACGTACATATATCGATTGGTGTGTTTACATGCACTTAAAAGAGTAAAACATTTTTTTTTAAATGGTCAAAATTGATGCAGCGGAGGACGAGGTATCCTAACTTTTAGTTGGATCTTTGGAATTGGATAGTTGCATCTCATGTTGCAACTGAAATATGTCTTTTCATTAGACCCTCCCTGGCTGCTAAAATACAAAAGTCTTTCAAACTCCACATCTCCACTTTGTAACGCAGGCTTTCCAAAATTCAAAATTTATGTTCTCCAATCCCAAGCCCAGATAACTTTATTGGCATCATAAGGGAGAGTTTCCCCAGAAATAACAAAGCTTCCTCCAGAGAAACAGAAGACATTAAACAGCTGTTTTCACAGGCTGAGTAGTTTTTCTCATGAACTGATTTTGATGAGTAAAATCACTGGGATTCCCCTTTAAGGAACCGGAGTCAAATTTCTTAAATCTCATGTAAACAAGAATCTAAAAGTCTGTAATTGGGGTGAGGTGGTAGGCAGTGTACGTGTATGTATGTAAACAAAGTTCAAAACAAAGATTTCAGTGAACCTCATTTCTACCAGTAACCCGGTTACTACAGTGCATTGAAACTAGGGCTATCAATTGATTAAAATATTCGCATGATTGTCCATAGGTAATCGTGATTAATCGCAAATTAATCGCACATTCTTTATCTGTTCAAAATGTACCTTAAAGGGAGATTTGTCAAGTATTTAATACTCTTATCAACATGGGAGTGGGCAAATATGCTTGCTTTATGCAAATATGTATATATTTATTATTGGAAATCAATTAACAACACAAAACAATGACAAATATTGTCATATTGTTATTGTACAGGTACTGCATTTAGCATAAAAATATGCTCAAATCATAACAAACTCAAGCCCAACAGGCAACAACAGCTGTCAGTGTGTCAGTGTGCTGACTTGACTATGACTTGCCCAAAACTGCATGTGATTATCATAAAGTGGGCATGTCTGTAAAAGGGAGACACGTGGGTAACCATAGAACCCATTTTCATTCACATATCTTGAGGTCAGAGGTCAAGGAACCCCTTTGAAAATGGCCATGACAGTTTTTCCTCGCCAAAATTTTAGTATAAGTTTGGAGCGTTATTTAGCCTCCTCCGGACAAGCTAGTAGTAAATCGCAAGTTGCGTTAGTTTTAGTGGCGTTAAAACGAATTTGCTTTAACACGTTATTATCGAGTTAACTTCGACAGCCCTAATTTAAACCTTTTAAAAAATACATGAAAGCTAAACAAAAGTTTAGTTTTAAGGCAGAAAGGTAAACACATATACTATATATTTACACATAAAGCAAACATTCTGTATGCAGGGTTAGCTTAATTGTTTGCAAACAACAAAGCCAGCATTCCCCCTCCTTTCTTCCCTGACCAACAGAACAAGTAATTACATTTTTATAATGCTGAAACACTAATATTGACTAATAAGCTGAAAAAACAACATGACATCTCTGTGTTTACCATAACAAGGCACAACAACTGTGTCGACATGAGGCGAGGATGCTGCCTTCACTTTGTAATCATTACAGCTGATAAGAACACAGTTCATAAAGCTCTGCAGCTGCGGATGCAAATGAGAAGTTCATCCTCTCATCGTAGGACGTACTTCCAGTATAACAGATCATCATCTCATGTCAAATATAGAGAGGTTGTGGAGCTCAAGTGGTACAACTACTACTACGGGCAGGAGTACTGCCACCGAGACTACCACCCTGCGAATTAATCCACTTATAAAACGGTGATAAAAGCATCCAGAACTGTGACTTGTGACGTATAGGTCCATGACCCACTTTGGAGTCCAAGCAAAAATGAACTAGTGGTTATAATATACTGCACTGGTCTACTTTCGTGCATCAGCTCACTGGCAACGTTGTTGTCTATTGTTTATGGGAGCTAGGAGCCACATCTCAAAAATAGAAAAAGGTTTGAGTCATGGCAAATTCAAACGACTGAAGGGAGGGGCCGGCGAGGTAAAATGCCAAGTCTGCCACAGGATCTGACCACTCAGGAGGCTGCTTTTCGCTCACGGGGGAGGGGCTAATGCCGGAGTTGGAGGCCCCATGTGCCCCAGTGCTCTGAATCTCTGCAAGCAAAATATTTGATCAATGACTCACGGCAGACACACATAAAGAGACACACACGCTCGCTCACACACACACACACACACACAGTCGACTGCCGATCTCCACCGATCCATATCCAAACTGAATTAAATGCACCCCTTCAGCGATTCCTGTGACAGGACCCAGAGCAAAAGACTCCAAGTCCATCATGCATATAAGAAAGACATGAACGCATACATGCACACGCACACACACACACACACATATACAGTGAGGCAGCAGCTACAGAAACGCAGACAGGATACAGCCCACACCCATGCGGAGCACGGCCATTCCTGCCATGCATTTTTTACATATTGCAAATGTCTGGAAGCCCCTCACCGAACTGCAGCTGGCAGAGCTCAGCCAAAAACCGAGAGGTCTATACAGGAACAGCCTATACAAGGGCGTTTCTGCAACTACGGGCATTTTTAAGTCCCAGCAATGAAATTTTGGATTTATGTTGAAATTTGCAGTGCAGTGATTGATAAATACATCCAGCTTGACATAAAAAAAAATTATTTCTAAATAATGTGGTTTAATACAATTTATTAAGCATTTTATGGGTCCAAACACCGCTTTTCTTCATGTCCCCTTTGGTGTACAGAAAATCATAAAATCCCCTGTCTTTAAAAATGCATTTTATATCAATATTTACAATGATGCACAAAGCTTGATGGAAATTAATTTAAATGTCTTGAAAATGTAATAGAAATTAATAAAGGAAAATGTATAAAATAAACATTATTGTAATGTTGCGGTAATGACATTTTTTAAGAACAAGTGATGAAAACCATAAAAAATGTTACAGATTAAAATCTTAACGACTATATGAAGCTGGTGAGCGGCTTGTCAATAAAAGGAGAATAGCTGGTCTACCTTAAAAGGACAGCACAGCTTAAGCGAGCCTGCGCTGAAGTTGTTGCTAATTTCGGGGCAAACCCCCTTCACTTTAATCAGCAGGTGGCAAGCAAGACACTAGATGTTAGCCTTGGGTCTCGAGGAGTTGTAGCATTTATTCACCAACAAATAAACTGTACACACACTGCTGCTGCTACGTTTACAGCTATGATGTTACTCTCTCTCTCTCTCTCTCTCTCTCTCTCTCTCGATTGATCCAGATCGATGAATCGTTGCACCCCTAAGTTGAAGGCATGGTACATGTGTGTGCACATGATCAGGACGGTATGTCCTCCGCCTCATTTTGAGCCAGGAAAAACCCTGATTATAGACTTTCTTAAAGGGACACACACACACACTGAAAAAGTGATGCTGTGTGGTCCAACAGAACAAACAATCCCCCTCCTGCCAAGGATACACCCTCCCAGGCCTCACACACACTCAAAGGTAAGCTCATGCATTCACACAAACACATGTGCACTCATTCAAATAGGACACTTTAGTACCTTTCTCTCTCGCCCACACACACACTTTCACACCCCAAAAGCCAATAGTCAGCCTGCCACACCCAGTCAAAGTCTAGTGGTTGGTTTAGCTAGCCAGGGCTACAGGATGGCAGTGTTTCTACTGTTTGTATGACAGCAGCACTACTGGCATGAATAGTGGAGGGAGTTAATTCAAACTGGGCTAAAATTAATTTAAGTTTGTGGGTATATTTAATGTGAACTTTAAGTCAGAGTGGGTTGATGTAAGCATTGTGCACAAGCAGGAGGCCAGACTGGACACCAAAAAGAGTGTCATGCAAGCCGACATACTCTCTCTAACCACCACAACCTGTCATCTCAGTCCAGCTGTGCTGCTCACTGGGTTCTCAAATTAATGTGTTTTTACACAACAGCCTGTTTTTTTTTTTGTATTATTATTTTGCACCTTTGGCCTTTTAAAACTCACTGATGTAACAAAGTAGAAAAGTCACAGAAATGAACCTTTATATTGTATTGAGCAGCATACTCATAGTGGATCATGTGGGCTATTAAAAGGGCGGGTCCATCTGCGTTGTGTTCCGGTTTTTCAAACGGAAACACCCACTCAGCTGCTGCAAAAAGCAGTGACGTAGGTTACCAAAGTAAGCTAATTGAAGCTATTCAATAAGATTATGAGTAACGTGAATGCTAGCACTAGCTGAGTCAAAGTTAGCTGTGCTAAATTTGGAAATAACTGAAAGGGATAGTTTGGATTTATTTATTTTTTTTAAATGGGATTGTATGCATACTCCCCGTTCTGTAAGGTTAAATTACTGCTTTTGTGAATGTAGTCTGGTGGCTTTGAAGAGAGTTATATAACGGCTTCAGGTGTTTTGACGCTAAAACATACATACTTTGATCAAAATCTGAATGTTCGGATTTGAATACATAAGAAACACCTCTTGGAAGCTACAGAATGATAAAAAAAAAATAAAAAAAAATATGGACCCGCTCTTTAAAGTAAAGGCATCAATAAACTTCTCTTTTTCATATTCTACTCAACTATTCTGTTCCTTTTTGAGTGCTACACCATAAAGACGAGAGACTGTCCCACAGTGAGCGCTGTTATCCTCATTTGTACGATTCACCGCGTCTCGTCCTTCTCTATGAGGACATTCGTTTTCGCTCAACCGCAAAGTGTAGAACAACATTTAGAAGAGCTATAAAAACTTTTGCCATTAGACGTGGTCAGATGACACTTAGTATCAAGCGCATAACCTGGCCTTTGAGTCTGCTAAACACAGGACTACGACGTTAGCATGTAAGTTTACAAAAGACAATTTCATGTGTGATCAAATATGAAACAAAACAATGTAAATATCATCATTGAAGAGCACAACATAGATTCTAGATTGCAAAAAATATCTACCTAAACAATCATATAGCCTTGAACTGTGTCAAGTATTTTCCCACTAAAATTATACTGAAGATGGATAACCAGTTACCCAAGAGAACAGATGCTGCCCCAAAGTCAGGTCTTCTTTCAAATGACAGTTGTAGGTAGCACTCTGGAGCAGTGCCTTGAAGGCATCATTTCCATTGACCACTGGGGAGGCGACCTGCACATTCAAGAAAGGCTCTGGCCTCTAAGAGACACACTTTTGTTACCTACGACTACTACCATGCTCTCTTTTACCACTAACCATCTTTAACTGATCATCTCAGTCCTTCTGGGCTTCTGTATTCAACCCTGTCTCCTATAAAATTATGTTCCCATAAAACTAAACTGCATTCTCAATTACGTTTCGAGGGAAACGTATTTTCTCACGGATTATGGTCGCAGTTTTGAACAGTTTTAAACACGAAATTTAAAGAAAAACAAAACAAAAAAATAAAAACTACTTCATTAGGTTTAGGCAACAAAACTACTTGGTCAGGTTTAGAAAAAACATCAGGGTTTGGCTTAAGATGACTACAAAATTTAAAGAAAACAAAGCAAAAATGCTACAAAACTACTTGGTTAGGTTTATTAAAAAACATCATGATTTGGCTTAAAACGACTATGTTTGTTATATTATTAAGCTACGGACGTAAATTAGAAAAGTGAATTTCAGCTTTTAGTTTCACACGTGGATACGAACAGCGGCCTCCTGGGTGAAAGTCCTGTGTTTGTTTGACTCATCCATCCACCACGACCTCCTTCCTGCGCGAACTTTCGCGGACCATCATTTAGGACTGGGCAATATGACTATACATCGCCAAAATGATCGAAAAAAGGCTATCGTTTATATTTTTCTATATTTAGTTTCTATCGCGATATAGGCCAGACCTATATTTATTTATTTTTTCTCTATAATTTCACTTAAAACTTTTGTTCATTTTGCGCTTTTAATTTCTTAAAATGAGAAAATACTAGTAGTCAAGTATTTAATTCAGATAGGAGTATACAAAAATAGGCTTTACCATGTGGTTATTTCATATATACCATTTATTTATTCATTGAATTACCAGAAAACATGCTATATTTTGATATATATCGTTATCGAGATATGAAATGACCTATATCCGCATAGAAGATTTTGGCCATGTCGCCCTACCATCATTACAAAGGTATCAGTGATACGTCAAAAACAAACGTCATCCACAACAAAATATGTTTCCCTCAAAATGTAATTCACAATGCAGTTTCGTTGTATGGGAACATCATTTTTAGGAGTCAGGGCTGCTGTATTTCCCCTTCCTTCCTTTCCCCATCATTCGATCGTTGTTTTTTCTCTCTCTGAAAAACAACCTGGTAGCCATAACATTAAAAGGCTGCTTTAGGTAGAGCCCAGTCCAAGTCTGCCAGCTGTTCCAGATACTGCAGTATATGCTCCAATCTCTGGAGACCACATTCAAGCACACGCTACACACCCACGCTTAAGAGCATATATACATAGACACAGACACACACACACACACACACACACACACACACACACACACACACAGGTGTCGTCATATTGATACACCCAACAGATCGAACGCTGTCTGCAATCAGGGCCGTCAGAGGAGGGGCTGCTGCAGTCTGGACTGTTTCTCTCAGCTCGGTAACAGTGCACAAAAACTCTATTCAATTTTGTATCACCCCCGGTGTGCAAACAAGCCTCACAATCTAACCAAATAACAAATAAGAGTTTTCCAGTTCAGGGAAATCGTGTTCAATCTGACTCAAGGCACTAGAACTTTGCAGTGGAAAATAACTGAAGAGGGTTGCTCAAAAAGAGCGGTTTTAAATCCTGGTTGGCGTGTTTTTTTTTTTATGTTTCTGCTGGCTGGGTTACACGGTCGGTCACTCACTTGCATGTTTGTCTGCCAGGGCGATGAGTGTGCTGGAGATGTCCCTGCGCCGGTAAAAACACACCACTTTGGCCTCCACGTTCCCATTGGCTGTCTGCAAACCAGAGACAATCGGCGTTACCACGGCAACAAGTGGTGCCGCACACAGAGCACCCACATACACACACACACAGATGAAAAAGCCCATAGATGAGGCGAGTTCTTAACTATGGCTGAAAACACAGTGTGAGACTACAGCGATTCTCCAAAAATCACAATAAGTGTTGCAGTTATCAGGACAGTGTGGCGTGTTGGGGGTCGTCTGTGCAATACTGAGATTCGTCTCTTACTAGTAATACTACATTGATATGTTGATATGGCATTTGTTTTTAAATTAGGAGCTGCAGGACAGTGTTTTATCGAATTTTAAAGCACTGGGGCTCATTTAGAAATTGATTTGTAGCTTTTATTTTACTCCATACACATAAAATAAAATTGAATAATAGAGTAGAAAAGGCAATATTGATAAACTGTGATTCTTTAAAGTGTTATCTTATTATAGGCCGAGCATTATCTAATTAGGATCTCTCTCATGAATCCTACTAGTGTGGTGTAATGCGAGAGGACGATGGATGGAGAGATGGAGAATACGCAAACACGACCAACATGCAGTGGTGGAAGAAGAACTCAGATCCTTTACTTTAGTAAAAGTACAAAAACCACAGTCTAAAAAAAACTCCATTACAAGTAAAAGTCCTGCATTCAATCTGTTACCTAAGTAAAAGTACAGAAGTATTATCAGCTAAATGTACTCAAAGTATAAAAAGTAAAAGTACTCATTGGGCAGAATGGCTCCTTTCAAAGTGCTATACGATCACAAAATATTAAATTATTCTGTTTTTATCACCAACAAATTCATCAGGTCGTCAATGTGGAGCCAATTTTAGATACTCTGTATACTTCTGGGTAGATTAGTATGATGCTACTGCATCATATCTTATAAGTATATTATGTTTTTATAAGTAAAAAGTAACGATAAGTGTCAAATAATGTAGTGAAGTAAAAAGTAAAATATTTCTTTCTTTATTTAAGTATAAAGTAGCAGAAAATGGAAAAGTAAAGTGCAAGTATGTCAAAATTGTACTTAAGTACAGTACTTTAGTAAATTTACTTACATTCCACCACTACCAACATGTCATATTTCTTTACATTCAAAGACACTTTAGTACTGCAGACTTTCTACTTTTCCAATCAGAGAACAATTAAAATCCAATTTCCCACATTTCCGTGTTTGACAAACGGTGCAGTAACATGCAAAACATAGTTTCCTCATTTACGATCATTTCTGATAGCAACCTAAAACACTTTTCTCTTTATAAATGAAGGAAGTTTTTTAGTGAAACGCAGAATTTTTGTTAAGATTTTGCTCTTTTGTTGCATGTCAGATTGCTATTTTTTCATTCTCTTTGTGCATGAACGTTAAAACTGTAAACTTTACTTGGACTACAGGCCAAGTGAAGCAGAACATAGAGGAGGATAATAACAAAAGAACTGACTAAGGTGAACAGATTTATAGTCAGTACTCAGTACTATGACATGAGTCCAAAATAAACTGAAATATTCAGAGGTGACCATCTGTCAAGACCTAAATAAGCTATATCAATATAATGTTGGGGCTTTGGAGAGCTAAATTAAACAAGATTTGAAAAAAAAAAAAAAAAAAGGATATCGGAGAATTGAGATTATTAAAACAAATATTTTACCAAGATGTATTTTTTTAATTTAAAAACTTGCCAATTCATGTACCAAAAACAAATCTTTAACTAATTGGATTAACTTCTTCTTAAATGTATTTGGGGAGAAAGAAAACCACATATAAAATTTAAGCTGATTAAATTAACCAAACTACATGGGGGACTGGCTCTTCCAAATCTAATCAATTATTATTATGCTGCTTTAATGAAACCAATCACTGTTTGGTTATGCAATTACTCCGCAGCAAAGTGGAAAGAAATGGAAATTCAACAAATGTGTAAATATTGGAACATGTACATATCAGCACTATGATATGAGTATGAAAGAGAAGAAAAAGCACATCTATGATCATAAGGTTGCATCAAGGTACAATTTAAACATGTGGCAGCCAAGCAGCAAAACGGACAACTTTAGTGATTTAAAAAGATTTACATTTTTATAGTACCTAGAATCAGAATACTTTATTGATCCCCGGGGGGGATTTAAGTCGCTCTTATATAAAGATTAAGAAATGTGAGAAAATAGAAATAAAGGAGTAAGTAACATGTAAATTATGTACATAATGCTACGGTATAAACATCAAGAAACATAAATAAGAAATAAAATAAGAAATAAATATATATATATATATATATATAATACATAGTTCATAAGAAATATGAACTATGTACAAATATTACATTAAATATTGCATTAAACCGTGCAATATATAACATATACCCACAGTGCAAATAAGTAAATACTATATAAAATGCTTATAAGTAAATACAAATTGCTGAGAAGTGGGTTCTATTAAGTGTGTTAAATATAAATGCCAGAATGGTATAAATAAGTATTAAATAAGAGTATTGCTTGAAAAGGCTGATTTGATTACATGTTAAGTAAATTAGTATCTTTTTGGTGATTCTTTGACAGTTCAGTAACATCGCAAATCAGTCTGACGAAGTTAAGCAGAATTAACAGTATGATTCCCTTTAGCATTTCCATTATAAAATTCATAAATATGTATATGTGTATGCAAGTTAAAATTGTAAACCTGAGCTTCAGCCCAATAAAAGCAGAACATAACAGCAGAAGATAAGAGAGATGCAGGCAGGAAGATGAAGTATGTATGTAAGAAACAAAGAAAAGGTAAAAGGTATATCTGGTGTGATCGCAGGATGCACCAAGGTATAGTTTTCATTCCACTTTATGAACCAAAAGAGTAATGAGGGAAATATTCGGCAGTGTAATTGACGATGAAAGAAGAGTTAGTTGCAACCCTGGCTTCTTTAACCTTTACATAAAATCATCTGTGCATATTTTTAATTTCTAAAAATGATTACATTTGTTGCATTAAGTAAAAGAGATTGATCTGTATGTCGCTGATGTACATTTAAAGACTGTTGGCGTTATGTAAAAAGGCTTTTGGGTTCAGTCAGTTCAGCCAAATTCTTATTTTTTTTTTTCCATAGCTTTGTGCAGCTGGCAGCTGTCAAGACTTTCCCATACACTGTTCTATACTTTCTAAACGTGCATCTCAAACCTTATGGAAGAGAAAGCCAGAGCTCCCTGAGGAGCAGAGAGACTGACAGTGACGGGCAGAATAGAGCGCTCACTCGGAGCTCTGTGTCAATCACATTAAACACCCTCCATATTATCCAGCGCAGGTCTGGGACAGGGGACAGACAGCGGGCACCTGTAACTAGTCCACAGAGACAGGACTCTTTTCTGCTTCTTTGACTCAACAATGTACAAGATGGCAGGCTGGGATTTACCAGACATAGCATCCAGAGCAACATTATCATCACACTTGTGACATTTCAATACTGCTTTCACTGTCACCAGTGCACGCACACACATTTTCTGTCTTTAAAATGGTATATTGCAATGTTATTGTCCACAATCAGAACTATTATTGTCATTATGTTATTAGCAGATAAACTGGCTGGTCAAAGATGATGATTATCTCACAAAATGTTGGTTTTAAGATACTAAGAAAGCAGTTCAAGGAGCTATTGCTTCTCAACGGCTCTCAACATGGCGACGGCGAGCCGGCGGCTCGTAGCTAACGGTGCTAACAGCTTCAACAGTGAAAACGACGGCAACACTGATGACAGATATAACAGTGTTAATCTGAGTGGCAGCCGTGAGCTTACCAGTGGGGCAAGCTCACATGCACTAAAAGCATGCAGGGCCCGCCAGGCTATGTCATCAAATCAAAGAGAAGCTCTGATTACAACACACACAGAGGGAGAGAGACTTCATTATCTGCTCAGGTAGACATTACTCCTCAATATCTTTACATAGACAAGTTGTTTAATGCTATATTAATGCTCTGCATATCATATAGAGAACCTTTAAATGACTGTTTCTTAAGTAAATAATGATCTTGATGTTGTGAATAATCATGCCAGTGTCCCACAAAATATCCAATTTTCATACGACAGCCAAATTTTCCATTTTCCTATAAGTTAAGAATCTGTAAAGCTGCGAGTAACGATTATTTTTATTATCGATCAATGAGCTGATCATTTCTTTATTGATCAATAAATCATTTGGTCTACGATAGAGCCGCCACCTCTTAGTCGATTGGTCGACTAATCTGTCTTTTTGGATCTAGGTCGACTAAGATTTCTTTAGTTGATTAGTCACTTTTTATGCTTTTTTCATGCTGAAGAACTTATTAACAAGAAACGTATGAGCACATCTCTGGTAAACACAAGATTTAAAGTGGTGCATTTTGTGTGATTCTTTGTGGAGAAACTCAGTTTTACAGATCCGTTGATTAATTCAATTAATCGATTATTCGACAAAATCGTATGAGTGATAGACGACTAAGAATTTCTTTGGTCGAGGACAGCCCTAGTCTATGAAAAGTCAGAAAAAAATGACCCTTACAATTTTGTAAAGACCACGGGGACATCTTCAAATTGTTTCTTTCCTCAGATACAACAAAGAAAATCTGCAAGTCCTCACAATTCTGAAGCTGAAACACAGGAATGTTTGGTATTTTTGCATGAAAAAACACTTATTGAGGATTAATTGATTATCAAATTGATTAATGGGATAATCCTTTCAGGTCTATACTGGACAACATTTTTAATCTTTTGAAGTTTCACAAACCAGAATTATTTTTAACAATAGTGTTTCATTAAAATGCCTTGTAAACTGACTAAATGTGCTGATCCTGAGCATCATAGTATGGATAAAACAAGTGGAAAAGACAAAGAGTATCAGACAACATTGATATTGTCTCTTACCCCCTAATAAAAAGCAACCTTTTTATTGAACAGTCTAGGTTGCATAGTATAAAGTAGCCTCCAATTATCACAAAAGATCCAAAATTTGGCTTTAAGAGAACCCAAATAGGCATTCTGAAGAAAAGTAAAGATTTGTTTTACACTACAAGCCAATTTTAGACTATTTTATACTTTAGGGATGCAGTCAAGAACATATGGTCACCAATAAAACTGTTCTGATCTGTTCAATCTCTTAACAAATCAGATGGAAGAGTGTAGGGTTAAGACAGAGGCATGAAATGATGATGTACAGCTGTCAGATCCGTGCTGCGTTCAAGCGCACTCACCTTGTTCAACTCCTCTATCCTCCTGATCAGCAGTGGGTTACTGGACGAGTTCTCAAAATAAACATAATCTGCGGAGGAACAGCGAGAGAGGGGAGAAGGAGGGAGTGGGGAAAAAGAGCAAAGAGAAACGTCAGTCAGCATTTCGAGGTCATCCAAACGTTCAGGGTGATTTCCAGTTGGACTAAACTACGACAGCTTAATTAGTCAACAGGAAAGTGCGACACAGACGTCCACCAAATGTTGGTTTAACTCGATATTGGGTTAATTTCATGCACAGGAAGATCCAGTTGGAGTTGGGAGGTCTGACTGAATGAGATGTTGACGCACAAAAACACAATAAATCTGGCTCTCCGACACTTTCCATTCAGACTGCAGCCTTGTATTTCCTCATGCTTTCTTTGTCTTATTACTGTGTGTTGTTGTTGTTTGCATGCACGGTGGTGTCTGCATTCGTGTGGGTGTGTATGAGAGACTGCACAAGCTTTACTACGCATGTGTGACTTTACTATGCATTCAAGTGTGTGTGTGTGTGTGTGTGTGTGTGTGTGTGTGTGTGTGTGTGTGTGGCTCCTGGCACTGCTCCAGGCCCATTGGAGGCTTAGCTCTCACCAGGATGTCCCCACAGGCCCCAGTCTTGGTAGGGTGCCTGGTCTTAGCCCTGCATGTGTCTTGGCTGAGTGCTGTCAGATTATACCCCACACTTGGTTGGCTGCCTGGAGCTGGAGCTATCCTCCCTTCACCCTGAACCTCACCCGCCCATCCCCCCACGCTCCCCGCGGGGCCCCCGTCTTCTTGACCGACTAGGCCAGAGATCGCCCGAAAATTCCACCAGCATAACCGCGATACACAGCGGACTCCTGCTCTTATTTCCTGCACCTCCCGCGTCCAACACTAACTGGTTTAGGCATGCACTCATCACGCTCGCACACCCAGGATTTGCACTGACATCCAGATCTCTCTTGCTTTACTATGACATAGCCACGATTAAAGGAAAAATCCACCTACAAACATCTGAACGCTGTTAAAACAACTAATGTATCTGGTATTGTGGGCCACTATTTTTTTCTTTTTGGCAGAATATAAACATTGTGACAAGGTTAAATAAGAATGCAGTGAACAGACATGCAATTAATCAACAACTATCTTGATAGTTGTGAAGCAAAAAACCCCAAATATTCTCTGTTTCTAACTTCTCAAATGTAAGAATTTGCTGGATTTTCTTGTTTTACATTACTGTAAATTGAATATCTTTGGCTGTAGTACTCTATAGTATGGTATCAATCTCGAGTAGGGTTTCTTGGTTAAATCGGCTATTCGTTTTGACTTTAAAATGTCAGAAAACAGTTAAAAAAAACTATAATTTGCCAGAGCCAAAGGTGACATCCTGTTTTGTGCGCCCAACAGTCCAAAACCCAAAGATATTCAGTTTACAATGATTTAAAAAGGGAAAAACAACAAATCCTCACATTGGAGAAGTTGGACCAAGAGAATGGTTAGCATCATCCTTGAATACCAACAGAAACAATTAATTGATTATTAATATGGTTAATCTTCTTTTGACTAATTGATTGATCAAACAATTGTTTCAGCTCTAGTTATTACCTCACCGGTCTCCTCTATTATACAGAGTCAATTTTTTTGTTTTACACCTCTTGCGCACAAAAGTATGGAAAGATATACTTTTGGCTTTTAAAATTGTGTAAAAAAAAATATTTTTTTCTCAAATTTCACAATTTCAGCAAATAATGAAAGATAAAAAATCGAATTAATATTAATTCCTGCTCCTATCAAATTTCCTATTTTTCAAAATTCCTGAGGAATGTCATGAGATTTTATATGCAGTTGACTCTCAGCATGAACAACAGTAAGACAGCAGTAATAAGAATACTCTGTGGGCACTGTTCTGTTTTTTTTAAGTCTCTGTCTCAACCCAGTTTTGACTTCAGGGTTGCAAAATACTGGGAATATTCAAGGTGGAAACTTTCCATCTGTATTAACGTGAATCAACGGGAAATAACGTGAAAATATAAGGGCTATTTGCTCAGGCTGTACTATTTATCACGTCATATGCAGATAGAAACAGAACTTTTACCATATCATAAGCAGACATAGCTAACCCTTCAAATAGAACTGAAAATATATCGACATCAATTAATCAATCGATTAACCCTAAAGACTAAGCCCTTTGTTCTTGAACGCAAAAATCCATCAATTTGTCAAATACATATGTGATTAAATGTGCTATGTGGTCAGTTAGCCAGCTAGCAAGTTAATTAATGAGGAAAGGCCAACAATGTGGGCTGTGTGCAAACTCAGAGTTTAACGTGAACAACTCATTTATAAAAGTAATGTTTTACAATAATGAATGAATGGAAATAGATTAATTAAAACAACTCAATTAGCATGCTCAATCAAGATACATCCCACATGGTAATAGCTAACTAGCAGAAAGTAGCAGCAGAAGGTGTTTGTTGTAAATTATCTACTTTGCTGTGATGGATGAGTGCTGCTGAATGCAGTGCATGGATACAATTCAATTACATGGGCATACATTTAACCAAAACATGCCATAAGACCTAGTATTGCTTTTTAATGTCCATTTCCCTCCCCCCAAACAAGTTCACTTTCAAAAAGGTATGATTTTTATGTTGAAATTGTGCAACATTTCCAAAATTCCTGAGCTTAACTTCCCTTGGAAAATTTCCAGAATTGTTTTGTAAAATTACCGACCCTTTGCATCCCCACTTGGTCTCGACTCAATTGCAAAATTGCTCCGATTCATCTCAAGAGCTCTTGACTACAGCTCTGATTTTGAACTGTTAGTCAGACAAAACAAGCAATTTGAAGACATCACCTTGGGCTCTGGGAAACTGTGATGGGCATTTTCCTTGTTATTTCCTGACAATTTATAGACTAAAGAAATTTTTTCACATCTGAACTATAAATACTAAACATCATGTCTGCTGATCCCTGTCAAAAAATGAGAAATCTAACATCTCAGAGACAGAAGAGGCAGACATAGACCCACATTTATCTGTAACAGACTACAATGCAAAGCAGCCACTGATTCCGAGTAAGCGGGACACCTTTGACTGGAAAACCTTTTGCTCCATTCTCCCTATTGGTATTCCTCTCTCCACCCACACTTACACAACTGAACCGAGCAGATTCGCACCTTTTCTTTGGAAGGAATCACAAATGTAATTTATCTCTAATTAAAGTAGCTAAAAGCTGACAGTAGGTAGGTACAGTATAAAATTAATTCAATAGAATACTTCCTAATATGATCATTTGTATAAAGATTTAAGAACTTAACACTTCCTCTCGTGGGTTAACCAAAGCAGCAGCAGTAGTAGTTCAGAAAGCACATAGAGTGTAATTTCAATAACAGCTTCTACTGGCAAACCACATACTCACTACTCAACATCGCTACGAGACGAGGAGAGATCGTCACATCACGCTTGTCTACTCTTCACCCTGAAACAGCTTGTTACTAGACTCCACTGCCACTGTGACATCTTCGTCCTGCTGCTGAATATCAAACAGGCCAACTTGAAATTGAGCGGCGCCGAGACAGAAAATGAAGACAAGACATCGGGCTTGCTCGTTTTCTAACACACAGGGGAGAGGCAGCAGGCCTGGAGGTCAGAGGTCACAGAAACTGGCTTGTGGTCTAGTTGTGATCATCGGACCGCCTGTGAAACGGTGGATTGGGCAAAATGAGCGAGACTCCAATGAGTGAGGAAGCACAGCCGAGGTGCCCTGGAGCAACCAACAGGACTAGAGCCAAAACAATTTATGGATTAATCAATTTGTCCATCACAAGAAAATGAACTGTTGATAATCAGTTGGTTATTTTTTTAAGCAAAAATGCCGAGAACATGATAATTGTAGCTTCTCAAAAGTGAGGATTTGCTGCTTTTCTTCGTCTTTAATCCAAAGAAACTGAGTATCAATGGTCAGGAACCCCCTAAGGGTCGCAAAAAAACTGGAGCTTCGCAAGATGATTAACAAAACATTTCTGCAACATAAAATTATGTTAATTTCTTTGTAGACATCACCTTGGGCTTGAGTACATCACCTTGGAAAATGATCAAAATCAAAAATCAAATCAAAATGATCAAATGATTTTGATTTGATTTGATTTTGAGTACATCACCTTGGAAAATTATCATTTTCAAGGTGCATATTTCACTATTTTCTTCTTTTTTATAGATCAAAGAATAAATTGAATAATCATGAAAAGACCTGGTAGATAAAAATCGTTAAAAGCCCTGAGCTTAATTTGCACTTGCTAATAGTGAACGGGATACTATACTGCTCACTTATATGCTAACAATCACTTCCATTATCAACTAATGTGTAGATTATTTTGAGATTAATCGTTTAATCTGTTTAATTTGTGAGATTAGAGTTTGAGGTGATGTCTTTAAATCGGAGTCATTGGCAGGGATAGATGCTAATATTTCTAAGCATGGGCCACCAAACTCACCGAACACCTAACAGCGATTAGAAAGCATTAACGGCGATCTTCCGATCGCATCCCTATAGATACCTCCTCATATCAATTCATCCGTCGTGGCGTTTTTCAAAGCGAGCGTCACGAAAAAATAGAAACAGGGCGTCCGACAAAAGTTCAGTCGCGCTGTGCAGCGCTGCGTCGCTCGCGGCCAGTTAGATCACTCCAATAGAAAACGATGCAATCAAACTGATTCTGACGCTCGCATCGCATTCAGTATACAGTCTATAGTTTGGACAAAGACACTGTAATCTCATTGAGACACGAAGTCTCATTCTCAAGAGAGACCTGATAAAACTTGGTGGCCACAGGGGGCCACCTACAGGGGATATTTGGGGGCCACGGTGTAACTTTTTGTGGCCACGGGCCATTATGAAGGTTGAACCCTGATTGTTTAGTATGGAAAAAAAAGATATAAATATTTACAAATATATGAAACAGAGTAAAGCAACAAATCATCACATTTTAGAAGCTGTAACCACCAGTAAGTTTAGCATTTTTGCTTGATAAATTACATATCAAATTTGTTAATTCTCTATTAGGGCTGTCCCGAACACCATTTTTTGGCTTCAAAGCTTCGGTGAGAAATATTCGAAACTTCGAGGCGTGGTGCAGCGCCCGGGACAGCGCCGCTGCTACACTACTGTACATACACGCACCTCTACACACAACAAACAGTGATATCTAACAATTCATATTGAATATAAAGAATGTTTTGGAATTATTCCTTATTTCATGGGCTATTTAGGGATTTATACTTTATCATTACATTCTTATATAAAAACAAAACCAAAAAACAAAGCATTCGAATAGTGATTTGGAGGTCAGTTACCATGGCAACGGTCGAAGCATTCGGGTCAGTCCTATTCTGTATCCTTACACTAGTTGACTGAATGACTAATCACCTAATGGTTTAGGCTCTTATGTGAATAAACGTACTATAACTGGACATACTGTTAATAATTTAAGTATGCCTGCAAAAAGAGAAAACATTTCCTGGTCACATAAAAGGTAAATTAAAACTGTCACTGTTCAAAAAAACCCTGAATCAAAAAGTAGTTTCACGTTCAAAAACAGGGACGGGTCTCATGACGAACCTCAGAGAGAAAATGTTGACTTTTTTTTTTTTTTTTTGTGGTCTTCAACGTTGGCCAGCTCCGAGGGACCAATTAATCGAGAGCCAAAATGCGTCATGACCATTTCAAACTGAAGCAGAACCACATGTCAGTTTTGGTGTGGCGTTGGGTGTGATTCGCCGCCACACAGTAAGTTGTTTTTTGTGATGGGATCATGTCTCCCGGTACATTTAGCGTCACTGTGATGCTGGGATAGCTCGCCGTCTTCCTTTTTTCCTGGCTCAGGAACTTAAGTAACCAAAAATGGAATCGCTTTTAAGTTCAACCCGTGTCCCCTCCTCGCCGCCTACGGCGAGAAAAAACGAATATGGGGAGAAAACGGTTAAGTGACAGTCAAGAGTGGGCTGTTAGAGTGTTGGAGTTTCCACCATGTGAGGAGCTGAAGCCTGGTGGAGAGCGAGCTGGAGAGGAACTCAAAATGAGAGCAACAGAGAGGGAGAGAGAGAGAGAGAGGCCTGTAGGCACTGAGCAGCGTCACTCAGTCTCTCCATTTTCCCATCAGCCCTCCTGCCGCCTCAATCCGCGTATAACCCCCCCCCTCCCCTCCCCACTCTCCATCCCCCGCTCCCAGCGTCAGCCAATCCGCAAGCTCCGGCGCCTGTGATGTCACAGTGCAGTCGAATTTTGTGCGAGCCAATCGAGGCATGTTACTGAGCCCCAAAAGAGAGAGTCTGCTGTGGGCTGATTCAAACCAGGCCAGAGAGAGACAGACGGTCCGACAGACGCAATGATGAGAGAACATGAGATAACTGATGGAGTCAGAGAGAAGTACAACGCCTAGCAGAATTGTGAAGTGAGTGAATGAGTTAGTAACACAGGTAAATTAGGAGCAAACATCTGAAATGAGAGAATTAAAAAGGTATATTAATTGACATTGAGGTGCTTGTTGGTAAAACTGATCCCGTTTCTTGTTAATTTGGGACAATCTGAGTCACATCTGAGAATTATTAACGTTATAGAGGGTGCTTTCCAAAACCGGACCGGCATAATTCAAGTATGCCACCTGTGCCTGCCATGACAGACAGTGAGGGCTGTAAAAACATCTCCGTATGCAAGAAGTATCACACTTTTCCGTGTACGCCAACACTTGCAAGTTGTCTAAACATAAATTTAAAGTTTGTAAAGACTGTTTGACGGTTGTTTAATAAGTTAGAAGGTTGTCATATCTGATATTTTCATGTATCAAAAACCACACCTTAGTGCAATGGTCAGGAACCCCCCTAAGGGTTGCAAAAATAACTGGGGGTTCGCAAAATAATTAATGAAACATTTCTGCAACACAAAATGATGTTAATTTTATCAGCTTGATGGAGAAATACTGCAGAGTTTTATCTCTTCGGGACTTCAGGGAAACGGTTAAATTAAAACTATTTGAGAAGGGAGCATCGCTCTTTGTTTTAACTGTAGAGATGTGTAATCTGCGACGACGGGTTGTGAGTAACTTAGGCATTGATTGGTTATAAAAGGAGTACGAGCCAAAAAGGTCGAGTACCAGTGCTATATCTTATATATCCTACAGAAGAAGCTCTGTTGCAGCATCAGTCACACTTATCTGCCAACATTTGGTGATCACCTGATAGAGAATCAAGACAGTTCCTGCCTCGGCACTCCATTTAAGCAATGTTCCCAACCCTTGCATGCCAACAGCAAAGCCTTATGGGTACACCAGTTCTAGCAGGCATAGACACAGACTGGAGGAATCGTAGCAGCGTCGGACCAACTCTGTAGGAGTACTAGAAACGTGTGTATGATCTGATATTTTTTTCCATACAGGTGCAAATATAATAGCTGAGTTTTGTTACTAATACAAAACCTTTTTGGGATGCCTCATTTTTGGTGACACTTGACACTAAGAGCTTCTCCTGCATCGTGGCATATCCACACTTCACCAGTCCGAAGTTAACATTGTGTTGTCATGCTATTTTTTGTTTGTACTGTCATGCTGTCTGTTGATTGCTGTCACGCTTTTGTTGATTCTGTCTGTTATAAGTGTGTTATATTTTCTAATTGCTTTTATCGTTGATTGTATTTTCAATGCTGTTATTCTTAACGTCTGTGCTTTAACTATTGCTTGTCCGGGGACTCCGGATAAAAATGAGCCTTTCTGGCTAGCTCTGGCATATTTTCAGAATAGTTATTAATATGCACTGTCCTGTCAAATAAAGTAATAAACTAAACTAAACTAAACTAAAACCTCAACAAATGAAGCCAAACTTCTCAGATGCATCACAGTTTAAAGTCAATCTTGATAATAAGTTGTACAGGAACTTTACCTAAAAAAAATACTGTATTAAAATTAGCCAAGTGTGATCAAAGAAAGAGTACAAAATCAAGCATCTAGTGCCAACTTTATGTGGCTGACATTTTTCGAAAGTCGATGCACGGACACAAATCATTTGGTGTTTTAACAGTATTGAACCTCCAGTGAAAATACAGTAGTGATGTCTATATACAGTACAGTATACTACAGTAATGAAAGGGGCTTGGCTTGACAAGCAGACGGAGAAGCAGGAAGCGGAGAACGTGAACATCCGCCCACGCTTGTCCATGCGCACATACCCCCACACCCCACCCAATGCTTACTCACACACACACACACACACACACACACACACACACACACTCCCACTGAGAGGTGTGTCTGCCGTCGTGAGCAGCAACCCGTGGAAGAGATTATGGCTCAGACCGTCATAGTATGGATGGAGGTCTCTTGTAATGGCAGGTAGTTTCTGAATCAATCTCACACCTCGTTTTCACACTTCGATATCACTTTAACTAACACATCTAGCTAACCTACAGTTAGTCCCACTTGTTTCTCCTGTCTGAAGAAGGTGAACGTCTACTTTCAGAAAACAGATGAATGTCTTTTACGTAATGCTCTGCCACTCTCTACTGACCTTGGGGATAATTAGGTCTGCAACTAACAATTATTTTCATTGTTGATTAATCTGTAGATTGTTTTCTCAATTAATCAAGTAGTTGTTTGGTCTATAAAATATCAGAAAATGGTGAAAAATGTTGATCAGTGTTTCCCAAAGCCCAAGATGACGTCCTCAAACGTTTTGTTTTGTCCACAACTCAAAGATATTCAGTTTACTGTCATAGAGGAGTAAAGAAACCAGAAAATATTCACATTTAAGAAGCTGGAATCAGACAATTTAGACTTTTTTTCTTAAAGAATTACTCAAACTGATTATGATAATAGTTTGCGATTAATTTAATAGTTGACAACTAATTGATTAATTGCTGCAGCTCTAGAGATAATCCACATTGAACACCATTTCATGCAAAAGATAAAACATGCCTTTTTCATAAATGTCAGAGTTTATTCTATTTATCTATTTAGTAATGTTTAAGCAGAGAGGGATTTTCGGATAGATAAACAGCGGCAGCAACTTCACTCCCATCATGCATCTGGTTTGTGCCGCAGCCACCAGTGCAGCTTGTTCTAATTCACATGTGATTAATCAGCAAATACGTGCAGGTTTTACACAAAACTTCTCTCTCAAACAACTATTTTAGGGCAGCTTCGACGACCAGATCTTGAAATCCAAATAGCTGAGGTGCCGCAGAGCCGCAACATAGCAGCAAGTGCTGTTTATAGTGATGGATGTATGTGCAGTTTGGCCTCTAAAGAAATGCGATGATGGGGGACACTTGCATCTGTCTAACTGATGATCCTGAATTTGGCAGGAGGGCGGCGAGCGGGTCTCAGAACTTTCTGCGAGTACACCCACCAGACCTGCGAGAGAGGCAACTGCCAGCGTGGGAAATTAACGCCAGCCACCGGCCAAACAAAGTGTGGGCACTGTCAAAGTTTGTAAGTTAGTCAGTTTGTATCTTAGTAAACATTACGACACCTTTAAGCGAGGTCTGAATCATAACTGGCAGCATGGAGAAAATCCTCACCAGCCAACTGCCAAAAGAAATGTGGGCACCGACAACAAAGTTTGTCACTTTTTAAAGTTAGTAAACACTACAACACATTTAGCACATTCTGTACAAGAGTTGTCACACTCCAACAGCCTCAGTACAAGTATTTATATAAAGGATAGCTTCACAAATTTTCAAGTCTGTCTTAAAACAATAGTCAGGTGCCCAGTCGGTGCAAAAATACATTGAGATCTGAAGCTAATCTCAGGCTTTAGCAGTCTGAGTACACAAATCAAGTGTGAACCTTCTAAAGTTAGGCTACGTTTCCAAATCACATACTTTTTCTTTTTACTTTTAGTACGTACTGCAGATGCCCTTACAAAGTATGTACTGTAGCATGCCGTATGCATACAATTGGGACATACTACTTTGTCATACCATGAACTTTGACCCTCTTGCTCATATATCCACTGCGCAGAGGATTGTGGGTCAGAATAGCCAGAAAAGCATGCTGGCTTGCATACTGCAAAATGCGACCAGATGTAGTAGGACATCCTGGTATTTTTGGCATACTGCATTCGATGGTGCCTTCAAATGGGGTCAAGTTTACCGCGTACACGATTAGAGTCCATATGAACGCTTGTGGTATTCACGACCTTGTAGGCGGGAAGTTTCTGAAAGCTGAAAGAGTTGTGTGTGTGTTTGTTGATGTTGTCAGAAGTGGCGGAGGCCATGAAAGTTCATTTTTCAGTGCATAATACGTGAATATATTATGATTTATTGTTTTTCTTCCTAATTTTATAATATCTCTGAGGAAAATGTTGATTTTCCCAACGGCCTCATCTTTTTCATTATGCCTTTGCATTTCCTGCATTATGTTACTCACTTGCTAGCTTGCTAAATTGTTAGCCTCTGTGGCTTCTACTAGACATCGACGGTAATGTTAATATTGCTGTTGCCTAGCAGCGGTGTTCTCACGACATAACCACTTGAACGCCAAGCATATTTTGTACACAACTTCCCCTGTTGTAAACACAAGCTCACAAGTTTCATTGGAAGGCACCATGACACACTATGTATTGGGCCATACTAAATCTTTTTTCTGGCATACTAAATAGTATGGTAGTATGGGTACTGGAATGCACAGCAAGTCCTTTTAGTACAAAATTCCCTCTTTGTGTTATCATCCCTCCACTGCAGCTCAGCACAGAAACACTGTTTGAGGAAACACTGAGGTGGGTTTGTACTAAAATGTGTGTAACTGTGGAAGATACCCACTTGATTTGTCCAACTAAGGCCACATTCAGACCTACATTAGCTCTGCGTGAAAAAACGTAGCCCCTCAGTCATATGAATGGGGCAGTCCGGCGGTGCAGCGGAGGTGCCAACGTAGAGGGCTCCAGCTTAGTCGATTAGTCAACTTATTGGTCAATTTGGTCTTAGTCTACTAAGATTTCTTTAGACAATTAGTCGTATTTTATGCTTTTTTCAAGCATTTTTTCCAAAAAAAACTATGAGCACATCTCTGGTAAGCACAAGATTTTAAAGTGGTGCTTTTGTCTTTGTGGAGAAACTCAGTTTTACAGATCTGTCGATTAAATCAACTAATTGATTAGTCGACAAAATCTAGTGTTAGTAGAAAATTTCTGTGGTCCCTAATCGCCTGGCAAAAAAAAGTTGAATCTGGCTAAAATTTTGCCACAACGCGACGTTTTGTCATCCAGCAAGGCACTGCGTTGGCCAATCAAATATTTCCACTGTTTACCTTGTGATCATCATGTCGAAAGATAGACTGCTAAACCCTTATATTAGCCTCAGATAATCTTAGGAATACATTTTTGCACAGAAAGAGGACTGTGGGTTTTGTCCTCCATCACTTACATTGGAAGTGCGTGAGTTAAGGTCTTTTAATGGCCAGCATGAACAGGAGGAATGATTACAGCAAGCAAAACCTGTTACCTTACTACTGTTTTAACACAGACTTGAAAAATCGTTTCTCATTGTCTCATGAGAGTCATTTTTGTGTGAACAACAAGCCAGTCTTGGTGACTCTTTTTTGGAGGTTCAGACTTTTAAAATTTCTGTGGCCAGTGCACAAAAACTCTGGGCTAGCCTCTCTTCCCTTCCCACCATTAAGATGATAAGACTTATGATCTAGCCTATATTTAGTCACCAACACTTTCCTGTGTATGGGGGGGGGGGAGCACTAGGAAGGAGCGCTGCAGGCGCAGGAAGAGCGGCGTGTGGCCTGCACGATAAAAACAAAGACATCAGGGCCTACGGAGCCAGCTTTTGTTTGGGGTTCAATCACAAGGGAAGTCATTGCTTTTCCAAGATGATCCTGCATTGTCTTACAAAGTGGCGGCCATCTTTCCAAGGGTTCTGCTTTGTTCTGACGTTGGGTTGAATTAGTTTAGGAGAAACTTCAGTCAATTATTAAGCTAATTTTTGGCCTAAATTGTGCTTGTTTTTGATCTACATTATTATTGTGACTGTGGAAAAACAATTTAATAGTATGTTTATTCAGTAATATGATTTTTATGCTTTGTGGCTTAAGATTAGTATGGGTTATTACACAATTAGGCCTATTTGTAATATTTTGTTAATGACTACCAAGGGCGAACAATAACTTGTAGGTTATGATCGAAAAGAACAACTTTATGGTATCGGCTAGTTAAGCTCAGGAAACCTAATTGAGAACAAGATGTCTTTTGCAAGACAGACTAAAGAGCAAATTACATGTACAGAGAAAATGCATTTCACTCAAAACAACCATCACACACACACATACATACACCCACACTAATTAAAACACCAATGTTATTAGAAATGTAAGCTAGTAAAGCTTTAAAGTATCTCAGAGGAATGAGTGTCTCTAACTTCAAGCTGTGTTGCAACTCATTCCAGCAGCAAGGTGCCCATAAAAATGTGCATTACAGTGCTGAGATAGAAAATGAATATTATGTGTGTACTAGGGCTGTCCTGCACCAAAGAATTTCTTTTTCGACTAAAGCCTCGGTTATGCTTTCCACACGGTCACACTGACACGAACGGACGTGGAATCGTGACGAGGAAACATTTGGATCTTTTATACTCTGCGGGGTTCTCCTTGCGACAAATTCTCACAGCTCCTCAAAGTTCTCCATTTTCGCCGCCCATCTGCGTCTGCAGAGTTAGAAAAATTTGGGTGAAATTTGGAGGAACCCCCCGCAAAGGGTCGTGTCTGATGGTGTGATGTCACTTTGGCCGTGGGGACACTCCTGACCCTCGCTGATGCAGCAAGCATAAATCACGCTTTACAATCACATGCTTTTGTCGACTAATGGATTAGATGATTTAATCGACAGATCTGTGAAACTAAGTGTCTCCAGAAAGAATCACACAAAAGCACCACTTTAAATCTTGTGTTTACAAGAGATGTGCTCATAAGTTTCCTGGAAATCAGTCATGCAGCATGAAAATGCATAAAACATAAAGAAATCTTGGTCGACTAAGACCAAATGTCTGATTAGTCAACTAATCGACTAAGAGGAGGCTGCCTTAGTGTGTAAACAAAACAGTTGCAGGAGTTATTGTGCTATGACCAGGTCTATAACCTGACTGCTGTGCCTGAGGGACATTATTATCCTCTAGGAGGCCACAAACTTATGAGTTTACAGTTGTGGATTTTGGACAGACAGGACAACTTGGATATAGGTCAGTAGTTGTTAAGGTATTAATGTGAATAGTTTACCGCAGTATGGGGCTAAAAAATACACCATCTTACAGCTACAAACTAGGCAGACAGACAGGGAAATACTGTAAATCACAATTTTTGTACTGCTTTGCAAGCAAATGAGTTTTCTACAGATAAGACATACAAGTTCAGCTGGTCTCAGCGTGAAGAGATGTACTAAATTCAGCGACATTTGGCTGATGAAGTGTTAACTTTCTGCCTTGCTCTCTGGACATAATCCTGCTCTCACTCAGGTAGGCCTTGTTTCATTTGACTAAATACGACGAGGGCTATGACGTTCACTACAGGCTATTTTTGATGTGGGTACCATGCCAAGCAGAGTCACAGCATTCCTGTTTCACTAGACAATTGTCAGTAGTCGCATTTCAATATATCTTCAGAATGTTTGACGTACACATGTTTGCATACAGTTAAAAGAAGTATACAATTTGGCTACACAACTATAACAAGGAGAACATCGGACAGCAATCAAAAACATGAATGAAAATATCTGCTTGATGGATGTACAGACTGATCAGATCCCAACGGATGAGGGAACTACCCTGAATAGTTACACCTGCCATCTACTACAGTATATCTATATATACATCTGTCATGGCACACCTTTATGTGGTTGTTCTGACACTTTATGACAGTGAAATTTAAAAAGAACATTTTTACCAGCAGCCTAATTAAATGTCACGTTGAGTCAAAATTCAGCAACGCTAATATTTTTTGGTGTGTAAAGCATCTGATTGTTGTGCTATCTTTTCTTTTATGCTATTCCATCCTTTCTCATATCGTGTTGGGGTGTAAGAAAAAAATATCGCGATATTAAGTTTTGTGATACTGTATGGATTCTAAAAAACACTATCGATTTTTAATTAATAGTTTAAATGCAAATATTATCTCAGTCAATACTTTGTTTCATTTGCAAAGGTTTGTGCCCTCTCAAAGTAGTGCTATGATGTTGGATTTTATAGGGACTGTGATAAATGCAAATGCAGATCCCACTGTTATGATGGCATAAAAAAGGTAAACGTTCTTTTACTCAGATTTTATACATATGGTGGTGTGTTCTTTATACTACGACAGTTTTCCGTAAAATTAAATGTAAAAAAAGAAGAAGCAAAAAGCAATATATCGCCTTACTTATAGTATCGCAATATATCGTAATATACTGACGTAACCCCTGTATCATGATACGATAGTATCATGATACAGGGGTTACACACAGCCCTAATATCCAGCCTCCCCAAAAAACAAACACTGCCTTATCTAAACTATGGTATAGCTGCAATAAGTTTCATGTGCCTATTTTTACACAGTACCTACAGGATATGAATCAGAGCAGCATAAGCAGAAAATGAGTGGGAGGGAAAACAGGAATCTTGATTAGGTATTAAGTAGAGATGCCTGTACAAAATCCTTAGAAATAACCCTGGTTAAAGATGTGAAACGCATCTTAAAGCATGCAATGAGATTCTTACTCCTATATTGCCTATCTAAGCTTTAACTTTGTTTTATTCTAGTTCCTTTCTCTGCACTTTCTCTATAAAAGCATCTAACTTGCTGCTTCCCTGCAAATCTTACTTGGTTCCTGCAGGTCAGTGGATTACTAGTAATGTTAGTTATCATTGTGAAAGAGTAGCCGGGCATTAGTTGAATGGCACGCAAAACTTTTGTTCGCCATGTAACCTTAAATATATACAGAAACACAATGCATTGCTTTAAGTGCATCAGCATATCGAAGTTGGGATCATCGCAAGTTACAGCACAAAAGAAACAAGCGAGGCAATCCAGCAGTAAGCGAACCACTACTCTTCATCACCATCCTCCTCTTCACCATCATCATCATCTGTGAAGCACAAGGCTCTTTAGCTTTAGGGAAATAAAAGAAGGGAAGGAAAGACGGACCACGCTCTGTAAATACCATAAAAGAACCGCGGCGGTTCGTAGCGAGTCCGCCGTAAAAGCATTTACGGGGAAGGTTCGGAAATGTTCCCCCCTCCAGCTTACCTCCAACCCGGTACATGTTCGCTGCCATGACTGCCCCCGGTCCCTGGCTTCCTCTCCAGGTAGAGGGGTGGCTCTCTTCTCTCTGGCGCTGCCGGAGCTGTGTTAGCACTGCCGCCGCTCTGTGTTGGAAAATGGTGGATTGATCAATACGAAACAGACTAGCTGAGGGACCTTAAAGAGACAGCGCACTATTTTTCTAAAGCCGAAGTTTAGCAGCAGTATTCGAGGACAAGAAGTGTAACTTATTATTATTTTAATTACTAGTTCAATGCTGTAACCGTTAGCTGCTAGCATTTTCAAAATATAGCTCCGCCGACAGGCTTTGTTGTAGTCCCACGAGTGACGTCACTGATTTATCCCAAACCAACCGTTATCCCATTCACTTAACATTAGTTAGCTACTTAGTTAACATTACCTGCGTGGTTAATTAGTTTTCTACTCATGTTATTGCTAGTTTATATGATAAATGGGGGGGGGGGGTCTCTGTTTCCATGTGGAAATGAAAACGGTTTTTACTAAACTGACGTTATGTAGCCAGAAACTAGCTTAAAAACTGGTGCAAAATTGTGTGATTACCCTGATTCGAACAATGAAATCTCGCGATATTTCAATGTGAAACCTCGTTTGTACACCTGAAGTTTTGCCATTAAAACAATTAGTAAAAACGCCCCAGAGTTGGTAGATAAATAAAAAAAATAGATATCTATTAGAAAGATAGATATCTATCTATCTAATAGATAAATAGATAGATAGATAGATTGTGTTACAGCAGCAGGTTAACCAGGCAATGAACAGGAACAGTAGATATACATATCACCACTAGAGATAATATCTATAGTATGCACAATATAAAGAATATATTAGAATACACTATAAATATACCAGACTACTACAACTAGGCCATAGAGCGATCCCCTCTAAATCTACAGTCCTTGTCCTGTGCAAAAATACATGAGATCTGAAGCTAATATCAGGCCTTAGCAGTCTTAGTACACAAATCAAGTGTGCACCTTCTAAAGTTAGGCTACGTTCCTTATCAAATTCTTTTTGCTTTTTGCTTTTAGTACATACTGCAGCTGCCCTTCCAAAGTACGGAAGGAGTATGCATACAATTGGGACATCCTACTACGTCATAACATTGCGCCTTGAACTTTGACGAGCTGGCTCATATATCCGCTGTGCAGAGGATTGTGGGTCAGAATAGCCAGGAAAGCATGCTGGCTTGCATACTGCAAAATGCGACCGGATGCAGTGGGACATCCAGGTATTTTTGGCATACTGCATTTGACATACTATGGTATGGTAGTATGGGTACTCACAATGCACAGCAAGTTTTTTTTTTGTAAAAAAAATCCCTGTTTGTGTTATCATCCATCAGTAAATATACATATCAACACTAGAGATAATATCTATAGTATACACAATATAAAGAATATATTAGAATACGCTATAATTATACCAGACTACTACAACTATCTTAGAAAATACAAAATATGAACATACAATAACAATAACATACTATATGCATTAGCAAAGGGTGCAAGTTAAAATTTTTGTTTTAAAATAAAATTAAATGAGGTTGTAATGTTACCTAAAAATTAAGCATCCCTGTCCCATGCCTAAAACCAAATGCTATGATCCCAAATCCTCTAGCTCAGTGGACTCAAGTGGTCCACAAACCACCAGGGGAAGGCCCCATGGGGTTAAGAGGTTTAGTTACATTTAATTAATGTTTACTAAACTCACAGGTTTATCCCTAACCACTGCGACAGTAACTATATAAATAAATGCTAAAGATTACTTTACAGATAATGTAGAGTATCTTGCCTAATTGTTAGGGTGGCACACTTTTGTTTTCATGTTTATAGTTGGTACTAAATTCATGTAAGCTGTCTTATGTCATGGTATTTTGTGTGTCATAGTAGGCCCATTTGCTTTTAGGCTGTCTAATGTGGGACATTCATGTGACACTCGTACGCTTACTCTTAAATTTAGTTTTTTTTTCTCACAAAGAGAGTCTTTAAATTTGCTCCGTGATAAGGTCAAACAAATTCTTTTGTTAATTTTGTGCATTTTCCTGTCTAATCATTTACTTTTGTTGACATGCAACGGTGTGGTATAATGAATCAAGCTGGGAAATTACTTTTGCATACTGCAATGCAGGTTTATACATTAAAGCAGTATTCTATAACTCATATTCACACAATATTTCAGCTCATATTTTATAACTGTAAAGCAAATAGTTGCACAACATTATGTACTCAGTGTGCAATGAGGGCAGCACAGTGACTGATGATATGATATTATGGGATACACAGGATTCTGGCAGCATCACAGGGAAGTGTGGGACTATGACACTGAATACAACCACCTACTAGGTTAAATGTATGTACGTGCATGCATGTGGGCAAATAGAAAGTAGGCAGGATTTTGTAGTTTGGCATAATCTGCTGTAGAAAAATGTGATGTTTTGTACTGCAAAGACTGTTTGTTTTCCTGTTTCCACCCACCACAACACACTGATATTCTCCTTGGATATTATAAGATTATATTGCAGTTTATCAGAATCAAAACAAATATTTGCTTCTAAAAAAAACCACAAGAGTACAGCCTTTGTTTTCAGTAAAAAAGAGTGTTTAGCAGTGATATACAGTGAGACACGAGAGAGAATATATATAGTATAGTCTTTTGGAGATAGTTGTTTGATTAGCTCCGTTTTCATTGTGGATACAAGCATGGAGCCTGTGTGCTGGAGGAATGCTGTGGTGAAGGCTACATCTGATCTATACCATATGGAGGCCTCAATTACTGTTTCCTAACACAGGGGACTACAGTCCGCAGTCACATGACCGCCGTGAGCCAATCGTGTGTGCTTACAGTACGCACTCCTGCTCAAGTGTGCAGTCTCAATGTTGGAACTGTGCTGCATTGGAGGGATTCTGCATTGTGTCTCGGGGCTCTTTTATGAAGAAGAACGAGAGGAAATATAGTGAATTTGAGGATGTTTTTCAATGCCGATGTGCAAAGTGGGAACAAAACTAACTATGTCGTGTTAAAGAAATGAAAAAGCATTATTACCCACTGGATATTTTTGCATATTATATATATTTATTGCCCAGCTTACAGTATGCTGCTCGCTGCTATGGTGCATTTCTGCATGAAACACACATCCGTTATCTGTCTGAATATTAATGCATGCTGTTTAGAACATTGCTCCCTGTATTGCACTTCATTTCATATGCTTACCTTGCTAATTGACTTTCCTTTGGAGCAATAAAAAAATATTGCAGTATATCACAGCATCTCCCTGCACAGTGTGTGTGTTCTATATCATACAGGGACTGACACCAGTGAGCTGTCTTCTAAGCTGCTGTAATGTTGGGAAGAAAACAGTGCCAACACTTAATATGGTCTTAATGAAAAGAAAATAGGTGGTCAACAATGTAGCCTTGTGTTTGGGAACTGTGTTCATTAGGAGTGTTTGTTTACTTGGCTGCTTGCTGCTTGTGCAGATGTTCTCTTTCAATCCACTTGCCTCTCTGCCAGATGTTGCTGCAGTCAGGAAGACAGGCGGGCGGGCGAGCACGCAGGCAGAGCAGTACACGTTGCAGAGCGGTGCAGGTGTTCTCCCCGATGAATCTCGAGTCTGTGGAGATGGATTGGCTCGAGACACAGCAGAGCGTCTGCAGAAACTCCTCTCGGTTTGGTTGCGGTCCCGGAGGATGACCTCTGACGGCCTCTCTTTCTTTCTCCTACTTTCTCTTTCTGTTGCAGATACATGTACAGGAGAGACAAAGACACAGAGGAAATCAATTAGGCCTGTTTCCCGGCAGAAACCGTTCCATATCTTTGATTGTGCTTCTTCGTCTGTTCTCTCACTGGGGGTTGTGCTTGCATCCAGAGACACTATGGGAGGTAGAGCAATAAAGGGACTATTGTTAGTATGTTCTCTCCTCTACACCTAACTATACATAGGTGTATTTCTGTACTAACAGTGGAAAAACACTAGGATTACTCAATCATTTTTATGAAGGAACAATACTGGGGATGTCGAAATAACCGCAATATTGCAATACCGCGATATTGACAAGCCAATCGCAGGGGGATGGCAAACAACCGCTACAACCGTGATGTTCACTTTTTTTCCTTTTTTTAAATTCTTTGCAATGGGAGCGCCACATTTTTACACTTTGCTACAAATGCCAAGCGGGATGAGGTGCTGAGTGTCTATTCTGCTCTGTTTGGTGTTTTTTTCTGGTCGCCGAGAGCTAAAAACATTTTCAACTTTGGGTAAAAACTACAAGCGTTGGACAAGAACAATGGAGGAGAAAATACAACACATAGAGCAGCTGGTCCGTCCTCTCTCCCTACATGCTTCAGCGTTCCCTTCAACCAGAGCAAGTACTCTACCTTGTGCAGACATTTTGATATTCCGTATCGTAGCAACCAGACACAACCAAAGCTGGAAAAAAACCCCGCTGTGCCTCATTGCCCTCCTTTGCTCTGCATTTAACAATAAACAAGTATTTAAATAGTTTTAAAGCTGTCATCTTTGTCATTTATAAAGCAACAATATACCCAATAATAGCCTAACAATGAAGCTTATTTATACAGGATAAATAAACTAATTAGCAAAAAAAAAAATGTTGCAATAATACCGCATATCACGCTGTTGAGCCAGTCATTATCACCGCAGGGGAAACTACTTCACCGCAACAGCCCTAAACAATACCTGTGACACTGTTCCCTACAGTCACTGTCAGCGACTAGTGACAGTTATCTGTCAAGCAGCAACACAGTCTTTGTTTGACAAGCTCTGACTCATGCTGCAGGTAGAAGGTATAGTGACTGTGAAATAAACATTACTCATGCTCTTAGTAACAGTATCAGCTATTCAAAGAGACTAAGAGAATCTATACACAAAACTGCTCATCTGCACCTCCAACTGCAGAGGCATCACCGCCACATTGCAGTTTAAAGAAAATACTCATAACAGGTGAAGTCTATGAAAAGATAAGATTTGCTCTACGAGGACCTAAAGATAATTCTAGCAGCGCGTGGTAACCTTTCATTACATATCTGCTTGAGCAGCTGGGAGATTGTACAATGGTTTGTTTTCATTATTTGCTACAGAATTTGTTTACTCTTTTTTTTTTTAATGTCTGTTTTTAAATTAGTATTTTATGTTATTATTATTATTATTATTATTACTATTATTATTTTAATATGGGGATAATCTTATTATACTTGATTTTTTTTGTTTCCTTCACAAAAAAAGGATGACATTTTTTCCCCTGTACAATTGTATACAAAATGTTTTTTTTTAATGTGAAATCTAATAAAGTGGGGAAAAAAAGGTGAAGTCTATCAAGTCACACTAGTATAATTTTTGATTGTCTGTCTTGGTTCTATACAAGTCTTTAACGTGACAGTTCTCTGTTGCAGACTTCATTATAGTGACTAGCCATGTTTCCACCGCTCTGAAAGCTTTGACGCGAGGCAGCGACGACTCTTTTAATTGGGAATCTCTGCTCCAGGGGATCTGTCAGAAAGATTTCACAGCTAAAAATATCAGTAACTGAACAGATACTGGAATCTTACAGCTTGCATTTACCCATATCAGACTACAGAGGGAGCTATTGTCTTGCTTTTGACAAAATAGGGCAGTTGAGACAAAGGGGTAGCTGCTTTAAGGCCATGCATCGTTGGATACAGTGTTATCCATGATCTGTAACTCATGTAAAACATACATTTAAGCTTTAAAACCAGGTAGAAACCATCAACATTTCTTAGCACAGATGCCTAACTGGGAAAAACAAGAGTTGCACTTACCTGATCCCACCAGCAGGAGGCATCACTCACACAGCCTTTTCTCTTGTCCTGATATGCCCCCTAACAAAGCAGTGATGTAGAGGGAGGGGGTAAATCCATCCCTAACAGAGCAAATGACACTTCAGTGAGTTATCATGGATTTTGGGACAATGCCACTGAGTCGCGTCAGGGCTGACACACACAAATGTTGACTGTCGACCTCAAGGATAACATAAATCAAACTCTGTCATCGTGTCCTCATTATTATGTCTCTGCTAGAGTGATAGAAAGAAAGCTGGTTTACAGCTTTTGGAGGTCATCTCTCAGTCTGTCATCTGTTATTGCAGATACGACTTGGCTGGAAACACTTTGAAGGCCTCACACAAGAAACCTTGGCCTTAATCCAAAGGGATTAACCATATTGCACTTGTGGGTTATTGATACTGTGACCTTCACAGAATGAAGGCGGAATAACCATCACACTGAGAAGAAACGAACGTGTCAGATGTGGATGCAGACAGTTGAATATGTGGCACCCGAAAAGACGCCCTTTCCCTCGCCTGGCCCCACCTTGCAAGGGAATCCCGCCGCCAAGTGTCCACCCTCCTCCACCACAGGATCATGTGCCAAAAATGCCAAGGAGCCGCCAGACGGGAGCAACACATTTTTTTGCGAAACAGCTGGTGAACCGCCAAATGTGTCTCCATCTTCAGAGAGAGCGAGGAGAGGCACTGGCAGTTGGTGAGAGGAGGACTGTGCCATGTGGGGGGAAAACCCGCACAACACTCAGAGATGAAGAAGGAATCACTGGAATGACAAATGGCATTAGAAAGTCACGTCTTGAATTTCTATCCAGCAGGAATGTTTGTCATTTTATTGGTCGAGACCACCAGAGCTGCGCCAGCTGATGTCAAGACGCTTGAAGAACAAAGATTCAGCAACTTGTGATACATATCTTGTACAGTATATCTCACTTGCACATACACATTTATACATCCAGTTAAACACAACCTATTAGATCACTGAATGATCAATATTGAAGACAGAGGTGCTACTTTATATAACTAATATTTCAAGATGCAACAAGGCGCTACAATGTCTCAATTGAAAAATGTTTCATCGTTGAAATAACTCATACATTTAATGCTTTATTGTATTCATCTGACGTACAGGAAAAGCCAGGTATATACCATTAAAGACAAAGACTAAACAGACACCCTAAAGAGGGCTCTCAAGTCATGTATCACTGGGTTTTTTAAACCATGTGTGAGTCTGAGTGCTGCCAACCAAACACAAAAAGCTGCTGATTTCATTCAAGAGTGCTAATTAGATATTTCACCTTGTCAGGCTCCTGCTTTGGATGGAAACCTGATCTCTCAGTACTTGATTAGAGCCTATAATGTGACACACCTTCAGGCAGTTATATTGGATTAACTGAGAACACTTTTTGTTTTCAATTCTAGTTGTCATATCAGTTTGAACAATGCTGGAGGGACGTGTATAGATAATAAGTACTATTTTTGGTATCTAATTAGTACTAATGTTTTGCTAAATTAGATTTATGGTTAGTCCAGGCTATTAAATAGGCGTTATTGGTCGATATAAGCACCATAGATGTGGGTCATTAAGGGGCTACGCTACAATATTAGTTTTTATCACCTATTCACATGATAGATCACTGAAAGAAGGTATAAAAGAAGACGACAGCGACCTCTATAGTGACTGTAGTATTTATGACAGGAGCAGAAGCGGAAGTCAGGAGCTGTAGTATTGACAGGATGAAGGACACGTGGAGGTCGGGGGCGATGGATAGGACACAAAACACAGGGTTTTCACCCAGGGGAACTGAGTTAGCATCCCGTGTGAAGCCACCGTGTAGTTGTCTTTGTGTTCACAAACGTTAGGTTTTGCTTTCACTTTCGAAACGTAGTTATTTTAAGCGAAAACACGATGTTTTCCCCTAAACTTAAAGATGGGGTCCATCATTTACCCAGTATACACTTTTTGTTATATTGGTTGAAATGGTCTTTACACCCCGACAGCAATCCATTTCTTATGAGCACTGAAAAAAGACCGGAAAAGATCCGTCATCTGTAGCTGCTGTAATCCTGTAAAAACGTCTCCCAGTCAGTTCCTCTAGTCCCGGTTGTAGAGAACCAATCAGATGCCTCCCTGCCTCCCTGCTCGTACTCTACCCTCAGCGTGCACCAGCGTGAACTAGAAAGCGCGTCGCCGCCGCACGTTTACTGGAGAAAAGAAGAGAAAACGCAGCTTTTAAAACACCGGACAACGAGCACGAACTCGTACCACTATTACCATATTATCGAAAAATACAACTTTGATTTAGTTGTTTATGTTCTGTTAGTTTACTTTATAAGATACTGCGGGTTTAAACTATTTATTCTAACAGCTCAAAGTGAAGTCAGACAAACAGGATTATCAACGAGGGGAGACGGCGGAAATAAAACATTGATCCACAACATTTACGTTACTCAAACTGCTTTTTCAGTTACAGAAACAAACGAGTGGACTGATCTCCCTCCAGATATTAGTAAGTAACGTTTAAAAGGGTCATGTTGTCTCAGCACGTATCTCTCTGCCCCCTCAGAGGCAGCTCTTTCCCTCGCCACTCTGCTGCTCTGTGGCCGGCTCAACAGCGAGGTCCGTCAACCAGGAAATAAAAGCCCCTCGTCTACAGACCGGTCTCATGAGAGAGCTCCAGCCAGCTCATAGCGGTCTGTGTGACTGACTGCCCGGGTGGAGAGGTGGCGATCCCGGCAGGAGCTAGCTAGCTGTGCCGGCAGTTTGTGGAGCTTCTAAACTCCGACAACAGTGGAGAAAATGTTTGATTCGCCATCTAACATCGTAAAACTGTCAATATTCTAAATCTACACAGTTGATTTCTCGCCTCAACATTTTTCAGAAGTGAATTTAGTGATGAAATAGCTACGAAAAATGTGAAGTAGTTACGATGCGGCGGTGCTCGTGCATGTGTGTGGGGGGCGTTGCCTTGGAAGGAGTTCCGAGGGGAGGGGGGGGGGTTTAGAGGGAGCTCCTGAGGCGATGCTACTTTCAAATTATGCTAGCTTTCCAAGACTGCAGACCCTATCTTTAACTAAGTGGTTTTGTTGCCTAAACCTAAAGAAGCCTTTTTGTTTGTGTTCAAAACGTAATGTTTCATGCAGTTTTACAACATGTTAAAACATGTTGCTTTTTTTAAAAAGAGTATATTTATTGATTTTCAAAGGGTCAAACAATCAAGGATTAAGGAGCATAATACCCATAATACCCTCTTTTCCAATTTATCCTCAACACAGAACACATTCGCCACACATATGGGAGCCTAAGTTAAAATAAATTAAATCAATAAAATAAAATATATAAATAAACAATAATAAATAAAATAAAAACATATATATAATATATATATATATATATATATATATATATATATATATATATACATACATACACAGAATTCAATTTAAAAAAGGGGGGTGGGACAGATGGTTTATACAAATATATATAACAAGGGTAATCAGGCATAATGATGGAATAATGGCATCTTAAACAGTAAGACCTACATGGAAATGTACCTCAAGATTTCAGTCCACGCTAGTGTCCGTAAACACCACTTCTAAGGGCCTGGGCCCCGTTATCTCCAATATAGACCAGGAAGGGGTCCCAGATGTGGAAAAACTTAAAAGGTTTGTCCTTGAGCCAGAAGCTTATAGCTTCTAAAGGAATAAATTCCATAACACTCCGTATCCAATGTGAGTCTGTAGGGAAAGAGTCTAAAATCCACTGAGGAAGAACACATAGAACGTGTTGCTTTTAAGTTTTGTTTTCACTTTTACAACGTAGTAGGCGTAGAAGGCCCCTAATGACCCACATCTATGATGCTTATAGCGACCGATAACGCCTATTTAATGGCCTGATAACAGTCTAATCGGGTGGTTAGTCAGCTCACTAAAAAGTCTAAGAGCAACTCTCTAACAACAAGATAAATCTTTCTTTGTCCTCCCAGGTTGTTAAATATTACATATTAGTCATTTCTACACACAAGCTTTTTCTACAGTGGACCCCATGATGGCCCAGAGGTCATTTTGACCGCCACGTAGTATGAGTGATTGATGTGAAACACAGATGATGTGCTTGGAAACACAGAGGATGTCCTGTCTCCTTCTCCTTCTGTATATATTCATTCAAACCCAACCAGTTGCGGCAGATGGCCGCCCACCCAGAGCCCGGTTCTGCTCTAGGTTTCTACCCGCTAAACGGGGAGTTTTTCCTTGCCACAGCGCCTAACAATGCAATGCTCTTGGGGGATCTCTTGTTGGGTCTCTAAACTATAGAGTACGGTCTTGAAAGCGTCTCAAGATAAATTCTGTTATGATATATAAAAATAAATTGAAACTGAACTGACTTGTTGTACCTTTCATGACACCAGGATATGCTCCCCACTATGGTGCCAGTGAGAGAGAGAGGTGTTTCCAACCTTTTTAATCCTGCAGAGAATAGCGGGAGGTAGAAATCAAGGTGTGTCTGTTAAAGGCCCCTACAAGCACCTAAAACAGGACGGGATCTGGTAGAGTGTGTTTTGATTTCCATTGCAGCACCACCCATGTTCAGAGGGTCTAATTAAGAGCTCAACTCAGAGTGCACCGCGTGTTTCTTTACTGGAACAAAACTTTTTATGTACTGAATGTGACCAGTTAGTTTTACTGCGTAGGGCAGCTACATGGAAGGAAACGTCCCTGCACGTGTGGAAGAAACAGGATTTGTTTAATGCTGAGGTAAAGAAAAAGTTTCCAGTGCTGAATTTGTTATTATGAAAATTGGGAGAGAGAGAGAGAGAGAGAGAGAGAGAGAGCCAAGCAGGCAAGACAGTGAGCGATATTGTTTGTGGACAGCTTTAGCAAGGGAGCAACTGTCAGTTTGGGTACATGTGAAAGAGTAGGCAGTTTCTCTCGGGGATTTCCAGAATCATTTTAAATACTTTTGACTTATAACATTGAATGTTGGAAAACAACATTATCCCCAAATTGTTATCATTACCAAGAATCTAAATTTTAGTCTTTAGAACTATCAGAATGTTTTTGAAGTTGGTGCCAAAATATTTTTTTTTGCTAAATTGAAACTAAACGTTTCATGTGTATCTCTGGCAGAAAATATCCAAAGCACTTCAGAAAATTAAAAGCGCAGTTTGACATGCACAAAAAATACGCTTATTAACTTTCTGGCCGACAGTTAGATGAGAAGATTGATACCATTGAGACTCTCACTCTCATTAATTGTATTTCCCCAAATGTCAAACCATTCCTGTAATGTTTGTGTCAAACTCTCTCACTTTATACTCATGACTGATACTAGAGGTCAACTGATTAATCGGCGCCGGTAGGACATTTTATAAATTATCTTCATCAGTGGAAGTGGCATCCGATTATGGCCGATGGCTTCACAGCCTCCACCAGTCACGCAAGGACGTACATCACCGTTTTGCATGGAGGCTACATACAAATAGTGAACTAGAATGGCACTCGGAGAGTGCAGACCTCTGCCCCCCTCTCCGTTCAGCTTGCGCCATCATCCACGTGTATTTTTGTTTATGTTGAGATCAGCTGTACGCAGCAGAGCATCGTAAAACACTTCATTCAAACTGGAGAGAAACAAAATAAAACTCACCTAAACCGTCGTCGTTACTCTTTCCAACAATCAGCAAGTGTGCTTTGGTCGAACTCAACTGTAATTTCACAGAGTTTAACGTGAAAAAACGCAGAATCTACCCCGCTCTCTCTCTGTCTCTCTCTCTGAAGGAAGAAGGCGTGGTCATGCGTCATCAGCTACACTGCCCATGTGTTATACCCTGTCGTTTTAATGCTCAGGCTGATCGGAATTCTTTAAAATATTCCTGAATCCGGATCATGATCGGGATCGCCACCAAAATCTAATGGATTGTTCATTGTGCCACACCCCACCCCTCCAAAACATTTCATTCAAATCCATCACGGACTTTTGGAGTAATCCTGCAAACAGACAAACCAACAAACAAACCAACAAACCAACGCCAGTGAAAACATAACCTCCTTCCTAGGCCTTCGGCCTTGGCGGAGGTAATTATAATCCAACCCAATCCAAGTAGGCCTACTTTGAGTTTGAGGTTCAGTTCCAGATTTATTTATCTATTTAGGTATTTATTACTTTGACTTAGATGTCAGGACAGTGTCAAATTGTTTTCGTGGGGGGTGGGGGGTGGGGGTTATCGGTCAATTAATTGGCTCTTAGCTTTTTCCTGCTTCAAACTATCGTTATTATTTCGGCCTTTAAAAATACACTATCAGTCAACCTCTAATTGATAAAGCTGACCGGTTGTCAGTACTGCTGATTGATGCTTGATGAGTGAAGCTCTCACACAGCACATTTACCACTGATACATCCGCTGAGTAAGATGGAGTCTTCAGGACGTATTGATCGTTAATCAGTTTCACTTCAACTACATGCTGCCGCACAAGAAAAGCCTTGATTAGTCAGACATTCAGGGTCTTTAGTGGGATTACACAAAGGGCAGAGATGTAGAAAGCAAAATGTACGAGTATCTTAGGTTTAAATAGCTTAATAATAGTGGTACAGTCACCTTCAAATCACCTTCAAGTAAGTATTTGATCTATTAATTATCCTCCTAATAATATTTTAATTAGATACTCATGAGGACATGCAGGTTGTCTGTGTTTAAAGTCTAACTCCCATGTGCGTCACTTGAGAGACTCCCTGGGAAACGATAGTGAGCTCTGAGAGAGGGAGGATCACAGGACGACGTGTAGATAGAGACATCAAAACCTCTGAAAACTTCTGCCAGCTGCCGCTACCGCCACGCCCTCCCTCAACACGCCTCAGCGCCACAGCAAAGCACAGCACAGCACAGCACATGTGCCCTCAAAAACCTAGGCTTCATGTTGTAAACAAACACAGAGCAGGAATTTAAAACGACAGATTTATTGAAAAGGCTAAAAATGGCCTTATAAATCAGACAAGGGAGCAGTGAAAGAGTTCATATAGTGGGACCTCGACCAGCAGTGACCAGTGAAGACGTCTGCCAAGTAAAACAATACACCCACATCACTAAAAATGGCATTCAGTGGAATCTAAACCCATTTCAGTACAAGTGGGAGTAAAATACTTTAAAATTTACTGTGAAAACACAGGAGCACTCTGCCATCTGCACTTAGAAATACTGTAACGGAGCCACAAACAGATGGTTGTTAATGTTTTGTCTGGAAAAAGCCTCCCCAGGGACAGATTAAAAGTCCCAGTGAGTATGGAGACCTGAGGGCAGACTTTTACAAACAGGAGCACCCATTTCAGTTAGATAGCTGATGAAGATCAGGGTATAACAATTTCAAAACTAAAGTGTTGTTTATAATGAATAGTCTCCAACTGGTGTGGCTGCAAGGCAACCATGGACATTTTATTCAATAAATTATTTTGAGAAGTTCTAGCCAACCATAAGGTGGGAGGAGTGTTGGATGGGTCCAACAAACACAGGGCTTTCATCCAGGAGACTGCTGTTCGTGTCCCGTGTGAAACCAACAAGGTGTTATTTGTCTTTGTGTTGACAACGTTAAGTTTCACTTTACATACGTAGTAATTTTAAGCCAAACCATGATGTTTTTTTCCTAAACCTAACTAAGATGTTTGTTGCCTAATCCTAAGCAAGTGTTTTGGTTCACGTTATCCAGGTTTTTACTGAGACTGTAGTGGAGCATCATAGTTTGAGTTGCTGGGCTGCCCAGTGGGTTAGAAAATGACGCCAAGGGGTCCTGAGAATGCGTTGCATGGGCAATTGCACCAGACCAAATGGGGCCCCGAAAGACAGAAGTTTACTGTATGTCAATAAGTTTTGGTAATTTGATTTAGTGAAGATTCTGTTAAATTAGAGGCCTGCCTGTCTGCGGTGAAAAACTGGATGTCAAGTAATTTCTTGCTCCTAAATTCGGATAAAACGGAGATGCTGGTCATTGGACCTGCTCGACACAGACATAAATTTGACCAGGTAACAGTAAATCTAGATAACTGTGTGATATCCCAGAGTTCAACAGTTAAGAACCTTGGCGTCATGTTTGATTCAACTCTCTCTTTTGATCAGCACATTAAAGACATCACAAAGATCGCTTTCTTTCACCTACGCAACATCGCTAAAATCAGGTCTTCTTTATCCATGGCCGATGCAGAGATTCTAATCCACGCCTTTGTATCTTCCAGACTGGATTACTGTAACGCTTTGCTCTCAGGTCTGCCTCGTTCTAGTACCAGAAGCCTTCAAATGGTTCAGAACACTGCAGCTAGAATCTTAACTAAAACTAGAAAATTTGACCATATTACACCAGTTTTAGCTTCATTACACTGGCTCCCGATCCATGTTAGATCAGATTTTAAAGTGCTTCTGATGACCTATAAAATTGTAAATGGGTACTCCCCTTCTTACTTGTCTGATCTACTTAAATCTTATACTCCAACCAGGACTCTCCGCTCTCAGAATACAGGACTCCTGTCTGTCCCCAGAGTGAAAAAGAAATCAGCAGGCGAAAGGGCCTTTTCTTACCGAGCCCCTTTCCTCTGGAATAACCTCCCTATAGACATCAGACAGTCAGACTCTGTGGAGGTCTTTAAATCCAAACTTAAAACCCATCTTTTTGCCCTAACTTTCAATTAGTTAGCTGGTGGGTCGGTCTCAGTCTCAATTTATTATTTCAGCCTAGCAGTCCTGCCGACGAGAACATTATTAATTTTAAGCCACTGCCTCTCTATAACCCTCTGTTGTTGATGTCCCACAAGCACTGCTGTGTGCCTCGCTCTCTCTCTCTCTCTCTCCCCTCTCTCTCCTGTGAATCAGGCTTCTCCGTGATGGACCATCAGTCGCTCTGTGACGTTGCTCTGACTCTCTGGTGGTGCATGGTAAAGAGGAGGTCGTGTTGCTCGGGCTCTATCTATCGTGATGTGGAGAGGAGGTCGTGTTGCTCTGGCTTTATCGATCTGGCATGGAGAGGAGGTTGCGTTGCTCAGGCTCTACCTTTATGGCGTTGAGAGGAGGTTACGCAGCTAAGGCTCTATCTGATTGGCGTGGAGTGGAAGTCGTGCTGCTCTGGCTCTACTGGTTTTGACGTCAAGAGGAGGTCATGTTGCTCTGGCTCTATCTGTTTGGTGTCGCCTGGAAGCTGCTTGACATCCTCCTGGATCCACCTTCTCACATATATTCACATTATATGTATTCATTTTTGTCATAAATTGTCTATGTTGTGTTTTGATTATGTGGTTACTCTGTACACGCGACATCTATTGCATGTCTGTCCATCCTGGAAGGGGGATCCCTCCTCTGCCGCTCTTCCTGAGGTTTCTTCCATTTTTCCTCCCTGTTAAAAGGGTTTTTTTGTGGTTAAGTTTTTCCTTAGCCGATGTGAGGGTTGCATTGTCAAGGACAGAGGGTGTTGTATTCTGTACAGATTGTAAAGCCCCCCGAGGCAAATTTGTGATTTGTGATTTTGGGCTATACAAATAAAATTGATTTGATTTGATTTAAGATAAGTGAAGATTTGCACCATGAAAGTAGAATATCAATTGAGGCAGGTCCAGCATTAGACCCAATCTTGGTCCAGTCTTAGAGAGAGGTCCAGTGTCAAAATCTATTTTCAAGACCTCTAATTTTTTCAGTTTATATTGTGCTCACATGATGCACATTCTGAAATAAAATCATATTTAATCAAATTACCGCACACTAACACAAAGTAGGTTAAGTTGTGTGCCATCATATAGCAGTACTTGTTTTGCTGGACTTAAAGGATAGGTCCGTTCTTTTTCAAGTCTGCCTTAAAAACAATACTCATATGCGGATATCGTTTTTTTTAGGTGGGCCTTTGTTTTAGGTGACAAAAATAAGTTTTTCCCCCCATCCACAGCAGTACATTTCTTTGCTCCCGTGTCGGTACTCCTGTCTGTTTCTCCAAACTGGGCGGCGTGCCGGCCTTCATCTATTGGTAATACACCGACTATGGATAAGTACCTCATACAGCCCCAATTCAAAACACCCAAACTATCCCTTTAATAAACTTAAAGTGCATGTTTTCATAATCATTTCAATAGACTCATCAGTACGCTTTTTCTAATGGTACTAATTTTGTCAATATGTACCCGATTTGTATTGTTTTTAGCAACATAAAATATTTGAAATTTGGCTTACATGTGGGTTCTTTTTAATCAAAAGCACTTTGTTTACAACTGGGCAAGATATTAGCTGGTGTTTACAGTATACTGTATGTGTGCCGTCTAACACCTGAATCTTACTAGATGAAGGTCTACCAACTGAAACATTGTGATTAAATATAGAACAAGTCATCAGCAGTGGGCGGGACTGCTGGTTTATATTTGATCATTAAAATGTGAGAGAATTACAAGTTTATTTTCATAGTTCATAGTGTGGCTTAAACTTGATTATATAGTATAGTATGTGTGTAATTTCTATTAACTTGTTTGTATCGTGGCTCAACAAGAGGACAGCATCCTTAAAGGCGACAAGGTCTATCACAGATAAAACTGTCCCTGTTGTCCTCTCAGTCTTATCCATAAAGATAGAGTATCTGCTGTCTATTAAAATCTCTGAACACTCAACGTATAGCTTCCGCTGAGACTGTTTAATCTTTCCCTGTCTCCTCCTAGCAGAGCTAAACATAGGCTACTGTTTCTAAAATAATCGCCACTCAGGAGCGTGTGCTATGTGAACGTTTCAATAATTAATTCAGGCTCTTTTTTCTCTCTCTTACTCAAAGACGCACATGCTGCTCACCCAGCGGATCACGTGTCGTCCTTGCAAACACTATGTTCTTACATTTTCAGAAATACCACAGCTGTCTGAGGGCTTTTTAAATGATGTGCTTGTCCACTTTAAATAGAGGCCTCAGAACCCCTCAATCGGACCTAAATCATCTGTTTGCCTCTCTCTCCAGCGCTGGTGCCCGCCGGCTGAAAGGAGCAGCCAGCTGTGGTGTTGGGTTGGACTCAGACTCGCCGGTCTGTGGGCTCCTTCAGAGAAAAAAAGTCACGTGTGTGTGGATTATGCCTGCTTTGCATCTGTGGAGCATGAATGTGTGAGGTTGTGTGTTGGAGGAGGGGGGACGGGATGAACAGGAAGGAAAAAGGAAGGAACGGATTGACGCTGTCTGGGGTTAAAGGCAGCTTTGGCACCTGTTTGGCCTCGGGGAGCAGGGCTTATATAATGTGTGTCGGTGTAAGTGGTGTAGGACAGGTGTGCAGCTGGGATTCATAAGCCAAAGATTCGAGCATTAACACTGCAAGGGCTCATGGTATGTGTCCACATGGGCATTTTTGGATGTGAGGGATCGCCTCGCTTCCCAGCATTGGATACTTGATGGGCTGCCACGAGGCACCTGATTGGACGAACGCTTTCACTCGTGGGCTGCTGCTCCCAGCTTTCAAACCGGAACCAACATGGCGTCTCGTTTGAAAGCTCTTTTTCTCGTCTACATCAGACCGGCAATACGTCATCCAGAGTAGGCTTGCATGACCAATCTTGTGTCCCTCATAGACGGTAACAGAGTAAACAGAAAAAGCTGAAACATGCCTCCAAACTTCTAATTTAAACAAACCGCTAATAGTAATAACGCTATGCCGAAGAGTTGCTGTGTAGTTGGTTGCACAAGCAATAAATCCAAAAACGCTGATCTCTGATTTGTTCCCCTGCCGTGTCCTAACAAAGATATAATAGAGGAGCTTTATGGCTCCAAGCTATAGACCAGACCAGCAGAGAGTCATCGCAGCGGCTGCACTCCCTCTTGGGGGAAAGAAACTCGCTGTCACAGGAGAGAAAATAACGAAAAGCTGTTGTGGAGCGGGTTAACCGCGGCTTTCACACTGAGATTTGAGGCACATACGATGCGTGAATATTCGCTGTCAGTGTGGTAAATGGCTAAATGATGCTGGTGAGAGTGACTAGCATGGCTAGCTAACGTTTGAGTGTGAGGCTGCTGCAGTAATACAGTCATACATTAACGTTACAGCAGCATCAGACTGTCGTCTCCAACTAAATCTCAGCCTATAGATCAAACAGTTGGCTAATCACACGTTCGTTATTTACAGACAACACTTAGCCTAACGGGATTCAATCTAATAGAAGTCTGGATAAGCGATATCCGGCCACTGTGCTGGACGGGGGAAGACTGAAGGGACGTGACGGTGATCAACCATAATTTATTAAAGTATCGCGAACGCTTAGATTCAGGCAAGATCGCAAAATAATTATTAGACGTGTGTATAAAACAAACGTTTGTACAATAAGAGATGAATGCATACGAGTTTGTCAAAATTACAATCCAAACTACGTCAAATTGCATTGAAGTCTATGGGATCTTCGGTTTGCTTTCCCCCAAAAGGGGGCACGGCCTTGACTTTTTGCGAAGTACCCGTATGTGCCGGTCTGATGAAGGCTGTACGCCTCCCGGACACAGAAAAATGAAATTATCGCAGTGAGCCGCACTTCGCCGCTGCCTGGTGTGAATAAGTCCCTAGTATAGGTCAAGCTCCAACAACTTTAACTCCTATAAAATCCTGTTATGCATCTTAATAGCATCTTTGGTTAGACTCTTCCTGCCTTGTCAATACCCACAACATTCAAGCTGCGCACCTACAGTTCTTAATGCAAGCTTTCTGCTATAAATGTGAAGCTGAATTTAGTTGTTTTCTCAGACTTTAGAAACTGATCTTCATGTGTAAAATTGTGTCAAATCTGGGAACACTTTTTGATAGAGAAAAGATTAGGATTTGTCACATTTTGATGTACTTTTTCCACCCTTGTATGCCCCATTGTAAGTCTACAAAAGCAAAGTACTAACATGCTTTAAATCCCTTAGGACCACTTCCCCCTTCTCTCTCTCCGTCTATTCCTGTCTTTCCCCCGAGGGGCTGGATGCTTGATCTGCTCTGGAGAAACAGTGAGGGTCTGAACCAAACACCAGATCAGAAACCAGTTAAAAGTAAAACTGGTGGCCTGGATACGTCCACTTCAGTCTCACCGGGATTACCCACTCTCTTCAGAAGTCACACTGCCTCAGAGCACAAACCTGTCAGGGGCATCTGTTCCCTCACCTGTCATTCATTTTTGCTCCATATATCCCCAACCTTGAATTGAAATTAAACATTATTTTTCAAGAGAAGGTTTGCTGATTGTACATTCTCCTCCTCCATTTTCCTCCTCACATAAATGTTTTATATTACAGATAGTGGGAATAATATACCCTTCCTTTCATCTTTGTCGCATGTGTTCAGTGAGCCGAGGAGAGAACACTGTCCTTTCACTTTCAATCTCCTACCTCCTCTTTGTCTCTGTCTCACTCTGTGGTGTATTTGACCTCCTCCTCTCCTCTCAGCAGGTTTGAGTCTGATTGTGCGCCGCAGCTGAACTGGCAACAAACCTGCAACCACAGCAAACAACTGGAGGTGAACGGTAATGAACTCATGTCCTCTGTGAAACACACACCGTGAGTGCTGAGGCAGAAGACTCTCTCCGACTGTACACCGGGTAGGAAACTAGGGCTGGGACGATACACCTATCTCCTGATTCGATACTATCACGATACTTGGGTGCCGATTCGATATGTATTGCGATTTTTAAGTATTGCGATTCAATATTATGATTCATTGCGATTTTTGTTAACTTTTTTAACACTAGACCATGGGGAAAAGTTGAATTATACACTTCTAGGGACTTTTACTTTGTAAAATATCTAAATTAATTCAATTAAAAATTTTGATTTTCAGCAAGTATGTAGTCAGAGATGTCCTGATGTCAAATATATCAGACATTGTCAGGCATTATTTATTGAATTTTTTCCAGCAACCCAAAAATCAAAGACATTTTTAATACATTTCCCTCACAAATTAGTGGTATTTTCTTTCTAATTTATAAGGGGCATGTAATGTTTTATACTTCTGGTGAATATAATCCAATCAATCTTATTTCTATATATGTATTTTGTATATACAGTTCCCTTTGTTAACATCTTATTTTGAAAACCGTACGTAGTGTATACTTCGCCAAATGCGTCGCTCACTCTCCCGTCAGCTCCGTTCTCTTTATACATCCATGGTCAGCTCCATCGGGGCCGTTTGAATGCATTTAACATAAATGTCAGTATATGAGTGCTCTACAGTTGTAGAGTCGACCCATTTGACCACGGAGATGAGAGTGACGGCTGGCTTGACCGCACGTTACCGCAATGCGATAACGTTTCCTGTCCATGACAGAGTTAGGATGCAGCTTTAGCCATGATGTCTAGCTCTGCTTTTCCTGCAATGTGTGAAACCCAAAGTGTTTCCAGACTTAACTGTATGTGTAGTGTTTACCACGTTGGATTTAAAATGTGAGGGTGCAGGTCGTATCCACGTGGACCCTCCGCTGGTTTCTGCTTTGTCCTTCCGGCCAGCTACTGTTTGTTTTGGTTGACGGATACGGAGCAGATATGACGTCACGTTACTCAGACTACAACAATAAAACTGGTAACTTCCCTCTACCTCCATATAGACTCAAATTCAGCAAATATATCGATTCTGGCATTAAAAAATCGATTTCAAAATCGTAAAAAAAAAGTTGCCCAGTGTACAGTTTTGCTGCCTTTAGAGGCCGTTGAATCTCAAGCTGACTGTTATTTTTTTAACAGTGAGCTCAGAGATAAGGAGGAACCGGTTACAGGCATGCTGACGGTTGCTAATCAGCTGGGACACATGTGGGAAATACCAGAGTGTCTGTTCCTGGACCAGGACCTGCACTGTGTCACCAAACAGACAGACCAGACAGCACCTATGTGTGAAAGAGATGACCTCAGTCACTCTGAAGAGGCCCAAGTGGGAAGAGCTGCTGCTGTAGGACCTGATAATGTCTTTTAATTAGTCATCAGAAGTGAATGCAACGACTTGTCATTCTGGATTGTGAGAAGCTGTTTTTCTGCTCCGCCTGTCTTCCTTCGGTAGGCCTGATTTGTCACAAAGCCAGCAGCCTTCTTAAGGGAAAGCCGATCCACCCGAGCCACGTTTCAGCGTCTTCCTTTCCCTAACAAATTCCTACGAGTCACTCACTCTGAAAGGGAGCATTGTGATTCAACCAAACACTACTCCTACTCCACTTGTTGAAATGAGGGGAAAAAGGAAGTGGGAGCGCATGTGTGTCCGGCACCACTTGCTCAAAAAGCTTTCCCGCCTGGCCTAGGCTGGCTATGACAAGACCACAGGCTGGCTCAGAGGGAGAAATGCTGCCTTCAGGCGCTGCTTGTAAAACTCACAACTCGAAAAACAGCTATGGAGATTAAAGGCCGGGGTATGCTTGAAACAAACAAGGTTGTCCGATATGTTAGCCAACAACATCTAAAGATTAAAGTGTTTATAATTTTTCTAAATAATCACAATTATAGGCCTAGAGACGGGCTAGACGCAATGAATCATACAAAAAGGGATAATGGCACACGCTTTTGGACAGATTCTCCTCAAAGAAACTCATGCTGTTGAGCTAAAAGTGACGGAAATAATAGAGTGCTACAGGAATGAGTCCTAAAACCCAGAAATTAGTTAGCATTTTAGCACTTTCGGTTCCCTCGTCTGGAAGTCAATGGGTTTTTTGAATGGGTTTTTAGTTAGATGCCTGAAATAAGGTTTGTGGTTAACACAAGCTTAATAGATTTTAACGTTTTGTTCTACGACATAAAATAAATCAATAAATATCCCACTTGTGAATTTTGAAGCCTTTATGTGTCTTGTGGCAAAATTAGACTACTAAACGCCATCACGCCGTGTAAGTATCATAAACGTGTGTTTGCCACAAAGCTTATTTTCTGCAATAATCCAAAACCCAATGGAAAAAATCCCATTGGTTTTTTGTTGAGGGGAACCAGGGTGATGCTAACTTCCTGGTTGGCCTACAAAACTATGACATCCCTGTAGCACTCTATAGAAATGCTCCCAATCACGCATTTAGCACCTTTAATTATCTGGAACATACAGACTTAAAGTATACTGACTCAGCAGAGTGAATTTGGAGATAATTGATATGCTGGTCTGCTAGGAGTAGGATGGAAGTCTTGCATACCTTGCTTCATTCTGACTGTATGGTGGGAAGAAATTGGACATTGGTGATTATTAGCTGTAGGAGAAATATCTATTTTTAATTTGTATTTTATTTATTTATTATAATGTATTATTATTAATTTATTATTATTATTAGTATCTTTTTTAGTTGTTTAATATTTTTTTATGTATTATTATTTAATTTTTTTCTTTGTCTTGTGTGTTTGTATACTGATAACATACGTTTATGTGTCTTGAAAATCTAACAAAGAAAGAGTTAAAAAATGTGCTAAGGAGGCAGAATGAAGAGAAAACGCTGAAACATGCATTTACCTGATGTTACATTTCAACAGTTCACTGAATTGTTGAGTATTTCTACCAGTTATTTTGTTGTGTCGACATTTAGCTGTTACGTTGTGACATTTCCCACAACACGTGAAGGAGGCACGGGTATCGTGGCGGGGGGGCGGGGCTATGCTAATGAGGGAGCCGTTGAGTGAATAGATGCTCCGGGCTTCTGTAAGCGGAGCGGGGACACTTGCTGCGGAGAGAAGAGACCAGAGAGAGTGGACGAAGCTCCGGACAAACAACACAGATCACTTTCACTCGACCCACAACATCGCAACATGTCTTCAAAGTGCCCCAAGTGTGACAAGACGGTGTATTTCGGTAAGTGTTGCCCGCTTTATTTGTTCCCACCTTTTGAATTATACTTTTGGGTCATGATGGTGATCCCCGACTAAAAAAAATCGATCTTTTTGGAACAACGTGTTTCACAATTTTTGTAACGTTATAGTTCATTAATTTACAAATTTCATGATTAGCTTGCCTATTCTGATATAAAGCAGTTAATTCCCATTCATTAGGAAAACACGCGTTTCACACAATTTGAATTAAGCTACGTCGAGTTACAGAATTTACATTTACTTAAAATGCCCACTTTTCAAATGGAGTTCTGAATGTATGCGCACTTTTGCTTATTGATCCATAAAGATCAATATTGCTTTAAACTTTTATGTTCAGTGATGGGGAAAAAAATGTGAACCCTTCCTGTATTTCCCAAATGAATTTCTCACAGAAGTAAAGTTCATAGCACTTTTTTTCAGATTAGGCATTTATTTAGGGAAAGAGTTGCTGAAAATGTAAATGATTCACAGAGGCAAACTTTGTGGGGAAAAAAAGCTGGAGAAGCAAAGGGTTCAATGTAAACAAAAGTCCTAAGAGCAAATATTTCAACAAAAGTACTATTTTTAAAGATAATGTTTTTTTATTTTTCAGGGCTTTTATTGCTTTTATTAGAGCCAAAAGTATTCTTTTTATAACATATAAAATGCTTTTAACGTACATGAGAGAAAACATGCCGCGTCTGCACTAAATTCACAAAACTGGATAAATGATTTATCTCGTTTTGACACTGATCTGTGCCATTTTTAATTTGTTGTGTTTGGTAAACATCCAAGCTCGGCAGTTGGCTTTAGAGGGTTTGCTGATGGACGCCTTGCCAAGAGTGCAGAAATGCCATATGCTGAGATTGCCCACTCACAGATGAGCACAGCAACATCGTGCTGCGTGCTCTGCTGTGAGATGAAAACATGTAAACATGCATCTTTTTGCATCCTTGTAAACAAAGATGGGAAAAAACAAAACAGCCATTTGAGCAAAGAGTCACAATTAGTCACAGCGATGGCATCTTATATTTACTGTAACAGATGTTTACACAGATGAGAGCGAAGTTTAGGATTAAAGGAGCTCAGGTCATGATGATAAACACAAATTTACATCTATGCTTTGCACATGACATGCACCCTGTTCGGTGTGTTTTTAGGGAACAGGCTGCTGTCAACCACGAGTAATCCTGTGTTTATATTTGACCGCATGCTGGGAACAAAAAATTCGTTCTTCGGCGCTGATCTTTCCTGCACTTCACAGCACACATCAGAGCTGTCACGGGGGTCAAAATCAATTATGTGAGTGGATGGCAGTCCTCTTATGTAACAGGAGTGGCAGCGTAACACCACAGCTGCTGCTCATCCTATGGGTCCCGAGAGTCACTGGCGTGGAATTAATATCTGTGCAAATAAGATTTAATTTCCCCCAATATAGATTTTATGCATGTCTGAGTATTCATTTGTAGCCTTTAATGCGCTGCAGCGAGTGAGTCACAGCTCCTCTGTGATGCGTGTTGTGTTTTTTATGTAACGTACTGAGATGTTATTTTTGGTTGGGGTGTGTCTTATTGGGTGGAGAGCGCCCGGGGCGGACTGGAAGGATGATGAACGGCTACTAGGAGCCAGCACGGGTGGAATTCGCTGCACACGTCAAACTAGGGAGGATGGAGAAAGCGAGGGAGGTTGTTAATGACAATATTAAAGTCAGTGCAAGGGAGGCTGTGAAACCTGTGACGAGGCATGGGAGAGGTCAGGGTGGGAGAGAAGTTCTGCTGCACACAGCCTGAAGCAGCGTCAACGTGATGTCAGTGATGAATTTCAGAAATGAGCTCAACAGCTCCACCTACATACACCCTCCTCTCAGATACTTGGCTCTCCAGAGATCCTTTTCAGGTCTGCAGAACAGTTATGAGGGTGTAAAAAGCGTCTGATCTACACCAGGACATGTGTTATTGATAGAGAAAATTGTCTATTTCCCGTCCCCTTTTTTCTCCTTGTGGTAGTGGTTGGTGGTGTAGCTATATTGAGCAGTGATTGGCCCACCCTGCATTTACCCACCTGGTCCTCCAGCTGCTGTTGCCCAATATTGGATTCAGCAGGCGAAAGTTTTCAACACTTGACTCTCCTCGTCTTTACTTCTGTAAAAAAAAAAAAAAGAAGAAAAAACGTCATTTCACATGGCAGCGGTGAGCCGCAGTCTGGGATGGAAATTCTTTTGGTTACGTTTTTTCTTATTTTCCGTTCGTTACTTTAATGAACAGCTGTTTTATGGTGGTGATGGTTCAATTTCATGGCTGCTAAAGGCAAGTGTTGTCTGTAGCCGTTCTCTCAAATAACCCCAAAGAAACGGCACCGAAAAAAGGACACCGTTGCCGGTGTTAAAAGAACGTTTTGCTTTTTAAATGTAGGGCTGGCTGAATTCAAATTCCCAGAGTCCACATTGTGGCTTCACATCTGTTAGTTCCTGTGGTACAGAGATGCTTAGAATACACAGGGGGACTACTGGCAGACATGTGACAAGCCCCAGTGGAAATACATAGTTAGTCCATGAGGGACACAACACACAGCATGGCTCACTAACTAAAAATCTCTCTCAGCTCCAGACCCAAATTCAGCTGAGCGATACTCCTGCGCATGATAAACTGGAGCGGTGCATCTTTGTGCAGCTAAGTGAATGAACGAGAAAACTAATGGAGTTTCTCTTTCTCTCTTTCATTCACCTCTTTCCTCCTCTTCAGCCACTTGCTCTCGCCTCAGGCCCTGAATTCCTCTTCCCCAACTAGAAGGACTGGGGGGGGGGGAAATGGGGTGAGATGGCTCGCCTTTATTTAAACGGGACACTCTCAAAGTGCCTCATGCATTATAATGAGAAACGACGTCTCCATTCACACAAAGCTCTTTCTGTTTCCGCGCACGTTTGTTGCTTCCAGCGAGGCGGAATACCTTCGTCCTCTCAGCCCCGACGATACGTTTTCCCACACACCTCCTCCTTTATCCCGCTTTTACCCCAAACATCCACACAATACCTGCTTTTTTTTCCCTCCCCTTCTCTCCTGTCAGCGCTAGAGCACCCTGTTTTCCACTCGGCTGCCCAGTGGGCTGTGTGAATGTGCCTTGTCAGTTATGTAACATCATTTCTTGAGTCGCTGCCTACCGCTCGCTGCCATTGCGTAACCTGCCAGCTACTGTGCACCAGTCACTGAGGGTCCTTTTTCTGCCTTTTAGAGGCACAAATATGATCCCCCTAATGGAGATGGCAGTAAGCCTGGTGCTGAAAGTCAGGCTGCCCCCCCCCCCCCCCCAAACACAGGTGAAACCATTTCACCTTGCAGTGAATGACCTGTTGCATAACAGAGGAACAAAGCTGTCCATAGTTCATACAAATGTCTCACACTTTAAAGTTATAATCCTTAAAATTTCCGTTATATCAAATCTCATTTTTGATGTTATTTATTGCCAGCATTTTTTTTTCCATGTATAGGTACACAGATGTGCAGCGACCTAGATTCGTTTCCAATAAAGGCTGGAGACTGGCCTTAACATTTTTTACTGGAAGCATATTGGACAAAACACAACAAATTCAATGATTTTCAGATTGCAAATCAGAAATGAGAATCAGAAAATTAAAAAAACTAGACTGAAGAATGGCACATAATCCTAAATTGCAGCTATAACTAGGAATCTACGTACTAAATTGTAAACACCAGGGCTGTCCTCGACCAAAGAAATTCTTACTCTGTCGATTTTTTCGACTAATCGATTAGTTGATTTAATCAACGGATCTGTAAAACTGAGTTTCTCCACAGAATCACACAAAAGCACCACTTTAAATCTTGTGTTTTACCAGAGATGTGCTCAGAAGTTCTTAAAAATAAGTCATTCAGCGTAAAATAAAGCATAAAAAACAACTAATCGACTAAAGAAACCTAGTCGATTAAGACCAAAACAACCAATTAGTCGACTTATCAGCTAGTATTGCCCATGTTTCATGCTGTCCAGAGATGAAGAAAAGCATTCGCACGTTACGGGAATATCCATAACGACGCCGATAGCAGATCAGTCAAATGAGTTAAATGTTCGCTACGTAAGAATTCATTTGGCAAAGGCGTTTCCATAACCCATTTAGCACATCAACTCTTTTTGGACAAGGGCAAAACCACCTCAAGCGAGCATAAAAACCTTTTATTTTAGTTTTCATACAGATTTTCTAATGCAATACTATAAATTCTGCATTAAACACGTGAATAGAAACACGGCTACTGTCATACGGATCGTTGTCATGATTATTCATTCAGCACGGCTCGCAAGTTTTCTCCATTTCCTGTAAGCAAAGAGACTAACAATAGCCCAGATTTCTGACGGGCCTGTTGCGTTATACACCACGAATTTCAAACTTGGAACAGATAATTACAATTACAGAGTGTTTCATTTATGAACAGTAGCTCATATTTTAATAAAAAAAAGTGACAGCCCTTACCCACGCACGACAGAAAACAACACATGCACGGGGTGGACATGGTGCGTCAGACATTTCATGTGATGTGGCAGACAACATTAGATTTCATTAGTTCTTGTCTTCTTGTATTAAAACAATGTGACACGATTAATCCTCGGCTGTAAACAGATACAGGAGTTTCTCTTCTTCTTGTTGTGTTTCTGACCGAGTGGCTGAAGTGGGCGATACTAGTGTCATTTTGAATGTTCCCCTAGGACTCTGTATTATTAAAAAGCACTTGCCAGTATAGTAACCACAAACTGGAATCTCAAGGATTATAACTTTCACTCCTCATCTGCGAAACTACTTCTTTTACACTTTCAAAGGGAGCTACTCCACTTGTACCACATGCTTATATAGACACGGTCGATTTTATTACGCCTCTTCACAAGACTCTGATGATTTCACTCAAAGTATATTATGCCTCTGTCACATGATGTCTACCCCCTCACGGGCTGATTATCCAATTACACAGGCTACATCTGAAGGTGCCATTCCAGCGATACAGTCCTGCTTCCTCTTTTCAAGACATGGTCCACTACTCTGTAAGCTAGTCATGCGGACTAGATCTTTTTGAAGTCCCGGTAGCCGGGGACACAGTGTCCTGACCGGTTAGAGATGAGATGCATTGTGGGTGCAGAGCGGGCCCAGGGGTTCGGGGAGGGACTGTGGGGAGAGAGGGTGCTTCGCCTGCGGCTGCTCTGACCAGCGCAGACAGGATGCGAGTTAACTGCAGCCCATTTACGTCAGCGGGCAGGATTCACGAGCTCGGCCTCTTTTATTCGCAGAGGGAGAGGGGTGGGGGAGAGAGGGAGAAAGCCCGGGAGGAAACCTCGCCTTGGCTGAGGCGACAGACGACCTCCAGAGCTAAGTTTTGCCACAGGGTTGCATCAGCCAGAGGACGGAGACGGAGACGGATCCAAATACATGTTTCCCATAGTGGCGCGTTAGCATCCCCACCCTGCACAGCCACACTGTGAGCAGCACAGCACACACTGACCCTGAACTAATCAATTCTAATGTTTAACACACCACAGCCGGGGTCATCACTTTCAGTTCCCTCACGACCAGCAGAGAATGATCTTTAAAAAACTATTTTTGACAAGTTCTGTGCCATTTAAAGAACAACACCTTATTAAGTACAGATGGATCATTATGTAATTGTATTGAATGTTACAGTTTACACAATAAATGTACAATAGTGCCGAAATGATTAGTCAGTTGACAAAAATAAAATGATCAGTTTCTAGCTTTCCAGTGTGAGGATTTGCCCCTTTTCTCTGTTTTATATCATTTGTAAATACAGTATCTTTGTGTTGGAATAAAGAAGATATTTGACTCTGGGCTCTGGGAAACTATAATGTTAATTTTTCACATTTTCTGACGTTTTATAGACAAAACAATTATGTGATGAATCAGGAAAATGAGATTAATCGATAGTGAAAGTAATTGTTAGTTGCAGCCCTTAAATAACATTTTTCTGTGGGTTTCTCTAATGTGACAATTTGCTGCTTTTCATTCATAAACAACACACATTATAAACAAAATCCTATTTGTTTTTTCCAACAGTAGCTCGCACCACAGACTGTATAAAAGAAGTGGACGTAGTCACCGTGACGTCACCCATTAGTTTGTGGACTTCGGCTTTTGGCCGTCGCCATCTTGTTTTTTTTGCAACCAGAAGTGACACGAGAGGGTGGAGCTAAGTACAACCGAACGCTGTCCGAATTTGTAGGTGACCAAAATGTTAGAATCAGCTTTCATGAAGTGAAAACCCACTGTGAAAGGTTTAAAGTTCTATGATGAAAATACGAACAACTCCCAGACCGGACAACGCCGTGGTAGCGACCTGTCAATCACAAGGTAGCCATGCCCTAAAGCATACCCTGCTCTATGGTCTATTTGACTCTAAATGGGACCATAATTTACTAAATGAACATCATGCTGTATTGAAGAAGACTTGAAACTAGCGATTGAGACCATAAACTCATAGACTTCTATACAATGAGACTTCTTTTGCAACCAGAGGAGTCGCCCCCTGCTGGTTATTAGAAAGAATGCAAGTGTAAGGCACTTCCAAAATTTAGAGCAATTTATAGACCAAACAATTGGCGAATTAAGCAAAGAAATTGGTTGTAAACATCTCATTCTCTTTGACGATGCCTCTTAGACTTGAAACTAAAATAGAAGTGCTTATACTCACTATATTTAGCAAAATAATTGGGATTATTATTATTTTAGGTGTAATTATGTGAACCGGTTACTATTGAGGACTTTGGAAATTGAGGAAATTGAGCACAGGTTGTCCCCACACTCAATAAAACACACTGTGGTTTGTTGTTGTTAAATAATGCACAGGCTGGAAACTCCTTTCAAAGTCACTTCCCTTGGTGAGGTTGAATGCCCCAGTGTGCCCCGACTGAATGGCGATTGTCTTTAAGTTTAGTAAAAGGTCACAAGTCCTTGAGGGTGTTTTGTACTCCAGAGAACAGAACAGAAAGAGGATGCAGAGAAGGAAACACAGGCTGCTTGTTTTTTCCTTTCTTACATTTCTCTTGAGATATGAGCCGCGTTTTTTTTTTTTACTAAATGTACGACCCATATTTGGGTCCTGCTTTGCCTCCTGGGCCTCCACTCAGTCAGTCAGTCAGGTGTACGGTGTTTATTAGGACGTGCAGTCATCACACTGCTGCGACTAAAACAGAAAAACACCCGCGTGGACTCAGCTTTCACTGATGGATGAAAGGAATGAGAGAGAGGATGGGTAGTGTGTGTATATGTGTGTTGGTGTATGTGTGTGTGTGTGTTTTGGACGGGGTTATTGTAGGAAGAGCTGAACAGATGGGTCCACGTTACCAGAGGGTGCAACAGAACAGAACCCAGCCAACCGTGATTCAGAGATATTTACAATAACATCGGTTACATCATGAACATGACGAGGAAACTGGAGCTTAATTTGGTGCAAAAATGCTCATCTGTGACAAACGGATTGAGAATATAGTTATAAGCTGAACATTTTTATATAACAATGAGGTCATTGATGATTAGTATTTATGTTTGTGCTTCATTAAAGTGTGTTACATCTATGTACTTCTCTCAAAAGCCGTTAAGCAACCAGAAACAGCAGCTTTCACAGTTGTTGCTGCTTCCTTCCGTTGCACCCTGATCGAATTATTGAGTGATAAGAGAGCACCCATATGAGATTTCACAGCCCAACACCCCTGGCGGACATTCCTGGCGTATTGCATGCTGGGAGTTCAGCTGAATAAATGTTGATCAGTGCTTGTACTAGTGCTTATTTATCTGTTTTGACTTTTTAGGCTTTAAGTAAGGAAGAAAGGCTCCCGATTTTTCCGTGAGACTATCGTTTTTCATTGTTCTCTCCCAGTTTCCTCCCGAGGTCACACTTCTCCCGTATTTCTCCTGATTTATGACAAATTTTCACACCTTTTTTTTCCTTTTCCTTATCTCAACCTGTTTCTGGCGCTGCACAGCATCTAAAAGTCCTACCGTTTCCAACCGGACGACAATAGAGCTACACGAAATGTTAGTTTCCCGCTGGAAGAGATGCTCGCGACACAACGTGGTTTGAGCTGCGCTCGGCGCACATCACAGCGTGCAGCGCCAACATTGGGCTTTGCTCGACGCAGCGAAAAGCTGTCGTGAAAATAATGTGTTTCAGAGCGCAGTGGTGCCGTTGTTGCGTTGTGTCTGAAAGGGCCTTCAGTGAGTGAGAGAAGGAGAGAGAAATGGAGAGCACTAAGAGAAAGGGGCAAAAAACGAATGAGTGAATGAAAAACTGATGAATATTAGTTTATGACACAAATTCACACCAGAGGGGTGAATTATTTAGTTTTCTTTCCTGAAAATTAAAAGTAGTCCTATTTAACATAAACATGTTGTTGCAGTGTTCTTAATATTTTGCTATTTTCATTCTTTAAAAGTCCCCAGAATGCAGGAAACAAAGTCTCTGAAACTCAGATTTTTCTGGGGGAGAACCCCCAGACCACCGCTTTGGTTTACAAATCCTCCCTTTTTTTGAGGTCGCAAGGTTGGAAAGTAAGACAGAAAGGATGAACTTCCTCCTGACCCCCGAGGGGTGAATCTCAGACCATCATCAGCTCTGGTGTTTGGGTGCAGCTGCACAGTCGCTGTTGACAATTAAACAACCATAATTAAGTCATTTTGGAGAAATTGGCCATTAATGTTTGCCCTCTGAAGAGCCCTTGTTAAAGTTCTGTTGCTTAATGTTGTTTCCAATTACAGCGTGTTTTGCAGACAGGCTGTCTATACACGGAGGGTAATTGGTTTCACTCTTAATATGATCTGAAGTGTAATTGAATCATGTCACAGACATAACAAAAGGAATCGAGTTATAAGCAGCTCGAAGTTGTCCGATGTTCGTCTATCTTTGCAAGTAGGACGAGTCGTACTCACTGGGATATCACGAGTCACGAGTTTCCTTTTCAAGGAAACTATGTGATGTTGAATTGCATTAGATGTCTTATGACTCCAATTTTCCAGTAATAAAGTTAGTCCCAATTAAGGATTAATGATGATTTCTCATGCTTTTTTGTTATCTTCTAATGAATGTAATGAATTTTTATTTAGCTGATATCGTAGATAATAATTAGGGCTGTCAAAGTTAATCAGATAATAACACGTTAACGCAAATTTGTTTCGAAGCTGGAGTGAAGATACTGGCATCATATGAAACCTGGGGAATCCATTGATACCAACAATGTCATACTAGCTTGTCGCGAAGGAGTCTAAATAACACTCCAAACTTACACTAAATTTTGGTGAGGAAAAACTGTCATGGCCATTTTCAAAGGGGACCCTTGACCTCTGACCTGATATGAGTATATTTTGATGCTAAATGCAGTACCTGTGAGGGTTTCTGGACAATATTTGTCATTGTTTTGTGTTCTTAATTGATTTCCAGTAATAAATATATATATTTGCATAAAGCAACATATTTGTCCCCTCCCACGTTGATAAGAGTATTAAACACTTGACAAATCTCCCTTTAAGGTACATTTTGAACAGATAAAAAATGTGTGATTAATTTGCAATTAATCACAATTACTATGGACAATCATGCGATTAATCGCGATTAAATATTTTAATCGATTGACGGCCCTAATAATAATGTCATTAGAACAGAAGAAAAAGCAACATTTCTCAAAATAAAATACAACCAAGTGAGGGAAAACGGTGCTTTCTCATTAGTTATGGTGTTTTACAGATGTTCACAGCATGTCTCTGTGCATTATTGCTGAACCCAGTGCTGTGTAAACTGTGAATATGTCTGACCTTATTAAATCAGAAAGCATGATGCCATTCACAATTTAAATGCTTTTTCCATTTACGTAAAAGCACTTAAGTCATTTACTCGTGCCTTGACTCTTGAAAGGCACAAAGTGCTGTGTTTAGATGAGATGTTGCCCCTTAATTTCCTGACACTAACGCTGTCGTTATGCCTTTCTCGTTGGGCGTCAAGTCAATTTTTTTTTTTGCACTTGAGCCTGTTTGGTAATTTCCTGGCTCCAAATCAACTTAACTGTGCCGAGGTGGGTGGAGTGCCACAGCTGGGGTGGTGTTTATGCACATCGGGTGGTGCAGTGTGCACAGTTTCGGCTCTCATTTCTACATGAAATTGTGCTTATGTTTCTTCATATCGTATCACAGACACAAGCTCTTTTGTGGCTTAAGTTGACTGACGTGCACACACACACAGACCTCTTTATAATCACAAAAACACTTTCAAGCCTCCTCTCCTTTGATTAATGCTCAGTAACATCAGTGAAACAAGCAGTTGTAAACACTGAGGCTGAATCGGAGAGAAGAGGAGTCAGCAGCCGGCTGCCTCGGTGATTTAAACCATATTGACAATGCAATCAGAGGAGCCGACCGCAGACTGAAGAGCTTAGACCAGGAATTTACAAATGAAGTTAAGCAGCTTACAGCGGTGCAGGTATCATATGGTTATGTTGACGACCTCTGACCTCTGACCAGCAATTTTTTCATTTTTTCGTCATCCTCTCACCTGGAGTACAGTGTTCCTGCAGTAGCATCATCTGTCAGTCAGTACTTTATATGAATAATGAACATTAATTTGACTTTTTTAGAGACACAAAAGTCCCACAAATCCAGAGGTTTTCTGGATCTCTGCAGCACGTGTCCAGATATGTTAACTTAAGTAATTACATTAAACACTTTATATTTGGAGCACTTCCAACCACCACAAATTAAACCTCTAATAGCTTTTTATATCTATTCCCCAAAAAAGAAACCGGCACCTGAGCCTATCACAGTCATCTGCTGTGGTTGCTGCCTGTTCATCTTACCTCTACTCCACCCAGACTTTTTTCAACCTGGTCTCACAGGAGAGTGTATAAATAGCACGATATTACACGGACATTCCGCATCATGAGGACGCATTTTAGGCTTTTCGGGTGTCATTTGCACACCGCTTTTTGTTGTCATTTGTCGCCATGCAACAAAACTACTTAGTTAGGTTTAGGAAAAGATCGACTTGGTTAGGCTTAGGCAACAAACAACTTAGCTAGGTTTAGGAAAAGACTGACTTGGTTAGGCTTAGGCAAAAAACTACTTAGTTATCTTTAGGAAAAGATCGTGGTTTGGGTTAAAATAACTAAATAAGTGCTGTAACTACGGAAGTTACGTGACAGATAAATCAACTTTGACTTGTAGTTTCACACGGGACATGAACACCGGTCTCTTGGGTGAAAGTCTGCTGTGCGACTGGGCTAGCGGTCTTTCTTGCTTTTTATTCTACGTCACTAATTCTGAGCATAGCATATTTACGCCAATGCAGTCAATACACAATATATGGCATAAAAATGACACGCCAAAAGCAAGAAAGGCGTTCTTATTGCATGCTAAATGCCTTGGGAAATATCGTGTCATTCACACACCTTTTCATGCGAACAGGCTTTTTTTTTTTTTGCACCATTAACTGCCAAGATGAGAAGGGATTGTCAATTATTCAGCACCTCCATATTTTGGCATGGTGTATTCATTGTTAATAGTTTAGCCAAGATGGTAAGCTACCCAGATTCTGACGTATCTCGTCTCGTGATCCATTTAGTTCGTACTGTAGATCACGTCCTAAACGAGAGGCACACTCACATTAAATATATTGTATTTGCTGTTTGTGAAAAAGTTTCTGCTTATTGGATTTACTTAATCTGAGATATCTCTTATAGTAGGTTTACAGTCAAAACAGACACAAATGTCAGGTGAGAAGTTCTGCAACTCTTCAACCGTGATTTCCCACAGCTGTTCCACTGTTTACATTAAACCACAGGGGAATCCTTTGTTGTGTGCTTTTGAGCGAAGCTGTCGTGAGAGAGAAAACAGATTGGCTAAAAAGGATTTGGCACATCCTCATCGATGTTGACAATGTAAATGTGAATATCCGGAGAGACTTCCCTGTGAACAGGAGCTTGTTAGTTTACACAAGTGGGTGCATTTACCCTCAGGTTGTTGCCGTAACGAGGTAGAGGAAGACTTGGTGGCATTTCAGACGCCTAATTTGAGCCCACACGTGTACTATTTCGGGACACGGAGAAGTGTCTGTCGGTCCGTAGGTGCAGAGTCAGTTAGATTTTTCTTTTTTTTCATCTTTGCATGCATGTAAAATGTCAACCTAAATGTATATTTTCTGGCTTTATTTCAGTGATGGAGGCGATACAGTATGAAGGATAATAAGGATAGAGGCTCACGTTGGAGCAACATCTGGGCCAGAGGCAGATCCCCTCCACCTCTCCCACTCTACAACTCCCACAACAGATAATACAGACAGACAGGCTCACCCCTCTTATAATAACAACTGGCCTTTAAAACAGGGAGCTGTTAAACAGTGGACTTTGTTACTACACACAGACAGACAGAGGAATGAGGACATACTGGTACTTGCAAGGCTCTGACGTCTGGTGTGTTCATGAGTCAGTCAATGACATGAACACACTAACATTGAGGGCACACCAGCAGTATTTTTAACACCGTAGAGGTGTCAGGAGGTATATAGGTATCCTCAGATTTATGAGGAAATAAATCACACACACTTATACTCAAGAGCAGACAGGTTAAGCTCCTGCTGCTTCCATTTAAACATCGCCGGAAGGTGTTTGAAGGTTTGTTCTCTAATTTAAAGGGGACATATCGTGGAAAACTCACTTTGTCAGTGCTTGTGCTCATACATTTGGGTATCTGGAGTGCCTATCAACCCACAAACTGTGAAATAAAACTACCCAGTCAGGCTTTATGTGGGCTGCCTAGATTAGAAAACCTGTGATTCAACAAGCCATTTAGATTTGGCTCCCCTTCCTATTCACATACAGGATCATTAGAATATATCGTCCACAGCTGGAGAACTACCTTTGCAAAGGTGCGCCATATTTTTCTCACAAGCCTTTTTCTGGAGGGAGGTTTAAAAAGACCGGCGCTAAAACTGAGCGTTTCAGGCAGAGGGTGAATACAGGTATATTCAGATAGACAGTATGAGAAATATAATGTGTTTTTTTTTAACATTAAAGCATGTAAACATGTTGTAGTTGAAACCCAAAATACAAGTATGAACCTGAAAATGAGCATAATATGTCCCCTTTAAAAGAAACTAGAAAAGGCAAAATTTAAAGAATTTACTGTTACTGTTACTTTCCGAAACTAGCAAAACGACACTTACATCCACTTCACGCTGTGTTTGACCAGCTGTGCGGAGGCGAGAAAGGAGCCAGGGTTTGAACTTCTCTCTCTGGCTCTCGTTTTCATTTTCCACACAACTATTTCCGTCACTTTTCATGTGAACCAACCAAGTGCAACACTATCAATGACTTTCAGGAGAGCGGTTGTGTCCGAAATTCCATACTAGCATGCTATTTAGTACGTTAAAACAGTATGTGAGATATTTTAGTATATCCGAAACCTTAGTGTGAAACAAATGGTACGTGAATTGCATACTATATCCGGTGACATATTATAGTATGCAACGCTGGACACTACGGCCGCGTAAATATCCCACAATGCAATGCGGTAGTGACGACAATGTTCATAACAGACAATGGCGGACAGCTCTGTAACGTCAATAACGCTTCAATTTAAGTGCAGGTATAAGATTTCACTTTGCTATAGGCATAATATATTCTTAAAATTAGTCCAGACTTTATGGTTTCCACAAATCATTGTTTTGGTCACATGAGGTTGGCACAGGTTACCATGGTTATGCATCTCCAACCGGCAAGGAGGCTCTCAGGAAGTGACGACGTAAATTACCGCTCAGTGCGTCAGCAAAGATACATACTACGGTTTATTCACACAAAAGTATGTTGAACAATAGTACAAATATTGGGTATGTAGTGCATAGTATGCGATTTCAGAGCCAGACTGTCTGATCATGTGCGCCGTTACCCTCGTATTTAAACAATATCGTGTCTCCCCCCCTCTATATGTTGCCATTCGAAACAACTATAAACACATTTGATTTCTGACGTGGTCGGACAACACGTTGTACGAACTAGTTCTGTTCAAGCATGACCCAACCCAGCAGATTATTGATTTTAAAGAATGATTTATTGTCGGCTTTTTACTCCGAATAACAGTATCTTTAAGAGTGATTTAACATTTCCGGCAGCTTGCTAGTCAGCATTCCTCTGCTCTCAAGTGTTGATGGGAGGTCAAGCACCCCATCCCCTCCCCGGTTACTCCAGGGCCTTGTTATTAACCATTTGTCTCAGTGTTTTTTCTAATTGACAGGGAGAACTGATTGGAGAGTAAACAGAAACCTCTGCAGGGAGTAGTCAGGTCTCCTAACGCAATCCTGAGAAGCAATTTCCGCACATGATACCTATAACATCATTTTCAAATCAAATTTATGTCTGACAGAAAAGAATTTGTTTGGCCAAAGGTGAAAAGAATACACAGACGCCTTACAAAAATACACACAATCCATAAAAGGAACAGTACAAATGAAACGCTACCTTCTCTCTAAGTGAGGTCTCTCAAAATACAAATCATTTGTTTGGCTACGTTAGGTACTGCTCATGCAAGACTGGTTATCTGTTGTTTTTTTCTCAAGATGTGTGGTATTATTTAAGCTAAAAGTGTTGGACTCGTTTAGAGCTGCAACGATTAATCAATTAGTTGTCATCTATTAAATTACTGATAATCGATTAATCGGTTTGAGTCAATTTTTAAGAAAAAAAGTCTAAATTCTCAGATTCCAGCTTCTTAAATGTGAATATTTTCTGGTTTCTTTACTCCTCTATGACAGTAAATTGAATATCTTTGAGTTGTGGACAAAACAAGACATTTGAGGACGTCATCTTGGGCTTTAGGAAACACTGATCGACATTTTTCACCATTTCCTGACATTTAATAGACCAAACAACTAATCGATTAATCAAGAAAATAATCAAAAGATTAATCGGCAATGAAAATTATCATTAGTTGCAGCCCTAGACTCTTTCCTATTTGAACTTTAGCCATTTTTCAATGTAGGAAGCTATCAAATTCATGTTATCCTTTTCGGCATTTCCATATTTGGTCTTTTACAGTTTTGTTTTTGTTATTTTGTTCTTGATTTTCTGGACAAATTCTTTGAATTCCTTGCTGTTCAGACTCTCAAGTCTCTGATGTCGGATTTAATTTGCTTCCTGATAAGACGCTTACTCAGGAATTTGACAGCACTTTTATAGGTTATGGTACGTATGGGAAAGCAGCTAGAGAGAGGAAGTCCAGGAGGAAGTAATTGTCTGAATGTCTGCATACATGCTGTTCGCTTGTGTGCGTGTTTCTGACTGAGGCTATGTAGGAAACAGACCCCAGTATCCGGCTATTTGTGCCCTGCCTTGATAAGAGAAGGTGTTTCCTCTGCTGCCTGCACGACTCCTCGGGGCCCATTGTGTGGAAGCAGCGGGGATTTATTATTGGAAAGGGTATAATTAGGGTCCCTTTGCATGTCTGGAGGCGGTCTGGGAGAGAAAGGGGACGGAAATGGGGTTGAAGGGCTGTCTGCAGCAGGATGGGTATACTGTAAACTGGGGGAGGGGTGTGTGTATGTTTGGAGGGTTAACACAAAGGATCTGGGTTGGATGTGGGCACCCCCCGCTGCTCCAGCTGGACTGGGACTCACGCCACTGTCTGTCTATCCCGCAATGACATCATCAGTGCATCCTGTGGTGGTACACAGGCATTCCCAGTATCCCTCGGTGGGCACGATGTCAGGATTTCCCCCGCAGGGCCCAGAGATACAGTACAAGCTGATCTTTATTCCGGAGAGTGAAGCAATGAGGCGACGTCATTCCTCTCTGCGACGAGTGATTCGAACGCCACATTATAACACGTACAAAGCCCGACACAATCGATGGCTGTTGTCCATAGTAATGCATATAAATGCTGCTTTATGTGAACGTTTGCACGTCTCTTTTGTCTTTCATGTGCAGCTGAAAAGGTGTCATCACTGGGGAAGGACTGGCACAAGTTGTGTCTCAAGTGTGACCGCTGCAACAAGCTCCTGACCGCTGGAGGCCACGCTGAGGTCAGTAAGACGCCACCAGTAACCGAACAATACTGTCCTCTCAATGCTGGAATTACATGCATCTGATGCAAATCTGTCTTCTTTAGTGCTGCAACTAACAGAGGAGAAAAGTACCTAAAGTTCTGCTTTGAGGCACTTGCACTTTACTTCCATTTTATGCCTTTATACTTCTACTCTGTTGTACTTTCTACTCCACTTCTAGGGGTGGAGGAAAAAAATAGATACAGATCCGGAAGAACGCTAAATAACGCTCCAAAGTTATGCTATATTTTGGAGAGGAAAAACTGGCATGGCCATTTTCAAAGGGTCCCTTGACCTCTGACCTCAAGATATGTGAATGAAAACTGTGAGATGAACAGAGTGAAAACTGTATCTTATTAGATAAAACAGATGTTGACAAACTGCAAAATTTGCAGTTGAAAAAAGGTAATATATCGCAATATATCTTATCGCAATATAGCATACGGAAAATGTTTAAAATCACAATAATATCGTATCGTGGGGCCTCTGGTGATTCCCACCCTTATCCACTTCTGTACATTTATTACAAAGCTTTAGTTACTTGCTACTTTTCAGATTAAGATTTTACGTGTATCTTCAGTTTATAAAATAGGATTCATTGTTAATTGTTAAATTAAACTACCAAAGAGTCTCTAAAAATGGTGAACTATAGCTCCATTTTCACAGTTAAATTAAAACTATCAAAAATGTTCTTACACATGAATCCAGAATATTCCAATGTGTTCGATTAATATAAGATTCTGAACGTGCCATTCGGCATAATTATAATTACATTTTGCTGCCAATTCTTATGTACTTTTACTTAAGTAAGAATTTTAATGCAGTATTTTTACCTACTTAAAAGATCTCAATACTTCTTCCATGGCTTGCAACCAAACATTATTTTCATTTAGCAATTCATTGTAATTCTGTCTGTTCTTTTTTTAATTAATTGATCAGCTGTTTAGTTGCACAGCTTTAAGAACATAGTGAAAATGGCCATTACAGTTCCCCAAGGTGATGTCTTCAATTGGCTTGTTATGTCCTAACAACAGTCCAAAACTTGAAGTGATTTACAGGTTCAGCTTCTTGCTTAAACGCACTCCAGCAGGGGTTTAGACCTCCTACCTATAAGTGTAACTGAATGGAGAAATTTTAAACATCAACAAACAGGAAGGAGGAGGAGATGTGGGTTTTAACTCTGTAACTAGGGCAATGACATGGACTCTTTCTAGTATAGTAGCTGTGTGCACGGAGCACGTCATCAACATTGCCCGAGGTAGGAGTTCACTTCCCACTGAGTCCATTCATGCTAACATTATATGCACTCAGAGTGATGCTGTGAAGCCCTCTGTCCACCAAATGGCTCTTCTGAAATGACTTTATGGACTTTTCTCTGTTAATGCAAGTTCTATTTTAGGTAGATATGTCGTTTTTCTGTATGAAATATCAGTGCAGTCGTGTTGATCATACAGGGTCAAAGGCCAACAAACTCCATGCCATTGTTTCTTTACAGTTCATTGACTGTTGTTGTGAAATCTAAAAAGGGGAAGCCAGTGCTGTCTGGTGATGTATTGACTTATTGACAGATTGTCTCTACACTGGATCCTCAATGAAAAATGCGAACTGTGTCGTGTGGCATGTCTATAGTTTTAGGAAACCATTTAAAATTGGCTTGTTTCAGTGTTTAAAACTAGGAGAAATCATAGTTCTATAATCTGTACACAAGGATAGTGTGTATGATTTTATTGAAAATCTCTTGATGTGTAGTGTCTAGATACTTGGTGATGTAGGGACTACATGCAGGGCTAGTCTGTGAACCACTGTAGCTGGAGAGCTAACCGCTAACACGCTAGCAACCTGGGAAGATGCTAGCGTCACAATAGCCGTGTCTGGGGGAGTGACAAATTTTAAGCAAACTTTTGAAATGTTGCAAAAAAAAAAAAAAGAAATGCAAATTAAACGCGTTTTCATCAACTGGTTTGGAGCAAATTAACTCGGCTACAGCGTAGTTTGGTCAGAAGTTGGTGCTACAGGCTAAGCATGGCTGCAATCCAACAGTAAACAACAGAGTAGAAGAAGTAGAGGTTGTGAACCGGAAACAAAAAAAGACGGCTTGGCTGTCTAACCTTTACGCATCTATGAGACAAAAATGGAGAGAGGTCCCAAGAAATTTGCTTTAATTGGGCAAGTTTTAATTGTTCTGTCATGTCAGCTAGTATTGGACATGCTTCATGCTGTCCAGACAAGCATTCACACGTTATGGGAATAGTCGACAAGACGGCGAAAGCGGAAAACTCTTTTCGTCAAAGGCAAAAAACATACACCTAATTTTGCCAATTTCTATACAGCTTTTCTGATGCGATACTTGAAAATGCACATAAAATATGTGAACGGAAACACGGCTAGTAGCTGTTCTGAGCTTCTTTCTATTTTCTCTGTACTGTGTCGTTTACTCCCCCATGTTTGTTCTCAGGATTGCGCTTAACATCATTTGAATAAAGAGAAATTTATTGAAGAGGCGGATGTTTTTGTACCATTGACTCCTGTCTCATGAGGAGGTTAGATAATAGTGAATGGTGCCACTCAGCTAATAAGAAGCTTTGTCCCCCAAAACGGTTTGCTTTTAGTCAACGGTGGAAATCAATTTTGCCTTGTTGAACTTCACCCAGACAAGCGAATCACTGATGAAATTTTGCCGTTTTTTCAAAAGCTGGTGTGACCGGGCCTTTAGACTAGAAGAGGGTCTTTTCAAGTGTTTTTCAGTGGGTGGAGATATGAAGCTCTTTCATTTCACTTCACAGAACTTGTGCATTTTTATACAGGAAATTGCTGAGTGCATGCCTTTTTTTCCTGCCTTGTTGTGTGTCTGGTTGCATCTGTCAATATGAGTCGTCCTTGTGGAAATTTTAACCCCGTTAGCGTTACGGGATGAGTTGCCTTTTTTCCTCTCTGTTGCATAATCACACCGCCGCAGTATCACGTCTCAACATAGATAGATTCATGACCCAGCCAACGATTCAATTCTCACCCCCTCTCTGTAAATGGGTGCTCCTCTCTCAACACAAAGAGGATGTGATCTCAGCGTCTTTTGTACACAGAAGCAATTTCCCCGCAGACCCCAAAGGATGCTGCTCTGCTGTTTAATCTCTGCATGATTACAGTAATGTAGTCACACAATCTCTCTGAGGCCCCGCGCTCTCTCTCTCGGCCCACCATCCTCTTCTCCCCCCTCCATCCTCTCTCTTTCTCTCTCTCTCTCTCTCTATGGACGGCATCCAAATCCTGCCCCGGGCTGCAGCACCGTGCCACGAGCCTGACTTTAGTAGGCAAAAAACTCGATACTCGATCATCGTCATGGAAACAGAGGGAGGCAGAGAGACGTTACATATCAAAAAAAAAAATAATGAAAGCATGTAAAGGGACTGGGGTTTTGTTGGGGAGGGTGTTTGATATCATCTCAGGCCTGGTATGCAAAAGGTTACGACCCTCAGAGAAACACTGACTGCTTCTTTAAAAGGAGTCGAGGGAAGGATGGAGCCCACTGTGGCCTGTTGTCTGTGGGCCGAATGAGGGCAGCAGCTTCCTGAGGCCGATGGCAGAGAGCCAGGCTTGAAAGGAAAAGGTGACAAGTCTTCAATGTTGACCGTAAAAGATCAGGATTGTATTAAATTGCAATTTAATTTAGTAAGAACACAGTCAAATTAGAACGTACAGACATGACATTGTTGGAATCCGGTCATGAAAAAGTGTTTAAGTTTCAGTACTTTTCTGAACACTTTAAGATGAATCTGAAGGGTCACAAGATGATGACAAGTGTGTAATAACACTGTCACCATAAAAGGATCAAAACCTGGCACCTACATTACCCGAAATGCAACTCCACTGCCGACAGTTTGGTCGGAGATTCGGGTGTGTTATGCTAGAAGCAGCTAATGTAGCCTCAAGCAGCGATAAGGAGCATAGCGCGCTACAGAGATCTGGTAAGCTCACTTCTTTCTGAAGTCCCAGAAACACCGAACCAACATCAGAGAACTAGCGGCGACAAAGGCCGACTGTTGCGTCGCCTCACGTCGCCTTTGTCTTGTTGCTCGAACACACCGCAAAGACTACAGCCAATGGCCAACTACCACGTACGCTCTGCGCCTGCGGGAGAGGAAATAACTCTCCACACCAGCAGGCGGCGGTAGTCTGTATTCATCATTCAAAAAGCGAAACCGGAAGACCGAAGACGGCGGATATACAAGCCGTTGTTATGATACGTACATGAAACAAAGCGGCGTTTGCCGACCATTTCCACACCACTCTCACTCACCACTTAGCTTCATTCAAGACGACCATGTCGTTGTGAAAATATCCGTGTGTGGAATGATCGGATGAGATGAAGATGAAAAATGAGAGAAGATGCTCACCGACGGCCCGAAATTGTGTGTCAGGGCCTTAACTCCACACCCCCAGATCTGCACATGTGCAGTAGTACTCTCCAAGATCTGTAAACTGATGTTTAATGTGTAAAAATGGTGGACTTCCCCTTCAGGAAAAATATATTTCTGTTGCACAAAAGTGTGTTTATTTTTTCCAACTTTTTCTAGTGAAATATACTGGATACTTTCACTTCTTTATGCCTCTAAAAAATCCATCAAATGATACAATTCAAGAAGGAAAAAACACACTTAAGTTGAACTGTCCGGCCTATGGCCATAACTTGATAAACTTTCCTGAAAATAGCTACCTGCTAAGAAGCAGAGGTCAGAGTTAATCCACCTCCATTCTGGTCCGAAGCCGGGGCAAAGTGAGCGAGTCGACGTTGAAGCAATGAGGCGTTGAGATTAAGATGAGGTCAGAAAAGAAAAGATGGGGAAAACAGATTGAAATGTCAGGATGTGGGAAGTGGACTTCTGGGAAGAGAGTGGGCTGTGAAGCGATGGTTAATCCATTTTTAGGGTCCCTCTGCCTCACAGCCAGAGCCACAGCGATACTGTACAGCAGACTGTTAACAGACCACTCAGCTCACTTGACAATGAAGCCCTGTGTCCAGTCCTGAGAAAGTCATCAGTGCTTAGTCACGGCGGCGGCGTCCAGACCTTCACGGATCTCATAAATGTCAAACAGGAAGTGTGAGAGGAGAGGAGTGCGTGGCTGTTTTACCAGTAGCTGATCCTGTCACGGTTAATGCATTATTTAAGGTGAGGGAGCAATCCTTTTTTTTTCCTGCCACACCGTCTTCTGAGGCCAAAGCAGAAGGGATTGTGGGTAGTATGTCCCTTTTGTTATGCCAGTTCTTCTCATACCACCCAGGGCCTGGCATCTTGCCTGTGCCATTCGCTTGGTTCTTCTCTTCTATGGGCATCAGGCTCTGGACCAGTGGCCACCCTGGACCTCAGCCCTGATCCCCTACCCAAGCTGGTCACATGCTCCTGCAGGGGCCGCCACATTCCCAGCATGCATCAGCGACAAACCATCTATGTCTTAGACTGAGTGGCGGACCTTCGTGGAGGGTACAGACCCGTAGGTTGCACTGAAGTGTGAATTCATCAACAGAGTCCTTGTTTCTTGGATACAGCCGGCATCTTTATTATGTGTTGAGATGGAAAAAAAGGCTCATCTCCGTTTTTGGACACAATCTCTCCATCTCCTCTCCAAAACCAAAAGAAATGATGTCAGAAAAAAGCGTGAAAAATAGGATTTGTCATACACGTCATGCTTGCATTTTCCCATTTGCGTCATAAGGTGTTTTTTTCCTACATGCCCATTGAATCAGTTTGTTTTATCTGTATGTCATGGTGTTTATGTCTCTCCCGCAGCACGATGGACGGCCCTACTGCCACAAACCATGCTATGCTGCCCTCTTTGGGCCAAAAGGTAAAGTACATGTACATTTATTCAACATAAACTACCTCACATTCACATGTTTATGCATCTTAACTCAACTTTGTCTATACTCTCTTATTTGCATCTTAACTGGATTTGTTGTATACTCTTTTGTAGTGTGTGTCTTAGTTTGTTCATGTTGAAATTTATTGTTGTAACACTGTTTTTATGCCACCTTGTTTCTCTTGAAGAGATTTTAATCTCAGTGAGACTTTTACCTGGTTAAGTAACGGAAAATTAAATAGGTTTTTAGTATGGAGGCCTAAAAATGAGTTATTCATCAATAAATAAATGAGTAAATACATAAATAAAATGCTGAAAAATAAATGTGAATAATTAATTAATGATTAATAAAATAATAAACAAATCAATAAAAATGAAGTGAATACATAAATTAATAATTAAATGAATAAATAAATGTCAAATTTTTACAAAACTACATTTATTTATTTATGTATTTATATGTCTGAATATTAATTGACTGGTATTGATGTTACCTAGCTGCAATATCTATATTTTGCGATTAATTACCAATATATATATTTATATATTTTCATTTAGTTATGTATGTAGATATTTATTTCTGTATTAATTTAATCTTTTTTTATTGTAATTATCAATTAAAATATTTATTTATTTATGAATTCATTTCTGTATTTATTTATTTATTCACTTAACTTTTAGTCTTCTATAAAGATAAAGATGTAGGCAAAGTTAATTATGCAAGGGATAATGTAAGGATCATTGCTGTGAAATAAACCCCAATAGGGTGATGCTTCTCTGCCGCATCACCCTGAAGGGGTTTATTTCACAACAATGACCCGTTAGCTGTACATTATCCCGCTTATTACACCTGCTACTTACTTAAGAAATCAATAATTTGTCACAAAAACGGTCTGCCAGAGTCCGATATCAGAACTGCGCCCATAGCAACTGTCTGTTATACATAGCAACGATCTGCTATAAAGAAATAACAGACCGCAGAACGCCGTGATTGATCAATCAGAATCGAGTATTCAACAAAGCCGTGAAATAAAGTATTTTAGTGTAGTGTACATCTCAATGCCATATGTCAAATGAACATTCCCTCTCTTTTTTTGAAGTCACTTCTGTTTTTTCATCTCCTCTGCTGTACCTTTTTCAGGTGTGAACATCGGTGGCGCCGGCTCTTACGTGTACGATACTCCAGCCAACAACAACCCATCTGCTACTAGTGTGGATTCAGCCCCCAAAGCTGAGGAGAAGCGAGTGTTCGCCCCCAAGGCAGCACCGAAAGGTGAATGGGAAGCGTGTATTCATGCTGTATGTACTGTGAACTGTGGATCTATCAGCAAGTGTTGACTGGAAAGAAAAAGCTAGTCGATAGAGTCGTTTGTCCCTCAAGATTTTGATGTTTTAGGTCAGAAGGAAAAGTGCTGCTGACTCAATGATAAGAAACAGTGTGTTCTGGGAAATCCCTGTCAGCAGGAACAAAATCATGTATCCGGTGCTTTATCTCTGCTGTGCAGTTTTCAGTTAGTGGCTGTTTTCTAATCACTTGGTTGTTGAAGCCAGAATCTAATAATCTGTGTGCTTTTTGTTTTTGGTGAATATGTGAAAAAAAGTGTGTTATGTGTCTGTTGTTTTATGACAGAATAAAACCAAACCAGTGTCTTTGCCTTTTGGCGCCACCTGCAGTCGCCAGAACAAAACTACATGTTCTCTAAACATCCATCGACTCCCATGATTGGCCGTTGAAAGAGGGAATGAGGTGTTTTAACTTGGCAACGAGAACAAATTAGCCTCTTTACTTAAGAATTCCCTCTTGAAACATATAAAAGCTGTTTGGCTCAATTTTATTTTTACACCCCTACATTATAAGTAAACTGGATTTCACACCTAACTGGAAAGATTAGTAGTCATTTATTGAATATTTGCCCTTGCCTTTCCAGTATTATAATGTAAGTGTGTGTAATATTTCAGCAGCTGGCAGCATCACCACCTTTTCCGGAGAGGCCAACCTGTGTCCCCGATGCAGCAAGAAGGTGTATTTTGGTGAGTAGTTCAACACTTCCAGGAAACAAGGTGAGGGGAAAAAAGGTTGGAGTAAAAAGTGTGAGCCTGCAAAGTGGTTGCCATGGTGTCTCACAGGTGTGTGTGGGTGTGTGCGTGTGTGTGTTTGTCACAATAGCTGAGAAGGTGACATCACTTGGTAAAGACTGGCATCGACCCTGTCTGCGCTGTGAGAGGTGCAGCAAGACTCTGGCTCCTGGCAGCCACGCAGAGGTGAGAAAAAAGAAGTTAGAAAAGACCAGTAGAAATAAATAGAAAGATAGACTACTAAAGTCTACTTTTATGGTGCATATAAAGTTCAGCAGTAGAGGTGTTAATTCAGTTATATGTTTTAGCGTTGATGTCATAGTTAGTGGTGGTGTTGTGCTGCATTATATTCAGAGATGTCATGTCATGTTTGGAAATAGGGAGCCTAAAAAATAGAAAACACCTCTCAATATAATGTAGTCCAGTACAACATCACCTTTAACTATGACCTCTATTATTAACATATAATTGAATTTACACATTTTGACCAGCTTTGTAAAGATGGATGTTATGGCAGGGTTATTAGGGTATTGGACAGCACTAGATCGTACTGGTGTTCCTAATAAAGTGGCCACTGAGTGTATAATGCTCGATTTTAAAAAACAAATTAGGGAGCACTTCTTGGATTTGACAGCAATGTGATTCACGTGTAGGAAACCAATGTCCACAAAATCGTGATGAATTTCAAAAAAAGTCAAGGTACAAAATTTTAAAATTAGGCCTGTCATAGTTAACGCGATAGCGCTTTAAACGCAAATTTGTTTTAACGCCACTAATTTCTTTAACGCATTAACACAACTTGAGATTTTTAGGTCATACCATGTCATACTAGCTTGTCGTGAATGCTCCAAACTTGCACTAAATTTTGGTGAGGAAAAACTGGCGTGGCCATTTTCAAAGGGATCCCTTGACCTCTGACCTCAAGATATGTGAATGAAAATGGGTTCTATGGGTACCCACGAGTCTCCCCTTTACAGACCTGCCCACTTTTTGATAATCACATGCAGTTTGAGGCAAGTCATAGTCAAGTCAGCACACTGACACACTGACAGCTGTTGTTACCTGTTGGGCTTGAGTTTGCCGTGGTGTGATTTGAGCATATTGTTTTTGCTAAATGCAGTACCTGTGAGGGTTTCTGGACAATATTTGTCATTGTTTTGTGTTGTTAATTGATTTCCAGTAATAAATATATATATACATTTGCATAAAGCAGCATATTTGCCCACTCCCATGTTGATAAGAGTATTAAATACTTGAAAAATCTCCCTTTAAAGTACATTTCGAACAAATAAAAAATGTGCGATTAATCGCGATTAATATTTTAATCAATTGACAGCCCAAGAAATGAGAAGAAGATAGAAAACAAGGGAATGACCGAAGAGAAATGGGAAATCAACAAATAATTCATGTCATGAAAAACGTCATTGAGACCAGGATAATGTTTATCTTTGTAATAGTCTTTTCAACCTGTCTGCCTGACTTTTTATGGGACAGAAAAATAACATTTTTATTGTCTTAATGTTTGTATTTTTTTTTATATTCCAGCATGACGGCCAGCCCTACTGCCACAAGCCATGCTATGCTGTTCTCTTCGGGCCCAAAGGTAACCGCTAGGTGGTGCTGTCAACCCACCAATTATCAGCTACACTTGAAACAGAATGTCAAAATGTCTTGAGCACTTCATCGTCGCTGCTGCACACGATGCACACAACAAGCTGTTACTCAAGAGTCATTTCATCATAGCTTTGTGCAGCTTCTTGAGGAAATGTGTTGCAACCTCTCCTGCTCATGCTGTACCTCCTCTCTTCCTCTTTGTTAACCCCCTGACACCCTCTCGCTGTCCCTGTGGTTTCTCCAGGCGTGAACACTGGTGGTGTTGGCAGCTACATCTATGAAAAGGAGCCCAGTGCAGTGACCCAGCCCTGAACCTTCTTGTCCCCTCAGCTTCACCCCTCTTATCTACACAACACTGACCATCAACCACAGTATTATTTGTAGCCTTCCTCCCACCTGCGTGCGTTCATACCTCAGACAACCAGATCCTTTTCTCCTTTACTCTGACCCGCTCCCAGCTGATTTAGCACCACGAGGATATATGTATTTGCTCCGGTTATTACAAATAACGTCAACCATTTTTTGCCACGTTCAATAAATGTATGTGAACACATTAGATGTGACCACAGTAAAATACTTAAGGTCTTATATTTCAATTTTGTACCCTGAAAACAGTGTGATTGAGGATATCTGTTTTGTAACACAAATGCGATGAGAGCGATTCTCAGGTGTGGGAAGGTGCATTGTGGGTAGAGGTGCGACGCATTGAGGAATTTCACCTCAGAGGCTGCTGCAGGTACAGGCGGTGCTTAGGAGCACGTTGCCAATAAATCTGTATTTTACAAACGCCATATTTACATTTTGGCTGCCTGAAAACATTATGTAAGAAAAAAAGTCCTGACACATTGTAAAAAGGTGGGAAATGGATCTCTCAGGCGACTGTTACATAATTTCCAACACATCCATGAGGCTGTATTGAATTTATTTTACTTTTTGAGCATGTGAATAACCTCTTTAATGTCCAAATCTGGAAAATGTGCTAATAAATAACAGAAATATCTAAAATGAGGCAGAATGTGGGTGAAGTTTTGCGAAGGGCTGTGGTTTGCCAGAACAGAAATATGCATTTATTGCTTCAAATCAAGTCCTTTTAAATCTAATTTGCTATTGTACTACTACCCTTTATGGGACTGATTATGAAGGAGGTCAAACAAGGCAACGTAAGCTGTAGAAATCTCTACGATCAAGGATTTTGTTTGTTCATTTCAAATAAATAACGCTGCTGTTATTTTCTGAGAGATGACGCACTATTTGATATTTTTTGGCTGCCTGACAATATTACTTACGTAAAAAACGTCCCGACATATTGTAAAAAGGTGGGAAGTGGATCTCTCAGGCGACTGTTACATAATTTTCAACACATCCATGAGGCTGTATTGAGTCAAAATTAATTTATTTTACTTTTTGAGCATATATTAATAACCCGTTTAATATCAAAATCTGGATAATGTGCTAATAAATAATACATTTCTTTAAAATGAGGCAGAATGAAGTTTTGCGAAGGGAGGGCTGTGGTTTGCCAGAACAGTAACATGTATTTATTGCTTCAAATCCAAGTCATTTAAATTTAATTTGCTATTGTACTACTACCCTTTATGGGACTGATTATGAAGGAGGTCAAGGCAATGTAAGCTGTATAAATCTCTACGATCAAGATTTTTTATTGTTAATTTCAAATAAATAACCCTGCTGTTATGTTCGGAGAGGTGACGCACTATTTGAAGTATTTCTTTTTTTTGCCATTAGCAGAAACAGTAGCTTAGCTTGTAGAAACGCTGCAGACAAGTCATTCTGTAAGAATGTGCATCCTAGTATTATTGTACGACTGTTACTGTGTTTGTTTAATACCTGTTGTACACCGTAGGGCCTCATAGACGCCGCAGGGCTCACTGTTTGTAGAGCTGAAACGCTGCACTTCAGCCCTGCTGCATTCGTCTTTTTAATCCCTCGAATAAATATTTAAAAAAGCTCTTAATCTGTGTTATTACAATTATTATTTCAGCAGACTTTTGAACTCCTTTTTCTGTTCATGAATTGCAATAAACAAACACTACATGTCATGTGAGTCTGTGGATTTCTTGTCCAATTATCAGTTATTTGACCGCACTATAAACTTCTTCAGATTGAAGTCTTGTGATAGAGAGAAAGGGAAACTAATGTGTCACTCCCCCAATGAAAAACGAAGTCTAGCTAGCCTGTAGCTTCTGTGAAACGTCATTACAAAAGCAGAGCCTTTAGCAAGCTTTCCCTGAATGAATCACTTGGCTGTCATAACCAATGCAGCATGTTTTATGAGGCAGAAAAGCACCTCGTGATACAATCTGCACTGCATGTGGGAACGCTTTAAAGTTACATGAGGTGTTTCTTAATCTTTTAGTCAGCTGTGAACGGCACATTAGCAGATGCTTGTCTTAGTCACGCTTTATTTTATAGGTCCCATGATTTCTTGATAATTTCCTCTGACGTTTTGATGAAACAAATGCGTTTCTTTGGTATGAATTATAGGGGAAATTACACAATGTTCTTAGACAGTAATACAGTAGTTAATACCAACTCATTTAAAGGTCCAGTGTGTAGTATCTAGCGGTGAGGTGAGGAGATTGCAACCAACTGAAGAAAATGAGGAAAAACGTTTGATCTTACACCAGCGAATAATTGGTATAAATGACTTTGTCTATTTTTCCTTTAGCAAATTACACAGTCAATACATGAATTTTATAGTCATATATTAGTTCCTCTTTAGGAACACAAACTGTATTATTGTTTTTGAGGTCGTCTGGAAGGTGGCAGTTGAACTCTATGGACATTTCTGACGGTGTAATTTCATTTTTTATACGGCATTAATATTATATTGTTGTTTTTTTTGTCCACCTGTAAGTGCCTCGAGCGCTGCAGAATGGGTAAAACTTGTAGCATGCATCAGAGACAGGTCTTTAAAATAGGATTAGCTTGCTTTGTTTGAGGTTGAAAGTGATACTCTGACACAGTATTCAGAAACCTAAAGGAAGAATAACTGTGTGTTTGAAATAGACTGGAGGGTGTTTAAGTTAGTACACTGAGACAACACTAAGCTCTGTGTATTTCACTTCACATCCAAACATAATGACTGACAGCAGGAAGAATGGCTTCACCCTGCTGCACGGGTTCAGTCTTACATCAGTGTTTAAAAACGTGACTGTAATACAGGTACGGTAGCTCTGCTCGCGCACACAGTTGCACGCTATGTCATCATTTCAGTCATAAAAACCTAAATATGAGCCACCATTTCCCCAACATTTGGTCACTTTCAATTTCCCTGTGGAAACGTCTTTGTAACGTTTTGTGCTGGGCCGCGCCCGGGGGAAACAGTATGGTTGCCTGGATACCAAACATATGTCAGTATATGGCGTCACACAGCCGCCTACATATGAACTCTTTATTGTTTTCAGATCAGTCACACACACACACACACACACACACACACACACACACACACACACACACACACACACACACACACACACACACACACACACACACACACACACCTTGGACTGGCCGTGGTCGTGTGATGGAGAGTGCCAAATGAAACCATCTGTTGCAGGCAAAATTAGACTCACAGGACTTACAGAGAAAACAGTTGTCACCACCTTTAGAAGGTGTTAGCCTCAGGAATGAAGAGTCAACAGAGTGCTGCTGGGGTGACGTATTTTTGTAGGCCCACCCGGAAGTTAGCATTGCCGTGGTTGCCTCGACAAAAAGCCAATGGGATTTTCCGTTGGGTTTTGGATTATTGCAGAAAATAAACTCTGTGGCAAACAAAAGTTTATGGTACTTATATGTTTTGTTCAGCAAGATAATCTTCACAAATGAACCCCATTTTTTTTAAGCTTAAATGCAATCGCCAGAGGTCAAAAGCTAACGTTAGACTATAAACAAACTACACCATGATCACATGACTTCCCGTCACCACCACTAAGCTAAAGGCGGACTAGTGTTCAGCGTGATGACATTTAGTAGTCTCATTTAGCCACTTGTTAGCAACCGCCTTTTTTAAGACACGTAAAAAAAAGTTTCAAAATTCACACGTGGGATACTTACAGTACTGTGTATTTTATTTCGTAGAACAAAATGTTAAAAACTTTTCAGCTTGTGTTAATCACAGACCTTATTTTAGGCATCTGACTAAAAACCCGTTGACTTCCAGACGAGGGACAAAGAGTATAGAAGCAAAGAGACGAAACTCTGGTGCTTTTTGACAGCCGCTAGATGGCCCTGCTAGATCGCTGCCGCCATTTTGGACTGAAAACGCCAATGAGTCTGTGGCCATGGATGTATAAAGAGATGTCTGTAAATCAGAGGATTTTTTTTTTAGATAAATCAACTTCCTGTTACGAACACTTAAATATCCCTCATTTAAATCATTATGTCCTAAAAGTTATAAAATTAAATAATAGCTGAATCCAGAGTTATTTTCCTCGGCATAATGAACGTGCATCAGACTCACGGGACTGCAACGCCCTGCACGCTCATATGACATATCCGGTTCTGCCGGCTTCCTTCTAGCAGTATGCAGCTGTAATAATGGATTTATTTGGCTGTAATTCATCACTTTTATTATCTAATAATAAACCCATGGGCTGTATGCTGTAAGCCTGTACCGTGGTGGATGTAGTAAAGTCTCTGTTCCCAAACAACCGGCTATCGGCCAGTAGCTAGTAGTGCTAGCAGCATGACATAAACAGAATGTAATGTAGTTGTAGGCTAATTGGATAATTGGAGGTAAGCTAGCTACGTTTTACTATATCTATTGTACATTGTTATCTTGATTACTGTTAAAAAAAAAAAAAAAAAGGTAGAAAAAAGACTGCGTTCGGGAATCGGCTCGTGGCTCTGCTTCAACTGCGCGAGAGCCTGTGGACGGCCGACCAAAATTTCTGACATGTCAGAAATTCACCCGACTTAATCGGTTCTCGGTACACTGCACGCCGAACAATGCCCGACAAAGCTGAAATTCAGTCCGACTCTAAAATGAGTCGTGCGGCTCAAAATTCAGGCTAAAATCGTACAGTGTATGCCCAGCTTGAGTCTTGTTTTATTGTGCACACAAGGAGACATCACAAGTAGACATTGCTTCATTAGGGGCTAAAGCTAAAAAGGTTGAGAAGCACTGCACAAAGACATGTTTTAGCTTCTCAGGACGACCAATGAAAGAAACCTTCTTTAAACTAAACTCAGCAAATGAAGTGATTCAGCATTGGAGGTGTCCAATATGGAAATATTTGCTCTTTATGTAATGTCTTTCATAACTGCTTTTCCAATAAAGGGATATCAATTCCTCCCTATGTCTTTCTTTTCCTTTGGACCATTTCCTCTTCACTGAGGGGAGCGAGACTTTGTCTCACATCATAAAACAATATTTCCATCATCTACAGTTATTCCCTAAATAGAAACTTACATACTGGGGCTGTGAACGTTCCACGGACTCAACCCATCCACCAGATGTCCGAAAGCTTCAGCGAAGTGACCGAAGCAGCCGTACTGGAAGAGAGGGAGTGTAGGGGTCATTGGGGGATCTCTTTGTCACTTTCTCTCTAGTAGGCCAGTCGAATAAAGCAGCGACTTCACATGTCCAAAAAGTGGTTTGCTTTCAAGTTTGGCTTTGTTGCGAAGATACAGTATATAACGCACTTAAGGGTTCAATTTTCAGAGTTGAGATGCTTTCAGATCTTAAATATATCTCTCTATCCTTACATATTCATGACTAATATGCAATCATTTTAGAGTTTGGGGGATAAAAACATCCTGAGGTATTATTTATTCAGATTTATGCCGCATTCACAGTCGTATGGGATGGATTGAAATGGGAAAGATTCACATGTCGACAACTTTATCAAGACAGTTGCATGATTACAGAGTTGGTCGTGTGATGATTAAAACAAAGTGCACTGAAAAATATAACGCCATATCCATTAACTTTATTTATATTGAACGACAGTATTTGGTGGATGTGAGACGTCCGTCTTTGTATTGTTTTCAGACACTTCTGTATTATTGTAATTACGACTTGGGTGTTGATCTGAACGCTATTTGAAAGCTGGAAACTCATAATTATGATATCTCCGATAAGGCATGAACGCAGCCTTACGGCCTTAAAGACACGCACACACATGCACGAATGCAGTGACCATTGCCTGTCAAGGCGATATTCGCCTGAAAGTTCACCAAAGTGTAACCGCATTTCAAATGCAAAGATGCAAATTTGCTTCGCCACTTGAAGTGAAGTGTTTTTTCACCCTTCACTTGCATAGAAAGGAAGTGAACGGGAGGCGAATGCTAATTTCGTGCATGTGTGACCGTGCCTTTAAACACCGGCACCGTGCCTTTTAAACACCGTTTTTTGTGTGCGATTAATTCGCACGTCAGTATATTTTTTCAAACTGCTGTTTTTGTCATGAGTACTTTCACACAGAACGCAAATATTACGCAGCGAAAAAGTAACGTAATTTTTTCCGGAAAGAGGTCGATTTTCGGAGCTTTTGCATCGCGAATAAAGTCATCGACCACTCACGTTGTGCGTAACGAGCTGAGTTGCACCTATATTTATGAAACAACAACACAGATGCTCCGCAGTCCAAACCAGGACTGGACCAAGAACTTTATTACTCGATTAAACCTTGACAAAGGCAGCACAGACCAGATCCACTCCTTCTGTTCTTACCTTTCACAATAGAAGCCCTAGACATATAATACCCGCAGGCGAATATTTTGCATTTTCATGTAAATGTGTGTAAAGGACAAAGATTGATCTATTGATCAGATTTGACAGACAGTTGCTTGGCAACATGAGCAAACAACACACCGTCATTAGATTTTGATTCAAATATTGCTGAATCCTGATTGGTGCATAGGCTACATGATATCACCTTTTTTTCCGAATGAGTCCTACCAGTTAAAGTGAGTTCAGAATTGTCTCAATGGAAATAAACAAAACTGATCTAAATTTCGCAGAAAATATTGTGTTGATGTAGGATCCCATCTCTCATAGTAAAAAGCTGATTGAGAAAAACGGGTTTTCCTTTAAAGGTCCCATATAGTGCTCATTTTCAGGTTCACACTTGTATTTTGTGTTTCTAATAGAACATGTTTACATGCTGTAATGTTAAAAAAAAAACTTTATTTTCCTCATACTGTCTGTCTGAATATACCTGTATTTACCCTATGTCTGAAATGCTCCGTTTTAGTGCATTTCAACGGAATTGCAACAGAATTGCAACAGAAATGCAACAGAAATGCAACAGAATTGCGTTGCTAGGCAGCAGTTTGGGTCCATGTTTACTTCCGTGTCAGCTGATGTTATTTACATACACTGCAACAGGAAATAAACTGGGACACATTTAGAATGTTTACATTTAAAACCGTGTAATGGTCCAAATATCGTATATTTGTGACATCACAAATGGACAGAAATCCTAACGGCTTGTTTCAAACGCACAATTTCTGAATACGGGCTGTGTGTATATCTCCGTATATTGAGCTTTTTGATAGTTTAACAGTATTTATATAGCACTTAAACCTGCTTTATAATATAAAAGACATGAAACTCTCACTTTTTACAATATGGGACCTTTAAATAAACTGTGCGACCTGTGCTACAACATACAGTACACAACACCCAGTTCTTAGAGGTCAGGTGTCAGTTTGACCCTGATGCTGTAAAGCAGCTGTACAGATCTCTCTGGACTCTGGATCTCACCCATGTTAGCTTAACTTCAGCCCCAGTCAGGTGGGTGACAGGCTGCCAGGAAATCACTGGTTTGTTTCCCATTCAGTTAACCAAGCAGAATGAATTAATGAGGCGCCTCCTGCTAATTAAATCACACATTTCTGAACGCTTATTGGGACTAGCTAATCATACGAAATTTACATTGCAGTTATGATTTTTCCAATAACCATTGCTCCAGCCAAAAACATCTGATGGGAGGTGCCCACTTAATAACATAACTCACATATGTGCCGTCACAAGCCTGGCTTTTGCATAAGGACTCAGTGTGGCTTAACAGTACAGTTACATCAGATCCTGCGTATTAGTAAAAGGCGTCAGAGGCTTCATAAGCATTGTCCTCCTCAACCCAGAGACAATGTCATCTGTGTCCACATCCTTCCACTGTCCCTGATGGTTTTTAAACCTGCAGATGCTGTCACACCTCAAAAAACCTCCAGCACACTCCTCTTTTTTAACATATCTTGTGTGGAGAGTCGGTGAGAAGCAGATGCGAGAGTTTAATCACAGAACAGCCCGTCAGCCTCTCCCTCCTCCTGCTCAGAACATCCTCCCTGTGGCTGCCCCTGAACACAGCCAGATGGACCTGCATTTTAATATTTTAAATGTGAGGAGGATAATGTTGCAGAACCCCAGGACCTCCTTGCTACCCCGACGGCCCAAACTAAAATTCAAAAATCTACCCCACATGAACAATCACTCAGCACAGGTGGGCCGTCTGCTGTTTCACATTGGCGAGAGCAGCGGCGAAGAGACATGAAACCATGGCAAGCTGCCACCGTCCGGGCCTGAAGCCAAGACCTTCCCTCCCTGTTGTCTCCTACGCTCTGAATCCTCCGTATCCCTCTCTCCCACTGGTCCCTCGGGGCCTGTCCAGCCCACGATGAAGGGATTTTTATCATGCTTTTGGTAAAACGAGCTCTGTCTTTTGCACTAACTCAAGAGAGACCAGCAGCCTCTCCAGGTAATCTCACACTTACGGTATCTGTGTCGGAGCTGTGATACTACAAGGCAGGGGTAATTGGGGGCCGGTGACAGTGAGGATAAGCTTTGTTTTGGCTCACCCTTGGTTGAGGCAGCCAAAACATATCATAGATTAGTTAGCAAGGTATACAAAGGCGGTCCCTTTGAGTGCAAATCCAAGAGCAACAGCAGAGCTTTCTGCCGTCTGTTGAAGTGGACCTGGTCAGGAAAAACTGATATAGATATAAAACTACAAAAACAAGAGATTTAAATCCTTATGACAGTCAAAGGATGCTTTTGAAGCTCTGGCTGAACTTTTGCTTAAATTAAATTAGGGGTGTAAGAAAATATCAATACACATGAGTATCGCAATATTATGTTGTGCGATACTGTATATTTAATTAACCCTCTTAAAACTCTGAAGGCCCGCCATTGGGCCAGACCACTATTCACTCTTTCGGAGGTTGTAGCAGGCTCAGTTTTAAAGCTAGAGTGCTGATACTGGCATATGAAACTAGAAAGAACTTAATAAATCCATTGGTACCAACCATGTCGGACTAGCTTGTTGTGAAAGAGGTTAAATACGCTCCAAACTTACGCTAAAGTTTTGGCGAGGAAAAACTGTCATGGCCTTTTTCAAAGGGGCCCCTTGACCTCTGTCCTCAAGATATGTGAATGAAAATGGGTTCTATGGGTACCCACGAGTCTCCCCTTTACAGACATGCCCACTTTATGATAATCACATGCAGTTTGGGGCAAAAACCATGCAGTTTTTTTCTTGCAGTACAAATGTGTTATTTCAGCCTATTCTAAACTGGTGTATTTCCGGTGTGCTCTTTATACTATGACAGTTTTGATGACAAACTAAATTTTAAAAAACCCAATATATTTCCTTGCTTACAGTATCTCAATATATCGCAATATATCGCCAGATTCTTGCCAATACACAGCCCAAAATTAAATCATGTTACATGATGTCCTCTCTGCAGTATCTGCAGAAGCACTAAAGTCAGACGTGTCTCACATGTCGGATCAGTTACATAATGTTCAGCCACACCCTTCAGACGGGCAGGAAGCAGCTGTTAAACCGATCACATGGAACGGTGGGTTCCTCATCATCACGTCTGTCCTAAGTCTTTTCCCTCTTTTGTCACCTTTTCCTGTTTTTCTGCTCTTTACTGCAGATTTCCACTGTGTTAATTCAGTACATACAGTATACCATATAGGAGGGTTTTTGACTGTCAGGGTCAGAGGTGAATGATGGAAAGAATAAAAGAGACTAATTTGGAAAAATATAGGCTCAGCCTTGGTTGCCGTGCTGTTTTTAAAAAGGAAAGTTGGCAGTCCATTCATCTTCTAGTCTTTTGTGTAATTCTGTTAGGCCAGTTGGAAAGCTGAGAGGGTGCTAAAGCAGGGGAGAGGCAGCACAGAAAGTTCTGGTGGGATTTAATCCCAGGGTTGTAGGTGGGCTGCTGCACTCGGATCTGACATCCTTATATGAATTGTTCATTGAAAAGAAAAGGGGTTGAGCAACGGGGAGGAAATACGTCTGAGACAAGTCAAATGTTTTTGGCTCTCATCATTGTCTGCAGGGTCAGAAGTCAATTTACTGTACATCTTAGTAAACAGTTTTTTTAAGGAAGTGTTCGCACTGTTTGGCAACAAAAGTATGGAGTGAGTGCAATAGCTTGTCAAGCTATGCAAGGGCTCTAACCACCAAAGATTGCGAATGCAACCTAAACAAATTGACTTTCCAGATCCATGTGTTATTAGTGAATGAGTAGAACACATTAGCAAGTGGTCCGGTATTTAGTGGTCAGACATATGCATGCATTTGGTGAACAAACTTAGTGTGAAACATTACGAACACTTAACAATGTAACATACAGCGAGAAGTAACAAGCATACACTAGATGCTTACTACTGTTATCTGTGGTCATGTACAGAACATCAAATACCATGACATAGAGTCTATGGAGTTTCAAAAAAACACAAGCATTTTGATTGTGTCCTCAGTCCAGTGGTAGACAACACGTTTAATAGCTTGCTAGCCTAGACGCCGCCGGTGTTACGGTTTAATGAGTGACTGTAACTGGTGACTCTTGGCCAAATGCGTCCATGGTTGCTCGTAGTAGCTTACGTAAATGGTTGGTGTAGATAATAAACACACATGAATTTTCAACCACAACATATTCGGCTGAAAATCACCAATTAACACGGTAACTCGTTAAACTGAAACACCTGTTGCTGTCGTGATCCTGTCGGAATTCTGTAGAACTTGAGTCCGCTGTTGGAATATCGATTCTGACAACCAAACACTCAACAACGGGACATTTTGATGCTGATAACAGTATTACTTCAATGTTTAAAGCTTGCTAACTCGTCTGGATGGCCGGGGCAAAACGCCAGTTTCATTGCCAACATGCTCGCATATATATTTTTGATGGCATTGGCTGTAAAAGGGTCTATTCACAACACAGATAATTAGGATAAAAAAAAAAAATAGGTGATTGAATATTATACAGTTGCTCTTTAAAAAAAAAAAAAGTCAAGTGTCATTCTTCTATTCTGGGGATGGATAACAATTACAGTAAAGCTTCCTGCAGCATGAGAGACAAATTTAGCAAGGTAGCTACTGTAGCTGTTGAACATAGTGGACCATTTAGCAGCTAAAGAGCCAGATATTTCCCTCTGGAGTTGATGGAGACGAAAACAGAGCTACAAGGAGAGTGAATATTGGATTTATACTCACCAAGTGGACACAAGCATGGCACCAAATTAAAGTTAATGTTGCTCTGTGTCTGCTGGCTGTGTAACTTATGCTAACAAGTTCGCCATATCAACTCAATGTTGTGTTTACAGCTTGCTAAAAACTAACCAGGATAAATCAAGTAGCCAACACGCAAATCTGTGCACCAACTTGATATGAATATGACTGCGATAAACTGTTTGACCCATGATCCACAAAACACCATTGAGTGAGAAAGTAGTCCATTGACTAATCCTGAAGTTTGCATGATTGAATGTCTGTGAATGCAGCAGCTGTCATGAGTAACTCCACCTAATTCTTATCTTTAATGAGCTCAGACATAAAAACAATGACCTAATCAGCTGGCCTGGAGCTTAGAAAACAGTTGCACAAGAGGGACAAAAGGGCAAACGTTTAGCTGCTAATGTGTTGAATTTCCTTTTGGTTGGCTTTGTAGCTTTAAAACATACTGTACATTTTGATATTTTCAGTTTGTGTCCTACATAAATACAGTCTGTCTGCATCCAACGCCACGCCCGCTGTCGTCACAGCAGCTTCGCTCATTGTCAAGTATTCAGTAAATGGGCAAAGCCTCTCTGTGTACAATGGACCCAGTGTGCAGGCTGCCAGACTGAGATGGAAAACAAGTGAGGAGGGGCGATGAGCTAAAAGTGCTGCAAGCAGTTTGTAGTCACTTGTGGAGGAGGACGAGCAATGACAGGAATGTCAATGAGAGGAGATGACGAGAGGACAAGAGTTGACTCTCTTCTCTTGACACAGGATGTTCTTATAGCTGAACAAAAATCAGCATATCCTGTTTATCTTTGGTGTTTAACTGGAGATTGACAGCGCGTCTCCTCGCAACGCCAGCCCTCAAATGTCAGTCAAATGTTGCAACCAAGCGGCAACCTCCGGGTCTGAAAAGTGAAGACAGTGCAGAAGTGCCTTAAACTTGCATTCTTTCTAATAGCCAGCAGGGGGCGATTCCTCTGGTTGCAAAAAGAAGTCTGATTGTATAGAAGTCTATGAGAAAATGAGCCTACTTCTCACTTGATTTATTACCTCAGTAAACATTGTAAACATGAGTTTATGGTCTCAATCGCTAGTTTCAAGTCTTCAATACAGCATGATGTTCATTTAGTAAATAATGGTCCCAGTTAGAGTCAAATAGACCATAAAGCAGGGTATGCTTTAGGGCGTGGCTACCTTGTGATTGACAGGTCGCTACCACGGTGGTGTCCAGTCTGGGAGTTGACTGTGTTTTCGTCTTACAACTTTAACCATTTCACAGTGTGTTTTCAGTTCATGAAAGTTAATTATAACATTTTTGATCACCTAAAAATGTCTTATTCAGCATTCGGTTGTATTTAGCGAAACCCTCTCGTGTCACTTCTGGTTGCAAAAAAACAAGATGGCGACGGGCAAAATGCCGAACTTGAGGCTTCAAAAGGAAAGTAATAAGTAAGTAATAATTCAATCCTGTAATAATAAAAACAGGAATTTACAAAATGCTTAAATAAAGTAAATGACACATTGATAATATAAAATCAACAAGAAATATAAAATAATTGCTTGAATGCGCTACAAAAACACAATATGGGATACGCCCGCCCAGAGGCTCAAAGCTTAGATATTGTTTCCACAAATATGTCCAAAATGATTTTATCCTCTTTTGAAAAAACTGAAAATCATAAGCAATAGTTCTCAAATTTCAGTTCAGTTGCTGTATTTTAATTGAGAAGTTTTACATCTGCGCTTTATGCCAGTCTAAGTGCAAATACTCGGGACACCAGATGGATCATAAACCAGAGCAAATCTTAACAGGATCTCAATTCTGCACACTTCAGCCTGCAAAGAGTCCAGCTGTTGTTCTGATATCATTTCACAGACTTCTTCAGTGGTCACACAGCGTTCCCACATAGTGAAAGCCCACCGCAGGGACCCTCCAGAGCCTACTATCACTTGGGAAAACATTTTCTCTGCGTTCGCCTTTTATTTGCCGGCGAGGAAATCGAGGCCTGTTTGTGTTATGGGGAGGCGGTTGCCAAGGAGACGCGGGTTTCTCAGACGAGCAGCATTCCAAGTTATTTCGAACATCTCTCACTTTTTGTATGATTTGGAGAGCTTCCCTTTACCGTTATAGTCAAGCGGAAATTACTCCATTATAATCTCAGTGGGGAGGAAGCGTAGGACGGAGAGATCAGACACAAACGTATCCTACTCCAGATGCAAACATGTCTGGAGATTCATACTTATTATAGGTATAACCTGTTATTAGTGCTTGATTATTCACTGGTCTGCGGTTGGACAGGCTTGGTGGCGTTGCCAAGAAATGTGGCTCAAAAACCCCCCTGCCACAAGAGCGTTTGTTTGATTTGGTCCAAGTAGAAATTGATCACGAAAAACCACAAGATTTTTATGGTTCCCTCCAACAGGAAAGAAAGTGGTTTTCCTGCAATGTTTATGAAACTGTCTTTTAGAGGATGTATGATGAGCGTGGCTGATCAGATCCTCTATAATTGTCATGTTATACACTTGCGTGTTTTATATGCTGTTTTACTGTGTGTTGTAGCTGGGAAGCAGCATGATATTTTCAAGGCTGCCAAGTTTTGGATTTCTCCACATGCTGAAGCGTTTGGGTCGTAGTAAAATAGTTAAATAAAACTCAGTATATACAAAAATAAAAGTGTAAGGAATGGATTAAACAGTGCATTTATTTGCTCTAACGTAAGCTGCAATGTTAGCATGTCCGGCTACCTAGCGGTGGCCTTTTTTCCTGCCTTATTTCCAAAGCCAAAGAGTCTATCATAAATTACCTACATTAATGGGGTCACAGGTTAGGTAAAAAAAGAATCCACAATTAGCTTATCCATTGTGTAGTAGTTCCCCACTGTGTGGAAGCTAATTCCAGATGCTATCACAGCTAAGCTAACATTAGCAGCTCTGTTCTATTTTTAATGGATTTGGGGAAGTTAACACCCCAACAACATTACCCGAAATAGCATCACGTTTGCCAAACACATTGATTAGTCCTCACCCTAAAAGCCTTTGTAAAAATGAGTATGTACTGCATTCCAACTGCATAGTATGTGGATTTTGTGTGTGTGAGAAATGCCCGGATGTATACTATATTAGCAAGAATTTGAGTATGACACGTGAGTTTACTGGAGGTCGAGTCTAGATGGTAACCCTCGATTTGCGAAACTCGAATGGTTAAGTTTAGGCATTGATCTCGAATGGTTAAGCTTAGGTCTCGCTAGAGTCTTCGCATGTTTTCGCAAATCTAGGGTAACCATCTAGACACAACCCTTACTCGACATACACAACAGCCCCAAAATGCATTGCGTCTCTTCAGACTGTCCAATGCCTGACTGCAAGGCAGACGGTTTAAATAATTAACTGTTGGATAAAATAAATACAAATGATGGCGAGCAACGTTACGGTAGAGTTAAAGGAACAGTGTGTAGCATTTAGGGGGGTCTATTGGCAGAAATGGAATATAATATCAATAAGTATGTTTTCTTTAGTGTATAATCACTTGAAAATAAGACTCGTTGTGTTTTCGTTACCTTAGAATGAGCCGTTTATATCTACATACGGAGCGGGTCCTCTTCACAGAGTCCGCCATGTTTCTACAGTAGCCCAGAACGGACAAACCAAACACTGGCTCTAGATAGAGCCACTTGCGTTTACACATTGCGTGATGGTTACCGTCATGTGATGCAGAGAAGACGCATTGCTTGAGTTTACCTCAATGTGAACAGTCTGCTGGTAATGGCATACTTAACCGTTAATTCAGTACGCAGTAGGCTGTACAGTACATACAGATCGAGTATTGCCGGCTAGAAATGAGAAACCTGCTTTTGTCTACCTCTATCTGAAATCAAAGACCCATTGTTTAAAAAATTACCTCGAATTTCAAGTGGATAATCTGCCACCATTATCACTGTAACTACACATGTGCCGTGTAAGAATGTTTATTTTATATCCTGTTTTACTGTGTGACGTTTACATTTACAAGGCTGACTGGAAACCTTGGGCACCAATTCCTCCAGTACAACTGCTCAAATATAGAAAGCAGTGGTTCAAAAAGATAAAAACAGCTCCCAGATGTAAATATGTATGATTATGTCATCGATGAAAAAGAGCACACATGCACAGTCAAACTTTCCTGGACAACTGAAGACCCCGAAAACACACCACGATGGATCCAATTTGCATGTTAGGCTATGTCAGAATCCATTTACATCTACTCCCACTTCAAACACATCTTAGTGTCTGGTGCTCTGTTCAGTGCAACATCCAGATCCCTCGCTGAGATGCAGCTCACACAGGGCCTCGCCGAGCTGCCAGAAGTGGACCACATCACACACGGCAATTACAAAATTTACAGCACCGGGTTGGGCTATCTTCATCCAGATGGAGCTGAATGAAATAGAGTCAGAGAGGGGAATGGTTTTCTGGAGTCGAGTCTGCGTATTATCACACTAGTGACTAAAAGTTTGAGCCTTGGCGACAACGTAAACACACTCTGGGACTCACAGACGGTAGAGTTTTTAATACAAAACTATGATTTCTCGTGTGTATGTTTCGAATTACTGCATTGAATCACACAATTCAAACCCTCCCCGATTTACTGGTCTTTACCGCCATCTTTAATGGGCTTACGAGAACAACAACAATTGTAAACAGAAGACCACAAACGGTGGCCAGCCGCCATACTTGTAGAAATAAATCTGGAAGCAGCAACAGAGTCAAGTTCCCATAAATACTTTGAAACTGGGTGTATTTCATTGGAATTACACTTACATTAAAATTGCTCACTGTTTATGGATTTGAAATGAGATGGTGCCATAGAAATATAAAAGGAGTAGAAGGTTCATTGAACCGTTTGCTGTGGTAATTTGACTAGTACAAAAAAAATTGTATTGTTATTAATTGTTATGGTGACAACAGAACCCACGGGTCGTGTCTAGAAGGGTGCCCGCAAACTGCGAAATCTGATCTGAGATCTGCAAAAACTCTTGCAAGACTCGCTGCCCGACGACCTATCCTAACCTTAACCATTCAAGGTCAATGCCTAACCTTAACTATTTGAGATCAAAGCCTAACCTTAACAATCTCGCAAAAGTTTCCCCAGTTTACGAGTTCCCTTCTAGCCCCTGCCGAACCCACGTCAATGGGGCCGTAAAGTGTGCGGTTGCAGCTCACCGGGTAGAGAACGGACGCAGCACCCAGAGACAGCTGGCTGGCTAGTTAGCTAGTTAGCGAGCCGAACAAAGTTATCACTCATCTGGCGATAGCAAGGTGCTTTCCTTCGCTTTGACATGAAGCATTAAGTTGTTCAATTTGACTCATTTACATTTTCCATTTCCCTCGTAACGTTACTACTCCACTGTTCGTTTAGTCGTCGTTACTGCAAAACTTCACCTCAGTGAGTCCACGACTTGCTGCAAGTCAGTTTAGTTTATGCCGAAGTCAGCCCGCTACAATGGTAAACATAAGAATGGCTGCCACTCTGACCATCCTGCTACGTTGATTTGAATGGGAATGTCCTTTCTACTCCTATATTCTATTCCTATGGATGGTGCACAGGGGACAAAGAAGCAAACTGTCTAAATAAAGCTCCTTATATAATGCAACCTTTACCTTGCATTTGGGCAGCCGCACACCTCTACCTCTGGCCAGCTCTCTACAGTATTATATTTCTCAGTTGTGGAACCAACTGTATGAGGTTTTATGGAAACACAGACAAAACAGACATGCACACTTGATGATTAATGGCTCTCTGACTGCGTTTTGACATTCACTGGCATTCGCAGATTCTGCCTGAAGGAAAGGCGTTTAGTCATGAATATCATGACATCTATTTTTTTCCCCATTCACTCGATGCACTCACCAGTTGCACAGAGGATACTGTACAGTGGTTATTTTCCAAATACCAGCATTCGGTCATTTTAAGCCCACTAATATTCTAAATATGGCATGTGGGAAAGTGTGAGAGAGTGGACAATAAGACGGTTATACTTCAAACAAGAGAATTTAGACAATTTTGTAGATGTAAGCATTCCTTTAGGGTGATATCTGACTTAATTACCAATAATGGCTTTAATTATGGGTGTTACGGCACACGCAGCTGGTTCATTAAGTTGTGAATACATCCTCCGTATTGTTCTAATTTTCTTCACTTATTATTCGAGTCAAAACAAAACAATTAATGACCTCATGAGCTTATGGTTATAAATACATCCATCCTGACTGAGTCTCTGTGATATAAACTGTATTTCTGTAACATTATGAGCTTAATAAAGTAGAACATTGTTTTTTTATCATCCTAGTAAACCATCTAATTGAATGACCATGAAGTCAGCTCGAGTAAAATTTATAGTCCGTCAATGGTCACTGTTCCTGCTGAATCTCTTTAACGTGACTTACGAGGAGAAGGAGAGCACAAGCATGTATTTTTGTGCACTTTGTGAATCGTTAGTCTGGTGATTGATCTGAAGTGGGATTTATGTGGCATTTACAGGATAAAAATGTACCTATCCAAAGCTTTTTCGGTCGATGATTGCTCACAGTGTCCGGGATTTAAGTGCAGTTTCAGCTGAGATGGAAACCAACCATGAAGCTTTTAAAAGAATCAAAAGAAAACCGCTGTGTGATGAAAATTGCCTGTTCGGAGCAGTGGGTGAGGCAAACCGCTCGGATTGGTGGGTTTCTGCAGGAGCAATTTCCAGACCTGCCAACCTTGTGAAAGTGTGTGTGGTTACCCCTCCTTAAAGTAGAGTCAACCATTGATGAGGCAACTTTGATTCTCACTTATTTTCGCTAGTAACCACCTGCCTCAGAAGAAGACTCAACTACTTGAAAGAACAGTTTGGCGAACACATTTACTTTCTTGCTGAGAGGCAGATGAGAAGATCGATATCACATGTCTGTGCATTGCATTACTGTAACTATGGAAATGGAGCCAAGAGGTAAAGCTTAGCTTAGCATAAAGACTGGAAGCAGTGACATCCCATAAAACCGCATCTTGTTGTTTTTTTGTGTACGGAACACTAAAGACATACCCTGTTAATAATGAGCTTTAGAAAGAGCCAGGCTAGCTATTCCTCCATGCCTCCAGTCTTTATGCTAAGCTAAGCTAATTGCCGCATGGCTCCAGCTCCATAGTAAATGCACAAACATGAGAGTATGTGATATCTGGTTCTCGGTAGGGCGTAATATCGTGATATGACATAAGTGTTGTTTTTTCCTGGTTTTAAAGGCTACATTACAATAAAGTGATGTAATTTTCTTAACTTACCAGACTGTTCTAGTTGTTCTATTATTTGTCATTTACAGTAAGTCATTATATCCACATTACTAATGACTATTTATGAAAAATCTGATTATGAAAATATTTTGTGAAAGCACCAATGGTCAACCCTACAATATTGTCGCAATATCGATATCAAGGTATTTGGTAAAAAATATCGGGATATTTGATTTTCTCCATGGCGCCCAGCCCTAATACTCGGCAAGAAAGCAAATAATTTGGCAAATAATTTTCCAACTATAATCACCGCCTCGCAGTTGTATGCCTCCGCCAACCAGTCAAGTTGCGGTTTACATTCATGTCTGTTCTGTAAAATGTCATCACTTCATTATTTTGTCCAGCATTTGTGTGAAATTGCCATAATTACCGTATGAATTCTTGAGTTATGGCCAAAAATGTGTTTTGTGAGGTAACGGTGACCTTGACCTTTGTGAAGAAATTCGCTCAAAGCGTTCCTGAGATATCACGAGAATGCAACGAACGTGAGGTCACAGTGACCTTTGACCACCAAAATCTAATCAGGTCATCCTTGAATCCAAGTGGACGTTTGTGCCAAATGTGAAGAAATTCCCTAAAACATAATGCCTCCGGCCATGGCTGTTGCTGGCACGGAGGCATAAAAATGTCAAACTTTTCTTTTAAAAGCAGAAATGCATTATTACTAAGATCTTCCACAGTTGGCAGAAGACAGTACCGACACACAGTGTTTACTCAAACTATAATAGCAACCATTAAAACAGAAGCTCTTAAAAACAGTACTCAAAAGTTTTGGTCACCATGGCAAAAATTCAGAGTATTCTCCACAGAGTCTGGTCCTGAGGTCCATCCTAAAAGCCCAACTTGGCATCATAGCAGGTCTTGGACATAGAAATTGTTGCCAAGTGTTGCACAAGACAGATTTATGAGCCATCTTTTGTGCAAGTCAAAGCCTGGTGAAGCAGTCCAGCATGTCGCCCCCTCTCTCTCCCCATTTCTACACTATCCACTGTCCTATAAATAAAGGCATAAAAAGCTCCAAAAAATAATCTTTAAAAAAAAAAAAAAAAGGCCAAGAATTAGAAAAGAAAGCAAGCTTGTAGCAGCTCAGTGGGAAATGCTTTTAGACTTGTGATTGTTCTGACTCTGTGCCAAGTCTACAACGAGGTGATAGGAGACCCACTGAGTTCCTAAAAACTGACAAATGGGTCTAGCAACTGCAAATCCCATGTTTGCAGTAGCGTGTCGTCCAAAAAATATTAAAATCTGTCTGCTGACATTTTTCTTACCTAACAGGCTCAATGGTGCTGAAATAAAGCAGCGTGAGTTGCTATCACAGCCAAAATTGGGCTCTAATGAGCATCTTAACACATTCAGAGTTTTGGATGTACCAGAGGTTAAGTCATGAGAGACTGTCAACAGATGCTAAATTATAGGACTGTGGTCAAGATATATTTTACACCTTTCAGTGAAAGTTGGCTTGATATATTATGGGGATTTATGGAAGAAGGCTGCTGGTTTCGGTGAATGGGAGTCGCCTTCACGGCTGCAGAGGAGAGAAACTTGATTTACTGACTGTACACAGCAGAAGTTGAGGAGGCCAGAAAAACAAAGAGGGGATTGTGTCTTTTGATCACTTATTGAGTTTGGGGAGGAAACCCATTCCAAGCAAAACAAAGTGTAAATATTTAACCAGCAGTGTTGGACATATTTCTGAGGTCTACTTTCTCCAGTGGGCTACCTCCGTGTCTGAAAAGCCAATGCTGTAGTGCCTTAAACTTGCATTCTTTCTAATAGCCAGCAGGGGGCGACTCCTCTGTTTGCAAAAACAAGTCTGATTGTATAGAAGTCTATGAGAAAATGACCCTACTTCTCACTCGACTTATTACCTCAGTAAACATTGTAAACATGAGTTTATGGTCTCAATCACTAGTTTCAAGTCTTCTTCAATACAGCATGTGGTTCTTTTAGTAAATTATGGTCCCATTTAGAGTCAAATAGACCATAAAGCAGGGTATGCTTAGGGCGTAGCTATACCTTGTGATTGACAGGTCGCTACCACATCGTTATCCGGTCTGGAAGTTGTCCTTGTTTTCATCTTACAAATTTAACCCTTTCACAGTGTGTTTTCAGTTCATGAAAGTTAATTATAAACTTTTTGGTCGCCTACAAATTCGGACAGATTTCAGTTGTACTTAGCTCCACCCTCTCGTGTCACTTCTGGTTGCAAAAAAACAAGATGGCGACGGCCAAAATATCAAAGTCCATAAACCAATGGGTGAAGTCACGGTGACAACGTACACTTCTTATATATAGTCTATGATTTTCTCATTCATTAATCCAAGTGGAAATCTATAGCTCTGAATTGCAATCAGAAAAGTAGGCAGAGGGAAAAAGCTGCATGGCAGGCTGTTTAAGTTTAAACAACTGACGTTCAAGCAGTGGCAATAAAAAGATCATTATTTAACCAGGCAAGTCATTTAAGCATCATTAATTGATTTTTTTTTGGCTCTTGGGTGCAGGGTAACAAGCTGTAAACCGCATTGAGATATTATCACCTCATAAAGTTGTGGAAGCAAACAGTTGCAAGCAGATACGGAGCATCATTATTATTCATTTGGAGTTGTTTTTTTGTCCATCTGATGAATGCAAGTCCAATATTTACTGTTTTCTGGTCTCTATCAACTCCTGAGGGAAGTATCTGGCTCTTCAGCTGCTAAATGCTCCATCGTGTTCAACAGGTTGAGCGGTTAGAGTTAAAGCAGGAAACAGGAAAGCTGCGGGCCGAAAACCCCAAATAGTAAGATGAAAGAAACTGAAACACTCTGTAGAGTTGAGAGGAACTGTGTTGAGTGATAATAAATAAATAAATTAATAAATAAATAAATAAAAATAACATAACTGTAACATAAGAAGAACAGAAAGACATGATAGGAAGCCAGTTTGAAAGAAACACTGAATCAGTGCAGAAGAATACGACTAAAAGCCATTAAAACATGTTGCATTATTCCACAGTCTTACTCTGCTTAAACTGCTGTGCTTTCATTCAAAATAATATCCCACCTTCAGTCCCACAGCCATTTCATATAAAGCAAATTGTATGATTTCAGAAAATTGGAGTCGTGCACTTTAGAATAAAACCTTAAATTTCATCCAGCATGCCTGGTTACCATTTAGATAATGAGTTCCAACAAAGGTGGCTTTCACAGTGTATTTAAGGGGATATTGTAAAAATGACTCTGTGAGAAAGACCTGAATGCGGAGCTGCTGCTGCGATCCAGAAAACAGACTCGCATGGTTAAAAGTGAAATATGATGTTTCTCCCTCAGTCAGAAAACAAGTTATGTGAAGCAGGTTACAGTGCAATCAATAGGCAAGTATGTGCAACAAATCTTAAGGCACAAAATGGGGCTCAGGGGAAAACAGTGAGGCTACTGCAGTGGTGAAACCAGATGTTGATGATATACAGGCACTCCTGGGTAAAATATATTATCTAAAGGCTACTTGTTTTATTTGAGCACACATCCAATTTCTAATTCACAGATTTATGGTGGATAATATTTCTTAAGTGTAACTACTTTGCATTTTTACTTGGATTTCCTTTAGAGTCTGGAATTAGTCTGGATTTTGTGTTGATTGCCTGTCAAGATTTCCACTTTCAGTACATATGTGGTTTATATTGATCATTTACACTCAAAATGTTTCGTAATTTTTATGTCCTTTCATACAAAAGGTAAAAGCCGGCTTTGCGTTTCTATCTATCAACCTTCAATTTTGCCTTCTGAAATGACAACTGTTGCTAGCAGAATTTATCACCTGTAGCTAGCTTGCTAATTAAGCTAACGTTAGCATGAGTTGGTTGAAAACACTGTCTCCGTCTGACTTTTTATTGTTTCAAGCTGACTTGTCTTAAAATTAGAAGCCTATTCAAAGGTCTTAAATATGCACTTTACGGGTATACAGTTCATGATATTGTGCTAAAAAACAGTGGCTAAAGCTAGCTAAAGCTTAAGTTGGCATACCAGTTGATGATCCATGTATACAGAATTGTTCATGTATTGCAGTGTATAGCTAATTAGTCCTATTATTATTATTAGTATGAATATTATTATAATCTTATAGTATTAATACAGTATTAGCGTTAAGTATGTTCAGGGAAAATATAAGATCAAACTCTTCAGTCTACCAACGTAAGCCTTAGTAGCTGCTGCTAACATTAGCTGCAGCTAGCTTACATACTTAGACAAAGGTTAGATTTATGCTTTATTGTTGTGAGTTTCACTTTTAATGTAATAAGAGTAGGATTTTAGGAATAGAACTGACATGTCTGGTGAAATAAAAGCTATCTTAGGTTAGCTGGATGGTAAACTTCCCCAAATCCAGTATAAAATGTTAGAAAGAGAGCCGCTAACGTTAGCATAAACTGTAATATAGTAGCATGTAGGACCAGCTTCCACACAGTGACGAAATACTCATAGAAAATACTACACAGTGGATGCACTAGTAAAGAACGGGGCTTTTTTTTAACCTGTAACCCCACAAAATGTGAAATGCTCATTGGCCTCGGAATCAACACTGGGTTAGGTTACTACTGTAGGTGGTAACGTTAAGCTAGTTAACTGGACATGCTAACGTTTGCAGCTTGTTGTTACGGATGCTAAACTAAGATTTGACAATCACTGTTCGAGAGAGCGCATTCGCAAACAGTCACTTTATGAAAAATCATTGTATTATATTTATTTTAATCATTATATTATTGAAAATTGCAATTTGAAAACCTCATGTTGCCCGCATTAATATACACTAATATATAAACTGATGAAAAAAAATATGGTGTTTGTTCTTTCTGATTTAATCTGTTTCCTTCACAAACTTGAAGTGACTCGACAGGGACTTTTCTTTCGTATCTTTAAAGGGAAATGATCACACAGCCTCTTCATTTCCTGTTATTGAGGAACTCACGGTTGCCATAGTAGCGGACACAACCTCCTTAACAAACAATTACCCCAGTTGCCAAGGAAATTACAGCTTACCGCAGTGTTTATTTGTTTGACCTTACTTTTCCTTCTAAATAGTTGAGCTCTTGCCAGGTCCCAGCATTAATGAGCCTTAATGACAGTGGTTTACCGTAATCTGACTGGTTTTATTGGATCCTTTTTTATCGAAAACGTCCGCAGTACCGGTTTTCTCTTAATGGTGCCCAATTTGGGCTTTCCTCCCTTGACAGTTCCCATGAAGATTCAAATGTTTGACCTGTTCTTACCCCGACCAACAGTGTTTGTACATGAATCGGTGTAAGTGTGTGTGTGCATGATAGTATTTGTTTTGATTGAGGGGCCACAACTGAAAGACATCCAAGTCAAACATGGCTTGAGCTCGTCTACCATCTCTGGCTTCTTGCACAGAGGCTCTGAAATATTTAAGTGACACTTTGCAACCATGGGAAGAAAAACAAGCACAAAAGTACACAAAACCTGGGCACAAACTGGAGGGTTGCTGGTTCAAATGGGACTCTCCCCTCTCTTTAAATAGAATTGTGTTCAATGTAAGTTTATTTGTATAGCACCTTTCAGCAACAAGGCAATTGAAAGTGTTCTACATAAGACATAAAAAAGCATTTAATCCGTAAGATTTTCATGAACTCAAACTCTGTTTTTGACAATATTTATGGTCAGCATTTCTTCAGCAATAGACACTCAATGTATTTACATCCTGCGATTATTTTTCTTTATAGGCCTACTAGTTTTAATTGTTCAGCCCGGTCACACTAAATGGCGCATGAATGACACGGTACTTCGCAATTCTTTTTGCGTGCAATAAAAATGCCGTTCTTGCTTTTGGAGTGTCATTTGTACGCCACGTAGTCTGTACTGACTGCAATGTAAATGCATCTGCGTAAATATGCTACGCTCAGAGCGACGTAGAATAACAAGTGAAAAAGACAGCTTATGGTGGACGGGACGGGAGACTTTCAACCAGGAGACTGGGGTTTGTGGCCCAACGTGCTGTTGGGTTAAAGTTAAGGTTAGTGACGTTATTGATGTGTTTTCCGTACTTCTGTTACTTTGTTTTTGTACGTATTTTTTTTTTTACATAGTATGATGTATTATTATAGATTATTACACAGCTTTGTTGAATAGTCGATTCTGATCAAACACGGCGTTCTGTTATTTCTTTATAGCAGACCGCTGCTATGTATAATAGACCTTGCTATGTATAACAGACCGTTGCTATGTATAACAGACTGTTGCTATGGGCGCAGTTCTGATGTCGGATTCTGGCGGACCGTTTTTGTGTCAAATTATTGATTTCTTAAGTAAGTAGCCATGTAATAAGCGGATAATGTACAGCTAGCGGGTCATTGTTGTGAAATAAACCCCTTCAGGGCGATGCAAGACCCTGACGCGACCGCATTGCCCTGTCGGGGTTTATTTCACAACAATGACCGGCTCGCTGTACATTATCCCTTACTTAAAGGTGCTAAAGGTGCTTACTTCTATTGCCTCTACACGGCTCTCAACATGGCGACGGTGAGCCGGCGGCTCGCAGCTAATGGTGATAACAGCGCTAACAGTAACAACAACGGCAACAGTGCTGACAGAGCTAACAGTGTTAACCAGGGGGGGAACGAGAGGATGGGTGCTACTCTTCCGCAACGGCGCCGTCAGTCGGGACGGTATTATCAGCTGTAACCGCCGCATGAGAGCAGTGCAGAGCAGCGTGGTGGTATTTAAAATTGTCTTTGACACACAGGAAGCCAGTGCAAACATGTGATAGACTTTCTTGCAGCAGCTTTCTGAATAAACTGCAGACCTGTAGAGACACCATTACAGTAGTTCAAGTAGCATAAGTTACTGCTCCAACAGAGCTGCTCAGCGGGAGACTGTGGCCACACATGGCAGCATTTCTACAGCGTCAGCAGGCCGGCAAGCTCACAAAGTCTTCCCTGTGGTCATCACGACATTGCAAAACTTCCAGCATTCACTCATGTCGTCCAATCAGTGTCCTGCAAGTGGCCAAAGGGATCTGTTCGCTAACCCTAAGCACGTTCAAATAAGCTAAGTATAACTCCGCAGAGGGCGAGCGACATGATGAAAGAGAAAAAACGCCTCCAAGATGATGTGATGCAAGACAAATGACTCCACAAACATGTCAGAGAGTTGACTGATGGTGATGTTCAGGGCAGTTGGGGAAAATATTCATGAAAGCGTACAGTGTTGTCGTATGGACATTATCAATATTACACATGGTTACACGTCACCTTTGCTATATCTCATTTTAGGTCAAAATACAACACAGACAATCATTGTCCTGGATCATCAAGCCTTTCTGGAAGAGTTTTTTTCCTCACTGACAACAGTCGCCTACAGTGCAGCACCAATCAAGTCTATTACCTCTGATGTGGAGATAAGTAATCAATCTAATCGCCCCAGCAACCACAACAAAGCGCAGATGCTCCAGTGTTTTCCAGTTCAACTCAAATCACAGGAAACGAATGTGGAGCGTGAGGTAATGGGAGCATCAAAGGCAAGCAGAGATAAGAGTGCAGACAGAGACCTTGGAAAAACCTGGAGTGTGTCTGAGAGAAATAGTGTGAGAATCTGAGAGAAGAAGTACTAGTATTAATACGTAGTACTATTCAATTACCCTGGAAACAGGAGTTTAGTTGGGTGGCGTTAGAGGATGCGGGCGAAACTCCAGATTCATTTACTTAAATAAAGATTAACTATGGTCTTTGTTGTTATTTGATATCCGTTAATATATAAAACAATTTGTATAGGGGCAAGTAAAAATAGACTTCAGGCAAGTAGATTTCTGACCCACTTGGCCAAAAAAAACTGAACTCTGCTAAAATGTGAAACTGAATACATCAACAATAAATGTGTGTGTATAAGATGTTTCAGTTTCTAGGTGTGTGAAATTGAAGCACTTCCCTCTTTGACTCACTGCTGCTACTTCTCTGAACGGACACGTGCTCGACAACTCGCCACGGCTTGTTTTACTTCACTCCCTGATCATGTTTGCTTGTCTTGTGCTTTGCATGGACGCTGATCCATCACTGTGTATAATTACAGTGCTGCTCACATACACCCAACAAAACCCAGAAAATATTGGTACAATTAAAACAAGCAGAGCAGGGGTTATTTTGATCCATGACAAGAAATTTATTATGCTCATTTTGCTGCTCTGCAAGTAATTTCAGACTTTCCTCCATTAATCTTCAAATTGAGCGGCCTCTCTAATTTTCTCTTAATTTCTTGATTGATGCTCGTGCAATTTAAACGTCAAATGAAATCTTTTCTCTCGATTCTCGGTTGATGAAGTACTTTCACAGAGAGACTACTTTCTCCCAACAAATATGGACGTAGCGGGCTATGATGTCATGCCACAGAATTTATGGCTCCCAAAAGTAAAGCGTACTTTATAGCTCACAGTAGCTGCTCTTACAGTAGCTCCTCTGTGTCTGGCGAATTTGAGCAACTCTCTTGGTCAGGCGTTTTTGGATCATACAGTATGAATTCACAGGTCAAAGGTCACCCCACAATCTGCATGTGTTTGAATGATGTAAATGGAGCACAAAAAAGTAGTGTGACTATCCTTTTAGAGGAAAACATGACATAATTTTTCAGTCCCAATATTAGCTGCCAGATCCAGCCCTCCGTTTTCAGTCGTAAAATATTTTAAGCTTTTAAATTCACTGCTGTACAAGCGTGCAGCTCTTTAGGTAGATTCTGATGACTGTGAAGCTGAAATGCATTGCAAAGCACTGCAAAATAAAAAAAATAGACAAAAACCTTCATAGCTTAGCTTGCAAGCATTTTGAGAAAAACAAATGTTTTACTCACTACATAAACAGTGCTTGAAGTGGGCCGGTACTCACCAGTACACAGTACCGGCACTTCTAAATTTTACTCCTTGGTGTACTGTGACTTTTTTTGCGTACCAGCAGTTCTCACAAGCTGCCAGTACTCTTTTCTGCCCTCTCCATATCAGGTTCTCTGGGAGATTCATAACTAATTAATTGAAATTGATAATACAGCGCACCGCCAGCATTTTTGCACAGCACCTCATAACCCGCATGAACATAAAAACTATGTGGAGAGCGTCTGGACGAGCACACCACTGGGTGGGGGGGTGAGAACGATGGTGCTGTAATTTATCAATACAATGTTTACATTCTTTTTGTAAAATAATTAGTGAACTGTTCGTCATAACATTTTTTATTTGTGAACAATTATAATAAATGAAACATTGTTTAAAAGTTTTCTGAATCTGCTCTTTTGATTTACAGAATGTGATTTTACAGGGCAAACATTTCCAGAAAAATTGGACTGAAATAATGTTCAGAGGAAGGCTGTGATATGTGTAAATAATAAAATAGCAAGTTTTGTCTTTAATTTTTTTGGGGTTATCGATAGTAACAATAATGGTCCAAAATGATGTGAAATTGCATAGATTTAACTGACCCAAATGCTTCGAAGCTTCGACCTTTGCCATGGTAATCGACCTCCAAATCAATATTAAAATGCTTCGTTTTTTGCTTTTTTTATATATAAGTATGTAATATTAATCTATGAATCCCCAAATAGCCAATTAAATAAGAAATGATTCCACAGCATTATTCATTATTCATATTAAACATTAATTATTATTAGTTATTCTCAAACGGATATCACTGTTTGTTGTGTGTAGAGTTGCGTGTGTGTACAGTAGTGCAGCAGCAGCAGCACTGTCCCGAAGCTTCAAATACCTTCGAATATTTCTCACCAAAGCTTCGACAGCCCTAGTTTTAAGTCAAAAGCCTTCACATTTTCTTGCGGGAGGACCCCCAAATCCATTATCTCCTTGTATATCTTTTGTTCACTGTAGAAATTCAGAATGAAATAATGATTGCTGGTACCGGCCGATGTACATGCCAACATGTGAATAAGGGGAGTACCGGCACTTATTTTTTTCCACTTCAAGCACTGCTCAAAAACTATGATCCAGGGCAAGATTTTAGAAATACTGACGTAATGAGCCCAAGTCAAGATAATTTAGTAAACTGTTCGATTACACTTTCTGTAAAAACCTAAATGCTGTGTCAAAGCCCCCCTCCACGCTGCCTGTAACATATCCAGTCAAACAAAAGACTGAATCCTTTATTTATTCATTTATTGGTCAAAAATTTGTCAAATTTAATTATCCTGAGTCTATAAAAGTGTGGAGTCAGCCTATTAAACGAATTACCGTGTGTAAGATTTTAGATTCTAAGTCAATGTAACCCCAAATTCCCCCAAAAATACAGTGGACATGACCTCAGTCTCACTGGTATCTGGTGCCCTGGTTTGCCCAACCACTATAAGGAGCTCTACCTGTGCACTATTTTGAATAAATGCTCTAGACTACATATCTTTCAAGTAGACTGTGCACATTAATGTCTTCATGTGGTAGCAGTTTGTGTGTATCCACTGTACTGGATCAGTGATGTAGAAAATGAAAACTGCCTCCATGTTAATCCTGTCTAATTTAAGGGAGGAGGGCTGATCACTGCAATATATAATTACAAGGCAGCAACAGGGGCCGACCTCAGTGGCTGGATCAGAGCCCAGCCGACCCGGGAGCAGGGTGCAAGCCGCTGAGGCGAGACCCTTGGCTACCTGGGTGGCTTGCAGAGATTATCTCTCTGATTAATCTGCAGAGGGCAGAGCTTCTGCCTGGCATCCCTAATTTAATGGAAACCATCCCATGAAGAAAATTACAAGGCGGTCCTCTTATCCCTAGGACTTTGGAGATTCTCCCAAAACAGCAAAACCTGCAGGTAAATCTACCACTGTAAACCAGATCTGAAAAGGATTTGAGGGTATATCACTATGCTGAATCTTTATTATTTCATCAGGTCATTGCAGTTATACTTTTTCCACAATTTTTCTACCAAATATGACGCTGTAAACAAAAGTAAATCCCTCCAAGTTTCCTGCCTGACACCAGACATTAAGACAGCTTTTATTACGAGGATATAAGTTAAACTGTGTGTGTTTATTGTGATTTAACTAGGAAATTGGAAATGTACTGGTGCCTTCGAAAGGGGTCGTGTTTACCATGTTCACAAGAAGAGTCCATATGAACGCCCCCCTCTTGTGGTATTCACGACCTCGTAAGTGGAAAGTTTCTGAAAGCTCCGAGTTTATAAGTTTGTTGACGTTGTCAGAAATGGCGGAAGCCACGGAAGTTAATTTTTTTTTTGGTACATAATAAGTTAATATATTGTAATTCTGGTCGTATATTGTAATTTTTCGTAATTTTATAATATGTCTGAAGAAAATGCTGATATTCCCTTTTTCCTCTGTCATTATGCCTTTACATTTCCTGTTGTTACGTGTTGTTATGTTACCCACTTGCTAGCTTGCTAAATTGTTAGCCTCTGTGGCTTCTGACTGTTCTACTGTCACCGACAGTAACGTTAATATTGCCGTTGCTTAGCAGCGCTGTTCTCACGACTTAACCACTTGAACACAAAGTATATTGTGTATAACTTCCCATGTTGTAAACACAAGCTCACGAATTTCATTTGAAGCCACCATACCTCTATGAAAATGTCATCTTGATTATCTCACTCAGAAAGTGCCTCAGAAAGTACCAAAGGTACTTGTTGTTGTTTGGTTGCCATGGCGATTTCATTAAAGAGATCCTCAGAGGGTTTGTTATCTTTTAGAAGTCATTCAACTGTGAAAACAGACAGAAACCCGCTTCACTCTGCAGGTGTGTTTGCCTCTGCAGCAGGCGTAGACACCACATAAAAGTGAGCATTACACACATACACACATACACACACACACACACACACACACACACACACACACACACACACACACATAGTGATACAGATAATAAAGTATAGAAAACTTTTCAACCCTACTTATCAGGTCAAAGATCGTCCTGGAGTTGGGTGTGTGATCTGCTTGTGTTGTAATGATTACACCCAGATCAAAGTGTGAGCTCATAACAGAGTCCAGGCCAGAGAGACGTCTGACATCGTCATCATCAGGGTGCAATCACAAGCCATCCTGCTACACTGTGTTACCAAAAAACAACAGGCTAGCAGCTGTGTGGCTAGCCTGAACATCCTCATCAGGCTAAAAAATAAACGTGTACACCCGTGGAACAACATCGGCAACATGACCACTAATGTCCAAACCAACAATAAATTCATTTTCTATAGACTGATGGAAACTTGCAGCTTGTGCATTCAACTGATCATCAATTATCAATAAACAGCCACCTTCCTCTGTATAGCCTCACTAGAATTTACCGAAAAAAGGACAAAACTAAGACAATTAAATAAAAATGACCCCGCGACCGGGTGTAGGAAGCATTAATAAGCAACATTAATTAAATAACCTGCCGCTTCTTAACAAAATAACAGTAGCATAAAACATCTTCAAGGTAGACAACACAGAGATGAAACCTATAAAGCAAAATGACAACTGCACTTTATTTACACACAACCTACCGTTGCTAGGCAACAGTGTTTGATGACGTTCTCATCTGGAGAGTGAGTTCAATGAGTGTGTTGTTGTACTCACCTGTATGAACAGCCTTCTGTGAGTCTTGTGCACCTCGAAATCCTCATCCGTCTGCTCCAGGTTCAACTTTTTCTGCTTCTTCATTCTCGGGGGAATCAAACCAGTCCTCTCAGCCTCTCTGGTCCCAGTATAACCAGTCAACTCTGGTCCCATTGCGCTCCTCAAAGTTTCAAACATTATTTTCACAAACAGCAGCACGTCAGTTCCTCAGTGAACGCAGAAATTACTGATGGAGGATTCACCGTGCATTTTAGCATTTAGCATGTTAGCTAAATCTAGCATTCACCTGTTGATGACGTAGCATCTGGGTGTGTTTGATTTAGTGCCAGCACATAGACTGTAGGCCTATAAATAGATGGACGACGCGTCTCCACTTCCTCCAACTGTGCAAAAGTGAAGCCCAAATATCCCGGACACGGGAGCTGCCATCTTGACATTGTGAAGTCATTCGGAGCCGGAGTCTGCGCAGTAGTGGTCGGGGAGCCGCGGTATCGAGGTCCCGCCCACACACCCGCCCGAGCCAATCACGAGCCGAGTACGGCCGCCGCTTGCTAGCGTTAGCCACCTAGCTGCTACGTTAGCACCACCACAGTAGCTGTTTGGCTAGAAAGACACAACAACTAACCATAATATCTCTATAAATACATTCATGATCAAATTTACTTAATAATATAATACACTGACTTGTGACGGTTATGGAAAATTGAAGTTACATCTCCTCTCTCGGACAATTCCCGAGCTGACGGCTAGCTATCAATCACAGCTACAGTCTTCTTCTTCTTCTTCTTCTTCTTCTTCTTTTTAGGCTAACCATTTGGCGCATTACCGCCACCTACTGGTGTTGAGTGTATGTTTGTCTTCAGTATGGAGACTGGCTAGTATTTACAATATTAAAAATAAAAAAATAAAATAAAAATAATAATTAAAAAAAAAACTCATATCTTTTCAATCATATTAATTTGTCTACTGAAATAGTAATCGATAACACTCATTTTGTGAGTTCTTTGTGAGAAACTTTCTCAAAATAATATCTTACTTATCTCGAAATAATGACAAACTTTACCCAGGAAACAGGAAAGTGAATTTAACCAACACAGCTGACCAGCTGAGAAGGACTGCAAGCTGTCATTTTTTAAATTTATATATATTACGAATACAATATTAAATAACCTGTTAAAGAACTTAATAAAATAAATGATGAATGATGAATTTTACTGAAGTACAATTGCATGCAGTATACAGTACAAGTAGAAGTATACGAGTTCTTTTGATACTTTAACTACGGTTTGCCGATAATATATAGGTATTATCAGCGAAATCTAGTTAAAATATCAAAAGTACTCGTGCAGAATGGCTCTTGCCACTTTATTATTGGACCATTAGCATATTATTGATGCAGTAACATGTAACCAGTATTTATGTTGTTGTTGGGGTAAGTGGAGCTAACTTTAACTGCTTTATGTACTTTCTAAAAATAATGATTTAGTATCTCAAAATAAGTTTCCTGTTATTTTCTGTCACAAAGTACTCTACATTACAACCACATAAAAAGAAGACTTACTCAGCAGACCAAAGGTGTGTGGGTTTGTCTTCAGTCACTACCAGCTCTGTTGACTCACCTTGACTTGGATTATTCATCAGTTGGGTTATCTTGCCATTCAGCAGTGAATAGATCAGAGGGGAGGTCCATTTACTCACGTCATACACAGTCAGAAAGTAAATAATTCAGGATCAGAACTTGGCAGCTTACCAACTTGACTTTGGCAACCGTTTACTTGTGGAATATGTTGTTTAAATCTATGGGTATTTTGTTCTTATGCTTTGTAATCAGCGTTGGGTGATTCGGATGGGAGTACAGTAATTTATGAAATTCAAGGCCAAACCCCTTGAGATGAACCATCTATCTTTCAAAGGATGGTGATCTACGAATGATCATAATAGTACCTATGATAAATCATATAATTGTTCACATAGCCCTGCAGCAACTGTCTCCCTTGAACTCCGGGAAGGTGTGAAATATAGTTGCCTAAAAGAAAATTTGCCCCGAACAAAAGAACAAAAGAAAAGCTTTTGTACAGAGTATTAATAATTCAGTGTTTATTCCACAGAGGCACTGTGAAGTTTAATTAGTAGACTATGAGAGAATGAAATGAATGAGCCCAGTAGTTACCTGATTACTTATTTGGTCCAGCTGTTGGCACACAGACTTTGCACTTTAGTCACAGTGATAAAACATGACTTACAAATACCAAACACTATTATATTTTTTTATTTTATTGTACCGTATCCACTCCAGACATTTTATAAGACATATTAAATGACTTTGCTTTGAATAAAAGTTCAATAATCCACTCACATAGGTACTCAAATCTCTTACGTGAGTAAAAGTAGCAATACCAGAGTAGAAATACTCTGTTATAAGTCCTGCATTAAAAAATGTAAACGAGTAAGAAGTATTAGTATCAGAATATACTTAAAGTATCAAAAGTAGAAGTACTCATAATGCAGAATGACCCATTTCAGAATAATGTATATTATAATTATTGATGCATTAATGTGTTCACCACTTTAATGTTGCAGCAGGTAAAGGTGGAGCTAATTTTGGATAACTTTATATGTCGCTAAGTAGCTTGGGAAAGCATTCTTAACCTACAATATTACATTTATTTGTTGATTATACTTTGTATTATTAATCTGAATCTGCAAAGTAACAAACCAAAGTTATCAAATACATGTAGTGGAGTACAAAGTTACCCCTGAAGTGTAGTGAAGTAGCAGAAAATGGAAATACTCAAGTAAAGTACAAGACCTCAAAATGGCACTTGAGTAGATGTACATTACTTTTCACCACTGTTAATTAACCTCCTTGGAAACAATGTGCTTTTACTGTAATGGTCACCTCCTCCTGTTCCACCATTCTGTAGCCAATTCATCACCTGTGACTGTAAATAAATAAATAAATTGAAACAAAATAATAATAATAATAATAATAATAATAATAATAATAATAATGGTAACAATAATAATAACAATAACAACAACAACAATAATAATAATAATAATAATAATAATAATAATAATAATAATAATAAAATGTGCACTTTAATGAGACAAAATGTGAGTATAATAATCGCTGATTACTTAGGAGAATTGTATTTTTTATAATATAATTACTTAAAAACCGCTTAGTTTAATTTTTTAATTTCAGTGCCCCAATGGGATGTTGTCTGCACGTACAGTCGCACAGACTCAACACAAGCCTCTCCCACTGCTAGAAAAAAAAGAGAAAAGTTTCAGATGAACTATTTCCTCGGTGCTATAAATACAAGGGGGAGCGCACATCTGCACTTCAGAGCGAGGCGTGGTCAGTCAGCGCTAACAGGTGGGCCAGTCGGTACAGCTGCAGTCACACTTCATCCACAGGATACCTACCTACCTACCTACCTACCGTACTTTATCTCCGCTAAACTAACACACAGCTGCAGCAAAATGCCAAAGTGTCCGAAGTGCGCGAAGGAAGTTTACTTCGGTAAGATTTGTTCTCTTTATTTTAATTCTCCTCCAGTTAGTTGTTGTTTTTTACATGCGGAGAACATCGTGTTTCCTGGTGAAAAGTCGCAAATGCGGAAACAGGAAACAGCTGACGAGCACATTTTTTAAATATCTATATTACGAATACAATATTAAATAACCTGTTAAAGAACTTTAGAAAACAAATAATGAATGATTTATTTTTTATTATTTTATTCAGATCATTTACTTGCGTAAAAAATCCTGCATTCAAAATTTTACTGGAGTACAATTGCATGCAGTATACAGTAGAATTAGAAATATACGAGTACTTTTCATACTTTAACTACATTTTGCTGATAATATATAGGCTACTATCGACCAAAGTATCAAAAGTACTCTTTTTGGCAAAATGTTATATTATTAGATCATTAGCCTATTACTGTTGCAATAACATGTAGCCAGTATTTATGTTGTTGTTGGTCGAAGTGGAGCTAATTTTAACTACTTTATGTACTTTTGGGTAGTTTAATAAATAATGCATCATGATATCACATAAATTATTCATATTTTGTATGTAAAATCGTAATTTGCAAAGTATTCAGTAACTATTATTGTGAAATAAATGTATTTAGGTAAGTATCCCTCTGAAATGTTGTGTAGTATAAGAAATACCATTTATTTACCTAAATACATATTAATATTGAAGTAAAATACCTCAAAATTGTGCTTAAGTACAGTACTTGAGTAGATGTACTTCATCACATTCCACCACTGAGAATACAGGGGGCATTCTGCACAATGATGAGTACTTTTTAAATTTAAACTACTTTTTTCCTGATAATACTTATGTACTTTTACTAAAATAAAATTTGAAATGCAGGACTTTTAATGTATTGTTTTTTGGATTGTAGTACTGATACTTTTACTTAAGTTAATGCTCTGAATGCTTCATCCACCAGTGATGCATTAACTTGTAAGCTTTGGATGTCAAATCTAAATCTGAAGAGTAACTAAAGAGTAAAAAGTACAATATTTTACTCTGAAATAGAAGTAGAAAGTAGCAGAAAATGGAAATACTCAAGTAAAGTATAGTACTTGAGTAAATGTACTTACTTTCCATCACTAGAGTTTTATCACTATTTCATTTGCTTACTTGCTCATTTTCCTTAGCTGTCAGTCTACCCTCTTAGTTTTTTATATGTATTTATTTACATTTTTGCAGATTAATGCGCAGTATAGCCTCAAAAGGCCACTGCAGTCTGTAAGGCTTCTTATTATCAAGTTACTTTGGAGTTTGAGATCTGTGCTCCCTGAAATTGAATTGTCTTTCTGATGACTGATGAGCTACATGACTAACGACTCGATGCAGTGGAGGAAGCAGGTTTCTTCTGTCCTGAAATGCGGCCACATCCTCATAGATCTGTCTCATGAGGTTATAAAGCAGGGAGCAATCACTGCATCCAGGGAGGAAAGGGACAGCTCCATTTTATTTGTGTCTTAATCCATTTACCACATTGTCTGCAGCTCAGTAGTGCAACAGAGTAAATCTGCTCTGGGGAGACACGCAGAGGCTGAGGGCCAGTACAGAATACAAAGCCAAGTCTTTGGACTGTCAGTCAGATGAATTGACCGTGTGACCGGGGAGCCATGCTTCCAATTCTTCCTTTTCATGGATAAACTTTCCCCATCTGGCCAAAGCAAGCAAACCAATTTGTTTTGGAACAAGCCGACCAATGAAAATATGCTCTTTTCTAAAATATAACTGAGAGGAAGCACAGTCTCATCATTATCCTGAACTGTGCATCAATTTCCCCCAAAGCCTCCTCTTTAAATGTTCATGTCTCACTCCTTCACTGTGATCGCCTCCATCACACCTCACTGATCCCCCCGTCATCCCCTCTCTCTCTCTCTCTCTCTCTCTCTCTCTCTCTCTCTCTCTCTCTCTCCATCTCTTTTGTGTCTCATCTGTCTTAATGTTTCTAAGCTCTCAAATGGAAACAATCAGGCTACCGCTGCCTTACTGAATGATGAGGGGGGAACTTGGTCCAGGTCCAGATACACAAAGAGCACAAGACAAAAAAAAATCTTTGCTTTCCACTGCAGGACTAAATAAGCATTGGAAGAAAGATACACTAACATGTAGTGTGGGTTATGTGTTATTTGTGCAGAGAGTGTGCATGAAGGCATCAATGGAAGAAATATCTTAAAAAATGATGGAGAAACCTCAAACAGGCTCTTCCATGTGATGCCACAAGCAGCATTTACCTCTAGAATTATAGTTTGGACATTTTGGGAAATACACTTCACTTGCTAATTCACATGCTATATGCTGTCTGTGTAATCCATACAAAATGAGATATGATATGTTAATTAGAGAGCTTTAGAGGTGCTGGTGTTACCTTCCCCCTGTTTTCTGCCTTTATGCTAAGCTAAGCTAAGCTAATCACAGCTGCTGGCTGTAGGTTGATACTTAGCATACAGAGTGGTATCAATCTTCTCATCCAACACTAAGAAAGCAAATAAGTGTCTTATTTCCCCAAATGTCAAACTATTCCTTTAATTAGTGAGATTTAGAGGTGTTGGTAAGCAGAAATTCTTAGCTTTGGACAGAGCCAAGCTAGCTGTTTCCCTCTGCTTATGCTAAGCAAAGCTCTCGGTAGGCCTAGCTTCATATTTGCGTACTTAACAGACAGAAAATAAGCCTATTTCCCAAAATGTCCAACTATTCCTTTTAAATATAGCCTACAGTAAGGCTACAGCCAGCAGCTGGTTAATTAGCTTAGCACAAAGACAGGGGAAAGCTAGCCTGGTTCCGTCCAACGTTAATAAAATCCATCTACCAGCACTCACTAATTAATACAAGATACCAGGAAGTCACAGCGTTTTAACCTTTGGATAGAGCTAAGCTAGCTGTTTCCCCCTGTTTCCAGTCCTTATGCTAAGCTAAGCTAACTGGCTGCTGGCTGTATCAATCAATCAATCAAACTTTATTTATATAGCACCTTTCAAACAAGCTAAATGCAATTCAAAGTGCTGTACAGACGATTGACAAAATGCGGAATGTTAAAAATGGACCTAGAGACCAATGCACACCAAAACAGACAACACAAAAGTTCCTCAAATATGAAAGCAACCAAAGATGGGCATCCAAAATAACAAAAGATAAATAAAAAACAAGGAAATAACAATAAAAATAAATAAATAAATAAAAACCGTGAAACTACACAAAGTAAGCAGACGGTATTAAACAATAAAATTCCAAAATAGTAAAACAAAGGAGTAAAACAAACACCATATTGATGATGATAAATAAAATAAGTATAAACAATAAAACCATAACATTTTAAAATTATAAAACTAATTTATATTTAGCGTATAGACATGAGAGTGATATCAACCTGCTCATCTAACTCTACACAAGCAAGCGAATAAGTAATTTATTTTCCAAAATGTCTAAATAGGGAGATTTAGAGATGTTGCTGGAGATTTTGTTAGCTTTGGACAGAGCCAGGCTAACGTTAGCTGTTTCCCTCTGCTTATGCTACGCAAAGCTCTTGGTAGCTTTATATTTGCGTACTTACTGACAGACGTGAAAGTAAGTAAGAAAGAAAATAAGCCTATTTCCTAAAATATTGAACTATTCTTTTAAATATGCAGGGAGGCTACAGCTAGCAGCTGGTTAACTTAGCTCAGCACAAAGACGGGGGGACGCAGCTAGCCTAGTCCTAGCTAGTCTATCAGAAGGTAACAAAATCCATCTACCAACACATCTACAGCTCACTAATAAATACAAGATACCAAGAAGTCACAGTGTCATTGTCTTTGGATAGAGCTAAGCTAGCATGTTTATTTATGCTAAGCTAAGCTAACTGGCTGTGGCTGTACAGTAGCTTCATATTTAGCGTACAGACATGAAAGTGGTATCAATCTTTGAATCCAAGTCTTGGCCAGAAATAGAATACATTTTTTTCCATAAATGGCAAACTATTCCTTTAAAACTTTAACATTCAGTAGATCTTAATGCTGTAAAGAATTTTAGGTCATTCACTCAACTCTAAATGCTTCGGACTGCATTCTTAACCTCTTTTTTTTTTTAGCTTGGCAGGCTGTTATACAACCTCTCCATGAATCTTTTTTGGGCTGGAAAGAAGCGAATAGTTTAACAGCCTCCCTCAGAGTGTGTTTTTCCATTCAGCTTTGTGTCTGTTTGTGTATGTTGGACTGCCTCCATAATGCTCCCGTCAGCGCAAATTGATGCAGAGAGCAGATCTGATTATTCTTCATGTCTCTCACGCCCCATTTCTTCTCATATCGTCAGGCAAAATAAATAGCCCGTGCACAAATAGTATGCTTTATCAGATCCATATACAATCAAGAGTAAAACAACATTACATGGGCGTCATCACAACTGATGGACTCTGAGCTCTACTTTAACTGTGAGACTCTGATCCATCACTGCTTGTACAGGCAAGGGCTCACTGTTTGCTCAGTCCATTCATTTGTTATTTGAAGTTAAGTACCGTAATTATTTCAGGTCAAACTAGCTCCAGCACATTTTGCTGAAAGTTTTCATGCCACTGGCCTGAGAGGCTGACCTCGCCCTGGAGCACTTTCCCTGTTTCCGCTGCCTGTTGCATAATCTCATGCCTCATCAGGCTATTTTTAGGGAGGAAATATGTCATATCCTAATATTGTGGCAAGGTTTAGAGGTCAGTGGGCTTCACCTGCGTTATTCGGTTATCTGCAGTCCTTCCTGAATATCTTTTATGCTTTCTTTCAGAAAATCTGCAGATGTTCATCAAGTTCTGTGCTCTTCAGTTATGACATGTTTGTTAGAAACAGCCTCAGTTCATGATAACACGTCCTCCATTTTCAGCATTTCCTGTGCTTGCCCTCTCTGACCATGCATTCACCGAGCAAGTAGCACTTGTTTTTCCTCTTTGCATATAGATTCTTGGCCAGATTCCCGCTCGTAATCACGTGACGAGTCTCAAAAGTCGTCTAAACTCTTGTTCATCTTCCTCCATTACAAACATGAAACTCAACATTGTTGGGTCGGGTTCCTCCCCACTTTTACAGTCCTCCTGATTGGTGTTTGTGCATATCAGCCCTGCAGATAATGACGGTCTTCATCAGAGTTTATGAGGCAGGTTGAGGACAGATTCCTCAGGGACGCTCCTCTTTTCCCCTCAAGCACCACACCCAAACAATGTTTTTCAAAACTATCTGCACAGTCATGATCTTGTTGGTCTAAAACTGATATTGTGACCCTGTGACACTTCCATCTCCTCTGCACACTACTGTAGCTCTCTGTGTGGTGGAAGTTCAAGGCTGCGGTGGTTAATTTTCTCTTTTATATGTGTTTCGCAGCCGAGAAGGTGACATCACTGGGCAAGGACTGGCACAGGCCCTGTCTGAAGTGTGAGAAGTGCGCCAAGACGCTGGCGGCGGGCTCACATTCAGAGGTGAAACACCTGAAATACATCCAAGAATATCCTGTAATCTTTAATAATGTGCACAGGGTTTGGGGTTTGATAGCACTTCATCAAATCTGAATCCACTATTAAGTCTCCACTCTGTTATTGATTTTAAAGGTTTGACTTTCAACACTTTTAAGTAACAAAGGTTATAAATAAGCTAGAAGTAAACCTAAAAGATGGACATTCAAAGAACTAAAACTTTTTTACTTATAGTTTATGTATTTGTTACTTAGCTAATGACAACCTAAATGATTTGTTTTTCAATAATAGATTTATTTAAATTTCAAAAAGGGAAACAATTGTTTATAAAGTGATTTGTTAGACTTAGATATTTTAGCATTTTAGAAACATTTTACAGTATCGCCTACTATATCGCCCTGATACTAAAGTATGACCCACAAACTAAAGGTCAAACGCACTTTAAGATGATGGACGGGGTTAGCCAGTTACACCAAATCACATTTGATTGTATAAATGTATGTATACTCCCCTCAGTACAAGATGATTTATCAAGTCTTTACAGGAAGAGAAAAGAGAGGGATTTTGTTATGAAATACTTGCTATATTTAGCATATAACAAGAGATAAATGACCAATTAATACAGACATACAGCATTAGAACTTGGAAAATGTATTTTTTATTTCACAGTGTCTTTAAATTAATGTATTTTTGTAGTTTTTTTTACAAATAATAAACTGTTTTTGATCATACTTAAATCATATGAATACTTAAAGCATACACAGAAAGGTTGCATAGAGTTGGAGAGGACAAAAGGCAATATTCACATGCAGAGAGAGCAGCGGTGGTTGAGACAGCTATAGAGTGACTGAAGACAGTTAGTGAGAACAATAGCGAATCAGAGAAATAAAAAGTTATTTTCTAATTGTTTCATGGCACCGCCACACACTTCTAGTGGGCATAAGTGATGATTGAGAAGGATTATTTCTATATCAGTCCAAACAAAGTTTTTTTCGTTAATTCTTGCATATTATATTTTTAATATTTACATTTTAATGTTTGTTTGCAGTGCTAATTGCAGTGCTAATACAAATATGTCTCCTACAGCATGAGGGCAAGCCATACTGCAACAAACCCTGCTACAGTGCGATGTTTGGACCTGGAGGTAAGCATGTTTAGTCACCTTTGCTCGTAAGAATCTCAGCCGAGAACGCCCTGTATGAGGATGATGTTCTGTATCTGATTGTGTTGAGGATGTAAACGGTCCTATCAAAGCACACACTGTCACCTGACAGGGTCCCACACTCAATAAACCAGTCATTACATAATTGTTAACCTTTCGTTAAGCTCATATCTTTCGTGAAAGAATAAGTTCTCTCTAAGATTTTCAAAGTAAAACTCTCAAATTTCCAGTGTTAATATTGATGTAATTCCTTCTTGCCTCTTTCCTCGCAGGATTTGGACGTGGTGGAGCCGAGAGCCACAAATATTAATAGACAGGTGGCGTGCACACATTCATCAATCATTCACCAAATAATTTGCTTACATTTGCTCCTCTCATACATTTTCATGCTATTTGTTAAGCAAATCAATCCTTGTACTGATGCCTCAGGTGTGTTTTTCCTCTGCTTCATCATCAGGTTCAATGATGCCTGGAAACTAGACTGAAGAAGCCAGCATTGCTGACCCGTCCCAATAAAAACCAGCAAACAAACTGTGTTCTCATTCAGAAGAAACATTTTGTGTGCATGGATTTTTATTTTATTGTTGTTTTTATCTCTGGTTTCTGAAGATGATTGTGTATTCCCATGATATAGGAATGAAGTTGTTGTCCTCTATAGTCTCTTCCCGTTCTTAATGTGGACATTCTGATTAAACTTTTTAAATTTGTGTCATTCTTCATCTTTATTGTATTTTTATTTTCCCTGCCATCTTTGTATGAAACACCCTTGCATTAGAGAAATTTCTTTGCAGATGACGGCATTCAAGTCACTTGCATTTAGTGCCAATGTGTAATTGAATCTACATTTCCTTTCCATTTCAATCTATGACATATGGGAATTTCTAGCACAACAGCCTTTCTGCTAAACAAATATGAATGCTTCTGACATAAATACGTTTTTAGACCCTTAAACCTTGAGCTTTATGTTGTCTGGTTACATAATCCTTAAAACTTTAACACAATAGATTCAATTAAAATGTTTGCAGTGATATGAGTTTTGAAATCGATAAGTCCTACCACATGATTTTCCTCAGCAGATGGATCTTGCCCATTTGCGATGGAATTGTAGATGTTCAATTTTCCATTTCCTGGATCTTTTTGAGGACCATGATCCTAAATTATAGATTGAAATTAAGATTTATTTACCTCCTTTAAGTATCAAGTGACTGTAAGAGCTATAAGGAGTGCCGTGGTGGCCAAGGGGTTAAGGTAGCACATCCCTGGTTTGTGTCCAGCTGGTTATTGCAAGTCTTTCCCCTAATTTCCTGTTGTCTTGCTGATGTCGGGTATCAATAAAGGTGTAAAAAATATATAATTACATGAATTAAAAGTACAACAGTTTAGAGCCAAGAAACGCAGGACGAGTGAGGGGGTGATGACACAACCAATTTAATTAATTTAAGAATCTACAAAAACACACCAATCCACAGGATAACATGATAAAGTGAGAACACTTTTTTCTAACATGGTCACAATATGTTAAAAGACAGACATAAAACATGCAATAACAGAATCTTAAAACCAAAAGTACATCAAGCTAAACCAAAAACATAAATAATACATCTAAATACAACAAATACAGATTAATAGCTCAAGTAGAATGGCACTAAATGACACCACCATTTCACCTGTATGAAAAAAACATAATTAACTTGAGGCAACACACATTAACACATAGAGGCCCTGAGGTTAGAACCATGTTGAGTGTGGAGGTTGAAAGTTTACTCTTGACCTTGGAAACAGGGCTGAGAAAAATGGAAATTTTAACATCTACAACTCCATGACAACTGGGCAAACTCAGAAATGGACCTTGTGGTGTGGTGTTTTGCTATTTCCAAAGGTCAGGAAAAAAAACGTTCAATCTCAGTAGCAATAATGTTTAATTTAGTTGCTGCTGCTCAGAACATCTTACAATGTTATTGAGCAATGCATACGTTCAGAGGAATCACAAAGTAAAGAAGTGCTCATGCTGGTGCATTGTGGGTAGCCGGATTAGCTGAAGCCAGCTTGAGTCTTTACAGATCCACCAGATGCTTCCTCTTTGGTTCTTTTGGGCTCTGTTGCCAAGCGTTTGTTCTGCACGGCCGCCCTTGCTGTCCATGAATCACGTAGCAGCCGCCACACTCCACCATGCCTCTGCCATCCCAGCCTCACAGTTGCTATGGCAACAGACACAAACAAGACCCAACAGACAGCCAGTGTGTCCGTCCGTCCGTCTGGCTGTCACCCTGTTTTTTCTCTGCAACAAAGACGCTCACTGTCGCAGGAAAAATCATGACCAAGGTCAAATAACATGCAGAGGATGTTTGGCAGCTTTTTCTCTATATTGGCTGTCAAACACAAGTGTGGCTTGTTCATGCATAACCTATAACATAACCTATGGCTTCAGCCTACATCTTTTCAGTCATTGCATCTGTTTTTGACATTTACTCATTATATTGTGGCTGTTTAAGAATTTGTGTTTTTAACTTAGGCTATAGACAGAAATAATGATCAATTCAATTAAAATACAGGGACAAAAATGTTAAAGTATAGTTCTACAATACTCTTGCAGTTTCAAAATGAAAAGAATATGAGTAGAAATACACGGAAAAACGTAGGTTTACTGATGTGTATAGCTTTATACATGCAAGGTTTAAACAACCAAAAATCATCATTGACTGTTCACAGATTTGTTTCTCGGAATTCTTAGTAATTTTGGATAAATGCATCTTTGATTACAGACAGAGATAGGCATTAACATTCTAGCTGACAATTGTGGATTTTGCTAGCTGAAACGATAACCGTTGCTAGCATATTTTATCAACTGTAGCTAGTTGTAGTAGCTTATTAAGCTAACGTTGACCTAGTTGGTTGAAAACAACTCAGTCTCCGGCTGATTTTTTTAACATTTTCAGCTGACTTGTTTTAAAACAATAATCTTGTTTAAAAATAACAAACATACAAAACCAAAAAACAGTACTTGTTGGCGACATACATGATTCTGCTAAAAGATGGAGGCAGGCTAAAGCTAACTGTCAAAAAGTTAATATCCTCACCAGTCAATTGACTGTTTGCAGATTTATCACTCAAAATTCGTAGTCATTTTGAAACAATGGGTCTTTGATTTCAAATATAGACTACATTTGATGGCTACATACATGATTGTGCTATAAGACGGGGGCTAATGTAGGCAACAAGCAAAAAGTTAGCATGATCACCAGTTGATGATCCACAGAAATAAAGAAACAGAAGAGCAAGTTAGCTGTTGTAAGTATGATGACGAAAAATGTAAAAACACACAGGTAGCCTATTTTATGCTGTAACATAACCCTTTCTGGCTGTGAAGCTTACATACATATTTTCATTTTTAATGTTAGAAAACAAAAGGTTTTTAGGATGAGGACTAATCGATGTTTTTGGTGAACTCCCAAATTCAATAGAGCAGGACAGAGCTGCTAACTTTACCCTAAACTCTGTAGCATTCAAGACTTGTCTGCAAACAATGAGTAAATCATACACTAGTCATGAACAGGTATTTGTTTAATGTAGCCTAACCTGAAAAACAACTAACTGATGTATTTGGTTAATGATAGCTCTTTGGCCTTGGATGCAACGCTCATTTACTGCCAAGGTTTCCACTCCTTAAACTTTGTTGTCTTAATTGTAATGTCTATTGTTGTGGAAATTAAACAAATAGTTAGCCTTATTTCTACATGGAAGACGGATATAACAAACAGGAAAATGTCCTTGCAAACACTAAAAATATCAGGTCAGAGTGGGTTAATACTCCCTTTCTGAAGTGCAGTGTTTCACTGTTTTGACAGGTTTGACAGGTGGAGTGTGGATAGATTCCTGTTCTGATAATAATAGTTTTGAGAATGCAAATATCTCTCCGCTTTTTGCACAGGAAATACCAACATCTTGGTCGTCATGGTGACGCATCCAGATGTTTGTGTGAAACCTGCAGCATTAATAATGTTCACAGTTTGATGGTGGTAAATAGTACAGTAGTTACCAAGATATATATTTGTGGCTTCTAATAGTCTCACAGCACATACTTGGTCCATGATATGGAGACCTAATGAGGATAATTTCCTGACATGATGATAATGAAAGCATTGTGCAGGCAGTAAGCACATTTATAAAGCACTTATGGTGACTTACACTGCACTTAAAGTGAAGTGTTACCAGTTTCTTTTTTCCTGACGAGCAGGATTAGAGGGAAGCCGAAGACCTGCTATGTCAGCGTGAATCAGAAGCCCTCAGTCGTGAAACTGTAAAATTAGACTCATAAACCTATTAATGGCTGGAAAATAAGTGTAGAAGTGTCTCCCGGCTATTATAACTCATGCATACATGCAGACCTGGGTGGCCTCAATTGCTCAAGTCAAGCTAAATGAATTGAAAGAGTCTAGTGGACAGTAAGAGTGAGGTTTAGTTCACTTTATTTTATTATTTTATGAGAGGTCACAGTAAAATATTGCACATCTTCAAATGTGAAAGAAGATACGATTCATGCAAGACTTATTTTTGTTGTGGTACTTAAAGAGAGTTAAAAGTTGCCAACAAACCAATAAAATAATTATCTAATTTATTATAAGAGAATATAACATCAGGTCAGACATACGGGAATAAATAAACCTAATTACAAGGAGTATAACAGACTTAAACTCCCAAATTAACAACATAAACAACAATTTGACCTTCTTTTAAAAGCTCCTCTTGGTGAGATTTGAAACTGTCTGACTTTGGTGACTCCTAGTGGTAGTTTTAAAAAGATACACTAATACACCTCATTAAATACTCCCAATATAGTAGACACTCAATAGTTTACTCTATAGCAATTAATAAAGTGATCACTTTGCATAATCACTGGTGTACAGGTGTACACAACAATATTTTTTGCATCTATGAAAAGCATTGTGGGATTGTTAGAAGAAAGTAGTAATATAATAATATCTATATCTATATCTATATCTATATCTATATAAATATATATACAGTATATAATGAATATTTTTTGGGTTCCATAGTGGGAAGTTTTTCAGTGCACCAGTGGTGGAAAGTTACTAAATACATTTACTCAAGTACTGTACTTAAATACAATTTTGATGTACTTCCATTTAATCTACTTTATACTTCTACTTTATTTTAAATGGAGGACTTTTACTTGCAACAGAATATTTTCGCAGTGTGATATTCCTACTTTTACTTATTGCATCAGTTTCAATTAATACTTTACAACATACAGGCTTTAAATGGGGATTTTTTTTCACATTCAAAGGCAACTTTTTCAAATTTCTGGCATCACAGAACCAAAAGGCGCCACAGAATTGCTCCCTTTGAGACCCACAATAGACCTGTTTTTGTCTTTTTAGGGGGGTACAGGGGTCGTTTAGGGGGAGATAGCAGCTCAACAGTAGCTGTCACATAGAAGTGGTGTACATCATCTGAAAACTGGGAACCTGAAGATTTATTTCAGATGCTGCTCAGTACTGTGTGTCATGATGTTCTAGTCATAAATCAGAAATACACATGAATTAATTAATTATTTAAAATAAATTGTAAAAATGTATAAGGGTTTAGAACATTATGATAGAAGTATGTGATGGTCATTCCCATGCTCTATTATGTCTCAGAAATGTTGCAGCAATTTGTGGGTTGATACCATTTGTTAAACAGATTTGGTGTTAAATTTAACCATTTTTTACCAATCGAGAATTGATCAAAATTATCAATAATCCCTCCAAAATACCACATTAAGACACCAAGACCTTGAGGAACACCATAGAAAAGCCATGCTGTGATTTGGTATCAGAAACTTTTTACATTTGGAGATTTCTGCAAGAATTGCAGAAATCTCGGTGATTAGATGGCGAGCACTTACTAAGTTTCATGAGGCTGTGATTATCCTAGAGGTCACCACAGGTCATTTTAGCATTATTTAGCCTCCTTCCCGACAAACTAGCATGACAAGGTTGGTACCAATGGATTCCTTAGGTTGTCTAGTTTCATATGATATCTGTAACTACACACTAGCTCTAAAACTGATAGTTACTGTTTTATTGTTAGTTATAAATGAATTTGTATGTATTCTACTCCTAAATCATGCTGAAGTCTTGTAAAACAGGATCTATAGGCCCTTTAAGAGATTACCATAGCATATCTGGTCTTTTTGCTTTTCTAACAAAGTGAGACTGAACAATGAGAGGAATACTTCACATCCTCGAACCTAACACACACAGGACTTTAAACTGTATCACATGTGTGAAACCGTGGAAGTCATAAAATCAGGCTTTTTTTCAGGCCAGTTTTAATAATGACACAAACATGCCTCTGCCAACAGGCTTTTATTATTTTGAACATCTGTCTTTCCCACAAGATTGAACTTTCTAAAGTAGACCACTTAAAATAATAAAGTTTATTTGTGAAAATAATCTTTACATTCACCAGTCAGTGCACACATGGTCCACTCTAAGAGTTTCCACTCCCAAAAACCTGTTAATGTGATTTCAGAGCGTTAAAGAAAGACGTGAACAGGAAATCCACCATATACTTTTCACTCACTTAAAAGACTATCCTTAAAAATGACTGGCAAATGTCAGAGGAGTTTTTCCCATCAGTATGAAGGATTTTTTTTTTGCTTTGACAGAAGTAATTCAGCCAAGGTTGTTGAAGTGTTAAATCAAAATACATGATTGCTACCATGCTTGAATGGGATACTGCAATGACGGCTAAAACCGAATATTAATTTAATGGGTCACAAGATGATTAATGGGATAGGAGAGATCAAAAAACACATTTTCAATGTGTCCATATATTAAAACTGGGAGTACATATTGTTTTGTTTTTAATGGGACACAAACCAAAAAGGTTGGGAACCACTGCTTTAAAGGGAAATATGCTTATTTTCTTGAGAAGAATGATACCAGTCTCATGTCCATTTAATATAAGGCTACAGCCAGCAGCCAGCAGTTAGCTTAGCTTAGCGTAAAGACTGGAAACAGGGGGAAACAGCTAGCCTGGCTCTGTGTAAAGGCAATAAAAATCCACCTACCAGCACCTCTAAAGCTTAATAATTAACACGTTATATCTCATTTGGTATAACGTGGTATAATGTGTTAATCAGTGAGCTTTAGAGGTGCTGCTAGGCGGATTTTGTTACGTTCAAACAGCTGTGTTTCCCCGTTTCCAGTCTTTATGCTAAGCTAAGCTAACCATTCATATGTACCGTACAGACATGAGGGTGGTATCAGCCTTCTCATCTAACTCTTGTCGAGAAAGTGATATTAAAGCTAGGGTTGGTAATGCTGAGAAACTATTACACTAGATTTTATAAATGATCCAACCGATAAACCGAGCCCAGTGTTGCCAACACTTTTCCAATGAAAGTAGCTAACAGCACTAACTACAAAAGTCCCTAAATCTAACGAGACTGTCCCCAAGTCGGCAACACTGACTGTCTGTCACTTCAGGCCTCCCGTCAAAGCCACTCACCCAAAATTATCATCATTAACGCAAACAACGAACATGGCTATGGAGAGGCGAAGTCCCTCCCCTTCCCCATGGTGGACCCCATGGGACCTTATTTCGGAAAAAATATGTACGGTAGTCAACGGTGAGAGACTGAATTGCGCCATAAATTACACACATGATGTTTGTCAATTTAAAAGATAATTTTGCAAGTCAAGAAAGTCGCAGTTTGTCGTAGTATAATTTGGTTTTGTGTGAAACCGCTCAGTGAACTACATCTCTTGTCTCGCAAGCTATACGTCAACAACACTAGCTAAATTAAATTAAATGTTTTATCCAGTGACTCCTGGTCTTTTTATCAACCGGGAACCGAAAAAACGAGCAAGACCCGTTGCTGGTATGAGTTCATCCCAGTATGAAACACACAGGCATCGTAGCTTCAGTGAGAGAGACGTCATACACGATTTTTGGGTGTGTAGTCTCTCTAATTACGTATTTTCACAGTCTTATACTTCAATAATTTTACAACAAACTGCGACTTTCTTGACTTGCAAAATTATCTTTTAAATTGACAAATGTGTGATTCATGGCGCAATTCAAACGGGATCAAAAAATGTCTCGCCGTTGACTACCGTTCATATTTTTTCCGAAATAAGGTCCCATGGTGGTCCATCGGAAGGGGCGGGACTTCGCCTCTCTATTGTGAACATAAACAACGAACATGGCTGTTGTTAGTACTCACAGCTGTCAAGCTAGCAGCTTGTAGAAGACTCTGGTGCATAGGTAGGCAGGTAGACAGGCAGGTAGCCCGTCCACTCATTTCATTTGGGCCGTATTAAATGATTGGACTGGTTTATTACAGTACTGCGACAGCCACAGATACCAGATTTTTTTTCTTTATTTGTCAGAGCCTTTGATTTATTGATTGCTGTCAGGATTTAATGAGAATTTCAGAAAATATATAACCTCGTCTTGAGAAACTCAGCCCTGTGAAGCATCCCGCAGCGTCCTATTGATGTCTGGCTGAACGCATCAATCCAGAGGCTCCAGAGAGGAGTTTCTGACCAGTCAGGCGTCGTGGTGGTTACTGAGCAGAATCTGCTCCTCATTTCTGTAATTGAATATGCATGGCTGTCTCAGCTCCTCCCTCTGTTCACAATCCCTCCCTGTATCACTCCTTTATTCCTTCCCTTATATCCTTTCTTTCCCCTTTCATCGCTCCACCTCCTTTGTGTTTGTATTCCCACCTTCCCTCCTCACATTACTCCCTCCATCCTCCCATCTCATTTACCATTACTAGGCTGCAGTTGATTAGTGCTGCTGGATCTATCTGTTTCCACTGCATCGCCCCGTCTCAGTGTATAAATAGGCCCTCTGGCGTTGTAATTGCTAATATGGATCCAGTGTGTGTGTGTGTGTGTGCAGAAAAAAAGAAGAGCTGCTGCCATAAGTATGCATACATGCAGACCATGCAGAGTATATTTGTATTGTAGCCAGCTCCCTCTAAGAGAGGGGATTCATCAGCGACTCCAAGCCCAGGAGAAAGCCTCTGCGCTGGGGTAGATAATGCGGCGGCCAGGCCTCTGAGCATGGGACTGGATCTCCGAAAAACATCTTAGTGCATCAATCATGTTTTTTTTTTACCCTGTTTTAGCCAAAAGGGTAAGAGTCTGGCAAACACTCTTCTCCTCCAATTAGGCTTCCAGCTGCTTCAATAACAAGGGTCTCCCTATTAGAGTGCAATTAAACACCGATGTTAGTTTAGGCTGTGAACTCTTTGCACCCTCCCTGTGTCTATGAGAAACGTGTAATTACATTATTTATGAGTTAAAAAACAGTGCCAAAGTGATTGGTAGATCAACAGAAATCTAATTTTACTCATTATCAATACCTTAACCATTCGAGATCAATGCCTAACCTTAACCATTCGAGATCAATGCCTAACCTTAACCATTCGAGATCAATGCCTAACCTTAACCATTCGAGATCAATGCCTAACCTCAACTATTCGAGATCAATGCCTAACCATAACCATTGGAGGTCAATGCCTAACCTTAACCATTCAAGGTCAATGCCTAACCTTAACTATTCGAGATCAATGCCTAACCTTAACCATTCAAGATCAATGCCTAACCTTAACCATTTGAGGTCAATGCTTAACCTTAACCATTCCAGATCAATGCCTAACCTTAACCATTCAAGGTCAGTGCCTAACCTTAACCATTCAAGGTCAGTGCCTAACCTTAACCATCTTGCGAGAGTTTCGCAACTTGAGGGGTAGCTTCCAGACACGACCAGTTATGCTCACTATCTTAGTTTAACTTGTTAGCATGTTAACATTTGCTAATTAACACAAAACACAAAGTACAGCTGAGGCTGATGGGAATGTTAATTAGTTTTGCAGGTATTTGGTCAACCAAAGTATTGGACAAATTAAAACTTTGACCCGATGGTGGCGCTGGATGTTAAGGTGAAGTGATCACAATTCATCCTCTGGGGAATATGAATATATGTACCAAATTTCATTGCAATCCATACAATAGTTTTTGAGATATTTCAGTCTCATAACTCATCATCTCCAGAGTCACTTTGCTAGCACGGCTAAAAATTCTAAACTAAACTCTGTCCCGGGTTTGGCAGGATCCTGGCCTCAAGCTGAGAGCCCTCATATCACACCTCCTGTTGGACTCAGATCTGATGTAAGGCATATAGAGTATCATATCGAGGTTGAGCGTAATGACGGGTTGATGAGTGGTTTTGCATGTGTAAAAGGGGCATGAAAAAGTCCCCACATTCATTTCCTGTCTCTGCCTCCTACACACTCTTGTTCTCACAGCACATGGCCTCGTTTGACAGGTTTCTCTCCACACATGTTGTCTGAGCCCTGAGGGATTTGAGGACAGTTTAATTGTACGACGGATAGCTGTGATAAATATGTGTCTGTGTGATGGATGCTCTGCAATACCTGTGCAAATATAAGTTATCATTAAGTTGGAGGAATTCCTCAGAAGTGTGTTTCCAAATGTAAAAGATGAGAACAATTTTTCAAACGACGCTGAGAGATGGGTGCGAATGAGCTTTCGTGCAATTTTGTGATTCAGTGTTTCTCACTGAGGACCTCGCTCTGATCTCTAATTTTCTCCAGCTGTACAATAGTCAGATAAAGTTCTTGCACTTAGGATTCCTCTCCTCCCTTCCTCAACTCCCATCCCTCCTACTTGTCCTTCTCCTCCTGTATCTTCCTCCTCCTCCCACGGTTTGGAACAAGTAAAAAGAGTACGCAAGGACACATCTGAGCCGCATGCTGTTCTTGTTTGCCTTTCCCAGATTGCCCTGCTGCTGGCCCTGGTGCTAGTGGGAGTTGGCTATTCCCCTCATCATTTTATCTCCACTGTCAGATCCTACTGCACTACAGTTATCTCTTACCCATCCCACACGGTCACAGTCATACAGACAACATCATGGCAGTTATTTTACATTTTCCACACTGTAACTGCTTCATCAAGGAGGTAAAAACACACCAGGCGGGTCTAAATAATAATACAGTAAGAATGCAGCATTATCTTAAGGTGTTCTAGGCAACTTTGCACGTTGGCAGCTTCAAATTGAACTTCAGTTTCCAGAAAAATGTATCTTGACATTAATATAAATGCACACTGTATGCCGCTCCTGTCTATCTGAGCCAGATATCTAATTATTGTTTTATGCTTTAAAGGAAGGCTCAATTATAAAGGTAGAGTGATGATATGGGCATCATATGAAACCATAAGGAATCCAATTGGTACCAACCATGTCATACTAGCTTGTTGAAAGAGAGGCTAAATAACGTTCCAAACTTAGGCTAAATTTTGTCGAGGAAAAGCTGGCATGTCCATTTTCAAAGGGGTCCCTTGACCTCTGACCTCAACATATGTGAATGAAAATGGCTTCTATGGGTACCCACGAGTCTCCCCTTTACAGACATGCCCACTTTATGATAATCACATGCAGTTTGGGGCAAGTCATAGTCAAGTCAGCACACTGACACACTGACAGCTGTTGCTGCCTGTTGGGCTTGAGTTTGCCATGTTATGATTTGAGCATATTCTTTATGCTAAATGCAGTACCTGTGAGGGTTTCTGGACAATATTTTTCATTGTTTTGTGTTGTTAATTGATTTCCAATAAGAAATATATACATACATTTGCAGAAAGCAAGCATATTTGCCCACTCCCATGTTGATAAGAGTATTAAATACTTGACAAATCTCCCGTTAAGATACATTTTGAACAGATAAAAAATGTTTTGCGATTGATCACGATTAACTATTTTAATCGATTGACATCCCTAGTTCAGTGCAATGACCTGCATGTAAAACAAGAACTTTTTAAACTAAAATTTGGGCAACAGAATTTTGTTTCATGATAACTATAAAGAATGATTGCCCACCTCTATATGCTCCGAATGCCAGATATTATTTGGGGCAAAAAGAGCACATTTATTAGGGCTATTATTGGGATGCTTTTCTCTCTTGCGGCTCTATATTTGGATTTAAGCCGATATGACAGGTGTATTTTAAGCCTAGAGCCTAGAACAGCCTTAATGATTTTCACAAGGATATAGGGCCACAACATACTGTAGATACAACAAAGACATAAAAGGACAACAAACTGAATTAGCTGACACAGTAAAAGAAATGTTAATTATTGCGTGTTGTTTCTTATAAAGAAAATGACTTGTAATGAAACTGATGCATGGCCTTTGTGAGAGTGGAACCTATTCAGTACACAATTGTAACCCCAAATTAGCTTTGTGAGTTTATATTACAGTAGGGATAAAAAGTGCAGCAATAAAGTGACTCACTATGTTGTGCAGATTGTAAAACCCTCTATGTTGTGCAGATTGTAAAACAATCTTGTGCTACAGTACATAAATAAATTTAACTTGACACCTTTAAATCACTAGACCGTTTCAACTGAAATGCATTGCTAGGCAACAGCTTGGGTCTATGTTTACTTCCTGTCAGCTGATGTCATTCATATGAACTGCAATAGGAAATAAACTTGGACACAGTTTACAACTGTGAAATGGTCTATATGACCACCAAAAGGACTTGGAAGCACAGCTTGGCTCTCAGCTGGTGTTACAACAGCGCCCTCCTCTGCTCTTTGCAGGTACTTGAGTGCTTGAACTGCTGCAACAATGCTGCCCCCTCGTGCAGCTTCTCCTCTGAAATAACTCAACACCACCATCACTTTAAGGGCTTGGTATGATGTTCGATAATGGAAAGAAATAAAAAATTACACACTCAAAAGCTTCATGAATATTTTAAAACTTTAATATACAGTGCTTCGTAAATCATTACTAAAAACACAGGTGGTAAAAATCAAATCGAAACAAATAAGTTACACTGTAGTAAAAAGCACTTGAGATTCCTTTCCGTTTTTCATCATTAGTGTGAACCCCATATATGAAAATAGCATAGAAAGTATGCAAACATAGAATTTCATTCATATATATTTTTCTAATCTTTAGCTAAATAAACCTTTTGTCCCCTTAAAGTTCCCTTAACCACCTGGATGAAACGAGGAAAGTTTACAGCTGTGTGTTTGTGTCGACGGCCTCCATTTCATCCATAATTCTTTTTTTTAAAACAGCTTAAAAACCTTTTCGTGGCGACAACTTCCCCCCCGCGAGAACCTCAAGATAAGCCCAAATAAAAAGGAAATATAAATTAACATAACAAACGTGAACAGTCTGCAAAACCTTTTTTTTTTTTCATTGACTGGCGAACAGTTTTAACATTTAACCTCTCTCACAAAGCACACTCACACACACTTTTAACACACACACAGTCTGTGCATAGACCCAGGTTTAACTTGTGGAGTAACTGGTAATTGGAGCCGTTTCCTCCCCAACTTCCCCACTGTGGTTTGTCCTTTAAAGGAAAATAACCCTTTAACCCATTTGTTGCTACGGCAACAGAAGCTGGCTCCGGGCCGAAGGGCTTAACGTCGAGATATGTAGAGATCAAAACATGACGTTTCCATAGTCCAATTCAGTGCCTGCTATCGGCAACAAGGTAAACAGAAGTAAAGTCAACCATAGATACACATGTTAGGGTTAGACATGAACTTATTGAGCTGATATTAACGGCCAACCACCATCTTTCCTAACCACCACTATCTGCAGTTAAATTCTTACTCTATTTGCACATTTTTTCAATAGTTTTCCCAATGCGTTTGTAAGCTATGTCACGCTGCCCTTCAGTAAACTGCTGACCCACATAGTTGAGGTTTCAACGGAGCATGTTAGTGTCAAGAGAAAATCAACTCTCCAAAGTTTTCTGGCATAACAGGTTTCAATTTAGAGTCACCAAATATCAGCAAACAGGGATTTGTGTGAAAATATAAGTCCCATAAAAGCCCCCTGTAAAAACCTGCAAAATTTGAGTTAAGTTTGGTGTACAGTAAAGAATATGTCTGCCTCTCTTAATGCATGTGTGTTGATGACAGTAAATAACTTACTGACATATTAACAGTCTGTGGGAAAGTCTAAAACAGTCAAGCTGAAATGCGTAAGAGAGTATATTATAGATGTTGATATCTGGCTCCAAAAAGCAAGTCTTATGTTGGCATTCAAAATCTTTAAATCTAAAACCTACAAAATCTAGGTTAAGTTTGGTTTACAGTAAAGAATGCTTCTGCTTAAAAAGCAAAGGAAATATTAAGTCTTATGTCAGCATTTAAAATCTTCTGTTAAAACCTGCAAAATCTGGGTCAAGTTTGATGTGAAAACATAAGTCTCATAACAGTGTTCAGAAACCCCTTTAAAAACCTGCAAAATCTGAGTTAAGTATGGTTTGCGGAAAAGAATGCTTCTGCCTCTCTTAATGCATGTTTCTTGATGATGGTAAATCATTTACTGACATATTTACAGTTTTTGGGAAAGTGTAAAAAGGTCAAGCTGAAATGTGTAAGTACAGAGCCTTAAGGTTGGTTTACATTCGAGAAAGCTTCTGCTTCTCTTAATGCCTGTTAGTAAACAATTTACTAAATATAATTTACAATAAACAACAGTCCGTGGAAAGTATAATAAAGTCAACTCTAGCTGAAATATGCAAGTACAGAGCTTATGTTATAGATGTTGATATCTGGCTCTAAAAAGCAAAGAAAATATATGTCTTATGTCTGCATTCAAAATCTCCTGTTAAAACCTTGGAAATCTGGGTTAAGTTTGGTTTACTTAATGCCTGTTTGTTGATGACAGTAAATAATTTAGTGACATTTGATATCTGGTTTTAAAAAGCAAAGAAAATGTATGTCTCGTGTCGGCATTCAAAATCTCCTGTTAAAACCCGCAAAATCTGGGTCAAGCTTGGTTTACAGTGAAGAATGCTTCTGCTTCTCTTAATGCCTGTTTGTTGATGACAGTAAATAATTTAGTGACATTTGATATCTGGTTCTAAAAAGCCACTAAAAAATATTAAGTCCTATGTCGACATTTAACATCTCCTGTTAAACCTGAAAAATGTGGGTTAAGTTTGGTTAACAGTGAAGAATGCTTCTGCTTCTCTTAATAACTGTTTGTATCAGCAAATTATTCACTCTGGCTAAAATTTCAGGGCAGTAAGCATGTCATAAACATCGATATCTGTTTCCAAAACGTGTCTTAAATTAGTTTGTGCTGTTTGTTGTCTTTCCCACTTCGTTATGTGTATCTATAGAGACCTGCGGTTTCAACAGTCTGAGTCAGTACCTCCTATCAGTTACAGGGTTGACAACGAGGCATCCAGAGAAGCCAGTCGTAAGCATGAGAGAGGGAGGGCTTGGACGCTCTGGTAACAGGGGGTCAACTTGTTCTATTGCACATTACGTTTCTGCCTTTTCTTCATTTCTGGCTTCCAAAAAAATCTCACAGTTATAAACAGGCAGCAAGTAGCATTATTTTTGTTTTTTTGTTTAAATAAAAAAAGAAAAGAAAAAAAGCTATGGACAAGTACAGAAAAGCGCTCAATTAAATTGCAGCCAAAACCAAGATGATATAATAATAATATTATTAATAATAATAATAATGATAATCAACAAGCATATTCACAAAAACAACAACAATAACCATATATAGCGACACAGGCAGAAAAAGTAACGTTTACCTGTATATATATTTATAAAAAAACAACAACAACAGTGTAAAATTGATTGTCATTTCAAGATAAAAAGCATCAAAACATCCAAGGCATCAACAGTGAGGAACAAACTGGGAACTATAAAAAGTGACGAGGGCCGAGGGGGGATTCACAGAACTAAAGCCCAGATGAACAACGCTCACAGAGAGAGGGGGAACCCATTTGGTGCACATCATGCGTCTGAGAAAGCTTTTGGCAGCCTTGAGTGCAGAAGAGCGGCGAAACAAAGGCAACAGTTTGCACATGCCATCCATCCATCCATCCATCCATCCGTCCATCCATCCATCCATCCATCCATCCATCCATCCGTCCGTCCATCCATCCATCCATCCATCTGTCCATCCGTCCATCCGTCCATCTGTCCGTCGTAGAGCAGAGAAATAACAGCACGACCCTCCGTTCATTCGCCTCGCTGCACTCCCCCAGCTGTCAGATTTCAGTCTTCATATCGCCAAAACTTCATCCAACTGGGATGCAGCTTAAGCAAGCGCGTGCTGTGGCTCATCGAGAGGAAAAAAAAGGGTCCAACAAGTTCTTCGCCCGTCAAACAGGGCGAGACTTGAGGTGCTGAGGAAGGCCGCGGCCTGGCGTGGAGAGCAGGAGAGCGCCGAGAGAGGCGGCATGGCTTTGATTTGACCGAGCCCTGTGACCAAGAGAGGTAACTCTTGAAAAGCTTTTCAAGCAGTGTAAAGGGGCGTTTTGGAAAGCACAAACACACTCATTGTTACACACTCATTCACAGACACATACACGGGAGTAAACCTGTCCCTGAATGTGCCACGCAACGCAAGTCTTCTTGTTCCACAAAATATACACACAGGAGGGATTCTTCTTTTTTCCCTCCTCCCGTCCCAGTAGAGTAAAGCCACGCTGCATGGTGCAGTCAGTGTGTCTCTTACTGCCAGTCCTCGTCGTCTTCGTCGTCCCTGTCCGACGAGTCGTCGTTGGTGCTGTCCCCGCCCACTTGTCGCGTCCCGTTGTGTTGCCTTGCGGCGAGGGCGGCAGCGGCCTCGGCCGCTGCTTTTGCCGCAGCTCGTTCCTCGGCCTCTTTCTGCCGCAGCGCTGCGGCCTTCTTCTCCTGCTCGGCGTGGCTCTTCATGTGGGCACTGCGGCTCTTCACCTTGTAGAAAACCCTGCAGGAAAATAGGGAAGAGCTTATTGCTGAAGCCCTTTTCACACACGAAACATTGCTGGCTTCACCAAGCTGGTAGTGGTTAGGTAGTCGTGGCTTTTTGTCGTTGACACGTGTGTCCGAGCAGCCGATTAGACTGTTGTCAGGCTATTAAATAGGCATTATCAGTCGCTATACGCACCATATATGTGGGTCAATAGGGGTCTACTACCCCACTAGTAGGTTTTATCATCTATTCACATGGTATAAGAGAACATGACAGTGACCTCTAGCGACCGTAGTAATTATGACAGGAGCAGAAGCGGAAGTCAGGTAGACACAAAACACAGAGTTTTCACCCAGGAGACCGGAGTTTGCATCCCGTGTGAAACCAACAACGTGTAGTTGTCTTTGTGTTCGTAGATATTTTAACCTAAACCTAAAGAAGTTCTAGTTTTTTTGCCTAAACCTAAATAAGTTGTAGTTTTTTTGCCTAAACCTAATAAAGTTGTAGTTTTTTTGCCTAAACCTAAAGAAGCCTTTTTGTTCGTGTTCAAAACGTAACGTTTCATGCAGTTTTACAACATGTTAGAAAGTGTTTTTTTTTCAGTTTCACTTTCACTTTTACAACATAGTCGGCGTAGTAGGCCCCTATTGACCAACATCTATGGTGTTTATAGCGACTGATAACGCCCATTTAATGGCCTGATAACAGTCGAACCGGGTGCAGCGGGCCACAACGCTCACGATATTGCCACTTGGTGCACCAGAGGAAGCGGCGCCACTGCTGAGTTGTAAAGTAACAGCGTCAAGAATGAAAAGTGTTCTCTGTTCCCTCAAAGGCCGCATCAATGATGCTTCCATCATAGATGCGGCTTGTGAGGGAACAGACAACGTTTAAAGCCGTTGGGAAATTAATAATTAATGAATGACTGCTGTGGGCGCACAGGAAGCTTTCCCCACCTCTCACAAAACCCTTTTCATCAGTTTAATAGTCTCTTAGATGGAGGATCATGAAGCCTATTTGACAATGTCAAACAATGCACAAACATAAAATCACATGGTGTTAAGTCGGGACTCTCATCATTCTTATTTACTCACCTGCTCTATCTGAAGAATTTTATTGGATATCACTTTATTTCATGCAGCAGGTCGGATTATTATTTAGGTTGTTATGAGTTGTTTTTATTGCCACGCACCACAAGGGGTAAAAAATATTAATAATTTTCACTTAAAGTTGGCTTGTCCACAGTCAGTATATTAAACTGATTTACAGTATGTTCTTTGTGTAAAGGTGATGACAATAGAGTGATACATTTACTAAAGCGCTCTTAAGAAGGAGGACGGGCATTTAATCTCTGTATATTTAACCCTGTGCTGTTGTTAATCTGACAGCATTCATTTCAACCTTGTGTTGTGTAGACCAACATGTACAATTGTCATTACATTTATGTAAAGAGGTGCATGTCTGAAAGGAGAAAGGAGCAGTGTAGGAAAGAAAAAAGCAAAGGCACGCAAGGAGCAAAATGTTAATCATCCTTGTTAGTTCAAGGAGTTTGTTGACCTTGTGTAAATTCCCTGAATACCAACGCACAACGTCAACATCATCCATCAGCCTAATGGGAACAGCAAATGCAAAAAAGGCTTGTCGGGGTGACTAATTTAGTATTCCAACAGATAGATAGAAAGCATAAAAATAAATGAATGGAAGACACTAAAGCTTCGGTTATGCTTTCCGCAAGGATGGCTGCATTGGACATGAGCCGGCGTGGAATTGTGACGAGGAAACATTTGGATCTTTTATACTCCGTGCGGGTTTCTCCTCGCGGCAAATGGACATTCTCAAAGCTCCTCAAAGTTCTCCATTTTCTCCGCCCATCTGCATCTACGTAGGTAGAACAATTTGGATGTGCATGGACAGGTAGAAAACCTGCCGCACGGAACCACCGCGAAGGGCCGTGTCTGATGGTGTGACGTCACTTTGGCTGTGCTGACCCTGCGACCCTCGCGAATGCAGCGAGCATAAATCACGCTTAACTGGGAGCCCTTTCATCATGCTTTGTTTAGGATATATCGCAGTAATAAACAGGGCTTAATTGGGTGCTAAAACAGGCAAAATGTGCTCATTGTTCAACACTTCAAGTACAGTGTTCTTACAAGAGTTGTTACGATACCGATACCAGTATCGGAAATGCGTCCGATACTGCCTAAAATTCAGGATCGGGTATCGGTGAGTACACCAGTCTATGCACCGATCCGATACCACAATTTATTTACCCTGAAAACATCAACTTGTTTAACCGGTAATCAATTCTTCTTCGCCACTCCAAAACAGTAGCGTTCACTGTGCTGTCGCCCTGGATGTATCATGGCTGCCACTGGAAACTACTGTTTTAGAGCAGCGAAGAAGAGCTAATTGCAGGTAGTTTGTCATGTGACGATAGGAAACAACAACAGTGCGGTGCTAGTGGAGAATGTAACGGTAATGGTAGTCAGAGCGAGGAAAATGTAGTAGTGTAGTAAACAGCCGTTTAATAATAATAAGTATATATTTCTTTATCACGCAACTTCATGTATCGGAAGCGGTATCGGGAAGGAAAAAATGGTATCGGAACATCTCTAGTTCTTACACATTTTCTGTATTTTAAGTCAGTACTTTTATAATAATAGTTATTTCTATCTTGCTCTCTCTTCATAAAGACTGTGGTCAAAGTTCAGTATGATGTATGGAAATAAAGGCTGAGTAATAACATATCAGAACAATGAATATCACAGCATGTGACACAGCAGTGGGTCTGCGGCTGCGTGAAATGTGCAGCCATGTGACACAATGACTGTGAAATGGCTAATAAGCCCGGCTGGATTTCCTGTAAACATACATTACCAGCCTCTGAAGTGGTGGATAATCTATAATGAGCACACTTTGAGTATTTAAAGGGCGAGTGAAGCTCTTGTCAAATCACCGGGTAGAGTTGCACTGAACGAGAGGCTCGATGTGCCGTTATCTGCTCTGTGTGTCGGTTGCTAGGACACAGTTGGCAATAACAGGCCCGGTGTTGCCAGAGGACGGCTGTTATTTAATCAAAGCATGACAGGGCGTTTTGATTCTTTCAAACACCACGAGACACTTGCCTCTATTTACCAATACATGCTCCAAGTGGGCAATGGCAGGAGCAATATTTCCTGCAGAAATGTTGTATTTTATATCCGTCCTAGTTCAGTCTGAGGCCACTTATGTAACCGCTGCTGTCAAGCTTTGCATAAGTAAACAGAGACGTGCCAGCATCTCCATCACAACAGCAGTGACTGATGGGATATTTCTGATCACTGACCTGCCACACTTCTTGCAGGGGAACTCTCCCTCCTGACCAGCTGTGACTTTGTTGCCTGTTGACGGGCTGGTCCTGCGCGCGTTGCCGTCGCAGCGAGGTTTGGTGCTGGGAGGGGGTGGCAGAGGCGGGTGGATGACCCGGGACGGCGGCTGGTCCCGCCCCACGTCCTCCGGGCCTTTCATGATCAGGACGGTCCCCGGCTGCACACAACAATAAAAGTGTTAACATGAAAGACAGAGCAATTAGGGAAGAAAATAATGAGCCTGGAGCTACTTTATGAGCATCTTTTATGTAGGATAGTATTACAATGGCATGCACACATGTGCCAGTTAACGGACACAGTTTAAGAAAACAAAAATAGCCTTATCAGCAGCTTATTGTGTGTGCTACACGTCGAAATGCAGCGCAAATAACGAGGACAAAGGTTTCCTGTCGAGTCATTGTTTGCTGACAGACATAATGGGGTTACACAATCCAGAGAGGTGGACTTCAGCCAAGGTGTCTCCTCTAAAACATCCAGCAGGGGGCAGTAAATCCACCACGCCGCCACCAGGAGGAAACGGGAAGAGTTCAAAAGGACAAATGTGTCAAAGTCTGATGAGGCCAGCTGAGGTTTCTAAGCAGGATCATGCAGGATGTTCCTGTATTAGCTTCCTACCTCTCCTAAACAGGTTTACTCTAAATTCATGCATATCTGAGTATAAGTAGGTGTGAGTGTGTCTGTATGAATGTGAAAGCAAACAAATAATATTAAAGAATAAAAACTCCTATGATCAAAGTACTTTCATGGCTTTGAGGAGTTAAACTTCTGCATAAATAAGAGACAACACACAGTATGGTAATTAGAATATAACCACCACAGTATTAATTAACTCTACACAACAATGACGGTAATCCCTCTGGAGCACTGACCTACTTCTGTGGTTTATCACGATGGAAATTACATCTGAAAAAAAGTAGTGGTTGTATAATATTCATGGACAAGACATCATCGGATATTCTTTTTAAACGGCGTGTCCTGGATCCTACAGAGAGTGTTGCATTATGGGTTGTTTGTAGCCATAAAAGGAGACAAGTTATCAGTCGTAAAAGTGTTCAGGAAGCCCAGTTAAGGCCCTGACACACAATTAGCCAGTTTGGGGCCGTCGGTGAGCGTCTGTCGGCCTAGTTTTTGCAGTGTGTCCCGCACCGTCGGCTCTAGTCTGCCCGTGTCTACGGCGTTTTGGCTTATTCGGCATGTTGAACCGGCGGCGGAACCCGTCGGTGAGAGAAATCACTCTGATTGGCGGCTCAGTTTAAGCAAATCAGTGCAAGAGAATAGAAACGAAAGTGAGGAAAGCAAGCCAACGAGTAAAGTCAAGAGGTAAAACACAGAAGGCTCTTCTCATTTTTCATCTTCATCTCATCTGATCACTCTAATACACGGATATTTTCACAGCAACATGGCCATCTGGAATGGAGTTAAGTGGTGAGTGAGAGTGTTGAGAAAATGGTCGGCAAGCGCCGCTTTGTTTCATGTACGTATCAACAATAACAACGGCTTGTGTATCCGCCGTCCTCGGTCTTCCGGTTTCCCTATTGAATGATGAATACAGACTACCGCGACCTGCTGGTGTGGAGAGTTATTTCATCTCACGCAGGCGCAGCACGTACGTGGCAGTTGGCCGTCGGCTGTAGTCTTTGCGGTGCGTTCGAGTGCAACTTTTTGGCCAAGACACAGGCGTCGTGACGCGGCGCAACAGTCGGCCTTCGACGCTGCTAGTTCTCTGATGTCGGTTTGGTGTGTCTGGGCCTAATTAAAGCTTTGAGAGTTTGTGATGACAAGCGTAACGTGTTTTGCTGCCACAGAGGAAATACTTATTCATTTAACTTCAATCTTTACTGTAGAAACAGACCAAGAAGCAAATAATCTGCCAAGCTGTTGTCACTGAATGTCGTGATGAGGAGCTCTAAAAAAGACAGTTTGAAAAAATGCTAACAGTAAGAGGAACTCATTGTGATGACTTTCAAGAGCCTGACTGGAGAGTGTGTGAGTATGTGACTCATAAAGAAGATGAAGCATTTCATGTTTCACTTTTATGAGAGAAAAGGCTTCAAGGATAAGGAATATCTTATCCTCAAACTATCAGTATCTCTAGGAAACAAGTCTAGTCTGAAAGTGTTTTGTGTCTTCAAAGAGAGTTTTTCTAAAATCAGGTGTTGGAAAAGGGCGTGTCATCTTATATTCGGGCCAATATTAGGGCTGTCCTCGACTAAAAAAATTCTTATCGATTGACAGATCTGTGAAACAGAGTTTCTCTACAAAGAACCACACAAAAGAACCTCTATAAATCTTGTGTTTACCAGAGATGTGCTCATAAGTTTCTTGGAAATAAGTCATTCAGCATGAAAAAAGCATAAAAAACGACTAATCGACTATCTTAGTTGACTTTGACCAAAAAGACTGATTAGTTGACTAATGCCGATCTTACGCCAAATAACTTTTAAAGCGATTTTACTGTCGCAGACATTTTTCAAATGTCGGAATAAAATCACGAGAGTTTTGCTAGAGTTGCGGCGCGCTCCTGTGATCTCGATTATTTAGTGTAATTTAATGTTATCCTAAGTTCAATGACCCGAACATTGTCGACACCAATAGGTGCGTTCTCTCCAGCACCAAACAGGAAGCGGAAAATGGAGTAATAAGTAAACATGGAGAAACTGGTGGAGTTGTGGAGTGAACAAGAGCGCCTCTTTGACGTGTCCTCCCATTTGTACCACGATAGAGTGGAGAAGGAAAAAAAGCTAAAGCTCTCGAAATCCCTGATGAGTATGCTATATGCTATAACTAGCTGGCTAACCACTGTCCCAAATGGGGATACTTGCAAGCTAATGTTGGCTACTGGAATGTTTGCTATTAGCCTACGAGCTAACCGTACGTTTCAGCTGAAGATTGCTGGCTTCAATCATATAGATCTGGCTGCAGTACTCGCTCTCTCTCTTTCTCTCATATATACACGTGTGTGTGTCGATTTATATGATCCCCAGTCTTTGTAAAATATTATAGTCTGTGACTAAAAACTCTGTGACTTAAGACACATTGTCTTTAGATGTGAGAGGGTGTCAGACTTCAGTCTTTTAAAAGTCTTAGTCAATACAGTAAGGAGCAAACATGGAGACATTTCATTACTATAGAAATAATATTTAAAGAACTTTAGAAGATACTTCCTCAGCTGTAAATACAAATTGAGGGCTCAAAGCAAACTGATCACAGACAAAAACAACCAACGTGAAATGGATAAAAATGGATGACTCTTCCCGTGACGGTAGTTACACACTGGGAGTTGGTTAATGTTGGAAAATACAAAACAGAATGAAATCATATCCTTTAACCTTTTTCGTGTCATCTTTGAGGGCAAAGACTCTTCATCATGTGGGATGACCATTCATCCCCTTATCTACTCTTTTTATTTCCCTTCCTTTCCCATGCAGAGCTGATCATTAATTTCACACTCACATTCTCAGCCGTCTGCAGCGTCTGTGTCGCCGTGGTGGGGCCGACATCCTGTTTCCTGTCAGCTGACCCTTCCCACTTCCTGCTGTCCTCCTCCCTCTGTGGCTCCAGTCTGTGGGAGCCCTGCTGGTCCGAGGAAGACACAAGGAGAGACGTTTACGGCTACGTGCTAGTTTAGAAAGTGTTGCACATGATAACTGTCAAAATGCATCTCTTGAACATTAGTTTTAAGGTATTTCTGGATGAAATGCAGTCGATGTAGCTCTGCACAGTCACTATAGCAACCGCCAAAACTGTACCTCCAATGTTTCCGTGGATAAAATAACTCTCTGTTAACGCCGAGGACAATATGTTGGCCTGGCCGAAGTGAGCTACAGCCCTTCACATGGTTCATTTTAAGACTCAAGTGGTTAATGAAGATATTCTGAGCTGCGTTATTTCTGAACCGACACTCAGTTTCACATCTAAATAAAACTGTTTCATGTTTAATCAGATCACCCTGCAGTAAAACCAGATCGGTCCATTGGTCCCTGCTTACTGGAGACAACAACGCTCCTGAACCACTTTTGCAGAAGATTGTAAACTGTTTTCAGTAAAATCATTCAAGAGGAGACACTACGGGTGAATAGGGTAAACATTTTAACTAATAGATATCACCATGAAACTTCCCCAGTTGATTACAGTTGAAGACGTGTTGTGGAAGGAAAACAGCAAAATGGATGATGTTTTTGCCTGTAATGTCTCACCTTAAAATCAATATTTTGTGCCCTGTGGTTCTTTCTGGGACACACACGTTTGTAATGGATTTGTTCTGCTTAATGAAATGTGAAAATATGACATTTTAGCTTATGTCTTATACATCAGCAGCAACACACATCTGTTTCTGCAGTACAGATATTAACTACGTCACTGACCTTGTGGTCCGTCTCCTCCTCGGTGGTCTTGCTCTCGAGAGGCTCCGCCTCGCCGTAGATCAGCATCCCGCTGCGGCCGATCTTGACGTGTTTCTTGTACGTGTAGTAAAACTCCACACACTGCGCCACTGACTTAGTGGTCACCTGTGAACCACACACACACACATTTCCTTTTAATGGAGTTTTAATTTCTCTTTTTTTCTAAAATGTCACTGCATGTTACAGAGCACATAAGGTCGTTTGTAAGGCATTTTGGAGCTGCTAAAAAACACAGTCTTGTGCTGTTGTGGAGAGAACACAGAGCAACATCAGATGATATGCAGCTTTTTTACACGTTGTCTGTTTTTATTCTGTATATTTCGTATTTGTTTTATGTTTGTTTTTTAAAGGGACTTTAAGTAAGAATCAGAAATTGCTTGTTAACTCGTTAAAGTCAGCATCCTGTTGCTTGTGCTTGTGCTCGCACTAAGTAGACGCAAGCGAGCATCGGTCAAAACAGTGAGACGACACACACAAGACTGAACGTGATTGACTGCTAAAACCACAATATCACTATATATTTCACATGCTTGGCTGGTCGTTTGTTGGTGTTAGCTGACTCCATTTCTAACCAAACGTTAGCGATGGTTGCTCACTGTTATCCCTGTAAGCGGAGCTGAAAAAACGGAAAAACTGTCCCGCATTCGTCACATTAAAAGCAGTCTACAGGCTGATAGAGTAAACCCAGAAAGTCGCGGAAGATCTCATTTTTTAGGTTAGGTTATAACCTGTTCACACATTGGCAATAAAAAACGATTAAAAAAACGTTTAAAAAAGGTGCAAAAACTTACATACAGTCCCTTTAAACATCTGACGAATAAATGTCCTTTAGATAAAACAATAAAATAAGATTTACTACTACTCACTACAGCAAAGATGGTATCAAGCATAACAAAAGCCTAAAGCACATTCACAAATCACATTTTAAAAGCCTTTAATCTGGCAGTTTAGCCAATGAACACCGAATAACTCTAAAACTGATATAATTTGGCCTCCGTCTTCATCACTGAAGTGGTGAAGACAAGCAAATTAAATAGCTTTGCGGTCTGGAAAAACAATAATCGACTGCGACGCTGCAAATAATGAAACAAGAAGGAAACATTGTTCCAGAATGACTCTACTTCCCTTTCCCCGCCCACCCATTGTCAGAGAAAATACTGTGTGCACACTGTTTTTCAGCCCACAGCTACTACAGTATGTGGCCTTCACTGGAATGAAGAGTTCTCTGTGTTTGAAACCACAACATACCTGTTTCTGCACCATGAAGAAGTCCTTCTTGTGTGCACTGATGCCTTTGTTGAACTGGCGTCTCTCAGCTGTGGTCCAGCTGTCTGATCCTGATTAAAAAGAGAGAGAGATGCAGCAGTTTATAAAGTATCTGCTTCTAGACTTTATTCTGAATGTGTGGAGACCCCCACAAATTCAATCCCACCCCCCATCCTTAAAACCACACACACACAGTTAAATCACTGGATAAACAATGGCTCTCCTGTCTTCTGCTTGGGATTAACCACATGCTGTAAACCCCCTCCCTGCTCCCCTCCTTCCCTCATCGCGTTGACCCTGACAATCCTCCACAGTCACCCACTACTACCCCCACCCCCCACCCCCCACCACCACGACACTCTCACTACTGCAGCTGCCACTGCTCTGAGACCTTAGAAAGTCACTGTTAAATGATTAAAAGAAACAGGAGAGGAAAATAGTTGATTACACACCCATTATTATTATTATTATTATTATTATTATTATTATGAACAAGAAACACAAACATATTCAGAGTTCAACTCAGCTGCAATCAGGATTTTCAAATTATTATGAACGTCTGTTTTGAGCGTCTGAAGACCAGCTGGGTTTATCGGATAAGGCAAAAATGGACGCCATTATTTAACAATTTAGTCAACTTTCTGTGATAATTTACTTGTCACTGTCACTTTTGCTGCAGTAAATCTATGGTTGCAATTAATGATTATGCATCAATTGACTACAGGGCTGTCACCATATCAGATTTTCTCTACACGATATCTAAAGAAAATTTGAACAACAACAACAACAACAAAAACCTTGCAGTCAAATTCATCTTTAACTTTGTTTATTTAACTAACAATTTTATTATTTTCTTGACTAATCGATCAGTTGTTTGGTCTATAAAATGACAGAAAATGGTGATAAAACGTCGACCAGTGTTTCCCAAACCCCGAGATGACGTCCTCAAATGTCTTGTTTTGTCCACAACTCAAAGATATTCAGTTTACTGTCATAGAGGAGTAAAGAAACCAGAAAATATTCACATTTAAGAAGCTATGTGTGTACATGACTTACCTGAGAAGTGGTAGTTGGCCAGATGATGAGATTTGGGGAAAACTGGATTCCTCAGCATCAGGAGGGACAGAGCCGCCTGAAAAACAAACAATATTTTAACAAAGTGAAAAAACATTAGTTGGTGATTGTTATGAGCCTTCATACATCAGGACACTCCTGACTCTTGGCTCTGTTAAGAGCTCCTATTCATAAACCCGTAAAAACACAGTGAGCCAAACAATGAAGCAGTTACAGGTAACCAGGCAGCGAGATAAGCATCGCTCTCATTTCTCCTGAATGTATCAGGTACCTGAGTGAGTGCATTACATCATTATATCAGGATTACACTCGCTCTAATGTCATAATCAGAATCAACTTTGTGCTCTTTGGGAAGGAAAAAAGTCTCGACTGTGCATGAATGTTGAAAGACGACAGTTTGAGCCAGACTGCTGCAGAGAGTGGGCGCTTTGACACCCCCCCCCCCTCCACTCGTAGTTTCCTTGACAACGATGGACCAGTGTTGGTCGCTAGGGCCTGAAATCTCCACCAGTACCACCACAAAGCACTCTGACAGTGTACTCTGAGACTCAACTCCAGCGTGTACATCTCCAATAATGGAAGTATCGATTTAGGATCAGCATTTAAGTCACCGTAAAAAAGAAAGTACTGCACATTGTATAAATGTGTTTTCTCTCTCTCTTCTGCAGGAAGGGCAGCTGAAACATCGGACTCTGAGTACAACAATATCCTTATCATGTGCAATATTACTTTTTCAACATTGTGCAATATTACCTTTTAATATAATGTACAATATTACCGATAAATATAATGTACAATATTACTTTTTCTATTTTAGTTTACTTATTTTACTAAATGTATCTTACTCTTGTTGTTCCTCTATTAAGCACTGGTGTTAATATTACTTCTTATACACTTTATATCCATTACTCTGTTATGTTTTATATTCTTATGTTGTTGTAATTTTGAGCAATCTCTGGCAAAAGAATATCCTCTTATCTCATCTTGATCAGTGTGAAATAATTCATCTATAAGATGATAATAAGGTAACTTATTGGTGTAAAGCAGGTCTGTGGACTATTGGTTAAATATGTGATCTAAATATGTGACTTAGTTTTTTAAAACCTAACATTTAGAAAGATTAGGTGCCATAGATATCTAAACGTGTTTTTTGCCATCATATAAAAGCGCTTTGTAATTTTGTCCCAATATTGCTTGATATTGCTTTTTGCCTTTATGTTGTAAAGCACTTTGAAACCTTTGTTTAGAAAAGTATTATTATTTTAATTATTATTTACATTAGAGCTGCAACGGTTAGTTGATCGTCAGAAAAATAATCGCCAACTATTTGCATAAATGATTAATTGTTTCAGTCTGGTGCTTTTCTTTTCTTAACATTATAATAAATTGAATATCTTTGGATTTCGGACAAAACAAGATATTTGAAGACATCTTCTTGGGCTCCAGGAAATTGTGACGGGAATTTCTTTTTTTGGACTGTTTTAAACACCAAACGATTCATTTATCAATCAAAAACATAACTGGAAGATCCGTTATGAACTACATAAATATCAATTATTAAAATAATTGCTAGTCGCAGCCCTAACTATTATCATTATAATCATTCAAATTAGTCAAATTAAAGGGGACCTGTTATGCTCATTTTCAGGTTCATACTTGCATTTTGGGTTTCTACTAGAACATGCAGTGTTTCTGCGGGGGAGAGTAACTTCCTTTGATGTAGACTTTGGGCTTTGTAACTTTGAAGACCTTTTACATGCACAAAAAAAACTATATAACACACAAAAAAATGGGAAAAAGCACAAAAATATAATAGGTCCTCTTTAACTTTTAAGATACAAGCTGATCACATGCAGCTATGAAGTCTATTCTGAGATACTAAGCATCCCGCTGTTTCTCTTAAATAATAATAAATATGACTGCTGGTATTTCAATGGGGGTGACGTGACCAGGAAGGGCCACTTGAGATGCTGCCTTATGACGTTTTACAGTGACCTCTATTTGGCCTCATTACCACAAACAGCACGGAGCGCGTTGTTCCTGTGGCACGGCACATTTATTATCATAAGGTGTGTTTTATATTAGCATGGCAACGTGCTTTAAATAGCTCTTTCATACAGAGGTCAAGGATGGACACAGTGGATAGCTGCACTGCAAGCTGCACTCGCCCTGATGTAATTAGCGGTCTGACAGTGATGCAATAGGTATGAGACACAGGAAGCATCAATGCTGCAGTATAGGTGGAGCAACCATCTGACCAATCACAGCTCTTGGTGACACTAGTCAGTGAAGTGCTCGTAAATATTTATGACTTTTTCCCCGACCTTCCTCTCACATATTTATGACTAAGATGTTTTGTCTGGTTGCTCAAGATGCTTTCAAGTACAGCTAAGAAATATGTGCGTGCATATAATATAATTACAGTATATAATTAAGGGCAATATACTAACAAGGTGGAACATGGCTACAACACTACGTAACAATTTCCTAAAGCATGGGGTGACGTCTTCCAAGGTCTTGTTTTGTCTGACAATCAGCCCCAAACCCAAAGATATTCAGTTTGTTATCACATAAGACAAAGAAAAGCAGATTTGAGGAGCTGGAACTAGAGAGTTTTTGCTTGAAAAATGACTTAGAGAGCGGGGTCCATCTGCGTTCTTTTCCAAGTTTTTTTTAAAATGGAAACGCCGACTCAGCTGTTAGCAAAAAGCAGTGATGTAGGTCACCAAAGTAAGCTAATCATGAAGCTAATCAATAAGGTTATGAACAATTTGAACACTAGCACTAGCTGAGTCAAAGTTAGCTGTTCTAAGTTTGGAAATAATTGAAAGGGTTAGTTTGGATTTGCATGTATACTCTCATGTTCTGCGAGGTAAAAGTACTTTTTTTGTGAATGGAGTCTGGTGGCTTTCAAGAGAGTGATATAATGGCTTCGGTTCCCCGTCGGAAAGGGCTGTCTGAGGTAAAGCGGCTGTGCACAGGAGCAGCAGAAAAATGTATGCCACCTTAAAAAAATCAGTTTAAGTGTACGTTATATTTTCACACAGGGGTTGCTGGTCTACAGCTGCTTCGACCGGTTAGTTTGTTTGTGTTATTGTTTGACATTCGCATCCGAAATGACGTGGCGTCCACACAGCGGTGCATTGCTTAGCTTCCGTGCTGGTACTCCAAACTGGGAGCATGCCGACCGCCATCTGAGTTACTGTATGTAACGTTAATACACTGACAATTACACCTCTTCCTAACATACAGCGACCAAGCAAACTCTGGCGAATGGAGTGCGAAAAATTGTCCAGATACACTACGAGCGATGTCACTCTCTATTACATAGAGAGCACGACACTGATTAACTGTCAGTGTCGATTTTGACCAGTGAAAATAGGTTGGATGTGCGCAAAACTTTGCATAAATAGAGCAGGGTGAGCGATTTTTCAAATAAGCGACACATTGCTTTGCCTGTTCGCTGATGCACGGAGCAGTTAGGAAGAGTTGTAAAGATGTATATATACTGTACATGTAGCAGCATCATCATGCAGAAACCTACGTCAGGTCACGTAGGAGAAAGTTTTCAGGGAAAATAGCATTTGGGAAAATAGCATTTTGACACAAAAACATAAATACTTTGACCAAAATTTGAATGTTCGGATTTGAAGACATTAGGAACACCACTAGGAAGCTACAGAATGATATAAAAAACCTCAAAAATAAAAATAAATAATAATTATGGACCTGCGCCTTTAAACTATTAATCGATTACCAAAATATTTGCCGTTTCATTTTCTACCCGTCGATTAATGGACTAATTGTCTGAGCTCTACAGTTAACCCTGTGCATCACACCTCACTGACAGCATGTGCAGCTCTTGTGCTCTACACCGTGGCATCACTGGCTAAATAACACTATCTTAGTCATCTCAGGCCACCACAGCAGTTTCAGTACATAGCATACTGAAAGTCTACAGATCAGTCACTTCCGCTCAGTAATCATTGACAGCTCACATGAAGGCATTCAATCACTACATTTACATGCACACCAGAGAAAGCAGGTTAGTGGAAGATATCAGGTTACGGCAGGAAGTCGGAGGACACGTGTACGTGCACAGCAGCAACCCGATTACTTTAAACCTGGCGTTTACATGCAGCTGGTCAGCAATCAGATTCTCCTACCTGCTATGTTTTTTGAACTAAGCCTGGCATATTGTCAGTGTATTAGTGAGATATGAAGCTACACTTTGACGTGTTTTTGTCCTGGTTGGATTTAATTATGTTGGATATAAGGACGCACCGCTATGAATAATGATCTTTTCTTTTATCCCACCTCACTACTGTCACAACACCACTATCTTGGAGCATTTGCACATATATAAAAACCCTGTTAGAACAACGTTAAGGGTTTACAAGACCAAGAAATCAGGATTCACTTGCAGAAAAAAATCTGTTAGTCAGATCTTATTCATCTTAATTAACCCAGATAAAAAAAACCAGGCTTCTCATTTATATGACGAGAAACATGAAGAAATCAGGTTAATAATAACCCAGTTACTGAAGTGCATATAAAAAAAGTCTGGTCATGAATTCTATTAAAGCTACCATGGAAATAATGAATATAATTATGTGCATGAGGATTTACATTTTCTTTCATTCAAGACAGGAATGCTTTTAAATGAATGATTCATTTTTCAATTTCATGACTAAATGACTAAAATAAACCCATTATTTTCTAAAAACTACTATAATCCATTTTTATTTTGTTCTTTCTATCATTCTTTAAAGACCCTGAAAACTAGTATTTCTACTAGGGCTGGGCAATATATCGATATTATATTGATATCGGGATATGAGACTAGATAGATATCGTCTTAGATTTTGGATATCGTAATATGGCGTTAGTTATGTCTTTTCCTGGTTTTAAAAGCTGCATTACAGTAAAGTGATCTGGTGTTCTCGCTGTTCTATTATTTGCCTTTACCCCCTCAGCCATTATATCCACATTACTGATGATTATTTATCAGAAATCTCATTGTGTGAATATTTTGTGAAAGCACCAATAGTCAACCCTATATTCTCATTGCAATATTGATATGGTAAAAGTATTTGGTCAAAAATATTATGAAATTTGATTTTCTCCACATGGCCCAGCCCTAATTTCTATAACATTAAATATGAATGACTATATAAATCATCTTCATGTATTATATATTAAGCATTTTACCAGTCAAAGACTGAGTTAATCTCTTTTATCAGTAGTGTTCTGGTATGATTTGATTGAGAGTGACCAAACAACGCATGTTGCTAAATCCTGATTGGTGCACAGAAGTACGTGACGTCACCTTTTTTTTCTCCAACTGAGCCCTGCTCACTTCAAACCAGCGAGAAGAGCATAGAGAAAAACACAGATACAGATATTTCTCTCATGCGAAATAACCAAAATTGTTCTGACTTTAGAAGAAAATACAGCAAGATGCCATCACTAAGAGAGAATAAAGTTTGAAGGGCCTTTAAGAGTGTTTTTTTTTTTAAATGGTGGATCTCTTTTTTAAAAATATTCTGTGCAACACTGAATGTTTTAATAGGAATACAAGTTTTGCACACAGTTCATGTGACTGACGGGTCATTTTTCTATTAATCATGGACGTCCCTGCCTCGTCGGTGAATATGGATTGTTCTGTTGTTCTCACCATTATGTCCCCTTTGCTCTCGTACAGACAATGGTGGGCTAACTCCTGGTTGGTGCCTCCTCCACACAAAACACTGGAGCAGGCCAGGTGCATGAGGTCTTCCACTAAAACACACAGAAGAGACAGTGATTGAGAGCAACAGAAAGAAAATACACTCTTTTTTTATTGTTATTATTTAGCAGTACGTCAAGAACTGGTAATTAGAGGATAATTCTAAAACAGTAAATAGTAAATTATGCAGGATCAGCAGTACTCCGAGTCCAAAACAAACTTCCCCACAGTGACAAGTCTATTTTACCATATTAAATTGTATCATATACTTGGAAAAATTAAAATTGCCTTCATCGTGTCACTGAAAATGCAAGTATTTAAATGTAATATGGGAAAAGTTAAGAAATGATTTGCAGCTTGAGAATGAATTATTGAACACACCCTACTCTAAGTGATAACAACAGAAAGGGACTTCTATATTTCAAGAACAAGGAAATGACTCAATAAAAATGTGTACATTTTAAGAAAGTTAGTTCTTTCCTGATTATTTATATACAAATATAAATATAAATTAGGGCTGTCATCGATTAAAATATTTAATTGCGATTAATTGCATGATTTTCCATAGTTAATCAAGATTAATAGCACATTTTTTTATTTGTTCAAAATGTACCTTAAAGGGAGATTTTTCAATTATTTAATACTATTATCAACATGGGAGTGGGCAAATATGCTGCTTTATGCAAATGTATGGATATATGTATTATTGGCAATCAATAAGCAACACAAAACAATGACAAATATTGTTCAGAAACCATTTAGCATAAAAAAATATGCTCAAATCATACCATGGCAAACTCAAGCCCAACAGGCAACAACAGCTGTCAGTGTGTCAGTGTGCTGACTTGACTATGACTTGTCCCAAACTGCATGTGATTATCATAAAGTGGGCATGTCTGTAAAGGGGAGACTCGTGGGTACCCATAGAACCCATTTTCATTCACATATCTTGAGGTCAGAGGTCAAGGGACCCCTTTGAAAATGGTCATGACAGTTTTTCCTCGCCAAAATTTAGCGCAAGTTTGGAGCATTATTTAGCCTCCTTCGCGACAAGCTAGTATGACATGGTTGGTACCAATGGATTCCTTAGGTTTCATCTAGTCTAGTTTCATATGATACCAGTATCTTCACTCTAGCTTTAAAACTGAGCCTGCTACAACCTAAAAATCTAAAAAATAAAAAGTTAATGCGTTAAAGAAATTAGTGATGTTAAAACAAATTTGCGTTACGTGTTATTATTGTGTTAACAGCCCTACATTATAAATAAATGAATTCTAGAAACAGAAAAATCACCATAAAATAAAGGGAATATACTTGTAAATGATACGTAAGTCAAAAAAATCCTGCAACAACAATCTGTCTGCTGGTATTTATACTTTCAGTTTAAGGTGATGTAACAACTGTGAAATACTGTATTTGTTGCTTTTCTTACCTTTCTGCTGGAAGTCCGGTTTCTCCTCCAGCTCATTCAGCGGCACCCAGACCAGCTCCGCTCGATGATGATCCAACTCGACAGCTGACCGCTGCCTCAGCTCTGGCACCTCGGCCTGGTACCGCGACCCAATATTTATCCGTCTGGGAACAGGACATCAGTGTGAGCGACAAGGCGTTGAATTTGATCTATTCAGCGTTCATAAAGTGTCTGTGCAGTTAAGACATCATATATCAATATCAGATTTCTTTTAAGAGTGAAGCTCTTGTTTTATTTCTGAGATCACATTTGGATTTCTTGGCTCTCCTTTCTGCTGTGATCTTTAAATAGTCACGGGAAGATCGTTGGGGCTCTGAGCACCGCAGTCCTTGCACTGCTTTGAATTCCAGCTTGTTAAACAGCTCTCTTTTGTCCTCTCAGCATAATGAATAAAATGCAAATTCAAAAATTTGTGTTTTCAACAGAGTGCACTTCTCCAATTCACTGAACCGAAAGTTAATCCTCATCCTGGTGTGGGACAAAGGTCGCGTTCAAGCAGGAAGTAAGACTCCAACAAATGCATCTCTATGGGTTTTACATGTCAACTGAAACCAGATACCTCGGTGTTATGGTAGTGAAAATCATGCTGTGTTACGTTAACAGACAATCCTGTTCCAGCATGCCCCCTCCCCTCCCCTCCCCTCCCCTGCATTTCCAGTAGGCCTGCAGTATTTCAGTGTGTGTGTGTGAGTGTGTGTATTCTGGCAGCCTCCCTCAGGGAAGGTGGGCTGCTAAAGGTTGAACCGCGATGGCTCTGGTGTGTTTGGGAGTAAACCAGGCCCGGCTGAAAGCGTGATTTATGGGAAGCCTCTCTGGCTCGTCTCTGACTCGTCTCTGACTAACTGCTGAGCAGCTGGCACCGGTCGGGGCAACAGCTTGCACAATGCACCCCATAAACTGCACCTCGCTGTTGATGCAACTACAACAAAACTACAAAAAAAGACTTTAGGGGTTAAACTAAACGGAGCGCTAGTGTCCTTAAAGCTCCCCTCTCTCTGTTGCTCTAATTGTCATAAACATCCAAGGTATCATTTTCTGTGTTTACATTTATGGAGTAACTTGGCTGTTAGCCGCGTTCCACTGGAGGTCGTCTTTGGTTCAAGTTGTTTACATGTACCGTTGATATCCTGCAATTTTAAAGTTGTAATCCTTTTCATGAACTCAAACCACATTTTTTATACTATTTATGGTCAATATTTTTATTATATGTATTTACATTCAGTAATTACCTCTCTGTATAGTAGTTTTTATTGTTATTATCACATTTTAGCATCACTGTTTACGGCATCAGAGCTATATTAAAGGACCAGTGTGTAACAATTAGGGGGATCTATTGGCAGAAATGGAATATAATATTAATAAGTATATTTTCTTTGGTGTATAATCACCTGAAATAAAGAATCGTTGTGTATCGTTACCTTAGAATAAGCCGTTTATATCTACATAGGAAGCGGGTCCTCTTCGCAGAGCTGGCCACCATGTTTCTACAGTAGCCCAGAACGGACAAACCAAACACTGGCTCTAGATAGGGATATTCGCGTTTTTCTCGTCGGCCACCGTAGTTCTTCTACACGCTTAGCAAACGGAAGAACTTTCAGTTGGTTGCAATCTGCAACCTCACTGCTAGATGCCGCCAAATCCTACACACTGCACCTTTAAGTTACAGTTAATACAAACAGGACATCCTTCTGCTTTGCTGCGTCACATTAAACATGTTCAACTTGTAAAACACAAGGTGGCTTTTATTGTGAAGCAGCCACACGAAACGCAGTATATTAGTCATCGAGGTTAACGCTAACCACGATCGGTTATCCAAAATGCATCTACAAAACAAAGACAACGAGCATTTTGGAATTATTTTTTTTTCACGTTGATTCATTTTTCATTTCCTCCTCAGCGAGGTACCTGGTATCGGTACTCGATACCTTTAAGGTATCGACCGAAATAAACCAGTTGTGCTGTCAAAAATATCAAAGAATCGTCACATTGATACTGAATATTATATACTCATTTTCCGCAGTATCCACACACGGGCACCATCTGTGCTTTCTGCTCTCTCAGACAGCGAGTTGACACACACACCGCTATTTATCTTCTTTATTTGAAGCCCTCAATGTTGTGTTTTTGGCATCGAATATTGATAATTTTCAAGGCATCGTATCGAAGTTAGAAATTCCAGTATCGTGACAACAACACCATGACCCAGTACCAAGTAGTATCGAAACTTCTCCAGTCAAACCATACCTGCAATTGATCCCTTTTGTGTCCGGATTTTGAAAAATCTTTTGTCAGAGCATGTGAGCAGAGCGTGAGTGTAAGGATTTTGGATAGAGCGCAGAGCAGATTTTTTAAAAAGTTGGAACGTCGCCTTATCTAGTGAGCGATCAGCTCCGTGAGCTAACCAGTAGGACACACACACATCTTCCATTCACATGATGGGTATCAAATGAAGTACTCTATTGGTATTGGTATCACTTTAAGGGTACTGGTATATTGGTATTGGCATCGTAATATTTTAAACAATACCCAGCCCTACTGGTATCCGATTTCAGTTATTATTGAATGAATTCATTATTAAAACAATGTGTTACACAACTCCTATATAACCAAAACTACATTATCTGTACATGAACGATGTTAAAGACAACCGGCCTCTGATATACTTACTACCATTATCTTTCAAAAGGTTTCAAGGCTTTCATTTGACAGTTGATATGAAGCTGTTACGACAGGATGCACTCTCACTGAGAGAGACATTAGACACCATGGTGAGATCAGAAGGCGAATGCTGGCGCTAATGCTAGCCGTGGATGACAGGGCAGAAGATTCCAGTGGTAACAGTGGCGCAACCTTAAAGGATGGGTTTAGTATTTCAAGAAGTCTGTGTTCTCTTTCAGGACATTTCATGATTCGGCCCAGTGTTATGGTTTGAATAATTCATAGCAGAGCTACTAGTCCTGCACTGCTCTGCTTTTGAGTGCCCATACAATTTCTCCCCAAACCCCAAAACCTTTCCACAATGGAAGAAGAAGATAATTTGGGGATGTTGAGAGGGAAATACTCACGGCTCTATGCTGACTGGAGTGGCCTCGCCAATAGCAGACAGAACTGGTGGTGTGATGTCGCAGCTGTCTGAAAGAGCAGCAACACAAAATCCACTCAGTGATGTTATCAAAGAGGTTTCTGCTGCAATCACAGGAGTTATATTTTGTTATACGGAAAAACAGAATATCGAATGCACAAATCAGTCTAATATTTATACAGCAACCATCATAATTCACTTACAAACCATACATATAGTCTGACATCAGATTGTTTATGGGATTTTTTTGGCAGATGCTTCTTACAAGTGTCCAGAGCTTCGTGTTTGAAATGTGGATAATTCAGGGAGGCCTTATGAACTTTTTTTTTTTTTTTTTTTTACTTACTGGAGCGCAACAGGCTGCGTGTTGCAGACTTGGGTGTTGGAGGGGGCGGCAGGCCCTGGCCGCTGGCGGCAGCAGAGGACAGGAAAGTGGAGAAGTAGAGGCCAGAGCCCTCGCGGACGGGGCTGAGGATTGGCGGAGGCGTGTAGGGGGGGATGGAGAGGGGGTGTTCGGTGAGGCGGATGGGGGAACGTAGGTGACTCTGGTAGGGCGTGATGCTGGAATAGACGGGAGGGACGATGAATAAACCGGGTTTAGGCGGCGGGATGAAAAGAGGCTCAGGCCGGGGACGCCGTTTGAACTTTTTGCCGTCGTCGTCTTTCTCCCCTTCGGTTCTTCCATTCTGGTGAGGGAAAAATATTTTAAGAGGCAGATTTATCTACTGTGACACATCATTGTAAATACATACTAAGGCTGTCAATCAATTTAAATATTTAATCGCAATTAATTGCAAATAAATCTCACATATTTTTATCTGTCCAAAATGTACCTTAAATGGAGATTTCTCACGTATTTCATACTCTTATCAACATGGGAGTGGGCAAATATGCTTGCTTTATGCAAATGTATGTATATATCTATTATTGGAAATCAATTAACGACAAAAAACAATGAGAAATATTGTCCAGAAGCCCTCACAGGTACTGCATTTAGCATAAAAAATATGCTCAAATCATAACATGGCAAACTCAAGCCAAACAGGTAACAACAGCTGTCTTGACTATGACTTGCCCCAAACTGCATGTGATTATCATAAAGTGGGCATGTCTGTAAAGGGGAGACTCGTGGGTACCCGGAGAACCCATTTTCATTCACATATCTTGAGGTCAGAGGTCAAGGGACCCCTTTGAAAATGGCAATGACAGTTTTTCCTCGACAAAATTTAGCATAAGTTTGGAGCGTTATATTGCCTCCTTCACAACAAGCTACTATGACAAAACAAATTTGCCTTAACACGTTATTATGAGACAGCCCTAAATATATACATATATTTCACGTAAGAACAAACTCAACGATAAACATGCATGCTTATACAGTTTGTGCATTTATCCTGAGACATCCTAAAGAGAAAGAACACCCCAACCCTCAATTGTATGGTACATAATGTACAGTATGGCAGCGCTAAACCCTGATAATCTGCCTGATCTGGGACAGGGCGACCAGTTCACCAAATCCCCCTCAAATGAAACAGGGAAAGGGAGAAAAGTGTGGAGGACTGAAATGGGGGCAGGGGAGACATGGAGCACGATGGGGGGAAGGGAGTGTGTGCTGGCGGGGCGATGTGGCACAAATGCAAAGACTTAATAGCTGGAGTTTAGACAGACTGAAAACAGACACCGACCTACTACCTCCCCATTCTTTGTAAATCAATTCTGACAGAATAGTCTATGTAAAAGTATAAAAATATACAGATTAAAAAAAATGGCATCAAATACACCGAAAAAAAGGAAAGAAACAAAAGCATAAAGGAGTGAATATGTACCCACCTGCTCTGAGCTCTCCGACAACGAGTTCCTGAGTGAGCGTCTCCGTGTGACGATGACCGAGGGCTTGTGGTCGGCGCGGCCGAGGTCCTGGGGGTTTGAAGGCCTGGGGGGCCAGCTGGAGGCCAGGGCTGCTTCATCTCTGTCTGGAGAGGAGGGCTCCTGCCTTCGCACTGGAACAGACACGGGGATGACGAGCGGAAGGAGGCTGTCGTCTCGGTGCCGCTTGGCGTTCAGACCGCCTGTTTCAGAGGGACTCCAGGGCCTGTGGTTCTCCTATATAAAGACGGTGGATAAAGTGTTACAAAGGATCTAATAAAGCGATTTCTCTTTAACATAAAACATCAAGAGGATAAGCGAATGCGTTGCTCGCACGCTTCAAATATGCGAAGTTGTAAACAGTAAACTAGATTTGAAAAAGTTTCAATTGATCAATTAGGGCTACATTCACACTAATATGTTTTTGTTTTAAAACGCATGACTTTTGCTACAGTAGGTTTACGCCTAGCGTCCACACTACACCGGTGTTTTTGAGCCCCTAAAATGGAGACATTTGGAAACGCTGCTGACCCCGTTTCTGTTTTAAAACTCCGGGGTTGTAGTCCGGACGGACAGAAACGGAGACCTTTGGAAACAATGACGCAGACACCCACGTTCGCTTCTTGACTGGGTCTCATCAGTCACGCCCCAGGTGTTTCAGGTGTGGTAGTATGGACAGGGATTAATTCTGAAACAGCTCATCTGGATGGAGATCGTTTTCGAAAACGTATTAGTGTGCATGTAGCTGCACAGAATATTTATCATAGCAATTTTGATTTGAAAATTCATCTAGTTCAATCTTCTTGAATGTAAATATTTGCCGTTTTTTTTTAACCATTTGCTGTCCTCTATGACTTAAATACCTTTTGGTTTTGGACTGTTGGTCAGACAAATCAAGTTATATGACAAACAAGAAATGTTAACTTGGCCTTAAGGCAATCGTAATGGGCCAAACGATTCATCCAGAATATAGTAGTCAGATTAATTGATAATAAAAATAAGTTGCAGGCCTTCAATGAAAGTCTATATTACGTCCTTTTGGAGGTGAAGCACGTAAAAAGGGGGCTGGGGGCTCCTCAAACTGGGCTGTTGTGATAGTTAAAAGACTGATTTAAAGCCAAAATCAAAAACCCTTTGATCCTGTTGTTGATTGCAGCTATGCAACCGATTCAGAAGAATCACAACCTTTAACAACTTAAGCACATAATTGTAGCTTAGCTCTCCAGCTTAGCACAATAGATCTTAAACCAAAATTTACTTGGGTGGTTGGGCGGCTGTTAATTCCCCCGGGCAGGCTGCCAAATTATAATCAATACCGTAAATGGGGAACCCTAAACTTTGTTCCTTACCTCACACTGATCGAAGAGAAAATGGTCAATACTCAAATGGAATGTAAACAGATAGATCAATACGTTGTTAAACAAACCCGAGGTGTCTGTGACAGAATCTAACACGAACAATGAGCTGCTGTGAAAAGTAAGGGACGGTAGAATTTAAAATATGACCGTGTCTCGGATGTTTCAGTGAAAGCCTTACCGAACGAGCCTTTTGTACAGCTGCGCCTTGATATAGTACTGTTTAGTTGACAGACCTTATGTCAAAGCAACCGTCCCCAAGAGCATTCTCCACATTTCTTTCTCCGAGAAGCCATAATGAGAGGTGGGATGAGCAGCCTGTGTGCTTTAGAGCAACTCTGCAGCGACTTCAAAAGCCGTCCAAACCGCCACATCATTGAAGACAGATGCAGTCTGTCACTGCACGCTGCATCTTCATGGGCAGGGAGGCATGCAGCAGTGTGGCTACGCTGCCTGGATCTGTGCTCATTATACTGCTGGTGGAAAACTCCAGCCCCTACACCAGAGCGGTGGAGAGCTATTCTGCTGAGCACTGCAGGCAGGGCAACCCTGCACCCCTCCCTGTGTTGTAGAGGGGGGGAGGGCAGTCGAGGCCAGGCTGGAGTTTCTCTCCTTTGATGGGATGGGGGGGGGGGGGGGGGAGGTGTGCAGGCATGTAACCAAACACACTGTCTGTATGATCAGCTACCCGTGAGGCGAATCCAGGGCACAGCCATGCTGAACTGCAGACACACTGACTCAGTGCTGTTTGGCAACAGAACTTGTTGCACAATCGAGACATTCAGCACCTTAAAACACAGATAAGTGAATGACTTCACATGGCACAGCGGCGCCGGGGGATTTCATCAGGTCTGTTCATCTAGCTGAGAGCTGAAAATATTTGTGAAGTATATATTTACCTTGCGACAACGTTCACAATGCAACGGCTTGTTTTAGCTACGGACTTTTCCTCGCAAGGCAGAGCTTTTCTGTGGTGTAAACTCGGTTGGGGCGTTGATTACATTCAGCGTCTCTTCCAGCAACACGTTAATCACAAACAACACAAGTTTTGGCTCAGTTTTCCTGGCAGTTGCGACGGGCCGTTTGTTCCAGTTCCCGCTCTTGCTCTGGGAGCTCAAATCCCACCGCAATTATACCCTGGGATAACACTGGAAAGATAGATCTACTTCTCTCGCCGAGATATTCACAATAAAGGCTTACGGCTCGCGGCGACGAGTTTAGATACACACTGATATGCAATCATAGGGATACAGAACACTCAGTCCTTTTCTGTTAAAGGTTATTTCGCTTGAGAGGGAACAGCTGAGAGACACGTGAATGAGCAATAGATCGAGGAAAGACAGCAAAGGGAAGAAAAAAAATGGTTGAACATTTTCTCACTGAGCACTTACCTTTACAATATGTGGTGGTAGAGACTCCATTTCCGAGGCCTTCTGAGCGAGGGTCTCCAGGTTGACCTCCTGAGATACCCTGCGTTTCCTCCGCGTGCTCTGGATGACGCCCGTCGGGGCTGCCTGGATGTCGCGGGCCCCGTTCTGCGAGCCCTGCGGCCCCGGGGCGGCCTGCTCCGAAGAGACGGCGAGAAAGGGGTTGTCGGACGGCGCCCCGCCTTCCTTCGAGAGCCGCCGTGATCTGCGAAGCTGCGTTTGGGATTGCGTTTGGGACTGGGACTCTTGTGACAGGAGAGGGGGCGGCAGCGGATCTGAAGGCTCCTGGGGTTCCGGGGTGATGTCCTGGATGATCGGCTCCTGGATCGTCGGGGGAGCTGGAGCCGAGGACTCCTGGGAGTGTACCACCACGGGCTGTGGATGCGGGTGAGGGTGTGCATTTTGTGCGGCGGGGTAATAGTCAAGCACATGAGGGTTTTGTTGTTGCAACTGCTGATGTTGCATTTGCTGCTGAATTTGAAGCTGCTGCTGCTGTTGCTGGATCTTTTGTTGCTGCTGCTGCTGCTGAAGCTGCTGCTGTACATGCTGTTGATGCTGAATGATCTGTTGCTGCTGCTGCTGCATTTGTTGGTGCTGAATTTGCTGCTGGAGTATGTGCTGCTGCTGCTGGCGTTGGATTTGCTCTTGCTTCTGCAGCTGCTGCAACTGGTGTGGCGGTTTTGCTTGCGTCGAGTAGTTGGGCGGGTTGGGTAGCGTCGTCCTGTTGCCTTGAAAGGTCTGGTAGTACGCCGGGAGGTGCTGCTTGGGCTGACCAAAGGCCAACTGGAAGGGCTGCAACACTGAGCTTCCTCCTGGGTGGGATGTGCTGTGCTGCTGGGTGTTCAGCGCCCCAGGTTTCAAAGTCTCCTGAAAGGCTTGGGACTGCTGCTGCTCCCAATCCAGTCCCCGAGCCTTAACAGCATCCCTGTACGGGTCCACAGCAGGGTTCGGCCCCAGGGGCTGCTTGTCTGCAGCTCTGTTAGGGGGCTGCTGATGCGGCTGCAAACCAGAAGTCTCGTGCATCGACTTCACAAAAGCATTCTGGGTCCTTGAGTCTGTTACTCCCCCGATGTAATTAGTAAAGTTTTGACCCCAGTTCGACATGGTGTTCCAGGTCGCAGCTCTCTGCTGCTGGGAAAGAGACTGCTGCTGCTGACTGGGCTCCTGGTGGGCCCACTTCATAGGCACAGTCTGCTGATAGTGACCCCTGTTCTGGTCGCCCTTATCCGGGCTGAAGATGACGGAGTTGAGGTACATGTGAGGAGCCTCTGGATTGGACGTCACGGTGCTCGCAGCCTCGCTCTGTCCGGGGTCTGAGGCGGGGCCGCCGGGGACGTAGTAGGACCCCTCGGGGTGTTGAGAAGTCTCCTTCATTGCTAAGCTTGGATCGTTGAAAAAGGTGATGCGTTTGCCCGTTCTTTTGGCGCTTTGTTTCTGCTGGGCTGGTACGCTCATGACGGGCATGAATACGCCGAGCCAGGTGAATGTTTTCAACCGAACCAGCTAGGATCACTTGAATATATCAATCCAAAAAAATCAAGCTGTAAAACTACATTGACATCAGAGTTTTAAGGGCAACCACGATAATCTTCTCTTCTCCCCTCTGAAGCTCTTCGTGACCCACTCAGGGGTCGCTGGCCTGGGGTAAGCTGATCTGAAGACGACCGTGTGCTTTTCTCATTCATGGGCGACACCCTGTATAGAGAAAACGAGAGAGAGGTCAAGCATTGAGCCATCAGACTAAAGGGGTCCCCATGGGGGGGGGGGGCTCATCATCGTCCCCGCCTCAGCCATGTAAAAACCTGCTGTTTGCTTTTTCAACAATAGACCTCCACTGAAAGGTATCAGGTGTGAGAATAGAGGAGGGGAGGGGCAGGTCTAAACTGTGTCATCATTCACTATGCTTACATGACGGGGATAAGGTCGGGCATGCAGGCCAACACGTATACCAGACCTGCAGATACTAAAGGAAGTTAGCTGGTAAATCAATAGTTCCTGGAAATGTCATTACAAGATATAACTGCATCATGTTTAATCATTTAAGCCCGTCAGGACTCAACAGAAGCTCTCTTTGCCGCCGAACTACAGAACAGGCAGCAGGCTGAACGTGATAGAAACCTCTTTTTACAACTGTGTGACTCGAGAGGTGAGAAAAAAAAGGGGAACCCGTGCCCTTTGAACCGCGGCTGCAGACTCAAAAAAAGGAAGGGCAACTGAAAGTGAGCAAGCGAGCATGAGTCACGATGAAACGAGGGAAAAAGTCAAAATGGCCTTGCAGGCTTTGATAGCTTTGCTTCTTCTTGACAATCGCCATGGTAACCCGTGGTGAGATTATCAAAAATATTATCTGATGGCGAGGTTTTTGGAGCAGATTTTTGACACGGCGCAGTCTGCCAAATTTCAAGAAGCACACAGATCCCGACTGTTTCTGTTATAATGTTCAAGCCTTGCTCCATCTGTATGAGTTAAAAAAAAAAAAAATCTGCAGGACTCTTGCTACAAAAAAACAATTTGTCACGCTGACTGCACACATTAATACAAGAATCTCTGCAACACGGACCTCTCGGACAACCTAGGAAGTGACTGATAATTGTCACCCTTTGCTCTGGTGGCCTAGTAAAACACACGCTTCTTAAAATAGACAGCTGCAGCTGTTCAGATCCTGCACTGGCTCTGGGGCACCACAGAACTGGGGAAGCTGAATGGTCATGCTATGTGGCTAGCAAACAGTGTGTGCACCAAGTGATGTTGCACATGCCTATAGCCATGTTGTCAAATCCTATGAAACACCCTCTATGCAAAAAGAAAAGGTGCACATAAATACATCATTGCAGAGTGAGCTGTGTGTGCATTAAAACAGACTCTATATGAGGTGAGGGATCATCGTGACGCATCACAAGTGCAACCTTACACAAGCCTGGCCCAATAACACAATAAGTAACACGTCAAATTGGCTTAAAATGCATGTCATCCGCTCTAATCCATCGCTGTTTCCTTATATAAACCAGTCCCGAGTGACACAGCTCGCACAGCAGCAGCGTGCAAGGCCTGCAGCGTGCGTAAAAACGACAAATAGAAGAGGAAAAACATGCAGAGTCCTTCCACGAGAGGACTCTTCCTGCTGCCCCCCTCCCTCCCTCCACATCACTTTCTGTGGCCAGCCAGCTCAGCGCTATTTACGAGAAACCCTTTGTTGCAGATTATCCAGTCACTAATGCCATGCAACAAAACCGAGCATGATACCAAGTGTGGCATCACAGCAAACAAAACAACTTGTCAACGAGGGTTATTAATACGTCACGTCTCTTTCTGTGCGACATTAGAAAACATTCTACGGAGGCTCCATCGACAGCGGTGCGTAAAAGGCGAGGTAAACAAAAACTTTGTCGAGCAAGCTGTGGCGACAATAACACGCAGTATCGACCACAACAACACTGCCACAGTCATCGACACCGCGGCTTCAGCAGCAAACCCTGTCTGTCTGTCCCGATACTTACTGTGTTTGTCATGAAAGCTGCTACAAGCCCGCAGGATCGCACACTGACTGGCAGCTTTGTGCGGCGGCGGCGAGCAGCAGCAGGCCCCGCACAATACAGACATGCGATGATGACTGCATACATCCCCAAGGTTGACTCATGCTATGCTGCTGACCTCACTCACTGGTACTTTTTTTCCCTCACAACCCCTCCTCCTCCTCCTCCTCCTCCTCCTCGCTGTGAAGTCAAGAGGGCCGATGCGTAAACAGACGTCCTTCCCGGGTCGAGCGCTATTCTGCAGAAACGCGGGCGCACCGCCGCCGCTGCTGTCTGTTGCACATTATTGCACAGAGATTGCACGGAAAACTCACGCTGGTAATGCGGGCCTTTTGCTGTATGTACATCGACTCTCTCTCTCCGTGTCTCTGCTTGTCTTGTGACCCCCCCCCCCCTCCTCCCTCCACCACCACCACCACCAGCCCGCTGGCCACACCTACTTCCATGCCCATATAAGGCTTTCCTCTGACATGCAAGGCGCTGTAATTTACGGAGCAAGATCCCCCTCAGTCCATGCGGGAAATTCCAACACACACAGGAGGACGGCGGGGACGAAGGGGGAAGAAGGACGCACCCTGGTTACAGACTATATTCACTTTCCATTCAAAGTCACAGTCACACACTGCATTATACTGACGAAATTATTACTTAAAATGCATGAATGTTTACACATGACAGGGCAAACAGAAGCTACAGAAAAGCCCCATGAGGGTGTGGGAGGAAAAAAATAATATGTATATGAAAACACATTTTTGTTTATGTTTGTTGTATGTTTGTTTTAAAATAACACATTTATACTACATGCAAAAACTGCATGTGATTATCATAAAGTGGGCATGTCTGTAAAGGGGGGACTTGTGGGTACCCATAGAACCCATTTTCATTCAAATATCTTGAGGTCAGAGGTCAAGGGACCCCTTTGAGCCCGCTACAACCTAAAAATCGCAAGTTGCCTTAATCCATTAAAGAAATCTGTGGCATAAAAACAGATTGACAGCCCTAATTATTATTACTGTATTATAAAATTATTCAATTTATATTGAGGCAGACAAACAGAGAAAAGGACAGAGTCAGTTTGCTATTGTTACTTAATAAATTACTAGCACAAAGAATAAATTGGGGCTGCAACAAACAATTATTTTCATTATTGATTAATCTGCTAATTATTATCTCAATTTATCATTTTTTTTCTCTAAAATGTCAGAAAAATTGTGAAAAATGCCCAAGGCGGCATCTTCAAATGTTGTTCAAAGATATTGAATTTAAAATGAAATAGGGCTGCAACTACTGACAATTATTTTCATCTTCTATTAATCTGCCGATTCCTCTCTAGATTAATCGTTTGATATAAAATGTCAGACAACAGTGAAAAATGTCCATCCCAGTTTCTCAAAGACTAAGGTGATGTCTTTAAATGTTTTGTTTTGTCAGTCCAAAACCCAAAGATATTCAGTTTAATACGATATGAAACAGAGAAAGCAGAAAATCTCCATATTTGAGAGGCTGAAAACAACATTTTCTGCCATTTTTTGCATGACAAATTACTTTAACCATTCATCGATTATCAAAATAGTTGGCGATTATTTTTCTGTCGATCGACTAATCGATTATAGTCGACTAATCGTTGCAGCTCTAAAATGATAGAAACAGTCATAAACAGCAAATCCTCCCATTGAACCACATAACGTCTGTAATTTTTGCTTGAAAAATGGATTATCAAAATGCAATATATTGTTAAATTACAAGTAGACAGACATAAAGTCCCACTTATGATAGCTACAAACAGTATTATGTTAGTGTTGAACCGTGTCCATGTGAGTTTCAGGATGAAATAAGACCTAGTGAATCCTTAACTAGGCCCAGATGTTGCAAGGCGATCTGTGGACTACTCAGTGATGTAATGTCAAACAAATAAAATGATAGCCTACATAAAACGTGACCCTGATCACCATGAGGCAAACAACCATCTAGTCCTGAAACTATTGGATGATTAATTAATTACATCAATAGGTCCTTTTCACAGCAGACATTTTGACATGTCATAAAAGGAAAATCACAGGTGTAAATAAAAAATGAATGGTGGCTGGGTGCTGGTGTTGTGCATGCTGGTCACACTGCCACAGCTTACTGGGACACCTGAACAGAACCAAACCATTGTTACTGTTATTAGTGACACTTGTGCTTTTCCTACTATGACAAGGCAAAGTGTCTGCTGTGAAAAAGAGCTTTTATAGTGGCTCAATATATCATGGCATTGGACATGACCAGGCATGAGCCAGCCAGGCTCTGCAGGGCTGCAGTCAGTCTCTCCCTCTGGTCTCTCTGACCCTTAAAATAACGTGCAAAGCCTGAAAACATTCACAGATGCTGTTGACAAGAAGTCGAGTCAGACTGACATGTCTGCCGCTGATGACACTGTCACTGCCCTGGGAACTGTGGTGTGACTGTGTGGAAAACGGCCTTTTTCTCATGGCTGCACCAGTATGTTTTTTTTAAGCTGATACCAGTAGTGCTGAAAAGATTACTTGATCGCTTACTCAACTGACAGAAGATTAGCAACTGATTAGATTATCGATTAATCTAGGGCTGTCCTGAATACCATTTTTTGGGCTTCGAAGCTTCGGTGAGAAATATTCGAAGGTATTCGAAGCCTTGCACATGCACCACTACACACAACAAACAGCGATATCCATCTGAGAATGACTAATAATCATTAATGTTGAATATGAATAATGAAGTGGGGTTATTCCTTATTTCATGGGCTTTTTGGGGATTTATAAATTATTATTATTACCAAATACTTACTGTATATATAAAAGTAAAGCATTTCGAATACTGATTTGGAGGTCAATTACCATGGCAACGGTCAAAGCTTCGAAGCATTTGGGTCAGTCCTAGATTAATCGTTATTTTTCAAGCAAAAAAAACAAATATTTGATGTTTGCAGCTCCTCAAAAAGCAAATACTTGCTACTTTTCTCTGTTTTATTTCAATGTAGAAAGAATTTGTTTGGGTTTTTGACTGTTGTTCAGACAAAACAAGCAATTTGAATTCCTCACCTGGGGCACCTTTCTTTATTTTCTGACATTTCATAGTCCAAACTTGTAATCAAGAAATAGTTGCAGCCAGGGCTGTAATACTCGAGTCCAGTCTCGAGACCCCTTTTTTGATGTCTTGTAATTGTCTTGGTCTCGTGCCTTGTTGGACTCGGAATTGTCTTGGTCTCGGCTATTGAGAACTGGTCAAGTTGGCTGCTGATTTGGGATCAGTTGTACAGAATCTGCCTGATTCGAACATGATGCGTGAAAAAAATACCCCTCCGCCTTTTCCTTAACATACCTGTAGAAACCTGTAATGGTCCTCAAACCTAAATTCTATGCATTGATTAGTTTGATGTTAGAAGATAGATCAACATAGAATATTTCTGTCCATCCTAACTCCTTAATCACTATATTAGCTTTTGAAAGACACTATTGCATATTATGGTCTTGAACAGGACTCAATTTGCTCTGAACTCAGTCTTGACTGCCTTTGGACTTGGTCTAGACTCGGACTGGACTGGACCTGGTCTTGGACTTGATTAAGTTGGTCTTGATTACAGCTCTGGTTGCAGCCATAGACACAAATATCCTGTATTTTACCTAGGGAGGCACCGATACTGGATCGGATATCGGGGCCGATACTGGTTAAAATAGCTGGATCGGATATTGGTGACAAAGAAGCCAATCTATTCAATTAAATTCTACGTGTATGTACTAATAGACTGGAATTTTAATTCCTGTTTAAGTTTTGACCAATTTGTTGCTGCATTAAAGAGGTTTATACTTGAGCTGTTATTCCTGTTCATTTTGAAGATTTTTTTTACCAAGTTGCTGGTGTGCGATGTATTCATTTAATAATAAAGAACAATTAAATAAATGTATATCTATGTATTTATTGGTTTGTTTTACAAAGTTAGGAAAGTGATGATTAAGTCAAGTCTGATGTTGCCTTACACATAAAAGAATGATCCCATCACTTCCACACAGTGAGACATACATACTTATTAACTATACATACACTAATATCGGATCGGTACTCAGTTTCAGCCGATACCCAGAGCACAGGTATCGCTATCGGAACTGAAAAAGTTGGGTCGGTGCATCCCTTATTTTATCCCACTCATAGTGAAATTAATTTTAAAAATCCCTACAAAATAAAGTGCACAACAGGTGAAGTTTTTTTAGACATGCCAATTTTGAGGAAATTAAAAGTCACTGTTAATATTGACTAGCAGTAAAATAATACTTGACTTAAATACTGGTGCTGTTTTTTAGAGCTGACATTCATCTAAGCATCATTATATATTCTGCTGATCATGTTGATGACTTTTTTTTTTCCTGCACAGCGCATATAACGGTAATAACTTTAGCTACAGGTATATTACACAAAGGCACACATGTCCAGTCTTTCCACTGGGACTTACTTACTGGGATTTTGACATTTCGTGTGTATGTGTGATGGATTTGGGGGGGTAACGGGGATCGGGTCAGGTGAAGCTAGCTATATTCTGTCCAGAGTTTAGCTGTCCACAATGTGGCTAATAACAGCGTACTAAGCCATCATAACGTTAGCCTGGAGCTGGCATGCATAAGCGATTAGCCTTACAGTACTTACATTAAACTCTGCCCCTCCATGGCACATACGCCTTCATTTCCCTGTTTGGACGGTGACGGTGTCCTGCTGCAGCTAAAGTTGACGGTAAACTAGTGTAACGGCAGCGATTTCTCTATGAAACCCCCTAAACTTTTTTTTATTTTTTTCAGATTCCTCCACAAAGCGTCACTTCCCAGTTTGAAACACTTTCAGCTAGCAATCGATACTGCAACCCAGCCATCTGTGGGAACCTACCCGCGTTTACACTCTTTGATGAGAAACAGATCGATTGCATTGGCAATATCGATTGTAAATGTAGTTAAACTCACTGCTAAATATAGTTCATAGCTGCAGTCAGTGTTGATGAGCTGGATTAATGAAATAGGTTTGTTGAGGGCGCGTACCGTTTCTGATTTGCTGTGGCTGCCTTAACGGCTCATCGAGGGCACCTAGGAAAAGACCACCGATGAACAGCAAGATAGTAAACACCCGCCACACCGGAAAATCGGGGAAATAATGTCGCACTTTCGTATAAAACCTCACATTTACATTTAAATGATAAAAAAAATCGACATATGCCATATTACGCATGCGCTAAATATAATGAGAGCTTGCTAAACATTAAAAAAATATTTAAAAACATACCGTCAATGGGTGTCACACGGGGCTGTCACTAGCTAACTCTTTAATTAAATTAAATTAAATTAAAAACATTTTTTTTTTTTTTTTTAAATACATACAGAATCAAATATGAGATGCTAATTAACTCCCAGCTAAAGAAGTTTGGCCCAACTTCCCAACTGCCTGACGGGATTTAAACGAAGACGGAAGTTGGTAGCAGGGAAACCTCTTGCTGTGCGCTGAATGAGACGTTCTCAGTGGTATGTTGACTTTCTGATAGCTTACAGACAACAGAAGAAACCTGTCTAGTAAAGTAAACACAGTGTTTTGTCATTAGTTGGTCATTTTTTCGTGTTGCACACACTTTTTAACATTGTGACCTTAGCGCACATGAAAGTCGGACGTTTGTTGCCAGGTCCGGTTATACCAATTGGCGTACATATCAAGGCTAACGTTACTTTTCAAGGATGCAGGTGCAGAGAATCGTTCTCATCTCACGACCAGGTAGGAAACTTAGTATAAAATTGTTTTTCATAACAGAAGATGACCAGTTTTCTTGTGTTTCGTGCTGCAACATTACTGCACACGTGTGGCCAACGTTTACTCAAACTACTTATTTATGCATACAGGTAATAACGGGGCGCCAGTTCGTGAAAATTTCCGTCTGGAGGAGACGACTTTGGCATCTGACCTGAAAGATGGGGAGGTCCTTGTTCGGACGCTTTGCCTGTCAGTGGACCCTTACATGGTATTGATCATAAAATCTATGATAGTCAGAATGGACACCAATTTTAAGTTATTCTATCTACTTATGCATATTAATATTTCACACTGTCTGGTATAAATAAAAGTTACAAAACAAAAGGTTTTCAGTGAAGAAACAAGGACTCAAGATTCTTCTTGTCACTGCAATTAGACAACCAAAGTTATATCATACAAACACCTAGTGCACCTGTATTATCTATAGAAAGGTTATGAAAAGCATACAACCTGACATGCAAAGCTCCCCCACTCACTCCTACTTATCTGTCTGTTTTTGCTCCCTCTCAGCGCTGCAGAATGAATGAAGACACCGGTGCTGATTATTTGACCCCATGGCAGCTGTCTGAGTGTGTGGATGGTGGAGGTGTCGGCGTGGTCAAATCCAGCCGCTGCAGTACTTGCAATGAGGGAGATGTGGTCACTTCATTCAACTGGCCTTGGCAGACCTACGCTGTCATGAAAGGAAGTGTCTTACAGAAGGTGTGGCATATTGCTGTGTGTCAACAATGGGATATAGTCCATTTACATTTCCTCTTGCAGAATGCATTTAAAATGCATGCACTAAAAGTTACCTGTATGTGACAAGCAAGCCTGCTACGAATACTGACATCTATTAATGTGATATTCTGTCTATTGCAGGTTGATCCGCAGTTGGTTGATGGGCGCTTGTCCTACTTTTTGGGTGCAATTGGAATAACAGGCCTCACTGCTCTGTTGGGCGTAAGGGAGAAGGGTAATGTGACCAAAGGGGCCAATCAGACCATGGTGGTGAGTGGTGCAGCTGGGGCCTGTGGCTCCATAGCTGGACAGGTAACTACAGCACATTTCAGATTTGGGTCCAATTAGGCTCTAATATCTTATATACAGCCGTGGCTATCTGAGAGACTGGCAAAGTGCATTGTTAAAATTGTAGGGCTTCTCCATGTTTCTACTCGTATACTGAGTTTTCTTCGAGTGAGTGTTAGAATATTTCTGATTTTTAATGGGTTTAAATCTAAGAAAGATAAAGGCAAAATGGTCGTAAGAACTAGAACCGTTATATTAAAAAAACACTAACACACTCAGGGTTGCAGATCTAATCTAGCTAACCACAGATGCTGCCAACATAAACAAGAGATTAGATCACAAAGAAAATGAGGTGAAATCCTGATTGTATCATTTCAGCCTGCTTTGATTTTTCCAGATTGGCAGACTTGATGGTTGCGTGAGAGTGGTTGGGATTTGCGGTTCTGATGAGAAGTGCAGAGCTTTAGTGGATGACCTGGGCTTTTCTGCAGCCATCAACTACCGCCAGGAGGACGTCGCTACGAGGCTCAAGGAGCGCTGCCCTGATGGGATAGATGTGTACTTTGACAACGTGGGAGGTGCCATCAGTGATAGAGTAATCGCACAGGTACTGCTTGAGTTGTGTCTGTGTGTGCAGAGCGTAATGTAGTGGATGTTGTACTTTCATTTGTGGTTTATTTGGCTGGAAAATATGTGAATTTTGAGGTGTTAGTTGTGTTATCTTTCTCTAATTGTACTGCCAACATTTATAAAATTAGAAGTGGTGTCTGTTGATTCTGAAGCTCTTCTTCCTGATCTCCAACAGTGAGTGTTTTGTGTCTTATAAACTTGACCGCCAACCTTCTTCTTACCTCCAGATGAACAACGACAGCCACGTGATCCTGTGTGGGCAGATCTCACAGTACAACAAGGATGTGCCGTATCCTCCGCCCCTGAGCGAGGAGATTCAGGAAACCCTGCGAAGGAAGAACATCACCCGGGAGCGATTTACTGTGCTTAACTACATGAGCAAAGCAGAAGCTGCCCTTTGTGAACTCAGCCAGCTAGTTAAATCAGGCCAAATCAATGTAAGGAGGAAATGGATGATGGTGTGTGGTTGAGTGTGTGGGTGTCTTTTGTTTGTTTGCAAAAATGCATGCCTCTTCTCCGTCTGTCTCTTCACATCATTTAGCTGTTATTTTACTTTCACTCTGCAGGTGCTGGAAACTGTGGTGAACGGCATCGAAAATATGGGAGGTGTGTAGGATTTAATTCTTGTCTTTATTGTATGACTTTTTTTTTTTTTTAACTTGGCAGGAGTTGAATCATTCTTTTCATTTTCTTGCAGATGCATTTTGCTCTATGATGAAAGGGGGAAACACTGGCAAGCAAATAATAAAGATATCAGAGTGAAGAAAATCACTGTAGCTGCTGCCGACAGACGCCTTGGGAAGTTAACCTACAGTTGCTTTATCTATCACTGCCATTAACACTAACTTAATGAACTCCAGTAAGATATTACAACTATGAACCATGAATGAAAAATCACACAATATTCTTTGAAATCGTGTTCTTTGAAAAAAAATTCTAATAAAATGTAAATAGTGAATGGAAGTTAGATAAGTCTTGAATTTGAATACTTATTGATTTAGACTTTTGGAAATTGGTGCAGCAGTTTAATAAATGTAGAGTACAATATTGCAGTACTACCTCGTGATTTTTACTTCTAATTTGCAACAGTATGTCATGGTTTTACAGTCTTCCAGTGTAGGAAATAATAATGCCATAATAAAACATCAGCAGATGTTTTCTTGCATGGAGCCCGAAACGGACAAAAGGCAGTAAAAGAATATCAAACAAAATACTGTTAGTGTAATAATTCAGAGTGTAAAAAGAAATATAAAGGTTTTTATTTTTCCCTTTACCTCAGATCAGTTGAAAAAAATATCTGATTGGAGATAAAACTAACATCAGTGGGGCAATCGAGAAAACTGTGGCTAGCTAGCTTAACTGAAAACACACAAAGCCTTCTCAGCTAGCTAGTTACCTAGACCAGGCTAACTTTTCTTCATAAAACTACACCAGCCAGTGCATATAGTGTTAATCATCCATATACAGTACTGCATATTGCTTTAGCATCACTGGCTAAACATGTAGCAAAGGGCCGGCAAGCTAATAACAAAAAGTATAGAAGCATGCTAATAATAGCAAAAGTTAGCTAGCTAAGCTAACACTACTTGGAAGAAGCTTCTATCTCTGTAACATTATTGTCATCTTAAAGTACACGTCTCTTGTCTTCACCGTGAACCACAATGGAAATAACACTTTAGACTTTATTACATAGATGTGATGTATTGTCTAAACTAAATGAAAGATCTTTAAGTAGCTTTAGTTAGCTTAACTTTGTGTACACTAGCTTGCTATCTAATGTGCTACAGTGACGCCAGCAGAATGAATACAATTAATATTAATACGGAAGGCTTAGTTTTATGAAGAAAACTGGACTTTATTGTGTCTTCCCTGTCATTGTGTACACATGAGTTAATGTCCCCTTTCTCATACTGTTAAACTAAAGATTTTCACGTAGCATTAGCTAACTCATTTTGTTTGCATTAGCTTTCCCGCCAAAAGACAACAAGAGTGAAGCTTCAGCAGTGCAGATGATAAACATGCACTGTATACAAAGGGCTATAATTGGGGGCGGCAGTAGAACCGGAGGGTCGCCGGTTCAAGTCCCCGCATGGACCAAGTACTGAGTGTGAACTGATAGCTGGAGAGATGCCAGTTTGCCTCTTAGGCACTGCTGAGGTGCCCTTGAGCGAGGCACCAAACCCCCAACTGCTCGGGGGCGCATGTCAGGGGCAGCCCCCTCGCTCTGACATCTCTCCATTAAATGCATGTATATAGGTCCTGTTTGTGCATGTGTGTGGATTCGGGCCTGTGTGTACTATGTATCTGTAAATATAATAGAGTGAAAAATGGAATTACCCCTCGGGGATTAATGAAGTGCCTTTCTTCTTCTTCTTCTATAATTAGCTGAAAAGGCTGGTGCATAGTGTTTATTTTCCACAATTTCCATGTTTTCAGTTGAGCCATAACCAATGGCAATCTCATTAAATGTGTACAAAGATCAAACAAATAGGAAAAAGAAAAGCTAGAAAAAGATAAATAAGACTGCAGCTGATTGGAGTTTAAAGGAGAAATGTAAAGTTTTCTAATATTTATTAATTTTTTCATTTCTTTTTACACTCCATTTGAATTATTTAAAGGTGCTATTGTGCATTGTCGTTATACTATTGGCTCACAAGCCTTGTTAGAAGTGGGAACCAAACGTCAGATATCTTCCACAGAGATAAACAAAACATTCATTTTGGACCCGCCAACATTTTTTTAAATGATTAATTCACAATCATAATGATTTTTTTTCAGGAAAAGCCATACTTTTATTTGGCACCTTTCTAAATGCTGTGCATGTATTATTTAAAAAAATATTTGTCTACGTAAAAATGTTATCCATAAGATCTTTAACGAGCAGTTATATTTGACATGGTCAGTTATATTTTTGACTCATCTGATATTTTTTCTACTTCTTTTGTCAGTGATTGGCTCCATAGTCTTGTTCACTCCCTTTTGTAACATCATGTGACAATGACGTGAAGACAAACACAAAATATATGATTTACTGTAATGAACATTTTATTCCACAGCACTATAAACCATTAATAAAATAAAATTGTGGTTGGCTCTAATTTCAGTTTGTCACGAGAAAAATATGTGGCAGGTGTAAAATCATCATCTTTTCATTCATATACTTCAGTGTTTTACCAGAGGAGGGGATGCAGAGTAAGTCAATAAGTGAAAAAACAAGTACATCAGTTGTCCACTCAAAGACGTCATAGTGGTGGTGGGGTTGATGTCTGTTTTTCTTGTGAACAGTCAAATCATTGTACGGTACAGAACAATCACAACCAGATGCACAGTTAAACATAATCAGTGAGCATTAATAAACTATCAAAATTGTCTCACCAAATATGGCTTTGGTGCTTTTCTGCAAAAATAAAAAAACAGTTCCATGCATAATTTGGAGGGTGGAAGTGAAATGCAACACAATACTGCCTCCTTGTGGACAGATTATAGCTTGTGAGAGCATCATTAGAGAAGAACTGCAATAACAAAAGTCCATCAATTTTTAATATCTGTCTCTATGCTGGAATTATACATTTGGTAGTGCTCCCATAGAAAAAGACTATGCAGACAGGGGGGATAAAAAGTATTAAACCATTCCCAGCAAGAGTGCACATAATTACATTTTCTCAGTGGTTCTAATATTAAACTGTCTTATCACAGCACTGAGCAATTATTCTGCACTCACGCTGGGTATGGTTTAAAAAAAACAACAACCAGGATCTAACTCTGTTGGAGCATTGCTTCTATTAAAAGATGTGATAAATGTGGTTTTCACCCTATTTATCTTTTATTTAGATCAGTTTGTTCTTGTGGAGTCCAGGCACCTGCTACTACTGACTAGAGAGGATTAAATTAGAATGCAACAAACACAGTTTACTGCTCTCACACCTTCACAACAAAGGAACAATACAGACAAACATTTTCACACAAAAAGCTGTCAAATTAACTTCCAATGCAGGGAATGCTCAGTGCAGATATACTGTATAACATGAAGGGGGGAAAAATCACTCAATACAATCAGAAAGAATAAATAAAACAGCATAGTACTGGTTCATCTCATTTCAACACATCTATAACACATTCATTTTGTTTTTTTTGTTAGCCACCACACATCTGTGTTGTTGTTTAACATGGGTTTTAGTTCACTGAGCTACTGTGGAGTATAAAAACATTGTCCTGAAATACTACTGGGACCAGCCTATTGTTCAAGTGCTCACATTCCTGAGAAACAAACAGCTGCTTTCTGGAGTCACGTTTGAAGGAGCACGAAGAGTCAGGCCGGCTTGTTGTTGTGTTTTGGTGAAAACCGGCATTGAAGTTTTTGACTATTCAATGCAAATATTGAGACTTTTTTAAGTGGCAGTTATGTGCAATGGAATTCATTTTATTATTTAAAAACACTTTCAGTCACTTGTACACAGCTCAACTACAGTATTTGATTTGTCATTTTCTTCATTTGATTTCCTTTAATCATGTGTAGAATAAACTTGAAAATATGATCGTCTAGGTTGCATCTTCACCAGTTACCGTAACTACCACGCTCTCTCAGCCACGGGGAGTTGGGACAGCTTGCACTCTACAAAATGAAGCTTTCTTATCCGCGGAAGGTAAACACGAGGGTCGGTTTGGCACGTCCAGCCTTCATTAGTGAATGAAAATGACTTTTCAGAGGGAAGAATAAAAGGTGAAATCTTTCTTATTCATCCTTTGGCAGTGGTGAAGTGGCATTCGGCCAAGGCAACACTTCCAAAAAGTGCTAAAGCTCAAGTAAATGAGTCAGCTTAAACCACAGCAGAGTATACTGTTAACTGCGGCACACGTTGGACGAGTCCTCACATACCCCCAATAATGTATCCAAGGTGTTTTTTTTACACTGTACACATTGCTATGAATATGGCCAGAAATGTGCTCACCGGTGCTTTACAATAACATGCATATTAAGTAAACAATACTATCTATAAACAGGATAGTGATGTACTGTGAAGTGGCGTTTTGAAGGAGGAGAGAAAGAAAGGAGGGGAGGCTGTGTGGGGAAAATTGAGGCTTTCAGGGTGGATAGAGACAGCAAAATATATCTGTGAGTCAGGCTCGAGGGGAATCGTGGTGGCACAGTGCAATTACTGTCAAGAGGGAGCGACGCTCTTGCTGTTGTCGCGAACGAGAGGTGCGGGGCCTGTCCAGGCGCGGTAGACCAATAGCAGGCTGAGCCCTAGAGCCCACGTGCGGACCGGAGACAGGAAAAAGGCTATGAGCCCGTAGGTCTCCAGGAGAAAGTAGCAGGAGTGGGCCTGCCAGGTGAGCAGTAGCAGCATGAAGAGGTGAACCGCCAGAGTCCGCCAGCGGCAGCCCGGCCGAAGGAAGTGGGATCGGAAGGTGCTGCCGCGGCAACGGTGATGGAGGCTCCAGCAGAGATAACAGGTGAGGGGCATGTTGAAGAACAGCACCTGGCAGAGAGGAAAGAAGTCCAGTTAGATGTGATTAGTCCTTGATTATCACTGTGGGTTGTTCAACAAGAAATAAAACAGGATATGAATGTATAGTTAACAGACTGTTTCAGAGAGAGGGTGAAAAGAGACGTTGCAGCACAGCCGGTATCAGAAAAGTAAAGCATTTTTTGAACATTAAAGCATGTAAACATGTTCTAGGAGAAACCCAAAATAAAAGTATGCACCTAAAAATAAGCACAATAGGTCCTTTTAAAATGGTTACAAACCCCAAGTACAAATTTATGAATGGAAGTATAATGTAGTGGTTTGCAACCTGTTTGGCTTATGACTTCTTAAGCTATAAATAAATATTTACCTGACACCTCATCACAGGTTGGAGTGAATATGACTTGTGAGCTCCCAAACAAACGGTGATTTTTCCTTGTCAGATATTTGAATTGGAAGGATTTTTATAGGCTGAAGAGTATTTTACAAGAAAAATAGCTAGAATCTGAAAAAAACTCAGAAATTACTGATATTTTGTTACAAATCTTTCCTTTCCTTAGAAATCTTGTGACCCCCTTACTTTATTTTGGGACCCCTTGTGAGTCAGTAGAACATATTAAGCTAAAAAAAAATGTAATAAAAAGTATGATTAAGACAATATGTTAAAAACTGTGTTTGTCTGCCATTTGGTACTGGGCAGATAACATACAGTTGGATTTTAGGGATTTTGTGACGAAAATAGCTGCCTGCTGTGGTAGAAAATGCTGAATCAAAACAGTAAAATTGTGGTCCGTAAAACCAAAACAATGAGCTTAAAGTTGCTGTAAAACTCCATAGAGGTGAGTCGGCTAATAATTCTCTGTGGGTTTATCACTACGAGCAACCCCTTTCACATACAAGTAGTCATGTGACCTTTTGTTAATAACAACATTAATATACACAAAGCATATCTACAGAAGGTCTTGCTCATGAACAGACATTACTGAGATGTAGATGTGCTGAATAGTTCTTACTTGCACGACTCCAACAACGTAAGTGAGACTGCCCTCCAGGAAGTGTCCATCGATGAGCACCCCAAAGGCGAAGCAGGCACCACTATGGCCGTCTATCAGCTCTCCTATGAACCACGGACCTGAGGGAAGAGAGGCGGAAACAACACAGGGGTTATTTATACAGGAACAGATGCAAGATTACAAGGACATCTTGTAAAGCAAACCAGCATACACTGTATATGTATATGTATAGAGGCATATTCAGCATGAAGCACCAGACGAAGAGGGAATTAGACGACGCAGTTGACCCACCTAAGGCTGTACACAGGTTGAACAGCAGCAGAGAGTAGAAGAAGGTGTCCATTGAGCTGACCAGATGGAGTGACATACATGCTTGGGAGGTCAACCCTATAGATGATAGACAAAATAAAAATGGATGAATATATTAAGAACAATTGTTGTTATTTAAATACTTCTTTAAGCCTACATTTATTAACATGTATGTTATTAAAATCTGATGATAAAATCAGAGTCGGATTGTGGACATCAGATTGCACTTCACTTGCCTGCGATCAAAATGAAACTATGATGATGTATTTATCTGAATGGTATTCAGTGACAGCTCACCTCTCCCAGAGGGAACACGCAGGAACCTGAAGGCCAGCAGCACCCCGACATTCAGCAGCATAATTAAAACGAAGGCCGCTCGGCCCAGGATGTAGTGGTCTGTGAGGAGGATGAAGGACTGCACGAAACCAAAGCTGGGAGTCAGGTCGTCCTCCAGAGTAAAGTGCTGCTCCCGCACTGACGACCGGCCTGCCGAGTCCTGACTCACACACACACAGACACGCAAAATGATAAGAAAGGAGCTAATTGTTAATTCTATAAGTATAAGACGGAGTGTCCAGACAGCACATCTACATCAACTGAGTCATAATTGAACTCAAGTAAACAAAGCTACCAAATTTAATCAAGACCTATGAAATATTCAAGTGGAAGATAAATGAATGCTGTACTGACCTCCACTTTAACTCTGATGGTGTGCAGTCCAGTGAGGTAGAGAGACGGATCCCACAGCAGAACGTAGAGAGGACCTCCAGCAGAGTGGCCTGTCCCCAGAGGCTCCCCATCTACGCTCACATGCACCGCCGTGATTGAGGCGTCCGAGAAGGCCAAGATCCTATTGAGAACCAAGAAGATAAAGACAGTGTTATCATGCTTTCTTGTTGCCCAGTGAAAAACACTTTTTGATGAACCTCCGCCAAGGTTGCAACCATTAGTTATAGGGCTGCCCCCTCTTAGACGATAAGTCGACTAATCAGTCATTTTGGTCTTAGTCGACTAAGATTTCGTTAGTCTATTAGTCGTTTTTAATGCTTTTTTTCATGCTGAATGACTTATTTCCAAGAAACTTGTGAGCACATCGCTGGTAAACACAAGATTTAAAGTGGTGCTTTTGTCTGATTCTTTGTGGAGAAAGTCAGTTTCACAGATCTCTCGATTAAATCAACTAATCGATTAGTCGAAAAATCGTACAAGTGTTAGTCGACTTCTTCGAAGAATTTCTTTGGTCGAGGACAGCCCTACATTGTTACTTAAAAAAATCTGCATCCAGATTTGCATCATGATGCATGAAATGATTGACAATTACAGGGTATATGCAGTATGCTTGTTATTTTCATTTAAATAAGTGTACTAGTTCATGAAAAATAGCCAAATGTTTAGAGATGCCTTGTCTCCTAGTCCTTTAAAAGATTAACTACTTAACTAAAACTTGACCTAACTTGTTCCGTGCGGCCGTGACCTAACTTTCTACCAAATGGCATCGAAAACTGTCACCAGATTTTGTGATATACAGTACTGCTAGTAGCACTCAAACACAACAAAACCAACAAAAATAACCTCCTAAGAGGTAACTGCAGTTAATTTAACAGTGATGTAATAACCCACATTGCAAGCTGGGTATATACTTCATCAGGGGCAGGTGCTCTGTAAAAATGTGTGTTGTGGAAGCATTTGTAGTAGAGCCAGTGAGGGTTTTACAGTTCAACAAACAGTCAACACACACACACACACACACACACAAACAGAACAGACACCTGATGTGTGTCGATCTCCGTATTCGGCCCAGCGGCTCCACTCCGGGGTGCAGGTACTGTGCGTCCTTGGGGTTGGTGATGAGCACTGCAGGCCACTGCTCAAACCTCAGGTCAGAGAAACTCAGCAGGTCGTGATCAAAGGCCAGAACCCTGTACCTGGAGACAGAGTGGATACGGGGTTTCTGCAGGGTTCACCAAGTTAAACTTAAAATAAAAAAAAAAAATGTATTTTAAAAAGTAGAAATGTTTTGCAATCCTGTTGTTTTCCGTACCTGCGGTTGTCCATCCAGTCGCCCAGCTCCAGCTCCAGGGTGCCTTGGGGGTGTCGGCTGTGGAGGACGGGCATCAGGCCGCCCAGTGTGTGCAGGTGGCCACACAGATATGCAACTGCAGATCTAAACACAAGAATCCAAATGTAGTAACATTTTCATAACACGCCAATAACTGATTTTGAATAGTCCTGAAAATGCAAAATAAAGGATTCTAAAAAAATAAATGTCCCATCACTTGGATTTTAATAAATTTAACAGGATGAAATTAAAACCAGCTGCCAGTCAAACGCTGCTAACCTTTGGCCTCCTCATTCTAAGACTGTGTGAAGTTTGCATGTCAAAAGAGCAGGCCATAGAATGTCAACGGGATAATACTATGTATTTACACACCCTGTTTAAAAAAACTGGTTTAGCTTCTAACATACAGCATTTTCTTACCTCATCACGTCCCGAATACCTGGAGACGGGGAGACGACAGTGGAGGTGGTGTAGTGGCCAAACCAGATCGACTGGTTGCTCTTCAGACTCTCAGCTCTGAACGTGTCCAGCAAGTCCATTTGAGTCTGTCACATAGTGAGAAAAACATAACTATATGTTCCATTACATTCATTATTTACATACATCTTTATATACAGTCTATGATGTAAATTATTAGGACACTATACGTTTTGTAATGTCGTATGTGTTAGTACAACCTTCTATTTGCCTATTTCTTAAATAAATTTACAAAAATATTTTTTTTCTTTCTGTTTACTATTCAATGGCCACATTTCCTTATAGAGGAATATGACCTCAAATAATTTAAGTCTCTCTAGTTTCTTTGCTTTCTGAGGTTTGTCACAAATTCAGCAAATGTTTAATGTTCTGTGAAGAGAAGGTGCTCGACAGTTGTACCTGGTTGAGAATACCAAAGAAATTGTACGGCCTCTTGGGTCCTGGAGTCAGAGTGGCATCCGCACAGACAAAGGAGTAGTTGCCAAAGGGAGTTTTGTGAACATAGTGGAAAGAGCCTACTTTCTGATTAGCTGAGTATTTCCTAGAGAAAAATTGAAAAAAAAGTCAACTTGAGCAACAAGATACTGTGGTCTGGGACGGAGCCAGCAGCTCCAATAGAGTCCTGAGATAATTTGATGCATTTTAAATTAATAAATTAGGCTATCATAGGAGACAGACTGTCTGGCAGAGGATGACCACAACAATAAGAATATTAAGGAGGTACAAAATCAATCAGCATTAACAGAAGCAGCAGCGTCACATAAAACATAATTTGTGTCAGAAGACAAGCGAGTCGGTCTCTGTTCATGCAGATTCGGCTTCTATTTTAGTCCTCGAGAAGCTCAGACAGCTTGGCTTACTGTCAATAAATAGGTCTGCAACTACTCATGTTTCAGAGGCATTGAAGTTACCATGTGCTCTGATCGACTTCACGCTCAGCTTGCAGCTATAAGACAAGCAGGAGGAGACAGTGACTGGGTGTAAATCAGGCATTTACTGCAGTGTTGACCATTTCATACTGACCGGTAATAATTGTTGCTGCTGTCCAATGACATTATATTGAAGGCATCTGTCGGAAGAAATGAAATAATGGTGAGATTGAGCAGAATATAAACTGTTAAAGACAAGACGGCAGCCTTAAATTGTACTGCTAGGGAGCAGAATGTCTAATGAAGAAATTCCCAATGGAACAAATCAGATTTCCTCATGTTACAGCAAGATATCGAACAAAATCTGACAGGACGCACATCAACAACTGCGATCAATAAGAGCTGAATAGCGGTCAGAGAAACTCCTTTTTTTTTGACAAAGTAAAGATATCTTCTTTCACATGTAATAGCGTGCGATCCAATAACAGAGGGGAATGAAGAGGAGGGGTAGGATGAGCACCGCAGTTAATGGATTCTCCAGAAAACCCTAATTGCACTCGGATGCTTCCATTGAACCAGTGAGTTTGGAGTGAACATTAAGATCATAACAAAGTGCTGCGGTTAATCACCATGATTTCCACGGATGTCTATCCACATAGTGCGCTCCATCACGCGGGACCTCTTCAGGATGTTGTGGTAGGCCTGCCACTCCACCTCATGCTGGAGGGAGCCCACCTTACTCTCTGTTTTAGCATCTGTTAGATCCCCTGTGGAATGGGAGAAGATAGGATGCATCTGAGAAACAACATGGCCACACCCTGTCAGCCTCACTACAAGAAGTAGGGTGGAGTCAGGTAAATTGTGAAAAAAGTCATTTTAGGTACTGATTAAGGCTGCACAATTAATCAAAATTGTATCAAAATCACAATATTGCCTACTGCAATTTTCAAATCGCGGTATTTGTTAGAATCGCAATATTTGTTAAATGCGAAATGTGTGTCAAAATACCATTTTAAATTGAATATTGTTGTGCTGCAGAGATGTCCTGGCCAAATCATCAATCATCATATTCTACAGACTTTAGAAAACATCTTTGTCTGGAGTAACGATGTAAAAATTATCATTCCCTCTAATATCCCAATTGCAATATCTGTCAAAATAATCGCATGGATTTTAGCATAAGCATGTCAGCTAAATTGGGCCACGATTTTCAGCTAACGGACCACATACACACACACTTTTACACAGAAATTGAGGATGCAAAACAGGTTCATACCTCTAGATATGTATCCAAGCAAAATCTTAATAATCTTTTATAAATTATGCATTGCAGACAGTGTTTGAAGGGAACACAGGACATGACCTAACAAGACCTGACTAGATGAGATGTTAAGACCTAGCAACCGGAAATGTTCATGCTTTTTGGTGTTTTGGATTTTGGTCTAAGATGTTCAAATTTTCCCCGGGCGCTTCACAGCAGCTCACTGCTCCTAAATGCTTAGCACGGGTTAAATGCAGAGGTAGGCCCGCACGATATGAGGAAAATCTGGGATGTGCGATATCATTGTTCAATATTGCGGTGACGATATGACTTGCGATAAATAAACAAATATTGAAGTGTGCATATTAGCTATACTTATGTCAGCCTGGTTGTCTTCAAATTCAGAACCAGATTAGAATTGAATAATTTAAATATAACTAGTTAGTAGTGTTTGCTGTCAAACTGTGCACACGTGGGTCAAGTGCAGGTTAACATTTCACCATCTTAGCTTTGCTACGCCCCAACGTAGAAAATTGCGAGTTACCTCAAAGTCACAAGCTATGCAGATTTAGGTGGAATATGATGGAAACTACCACAAAGAAAAAAGAAGAGCAGCTACAACAAAGACTGTAAAACTACTTATAAGTATTTATAAGCTAGTGAAAGGTGATTCTCAGAGTTTTTTGTGAAATTTGCCAGTTATTTTACAATTTTATACGCGGGGGAATACAACATGAAGCAACACAGTTCATGTGAGTCTCACAAGAAATGCGGCTCAAAAAGAGATATGGCGATCTATGGATGCATTTGGGCAAAGCATAGAGATGTTACAAGCTAAGGTGCAGAAGAGAAATGTTTATTATTTAAGTTAGATAGACATTATATGAAAATTGTAGTCTACCTCTCAGCCTTGTGTCACATTGTCCCACACAAACATACTCTTTGTCCCACATTTGGTTTGTTGGGATCTGGTCACACTAGCTCAAGAGGGAACCTGCTGATACTCTAACTCTCATAATTCTAAAACAATTATACTTTTTTCACATTTTTTTAAACAAATAAATATTTAAGAGATTCATGCCAATTTATAAAAATATCATCAGATCTCATGCATAGCTTATTTGATGGTGTTATAAATCATTTACCAAACAGTGGCCCATTTTACCTGACTCCACAATAACTTTAGATAAAGATGTAGGGGGGTTACTGTACCTGTTGCAAGCACTAGAGCTGGTTTGATCACTTCAATTGTGTCAGTGCAGAACTTTTCAAAATCAGGAATACGTCTTGGGTCATGAAATCGGCTTATGTGAATGTCAGACACCTTGAACCAGACATAAACGACAGAATCAGAGATTAAAAAGGGTCTTAAAGCTGCAGTAGGCAGAAAGTTTTGGGCATCATTGGGCAAAAATTCCATAATAACCTTTCAGCGTATTGTAATTCAAGTGTTCTGAGAGATAACTAGACTTCTGCTCCTCCTCATGGCTCTGTTTTCAGGCTTTAAAAAATCTAGCCCATGACGGGAGACTTTGGCCAATCACAGGTCATTTCAGGGAGAGAGAGCGTTCCTATTGGCTGTGCTCTGGCTGGTGGGCGGTGCTTGGTATTTCCTCAACTGATCTCAACATGGCTGCCGGGTCACAAACTTTCTCATTTTACAGCTAAAGAGTACACTACAAGATATTCCTGAAAACATTTGAGGCGAGAAAAAGGCATTATAGTAACAGAATATTGATTCATATTTGATCAGCGCTGCCTAGTTCGACCGTTTACGATCGGTTTGCGAGTGATTGACAGCTGCTCAGAGACGGCGGGCTCCAGCTGGGCTCTGATTGGTTGTTTTCCTCCGTTCTGTGAAATCTGGCAGATGCCATTAGGAGCACCGGAGGACACCAGAGGACACCAGAGGGCACAGAGGCACATCATTTTTTTCAGCTTACCTGTCTCATGCACTCCTGTCAGGATATAGTGACCGTTTTATAAAAAAAATATATTTTTTTTTAAATCATATTTATTTGCTCCATTTCTACCCATTGCAGCTTTAAATCTGGCTTTTGTCTAGCCTTTCTAACACATTAGTATGAGAGTTGTAAAGCACAAAAGGTACAAAGTCTGACTACAACTTATGGTGTTGCTGAACCACCCTTTTACCTGACAATGACACACTTTTTTTTGGTCAGTGACCCCTTTCTGTCAATCATTCAGAGAGAGTTCAGCTGGTGAACTACAACCGCTAGCTTCCTATGACAACACTGCAAAGGTAGGTATTCTACTCATATTAGAAATATAAGGCTATGATATCAAAAATGAAGAAATATTGGTTGAAATTAGACAGCATTAGACAGTTTGTGGTAAATGACCAAAAGCAAACAAAGCTAGCTAGCGAGACAGAATAAAGCCCACCTGTATAAACCAGAATATATTGCTCAACTCGCCGCCGGGAAATGGTGGAGACCTCCCTTTAGATCCATCCCCGTCGCCGACAGTCGGGTGCTGAACGCTCCGTTTCGGGTGCCAAGCCGTGTCATAGCTGTCCAGCACCCAGGAGGTGATGCACGCCAGGGCCAGTCCGAGGATAACCAGCGCGCCGAACAGCTTCAGCATCCTCCTGTAGTGGCAAGAGAGGGGGCTAGCTGCCGCCGTCTGTCCCGCACAGAAAAAAAGCTAGCTACTGGTGGAAATAGCTAAGGGCACGAATCACACTAACATTAACTACAGATATTTGTGAAACCATTTGGCTACATAGCTGAGATGTCAGACTCAGACCGTTTCTGTCGCTGCCATCGCGGCCACGGGAGATGCATTGAGGTGCGGGGTTTCATTCAGGGCTCTCCGCTCAGCTGCCTTCGGAGGCGGAGGAGGTAGCTCAGCAGGTTAGCTAGCAGCTAGCTACCTACCAGCTACCAGCACACTGACCGGTTGGATGTGGAAACGTCACCGGGAGAGTGTATGAAGGAAGAGCTCTCACTCTGACATGGTTTTCCGGGTACTGCAATCGACCGTAATACTACTGCACCTGTCATCGCGAGAGGTTTCGGGAACAGCGAAACAGAAAGAATTTGATTGATTGATTGATTACATTTTTTTTATTTTTTTTTATTGATTTTTACATTTTAAAGAGACATAATGAACAGAATATATTTTTATGCCTCATTATATATAAAATAAAGAATAAATATTATTAATATTTAAATCAAATATTAATAAATCTCACATAGATCTACAAACATGTTTGTTTGTATATCTTTTTTATTTTGTTTATCATCACATAACATCACATAGATTCCATGTACAGTTGATTTTATTTTAAACAATACAAACTCAACCCAGCACCTTACTGCAATACACAATATTACCTTTCTGCACTAATGTACACAGTGTATTACTGTGGCACTATCATGCTGTGGTGTATTTCAAATACATATTATTATTATATATAAGGAGACGCAGTGCACAATTTCCATGCACCGCATATCTGAAACAAACTCCCAAAGAACTTGGCATATCAATATAAATCTAAGCATGCTGTATACACTGTATATACTCTCATATCCACCTATATGTATACAAAGCAACCTGTGACATTAATCATTTCATATTTATTCCAGCACACTTAGCACTCTGCCCCATTGCACTATGTATACAAATAGTATAAATGTAATATATATATATTAGGGCTGTCAAAGCTAACACGTTAACGCAAATTCGTTTTAACACCACTAATTTCTTTAATGCATTAATGCAATCGATCATTTGGAGGTTGTAGCAGGCTCAGTTTAGATACTGGCATCATATGAAACTAGAAAACATAAGGAATCCATTGGTACCAACCATGTCATACTAGCTTGTCGCCAAGAAGGCTAAATAACGCTCCAAACAACAAAACTGTCATTGCCATTTTCAAAGGGGTCCCTTGACCTCTGACCTCAAGATATGTGAATGAAAATGGGTTCCATGGGTACCCACGAGTCTCCCCTTTACAGACCTGTACCTGTGAGGGTTTCTGGACAATATTTGTCATTGATTTGTGTTGTTAATTGATTTCCAATAATAAATATATACATACATTTTCATAAAGCAAGCACATTTGCCCACTCCCATGTTAATAACAGTATTAAATACTTGACAAATCTCCCTTTAAGGTAAATTTTTAACAGATAAAAAAATGTGTTTTGACTATTAATATATACAGTATACTGTATATATTAATAGTCATATTAATATATACAGTATACTCTCTCTATATATATATATATATAGAGAGAGAGAGAGAGAGAGAGAGAGAGACACACACAGAGAGAGATACTATAGATACAACTCTCAGTTGTTTAAACATCTTAATATTTCTCTGCCTGCCACTGCTTTTTATTAAATGAAAAAGTGACACATTTTCTTAGCTTTGTGGTTTTGAACATATTTTAGCCATTAATGTCTATGTCATATCAATGTACTGAACACCCATAGGTAAAATAGACATACTGTATATTTGCAATCATGTTCTTTTAAACAGCTGTGTTAAATGACTTTTGTGATTCGTGCATAAAAACAAAACAGGAAACGGAGTATTTTAATATAATATGTACACTTTGCAAAGTGGAGGATTATCGCTGTGTACCATGCTGTGTACGCCACCAGTTAAAGCCATGCATCACATACGCCATCTTTGAATTAATGTCGCCTCCCAGTGGTCTTTGCGTCAAAGTGTCATTTTCTTCTCTGTGGCCGCGTTCCAAACAAATTATAATTTTATATTTAAAAATTAAAGATATTAAACCTTCAGGGAACGTTACCTAAATGTTATTAGTACGTGTATCTAGTATACTATTCGACAAAATGTTAAATCTGTACAAAAAAACAAAAATGCTGAACTGTGATTGTGTACAGCGCGCGCCTCCCCCGCGAACGAGCTTTTAAAGACCCCGGTGCGCGCGCCTGATTCTTGTTGCGAGGGGCGATGGAATCGGGGCCGCGCGCGCAGGAAGGGCTAGTGATCATCACAGAGTCGTCACGTCACGGATCCGCAGCGACCGATAGAGATGCTGAGGTGACAGGCGGGCAGAAGGAGAAAAGGGACGACAGACATATTTCACCCTCACGTCCGTTAATTCCTAAATATCGACGGACGCCACCTCTTCTTCTTCTTCTTCTTCTTCGTGGCCGGTCCGCTCGCTATGGGATTCCGCTCCGTGTTGTCTCCCTGCCGCCCTCAAACGTAGAGGATTTGGTGTAACCACACCCGGCTCTTCCTTGGAATCAAGGATTGGCAGCGAAGACCCGAGGTAAGGATTCAGAAACCCCGGAGGGCCGCCGTGCTATAACGTCCCCCTCTCTTCAGTTTCGCCCCTTTTTCTACCCACCCATAAATACCCGTGTCGTTATGGCGCGCAGCTGCATGCGTTGAGTTTGTTATCCTTGCATGTTGTCAGGGCTGACAGTATACTAACCTCCTACACGCCAGGCGAGATGAGGTTGCGTGGCCTGTCTGTGTGGACGGTGCGTGGACGCGCCTGAGTTAAATCTGCTGTGGCAACTCGCTATGCAACAAGCTCTGCACTGCAAAACCAGTGAGTCCACTGCAGGGAGGATAGCTGGCTTCATTTCAGACCAGTAAGGACAAATGTTTTGAGACATAATACAACCTTTCACATCACATTGAAAGCAACTTACTAGAGGTTGTCTCTATTTATTCAATGTACATTTTTAATACCATATTGACCATCTTGCAAAGAAATTAAAATTCACACTGGGTTTTCTGTAGGGCTGTGTATTGGCAAGAATCTGGTGATACCATTCCTATCATGATACAGAGGTAACGATTCAATACATTCCGATATGTGGTGATACTGTAAGCGATATATATATATATTTAATACTCTTATCGACATGGGAGTGGGCAAATATGCTTGCTTTATGCAAATGTATGTATATATTTATTATTGGAAATCAATGAACAACACAAAACAATGACAAATATTGTCCAGAAACCCTCACAGGTATTGCATTTAGAATAAAAAATATGCTCAAATCATAACATGGCAAACTGAAGCTCAACAGGCAACAACAGCTGTCAGTGTGCTGTCTCGACTATGACTTGGCCCAAACTGCATGTGATTATCATAAAGTGGGCATGTCTGTAAAGGGGAGACTCGTGGGTACCCATAGAACCCATTTTCATTCACATATCTTGAGGTCAGAGGTCAAGGGACCCCTTTGAAAATGGCCATGCCAGTTTTTCCTCGCCAAATTTTAGCGTAAGTTTTGAGTTTATTTAGCCTTCTTCCCGACAAGCTAGTATGACATGGTTGGTACCAATGGATTGATTAATTTGTTTTTTTCTTGTTTCATATGATAACAGTATCTTCACTCTAAACTGAGCCCGCTACAACCTCAGAAAGATCGATTGCATTAATGCATTAAATATGTATTACATTTATACTGCTGTATAGTGGTTGGTTTCTAGTTTCATATGATGCCAGTATCTTCTCTCTAGCTTTAAAACTGTGCCCGCTACAACCTCCGAAAGATCGATTGCATTAATGTGTTAAAGAAATTAGTGGCGTTAAAATGATTTGGCGTTAACATGTTAACTTTGACAGCCCTACTATTTACAGGTTTGCCTCACCGTCCACCTTGTCCAAACTTGACCCCCTGTATCACTCAGCCCTGAGGTCACTAATTCTGGCTTCAGGACCCATCATTGTACCTTATACAGCATGGTAGGATGGTCATCCCTCCCTCTGCGGAGGTTACAACATTGGTACATTTTAGTCTATAAAATAATCTCTGGCAAATTTCCTACTTACTTAAGCCGGAAGTTTGTATTCCTGCAAAACAGTTATAATCTTAGGTCACACAAATGGCTTAAGTTTAAGGTGCCTTCTATCAGTACAGAAGCTGGTAAAAGAAGCCTGTTCCACTACGGTCCTGGTCCTGGAACGATCTGCAGGCCAAACTTATCTCTTTAAATAATTTTAAACATGGAATAAAGGAAGTGGTCACTGCTAGCTGCAGTTGCTTCAATTAAATAACAAACATGCCTATTGTTGCTGCCGTGATTCAATGTTGTTGTCTTGTTATGTGATGGATGCTGCTATTTGACCCTGTCTTGGCTAGGTCTCACTTGTAAAAGAGGTTTTAATCTCAATGTGACTTCCTAGTTAAATAAAGGTTATATATAGGTTTGTCTTTTTACATTAGTTTTGCACACATGGCTCTTAAAATTAAGGATTTGAGGCACTGTACATTTAAAGTACTGCTATTTAGGTGAGTGCATCCTTGATGGCCATTATGCCATACAGTACATGCTCATCCTTCACAGTTTGTCCAGACTGGATCAGTTTCGTCCATGCTGTGACTTGAGTGTGGAGGGCCTCCCCATGCTGGCTTCTCTCCAGGACTTGCCCTGCACACATTGTCAGACCAGTCACTTGTTTTATCCAGCAGCAGCAGGCTACATTCGGATTAGACAGAAATTTAAAGCTACAGTGGGTAGAATTGGAGCAAATATGATTTTAAGTTATTTTTATAAAACGGTTACTATATCCTGACAGTAGTGCATGAGACAGGTAATCTGACACGTGCCTCTGTGTCCTCCGGTGTCCTCCGGTGCTCCTAATGGCATCTGCAAGATTTCACAGACCGGAGGAAAACAACAAATCAGAGCCGAGCTGGAGTCTTGCCGTCTCTGAGCAGCTGTCAATCACTCGCGAACTCCGATCAAATGGTCAAACTATGCAGCGCTGATCAAATATGAATCAATATTCTGTTACTGTAATGCCTATTGCCTCAAATGTTTTCAGAAACATCTTCTAGTGTACTGTTTAGCTGTAGAATGAGAAAGTTTGTGACCCGGCAGCCATGTTGAGATCAGTTGAGGAAATACCAAGCACCGCCCACCAGCCGGAGCACACTTGAATTACAATATGCTGAAAGGTTATTATGGAATTTTTGCCCAACGATGCCAAAAGTAATCTGCCTACTGCAGGTTTAAGCTTGATTTTCAGTCAAGTTATTCTGACTTGAGCCATGTGTTGTTGCACATGCATACATAGATTGCTTTTAGGGTTAGAGCTTATTTGCTTTTTTGTCAATATTTACTGACAAAACATCGCCAAGTGGAGGAATCCTCTGTGGGTGGTATCACTCATTGACATTTCATGATGCTTTATGAAGCTGTGAAAACTTCCAGCACACTAAAAGGGGCAGAGGCAATGACAAGCTGCAGTCAGCAGATGAAAATGGCACTGCACCATCGTCGGCGTGGAGATGCAGGAGGTCAGGAAGTGTGATTCATGCTGGTTGTCATAGATTGGTTTAATTTTTGGTCCGAAGTCTGCTCCTCCCGCTGTTTTTTTTTATTCATTGATGGTGGTTGGTATGGAGTAGGAGGAGGAGGAGGAAGAACAGCCTTTCTGTGAGGTGTGAGATTAGTCACAGCTTGAGGCAGCCTTGCTTGTGCATACAGTAGGTGTGTGTGCGTGAGTGAATGTGTGTTGGAGAAGTGGCTTGTTATATGCAATCTATGGGGCTGACTAGCAGCTAGTATCCCAGCATCTTTCCTGTTATTCTGACACACTTTGGCTGTTTTTGAGGGATAAAAGAGCTACAAGATGGCTCAGACTTATTTTGACCTAAACATGTACTGTAGGTTAGATTAGGTTAGGATGCAGAAACCTTTCTTTTATGTCCTCCACTCTCAGCCGTAGAGGTTGGTCATTCATCCTTCTGTGCTCATAAAGAAAGAAATATCTCACGCATGTCAGCTCGAGTGTGACAGAGCGAGTGTTTCTCTACATAAAAGAGGGAAAACACTGCGGTGACCTTGAAGTTCTGACACTCGACTCACAGCAGAGGTTATTTAATCAGTGTTTACAGCGAGTCTCTCTCGTCCCTCTGAGGTTAAAAGGGTTTTGTACAGCATGTTTCTTCGTCACCGATTAGCATAACATCAAGAATTCCACTGATGTAGTCACATCGACATAAATTGTTGCCAGAAAGAGACTTTTATACAAGTATGGTTCAGCTTTGACCAGTATGGTTTTAAAGGACCAGTGTGTAGCATTTAGGGGGATCTATTGGCAGAAATGGAATATAATATTAATAAGTATTTTTTCTTTAGTGTATAATCAACTGAAAATAAGAATCGTTGTGTTTTCGTTACCTTACAATGAGCCGTTCATATCTACATAGGGAGCGGGTCCTCTTCACGGAGCCGACCACCATGTTTCTACAGGAGCCCAGAACGGACAAACCAATCACTGGCTCTAGATAGCACCATTCACGTTTTCACGTCGGCCAACCTCACCTCACCTATAATTTTTTGAGGGGCAGAGGACCAAACTGAAGGGGCATGGCTTCCGTGAAATCCCTGCCCTGCTAACACGCTAAACAGTGTCCATGGTAAACATCCCCTGCTAAACATCAGTATGTTAGCATTATTATTTTGAGCATGCTAATGTTACTTAGCATTTAGATCAAAGCACCACTGTTCTTAAAGTTGCAGTAGGCAACAATTTTTTGGCATAATTTGGAAAAAATTCCATAATAACCTTTCAGCATATTGTAATTCAAGTGGTTTGAGAGAAAACTAGACTTCTGCTCCTCATCATGGCTCTGTTTTCAGGCTTTAGAAAATCTAGCCCGTGACGGCAGATTTTGATCAATCACAGGTCATTTCAGAGAGAGAGAGCGTTTCTATTGGCTGTGCTCCGGTCATGTGACCAGAACTTGGCTTCCTTCAACAGATTTTACAATGGCGGCTGCCTCACAAACTTTCTCATTTTACAGCTAAACAGTACACTACAAGATGATTCTGAAAACATTTGAGGTGAGAAATAGGCATTACAGTAACAGAATATTGATTCATATTTGATCAGCGCTGCCTAGTTTGACCGTTTGGTCGGAGTGCGCGAGTGATTGACAGCCGGCTCTCATAGACGGCAGCTGGCAGCGGACCTTGTTTTCCTCCGGTAAGTGAAATCCTTCAGATGCCGTTAGAAGCACCGGAGGACACAGTAGGACACAGAGGAACATGATTTTTTTCAGGGTTACCTGTTTCATGTTCTAATGTCACGCTATAGCGGCCGTTTTCTAAAAATAACTTTTTTAAATCATATTTGCGCCAATATCGCATACTGCAGCTTTAAGTAGCCTAAAATAGCCGCTAGCATGGCTGTTGACTCACAGTATTTTTAAGGACTCAATCTTCATTAGACTCTAAAGATAATTAAAATGTTTGTGCTATTTTTTCTGTGTAACTGTCATAATGCTTTACTTGTTAATAAAAGGCTCACTGTTCTCAAGGTCTCATCTAAAACTCCACTATAATAACCTTCCTTTTAAACCATTAAGTGCATTTTTCTTAATACAGTTGCACAAAGAAGGGAATATTTTCTTATTTATGAAAATATAAATATAGTTTGTATGTTATACAGATACATACATTTAGAGCTGGGCGATATGGCCAAAATCATAACTTCATATCTTCTGGTAATTCAATAAATAAATAGTCTATATGATATAGCCACATGATAAACCCTATTTTTGTATACTCCTGTGTGAGTTAGATACTTGACAAATGAAAAGTATTTTCTCATTTAATTAAAAACTTTAGTGGAAAATGAGCAGATTTTCAGAGAAATTTCAGTTAGTATGTGCTTCTTATTATCAATTTAGACGACGTAATTGTGTATCATGATATCTCAATGTATGATTTCATTACGATATGATTCCATTGAAAGGTGATAAATTATTATATTGAGTTATCGACCAGCCCTAGATACATATAGTTATATAAATCTTAATCTTGGACTGTTAGTGTTCATAGTAATTCACATACATCCAGACATTAGGATGGTAATAAATAGTAACTACATACTAAAAGAATACAGTTCAAAGGCTATTAGAGTTATGATATGATGAGGTTTAGAATCCTGAGACATGTCGTCCAGCAGTGTCATCATCTGCGTGTTAGCGTCCACCTTCCTCCTGACTCTCAACCCTGGGTCACATTTCATGCGTGTCATTTCACTGTTATCTAGTCTAACCACGCTTTGCCCTCTCCCATCTCCCAGCCTCACCCTGGTGCATGATGGGATTGATTGCCTCCTTGATGTCGGGATCATGCCCCGTAACCAAATAGTGTTTTGAAGGCTGGTTGCATAACCGTTGACGCCTGTGCGGCGCCGTGTGCAGAATGATGAATCGAAGTCGAGTTTTGCTTTGAGTGTTTGAAGCCAGACTGAAGGAAGTTACCAGCGTGTGCTCTCTGGAGGAATGCTTATCTATGGATGTTGTATAATACAGCAGAGTATACACAACTTTTACAGGGGAAACTCCATTTGATGCTTGTTGTACAGACAGCCTGCTTGTGCCACATGGCAATACATGTATTGATAAGTCTGATAAGTTGGTCTTTATAAAGGGTTTGTAAGTGGTAACAAATGGCTTTGTTATGAGCAATTTACTAATGTTTTAATATAGGGCTGGGCAATATGACGATATATACCATCAAACGATTTAAAATGTCTATCGTATATATTTTTCTTTATTGTTTCTATTGTGATATAAGCTAGGCCTATATTCATTTATTTTTTCTCTATAATCTCATCTAAAACTCTTTGTTCATTTTGCACTCAAATTCTTAAAACGAGGAAAATTAATTCACACAAAAAATAGGCTTCACCATGTGGTTATTTCATGTAGACTATTTACTTATTGAATTACCAGAAAACATGCTATGTCGTAATATATATCGTTATCGAGGTATGACATTACCTATATTGGCATAGAAGATTTTGGCCATATCGCCCAGCCCTATTTTAATAAATAACCTTTAAATATTAAAATAATAAACTTTTGGGTTGCCAGGTTGCAAAGAAATCCTCCAGCAGGACAGTTGTCTTTTCAGCTCTTTAATTCATTCGCCTTCTGGAAAGAAACTGCAGAGAATCTGAACCGAAATTATTTTATTACACAATACTACAATCACGATTTTGGCTTCCAACGATTATGAAAACAAGATAATCGTCAAAAAACAATTATTGTGCTGCATTCCATTTCACAGTAACTCTCACGTTTTGTCTTTAAATAAATCCAGCGCACCCCTTTCCTTTGCAGCAATGCCCTTCCGCCCCGCTCTGCGGGTCAGGGACGGCCACTTGCACGTATTTGAATGCACGTTTATGTCTGTTGCTGCACTATAATTAATCTTGTCTTAATAAAAGTAATCTTGAATCTTGAACTTTGTCTGCCATATTACACAACCAGAGCTAAAGCAAAATCTGGCAGATTAAACAGCCTCATTATATCTGACAAGACTACTTTCTTTATTAGACCTGCTCCTTGGCTGTCATACACAGAAGATAAATGGCTGGAAAATGATACTAAAATGAAGCCTCTTTGTAATTTAAGACGCAGGACTTTTGCCTGCGAGTTGGTGTGGCGGGTTTGTCTAGATAAAGACAGCTGCTGGCAGCAGGTGTGGCAGCTGCAGCGATGGTCGAGTATCAGAAAGCTCCAGACATTAAGCCAGGGGTTTAACTTTGGCTCTCGACTGGGGAGACTTTCAAACTCTCACATGTAGTCAACCAGCCCTGAAAAACAGGCCTATTACATATTCCACTCTATGAAACCTCCTTGTTCAACACCCAAGAACATTATCTCAAGATGCTGAAGTTAGCTGTTTACTAGGGTTGGGAATCACCAGAGGGCCCACGATACAATATTAATCCCGATACTTAAGTCACGATACGATCTTACTGCGATTTTGAACATTTTGCGATATGCTGAGTGTTGCGATAAGATATATTGCGATAAGATATATATAGCGATCTATTGCGATTTATTCCCTTTTTTCACCTGCAAATTATGCAGTTTGTCAACATCTGTTTTATCTAATAAGATACAGTTTTCACTCTGTTCGTCTCAGAGTTTTCATTCACACATCTTGATGTCAGAGGTCAAGGGACCCCTTTGAAAATCGCCATGCGATTGGAGCGTTATTTTGCATTCTTTACGACAAGCTAACATGACACGGTTGGTACCAATGGATTCCTTAGATTTTCTAATTTCATATGATGCCAGCATCTTCACTCTAGTTTTAAGACTGAGACCCACTGAAAGACAGAATAGCGGCCGAATTATTAGTTTTTTACCCCCCCCACCCCTGCAGTTTAGTGCAGATTAGCCTAAATAACCAGAATTCAACTAATTTCTTTCGGATTTGCTCCTCATTTCTGACAGTTTTGTGTCTGACAGTTTTGTGTCTTGGGCTTCCGTAGGGTTCTCCATCAAGGCCCAAATGCCCGGCCCAGTCTGAGGCGGCTGGTCGAGGGGGAAGCAGTGAGGACAGCTGGTCCACAGCCGGGATGAGCGGGGGAGTGGAGCAAGCTGACATCCTAAGCGTGCTCTCCCTGGTCAAGGAACGATGGAAAGTGGTAAGTGACGTTATATTCAGCAGCGACAATAGGCGGTGTGTTTGTCCAGCACCATCACTGCCTGTCCCTGGCTCACCCTCTGTCCCACAAACAGCAACTCTTTGTTCATCAAACAATGCTTTCGCCTGCCTATATGAGCCCTGCTTTCCTCTTAAGTATCTCACCTGTGGCTCGGACAGTTTGGGGTCGTGTGTCTCTGTCCAGACAGGGCTGCTGCAGTACGGGAGATCCAAAAATAGCCCGTATAGCTATTTGTGGCAGTGCAGTGTGCTATAGGCAGCAGCAGCAGAGCTCCCAGGGGGGCCGTGTCTCTCACTGCCGTGCCAGCCTGGGTGCCATGTGAGGCTGTTATTCCTCACTGGCAGCCTGGCACCACTTCCTGTCTTCTGAGGAGTTGCATAAGAATGCTGCAGCTAATCCCACGACTTTAGCTCCTAGCGTGACACAACACTGTGTGTGTGTGTGCGATTGTGTGCGAGTGTGTGTGTGTGTGTGCATGGAGGACAGTGAAGAACACGTGGGAGAAACTAAAGCTCTACTAGTACTGAGAGGTGAGAGTGAAACATGTAATAAAGAAGAGAGCATTGAGAAATAAATCACATACAGTTCTTGGTGTCATATTAATTGAGAAAAGTGTGCTGGAGCTGCGACGATTAATTTGATTAATCGATTAGTTGTAAACTGTTAAATTAATAACCAACTATTTCGATCATCGATTAATCGGTTTGAGTAATTTTTTTAAGAAAATAAAGTCAAATTTCTCTGATTTCAGCTTCTTTAATGTGAATATTTTCTGGTTTCTTTACTCAACTATGACGGTAAACTGAATATCTTTGAGTTGTGAAGAAAACAAGACATTTGAGGACGTCATCTTGGGCTTTGGGAAACACTGATCGACATTTTCTGACATTTTATAGACCAAACAACTAATCGATTAATCAAGAAAATAATCAACAGATTAATCGACAATGAAAATAATCGTTAGTTGCAGCCCTAAAGTGTGCAAACATTTTTTTTCAACACTGTTTTTATTGTGCTTTTAACAACTGAAACTTGTAAAACACAGCTCTTCACGTGAGAGGTCATACAGAGTATAATAATTATAATTAGACAATTGTAATAAACAATCTGTCATATAATAAAAGTTTACAGTTCACAGAAGAGTGTATTGCCTTACCAGTCTTACCAACAGAAAAAAAAGTTTATATGTACAGTACGTATGTATGTATGTATGTATGTATGTATGTATGTATGTATGTATGTATGTACGTACGTACATACATACATACACACTTATTTTATCATAATAAATGACAAAGAATGATCCTGAGAAAAATAAGAAAATAATAACTAAATAAAATTAATAATTATATAAAAAAAAAGGGAGTGGATGTTTATTACCCTCGTCAGCAAACCAATAGGTGTATCTGCAGAGGGTCTGTCCGAATTCTGTTTCTATAATCAAGCGTAACTAAAGAGTAAGTGGGAAACTCGTAATGAAGATGGTGGTATTCATATTTGTTAATGTTTCAGCTTCTGGTCTGATAAAAGTAATTTATAAAAGGCAATCCATATTTTGTAGAACTTACCCTCCCGCTTTTTTTTTAAGATTATTTTTTTTGCATTTTCAAGCCTTTATTGATAGTACAGTGGATAGTCTAGAAAGGGGGAGAGAGAGAGAGGGGGCGACATGCGGAAATGGCCGCAGGTCGGATTCGAAGGGAAGGTTAGGACTCAGCCTTGTTACATGTGCGCCCGCTCTACCACAACTGAGCTATCTGGGCGCCCCCCCTCCTGTCTTTTTAATGAGAACTTTTTTTTCTTTCAATCTAAATGCGTCATCACTTCTCTCATCAAGTTTGCATCAGTAGGGGCTGCTGCTTGCTTCCAGTTAAGTAGTATTAATCTGCATGCCAGCAGACTAACAAATGTTATCATATTGCACTCTGGACTAGTTTTCCCCACCTTAGGATCTATAACACCAAAAACATCCGTTAGAGGGTCTCAATCAACATTTCTATTCAATACCTTAGATAAATTTTGAAAAATACTTCTCCAGTAGTTCAACAAATTAGGACAGCTCCAGAACATGTGTGTCAGCGATGCAGGCACATGCCCACAACATTTGCATGAGGTATCAGTATTTGGAAATATTTTGTGAAGCTTTTGTTTAGACCAGTGAAAAAAATGTTCCCACATTTTATAAATGTGCATTTCACTGTCCCTGCACATTACACACAGACTGTAAATGTAGAATTTTTTTCATGTGAAGTTTTTATGTAATGTTTCATCGTCTTCCTCTAGGTGAAGAAGATTGGGGGCGGCGGGTTCGGGGAGATCTACGAGGCGGTGGACCTGCTGACGCGGGTCAGCGTGGCGCTGAAGGTGGAGTCGGCCCAGCAGCCCAAACAGGTGCTCAAGATGGAGGTCGCCGTGCTGAAGAAGCTCCAGGGTGAGTCGAAATGGATTCGCTGGATTTGGTTACATTTCTGGAATTGATCGATCCTCCTCAGCACGGTGACCTATTGAGTGCATCATTCCTGGCAGAAAAACTAATGCTTAAGAGAAACATTTTCTGTCAATAATTTCTCCTGGATTGATAAAACAAACAAGCAGAAAAAAAAAGGGAAAGAAGCAGACCAATCTAGGAAATATCATGCTAGTAGAAAATGCCGGGATAGCCTTTGTGCATCAATATCAGGGTATAATAATGTCTCCCACTGAGACCAGATATGGATCGTCTGACTCATCTGAAAACACAATTTAGCCCACGGTTCAGCTCAGTTTGCTTCAGCGTCCAAAACGCACCGTCGTTCGGCAGATAAATCGTTCTACGTTTTCTTCATCTTGTGTTTTAATCATGGAGTTTTAAAGTAACGAGTTCAGATGGCAGTAGCAGCAGTGACAAAGTAGAGGAAAGTTCATGTTTATGTTCCCGGACACTCCCACCGTCTCACAGCAGAGACACATGATCAACAAAAGACAGCTCCTCCAGGGGGGTTGTATAGTTTTACTCCTTTCTCTCTTTCTTTAACCGTGTCTTTTTCCCTCCCCTCTCCTTTCCTGCCTTTTCACAATTATGCCTTTTTTTTTTCTCTCTCTCCCCTCTGAGAGGAAAATCAATGGGCTGGGATCATGTTTGGCGTCTAATGGCTGAGACCTCGGGCATCATGGGTTTGTTGCTTCCTGAGGGAACCAGCATGTAACTTGAGACGGGCTGACACCGCCCAGCTGACCCACGGCCTTATACAAAGACAAATGGGTCATATCGAGCTAATAATAATAGCTTCTTTTATTATATTATTTTGATTTATTGTATAAGAATTTGGTGAATCTCAAAAAGTAGTGTTTTTAACATGGAGGTTTGGTTAGAAACTGTTTGCGTTCACTGCATGCTGAAGGGTTTGGGGTGTGGCCGCAGTCTAGCTGCCAGTGCAGTAATGTCCTTTGAGACCGGAGCACATTTGTTCACACAAGGCAAATTCATGCACATGTGTAGACCTTGTGTTGTGTGCTATAGCCTATAAATCAGCAGCGTAGTCATAAAGGGAAGCTGGTGATGGGAGGGCAGCGAGCTGTAGAGGGCAGGGAAATATGAACATGCACATCATCGTGATTCACACAGCATGCCGCCGCCGCATCTTGCGATCAAATGATACGGCTGACGTCAGCACACGTGACTGAGAAGTGACCTTATCGTCTCCTCCGAAAGTATCCTGAAACTGTGCTTCTTTATTTCTTAGGTAAAGACCACGTGTGCCGCTTTGTGGGATGTGGCCGCAACGACCGCTTTAACTACGTTGTGATGGAGCTTCAGGTTGGTCTAAATGCCTCATAAGCACTCGCTTTTAACAGATTTTCCAAGCGTATCAAACAAATAAATTATTGTTAACACATTTGACAATTGATGAATTGTTCAAGTAATTTATTAAGCAAAAATGCCAAACATTTGCTTTAGATCTGCAACGATTAGTCGACTAAGTAAGTCGATGGAAACAAAAAATAACCGCCAACTATTTCGATAATCGATTAATCATAAAAGTAATTTGTCATGCAAAAATAGCAGAAAATGCTGTTTTTAGCCTCTCAAATATCTCTGTTTTATGTCATATTAAAATGGATATCTTTTGATGGACAAAACAAGACATTTAAAGACATCACCTTGGACTTTGAGAAACTAGGATGGACAGTTTTCACTATTTCCGGACATTTCAAGGACCAAATGATTAATTGATTCATCTAGTAAATAATTGGCAGATTAATCGTCAATGAAAATAAGCGTTAGTTGCAGCCCTAATTTAGTTGTTCCAGTTTCTAAAATTAGGATTTCTTGCTTTTCTCTGATTTATATAATTGAAGAGCAGCTGTCGGTCGACAGGTGCGCAGCAGAAGACCTGAGGTCGACAATATAGAGCAAAAAGACTCCCGCACACTGTCCTCTTTATTTGCAGTCAGATCATTTTAATTATAACAATGTTTCAGTACTTCATCAGGTTATTTTACAAGACAATGGGAGAGAATATCTTAAATACTTCATATATAATCATAATCTTAAAAACACACTCCAAACTGACATCACTCAATCAATCAATTAGCCATCATAACACATCATGGGACGTTAGGCCTACAATATATTTATGAAAAAATATAATTATATAGAAAAATGTATGTTAAACATAGCTCAAATTGCATCTAGTCATATGAAAAGCTGTCATACCAAAAGAAATGTTTAAAATGTGTGATTCGAATTTGGTTGGAGCTTGAAAAAGGTGTCAAGAGAAAATAGATGGGATTATAAAGAATATAAATAAATAGGCTGTAAAGAGCTAATCAAGACGGAATACAGCATAAAAAGCCCATATAATAAAATTATTCCATTTAGGATGAGTACAAAATAGATAGGGATATACCCCCCAAAAATCACAGAGAAACATCTCATAACATACACACATATAGCTGGAAATGGAATATTTTTGGTGGTTTAGACAGTTGATCGTACAAAACAAGCTATTTAAAAATTGCAAGGCATTTCTCACAATTTTCAGACATTTCAGTGTGGACCAAAGTGACATTGCCATCCCATCTTGCTAGCATGGCAAAAAATATTTATATTTTTAGCACAATACTCTCCATGTAGAGATTCAGGCAGCGTTTCTGCAGACTTTTCACACACTAAATCACCTGCTGCGATCTACTGAGGCATCAAATTAGTTCCACTCACTGCATCCAGCACACGAGGCTGTGATACCAAAGTCATGATCACACAAATACTTTATCTGAACTTTGAGTGTTTTGAGAGTGTGGTCTGGTTTTGATTTATACCACCATAACCACAGGAATGGTATATTTTTGTATACTGCACCGACTCTCGACCGCACCACGTGTTTAATTATAGATGATCGGTGCAGCTGAATTTATAGTTTTTCTCACTGTTTTCTGTCCACTCAACACATTTGGCTGTCACTGTCAAACATTTCAGCCAGTAAAACTTTTAATAGTGATTTTTATTTTTATTGCAGTTTCTGTGTGTTCCTTCCAAAAGAGAACTAGATAAATATGTTTTGGTCTTTCCTGCTGTGTTTCTTGAAGGGGGAATTTATCAGACTAACTGATCTGTGCTCTTTCTCTCTCTCAGGGTCGTAACCTGGCTGACCTGAGGAGGAGTATGACGCGGGGAACCTTCAGCATCAGCACAACCCTGCGTCTGGGGCGCCAGATCCTGGAGGCCATCGAGAGCATCCACTCTGTCGGCTTCCTGCATCGTGACATCAAACCGGTGAGTCACAGTCAGCCGGGTGCAGCAGAGAGAGATTATTTCATTACCTAACTTCTACTGCATATATTCCCGACACATGATCATATTTTTATTTCTGCTGTCCGGGTAGTGAGTGCAACTTTTTTATTATTGGCTGCTAGAATTGTTGCTGATTCAGTATTTGTTGCACTTCCAGTAAGCTGGCTCACTGTGAGTGCTGGCTAAACGCCCGAAATGTAGCTGAAAGTAAATATCTTCTGAGCTGCTGTATTAAATTATATTCCACCAGAGGAACACATTTATTCCCCCGGGGCTACAGTAATATAAATATACAAAAAAATAGAGATTTTATTGTGGTTGAATTCACACATTTGATTAGTTTTTTAACCATTGCCTCCTGTTTTTTGTCTTTAGTCCAACTTTGCAATGGGCCGCTTCCCGAGTACCTGTCGAACCTGCTACATGCTGGACTTTGGTTTGGCTCGTCAGTTCACCAACTCCTGCCAGGAGGTCCGACCTGTAAGTGCCCTCCTCTGTTACTGAATATATACTGAGCTTAAAAGGATAGTTTGGGTGTTTTGAAGTGGGGTTGTATGAGGTACTTATCCATAGTCAGTGTATTACCTACAGTAGATGACGGGAGAAACAGACAGGAGTTACCACACAGAAGCAATGCAATGTACTGCTGTGGACGGGGACGGCAGCAAAATGTATTTTAGACACCTAAAAGAAAGGCCCACCTAAAAAAAATCAATATCAGTTTAAGTGTACGATATATTTAGAATATTTTCCCACAGCCCTTTCCGACGGGGAACTGAAGCCGTAATCTATGCTCTCATCAAAGCCACTAGACTCCATTGAAAAACCTGCAATTTTACCTCGTGGAACACGGGGGTTGCTGTCACACTGCTTCCATCATCGATTAGTTTGTTTGTGCTATTGTGTGACTTTGGTGAATCCGAACTAACCAAAGCTTTGTCGAGAGCATAGATAACGGCTTCAGTTCCACGTTGCAAAAGTTCGGTCTGACAGCAAGGTAAAGTGGTGAAAATATTCTAAATATAGTGTACCCTTAAATAATATAGATTTTTTTTTGGTGGGCCTTTCTTTTAAGTTGCTAAAATATGTTTTGCTGCTATCCCCGTCCACAGCAGTACATTGCTTTGCTTCTGTGTCGGTACTCCTGTCTGTTTCTCCATGCTGGGGGCGTGCCGACCGTCATCTACTGTAGGTAATACACTGATTCATAGTCATAGTTTTTGTTAACGAATGAATACTTAACCCAAGGTCTTGTAATCTTTACAACTGGACAGCCTGAACCTTCTCTGATGTCAAAGGCCCCTTTTTAGTTGATGGTTTAACAGATGATTTAACAGTTTTCTACCAATTTACAATGAATTAAATGACTATGTGTAATGTGTCACATAACCTTTTTAGCATAATGTGATGTGATAATATGTCAAAATTCTGTTTCACGTTGAGCTGCCCGCAAGTGCCAAATAATGAGTCCATGTAGGTTTAGTGTAAATGGTTAGAGGTTAGATAAAAGATGTGAAAATGTAAGAAGTTTATTTTCATTTTGTTGTTTTATTTTTGGCTGAAAATCTATAATTAAAATACATTTATATTAGCATTTAATGTGTGTTTGTGTCTTTGTTTGTCAGCCCCGTCCAGTGGCAGGTTTCAGGGGAACCGTCCGCTATGCGTCTGTCAATGCACACAAGAATAAGGTCAGTACAATCCAACCTGTACTACAGCCTTGTGTAATCAGCGATGTGCTTTACACAACTTTCTCTTTTTTGTCGTGATTTGTGGACGATCATACTATTATTGATTAATGTTAACTCAACCCTGGTGTAATTCTGCAGGAGATGGGTCGTCACGACGACCTGTGGTCTCTCTTCTACATGCTGGTGGAATTTCTGGTTGGTCAGTTGCCGTGGAGGAAGATCAAGGACAAAGTAAGGACAACCAATAATCACTGTCCTTCACGGAAACTAAACAGCTGCGTCCAGGTAGATGTAGGTGATGAGATGTGACAGGTGTGTGTGTGTGTGTGTGTGTGTGTGTGTGTGTGTTTGCTCATTCCCAGGAACATGTGGGGAAGCTGAAGGACACTTACGACCATCGTCTGATGCTCAAACACCTGCCGGCAGAGTTTGGTGTGTTCTTGGAGCACATCTCCAGCCTCGACTACTTCACTAAGCCTGACTACCAGGTGACACATGAATCTAATTTGGATTTACAGTAATAAAGAGGGGATTTCGTTTCTGACTACATAGAAATGCAGCATGTTTCAGCAAGTGATGATAATGTTTGATATTTTAGCAAAGTGTGCAGTGCATGATCGAAAAAGGTCCTCTCAAGTCAATATGTGTTATCTAGAGCTGCAACGATTCGTTGAGTAATCCATTAGTCGATCGTCAGAAAAGTAATCAACAACTATTTTGATAACTGCTTAATCGTTAAAGTCATTTGTCATGCAAAAATGGCAGAAAATGCTTTTTTCAGGCACTCAAATATGGAGATTTTCTGCTTTTTTCAGTTTTTTATCATGTTAAACTGAATGTCTTTGAGTTTTGGACTGCCAAAACAAGACATTTGTAGACATCATCCTGGACTTTGAGAAACTGAGATGGACATTTTTCCCTGTGTTTTTGTTTTCTGACGTTTTATTGACAAAACGATTAATTGATCAATCTAGAAAATAATCGGCAGATTAATCGATAATGAAAATAATCGTTAGTGGCAGCCCTAGTATTATGAAGTGTTATGAAGTGTTCGAAACCCATTTTCCGTGGATTTCTGAGAATAAAAACCTCACAATTAATAATGTATTGTTGTGTTGTTACAGCTGCTGATGTCAGTGTTTGACAACAGCATGAAAACCTACAATGTTGTGGAGAACGACCCTTATGACTGGGAGCGGACCGGCACTGATGGCACTTTGACAATCAGTGCCAGCGCCACAACACCGCAACATCACACCCGCCTCACTCCGGCACACATGGGGTACGTTTGATCGAAATAAAAACACTGTTAGTTAGTTATTTGTGTTAAGTATTGTATATAGCTGTGGTTAAAATGTCTTTTATAGCCCCAAATATGAAATAATGTTGGTACCTTTTGTTGCCCCAGTATGGCGAATGCCTCCCTGATCCCCGGCGACCTGATGAGGGAAAACACCGACGAGGTTCTGCAGGACGAGCAGCTCAGCGACGTGGAGAACAACCCCGCTCCGGATCGCCTGCCGGGCTCTCCCCTCCACCCGCACCGCAACCAGGAGGCTGACGTGTGGGAGGAGCTGGACCGCAACCGTAACCGCATCAGGACGGCAGTCTGGAAGGTAGACTACATCCTAGTATAGTTTTATCACCTCTAGTGCTCCTAGAGAATTGACACCTTAATCTAAATCTACGTGATTTTATGCCTCCGCTCCGGCGACTCCGCTCCGCTCAGCCGTGGTCGGAGGCATTATGTTTTCGGGTTGTCCGTAAATCCGGTCCATTCTCGTGAACGCGATATCTCAGGAACGCCTGAAGCAAATTTTTTAAAATTTAGTACAAATGTCCACTTGGACTCAAGGATGAGCTGATTAGAGTTTGTGGTCAAAGGTCAAGATCACTGTGACCTCACAAATCACATATTTGGCCATAACTCAAGAATTCATACACTAATTATAATTTTACACAATCGTCTGATAGGATAAAATGACGACATTTTGGACAGACATGGATGTAAACTGCAAATTGACTGGTTGGCGCAGGCACACAACCGCAAGGCTGTAATTCTAGTTTTAGTTACGAATCGGCACTAACAAAACTGACTGCTTTCCACAGGCGGCAACGGAGGAGGAACACAGCAACAACCAGGGCAACCACGGACACCAGAGCCCCTTTGCTGGGCCGAGCCTGGGCTCCCCAGTCAAACTGCACTCTGAGGTGGTGCCTTCAGACCGGGACGGCCCCCTGCTGAGGAAGCTCCGCAACATTCACAGTTTTGAGCTGGAGAGGAGGCTCGGCCTCGAGGCCAAGCCCAGTCCAGAGCGCTTCCTGGAACCCTGGTATGTCTGTCAAGTAACCGATCCATCTATGATAAAGGGTAACTTCGGTTTTTTTCAACCTGTTTTTGTGTCTAACTGACTAATAGCGACAACAATTTCTGAAATTGGTCCAGTATTGAGGGAGAACGCTGTAGACGTCAGCTGCTCACGGGCTGCAATATGGTGCTATTGGGGCAAGCTGGCACCATCATTTACGTCCACTGAAAGCGCTTGTTTTTGCTATGACAGGCTATGAAATACATACATGGTGGAAACGCGAGTGCCAGCCGGGCAGAGTTTGTTGTTTTGGAGTACAGAAAGCGTAGCTTAGTGTTATCTAAAAGATTTTCAATGTCATGGCTGAATATTTAGATGATTTCGACAATGTGAATGACGTCTTTGAATTCGATGGCCGCCCGTATTTTTTTGAGCCAGAGTATACTATTATATATAATAGTATATTATATTCAGATTTCACAACAAGACTTCTCCTTGAGCGGGACTTTGACACAATAACAAACAGACCAGATCAAGCGAAAGGTAAGAAAAACGTTTTATTTCTCTGTAGGGTTTTTTCCATAATGTTGTCAGACACTTAAAATAACAATCGGAGCCTGTCAGTGGCAAAAACAAGTACTGTTAGTGAACGTAATGTTACATTGACGCTGCTAACTTGCCCTCGCAGCTCGTTTCGCGGCTGCTTACAGCGTTCTCCCTCAATACTGGACCAATTTTGTATCACAAAAACATGAAAAAATAGGCTCCAGGTTGAAAAATACCGAAGTTACCCTTTAACATCAGTTTTTTTCTAAATGTTCCTGAGATTAGAGAGTAGGTTGTTTACATCTGTCTTGTGTCTGTTCAGCTCGGGGAAGCAGCAGCTTGGCGCCCAGCACCAGGACAAGGAGGCTGACGGGGCTGCAATCATCCCAGTAACTCAGGGTCAAGCTGTACCTGCCGGGGAGCGTCCCGATCGGATCTGGCACTATGACGAGGAATTCTTGTCTGGTGGTGGTGGTGGTTCTCCTAAACGAGCATCCTGTGGATCTCTGGAGCAGGGAGAGGGGGCAGCCAGCAGCGGGGGCTTTGTGGCCCTCAATCTGAGCTCTGGGAGGCAGGACATTGACTCAAGGGAGTGGGTGATGGTGGAGCCGCCCAGTGGCTCTCCAGTAGCCAAGGCTACCACCAGCCCCTCGGAAGAGGATGAGGAGCCAGAGGTGCTCCAGCCAGTGGATCAGTCTCCTGGATGGGAACGGGGCAATCCAAGCCCTAACTCTGGCAAAGCTAAACAAGAAAGCACGGCTTCGTCCAAGGGAAGCGCAAAAGTGGACAAGTTGGAGCTTAGCGTGGGCCCTGCAGGGACTCTGCCCCCCGTCACTCCAACCAGCCCAGCTGATGCTCTGGCTGAGGGAGTCCTCACTCAGGTAAGCCCTTTCATCTGAAGGCCATCTCACAACATGGCATACATGATACTGACTGTAGTCAGCATTTAACAACGTTAAAAAGCTGTACAGAGTCAGAGTTCTAGCTTTAGAGCCTCAATGCTAATATCATACAACAGTCAGAGATCCACCAGCTGCATCTTGCTGTACTATAAAGCTAAATGTTACTGCTTTGTGTTTTCACGCTTATTCGCTTGTGTTTATATGTTAGAAAAAAGATATTTGTGTCACAAGCTTTATCAGATCACAGCATGGGGGGAAAGAGAGCTTATGGCTTTGAAATGCACTTTGATTTGCATTAGATATCATGCATAATTTTATCTTATTTGCAGATATTTGCGATGTGTTTGGTTGGTTTTGTTCACTTCTAAAATAATTTATTTACAAAATATGCTTTGGTTTGCTTAGTTAAAATTACTTTTTTTGCTCCTTTACTTTCTGTAACCTTCAGCCAGCGCACCGAAATCCTGCTCAATCCAACATAAACCACTTTTACACAACTGTTGAGCAGCTTTTTTCACTACAAGAGGAATAACTGTCCCCTCATTCTCTCCTACAACCAGAAAAAATGCCTCCAAGTTGATAATGTACACGGCCTTCCCAAGATCTACCCACCTCGCCTCTGTCTTCCTTCTCTAGCCTGAGATTATCCCTTTATATTTATAATCCTCCCGTCGCTTTACCCGTTCAAAGCAACTCGACATCGTGCTCCCCACCTGCTTGTCCTACCTCACAGCACCTCCTCCATCTTCTCACTCCTTCACCCCTCCTCTCTCCACCTCCCACTTCTCTCCTCCCCCTCTCTTAGTTCCCCACCTCTCCTCCGTCCCTGCCTGATGAGGTCGCGATGCGGACATCCAGCCCCATCCCTCTGCGCTCTCCCAGCCCTCACACACTCCTGACCACCCTGTCGGACCCGTTGCACCTGCGCCAGCCGCCGGGCATGAGGCGCAGCCAGTCCACCGACCCGCAGTCCTGCCACGCCTCCCTACCACTACCACCACACCCTGCCCCCGGCACCCGCTCACCCGGTCGCAGGAAACTGCCGGCCATCCCGGCGGGTGCTGCCAACGCCAAGTTTCCCTCTGTCATACGCATCACTCGTGCCCAGCTCCAGCAGGTGATGAGCCCGTCACAATCTCGTGAAAAAAAACCTCCATTCAGCTTCCTCTACGTCAGTAGCAACACACCGGCTGTTTTTGTTCTTTCTTTTTTTTTTCTGTTTAAGTTGCTTATTTTGGCTTCTTTGTTGAGTTGGCTTGCTTATTGTGTTGTAGCTCTCTCCAGAAACCATGAGGGGCATTGTGCAGGCCAGACAGAGCATGGGTCAGATGTGTCCTTGTGTCTGGACATGTGTCCTTGTGATCTGAATAGGGATGTGTGTTTGTCTGATTGTGGCATGTGTGTTTGGAATGTCGAGTCATGACTACAGGTTGCATGGTCTCTTTTGTTTCAGATCGTCTTTGTCCTCTCTATCTTTCTCTTTCTCTCTCTCTCCCTGTATTTGTTCCTCACCCTCTCTTCGCTGAAGCCCCCTGCGAAGTTGCGTGAACGTTTCCTCTCCTACTTGCTGGTTTAGTACTCACAGCTTGACTGACACTGCCATAGCACTTTGTGTGTTTCGGTCTGATAATGGTAGCTATGGTATTGCATGCTGTTGCCAAACTAATCACCATTTATTACCCCATATTATACAATTCTTCTCCTTGCACACATCTGCATCAGGCTCTTGCTACAGAACTACAGCACAACTCGACATGTTGTAGTCTATCAGCAACAGGCCTTTGACAATTTTATTCCCATTTTTAGTACGGTTGATCTTTTAAATAACACCCGTGTGTCTTTCTCTTCCCTCCTGTGTCTCCACCTCCCCCTCCCCTCCAGTTGACAGCTCAGCGTCCCTCTGGGCTGTCCTCCCAGTCAGGATCAGACAGTGCGCCACAGTGCCTCCTGCTGGAGAGGCGTGGTGATGCTGAAGCTGAGGCTCAGCAGGTCCAGGAGCGCACAGCGGACATCAGCTCCCCCCAGGACCTTGTGCCCACCCATCCAGGAACACCCACAGACCCCCTGGCCGAGATGCTGGTCAATGGAGACATCCACATCAAAGCTCAAAGCCCGAACCGTGTGTCTTCCCCCCGCTCCCCCCGTTCTCCACACTCGCCTCCTCTGCGCTCGCCTTCCTCTCCACGCTCTCCTCGCTCCCCTCGCAGCCCTGTGTTTGCCAATGTACGCCTCTCCTCTCCTGTTAACAGCCAAAGGGATTTAAGTAACGGAGCTTTCCCCAAGCTGAAAGACCCTGAGAATGATTCTGGCTCGACTCCCTGTGCCACAGAGCCTCAGCTGAGGGGGGAGAGGAGCAGAGAAGCCAACCATGCCCCAGATCAAACCAATGGACCAGCCTCCTCCTCCCCAGCTGCCCCCCATAAGGACCCCAGCCGGAGGCAAAGTCGCATCCCAGTCCTGGAGCCCTCCAGCCTGCTGGAGCTCCCTCCTGCAGGGTCTGCTAAGGAGAAACTCCTGCAGAAGAAAGCTAACCACCAGGGCCCGGTCCCCTCTCCCACTGCCTCGCCATCCCTCTCTGATAGGCGTGGCCCCATGGTGGCCTCCCTCGCTAGGGACCCGCTGTCCTCCACCTCTGACCGCTCTCAGGACGAGGACTCTCTTATGGGCTCCCGCTCAGACCGCCAGGGAGATGATGCTCCCTCCCTCTCCTCCTCCTCCAGCCCTCTGTCCCGCAAGAGCCGGATCCCTCGTCCTGTTCATTCAGCTTCCTCTGCTGAGCAGCTGGCTGCCCAATTCCTGCCGCGCCCGCCCCCTGGCAAGCCACCGTGCCGTCCCACAGCGGAGGGCAGGTAATTTGTTCATCTGCATCATTTGCTTTCATGGATCAAACATTTTAATAATCAACCAAACCCTTATTGTTCTCAGATATTTATGATGAACAGCATGAAGATGTGAAAAACACATAAGAAAACCCATTACACATTAATTCACTTTGCTGATTGATTCTTCTGATTAAAGGAATTTTTCACATATTTTATTTCTTGCAGATAGTGAGATAAGAAGATTGATACCACTCTCATGTCTGTGCGCTAAATATTAAACAAGAGCCATCTGGTGATTAGCTTAGCTTAGCTTAGCATAATAGCTTAGCATAAAGACTGAAAGCAGAGGAAAAAACAGCTAGCACAGGACTTTCACCCGGGAGACCGGTGTGAAACCACTTTGTGTTCAAAATGATTTTAACCCAAAACACGATGTTTTCCCCTTAACTTAACCAAGTGTTTTTTGTTGCCTAAACCTAAAGAAGCCTTTTTGTTTGTGTTCAAAACGTGACGTTTTATTCAGTTTTACAACATGTTAGAACGTGTAGCTTTTAAGTTTCACTTTCACTTTTACAAAGTAGTAGGCCCCTAATGACCCATATCTATGGTGTTTATAGCTACTGATAACGCCTATTTAATGGCCTGATAATAGTTGAATTGGGTGTGTTGTCTTGTTGTTTAATTTTTACGATGCTTTAACTATTTCTTGGTTGGGGCGCAGTGACTTCCTGGAGTCGCGAAATAGTTTTAGCACCTAACTCCACCCAAAAACAAAACTTGTTGTTTTTTTACTGTTTGTGTACATATTTTAAATTTAGTCAAATTTAGAGGGTGCTTGCTTCCAGCTAAGCTAAGCTAACCACCTACTGGCTGGCTTACGCCGAAGTCACACCGGGCAGCGGTGAAGTGCGGCTCGCCGCACTTCTTACATTTTTCTACGGCCGGGAGGCGTGTCATGTGTTTTAGGCGGGAAGATATTCTTTGTAACATAGGTTAACATGTCACAGGAGTCACAGGATCTGTTTACTGATTGGCTGCGGGTCCTCTCTGGCTGCACTTCACTGCTAAAAGTTAAACTTTTCCCAACATTTGTTTGGCCGCAATTTGCCACAGAATCAAACGGCCGCAGCTCGCTGAGCTCGGGAGCGGCCACAGCAGCTTTTCATAGACATTGCGTTGCAGCTCGCCACAGGCCGCACATCGCCGCTGCTCTGCTGTTATTTTGTCGTTAGCTTAGGAGAGTGATGCTGACCCTCTCATCTGACTCTCAATTTGATTTATCGCCCTGTTTCCTGGTTTGCTTTGAAATATATGACTTGGCTGTTATTCATAACCTGCCCTGCTTTTTGTACCCACTCAGGCTTAGGCGTTACCGCATCCGAGCTGGCAGCAACAGTGACTCAGACCTCCTGACATGCCTCGCTCAGCTGATGCATGGTTCCCGTGGTTCCCCCCTTCACCACCGCTCCTCGGCCCAGCACGGCGGCTCCAGGATGGGCGTCTGCAGTCTGACGAGCTCTCCGCACCACCACCGCAGCTCCAGCGCCTCCCCGCGCAGCTCCTCCTCCCTGCAGCGCTCCGTCAGCTCCTCGCCCTCCCGCCACGAGCACCGTGGCGGCGGGGGAGGGGGTTGCCTAGGCCGCAGCCGCTCCCCTCCCAGCTTCTCTGGCTCGCCACCTCCCCGCCGCTTCTACCCTCACCACCAGGAGACCTGCTGCAGCCGCCAGGCTCGCACGGGCCCCTTCCACCTGTCCAGGGGAAAAGTCTGCAGCCGAGAGGGCAAGTGCTCCAGCAAGCTGAGCAGATAGTTGCCCACCAGGCTGCGCTGCCTCAGCAGAGGATGGGAAGACTCTTATTACGATAAGGTAGACTGCATTCAGGATAGTCTTCCTGTAAAAGTTCCCCTTTTTTCGCTGTCAGTCTGAACCTTACACTTGTCTCGCTGTTTCCCGCTGTTCTCTTCACTCCTTCTATTTGCACACAGGGTTTGTCATTCATTTATGTGCCCGGCTTTAAAGGGGTACTCCAGCGATTCAGTAATGCACTTCCATGAAGTTGTTGGACTGAGAGACAGATTTGAAAAAGAATAATCAAAATATGTGTGGCAGAACCTGAGATATCCTGACTTTTAGTCCGTTGTGCCCCGATCAGACAGAGAGCGTTTTAGCAGCGTGGGGGCGGCTTTTTATAATTGTTTTCAATGAGAGTGAAGCGTTTCGCTGGCTGCTTTTGTTTGTTGCTGAGCAGCTCGCGTTTTTACAGGAGCGCCCTGAACGCCTCAGAGCGGAAAAGCACTCAACGTCATTAGCGTTTTTTCTCATTGTGGTGACTTTTGCTGGACACCTGGAGCTTTAAAGTTCCAGACACACCAACCTGACATCAAAGAACCAGCGGCGACGAAGGCCACCAGTTGCGTCACCCCACGTCGCCTTTGTCTTGGCCAAAAGGTTGCACTCGAACACACCGCAAAGACAACAGCCAACGGCCAACTACCACGTTCGTTCTGTACCTGCGCGAGATGAAATAACTCTCCGCACCAGCAGGCGGCGGTAGTCTGTATTTGTCATTCAAAAAGGGAAACCGGAAGACCGAGGACGGCGGATATAGAAACCGTTGTTATGATACGTACATCAAACAAAACCACTCTCACTCACCACTCATTCCAGATGGCCATGTCGTTGTGAAAATATCCGTGTTTTGGAATGATCAGATGAGATGAAGATGAAAAATAAAAAGAGCCTTCTGTGTTTTTCCTCTTGACTTTACTCGCTGGTTTGCTTTCCTCACGTCCGTTTCTCTTCTCGTGCACTGATTCGTTTAAGCTGAACCGCCAATCAGAGCGATTTCTCTCACCGACGAGCGCCGCCGCCGATTCCACATGCTGAATCGGCCGAAAAACTCCAACACAGGCAGACTAGAGCCGACGGTGCGGGACACACCGGAAAAACTAGGCCGACAGACATCCCCAAACTGTCCATCAGCATTGTGTGTCAGGGCATTTTGACCAACCGTATTTACCGTGATCTGAACAGAAAAAAGTAGGAGGCAAAATAGTACAGTTCATGAGAATTCGGGTAAGTTGTTTTCATTATTTCAAACTGTACTATTAGCTATTTGGGTCACATACAGTTCATGGTTTGTAATTAGGTAACGTTAGCACTCATTGGGTGGTTGCCTAGCAACATATGAAATAAAAATACGCAGCAAACGCTCTGTCTGATCGGGCAACAAAAAGGGAGTGTGGTGCACCTCGTGTTTTCCACCTGCAAAACGCGCTCTGTTTGATCAGGACCTTAAGCTCCAAAAATGCTGTTTCCTACATTTCCCATAATGCAACTCAGTAGCATAAGTGCCCACTTCTACCAAACCTGTTCAGTTTGTAATGAAGGCTTTCTGTTAATAAGTCTCAAACCTAATCTGACATTCACGGGCTGAATAGTATTCTTCATGACGAATAAACTGAGCCTTATGTAAAATCAGTGGAGTGCCCCTTTAAGATAACTTATGTCAGGGTCCTCATTTTATTTATATTATCATGGTGTAGAGTAAGATATTACAGCTGCTATAGTGATTTCCCAATGCAGCCAGTACTATAATATGTAAATCAGTAGTTAGTTGGGCCAGTGAGTGGGCACATAAATAAATCAGTTTCCTGTTTATTCATCTTCATGCATCCTGCAACACAATATAATATAACTTGTTTATCCCCAGTATTAATGCACTTGGATTATACTGATGGAATATCAGTATAGCTGATCACAATTTAATTAAATATTGGCCTGGGGTTGACTCAGTTATCTCCTCTGCATTCGGAGATTGCAGGCAGGGTATAATATTTACTTTATGCTATATGTGAAATGCATAAAGCCAGAATTTGTGTACAGTTGTATTTATTGAGATATTTATTTTGATGCTTAGCGACGCTTACGACCCTTCTGTGTGATAGTGGATGTACGGTTTTGTGTCACTCACATTAAATGTTTAAAATCGAAGGGATTACTCCAAAGTGACCCTTTTATACAATCAATCATGTCAAGTGCGTGAGGACACACACCTTTTTGTGCCTACTGTGTTGCTAAGAGGGAATCAAAATGTCATGAAGGGATCGCAGGTTAGGAGTTGTTGTGGTAGTTGTTCAGTAGTAGCAGCAGTGAGCTTTAGCAACACAAGGTACATTACTGACGAGTAATGTTCAGACACAGATGTTTGTCTCAGCGTGTGCCTTGGCACTTTGGGCAGCTTGAGGATTCACTTTGTTTGTAATTAGACAAAAAAAGGAGCCAAAAACAGACTTGTGCCAGCGGTTATAAGACGACCCTTTTCACCAGTATTCTTTTAAATGTAGAAAAGGTAGCAACACACATGTTTGTAAATCAAACGCAATTTGAGCCGTTTACTTGAGTAGCCATTATTTGTAATGACAAAAAGGAAATATTTCCAGTGAAACCCGTTGTAGCTGTCCTGTGTGTGTGTGTATATATATTAGGGCTGTCAGTCGATTAAACTATTTAATCGCGATTAATCACAAATTAATCACACATTTTTTATCTGTTCAAAATGTACCTTAAAGGGAGATTTGTCAAGTATTTAATACTCTTATCCAAATCGCAGTGGGCAAATATGCTTGCTTTATGCAAATGCATGTATATATTTAATTTTGGAAATCAATTAACAACACAAAACAATGACAAATATTGTCGAGAAACCCTCACAGGTACTGTATTTAGCTTAAAAAATATGTTCAAATCATAACATGGCAAACTCAAGCCCAACAGGCACCGACAGCTGTCGGTGTGTCAGTGTGCTGACTTGACTATGACTTGCCCCCAAACTGCATGTGTTTATCATAAAGTGGGCATGTCTGTAAAGGGGAGACTCGTGGGTACCCATAGAACCCATTTTCATTCACATATCTTGAGGTCAGAGGTCAAGGGACCCCTTAAAAAATGGTCATGCCAGTTTTTACTCGCCAAAATTTAGCGTAAGTTTGGAGCGTTATTTAGCCTCCTTCCCAACAAGCTAGTATGACATGGTTGATACCAATGGATTCCTTAGATCTTCTAGCTTCACTCTAGCTTTAAAACTGAGCCCGCTACAACCTAAATATCTCAAGTTGCGTTAATGCGTTAAAGAAATTTGTGGCGTTAAAACGAATTTGCGTTATTATCGCATTAACTTTGACAGCCCTAATATGTATGTATATATACCAGGTCAGTGTTGGAGATAAAACTTTGAAAAATGTGAATTTCAGACCTCAAACAACATTTTGTCAAATGCTATTAAAAATGGAGGCCATATGTACATATATTTCTCTCAACAAAACGATTTTCCATGCTTCCATGTGCAAGAATGTTTTCATTTTGTTCCTCCTGCGCCGGAGAATGTCTTTTATATAATGACATACGGTATGTTTGTGCACACGGGAAAGGAATCAGAGTATTGTTTGTGTTTGATTTAGTTAGGATTCCTCACTGAAACTCTCCTCCCACTCCTCCTCTGCTTGTAAGATACTGTAAAATAACTCCAGCTTCCTTCCCTTGTTACTATCTGCATGATCAACAGACTACTGAGTAAAAAGCTGCATACCACTTCCCACCACACAGCATCTATCTGGTGAAGATTTTAACCCAGTCATTTCCTTTTGAATCTATATATTTTCACTATTCCTCTTCCCAGTTGATGTATGACTAGTTTTCTGCGCTTCCTGCACTGACTTGGGATGATTGTGTTGCTGGAATATGATATTTTTTATCAGTGCAACTAGCTGACATGATGCACAAAAGAAGAAAAATAATAAAGGAGAATAGACTTTGCTGCGTTTTAAGCGCTTGTATTGTAGGAAACAACACGCGAGCTGAAAGATAAGACATGGCTGCACATGGAAAAAAATCACATTGCCAAATATTTTGATAGATTTTGCAGATGTGGTTTGACTAAATGTGGGAGCGTATAGAGATTGAATGGGCTTTGTAGATATGTAAAATGTGCTGTTTGGTGCAGATCTTGCAGATACCTACGCGAGCCTCACAGAGCAGCTATGATGACTCATCCTGAAGGCAGACAGCGTTCAGTCAGTCAGTCGCCTTAATGTCTCCTCTCTGCCCCTCTGTGCATAGCGAGGGATGACTGAGCCTTGTCTGTGCTGGAGATCATTCCTCTATTCGGCCGAGCCAAGCCTTCCTGTCACTTATCTCTTGTGTGTTAATTGGCATGTGCTGCCATGCCTGTCGATATATCACCACTGAACTGTCAGACTCTTGTGCTTACAAAGCTGTGCTTCTACCGGAGAGCTCCCTGTTTTTCTGTGAGAATGCGTGGGGGGCCATTTATCGATCGACTGGCGAAAATGGAAAAAATTCAGGGTGCAGCACTCAAGGTGTGATAACTGTATGCTCTCAAACAGGGGCGTGCAATTTCTACACATCGCCAGCAATCAATCTTTGAATCCTCCCTCTTTCAGGCTCACAGATTTCAAGATATTTCAAGCTTTCAAAGTTCAGAACGCTGTTGTGCAGACTTTTAATATATACCTGTAAAATATAATTATTTCAATAAAAAATAATTATTGTAAAACCATAACTTATACGCTAACAGGCTTCAGTGAAAGGGCGGAACAGACACTAAACAGTGCTGCTGGTTTTAAAAGATAATCATATTTCTTCTTTTTGTTATCATTATTGCACATAAAGTGGTGTGAAGTTGTAGTACTAGTGTTACCTTCCAGATGAGATTTTTGCTCATAGAAAGGTGTCATATTTATAGTAGCTTGCCAGGTATTTGTGGTTACAGATACCCAACAGAACAAACCCAGCTGTTTTATTTTGAAAGGTGAGATGGAAACTAATGAAAGCTTTGGTGTGCACTGGTACACTTCTCATGTCATAACATCAGAGTACTTGTTAGTAACTTATAAATACTTGACAGAAATTATTTATTGTGACATTTGCTAATTTGCCCATCCATCGTTTTGACTTCAATTGTCAGGATTTTTTAATGGTTGATATTTTTTGTGTTGTAATGTACGTCATGGTTTTGAAATGTAACTGTACAGTTTCGAGGAAAGAATGTAACAAGTGGGAGTTTTGCATTGTACATAACTGTAATTATTTATGTTTATTCTATCATTTGTATCATATCAATGCCTTGTACAGTGTTTCTTTTTTCTTTTTTGTTTTAAAATTATTTTGTATTTTATTTTTATAAACTGGTTATAAATAAAATACTCATTCCGCATGCAGACAGAATATAGTGAAAGGTTTCTGTTTCACTTTTGTGTGTGTGTGTGTGTGTGTGTGTGTGTGTGTGTGTGGATTCAGGAGGGCTATCAAGGCTACTGCTGCAAAGTGTTCCGTGTTCCAGCTCCATAATAACATCCTCTCAGTTAATTGCATCCTTCCTATTCAGTGAACTTGCACGTGCGTGCACACGTTCACCCTCTTTTGTATCACTATTTTCTTGTTGGGCTCTAGAGCCATCTAGTGTGTATTTATTGTCAGTGCAACCTTTTGTGGGCTGTTGAAAATTGAACAAATGACACATGAAGACATCATGAATACAACAAACTGATTAAGTGAAACCAGATTAAAATCCATGCGTTAATTAAAGATGAAGGTGTAGAAGAAGGAGAGATCAGTCGTAAAAGTAGAATGTTGAAGCCTGAAGCAGCCTTGAAACATGGAGTAAAGCTGAACATCTTCAGTATTGAAGATGTTCCATTACTGAAATTACTTGATGAAATTCTTTAAGGTTTTTGGTCTTTAAACAAGCTCACCTGGCACAATATATGACCTGTAAAAAAACAATATTGGAAAAAAGAATATAAGTCAATATGTCATTATATGTAGCAAAAATATTATAATAAATAAATGTAGCCATTAATTAATTACAGCCAATTACAGAACATTACATAAATAAACAAATTTGGGGAAATAAAAAAGGGGTGAAATGCAAAGGAAAAATCATACAGAAATAAATAAATAAATAAATGCATTTAAAAATAAATAAAATATAAATAAATGCAAAAATAAATAAATAAATGCAAAATAAATGAATAAATAAAAAAACGCAAAAATAAATAAATATATTAAAAAAAATAGTAAAAATAAATACATAAACGATAAAAAAGGAAAAAGAAACCGAAGAGTGAATAAATAAGGAAATTAATACAAAGATAAAGAAGCAAATTAAAACAGAAATATCAATTTATGTCACATTTGATCAATTAATTAATGGCTACATTTATTTTAATATTATTTTGCTACAGTTAATGACATATTTATTTATTTATCGAGTCATTTATTTATTTATTTATTTATTCATTTATTTTTTATTTTAGCAGGTTCATTCCTCCATACTCAACAGAAGTCTGCAGTCTTACCTGCAGTATCCGGTCTTTATACAGAGAAAAGACAAGGTATTAGTAACTGTCTGATAATGAAATGATTGGCCAATTTATCTAACCTGTTCAAATAGTATGACAATGTATTGAATTTGTATTCTAACTATTGATATTCAGTGAAATAAATGTGTGCAATTTCTTGCTTAAAATCTAGAGGGGAACTAATCGACAAATGTATTATTATTATTATTATTATTATTATTATTATTAGTAGTAGTAGTAGTAGTAGTAGTAGTTATTTTTACTCTATTTATGTGGCCTTTAAATACCTGCTCTTACTGTCAAACAATTTTGGGTGAAGTTTGCAGCTTTTATTCTGACAACGAAACCGGAACCGGAAACGATAGGTTCAGAACGTTTAAACCGTTAGCCTAGCTAACGCTAGCTAGCTAGTTCCAAGGCCTATGGAAGGAGGGTGGGTCATGGGTCGCGGGGCTTTGGGTTATAACACATGCGCAGTGTAACTGAAGCTGCGGTCGTGCGTTGCGATTGGCTCAATTTCGGCGCGTGCAGGCCAGATTTTACCGCGCATGTGTTGTTCCCCCAAAAGATATGACGCGTTGATGACGCGTGATCCAGCCTCCTTTCCGTAGGCCTTTGCTAGTTCACATCAGACCTTTGCTATGCGGTAAATTCGGCGGCGATTAAGTTGAATCAGTCGTTAGAGACTGTTTTATCACGGACCTTTTTACACATCTGCTGTCTAGTTAATAATAACATGAGCGACAACGAGAAAGATTTTAGGGAGCAGGTGAGTTGTTATTAAGAAAACAGTTGGACACAGTTAGCTAGTTAGCTTAGATGTTAGCTGCGTTTGCAGGTCGGGTAATGGCAACACATTTTGAAAACTGTCGTCAAAACCTGAGTGAAATAGGTTCTATATATAGTTTATTTGAGTTAATTGCAAATGTTTAAAACGATAGCCTTAACGTTACAGCATACGTCTTACAGAGCATATAGCAGTCGAGAGATGCGGCCTCGCCTTGGCATGCTGCTTTAACTTTATCCCTCATTTATTGAAATATTAACTACCGATAAACATTAAATAATGACTACAAGTCAATATTTAATGGTTGGAATGTTCAGCTTTGGATCCGTATACAGTAATATTGGACCATATCAAGCTAACATAAACGTGAATTCAGCTAATGTATGTTGTTTTCCTGGTTTTGCTGTTGTTTTTTGTACCTTTTGGTTCTTACAGAAACCAACATGCCTTATCACCCTTGTTTGTTCTTTGTTAAGGTTGAGGTTGGAAGAAAGAAAAAGGCGGAAGACGTGTCAGATGTGAAGTTGTTATTATTTGGCGCTGATGGTGTTGATGCATGCTAATGTAATGGATGCTGAAAAGAAGCGGTCAAGATCTGTCCCCACTACTAGTGTTGTAATGGCAGATGGTAAATGGGGGAAGAGGAGGAAAAAGAAGTCATAATGTCAAACTGAAGAAAGAAGAAATGAAGGGTTGTTTTGAAGTAATGAAGTTAAAGAAGTTATGAAGTTAAGATCAGAAGTTTACCAGGGTATGAGTAATTTCCTAACAGCCTGTTATGCTACTCTATTTCATCCTGTTTCTTTCTCTTAAGCATGCACATTTTTTTCCTCTCTATCAGAAACATCACAGGTCAATCCCTCCAAACCTTTTAGGTTTACTTTTTGTACAATCTGTCTCTCAGCTAAATTACTTCATCTCTCATTTACATATTTGTTGCAATGTATGACCTCTTATAATCGAATTCCTAAATGTGTAGTGTCAAACCTGTTAAATGCCAAAATGTGGTGAACTCTTTCTGAAGGGGGCATGTAGAGGTCAACGCTGTCACCTCCTGGCCCTTTATTAGGCACACGCATGGCTTTAGAGTGTTTCTTATCTCAATGTCTGGTCTGTCCAGGACTCGCCTGGCTCAAGGAGTGGTTCCCCTCGGGGCTCAGCAAAATCCAGCAGCCGCTCACCAGCACAATCGAAAGATGGCTCCCGCCGCTCCAGATCCAGATCTCGATCCAGATCCAAATCCAGGTGCGATGGGTTTTGTTTTGAAGGTGGTGTTTTCAAAGTTGTGACATGTGGACTCTAAAACTACATTTCTGAAGCTTGTGTACATGCGACACAAATAAATTACACGCTCAGAATTAAGTTTCTATGTCCATCCCCAGGTCCCGTTCCCATCGAAGCTCACGCAGGCACCACTCCCGCTCTCGTTCCCGCTCCCACCGACACCGCTCCAGGAGCCGTTCTCGTAGCTGGGAGAACCGCCGGCATAGGAGCCATAGCCGCTCCCCCATGTCAAATCGTCGCAGACACATTGGCAACAGGGTGAATATTAAATGCTTCCTCTACATGCTTGATTTGGGGTTCCCATGGGCCTTAAAGTTTGTGAATTTTAAATTTTAATGAATGGGTTACCTTTAGAATACTTGATCTAAATAAACCTCACAGACTCATTAGTGGTTTTTCAGTGTCTCGATTTAGATCATGTGTAAAAGCCCTTTATGGGGTCCAATCATTAGGAATTCCATGTCTTAAACAAAGACCTTGTCAGATACCCAGGTGTTGATTTGCTTCAGAAAAGCAGGATTTATTGCAGTGATTTGGCAGGTCAGTTGCTCTCAATATGTTTACACTCCTCTCTTTACTCTTACAGGCTAACCCAGACCCCAACAGCTGTCTGGGTGTGTTTGGACTGAGTCTGTACACCACTGAGAGGGATCTGAGGGAGGTTTTCTCTAAATACGGCCCTTTGAGTAACGTCAACATTGTGTGTGACCAGCAGTCGCGTCGCTCAAGAGGCTTTGCCTTTGTCTACTTTGAAAACTCTGAGGACTCCAAAGAGGTACGGAGGATAAGACAGGGATATGACATTTTTATATTGTTGACTCCTTACCAGCCATTATATAGTAAATTAAGGGTGAAAAGGGTTTTCGCCATTAATTAAGCAGTGATACATCACTTTGGGCTCTGGTAACGTGTGATGGATGTTTGTAATTCTTTTTTTGACAGCGTATTGTGTAAATGAGAGACAGGAAGTGTGTTAACTGACAGGGAGAGAAGTGAAAGCGTATGCAACTACAGTCCAGACTGGAGTCTCAGCTAACAGTGTCAGCCACCATATAAATGCATTATGTGCAGGTTGAATATGTGTTTAATAGACCACGTCTTACACATGTCTCTGGATTAAGGGCAAAGGTTTAACATGAAAAGTATTTCATTATCTTATTAGATAAAAAGTCTAACTATGTTGTTGTGCGTTTTAGGCCAAGGAGCGCGCCAACGGGATGGAGCTTGATGGGCGCAGGATCCGAGTGGATTTCTCCATCACAAAACGGGCCCATACACCCACTCCTGGAATCTACATGGGACGTCCCACATAGTGAGTGTTTCTTAAAGATTGGATATGAGCAAGAGTACACTAGATTTTAAAAACGATCCAACCGAAAAACCGAGCCCAGTGTTGCCAGCGCTTTTCCAATGAAAGTAGCTAGCAGCACTAGCTCCAAAAGTCGCTAAATCTAGCGAGAAAGTCGCCAAGTCTGTAACACTGACAGCCCTTCGCTCCAGGCCTCTCTCCAAAACCACTCCCCCACAATTATCATAATGAACGTAAACATATCATATTTAACGTAAACAACGAATAGGTAGGTAGGCAGGCAATGAAATGATTGGACGGGTTCATTACAGTCCTGCGACAGCCACAGATACCTTTTTTTTTTTTTTTTTTTTACAGAGCATTTGATTTGATTGCTGTCAGGATGTGATGAGAATTTCAACAAATATAACAAAAAATGTATTTGAACAACACTACCAACCCTACCTTTAACCAAGGAGCTTTGTTATTACAGTAGGGATATTTTCTGGAAGCTACTGTATCTTCCAAAGTGTCCCTAAATTTTATTCTGTGTGTTTTTACAGTGGGGGTGGCGGCGGTAGCAGCGGTGGTGGTGGTGGAGGTGGTGGTGGTGGTGGTGGCGGTGGCGGCAGTAGTAGCAGTGGTGGTTCATCGCGGCGTGCCTCGAGGGACTACGACAGGGGCTACGACAGAGGTTATGAGAGAGGTTATGAACGTGACTATGATCGCTATGACGACAGAGAGTACAGATCATACAGGTGAGTTATTTTTCCAGTAGCCTGTTTGGCACATTAGTCTATTGATTAGTGTTATGGTACATTGAGTATCATATTCTTTTACTTTTTTAGTAAAGATGAAGAGTAAATATGACTGAAGTTCACTTGGCTATTTGTCTTTAAAATAAAATGTGAAGTCAAATTCAGCTTTTAGAATTGTATGGCTCAAATGAATCTAGTTTATGTGATCCTAGCCATGTGTAACTTCTAAGATCTCAAGGGAAGTGTTTTGTTTTTCTCCCTACAGACGCAGATCTCCATCACCTTACTGCAGCAGAGGGTACCGCTCACGATCCCGCTCACGTTCCTACTCGCCACGTAGGTTTAAACCATTTTTCTATCATAATAGCAGGGGTTAGAATTTGACATAATTACAGTTTATATGAAATTCAGATATTTATGTAACCTTCACACACTTTTTCACAGGAGCAGTTTAGATTATCCACAAAAAAACTAACATAAAATATGCTCTTTTTGACATAAATCAAACCTGGCACTTAATCTCTTACCTCGTCCTTTTCTCACAGGTCACTACTGAGCACTGAAAGAAGAGTCAACAACAATTTATTGTTCAGATACTTGTCTTTTTATGTTTTTTTGACCTGGTTATGTAATATGAATCCTGGATTTGTTAATGTATTGAAGGTTTAAAAAATGGTCCTAAAGATGCTGTCTGTCTGAGCACCACAATGTCAGTGGTGAATTTATCGTTACCAAATTTGTGGAGAACCTAGAATGCCAGAAAATAGGTTCAAGTGGAAATGAGCAATTCTTCGAATCTACACTAAAATATACTTGTTCATTGGCTCAAGGCCTAACTTTTACCCTCACTTTGGGGAAAATCTGTGAAGTCATTTTTGTGTACCCTTCTTACAGCTAACAAACCGGAATCGAAAACACAACTTGTTTGGTGGTGGTAATTAAACGCAGGACTGGCTTGTTTATGCTTGGCTCAACAGATTTGTTTTTATACAAACACGATTTTCTGTGGCAGTTATATTACAATTCCTCATTTTGCTGTTCGTATGTAGTTGGTTTCTTAAACTGTCAAGATCCCAGTTTGTTTTAAATACCATGTTTCTTTTTAATTTTGTTTTTTCTGGTGGAAAGTACGTTTTTGGGGTGTTGTACAAAAGACAAAAAAAATTACTTGGGTCATTTGCCCTGTTGTTTAGTAACAGTGTGTTGTACACTGTAATTGCAACATTGCCCTGTGGTTTTGGAGGCAGGGATGCTGCAGGTATTCTACCATGAAGTCTCATCAACAGTTTGAATTTATTTTGTGTTTTTTTTTCCTTGACAAAAATAAAAAATATTACTACTTCATGCATGCACCCTCATTTGACATGAGTGATCTTCCATAATGAAGCCCTGTTGAGTCACAGTTTGAGTTTTTGGTTAATAAAAGTCTTTAACAGAATTGAAAAATCGCATAAATCATATTCAGCCTATCCTGGATGCATCAAACACTGTTACATTGCTAGTAAATAAAAAATATTCTGTTTATAGAAATACGGAATCAATAAGATATATAATGGTCAGATGATGGCCTTCAGGCTGCCCATGTACCGACATTATAAGACAGTGTGTGCTGCGTTAACGGCCCATAGGACAATGGAGGATGGAACCTGCCAAAATCAAAACTAAATGAATAAATAGATAAATGACTCTAAATAAAAAAAATGTCATAAAATATAGCAAAAATAATATTAAACATAAATGTAGCCATTAAAGGGACTATTTGTAACTTTTCACACGCATAAATCCTAACGGGTCGGATTCCCATGCGCGCTCGCGTGTGGGTACGCGAGCGCGCATCAGCTCTGCTCCTGCTGCCTGCTGCCTGCACACCGCGCTCGGCTCGCTCCACCTCCTCACAGTTTACTGTTGCCAACGGTCAATTAAGCCTCCGAGGACACAGCACAGAATTCTCAGAGTTCCCCTTAGTCCGAGTCACCGAGACCAGGTCTCAACTGAACTCCTCCCCTGACGTTTCATCCAGTGAAACCTTTGGCTGAAGGGAGGGATGAAGAATTCATTTCTGTTAATAATTTTGATGCATACAGACAGTAACAGACGGTAACCTCATTAAAAAAAACAAGCTATTCTAGGTAATCCACATCACATCTCCAACTCTGCATGGTTTGACCTGGACAGGAGATTCACCATCTTAAAGGAGTACTGAAGTTGTGCAGTTTATAGGAGGGAATCAGAAGCAGCTTATTAACAGGACAGAATCAGTGTCTGGCTCCCTACACCTGTCAGGTACATCCTGCAAATGTCTACATATGATTTATGTATACAACTATGTGCACACTGGTGTTCTTCGAAGATGTAAAAGAGAAAATACTTAAAGGTCCTTATTAGAGTTGTAGGTTCAATTTGAAATGAGACGTAACGATGCTCCTATTGGCCGCTCTGGCACACTACACACTGCAGAGAGTTAGTTTAGCTCTGAGAATATCTAGTGAATGTGCAGTGGACGTTTTTGCAGAAATAAATGCTGCCGCTCCTCCAGACCAACAGAGGTTTCCAGTGTCTTGTGAAGTGACGGGGCTCCGCAGCGAGTTACGTTATCGTCCCGACCGGGTGTCGGTCTCTCTCCCCCCCCCGACCGGGTGTCTCCCCCCTCCCCCCCCGTTCCCTCCGCGGTCCGCAGGCTGAGAAAGGAAAAGGCAACACTAGAATCAGCATTGATCCATGGAGAGACCTTAGTCTGGTCAGCTAACATTACTGCCAAGCAGGTGAAATATAGAGTGATATTGTGTTTTAGCTGACGTGTGTCGCCTCGCTGTTTTGACCGATGCTCGCTCACATTCAGGTAGCGCGTGCACACGGGCGAGTGCGAGCAACAGGACGCTGACTTTGGTTGACATTGCGGCCACAGGTGTCGCTGTGAACAAGCAATTTCTGATTCTTACATATAGCCCCTTTAATTGATAAAATGTGATCCTCATTTGCTTAATGAGGCAGAAATGTATAAAGAAATAATACAGAAATAAACAAGTTTGGGGTAATAAATAAGGGGTGAAAAGCAAAGGGAAAATCTTGCAGAAATAAATGCATACAATTTAAAATAAATTAATTAAAAAACAAATGCAAAAATACACAAGTAAATAAAAGAGATATTCAAAAATAAATAAATTTAACAATTAATAAAAAACAACAAATAAATAAAAGGGAAAATCAAACAGCAGAGTAAGTAAATAAGGGAATTAATACAAAGATAAACAAAGAAGCAAATTAAAACAGAAATATCAATTTATATCAAATTTTGTCAATTAATGGCTACATTTATTTTTAATATTTTTGCTACATTTAATGACATAGTTACTCATTTATCGAGTCATTTATTTATTTATTCATTTATTTTTGTGAATAATGTGAGTGCATTGTAAGAGTTATGTTTTGGCTGCAGTTGGACAGTGATTGAAGTTTTAGTAATGACCAGACATGTTACAACGCGAGGCGAGGAGTAAATACTGTGCAATTGAATGTAAATATAAAATATAATGTCAAGCATTTATATGAAAGAATGTTTACACTACTCTCAAGATAAATTGGCATATTACTACAATATTAATGGATCTTGTGGTGAGACTATTTTGTCAATTACTGTTTCTAAGATCAAGAACACTTGAAAACCAACGTACACGAGAGGTCCGTGAAGTGCTCAGGAAAAAAAAAAGAAGAAATTTATATATTTCCATGACAACTGGTCAACTCCATCTACTGAGGAAGATCGTGTGATACGATGAAAAGCTCAGCTACTACATGGACCTTACTGCGTGGTCAAGAATAAACTTTCAGAACTTTATGAAATAGTAAATATGTCTGAACATTATTTCACCCATTATACTGTATGATTTCACCGTAGAGACCCTGAACGCATCCTGAAAAATTGGTTCACCACAGAAAAGTAGGCCGTAATGTAAACTGCAAAGATAATATATACCCGTTTATTCACAAATATTATAGCCTACGAATAGTAGAATGTACACAACATATAATATGATAAAATCACTTGAATATTTAGCGGTTAAATAAATAACATAAAAACGTTACTTTATGCAGTCTGTCAGTTAGTACACTTCTGACGTAGCGTTCCAGCTTTCTCCGACCAATCACAGACCCCCCAAGTCAAAACACTTCCGGTTTGCTCTCCAACTTGCCTTTCCACCGGAGCGGCTGGTGTGAGCAGATACCAGAGGAGTGAACACCACGTAGACCACAGGCTAAAATAAGACATAAAGGTAATGGAAAATGAGTTTTCTCAGCTAATAAGCTTCCGAGCGATTTTAAATGACCGGAAAATGCAGACAGTGGTGTTTGTCCAGTCAGATATTCTGGCTAACGGGAAGCTAGGAGTGGTTTCAGTTACCCACTAGCTAACGTTAGCATGCTGTGTTTGAATGAGCTGCCCATACACGTTTTCAGTGGAGCTAGTTCAACAGGATGTAGCTACTTGGTGATAAATGCTCAGAGCTAACTTTTAGCAGGACTGAGGTGTTGCCACAATACAAATGAAATATTTTGACATGGGGTCATGGTGTAACCAACTTGTTGTAACTCTCGCAGATGCCCCCCAAAAAGCCAGAAGCCCCCAAACAGGCTCCATTAATTGGCCGATTTGGGACCTCTCTGAAAATTGGAATTGTGGGATTACCTAATGTTGGGTAAGTACATGTTATAAGTAATGTGGATGTTTGCAAAGCAGTTTTTTGTCATGGTCAGAGTTAATTATTGCACTTCTGTTGACACTCTCCTGACTCTCTATCCACTGCAGGAAATCCACCTTTTTCAATGTGCTGACCAAAAGTCAAGCTGCTGCAGAGAACTTCCCATTCTGCACAATTGACCCAAATGAAAGCAGGGTACCTGTTCCTGATGAGCGCTTTGATTTCCTCTGCCAATACCACAAACCAGTCAGGTGTGTTCTATGTCCTGACAGCTGGTTGTAACTTATCCAGCATCCTTGGATTTCTGTCTCATCGACGATCCCTCCTTGTCTGGCTGTTTTGTCTCTTCAGTAAGGTTCCAGCTTTTCTAAACGTCGTGGACATTGCTGGTCTGGTGAAGGGAGCTCACGCAGGACAAGGACTTGGAAACGCCTTCCTCTCCCACATCAGTGCCTGTGACGGCATCTTCCACATGACTCGTGAGTTGTGAATACTACTGACTGCAGCTGCTGTGTAGTAACAACTGAGTAGAGTGGACAGGTGTTAGGACGGCAAGTTAAGACCCATTACTACACTTCTTCAAGGGGAACAGGGAAGAATTCATTATTCATTCATGTTAATTCTGTGGCCCAGAGACAAGATGATATGGCCAGTACCTGTGACATTACTCTGTTCTAAAGCGGGGTATCTAACCTTAATACTTTATGGTACTAAGTGTCAAGTATCAAAAGCTGGCATTGAATGTCTGGTCAAACTCGTAATTTGACTTAGTTATTGTCAGATCTGATAGTTCCTGATTTAATTACAATTTTCTAAACACTATTTTATTTAAGCAATTGTCTCATATGGCTGCTTTTATCAAGACAACTTTTAACATTTGAGGACTTCAAATAAAAAATGGGTTGGTAGAAAAACATTAGGGCTGAACTATTTGGAAAAATGTCTAATTTAGGGCTGGGCAATATAACAATATATATCGTCAAAACGGTATAATAATGTCTATCGTATATATTTTTCAAGATAGTTTCTATCGCGATATATACTAGGCATATATTAATTTCTTTTTCTCTATAATTTCACTTAAAACTGTTATGTTCATTTTGCACTCAAGTTCTTAAAATAAGAAAATACTCAGTACTTTTTATTTTTCAAGTATTTAATTCGCACAGGAGTATACACTAACAGGCTTTATCATGTGTTTTTTTCATATAGACTATTTATTTATTGAATTACCAGAAAACATGCTATATCGTGATATATGTCATTTTCAAGATATGAAATTACCTATATCGTGATAGAAGATTTAAAAGTCTAAAAGTCTTATGGGCTGATCACACTGAGATGCGTCGCTACAGGCATGGCCGCTTCAAAACGCCCCTTGGCAAAAGGCATTGGTCAAAACAGCTGATGCACCCGCAGAGCGAGGCTGCATGCTTAACAGGGTGATCAAAAACTGGAAAAAATTTGGTCTTTTTCTCTCTCTCTCTCTCTCTCTCTCTCTCTCTCTCTCTCTCTCTCTCTCTGTCTATTTCTCAAAGACAGTAGCCTACATGAAACTATCACAACATGAGATATGAATTTCTTTGTTCATATGTCACTGTGTATTTTATTTTATCACATTACTTCCCCAATAAATAAAAGAAAACAATAGTTTTGCTGGTGACGCGTCTCGATGTGATCAGCCCCTTAGGGATCAACGAAATTTGTGTCTCATTCATCACTTTCTGAAATGTGCATGATTTTACATCCCGGTAATATCAGTTCTCAAATTTATAGCTTTAGGAAATACTTGCATGGTCATAAATACTGATTGAGCTGCTCGGGGTTTAGGAATATAATAATAATAATAATAATAATAATAATAATAATAATAATAATAATATTTGTAACAGATTGACTTAATCTGTCAACGCTTGTGTCTTTCAGGTGCGTTTGATGATGAGGATATTATCCACGTGGAGGGCAACGTTGACCCAGTGAGGGACATTGAGATCATCCACGAGGAGCTGCGACTAAAGGACGAGGAAATGATGGCTCCAATCCTCGACAAACTGGAGAAAACTGCCGTAAGGGGAAGCGACAAAAAACTCAAACCTGAATATGTAAGTAAAGTGTGTTTGTTCCATGCATCTGTTGTCCTGTTTCGCATTTGTGTCACTATGCTTCACTATTGGGGGGATATAGGAGATGATAATCAGTCTGCAGACATCACGTAACGTGCTGCTTCTTGTTGCAGGATATCATGTTGAAGGTGAAGAGCTGGATAGAGGAGGAGAAGAAACACATCAGATTTTGCCATGACTGGAACGACAAAGAGGTAATGGTGTGTGTGTTTGTGTGTTTGTGTGTGTTTGTGTGTGTTTGTGTGTGTTTGTGTGTGTGTGTGTGTGTGTGTGTGTGTGTGTGTGCTTGAATCAGATAGTGTGTCCATATGTGTTTGGTGTAATTAGGACTGTACCGAATGTATTTATCCTTTTTAAATTTGAAGCTTCTATTGAGGTTTTGAATGAAGCTTTGAATGTCTGTTGTCATATTTGTCATCATCACCCTAAAAAAGAAATCCTCAAACAAAATCCTCAATTTCAAAAAAAGTGATTCATGGGATGAAATGAGTAAAGACCTTTGCACACCAAGTCTGTATTTTTCGTCCAAAATTGTTGCACATTTAAAAATAAATACAACCTCACGTTGTGTCAGTCACGTTTACACAGAAGTGTACATGTGCGTGTTTTACAGACTGCGAAACGTTTCGTCTGTCATTAAAGTTTTCAGAACAGGTTTGATTTTCTGTGTTTTTTGGCATCCGTCAAATGCCAAAAGAGAGCCGTTTGACCACTCAGAGCCACCATTCGTGCAAACGTCATCATCCAAACAGAACAGCTTGGAATCGGGGACGGTCGCAAAACAAAGGATGTAGGAAAGATTAGACAGTTGTTATTGAGCTATCGGCAGCTTAAAGATAGCTTCCTGCAAATGTCATTCATTCATTAGCCCTGTTTGGGACTAGCGCTATCCATTACACCCACGTAATTAATTCAGTTTTGTCACGTACTGCAAATTTTCGCAACAAATAGAATAACAAAATGCATTGGACTCAGTGTGCAAGGTTTCTGTGCGTGACGTTTTTTTATCGGATGACGGATTAAAAAACTAAAAATATGGACATGGTGTGCAAAGGCCTTTAGTCTTTTAAAATATTAAATCAATTTTCATAATGAATAACTCGTCATTGTGTGCCTCCCTTTGTGTGCGGAGAGCAAACTGTTTTTTGACTGCAGTGAAAATGTTTTTTGAAACACCAACAAATATGGATTGAAGCAGAATATTTCGTTAGATAAAAACATGTTGTGTATTTTGGAAATGATTACATCTATCTTTCTTCAATACATTTTGACTTTACAACGCTCTGGAGTTATTGGAAATGTTTGGATCACACGCGCCGGAAACAATCCTGCGCAGCCACCCCTGGAATCTAATTCTACAAATAGTATAATACTAATAATATTAGTGTAGCATAATCTTTATCTGCAACTGTGCAGAAATACCAGGTTCAAACAGAACGAATAGACAAGGGGAAAAAACAGCTGCACACAAATGTTGACTAGGATTTGAATGTCAACGTTATGATATATACTGTATATAACTTTATTATTTCATTAGTAGGGTGTCCCCTGAGACATTGACTGAACTGAGTTTTTGAGAACCAAACCATTTCATGATTTGTACCCTTTTAAATTCTCTCCACAGATTGAGGTGTTGAACAAATACCTGTTTCTGACGTCCAAGCCCATGATCTACCTGGTTAATCTCTCAGAGAAGGATTACATCAGAAAAAAGAACAAGTGGTAGGTTTGCTTTCACCTACCCAGTGTGCACGAGTGCATGTCCCATACAGCTACTGTTGAACATTCAGAGTAACTCACCCTGCTGCCTGTTTTTCTCAGGTTGGCGAAAATCAAGGAGTGGGTAGACGCTCATGACCCCGGTGCTCTGGTCATTCCAGTGAGTGGAGCTGTTGAGTCTAAACTGCTGGACATGGAGGAGGAGGAGGAGAGGAATAAGTACTGCGAGGAAATGAAGACACAGAGGTGAGACATAAACTCACAGAATAGCAAGAATATCGTAAATCAGGTTGAGAAATGGTCTAACTGCCACTTAGGGCTGCAACTAACGATTTGATTAAGCTCTCAATTCTTTTCATTATTAATCGTTTAGTCTATAAAATGTTGGAATGGTGAAAAATACACCAAAATACTATTATAGATGTTATTAATTATTCCTGTGTTTTTCCTGCTATGACAGGTCAAAGTGTTAAAGCAACAATAATAGAGTAACTGAACTGTATTTGTTTCCAACACATCACATCATTTGAATGCACCTTTTTTTTTAAAGATATAGGTTTGCTTGAACTGCTCCATCATGGCTACTCTATGTGTTTCTAGTGTTCTGACCAAAATAATCAAGGCCGGCTACGCAGCTCTACAGCTGGAATACTTCTTCACAGCGGGACCGGATGAGGTGCGAGCATGGACCGTCAGAGTAAGTGCCCTCATGCAACCTTTCTTTAAAGTCTATTACCTTATGTCCTCAAAGTTTAGTGCTTATTTCAAAATCATCTTTTTTGTTATTTTAAAAGAGTCATTTACACAGTTGATTTCTTTAAATCAGAAGAAAAATTCTGCACAATGTTGATTATTTTGTCAAAACAAAGTTATTTATTAACTTATCTCAAATGATAAGTGCCCTTGTTGTCAAATGGGAATATGAAATATTTATGATTAGTGGTGGGGCAAATAATTCCGCCATTGTATCATGATATGTTTTCTCTCTTTTTTACTAATCTGCAATGATTTTGAATATGTTAGTAAACATTAATGAATGGCCACTGAGTGATATACAGTATACATCTGAAAATGCGCTCCAAATTTGCATCATTTTTGGATTAGAAGCACATTTTTCTGGATTTGGAATTTCTTACCCTGATAATCAGACTGAATTGGCATTTAATATTTTATTTCATCTTTCACTGGTCACTATTTGCATTGCTAAAATAACCTGAAATGTGAGCAGCAATTCAAAGGTTTGGAACCAGGCTAGCATTTACTTACAGCTATATATGTGTTTTGATATTTGCAGAATTTCTGAATTTGAAGTGTATTTCTCTCCCTTGTTGTTTAAGTATTTGCTCTACATTCCTTTAATGTGTAGGTTTTCACTCTTGTATACATTTTGTCTTTAGGCGTTACCGTACAAGGCTCCAGTGAACATTATTACTAAAATTAAAATGTATTTTGCCATTTTGACAGCACGTTTGTCTCTGGAGTTGTAAATATAATTTACTATTTTTTGATACCATCATGTTCGTGGGCAGCATATTGTATTAGTATGGGGAGTTACACTTTGATACCTATCCTTATTTTGTTTAACTTTTAAACTATTTTAAATTGTTTTTATCATTGTTTTTCTGCCATTAAATTCTTTTTTTTTGTCACTTCGTAACTTTGTTTTGAAAAGTGTTATATAAATTATTTTTTTTTTATTATCATTATCTGTGATGAAATTCATCAAGGTTGCAGTGTGTTCATATATTTTCAGTTATATTTTTTAACTTTTCTGTTGTGTTTTTCTCCAACAGAAAGGGACTAAGGCTCCTCAAGCGGCAGGAAAGATCCACACTGACTTTGAGAAAGGCTTCATCATGGCCGAGGTGATGAAGTACAGTGACTTCAAGGAAGAGGGCAGTGAAGGCGCAGCCAAGGTGTGTGTTTTTATACAGCCTAATTATAATAATAAGCTTGAACCGGTGCACCGTTGATTTTCTGCCAATAACGGCGTTGACTTTCTGAGAAACGTCCTTGAATACAATTTAAATGTGTCCTCTTTCACAGGCTGCTGGAAAATACAGGCAACAGGGCAGGAACTACATGGTGGAGGACGGCGACATTATCTTTTTCAAATTCAACACACCCAATGCACCTAAAAAGAAACCATGAGACAACACGATCACCAGAGGGAGAACTCAGAATATTGTGAAGTTGGGCTTCAGTGAGCTACACTGTCTGCTGGTTTTCATACTTCTCTTTTGAAATCAGAGGATCAGCTCATGGCTGGTTGGCCAGAGGTATTTACTCAACCGGCCTCCCATCTGAATTCATTGGAATTATTCTATATAATAGCATTTCTATACAAGTATAGCATACAGTCCTACCTGTAATATTTTTCAAATGGCACCAACTGTACCAGTCAAACATTTCTGAAAACACCATATTCTAGTTTTCATGGTCTCAAAGAAGAACAGGTATAATTGAACTGAGAAATATATCGTTTTTTATTTTACTGGAAATATCCAAATAAGAAACTGTAACAGAACACAAACTGTATATTGTTTTCTAATTGATGCTGGTACTGTCTCATGTGTTTTAATATACATCAGATGATCAGAGCTTGACCTCTTTTTTTAGATGCTTTTTGATCATTTAAGCCACGAAGCTCAAAGAGACTTAAAGGTTTTTTTGTTGAAATGTATATTTAAGATGATTTCTTTGAGTAATAACAGCTTTCCTTTCTTCTTAATTAGCGCTCAATTACATGCAAATATTTTCAATTTTTAAAATAGCTTCTATATCATAAAAAACTTGTAAACACCATGATTGATGGTAATATACAGCATGTGTTGTTTGCTACAGGTGCCAAATCAGCATTAATTAAGTAAAGGCCACATGATTTTTAGGTATTTTTTTTCCTAGATTTAAAAAGACACAAACTATTTACTCAGTTCCTTTTATGCCTTTTCCCGATTTAAATTTTATATTTATGCTATTCACAATAAAATCATACCATATGCAATTATGCTAAAAATATACATTGTCTATAAATGTTTGATTGGTGCTGTGTTAACTATTAAGAGAAAATGAAAGCCATCACTCAGTGTTGTGCTGTATTCTGAGGAGGAGGAATATTGTTATTTTAGAAAGAGCAACGCAGGCAGCAGGACGAGACACCTGAATGAACGATGTTGTTATACACGCTGCTTTTATTGACTTTGGTTTGAGCTGGTTAAAAAATAAAGACAACATTCACATTATCAACTCCACCCTGTGTTACGAGACAATGCTTCATTGTAAATCAGCTACGATAGTGCTCTGTGGATCACCTGGACTACACAGCTTCATAATCTTGTTTCACCTCACTGCCTCCACAGTGCGAATGTGTTTATTTTTAAGAGCACCCAAAAATCCCCTCATAAAACATCTTGTGGAAGATAGAAAATCCTGTGAACCCAAAGGAGCCAGGATAGAATAAATGTCATCCTCATCAATATGCATGTGTCAATAAAAGGAGACAAACCTGTCATTGCTTTGTGTATTTCGAATTTTTCCTCATTTTAGAGGCTAAGGTCACAACATAAGGGTATGTGTGGACGGCACCACTGAAATAATCATAGGTTTTTACAGTGTTTAATTACAGTCAGTTAATAAATTGATATAATTAAACAAGCTATTATCAACTGAATAAATAGTCAGTATAAGCCAAGTATACTTAGACTTTTCTGTATACTTGTCAGTATGAGCCAAGTATACTTACACTTTTCTGTATACTTGTCAGTATAAGGCAGGTAGACTTAGATGTTTCTGTATACTTGTCAGTATGTGCCAAGTATACTTAGACTTTTCTGCATACTTGTCAGAATAAGCCAAGTGTACTTTTCTGTATACTTGTCAGTATAAGCCAAGTATACTTAGACTTTTCTGTATACTTGTCAGTATGAGCCAAGTATACTTCAACTTTTCTGTATACTTGTCAGTATAAGCCAAGAATACTTAAGACTTTTCTGTATACTTGTCAGTATGAGCCAAGTATACTTCAACTTTTCTGTATACTTGTCAGTATGAGCCAAGTATACTTAGACTTTTCTGTATACTTGTCAGTATAGGTCAAGTATACTTTTCAGTATAAGCCAAGTACACTTAGACTTTTCTGTATATATGTCAGTATAAGCAAGGTATACTTAGACTTTTCTGTATACTTGTCAGTATGAGCAAAGTATACTTAAGTATTATTTTGTTAAGTATATCTTGGATAAGTACATAAAAAGTAAACTGAAAGTATACTCTTATTTTAAGTTTAAAAGTATACTAATAGCACACTTGAATTTTGGTAAGGGAAACCATGAATGTTTCCCCTACTTTGATTATCTATAAAAAGGAAACTTTTTGAAATGTTTAGTTAGTTTTAGTGTTATCTGAGAAAACGTCATCTGTTGATAAAAGTGTGATGATGGTAAAAAATCCATAACAAGAGAGTGGACGTTTAAGACCGTTTGTCATTGAAACATAATGTTCTTTTGGTTCTTTATGTGACAAATTAAACACGAAATAAACTAACCAGGTACAAGTTAGGACTGTAATATCTTTTGAAAACGGCCTGGTAGTAGAAATGGCGGCCAACTGACGATTTACGGTGAACATAAAACTTTAAAAACTGACTCTCGTCGCACGTCTATTGCATGTTTACGTGTTATGGCGAAATAAAACGAAATACATTTAAAAAAACGACCAAGATTTCGAATTTATAACTTGATTTAACATTAAAATGATCAAGTAAAGTGTTTAATTTCGTCAAAATGTCGCTTTTTAACAAGTATCTTTGTTGAGAATTCAACGACTACATTCCATCTCTTCTCTCGCTCAACAACAAACAGGAAATACACGTCCTGTAAAAAAATATTGACATTCCGCTTAGCCAATGGTGTCCACCGAACTTCTCGCTCAGCCAATCGCCTTAGAGAAGAAGGGCGGGACGTCCTGTAATGTGATGCAAATTCGTCAGTCAAGCCTGTTAGTCCCACCTTTTTGTGTTTCCCGCACCGTCAATCAAAATAGAAAAAAATCGACCCGAATTCACCGATCAACACTAGCCCGCCTTTGATAAAATAATCATGTTTGGAGTTTAGTTTATCAGATAATCCTCCCGGTTACTACCATTCACGCTATGGTCGGTACGTAAACATTTACCGCATCGAAGCGTGCAACTAATTGGTGAGTTTTATGCAACCTACAGCGAAGCAAGCTGCGTCTTTTTATCTTTTGCTCTGCTGCTAACTAGCTAGATATGGTTAGCTAACCGAGCTAGCTGGCTAGCCACGGAGTTGACAAAGTAAACAGTCGATCTGGGCCGAAATCCCCACTGAATCTGCGCTGCAAAGTTGAGTTTCGCAGTCAGCTCCTTTTGTGCTGGAGAGTGGGGATGTTTTGCGGGCTTTTCTGGCAGGCAGGAGTTGAAGATTACAGAGTTTCGCTGAGTTCCCCCCTCTCTCCCTGCTAGCGCCAGAGAGCAGCCTCTGAAACAAGGAGAAATGGCGTCCGCGGACGTGGACAGCAGTCAAAGCGAGTTTCTGCAGCCCGGCGGCGCGGCGGAAACACAGGTATCCGACATTTTCTAGCTCGTCTTTCTGGCTCGCTTTCGATTGCTGGTTGTGTTTTTGAGAGCATGAAGTTCACACGTTTTAAGATTTTGATGGCATGGGGTGAAAGCCGTACACTTCCTGTGTTCCCCTCAATAACGGCCACCCACTTTACCCCTGTAAAACCCGCCCATAGTGGGTAGGACACTGAAGTCAGTCACTTGGGTCGGCTCGCTGGAAGATAGCCGGTGTACCTTGGGCTGGGAGGATGCCGGAGTGTGAGAATATTGCGGGGATAGCGTCCATAATTCAAACAGTAGCGTTCAATTGTGTTGTAATAGCCACCCATCCCCCACACCCTGCTCTCGACCATTTCTGAGCCTGTTATCTTCACTCTGTGTGTGTTGGTGGTTGCTTTAGGTTGTGGATGTTGCATCGCTTGCATCAGCACAAATCCTACATGATCCCCCACTCCCTGTGATTTACTCTCTTCGATGATAATCATTACTGATTTCAAGACAATAGGCTGGTTCCCTTTTTCCTGTGATCTAATCAAAAGCTGAATCTTCTTGTTGAAGTGTGATCTGTCCTTGTTAATGAAAGTGTTCATTTTTACTCCCAGACGACAGATATGTCAGCCATTCAGCTGACGGGTTCAGACCGATGGGAGGTGTTAACTCCTGTCTCAACTGGGAAGGAAGACCAGGGAATTGTTCATATTCAAAACTCTGGGATTGTAACGTCCAACGGGCAGTACGTGCTTCCTATTGGGAGTCTCCAAAACCAGCCCATTTATGTTACAGCATCTGGGAATGACGCTGCAGCCAACGGAGTGTCAGGCATTCAGTATCAGGTAAAAAACATACAGAAACATGTTCAAGATACAGTAGTTCAGGCGACGATCTTGCTCAAAACTATCGTTCCTTCTTCCAGGTCATCCCCCAAATCCAAAATGCAGATGGGACACTTACAGGATTCCAGGGATTGGATGATGGCACGGGGCAGATCCAGCTCCTCCATGATGGCGGCCAGGGCAGCATTGGAATCAGCTGTGCCACAACAGCGACCACAGACCTCCTGACGCAGGCGGGGCATGTACAGTCAATCCACGGCCTGGCCGGGGGGTCAGCATACACTGGCACAGTACCTGTAGGGCTGCCCGGCAACATAACGTTCGTCCCTATAAACAGTTTGGATCTGGAGTCTCTAGGGTTGACTGGAGCGCACACGGTGCCCATCGCAACAGGGGTAACAGCTGAAGGTCAGCTGATAATGGGCAGCCAGACGCTGGACAATCAGGGTCAGGACGCTGGCGTCAAGCACCCGCTGGTGACAGTGAGCGGCGCCAACCAACTCTACGTGCCAACCACCACTTCCTCCTCCAACCCCTCCCATCTTCCGGAGACCATCGACGGCACCGGGGTTCTGACCCAAGCAACTGCCGTGTCTGCAGGCGTGTCAGACCCCTCCTCAGAGAACTTCAACTCCCACAACCACCTGCATCAAATCCAGGTCAGAATGTGTGTCATAAACACCATGTCATGTAGGGGTGGGAAAAAAAATGTATACGGCATAGTATGGTAATATTTTGCGTGGCAATATAGAAACTGCATAATTTACAGTTGAAAAAAAGTTAATAAATTGCAGTATATATCGCAATACATCTTATCGCTATGCGCAGCATATCGTAAAATGTTTAAAAATCACAATAAGATCATGTTGTGTATCGTGGGACCTTTTTTTCCCACCGCTATTTGATGGGGTACAAGAATTGAAGTTATACGAAGGAAAATACATATTTCTGTTACACAAAATGATGTTTATTTTTTGTGAGATGCTTGACATTTTCACCTCTTCAGGCCTCTAAAAACCTGAGAAGGAAAAATTGTTCATTGGTCCACACTAATGCCATAACTGGTGATGAGTGGGGTTTGGTATTGGACCACAATACTTTCTTGGTACTGTCCAAAATGTGATTGTAGCACAGAGTATTGGAAATTATTGATTACCGAACACTGGAATCAAATGTCTGATCAGACTTGTAGTCTTGTTTATTTATTCTTTGATTACATAGCTTCTAGTTTAAATCAAACTTTTAACTAAACATTTAAAAACGTTAAATGTTTAGTTTAACGTTAGCCTTCTTTAGTTTAATGAAAAAAGGGGTTTTGTTGAAAAAGCCTAATAATATTCCTCAAAGTAATAATGAAAAAGTATCTTTATAAAAAGTAAAGCTAGTTTTGGTATTGTTGTCAAAAGTCAGGTATTGCATCTGCACTAGTGTCTAGGAATTTCAAACAACACCAGCCCTAGTGATAAGGTGTATTAAGTAGACATTGATTTGATTTAAGGGGTCACAAGCCAAATAGGTTGGGAACCACTGCTTTAAGGCCACAATAGAGATTATTGTGTTACTGTGTATTTAACCCATGGGAATTCCCTCAGTGTGTCTCATATGTATCCAACATTTCCCACAATTTATTTCACAGACCCACCTAGATTTACCTCATAGGGTTTGTTTAGTTTTTTTCTTCTTTGTATATCTTTATTTACTGCATAACTACAATTGAAAGTGCAGACTGCACTTCTGTGATCATCACATGTCAGCTTGTGAACACATTGCTCTCAAGTATTCGGAGCTCCCCACCATGAGGTTCAACAACCACAAATGAATTCTTAGCCTGTGGGGAAAAGCTCCAGCTTGCTATTTATTAACAAGATCAAGGCTAACTATCCTCTGTACTGTTGACCCAGGACCTCCTACATGCCTTCTCAACCTGTGTGTGTAATTGTGATTTTATTTTCATTACTCTGCAGGTCTCATCATCTAACGCCACCACTATCTCACAGCCCATCCTGCAGCTGTCTGGGGACAGTCACGTCCAGGTGGCTCAGGGTCACGACCTGAGTGCAGGAGGTCAGACTCTACAGAGTGTGCAGCTGGTCAACCCGGGGACCTTCCTCATCCAGGCCCAAACTGTCACCGCTACCGGACAGATCCAGTGGCAGACCTTCCAGGTAACCTATAAGGAGTGTGTGGGAAGTTTCTTCATGTTTTTGAAGCAACAAAGTGGCCTGCAGAAGTTGGGCATTATTGAAGTAGCTTGTTGTGTTTTCGTGCTGTGAAAGATAACAGATTACTAACATGCATCCCATCTCTCTCTGTAGGTTCAGGGCGTACAGTCACTCCAGGGGCTCCAGTTGCCCCAGGGGCAGGGACAGGCCCAGCAGCTGACCTTAGCCCCGGTCCACACCCTCCCTCTGGGCCAGACAGGCCAGGTCAGCCTGCCCAACCTCCAGACAGTCACAGTGAACTCTGCAGCACAAACTGGAATTCATTACACACAGGGTGACGACACAAACAGTCCGGCTGGTATGGGACACATGCACGCGCTCTACCACCTCGCACATAATTCTTCATTTTAATGAGAAAATGGGAAATTTCTCGTGTTAAATCATGACCCTAAATGCATCTTCTTCCCTGGTTCAGGTATCCAGATAAAGGAGGAGCCGGACACTGAGGAGTGGCAGCTGAGCGGAGACTCGACGCTGAACCCCAGCGATCTGAACAACCTGCGCGTACCGATTGTAGAAGAGGACATGGAGATGCAGGGCGGGGAGGGCAAGAGGCTGCGCAGAGTAGCCTGCACCTGCCCCAACTGCAAAGAGTCTGGAGGAAGGTGGGCATGTCAGAAACACCCACATTACAGATACCAGGAGGTGGAGGTGTTCAGCTCACCTTCGTTCATGAGAAAAGATAGAAACTTTAACTCAGAAAAACTAAATGATGTCCTTAAACTTTATTAAACATCATAATTACAGTCATAAAAATATATTACTACCAGTTTTATGCAGGTTTGTTCAGCAACAGCCAATTTTAACGCAACCATAAAATCCATTTTAGAGACCCCTTACAGTGATACACCCAGATGTTGTTCATTGCAGCGTCTGTTCTAAAACCTTGCTTTTATTGCTCTTTTACACATTTAGAACTGGGAATGATCTAATGTAACCAGCTTAACATTTCTGTATTGAAGTGGTTTAACTGGTTTTAAATGCTGTTCATGTGGCATTAAAAAACCTGATTTCCATGCAAATCGATATTTGCATGGAACTACAAAATGCAAATGTTTTGGCTAATCCTTCATGAGCACAGCGATGAAGGATTGTTATTCTTTTATTGTTAAGCATTTCTTGCATTGTTGTGTCTTTTATTTAGCTTTGTGTGTTGTTAAATTGTATATTTTCAGCTGTTGCATTCATTTCTTTCCACAGTATCTGTGTTTTCACTCATTTCACATTTTTTTTCTGTCGTTTCACAGAGGCTCAGGCATGGGGAAGAAGAAGCAGCATATCTGCCACATCGCCGGCTGCGGTAAGGTTTACGGGAAGACGTCTCATCTCCGAGCTCACCTGCGCTGGCACAGCGGAGAGAGACCCTTCGTCTGCAACTGGATGTTCTGCGGGAAGAGGTTCACCAGGAGCGACGAGCTGCAAAGACACAGGAGGACACACACAGGTGAGACGATGCTCAAATAAGTCTCTTTTCAAATCACCTCTTAACACATTGATACGGTTTTATGTTTGGAGTTTAGTTACAAGTTGTAAATGAGCATTCATGTTGAAAGGGTGAAAACAAAAGCAAAGTTTGTACATGCTGAACTGCTACTTTCTGTCCATGATACAAACACTAAAGGAACATATTTAGTTTTTAGTAGATGTTCCTGTTGTTAAACTTTGCAGTTAAAACATAACAGATACCAAAATATTGTCATGCTTGTCAGGGACAGTCGACAGATTGCCATTGTTTTTAATTACACAATGTTCAGCAATAAGAGATGTCAAGCATCCACTGTGAAGTGAGAAAATGAAAACTTGCAGCAGCTACAAAGCTTAATGCTAAGACATTTTTAATTAGGGCTGTCTATGACAGCCGGCTGTCAGTCACTCGCGAACTCCAACCAAACGGCAAACTAGGCAGCGCTGATCAAATATGAATCAATATTCTGTTACTGTAATGCCTATTTCTCGCCTCAAATGTTTTCAGAATCATCTTGTAGTGTACTATTTAGCTGTAAAATGAGAAAGTTTGTGACGCCGCCGCCATTGTAAAATCTGGTAAAGGAACGCCAAGTTCCGCTCACATGACCAGAGCACAGCCAATAGGAACGCTCTCTCTCTCTCTCTCTGAAATGACGTTTGATTGGTCAAAATCTGCCTGAAAACAGAGCCATGATGAGGCGTAGAAGTCTAGTTATCTCTCAGGACACTTGAATTACAATATGCTGAAAGATTATTATGGAATTTTTGCCCAATGATGCCAAAAATATACTGCCTACTGCCACTTTAACTCACTGCATTAATTGGTCAAAATTGTTATTGATGGTTAATGGTAAAGGAAACATTTATCGACAATCTGCAGGATTTTTTTGTTCTTTCACTGTTAGTTTATGATCTAAGACGCTTTACACTTAAGAAAATAGACTTGTCAGTGCTCTCTGGTGGACAAACTTTGCAATGGTAGCACTGTTTCTAAATAATCCCTAAACAGATTTTTGCCTTTTCTGTATCGCACTTTATTGTTACTTTTTGGCCAACATATGAACTAATTTAATTGGTCAGTGAGTGTTAAATCATGTGCGTTATTAACCAGTAAAGGTTTTATTTGTTCCCGCACTCTGTCTGATGTTTCTGTTTCACCGATCTCACAGGAGAGAAGAAGTTTGTGTGCACAGAGTGCTCCAAGAGGTTCATGCGGAGCGACCACCTGGCCAAGCACATAAAGACTCACCAGAATAAAAAAGGCATGGTTCCCTCCGGCACGTCTCCGCCCACCGCCGACGCCGTCATCACCGCCGACGGAACCACGCTCATCCTCCAGACCGCCACCCATGACCTCCTAGCCAATCAGGAGATCCCTTTGCAGTTGGTCACCGTGGCGTCCGGTGAGGTTATGGAATGAATGGGGTGGCGTTTTGAGAACTGGCCTATCACAGGGACCTCTTGGGCTTTTCTCTTTCCCCTCTTACCTTTTTTTTTTGTTTGTTTTTTACATATGAATATATACGTAAATATATATGACAAATATATATATTTTAAGAGTTATCATGACTTTATGTTTGTTTTTTGCAGTCTTTTTATAGGCAGGCAAAAAAAAAAAAAACATTAAAATGTGGTTGCTATGTACACACGTAAACACACACACACACATATACAAAAAACATGCATTAACTCTCAACACGCGACATGAATACTCAACACGATGAAATGCCTTATTTTGTATCATACTCTTGTATAAAATGCTGGAGGTGCATGTGTTTTTTAAGCTTTGCAGATGATGTAACTGTAACAGAGATAAATGTGTTTGTGAAATGGAGATGAGGAGGAGTTTCTAAAAGAGAGAAAAGGAAGTAGTGGACCTCTCTGGAATGAATTTTTCTCTCTGGAGAGTTCTGACAAAACCAAGTGCTCTGTTTGAAGCAGCGCTGCATCCACGCCGAACTGTTGCACTGCTGAACTAAAGCTTTTGGTTGTAAATGAATAATTCAATATTATAATTTCAATATATTTTGCTTTTTTTTTTTGCAGAGTTAGATGAGAAGATTGACACCACTCTGTTTGTACGGTAAATATGAAGCTATCGGTTAGCTAAGCTCAGCACAAAGGCTGTAAACGGGGAAACAGCTAGCCTGGCTGTCCGAAGGTAACAAAATCTGTCTGTCAGCACCTCTAAAGTTCATTAGTTAACATGTAATTTGTTTGTTTAATCTGTACAAAAAACAAAGTGTAAACAATCAGTTTTATGGTGGGTTATGTTGCCAGGCAACCAGCTGAGACTCCAGGAAGTTAGTGCTTCTTCTTGGCTGGAAGTTCCAGCCAAGAAATAGTTCAGTAAAACAGCAAATTGTCGCTTTTAGACTTCATATTTTGTACAGATTAAACAAACAAGACACACCGTGGGAATTTATGAGCCTTATAGGTGCTAGTAGGTGGATTTTGTTACCTTTGGACAGAGCCAGGCTAGCTGTTTCCACCTGTTTCCAGTCTTAATGCTAAGCTAAGCCAGCCAGCTGCTGGCGGAATCTTCATACGTAGCATACAGCCATGTGAGTGATATCAATCTTTTCATCTAGCTCTTGGCAAGAAAGCAAATAAGTGTATTTCCCAATAACGCTGCAGCAGCTGTCGCCCAATCGCTGACAGCCAACAGGGCGGTGACGCTGATGTCACGCTGCGTTGCTTCAAGCAGAGCAGGAGGTTCAGCTGGTGGTCAGAGTAGGAAGACAGTGCCACTGTTGACTGATCTGAAGTTGGTGTTTTCCACCTCGGAAATAGATGCAAGCCGCTCTGAAAAAAAGCGCAACTTCTTCCAGCGTCTGGTCAGTCTGAACAGAATGTCTTATCTGTCCTCACGAGCACACCGTCCGCTGTGCTTGTCCACGTCAAAGCGAGTCTTTTATTTTTCTTTCCTTTTTTTCACATTTTTGTTGTAAATTCATATTGTATTTCAGTTTTCTGTGTCTCTTCGCCGATCTGCGTGTCGTCTAAATCGAAGCCACATGATGGTGATCATAGAAGAGTAGAGTGGTTACCTCTGAATTCCTGCAGGGCTCTTCATTGCCATTGTCTGCTGCACATGGCGGCATGGGGAGAACGTGCACCGATGTTGCCATGTGAAGAAAACAGATGCAACAAATCAAAAAGCCCCCGAGGGTGTTTGTCATCGAACATTCCAGTTGGACACCAGATGATGTGGGATTAGTTTTGCAATAACTGCTCTGTTGGTAATTCTGGCCAGATGTCACTCAAGTCAAAAACAATCATGCCATTGTTTGTTGTTTTGTTTTTATTTGAATTAATGTAATCCCTTCCTCAGTTTGTCCTCGTGTTTGTAGCATTCATTTACGTGTATATTATCTTATTTTCACATTGTTTATAGAAGCCATTACTTAGTTAACTGAATTTGTTGTATCAAAACCTTATTTTAAGTGATTTTTTTTTTAAAGAATTGGTGTAAAAAATTGAATGTTACCTTTTGTAAAACCTTTTTTCAAATGGATCACAATAAAAGTCTGAAACCTTCCAGTAACAGGTTTTGTGTGTCGAGGAGAGCAACAAAGTACTGTACACATACAAGAATGATATCAATCTATTCCACACAGAGGGTGACACTTTTTTGACAAACTATAAGTCATAGTATAGTATGTAATAAAAATATAAAAAAGGCATAGTATAGTATGTCATGACTATTTTAAGAAGGCATAGTATAGTATGTCATAAAAAATATAAAAAGTCATAGTATAGTATGTCATGACTATTTTAAGAAGTCATAGTATAGTATGTCATAAAAAATATAAAAAGTCATAGTATAGTGTGTTGTGACTATTTTAAGAAGTCATAGTACGTCATAAAACAGAAAAATCATAGTATAGTATGTTATGACTATTTTAAGAAGTCATAGTATAGCATGTCAAAAAATATAAAAAGTCATAGTATAGTATGTGATAAAAAAAGTCATAGTATGTCACAAAAAATATCATGAAAAAAGTCACAATATAGCATGTCATAAAAAATATTTAAAAGTTGGTATGTCATTAAAAAAGTAATTGTATAGTGTGTCATAAAAATATAGTCCTTGTAGTATAGTATGTCATAAAGATATATATATAAAAAAAGTCATTGTATAGTATTCCATGAAAACAAATGTAACAGTTCATAATATAGTGTGTCATAAAAAATGTCAAAGAAAGTCATGGCATACTCCTCAACCGGCTTCATCACACCACTGGACTCACTGACACTGCCCTTGAATGGTTTCAATCCTACCTCACCGACAGATCAGAATATACATCCATTGGAAGTGCAAGGTCCCGGTCACACACTGTCACCTGCGGGGTCCCCCAGGGGTCAGTCCTTGGCCCCATCCTCTTCATCCTCTACATGCTCCCCCTCGGCCATGTCATCAGTCGCTATAACATCACATTTCACTGCTACGCTGATGACACTCAATTATACATGAAAACTGGCACACATTCCTCCACAGCTTCACCACTGTCATCATCATGTTCTCCATCAACACTTATCACCTGTCTGGAGGAGATAAAGGCGTGGATGAAACACAACTTCCTCCAGCTGAACACTTCCAAAACCGAAGCAATTTTTGTTGGCACTCCACACCAGATCCAGTCATCCTCCATAACCAGCATTACCTCCTCCGGTCACCACATTCCCCTCTCCTCATCAGTCACCAACCTTGGTGTTAAATTTGACCCCCAACTCACCTTTGAAGCCCACATCAAACACCTCTGCAAGATCTCCTTCCACCACCTCAGAAACATTGCCAAACTCCGCTCCACACTCACCCTAAGCGATGCCGAAAAGCTGGTCCACGCCTTTGTCTCCTCCAGACTGGACTACTGTAATGCACTTCTCATCGGGATCCCTGATAAGAGTCTTCAGAGACTGCAGTATGTTCAAAACAGCGCTGCGAGGATCCTGATGAGAGTGCGAAAATTTGAACATATCACGCCCATCCTCCACACACTTCACTGGCTCCCCGTCTCCGCCAGGTTGAATTCAAGGTCTCCCTCCTCACTCACCAGTGCATCTATGGCAATGCCCCCCCCTATCTCAAAGAACTCATCACCCCTCTAACCTCAACACGATCCCTCCGCTCTAAAAATTCAAACCGCCTCCTCCCCCCCAGGACTAAGCTCAGCACCATGGGTGATCGGGCCTTCTGTTCCGCGGCCCCCCGTCTATGGAACTCCCTCCCTGACCATCTGAGGGCTCCACAAACTACCGACAGTTTTAAAAAAGGACTTAAAACCTTCCTTTTTTGTAGAAGCTACGACTTTTAAATGAGCCTTGCTGGTTGCTGCTTTTACGCTCCTATTTTTTTTTTTATGATGTTAGCTTTTTATCTGTTTCTTATATTGTTGATTTTACCTGCTTTTACTTTGTAGCACTTTGAGATTTGTTTCAAATGTAAAGTGCGTTACAAATAAAATTTATTATTATTATTATTATGTAATGTCATATTAATAGAAAAATCATTGTATAGTATATCATAAAGAAATTATAAAAAAAAGTCATAGTAAAGTATGTCATGAAAAATATAAAAATGTCAATAGGTTGTATGCCATAAAAGTATTTTTAAAAAAGTCATGGAATAGTTTGTCATAAAAAGTCATGGTATAGTACGTCATAAAAGGGTTTTATTATAGTATGTCATAGAAATATAAAAATGTCAGTGAATATCATAAAAATATCACGAAAAATTCGTAGTACAGTATGTCGAAAAATGTCAAAAAGTCATAGTATGGTGTTTCATAAAAATATATTTTTTTAAAAAGTCATAGTATAGTACATCATAAAAAGTCATTGTATTGTGTGTAATAAAAAAATATCATGATAAAAGTCACAGTATATCATGTCATAGAAAATATTGAAAGATCATAGCATAATATGTGTTGAGCTAAAACTCCGAAGATATTAATCAAATAACAAAAGGAGAAAGTAAAAATCATCTCTCTGAAAGTAGCGCTGGAACTTTAAGTTTCACGTTGGGTTTCCGGCGGAGCTGTTTCATCGGCGCACCGCTGAAGAGCTGAAAGAAAACAAACGGGCTAATTAAGTGAAGTCGGAGCACCTGCGTTTGTACTAGGCGTCTCAGCAGAGCAGAAAAAAACAGACACGGAGAACGACCGAGAACAAGGAGTGTTCAGCTTGGAACTTAACCAAAAGACGCTACTGGTATGAAACAAGTGATACATATTGTTTAAAGAAGTGTTGGTTTTGATATTTAAGTTTGAAACGCCTGTTATGGTAGTAATAAGTTGATGTAATATCACATGATGATCGGTGATGCTCTGCAACATACAAAACACTCCGCCATGATGAGTTGACTTACCTTGGTTACGAGTGTGCAATCCTGCAGACAATTATTTTTTATTTTTTATTTTTTGATTAAGTATATCAGGTTTGGGCAGGAGTTGAATAAAACCCTGAATGAATAACTTGACAGTATGTCATTAAAAAAAGTCATGGTATATATGTGTGTGTAAATATATACTGTGACTTTTTTCTACATACTATACTATGACTTTTTTATGAGTTTTTTTTTTTTAACATACTATACTATGACTTTTGTTCGATATACTATACTATGACCTTTTTGAGACTTTTTTACACATACTATACTATGACTTTTTTGATATACTATGACTTTTCTATGACTTTTTTCGACATACTATACTATGACTTTTTAGGACTTTTTTACACATAATACACTGACTTTTTTTGACATACTATACTATGACTTTTATGACTTTTTTCGACATACTATACTATTATTACTATTAATACTATTATTTATTTGTTATCTATTACTAATACTTATTTTAACTGTTAATCGATTACTATTGTCTATTTCAATCTTTAATTCATAACTTTAAGCCATCTTTCTCCATTATCCATTGCGTTTAGTTAACTATTTCAGTTAGACAGTCATTGAGCTTAAATTAAAGGTAGTGGATAACTCATACAAGTTTTCTTTCATTACATTTAGCTTATTTCAACTGTTTATCCATTACTTTTAGTTATCTATTGCTGCCATTTAGCCATTGCTTTTAGCTAACTATTTCAACTGTTTGTATATTTTTGTCTATTTCGTTTACTTTCAGCTGTTGACCATTACTTTTAGCTCACCATCTCAACTGACCCATCATCTTCTGCTTACTATTTGAACTGTTTATCCATTACTTTTAGCTGTTAATTTCTCTGCTCGCTTGTTAACTAGTTTTCACATACTTCCAAATGCAACACGTGGTGTTCATGTGTTACAGCTTTTTGAAATTAATTGTGTCTCTCCACAGATTTACCACGTACCTTCTGGCACTGCAGAAGTACCCCTTGCGGTAAGTACCCCAGCCTGGTTGGCACATGTACTGTATACACATCAAGTTACTAAATATTTTAAGCCAAATACTATGTAGGCAAATACCAGAAAACATGCAAGAAAGGTAACAATACATGGGACTACTTCTTAAATGGGGATTTTTATTTAACAAAAACACAGAGCCAAAACCGAAAAAATCAAAGTAATAATTTAGTATGTCGAAAAAAGTCCTAGTATAGTATGTAAAAAAATATAATAGTATAGAATGTCGGAAAAAATCATAGTATAGTATGCCGAAAAAAATCATAGTATAGTATGTCGAAAAAGGCCATAAAAGTCATAGTATAGTATGTCGATAAAAATAATAGTATAGCATGTCGTAAAAAGTCAAAGTATGATATATTGGAAAAAGTCATACAAAAGTCATAGCATAGTATGTTGAAAAAAGTCATAGTAAAGCATGGCGAAAAAAATCAAAGTCATAGTATAGTATGTCGAAAAAGTCCATAAAAGTCATAGTATAGTATGTCGAAAAAAGTCATAGTATAGTATGTCGAAAAAAGTCATAGTATAGCATGTCGTAAAAAGTCAAAGTATGATATATTGGAAAAAGTCATACAAAAGTCATAGCATAGTATGTTGAAAAAAGTCATAGTAAAGCATGGCGAAAAAAATCAAAGTCATAGTATAGTATGTCGGAAAAAATCATAAAAGTCATAATACAGTATGTCGAAAAAAGTCATATTATAGTGTGTTGAAAAAAGTCATAGTATTGTATAGTATGGCGAAAAAAATCAAAGTCATAGTATGTTGGAAAAAATCAGAAAAAAGTCACAGTATAGTATGTCAAAAAGTAAGTCATAGTACAATATGGTGAAAACAGTCAAAGTATAATATTTCGAAAAATGTCATAAAAAAAGTCATAGTATAGTATGTCGAAAAAAATCATAGTATAGTATGTCGAAAAACATCATAGTATAGTATGTCGAAAAAGGTCGTAAAAGTCATAGTATAGTATGTCGAAAAAGTCATAGTATAGTATGTCGAAAAAAGTCATAGTATAATATGTCAAAAAAAATCAAAGTAGTAGTATAGCATGTCGGAAAAAGTCAGTCATAGTATAGTATGTCGAAAAAAGTCATAGTATATAATATTGAAAATAGTCATAGTATAGTATGTCGAAAAAAGTCACAGTATAGTATGTTGGAAAAAAGTCATAATATAGTATGTCGAAAAAAGTCATAGTATAATATGTCAAAAAAAATCAAAGTAGTAGCATAGCATGTCGGAAAAAGTCAGTCGTAGTATAGTATGTCGAAAAAAGTCATAGTATATAATACTGAAAAAAGTCATAGTATAGTATGTCGAAAAAAGTCACAGTATACTGATAAAAATCAGAAAAAATTCATACTAAATAGTGTCGAAAAAAGTCATAGCATAGTATATTGAAAAAAGTCATAGTATAGTATGTTGGAAAAAAGTCTGTGTATAGTATGTCGAAAAAAGTCATAGTATATAGTATGTTGAAAATGTCATAGTATAGTCGAAAAAAAACAAAGTCATAGTATTGTATGTTGGAAAAAATCATAAAAAAGTCACAGTATAGTATGTTAAAAAAGTCAGCCATAGTATAATATCTCGAAAAATGTCATAAAGTCATAGTATAGCATGTCGAAAAAAAATCAGTCATAGTATAGTATGTTGAAAAAAGTCAAGGTATAATATGTTGAAAAAAGTCATAGTAAAGCATGGCGAAAAATCAAAGTCATAGTATGTTAAAAAAAACATAAAAACAGTCACAATATAGTATGTCAAAAAAGTAAGTCATAGTACAGTACGGTGAAAAAAGTCATAGTGTAATATGCTGAAAAATGTCATAAAAAAGTCATGGTATTGTAAGTTGAAAAAAAGTCATAAAAAGTCATAATATTGTATGTTGGAAAAAATCATAAAAAAGTCACAGCATAGTATGTCGAAAAAAATCATAAAAACGTCATAGTATTGTATGTTGAAAAAAAGTCATAAAAAGTCATAGTATAGTGTCGATAAAAATCATAAAGTCATGGTATAGTATGTTGAAAAAAGTCATAGTATAGTATGGTGAAAATGTCAGTATAGCATGTCAAAAAAAAGAAAAAATCATAAAAAAGTCAGTATAGTATGTCGTAAAAAGTCATATTACATTTTGTCGAAAAAAGGTCATAGTATAGTATGTCGCTAAAAGTCATAAAAAGTCATAGTATAGTCGGAAAAAAAATCAGTCATAGTATAGTATGTGGCAAAAAATCAAGAAAAAGTCATCGTATAGTATGTCGAAAAAAGCAAGAAATAAATCTGTATCGTATGGCGAAAAAATGTAAGTATAGTATGTGGAAAAAACTCATTAAAAAGCCATAGTATATGTCAAAAAAACGTCATAATATAGAAGGTTGAAAAATGTCATAGTATAGTATGTCGAAATAAGTCATAGTAAAGCATGGCGAAAGAAATCAAAGTCATAGTATAGTATGTTGGAAAAAATCATAAAAAAGTCATAGTACAGTATGTCGAAAAAAAGTCATAGTATAGTATGTTGAAAAAAATCATTAAAAAAAGTCATAGTATTGTATGTTGAAAAAAAATCATAAAAAGTCATGTTATAGTATTTTGAAAAAAAATCAATGTCATAGTATAGTGTGTTGAAAAAAGTCAGTATATTATGTCAGAAAAAATCAAACTCATAGTATATTATCTGTAAAAAAGTCAAAGTATGATATGTCGAAAAAAAGTCATAGGATAGTATGTTGAAAAATATTATAGTATAGTATGTCGAAAAAAGTCATAGTATAGTATGTTGAAAAAAATAAGTCATAGTATTGTATGTTGAAAAAAAGTCATAAAACGTCATTGTATAGTATGTCGAATAGAAGTCACAGTATAGTACTGTAAGTTGGAAATGTCATAGTATTGTATGTCGAAAAAAGTAATATTATAGTATGTCGATAAAAATCATAGTCATAGTATAGTATGTTGAAAAAAGTCATAGTATAGTATGGTGAAAATGTCAGTATAGCATGTCAAAAAAAAGAAAAAATCATAAAAAAGTCAGTATAGTATGTCGTAAAAAGTCATATTACATTTTGTCGAAAAAAGGTCATAGTATAGTATGTCGCTAAAAGTCATAAAAAGTCATAGTATAGTCGGAAAAAAAATCAGTCATAGTATAGTATGTGGCAAAAAATCAAGAAAAAGTCATCGTATAGTATGTCGAAAAAAGCAAGAAATAAATCTGTATCGTATGGCGAAAAAATTTAAGTATAGTATATGTCAAAAAAAGTCATAATATAGAACGTTGAAAAATGTCATAGTATAGTATGTCGAAATAAGTCATAGTAAAGCATGGCGAAAGAAATCAAAGTCATAGTATAGTATGTTGGAAAAAATCATAAAAAAGTCATAGTACAGTATGTCGAAAAAAAGTCATAGTATAGTATGTTGAAAAAAATCATTAAAAAAAGTCATAGTATTGTATGTTGAAAAAAAAATCATAAAAAGTCATGTTATAGTATTTTGAAAAAAAATCAATGTCATAGTATAGTGTGTTGAAAAAAGTCAGTATATTATGTCAGAAAAAATCAAACTCATAGTATATTATCTGTAAAAAAGTCAAAGTATGATATGTCGAAAAAAAGTCATAGGATAGTATGTTGAAAAATATTATAGTATAGTATGTCGAAAAAAGTCATAGTATAGTATGTTGAAAAAAATAAGTCATAGTATTGTATGTTGAAAAAAAGTCATAAAACGTCATTGTATAGTATGTCGAATAGAAGTCACAGTATAGTACTGTAAGTTGGAAATGTCATAGTATTGTATGTCGAAAAAAGTAATATTATAGTATGTCGATAAAAATCATAGTCATAGTATAGTATGTTGAAAAAAGTCATAGTATAGTATGGTGAAAATGTCAGTATAGCATGTCAAAAAAAAGAAAAAATCATAAAAAAGTCAGTATAGTATGTCGTAAAAAGTCATATTACATTTTGTCGAAAAAAGGTCATAGTATAGTATGTCGCTAAAAGTCATAAAAAGTCATAGTATAGTCGGAAAAAAAATCAGTCATAGTATAGTATGTGGCAAAAAATCAAGAAAAAGTCATCGTATAGTATGTCGAAAAAAGCAAGAAATAAATCTGTATCGTATGGCGAAAAAATTTAAGTATAGTATATGTCAAAAAAAGTCATAATATAGAACGTTGAAAAATGTCATAGTATAGTATGTCGAAATAAGTCATAGTAAAGCATGGCGAAAGAAATCAAAGTCATAGTATAGTATGTTGGAAAAAATCATAAAAAAGTCATAGTACAGTATGTCGAAAAAAAGTCATAGTATAGTATGTTGAAAAAAATCATTAAAAAAAGTCATAGTATTGTATGTTGAAAAAAAAATCATAAAAAGTCATGTTATAGTATGTTGAAAAAAAATCAGTCATAGTATAGTGTGTTGAAAAAAGTCAGTATATTATGTCAGAAAAAATCAAACTCATAGAATATTATCTGTAAAAACGTCAAAGTATGATATGTCGAAAAAAAGTCATAGGATAGTATGTTGAAAAATATTATAGTATAGTATGTCGAAAAAAGTCATAGTATAGTATGTTGAAAAAAATAAAAGTCATAGTATTGTATGTTGAAAAAAAGTCATAAAAAGTCATTGTATAGTATGTCGAATAGAAGTCACAGTATAGTACTGTAAGTTGGAAATGTCATAGTATTGTATGTCGAAAAAAGTAATATTATAGTATGTCGATAAAAATCATAGTATAGTATGTTGAAAAAAGTCATAGTATAGTATGGTGAAAATGTCAGTATAGCATGTCAAAAAAAAGAAAAAATCATAAAAAAGTCAGTATAGTATGTCGAAAAAAAGTCATAGTATAGTATGTTGAAAAAAATCATTAAAAAAAGTCATAGTATTGTATGTTGAAAAAAAAATCATAAAAAGTCATGTTATAGTATGTTGAAAAAAAATCAATGTCATAGTATAGTGTGTTGAAAAAAGTCAGTATATTATGTCTGAAAAAATCAAACTCATAGTATATTATCTGTAAAAAAGTCAAAGTATGATATGTCGAAAAAAAGTCATAGGATAGTATGTTGAAAAATATTATAGTATAGTATGTCGAAAAAAGTCATAGTATAGTATGTTGAAAAAAATAAAAGTCATAGTATTGTATGTTGAAAAAAAGTCATAAAAAGTCATTGTATAGTATGTCGAATAGAAGTCACAGTATAGTACTGTAAGTTGGAAATGTCATAGTATTGTATGTCGAAAAAAGTAATATTATAGTATGTCGATAAAAATCATAGTCATAGTATGTTGAAAAAAGTCATAGTATAGTATGGTGAAAATGTCAGTATAGCATGTCAAAAAAAAGAAAAAATCATAAAAAAGTCAGTATAGTATGTCGTAAAAAGTCATATTACATTTTGTCGAAAAAAGGTCATAGTATAGTATGGTGAAAATGTCAGTATAGCATGTCAAAAAAAAGAAAAAATCATAAAAAAGTCAGTATAGTATGTCGTAAAAAGTCATATTACATTTTGTCGAAAAAAGGTCATAGTATAGTATGTCGCTAAAAGTCATAAAAAGTCATAGTATAGTCGGAAAAAAAATAAGTCATAGTATAGTATGTGGCAAAAAATCAAGAAAAAGTCATCGTATAGTATGTCGAAAAAAGCAAGAAATAAATCTGTATCGTATGGCGAAAAAATTTAAGTATAGTATATGTCAAAAAAAGTCATAATATAGAACGTTGAAAAATGTCATAGTATAGTATGTCGAAATAAGTCATAGTAAAGCATGGCGAAAGAAATCAAAGTCATAGTATAGTATGTTGGAAAAAATCATAAAAAAGTCATAGTACAGTATGTCGAAAAAAAGTCATAGTATAGTATGTTGAAAAAAATCATTAAAAAAAGTCATAGTATTGTATGTTGAAAAAAAAATCATAAAAAGTCATGTTATAGTATGTTGAAAAAAAATCAGTCATAGTATAGTGTGTTGAAAAAAGTCAGTATATTATGTCAGAAAAAATCAAACTCATAGTATATTATCTGTAAAAACGTCAAAGTATGATATGTCGAAAAAAAGTCATAGGATAGTATGTTGAAAAATATTATAGTATAGTATGTCGAAAAAAGTCATAGTATAGTATGTTGAAAAAAATAAAAGTCATAGTATTGTATGTTGAAAAAAAGTCATAAAAAGTCATTGTATAGTATGTCGAATAGAAGTCACAGTATAGTACTGTAAGTTGGAAATGTCATAGTATTGTATGTCGAAAAAAGTAATATTATAGTATGTCGATAAAAATCATAGTATAGTATGTTGAAAAAAGTCATAGTATAGTATGGTGAAAATGTCAGTATAGCATGTCAAAAAAAAGAAAAAATCATAAAAAAGTCAGTATAGTATGTCGAAAAAAAGTCATAGTATAGTATGTTGAAAAAAATCATTAAAAAAAGTCATAGTATTGTATGTTGAAAAAAAAATCATAAAAAGTCATGTTATAGTATGTTGAAAAAAAGTCAATGTCATAGTATAGTGTGTTGAAAAAAGTCAGTATATTATGTCTGAAAAAATCAAACTCATAGTATATTATCTGTAAAAAAGTCAAAGTATGATATGTCGAAAAAAAGTCATAGGATAGTATGTTGAAAAATATTATAGTATAGTATGTCGAAAAAAGTCATAGTATAGTATGTTGAAAAAAATAAAAGTCATAGTATTGTATGTTGAAAAAAAGTCATAAAAAGTCATTGTATAGTATGTCGAATAGAAGTCACAGTATAGTACTGTAAGTTGGAAATGTCATAGTATTGTATGTCGAAAAAAGTAATATTATAGTATGTCGATAAAAATCATAGTCATAGTATAGTATGTTGAAAAAAGTCATAGTATAGTATGGTGAAAATGTCAGTATAGCATGTCAAAAAAAAGAAAAAATCATAAAAAAGTCAGTATAGTATGTCGTAAAAAGTCATATTACATTTTGTCGAAAAAAGGTCATAGTATAGTATGTCGCTAAAAGTCATAAAAAGTCATAGTATAGTCGGAAAAAAAATCAGTCATAGTATAGTATGTGGCAAAAAATCAAGAAAAAGTCATCGTATAGTATGTCGAAAAAAGCAAGAAATAAATCTGTATCGTATGGCGAAAAAATTTAAGTATAGTATATGTCAAAAAAAGTCATAATATAGAACGTTGAAAAATGTCATAGTATAGTATGTCGAAATAAGTCATAGTAAAGCATGGCGAAAGAAATCAAAGTCATAGTATAGTATGTTGGAAAAAATCATAAAAAAGTCATAGTACAGTATGTCGAAAAAAAAAGTCATAGTATAGTATGTTGAAAAAAATCATTAAAAAAAGTCATAGTATTGTATGTTGAAAAAAAATCATAAAAAGTCATGTTATAGTATGTTGAAAAAAAATCAATGTCATAGTATAGTGTTGAAAAAAGTCAGTATATTATGTCAGAAAAAATCAAACTCATAGTATATTATCTGTAAAAACGTCAAAGTATGATATGTCGAAAAAAAGTCATAGGATAGTATGTTGAAAAATATTATAGTATAGTATGTCGAAAAAAGTCATAGTATAGTATGTTGAAAAAAATAAAAGTCATAGTATTGTATGTTGAAAAAAAGTCATAAAAAGTCATTGTATAGTATGTCGAATAGAAGTCACAGTATAGTACTGTAAGTTGGAAATGTCATAGTATTGTATGTCGAAAAAAGTAATATTATAGTATGTCGATAAAAATCATAGTATAGTATGTTGAAAAAAGTCATAGTATAGTATGGTGAAAATGTCAGTATAGCATGTCAAAAAAAAGAAAAAATCATAAAAAAGTCAGTATAGTATGTCGTAAAAAGTCATATTACATTTTGTCGAAAAAAGGTCATAGTATAGTATGTCGCTAAAAGTCATAAAAAGTCATAGTATAGTCGGAAAAAAAATCAGTCATAGTATAGTATGTGGCAAAAAATCAAGAAAAAGTCATCGTATAGTATGTCGAAAAAAGCAAGAAATAAATCTGTATCGTATGGCGAAAAAATTTAAGTATAGTATATGTCAAAAAAAGTCATAATATAGAACGTTGAAAAATGTCATAGTATAGTATGTCGAAAAAAGTCATAGTAAAGCATGGCGAAGAAATCAAAGTCATAGTATAGTATGTTGGAAAAAAATCATAAAAAAGTCATAGTACAGTATGTCGAAAAAAAGTCATAGTATAGTATGTTGAAAAAAATCATTAAAAAAAGTCATAGTATAGTGTGTCGAAAAAAGTCATAGTATAGCATGTAGAAAAAGTCAAAGTATGATATATTGGAAAAAGTCATACTATTGTCATAGTATGACAGTATAGTATGTCAAAAAGAGTAAGTCATAGTACAGTATGGTGAAAACAGTCATAGTATAATATATCGAAAAATGTCATAAAGTCATAGTATAGCATGTCGAAAAAAAATCAATCATAGTATAGTATGTTGAAAAAGTCATAGTATAGTGTGTCGAAAAAAGTTATACAAAAGTCGTAGTATTGTATGTTGGAAAAAATCATAAAAAAAAGACAGCATAGTATGTCAAAAAAAGTAAGTCATAGTACAGTATGGTGAAAACAGTTTAGTATAATATGTCGAAAAATGTCATTAAAAAGTCAGAGTATAGTATGTCGAATAAAAATCTAAGTAGTAGTATAGCATGTCGGAAAAAGTCAGTCATACTATAGTATGTCTGAAATTTTTTTTAAAGCCATAGTATAGTATGTCGAAAAAAGTCATTGTATAGTATATTGAAAAAAGTCATAGTATAGTTTGTCGAAAAAAGTCATAGTATAGTATGCCGATAAAAATCATAGTATAGTATGTCGAAAAAGGTCATAAAAGTCATAGTATAGTATGTCGAAAAAAGTCATAGTATTGTATGTCGAAAAAAGTCATAGTATTGTATGTCGATAAAAATCAGTCATAGTATAGTATGTCGAAAAAAGTCATAGTATAGCATGTCGAAAAAAGTCAAAGTATGATATATTGAAAAACGTCATAAAAGTCATAGTATAGTATGTCGAAAAAATAAGTCATAGTATTGTATGTTGAAAAAAAGTCATAGTATCATATTTGTCAAATAAAAGTCACAGTATAGTACTGTAAGTTGGAAATTTCATAGTATTGTATGTCGAAAAAAGTCACATTATAGTATGTCGATAAAAATCATAGTCATAGTATAGTATGTCGAAAAAAGTTATAAAAAAGTCATAGTACAGTATGTCGAAAAAAAGTCATAGTATAGTATGTTGAAAAAAATCATTAAAAAAAGTCATAGTATTGTATGTTGAAAATAATTCATAAAAAGTCATATTATAGTATGTTGAAAAGAATTCATAAAAAGTCATATTATAGTATGTGGAAAAAAATCAATGTCATAGTATAGTATGTTGAAAAAAGTCCAAGTATAATATGTTGAAAATGTCATAGTGTAGCATGTTGAAAAAAAACAAAGTCATAGTATAGTATGTCGAAAAAATCATAAAAGTCATATTATAGTATGTCGGAAAAAAGTCATAGTATAGTATGTCAATAAAAATTATAAATAAATTCATAGTATAGCATATCGAAAAAAGTGAAGGTATAATATGCTGAAAAAAGTCATAGTATTGTATAGTATGGCGAAAAAAATCAAAGTCATAGTTTGTTGGAAAAAAATCATTAAAAAGTCACAGTATAGTATGTCAAAAAAGTAAGTCGTAGTACAGTATGGTGAAAAAAGTCATAGTATAATATGTCGAAAAAGTCATAAAATAGTCAGTGTAGTATGTTATAAAAAAGTCATAATATATTATGTCGAAAAATGTCATAGTATAATATGTCAAAAAAATCAAAGCAGTAGTATAGAATGTCGGAAAAAGTCAGTCATAGTATAGTATGTCTGACATTTTTTTAAAGCCATAGTATAGTATGTCGAAAAAAGTCATAGTATATAATATTGAAAAAAAGTCATAGTATAGTATTCTGATAAAAATCAGAAGAAATTCAAACTATATAGTATGTCGAAAAAAGTCACAGCATAGTATAATGAAAAAAGTCATAATATAGTATGTTGAAATTGTCATAGTATAGTATGTCAAAAAAGTCAGCCATAGTATAACATCTCGAAAAATGTCATAAAGTCATAGTATAGCAGGTCGAAAAAAAATTAGTCATAGTATAGTATGTTGAAAAAAGTCATAGTATAGCATGTCGAAAAAAGTTATACGAAAGTCATAGTATTGTGTTTGAAAAAATCATAAAAAAGTCACAGTATAGTATGTCAAAAAAAGTCATAGTATAGAATGTCGAAAAAAAAGTCATAATATAGTATGTCAAAAAAAGTCAGTCATAGTACAGTATGTCGGAAAAAAAGCCATAGTATAGTATTTTGAAAAAAATCATTAAAAAAAGTCGTAGTATCGTATGTTGAAAAGAATTCATAAAAAGTCAAATTATAGTATGTTGAAAAAAATCAGTCATAATATAGTATGTTGAAAAAAAGTCAGTATATTATGTCGGAAAAAATCAAACTCATAGTATATTATCTGGAAAAAAGTCAAAGTATAATATGTCGAAAAACATCTAAGTCATAGTATAGTATTTCGAAAAAAAGTCAGTATAATAAGTTGGAAATGTCACAGTATTGTATGTCGAAAAAAGACATAGTATGTCGATAAAAATCATAAAGTCATTGTATAGCATGTCGAAAAAAGTCAAGGTATGATATATTGAAAAAAGTCATAGTATGATATGTCGAATAAAGTCATACAAAAGTCCTAAAATGTCAGAAAAAAGTGATAGTATAGTGTCGATAAAAATCATAAATTCATGGTATAGTATGTTGAAAAAAGTTATAGTATGGTGAAAATGTCATAATTGCATGTCAAAAAAAAAGAAAAAATCCTAAAAGTCAGTATAGTATGTCGAAAAAAGTCATTAAAAACCCATAGTATATGTCAAAAAAAGTCATAATATAGTACGTTGAAAAATGTCATAGTATAGTATGTCGAAAAAAAGGCACAAAAAAGTTATAGTTTTGTATGTTGAAAAATGTCACAGTGTAGTATTTCAAAAAGTTATAAAAAAGAGTGAAAAAACCCTCCTATCATAGTATGTCGAAAAACGTCAGAAATAAGTCATAGTATCATCGTATGTTGAAAAAAATCAAAGTCATAGTATAGCATGTCGAAAAAAGTATATAGTAAATGAAAAGTCATAGCTTAGTACTGTAGGTCAAAAAAAATATCATAAAAAGTAATAGTAGTATGTATAGCATAGTAAGCCATAGTATATTATGGCGAAAAAGTTATATTATATGTCTAAAAAAAGTCATAGGTATGTCATAAAATATAGTATGTCCTAAAAATGTTTTTAAAAAGTCATAGTATAGTATGTCACAAAAAATGTCATATCAAAAATCCAAAATAATTTTTTTATGACATACTATACTATGACTTTTTACTATACTGACTTTTTTGAAAATGTTTTGTGACATAGATACTATACTATGACTATGGTATGGCATTTTGTATGACTTACTATACTCTGACTTTTGTAACGTTTTATAACTTTTTACCCATTGCTTTCAGCTATGTTTTTAATCATTGTTCATCATAGTAAGCTAAGTATTTCGACCTCTTATACATTTTATTTATTTATTTATTATCTATTATCTATTACTAATACTTACTTCAACTGTTAATTGATTACCTTTGTCTATTTCAACCTTTTATTCATAACTTTATGCTATCTTTCTCCATTATCCATTACCTTTAGTTAACTATTTCAGTTAGACAGTGAGCTTAACTTAAATGTAGTGGAAAACTTATTCAATATTTCAATCATTTCATTTAGCTTATTTCAACTGTTTATCCATTACTTTTAGTTACAAAGTAGTAATTTCAGTTACTTTTAGCTAACTATTTCAACTGTTTATCCATTAATTTGTTACAAAGTAGTAGTTTTGGTTACTTTTTGCAAACTATTTCAACTGTTTATATATTTTTATTTATTTCAACCTTTTATTGTTTACTTTCAGCTATTGATCATAATTTTTAGCTAACCATCATCTTTAGCTAACTATTTGAACTGTTTATCCATTACTTTTAACTGGTAATTTCTCTGCTAAACTAAATATCTTAAGCCAAATACTATGTAGGCAAATACCTGAAAACATACATAAAACGGTGACAATACACGGGACTACTTCTTAAATGGGGATTTTTATTTAACAAAAAAAGACAGCCAAAACAGGATGATCATGAAAAATCCATGGATTTGTTACCAAGAAACAGAAAATCAAATATTTTTCAGCTAAACTCTAATGACATGGCTGCTCGTCCCTTACAGTACCACAAACTCTCCCCTTCTCCTCTGATTCGTACTTTATGCTTCAAACATCTTTCCCTGAGAGTCACAGTGACATTTATATTCCACAAGAAACTGGGGATTCAATCAAGCCAGCTGATTTTGTAATTAGCTTTCATGTCAAATACCATTTGATGTGTAAACATCATTAACAGTGTTACCACTCATTTCTAAATTCCCTTTAAATGTTGTGAAGTTTAGGTTGGGCACTAACCATCCTCTATAGTTTGAGGTGATTCTTAAAAATGTATGACTAGTGGATCTACCACTGTACAAAATGCATACTGTATATGTAGATATAACCTTAATTCTCCAGACATCTAGTATTTAGCATTTCATTTAGCATGTCTCAAGTGGGGCTGGGCAAAAAAAATTATATTTTACAAAATTCTGCTGCCCAAATTCATAACTCAGGGTAAACTAATAAAAAAGCAAACAAATTTAGTTAAATCTGATGTAATGAATAACAGGGGATCATAGCAACTGGCATCGGACACCAGTTTGATTATCTTCTCGTATTGATTTAAAAAAAAAAAAAAAAACTTAATTTCATGATATTGACTTCAAACATATTGCCCAGCTCTAGTGTTGAGGTGTGAAAATTGGCAATGATTGTTTACCTTCATATGAACTCCATAAAAATAGAAGTGTAAACCTATCAATTGTACGCTTTAATTTTATTCCTGTGAGTTAGCAGAAAATCCCTCCCAGCACTAAATTTTTCAGATCAAAACCCAAGTTAACCAGCAGTGAGATTTTCGAGGGTCCTCCTCCCTTTGTGCTTCAACCACAGCCCGAACCAGAATCCCAATCAGTGCAAATTTAAAGACTGACATCAATTACAGGGGGAATAAAACTGTAATGAAAAAGAAATTATATTCATGATTCGCTTCACAAAATACATTCTCACCACTTGTACACACAAAACCTGACCACTTTGACTCCCCTTCACACGTTATAAAAAGAACAAAAAACAAAACTGTTTTAACCATTTAGCAGTCCCAAAGGCAGGAGAGGAGCCTCTTTAAACAGAGTCCAGTTCACCGCCTCATCATAGCCACTGCAGGATCCTCACAACTCTGTGTGAACGTCTGACAGAGAGACAAATAAAAATTAGTCCAGTTGTTAAATGTGTTCAGGTTAGACAAGATGTGTGTTGTTTCCAGTTAAGCACATATTTACTTGCAAGTGTTTATTACCTGTGCTTTGCTGTTTTTTAGTGTGGTTTATTCCCTCCTGGACTCTGGTCTGCAAACGTTTAATCTCCTGGTCATAATCGGTCCACTCGGCCACGATCCTCACCGCAGCATGCAGCTTGGGCTCCTTGGTCATGGGGTTGTTACACTGAAATCAGGTAAAATGAGACATGTTATTATTTGGTTCGGTGGGGGGTAGGTGATGAGGATGGTGATAAGGGGGGGTAGGTGAGAGGAGGGGAGGAGATAACGGGGAGTAGGTGAGAGGAGGAGGGAGGTGATAAGGGGGGTAGGTGAGAGAAGGAGGGATAGATGAGAGGAGGAAGGAGGTGATTAGGGAGAGTAGGTGAGAGGAGGGAGGAGATAAGGGGGAGAAGGTGAGAGGAGGAGGGAGGTGATAAGGGGTGGAGGTGATAAGGGGGGGAGGTAAGAGGAGGGAGGTGATAAGGGGGGATAGGTGAGAGGAGGAGGGAGGTGATAAGGGGGATGTAGGTGAGAGGAGAAGGGAGGTGATAAGGGGAGGAGGGAGGTGATAAGGGGGGAGTAGGTGAGAGGAGGGAGGTGATAGGAGGAGGGAGGTGATTAGGGAGAGTAGGTCAGAGGAGGGAGGTGATAAGGCGGGGGAGGAGATAAGGGGGGATAGATGAGAGGAGAATGGAGGTGATAAGGGGGGAGGGAGGTGATAAGGGGGGAGGGAGGTGACAAGGGGGGGTAGGTGAGAGAAGGAGGTGATAAGGGGGGATAGGTGAGAGAAGGAGGGAGGTGATAAGGGGGGATAGGTGAGAGGTGAGAGTAGGTGAGAGGAGGGAGGAGATAAGGGGGAGAAGGTGAGAGGAGGAGGGAGGTGATAAGGGGGGGTAAATGAGAGGAGATAGGAGAGTAGGTGAGAGGAGGGAGGAGATAAGGGGGGATAGATGAGAGGAGAAGGGAGGTGATAAGGGGGGAGGGAGGTGACAAGGGGGGGTAGGTGAGAGAAGGAGGTGATAAGGGGGGATAGGTGAGGAGGAGGGAGGTGATGAGGGGGATAGGTGAGAGAAGGAGGGAGGTGATAAGGGGGGATAGGTGAGAGGAGATAGGAGAGTAGGTGAGAGGAGGGAGGAGATAAGGGGGATAGGTGAGAGGACGAGGGAGGTGATAGGGGGGGTAGGTGAGAGAAGGAGGGAGGTGATAAGTGGGGATAGGTGAGAGGTCATAAATGGGGATAGATGAGAGGAGGGAGGAGATAAGGGAGTAGATGGGAGGAAGGAGGTGATAAGGGGGGTAGGTGATAAGGGGGGATAGATGAGAGGAGGAGGGAGGTGATAAGGGGAGGAGGGAGGTGATAAGGGGGGAGTAGGTGAGAGGAGGGAGGTGATAGGAGGAGGGAGGTGATTAGGGAGAGTAGGTCAGAGGAGGGAGGTGATAAGGCGGGGGAGGTGAGAGGAGGGCGGTGATTGGGGAGAGTAGGTGAGAGGAGGGAGGAGATAAGGGGGGATAGATGAGAGGAGAATGGAGGTGATAAGGGGGGAGGGAGGTGAGAGGAGGGCGGTGATTGGGGAGAGTAGGTGAGAGGAGGGAGGAGATAAGGGGGGATAGATGAGAGGAGAAGGGAGGTGATAAGGGGGGAGGGAGGTGACAAGGGGGGGTAGGTGAGAGAAGGAGGTGATAAGGGGGGATAGGTGAGGAGGAGGGAGGTGATAAGGGGGGATAGGTGAGGAGGAGGGAGGTGATAAGGGGGGATAGGTGAGGAGGAGGGAGGTGATAAGGGGGATAGGTGAGAGAAGGAGGGAGGTGATAAGGGGGGATAGGTGAGAGGAGATAGGAGAGTAGGTGAGAGGAGGGAGGAGATAAGGGGGATAGGTGAGAGGACGAGGGAGGTGATAGGGGGGGTAGGTGAGAGAAGGAGGGAGGTGATAAGTGGGTATAGGTGAGAGGTGAGAGTAGGGAGGTGATAAGGGGGGATAGGTGAGGAGGAGGGAGGTGATAAGGGGGGATAGGTGAGGAGGAGGGAGGTGATAAGGGGGATAGGTGAGAGAAGGAGGGAGGTGATAAGGGGGGATAGGTGAGAGGAGATAGGAGAGTAGGTGAGAGGAGGGAGGAGATAAGGGGGATAGGTGAGAGGACGAGGGAGGTGATAGGGGGGGTAGGTGAGAGGAGGAGGGAGGTGATAAGGGGAGGAGGGAGGTGATAAGGGGGGAGTAGGTGAGAGGAGGGAGGTGATAGGAGGAGGGAGGTGATTAGGGAGAGTAGGTCAGAGGAGGGAGGTGATAAGGCGGGGGAGGTGAGAGGAGGGCGGTGATTGGGGAGAGTAGGTGAGAGGAGGGAGGAGATAAGGGGGGATAGATGAGAGGAGAATGGAGGTGATAAGGGGGGAGGGAGGTGAGAGGAGGGCGGTGATTGGGGAGAGTAGGTGAGAGGAGGGAGGAGATAAGGGGGGATAGATGAGAGGAGAAGGGAGGTGATAAGGTGGGAGGGAGGTGACAAGGGGGGGTAGGTGAGAGAAGGGGGGACGTGAAAGGGGGGTGGTGGGGAGAGGGGTATAACTGGGTATTAGGAGTGGGTTTTTCGGGGGAAGATAAGGGGGGGGCTGATAGGGTAGTGAGGAAGGAGGGATATAGGGGCCAGATAGGGTGGGAAGGGGGTAGGTTTGAAGTCTAAGGGATTAAGGAGATTCGGGAAGTAATTTCCGGGAGGTTTTGGGGTTTCATTAGAAATTTTTACGGGGTTTTTGATCAGGGGTTCTAGACTTGTGTTTTAGAGGGGCGTAACCGGCGGAGTCCCTTTTCCATTCAAATCCCTTTTTTATCTCCTTGGAAATTTTTTCCCACTTCAGGGCTTCTGATCACTTTGGCTTACGTCTTACGGGATATGGGGAGACCGTGTACTTCTTCTCGCACTGGGGGCAGCCGCGCCTGTAGCACCTTTTCTGTCTTATCTCTTCTTTTAAATGGCTAGAGCTCTTCTGCGCTCCGGGCACTCCTTCTCTTCCTTCACCTATTTTTCTATCCCTTGTTTACTTATCTTTTTTCCTTCTCACCTTTTTCATTTAGCTTCTCCTATCCGTTTTCACTTATCCCCCTCTTTCGGTCACCTTTTTCACTTATCTCTTCTCCTTCTGACCTTTTTCTTCACCTTTTCTTTCTCGCTGCTGTCTTATCCCTTGTTATACCCATCCTCTTCGTATCACTTTTTCTTAGCGCTTCTGGTTATCACCCTTTTCTTTCTCCTTCTCTCTATTCTTTTTCACTTGCTCTTCTTCTTCTTATCACCTTGCTGCGTAGCTCTCTGTTCTTATCACTTTTTCTACGCTTCTTCCTTCTCTTCGCACCTTTTTCTTTCTTCCCCTTTTACTTACTCTCCTCTATCACCTTTTCTCACTTATCTCTTCTTCGAGCACCTTTGCACTATCTCTCCTTTTCTTCACCTTTTTCACTTATCGCTTATCTCGCTTATGCGCTTCTTTCTTCTCACCTTTTCTCCTTATCTCTTCGCTTGCTATCACCTTTTTGTACCCATCTCTTCTCACTTCCTACTTATCTCTCTTTCTTCTCACCTTTTTCACTCAGCTCTCTCCTTGCTTATCACCTTGTTCTTTCTTATCCCCTTGTTGACTATCTCGCTCTTAGGCACCGTTGTCACTATCTCTTCTTCGATCATCTGTTTGCACGTACTCGCCTCGCGTATCACCTTGTTTCACTTATCTCTTCCACTTCTCTACTTAGCTCTGCTGTCTTCTCACCTTGCACTTATCTCTCCCTTCTTATCACTTTGTACTTATCTCGCCTTCTTTCTTATCACCTATTTTCACTTATCTCTTCCACCCATTTGCACTCATCTCTTCTTTCGTCTCACCTTTCTACTCATTTCTTCCTTCTTATCACCTTTTTTGACTTATCACCTTTTTCACTCATCTCTTCTTCTTTCTTATCACCTTTCTTCTTCTTATCCCTTTTCTACTTATCTCTTCTTCGGAGCACTTCGTCTTCTTATCAACTTTCCTACTTACCTCTTCTTTCTGATCACCTTCTTTTCTTATCTCGTCTTCTTATCAATTTCTCTACTTATCCTTCTTTCTCTCACCTTGTTTCACTCATCTCTTCTCCATTCTATCACCTTTTTCTTTCTTATCTCTTCTTCTTACAATTTCTCTACTGATCCCCTTTTCTCTCACCTTTTTTCACTCAGCTCCTTCTGCCTTCTTATCACCTTATTCTTTCTTATCCCCTTGTTTTACTATCCTCTCTCTTCACCTTTTTTCACTTATCTTCTCTTTCTTATCATCTTTTCACATCTCTCCTTCTTTCTTATCACCTTTTTCACTTATCCTTCTCACTTCTCTACTTATCTCTTTCTTCTCTCACCTTTTCCCTTATCTCTTCTCTTTCTTATCACCTTTTTTTACCCATCTCTTCTTCTTATCACTTTTGCTTACTTATCTCTCTCTTTCTTATCACCCTTTTTCACTATCTCTTCTCTTCTTATTTCTTTGCATACTACCTTCTTCTTGCTTATCACCTTTTTCCTTATCTCTTCTTGCTTCTCACCTTTTTCTTCTTATCCCCTTTTTTACTTATCTCTCCTTCTTATCACCGTTTTCACTTATCTTCTTCTTTCTTATCACCTTTCACTTATCTCTTATCGTCTACTTATCTCTTCTTTCTTCGCACCTTTTTCTCCTATCTCTGCTTCTTCTATCACATTTTTTACCCATCTCTTCTTCTTATCACGTTTTTTACATCTCCTTTTTCCTTATCCTCTTCTTTCTTATTCTTTTTCATACTTCTCTTCTTCTTTCTTATCACCTTTTCACTATCTCTTCTTGTCTTATCACCTATTGTCACTTATCTCTTCTTCTTTCTTATCCCCTTTTTCTCTTATCACCGTTTTTCTTTCGATCACCTTTTTGCTTATCACCTTTTTCACTCACTCTTCTTCTTCTTATCACCTTTTCAACTCATCTCTTCTTCTTTCTATCACCTGGTGTCACTGTACCTGCTTTCTGATCAGCGTCGTGTATCAACGGGGACTGCCTCTTCGTTCTTAGCACCGTGTTTTGGGTAGCTCTCTTTGGGAGTGATCTGCTAGGTTCTGAGTTGCTCACCTTTTGCACTCATCGCTTCTCCATTCGTATCACCTTTTCTTTATCTCGCGTCGCTCACCTGTGCACTCAGTCTTCTCCTGTCTTGAGACGTGTATTTAGCCCCGGGTGACTTAGGGTTCATCACCTTGTTCACTTATCTCTCTTTCTTACACCTTGTGGCACTTAGGGGGTCGGTACACTGTTCACTAGCTCCTTTGCGTATCACCTGGGTCACGATCTCTTCTCACGTCTCTACTACGCTTCTTTCTTAGCACCTTTTTCCCGTATCGCTTCTTCTGTGTATCACCTGTTTGACCCATCTTCTTTCTGATCACTTGGGCTTACTGATCGCTTCTGCTTGTAGCACCTTGTCACGTATGGCTCTTCTTTCTGATTCTTGTGCTACTTATGCTTCTTCTTCTTCTCACCTGGTGCACTTATCTGTGCCTCTTTCTTATCACTTGGTGACGGTATCTCGGGGACGCGTTCGGTTGTAGCACCGAGTTACACTTATCTCTTACTCTACTTGCTTATCACCTTTTTGACTAATTCTCTTCTTTCTTCTATCACCTTTGTTTACCCATCTCGTTCTGATCACTTGTTCTTACTATCTCGGCTTCTCTTATCACTTTGTGGTCACTTATCTCTTCTCACCTTGATGTCCTTCTGTTCGCTTTCTTGATCACCTTTTTCACTGATGCTCCTCTTTCTTATCACTTTTGATGTATCTCTCCTTCTTTCTTATCACCGGATTTTCACGTATCTCTATCTGCTACTTACGCTTCTGATCACCTTGTTCACTTATCGCTTCGTCTTTCTTATCCCCTGTTTTCTCTTATCACCTTGTTGTCTTATCACCTTGTTGTTATCACCGTTTTTCACTCATCGTCTTCGTCTGTCTTGCACCTTTTGTCATACTCAGGCTCTTCTGGCTTTCTTATCACCGTTTCTACTAGATCTCGTTCGTATACTTCTTCTGTTCTATCAACTGGATGACTTACCTCTTCTTTCTATCACCTTGGTCTCCGTATGCTTCTTTTTCTTATCACCTTTTTTACCCATCTCTTCTCACTTCTCTACGGAGCTGCTGTGCTGCTCACCTTTTCACTCATCTCTTCTCCTTCTTACACCTTTTCTTTCTTAGCCCTTTTACTTATCTCTCCTCTTACACCTTTTTCACTATCTTCTTCTTTCTTTCATCTTGGCACTTAGCTCTCCTCTTTTAGGGACCTTTTTCACTTAAATTTTCCACTCCTACTATCGCTCGGCTTCTCACCTTTCACTTACTCTCCCTTCTTATCACTTTTGTTTCTTATCTCCCTTCGTTTTATCACCTATTTACACTTATCCTATCCACTTTCTTATCCCTTTCACTTATCCTTTCCACCCATTTTCACTCAGTCTTCGGGCCTCACCTTTCGACTCATTCCCCTATCACTTTTTGATTTTCACCTTTTTTCACTCATCCTTCTCTTCTATCACCGTTTCTTCTTCTATCACCTGTTTTCTAACGGATCGCTTCTTTCTTATCACTTCTTGTTTTATCAACTTCTCTACTTACCCTCTTCTTACACCTTGTTTATCCTCTCTCATCAATTCGCTACTTACTCGCCTCTCACCGTTCACTCATCGCTCTCCATTCATCAGGTTTTCGGTATCTCCTTTGTGCTCACCTTTTTCACTCATCTCTCTCCTTCTTATCACCTTGTTCTTCTTATCCCCTTTTTTACTTTCTCCCTTCTTAGCACCTTTTTCACTTATCTTCTCTTCTTATCACCTTTTTCACTTACTTCGTTCTTACACCTTGTGTCACTTATGCTTCTTCTATCACCTTTTCACTTATCTCTCCTTCTTCTAGCACCTTTTTCACTTATCTCTTCTCACTTTGCTACTTACTCTCTTTCTCTCACCTTTTTCACTTATCTCTTTCCCCTTCGTATCACTTTTACTAGCTCCCTCTTTCTGATCACCATACACTTATCTCTTTGTTCTTATCACCTTTTTCACTTTGCCTTTGCTTACACCGTTTTTCACTTATCTTTTTCTTCTTATCACCTTTTCACTTATCTCTCCGGGCTTATCTACCTTTTTCACTTATTTGTTCTCACTTCCTACGTATCTCTGTCTTCTTCTCACCTTGCACTGATCTCGTTTCCCCTTCTTATCACGTTGGACGATCTCTTCTCTTGATCACCTTTCTCGCTTATCACCTGTTTCTACTTATCTCTTCTTCTTATCACTCTCTTTCTGATCAACTGCTCACTTACCTCTGCGTTCTTATCACCGTCTTTTGTATCTTTCTCTGATCAATTTCTCTACTTTTCTCTCTTGCTTCGCACCTTGTCACGCATCCTTCTCCATTCTTACACCTGGTTTTTCTTACTCTTCTTGCTTATCAATTTCTACTATCTCTGCTTGCTCACCTTTTCACTCATCTCTTCGCCGTTCTATCACCGTATTTCTTTCTTTTCCCCGGTTTTTCTTATCTCTCCTTCTTCACCTTTGGCACTTTTCTTCGCTTCTTATCATCTTTTCACTTATCTCTCCTCTTTTTTCACCTTTTTTCACTTAGCTCTCTCACTTCCTACTTATCCTTCTTCTCTCACCGTTTCTCCTTATCTCTTCTTCTTTCTATCACCTTTTTTACCCATCGCTTCTTGCTTATCACTTGTCTTACTTATCTCTTCTTCTTATCACCCTGTTTCACTTATCTCTTCTTCTTTTATTTCTTTTTCATACTTATCGCTTCTTCTTTGTATCACCTGTTTCTGTGAGTATCTCTTCTTTCTGATCAAGTTCTCTACTTATCTCTTCTTTCTTCTCACCTTTTTGCTTTCTTATCCCCTTGTTTACGATCTCTCCTTCTTATCACCTTTCTCACTTATCTTCTGTGCATCACCTTTCACTTATCTCTCCTGCTTTCTTAGCACCTTTTTCACTGATCTCTTATTCTCTACTTATTCTTCTTCTTCTCACCTTTTTCTCCTTATCCTTCTTCTTTCGTATCATTTTTCCTATCTCTTCTCACTTTCTATTATCTCTTTTTCTTTTTCACTTTTTTCCTTTTATCTTTTCCCTTTTTCTTACTTTTTCTTTCTTACCCCTTTTTCTTATCTCCTCTTATCCTTTTTTCTATATCTGCTTCTTATCACGTTTTCTTTTCCTTTGTCCACTTTTCTTTCTACCCCTTTTTATTATCTCTCTTCACTTTTTGACTTATCTCTTCTTTCTTTCACCGTTTTACTTATCCTTTCCCTTTCTTCTTCACTTGTTTACTTAATCTCCTTCTTTCTATCACCTTTTTCATCTTTATCTTTACCACCCATTTTCACTATCTCTTCTTCTTCTTACCTTTCTACTATCACTTTCTTCTCTTATCACCGTTTTACTATCACCTTTTTCATCATCTTTTTTTCTTATGCTCCGTTACTTTCGTTTTTTCACCGTGTTTCTTATCCTTTTTCTATCACTTTTCTTTCTTATCACGTTCTCTACTGACCTTTCTTTCTATCACCTTTTTGTCTTTAGCTTCTTCTTGTTATCAATGTCTCTACTTATCTCTTCTTTCTTCTCACCTTTTTTCATCTCTCTTCCTTGTACCTTGTTTCTTCTTATCTCTTCTTTCTTTCATAGTGTCTCTATGTCTCTTTCTTTCCCTTGTTTATCACTCTTCTCCGTTCTTTCACCTATTCTCTTCGTGATCCCGTGTTTTTACTTAGCTCTCCTTCGTCACCTTTTTTCACTTAGCTTTTCTTTCTATCACTTTTCACTTATCTCCTTCTTCTATCACCTTTTTCACTTATCTCTTCTACTTGCACTTGCCTTCTTTCTCTCACCTTTTTCGCTTACTTCTTCTGTTTCTTACCGTTTGTTACCCATCTTCTTTTATCACTTGTTTTTATACTGCTTCTGGCTTTCACCCTTTTTCACTTATCTCTTCTTTTCGTTTCTTTGTCATACTGTCTCTCGGCGTTCTTATCACCTTTTTCTTTCTTACTGCTTCTTTTTCACGTTTTTCTTCTCCCCTTGTTTATTGACTTATCGTCTCTTCTTATCACCGTTTTCACTATCTTTTCGTTCTATCATGTTTTCACGATTTCTTGTATCTCTACTAGTCTGCTTTCTTCTCACCTTTTCCGTACGCTTCTTGCTTGATCACAGGTTGTACCCATCTCTTCTTTCTTATCACTTTTCTGACTTATCTCCCTGTTTCCCTTATCTCTCTGCTTTCTTAGTGCTTTTCATACGTATCTCTTCTGCTTTCTATCACCTTTTTCACGAATCTCTTCTTCTTTCTTATCACCTATTTCACTTATCTCTTTCTTTCTTATCCCCTTTTCTCTTATCACCTTTGTTTCTTCTTATCACCTTTTTTTCTTATCACCTTTTTGTCACTCATCTCTTCTTCTTTCTATCACCTTTTTCATACTCATCTCTTCTCTTTCTTATCACCTTTTTCTACTTATCTCTTCTTTCTTATCACTTCTTCTTCTATCAACTTCTCTACTTGACCTCTTCTGTCTTATCACCTTCTTTTTCTTATCTCTTCTTTCTTATCAATTTCTCTACTTATCTCTTCTTTCTTCTCACCTTTTTTCACTCATCTCTTCTCCATTCTTATCACCTTTTGTCTTTCTTATCTCTTCTTCTTCTCACCTTTTTTCACTCATCTCTGCTCCTTTCTTGATCACCTTTTTACTTTCTTATCCCCTTTTTTACTTATCTCGCCTTCTCATCACCTTTTTTCACTTATCTTCTTCTTTCTTATCACCTTTTTTCACTTATCTTCTTCTTTCTTATCACCTTTTCACTTATCTCTCCCTTCTTTCTTAGCACCTTGTTTCACTTAGCTCTTCTCACTTCTCTACTTATCTCTTCTTTCTTCCACCTTTTTCTCCTTATCTCTTCTTCTTTCTTATCACCTTTTTTTACCCATCTCGTCTTTCTTTCACTTTTTCTTACTTATCTCTTCTTCTTTCTTATCACCCTTTTCCCTTATCTCTTCTTCTTTCTTATTTCTTTTCATACTTATCTCTTCTTCTTTCTCGACCTTTAGCACTTATCTCTCCTCTTCTTATCACTTTTTTACTTATCTCTCCTTCTTCTTATCACCTATTTACACTTATCTCGATCTCTACTTCTTATCACCTTTTTCACTAACTCTCGCGTCTTAGCACCGTTTTTACCCATCTCTTCTTCGGATCACTTTTTCTTACTATCTGCTCTTCGTCTTATCACTTTTTCACTTATCCGTCTCACCTGGGCTCCTGTATCGCGTGCTCTTTCTATCACCTTGTTCACTTATCTCTCCTCTTGCTATCACTGTTTTTACGTATCTCTCCTCTCTTATCACCTATTTCACTTATCTCGTATCTCTACTTATCTCTTCTTTCTTATCACCTTTTGCACTTATCCTTCTTCTTTCTTATCCCCTTTTTTCTCTTATCACCTTTTTTGCTTGCTATCACCTTTGTTCTTATCACCTTTTTTCACTCATCTCTTCTTCTTTCTTATCACCTTTCATACTCATCTCTTCTTCTTTCTTATCACCTTTTTTCTACTTATCTCTTCTTTCTTATCATCTTCTTCGTTCTTATCAACTTTCTCTACTTACCTCTTCTTCTTATCACCTTCTTTTCTTATCTCTCCTCTTATCACCTTGTTCACTTATCTTCTTCTTTCTTATCACCTTTTTCACTTATCTTCTTCTTCTTATCACCTTTTTCACTTATCTCTCCGTCTTTCTTATCACCTGTTTCACTTATCTCTTCTCACTTCTCTACTTATCTCTTCTTCTTCTCACCTTTTTCTCCTTATCTCTTCTTCTTTCTTATCACCTTTTTTTACCCATCTCTTCTTTCTTATCACTTTTTCTTACTTATCTCTTCTTCTTTCTTATCACCCTTTTTCCCTTATCTCTTCTTCTTTCTTATTTCTTTTTCATACTTATCTCTTCTTCTTCTTCTCACCTTTTTCACTTATCTCTTCCTCTTTCTTATCACTTTTTTACTTATCTCTCCTTCTTTCTTATCACCTATTTTCACTTATCTCTTATCTCTACTTATCTCTTCTTTCTTATCACCTTTTTTCACTTATCTTCTTACCACCCATTTCACTCATCTCTTCTTTCTTCTCACCTTTCTACTCATTTCTTCCTTCTTATCACCTTTTTTACTTATCACCTTTTTTCACTCATCTCTTCTTCTTTCTTATCACCTTTTCTTCTTCTTAGCACCGTTTTGCTACTTAGCTCTTCTTTCTTATCACTGCTTCTTTCTTATCAACTTTTCTTCTTTCTTATCTCTTTTTCTACTTATCTCTTCTTTCTTATCACTTTTTCTTCTTTCTTATCACCTTTTTCACTTATCTCTCCTCCTGTCTTATCACCTTTTCTACTTATCTCTTCTTTCTTATCACTTCGTCTTTCTTATCAACTGTCTCGACTTACCTCTTCTTTCTTACCACCTATTTTCACTTATCTCTCCTTCGTTCTTATCACCGTTTTCACTTATCTCTTCTTTCTTATCACTGCTTTTTCTTATCAACGTTCTCTACTTATCTCTCCTTTCTTCTCACCTTTTGTCTTTCGTATCACCTTTTTCACCTTATCTCGCCTTCTTCTGATCACCTTTTTCACTTATCTCTTCTTCTTTCTATCACCTTTTTTCACTTATCTCTTCTTTCTTATCACCTTTTTCACTTATCTCTTCTTTCTTATCACTTCTTCTTTCTTATCAACTTTTCTTCTTCTTATCTCCTTTTTCTACTTATCTCTTCTTTCTTATCACTTCTTCTGTCTTATCAACTTTCTCTACTTACCTCTTCTTTCTTATCACCTTCTTTTTCTTATCTCTTCTTTCTTATCAATTTCTCTACTTATCTCTTCTTTCTTCTCACCTTTTCACTCATCTCTTCTCCATTCTTATCACCTTTTTTCTTTCTATCTCTTCTTTCTTCTCACCTTTTTCACTCATCTCGTCTCCGTTCGTATCACCTTTTTTCTTTCTTATCCCCTGTTTTACTTATCTCTCCTTCTTATCACCTTGTTTCACTTATCTTCTTCTTTCTTATCACCTTTTTCACTTATCTTCTTCTTTCTTATCACCTTTTTCACTTATCTCTCCTTCTTTCTTATCACCTTTTTCACTTATCTCTTCTCACTTCTCTACTTATCTCTTCTTTCTTCTCACCTTTTTCTCCTTATCTCTTCGTCTTTCTTATCACCTTTTTTACCCATGCGCTTCTTTCTTATCACTTTTTCTTACTTATCTCTTCTTCTTTCTTATCACCCTTTGTCCCTTATCTCTTCTTCTTTCTTATTTCTTTTCATACTTATCTCTTCTTCTTTCTTCTCACCTTTTTCACTTATCTCTTCCCTCTTTCTTATCACTTTTTTTACTTATCTCTCCTTCTTTCTTATCACCTATTTTCACTTATCTCTTATCTCTACTTATCTCTTCTTTCTTAGCACGCTTTTTTCACTTATCTCTTACCACCCATTTTCACTCATCTCTGCTTGTCTTCTCACCGTTCTACTCATTTCTTCCTTCTTATCACCTTTTTTACTTATCACCTTTTTTCACTCATCTCTTCTTCTTTCTTATCACCTTTCTTCTTTCTTATCACCTTTTTTCTACTTATCTCTTCGTTCTTATCACTTCTTCTTTCTTATCAACTTGTGCTTCTTTCTTATCTCCTTTTTCTACTTATCTCTTCTTTCTTATCACTTTTTCTTCTTGCTTATCACCTTTTCACTTATCTCTCCTCCTTTCTTATCACCTTTTTCTACTATCTCTTCTTTCTTATCACTTCTTCTTTCTTATCAACTTTCTCTACTTACCTCTTCTTTCTTACCAACCTATTTCACTTATCTCTCCGTCTTTCTTATCACCTTTTTCACTATCTCTTCTTTCTTATCACTTCTTTTTCTTATCAACTTTCTCTACTGTATCTCTCCTGTGCTTCTCACCTTTTTTTCTTTCTGATCACCTTTTCACTTATCTCTCCTTCTTCTTATCACCTTTTTCACTTATCCTCTTCTTCTTTCTTATCACCTTTGTTCACTTATCTCTTCTTCTTATCACCTTTTCACCTGTATCTCTCCTTCTTTCTTATCACCTTTTTCACTTATCTCTCCTCTTTCTTATCACCCTTTTCACTTATCTCTGCTTTCTTATCTCGTTTCAGACTTATCTCTTCTTCTTATCACCGTTCTTACTTATCTCTTCTTTCTTATATCTAACCTCTTCTTTCCTATCTCTCCTTTCGTCGTTCTCATACCTACTGTCTCATCTCTTGGGTTAAATCCGCAGCTCTTCTCCCTTATATCGTCTTTCTCCTCTTCAATCCCATGCTCCTCTCTCTCGCTCCGCACCTCATGCTTCGTTCTCACGGAGATCTCATATCATCGTTCTTATCTCCTCCGCAATTCTTCTCATCTCTCTCCCCGATATCGCCTTCTTACCGCGGCTGATTCTGCCTTCGAAGACCTTCTTTCGCACCGCTTCCCCCTTCTGCTGCGCACTGAGATCGTCTGGCCCACCTCCGCAGATCTGTCTGTCGTACCTCCTCGTGCTCAGCTCGTCCCTCGGCGTGCTCATCCCTGCCAGCCGCATTTGAACGCTGTTCTCTGCCCAGCGCCCTTTCGCCGCGCCATCGCGAGGGCTCACACCCGGGGCTCGCTGGCTCGGGCTCAGCCCTGGCCGAGTAGGCGTTCGTACATGCTTCTCACCGCTCGGTCGCATCCTCCCCTAAGAGAGCTCTGTCGCAGACGGCGACGCTGCTTCCCTCGTGCGCCTTCTTCTGAGCGCTGCGGCGCAGCTCCGCGCTTCTGCCAGCGCTCGTCGCCCGCGCATGCCGTGTGAGCGGCTCAACTCTGCGCCCTAGATGCGGTTCTACCTCGGTTTCAACCGGCGGCCCATCGCACGCCCTCTGCTGCCGGATGCTGGGATCGCACCTTAGCTCCTTTGCTTCGTGCGTTTCGTGGGGGCCCTCCCCCCGACGCCCCCACCTATCAACCCCGGTACACTACTTGCGCTCCACATGTGCTGTCCATCCCCCCAGGTCTCACACCACAGCCACTCCTGAGGCAGAGACTTGATGGGCACCTGGTGGATCATGTTGTTGGGCAGATCCTGAAAAAACACAACATGTTAAAGCTTCAGATTCATTTAAGTCAGCTCATTGATATAAAGCGTCATCTATAATGTGCAAACAAACATTGGAAGAAAGCATCTGTGCCTTATTCTGTTGCCACTGATATAAATAAATTTAATAAAATAACTGTAACCTTATAACTGTGTTAAAAACTCTTTCTTGTTGCTGTGTTCAAGGACATTAGAGAGTCTGATGGTACATGTCCACAGCCTCTGTCCTTTCCACGCTTCCCATTCATTGTCTATGTAAGCAGCGGGGTGAGAGGAGGAAGCAGGGAGTTGAAAAGGCGGAGGAGGGAGGTGAGAGCAGGGAGCTTAGAGGAGAGGTGTGAGGAGGGAGCAGGGAGCTGAGATGTGCGAGGACGGAGCAGTGAGGAGGGAGGTAAGAAGAGGGAGCTGTAAGGAAGAGGTGATGGTAAGAGGGGGGAGAGAACATGTACTATGTACCATGAGACGTGAAAGTCAGTTGCTGAACAGCGTCACATTCACGACATGGGTCATGAAATCATGAGCAGAGAAGAAAAAAATTGTAAACATTGTGAAAAGGATCAAATTTGTCATTTCTCACATTAAACAAGGTCGCTGTTCAACAACCAACCCCCAGATTACAGAGCTTCCTTGAACACAACAGGGACAGTTCTCACTACAGAGTCTTCTCACAACTACACACAAAACTTAAACGCAACACTGTGATAGTTTTAAAGGGACTATTTGTAACTTATCACGCGCATAAATCTTAACGGGTCGGTATCCCATGCGTGCTCGCGTGTGGGTACGCGAGCGCGCAGCAGCTCTGCTCCTGCCTGTTTGCACACCGCGCTCGTTCTCACCCGTCCGGCTCGCTCCACCTCCACGTGAACGCGCGCACACTACACACTGCAGAAGAGTTAGTTTAGCTCTGAGAATATCTGGTGAATGTGCAGTGGACGTTTTTGCAGAAATAACTGCTGCAGCTCCTCCAGACCAACAGAGGTTTCCCGTGTCTTGTGAAGTGACGGGGCTCCGCAGAGAGTTACGTTATCGTCTCGACCGGGTGTCGGTGTCCCCCCCCCCCCCCCGACCGGGTGTCGCTGTCTCCCCCCCCCCCCGTTTCCTCCGTGTCGGCGGGCCGAGACAGGAAAAGGCAGCACTAGAATCAGCATTGATTCATGGAGAGACCCTCGTCTGGTCAGCTAACATTACTGCCAAGCAGGGGAAATATAGAGTGATATTGTGGTTTATCTGACGTGTGTCGTCTCACTGTTTTGACGGACGCTCGCTCACATTCAGGTAGCGCGTTCACACGGGCGAGCGCGAGCAACAGGACGCTGACTTTCGTTGACATTGCGGCCACAGGTGTCGCTGTGAACAAGCAATTTCTGATTCTTACATATAGCCCCTTTAAGATTTTCATAAAGCACTAAAATGAATGGAAACTGACATCTAAAAGCATATGCTTTGGAAAATGGTTGGCAGAAATGTAAGCTGTATTACATAAATAATGCAAAATTGTCCTCTAAAGTCCGAGTAGAGCAAAAGTAAATGTGTTCGGAGTTTGACACACGACAGAAAAATGTTATTAACCACCAAGCCAAAATGATGAGTAAAAAAATCGTATATAAAATTAGGTTTCAAAATCATGAAAAATAAGCAGTATTCTCTGCTCTGAAACGCTGGGGGTGTGTCCACTGAAGGCTCCGAAACCACAACCAATCACGGGTGATGGCTGATTACATATGTACAATGACAGCATATATGACATTGGCCATCCCACACCGCTGCGTGCTACTTTTGCAGAATGTTAACGCGCAGACGGAATTTAATGATGAAATAACATACGGATGTTGTAAAGAAAAACATACCAGTGTTCGGACCGGGTAGCCTATCTTTGCTCCGAAGCTCCGGTTAGCGTCATAGCTAAGCTACCTAGCTGGTAAATAAGTGTAACTCGTGATTGAGTGGGACAACCACTGATGCTATGTGTTTATAAAATGTTACGGGAGGGATTATGCTAAGGACGGCTCCACTGTGTCATCGAGCCATAATTTCAGGCCCGCCAAAAAAATCCTGACAGTCTAACTCCACAACTCAGTACTACATAGTTCAGTCTTTTCAGCACTTATTTTCTAACGTGTATAATGTTTTTAGAAGCAAATCTCTGAATTTACTTTACCCGGATTTTAAAAACGGTCTCAGTCTTTAGAATCAGATCCCAAATACACATTAAAATGACAAATGTTGACAGCCAATGAAAAGACAGACTGACCTGGTCGAGGTTTGAAAGGCTGTTGGGGTCCTGGCTGAGCCCCTGGTACTGTCCCCTGAGTCGATCTCCTGCAGCTATTTTCCTGAACTTCTTCAGGTCGACCACATACAGGGCACTGCGGGGGATAAGCAACGGTAACACATGAAATATGCATGAAAATATAAAAAGAGCGGGTCTGTGTATGTGAGTGTTTTTGAGGGCTGAGATGCTGTGTTCACACCATGAGCAACACAGCCACAGGCTACATGTCATTTTCAATGGAAGCTGGTGACATGAAGCTACAAGCTGATGCCCAACACGCTGCATGACGGGCGTGACGCGCTACAAATAAAGTTGAGCTGATCTCAACTTTTTTTCAGCTCTCCAATGACGCGGTGAAGCATCAACCAGTCATATGTTTTTGTTTCACCTTGCCTTTTGTTTAAAATAATGCTGTTGGCCAGTTCCCAGTGCTATTTAACAAATTAAGTACGGCGACTCGGCGGCAATGTAGCTGGCCGTTTTGTTACTTTTGTCGCTTGCAGTGTGAACATAGCTTCACAACTCAGCTGAGCCATCAGTGTGTGTATACCTGATGTGGTATTTGCGTCCGGCGAGGTGGCTCGCCCAGTAGCCCGACTTCCAGAAGCGGTAGCCGTCCATCTCTCTCCGGCTCTCGCAGAACGGCGTGTAACCGTACGGAGCTCCCTCCAGGTCGAAGTCCCGCAGATCCTTCAGGTCTGTCCGCACAATCTGAAGGAGAGGAGGATGGATCACTTTAGAGTGGTGACACTTCAAGTCATTAACAATTAATCTAACAGTTTTCTTGATTAATCGTTGTCTATAAAATTTCAGAAAATAGTGTAAGTTGACATCTACAGTCCAAATATACATTCAATTTACTACCATAAAACACTAACAAAACCAGCGAATATTCACATTTGAGAAATTAGTACCAGTGAATTTTTACTCATAAAGTTAATCAGAATTGTTGCAATTTTGTTGATCCACCAACGACTAATTGTTTAAACTCTAGAGCCCTGTTGGTAAGACTATATTAGTGTTAGATTATAGCAAAAAGTCCTGAAACATGAGACAGTATAACATTTTTTTCCAGACCTAATCATAAAACTTTTAAATGATTTAAGTCCCAAGGAAGTCCAGAAATTATAATTACTGCTGTATTTTTCACATCTGAGTCAGCTATCAGTTTAGTCATCTAGTTCCTTTTAGATTATCAGCTTACGATCTGAACAAATATTTAGACAGAGGCAGGATGAATAACAGTGTTTGTACAGCTACGTGTGAGCTAACCTGGTCAGCGTCCACATACAGGATCTTGTCGACGGCGAGAGGAAACAGCACGTCCAGGAACAGGATCTTGTAGCCCCAGATGATCCTCTGTTTATCGGTCTGTTGGTGTAACCAGCGAGGCCACTTGTACTGGACCAGCTCGTACTGGAAACCATATTGCTTCGCCATGTGGGGGATGAACTCCTGCAAGGTCACACACAAAACTGTCAGTGTCAAAAAGTTTCAGAAATCTGAAAACCCCACAATCTACAGTAGAAATAATACTGAACCAATCTTTGTGGACAGATAACAGAAGGCACAACTGTCTATCATGACATACTGTAAATATAAAAAATAAAGAGCAATCATTTATACTTCAAGACTGGAGCTATTATGGAGTTAAATATGGAAATGGGCTGAATCTGGGTTACAAAACAATCTTATCTGTGACTTTAGCCAAAAACAAACAGTGCATAGCATGATAATGAGGCTTAGAAACTAAAACCAGAGTAAAAACAGGAGTGATAATGATGAGATTTCCTTCTACATGCAGAGTAAAAATCTAATCCCTGCTGCATGTTTCACCTTGATTTTCAGAGCTCCTGTTTGAAGCTCACATCACTGACGGACAGAGAAAAAAAGCTGCAGCCGTCAGGGAAAATCTCCACATCAATGATGAGATGCCAGCTGATTTTTTAAAATCCTACCTTGAACGTCGGGGACAGGTAGTTCTTGAGGAACCAGAACTTGACGGGAGTTTTGGTGTTTTTCAGAACTGACAGCATCATAATCCTGAGAGGGAAGGAAGAATAAAAAGACTGTTGGCAACAGGGCTGGGAGAACAAAGGAGCTTAAATCAATGAAGTCTTTGTACACATAAGAAGACGGGATGTTAGTTTTTAAGGATTTTGGTTGATACAACAATCCCGTTTTCTTTTCCTGGTCACATGTCTGACGCTCACCTGAGGAACCGCTCGTACAGATGCCCCGAGGCCAAAGAAAAGATGTTGAGCACTTCGTCCTTCTCCTGCTTCAGCTCCTCTGTCTTTCCTCCACCTGTGAACCCTCTGGAAGACAAAAGACATGGGAGAATACACATTAAACAGATTTATTAAATTTGTTTGTCATCCAGGCACTGGAAGTAATGTTAATCTTTGCTAGAGCTGCAACGATTAATCGATTAGTTGTCAGCTATTAAATTAATCGCCAACTATTTTATCGATTATTTTATCGGTGTAATTTTTTAAAGAAAAAAAAAGTCTAAATTCTCTGATTCCAGCTCCTTAAATGTGAATATTTTCTGGTTTCTTTCCTCCTCTATGACAGTAAACTGAATAACTTTGAGTTGTGGACAAAACAAGACATTTGAGGACGTCATCTTGGGCTTCGGGAAACACTGATCGACATTTTTCACCATTTTCTGACATTTTATAGACCAAACAACTATTGGATTAAATCGGGAAAATAATCAACAGATTAATCGACAATTAAAATAATCGTTAGTTGCAGCCCTAATCTTTGCACATGTGTACTGATGAATTATTATCATTATTGATTAATTCTTTTTACATTAATCCTCAAACTGTGAAAACAGTGAAAAACGATACAAAAACCAAAGATGTTCACTTTTCAATGCAAATCCTCACATACGAGAAGCTAGAACCCGAGAATATTTGACAATTTTGCTTAATAAACGACTTAAGCAATTACTAAAATTGTTGCAAATTGTTTTTTATATATTTATTTTATTAATTGACTAATTAACTTATTTTTTCAGCTCCATTTATTATAAAAGCAGTAACTACTAATTTCTAATCAAAGCTTTACCTGGTCAGAGATTTCCAGAAGCCAGTGTCATTTTCCTCGGTCACGTCACTCAGCAGCTCCTCATTGAACTTGTCTGGTTTCTTCTGGACCTGAGCAACACGCAAATTTAACCCAGTTAGTTGAACAACAATAAATTAAATTATTAATCCATTTGACGTAGCAATTAAATATCATCTCATCTAGCTGGGATTCTATGGAGGATCAAACATAATTTGAAAATAATGAAAGATAAATGAATAAAATACACATAAAATATCTAGAGATGAATCTAGAAATCAGTAAAGACCTTCTGGTAAACATGGAAGTAAACAATCCAGGATTCAGACTTTTAAAAAAAATCAGCTTTGCAAGTGCTTCATGAGGAAGGAAATAAATTCGACATGTCTGTTAGACCTCAAGGATACACACAATGTGTTTTGATCAATAACACTGAATGTAAACAGATTCAATTAATTTTGAGCATTTTATTTGTACATTTATTTTCAACAATTCAGATTTAGTCCTCCATATCCTATAGCCGTCTTGGGAATGTAGTTTTGTTTGTGTGTCTGCATGTAGCCACATCGATGATATGTAAATGTCGCAGTGAAATATATAATTTTACCCATGTAATTTATATACATACTGTATATGTTCTGCATGAGCATAAAAACTCAGCACAGACTACAGTTTCTTCTACTCATTTAAATTCATGAGAACGCAGTCAGACTGGGAAAACTGGAAATGTTGCCACTAACCGTCCTGGATTTGGTTTCATTTATTTCGGGGCCAAAAATTAAATTTAAGTGTGTGAAAGGGGATATTCTCATCACTGTTTCCATGCAATTTTGCCTGACAGTCATCACTTCATCACAGGCAAACTGACCTTGACTTTAATGATCCTGCTCTTGAAGTTGTTCAGCACGACGATAATGTCATCAGACTCTGCTGGAGAGTCGGTGCCGTCATGGCTGCAACAGAAGAAGAGAAAGAAAAGGTTAGGAGAACATAAAAGTGTGCAGCTAGTTTTTAGATCCAAGAGACTAATATGGCATTGTAACTCTCTGACACAATAGAGCCAATTCTCCATGTTCTTCTTACCTGTAAATCTTGTAGATGTCATCAGATCGTCCTTTCCTCATCTTCAGGATCCAGGCGCCGGGGTTCGCCTTCAGCTGAAAGTAGCCCTACAGAGAACACAAGAGATTTACAGTGTTTGTGACTATAATAATAAACCTACCTACAGAATAAACTGTTTACCATCCAGGAGAGTAAAAGTATCAACAAACTATAAAACTGGCAACTTTCTGCTCCAAGGTTTTCCGAGGCTCATCGGTAACTCACCAGGTTCGCCATGACGATAGTATCCATGATGACGGGCTCGGAGGCGGTTCCCAGGGTGAACTGGAGGCCTCGTGGCGGCTGACCTGAACTGACGTCAAAACAGTGGCCTTCTAACAAAAGGTGCTCCAACTCGTACTCTGCAGCTACAATATTCTCCACCTGCAGACACACGAGTCCAGACAAGTCAAGTTTATTTTGTGCAGCCCAGTAACAGAGTCCAGGGGCTTTACAGACACATATTAGTAATGGTTCCAAAATAAACCCAAGGTCTTCAAGAAGAGACAGAAAAAAATCCTCAGCACGTCAGCAAAAATGGAAGAAATCTCAGGACAGAGAATTCAACCCCTGTTTGGACGAGTGAGGGTGCAACAGGACCCTAACATATAAAATAGGCAATTACAAAAAATAACAAGTAATAGAAATAGTCAGACAACAGGATTATAATTAGAGAAATACTGAACTTTATGTTTCACCTTATAAAAAGGCAAGGCTAGTAGCGTTAAATTGGTACAACTTGTTTAATTGTGTACCCCAATTTAAACCTTGATATGTCAGTACACACATTAACTAGAATTACTGCCTTGTGGTTATATGCCTCCGCCAACCAGTCGAGTTGCAGTTTACATCCATGTCTGTCCAAAATGTCATCACTTCATCATTTTATCTTACACATTTGTGTGAAATTGTCATACTTAGAATATGGATTCATGTGTTACTGCCAAAAATGTGTTTTTTGAGGTCACAGTGACCTTGACCTTTGACCACCAAAATCTAATCAGTTGTTCCTTGAGTCCAAGTGGATGTTTGTGCCAAATTTGAAGAAATGTGATCTAGGGATGAACCGATATCCGATCGCCACTACTGACTCAAATAGCTGGATCAGGTATCGGTGACAATAGAGCCGATCTATTCAATTCTATGTTTGTATACAATATACATTTTATACCGGAATTTTTTTTAATTTGTCCAATTTGTTGCTGCGTTAAAAAGGTTTACACTTGAATTGTAATTCCTGTTAATTTTGAAGATGTTTCTACCAAGCTGCAGGTGTACGATTTATTATCTTAATACAATTCAGTAAAATTTTCTCTATGTATTTATTTGTTACAATTTATTTTACAAAGTTAGGAAAGCAATGTTTAAGTCGAGCCTGATCCAGTCACTTCTCACTTCCACACAGTGAGTCATACAACTTACACCGCTATTGTTGCGGCACTCGGTAATCGGCCGATACCCAAAGCTGAGGTATCGGGACTGAAAAAGTAGGATCGGTTCATCCCTAATGTGCTCAAGACATTCCTGAGATATCGCGTTCACAAGAATGGGATGGACAGACGGAGACCCCGAAATACATAATGCTTCCGGCCACGGCTGTTGCCACCGCGGAGGCATAATAAAAGAAAGTTGAACAAATAATAGAAATAGTCAAATAACAGAATTATAATTACAGGAAAAGTAAAAAAATGATTGGGGTGCTGAACTTAATGTTTCACCTTATAAAAAGGCAAGACCCTCAACATGTCAGCGTAGTATAACAGTGGTAATTTACTTGTTTAATCGTGTCCTCCAATTTAAACCTTAATATCTTAATACACACATTAATAGAACCCTGATGCAGAGACACAACTGTTGTTCTCTGCATATGAACCATGGCGCAGGTTAAAGTTATCTTTTTGATGCAACTTTTTACTATGTTGTAAAGGAAAGCTGAAATAAAACATTTAGCAACATAAAAGAGTCTTCTTTGCACAGTCCCTTAGACAAATAAATCCAGTCAAGTGAGCCCAAAACTAAGTTGTACAATACCAGTTTAGTTTGAGTCTAAGGGGGACAGGAAGTGTTTAACGCTGACTGATGACACACATTAAAACACAACCCAGTGGACCAGTATTAAAACATCCATTCAGAGAGCAGCAGCAGGATAGAGTGGGGTGATAACTTCAGACTTTAGAGACTCCAGAGTTTACTGTGAGAAAGACTTTTAAATATTTCACAACGACAGATCGTGATCGAACCCAGACAGGCTTATTGCTTTACCTCCTCCAGGTAGATGTTGTCCAGGTCGTAGCGGGTGTGCACCGACTCCACCATCCAGCTCTCGGGAGTGTTGAGGTTCAGGGTGAAGAGAGGAGACTGGGGCATGTCCAGGAACTTGGCCAGTGGGCCGGGAGAGAAACTACCGTCGGTCTGAAACATCACCTCCGGCTCCAACACATGACGGTAAAAACTGGAAGAAAACACAGGGACTTTGGTGGAGGAGTCATCATGCCATAATAATATCATAAACCGCGTAAAATGTTAAGCATCAAAGTTATAAGGTGCCCTGTGGAGTTTTCTTGTAAACAAACGAAAGTTATGTTTACAGTGTTACTCAGAAAAACACATTGTGTGTATCCTTGAGGTCTACAAAACGTGTTGTGTGCATTTTCCTTCCTCATAAAACATTTGCAAAGCTGATTTTTTAAAAAGCAATTTGAATTCAACAACTGAGCAAACTCCATAAAAAACGTTGTGAAACTGGTTTTCAAACCGATTTTATGCCCCTACACATCCAAAAATGATGTTTTCTGCTGCAAAAGGACACTAATCACCATAGTTTAATGCAAACAAGCTCTTCGTGTGACACGGACATCTCAGGAAATGCTTCTGGTAATAGAGAGTGAATAGAAAAAAGGGGAGAAAGCAAAAAAGAGCTTCTAATTATGCAACCAGGTCCCTATAAGCCAGTAAAAAAAAACAACATGTTTTAAGTAGAGTGTGTACTGTCGATTATATTTTGAAATTCTAAGCAATGTTCTGCTGTGGACAGGGGTCTGGCTGCAAAATGTATTTTAGCCACCTGAAAGAAAGGCCCACCTAAAAAAATCAATATCAGTTTAAGTGTACGATGTATTGGCTGACAGACGGCCCTTTCCAACGGGGAACTGTGTGACTTTGGTTAGTTCGGATTCACCAAAGTCACACAATAACACAAACAAACTAACCGATCGAGGCAGCGGTAGACCAGCACACCCTGTGTTCTGCGAGGTAAAATCACTGCTTTAGTCAAAGGAGTCTGGTGGTTTTGAAGAGAGCATAGATGGATATAACGGCTTCAGTTCCCCATTGGAAAAGGGCTGTCTAACGGCAAGGTAAAGCGGTGAAAATATTCTAAATATATCGTACAATTAAACTGATGTTGATATTTTTAGGTGAGCCTTTATTTTAGGTGGATAAAATATGTTTTGCTGCCGTCCCCGTCCACAGGTGTACATCGCTTTGCTTCCGTGCGGTAACTCCTGTCTGTTTCTCCAAACTGGCGGTGTGCCGACCCTCGTCTACTGTAGGTAATACACTGACTATGGATAAGTACCTTATACAACCCTACTTCAAAAAGTTCAAACTATTCCTTTAAAGATCTGTGGTATTGTTGGACTAAAATTGTCGTAGCAGTGACAGAGCTATACAGTTTTATGATATTTTAAGGATTCAGTGCCTGGTTTTAAGTAAAACATAAAATAAGCACATTGGGAGGGTGAATGGTAAACTTATATCCAGAAAAGGTAGAAAGACGAGGGTGCTGGTCACATACTGATACTGATATAACTGGGATTTGAGATTCAGAAACAGTTTTCACTTCTCACCTCTTGAGAGGCATTTCTGACAGTTTGGATTGGCAGTTCATGAAGACCCGTAAATTGACGTTTACCAGCTGCTTCAGAACCTGCAGATGCACAAGAGAGACAGGTGAGAAACAACACGTGGACAGGGTCAAAGCGAGGTCAAATAAATGAGTAAGAAAGACCCGGTGGAATGAGGGACGACATTGAACCCACCAACAGTAGAGGAGCTAGTTTCTGTGCGTCCCTGGTTACAGGATCCACCACGGCAACAACATCAAAGTACACGTCTCCTTCCTTCGGGCGGATCTTCACAGCACTGCCAAAAATCAGCAAATCAATGAAATGTTAATGAAGTGAAGTAAACACAAACTTCAGATTTTCAAGGCTGTTTCTGGCTGCAGAGGACACAGTGATTACAGCAATGTATTCTGTATTTACAATACATTTGAAGGTACAAATGGCAGAATTTAAAAACTTTTGATACAGTATTTGCCTAAGATGGTCCTGTGAACCTGGAGGAAGAGTAAGAGGCTCTCCCTGCAGGGAATAAAGGAGGCTTGCTTGTATAAATTATGCGCATGTATTACAACTTTACCTGTAGCGGTCATCTGCAAAGTCATATTCTACCCGGGCCTCTCCTTTGGGCTGAGAGGAGAGCTGAGCATCCACCTTCATCACGAGGTCGCTGGCCCTGAGAGAAATCCTGCATTCAGTTTCACAAAAACTCAACAGAATCTAAAACGTTGCTCAAGATTTAACCTTGTGAAAATCTACTGATGCGATGAAGGGGAAATAAAATACCTGTCCTCCTCGATCCCAAACTGTTGGACTTTGCTTTTGATTCGCTCTCCAGATGTTTTCAGGATGATGCTCTCCAAAAGCAGGAAGTCATCCTGGTTAAACACCTCCTCTTCCTCCAGTGGACCTATGATCTGTAAATAAGAAACAAAAGTATTGATTGAATTGCTACTGTAACATAGTAAAATAGTAAATGTACACATTCATTCAGTCAGTGCAGGTTCTTTAACCCATTCCACTCCTTGAGGGCGCTAAATAACGCTCCAAATTTAGGCAAATTTTTGTTGGGGAAAAACTGGCAAAGCGATTTTCAAAGGGGTTCCTTGACCTCTGACCTTAAGATATGTGAATGAAAATGGGTTTTATGGGTACTCACGAGTCTCCCCTTTACAGACATGCCCACTTTATGATAATCACATGCCATTTGGTGTGAAACCATGCAGTTTTTTTAATACAGTATAAATGTGTTATTTTCGCCTATTCTAAAATGATTAGTTTGAATAGCTCTGAATACTGGGGTCCCTAAACAGTCTTGGAATCACATAAATTGGGTATGACTGAAAAGCCGAGACTCTTGTGGATCCAGTGAGCCAAATTGTATTCATGTGTGATGATGTTAGTCCCCATAGTAGCCATTTCATTGTAGTAAGACCATTTTTTTAAACTTGACCTCACTATATAAAATGACCTGTGGTGACCTCTAGGATAATCACAGCCTCATGAAACTTTACAGCCACAAACTAGAGACCTAGAGCATTCAGAGGATGGATGCCTTTCCTAGCTAGATTGACAATAAGGGGGTTTCTGAGCAGTTTCCAGAACAGAAGTGCTCACCATCAAATCGCCAAAACATGCAATTCTTGCAGAAATCTCCACATGTCAAAAGTTTTTGATACCTAATCATAGCATGGCTTGGTGTCTACATGTGGTATTTTGGAGGGATTATTGATCATTTTTTATCAATTCTCCAGTGGTGAAAAATGGTTAAATTTAGCACGAAATCTGTGTAACAAATGATATCAACACAAAAATTGCTGCAACAACTTATGAGACATAATAGAGCATGGAAACGACCATCATATACTTCTATCATAATGTTCTAAACCCTTATACACTTTCAAAATGTATTATTCTTCTTTTTTTTCTGATTTATGACTAGCACAACTTGTCACACAGTGCTCTGCTGCATCTCAAATTAATCTTCGGGTTTCCAGCTTTCAGATGATGTACACCACTTCTATGTGACATCTACTGTTGACCCGCTATCTCCCCCTAAAGACCCCCTGTACCCCCCTATAAAAGACAAAAATGGGTCTATGAAAAAGAGGGGTGGTGTGGAAGAGGTTAAAGAATAAAAACAAGATGGTGACTCACTCTTCCGTTGCTGATAACGGCTTTCTGTCCTTTCTTCAGTTTGAGCACGTCTCGGCAGTAGGCAGCGTGGGAGAGCAGGAAGTCAAAACTGGGACCGTCGTATGCATCCTTGAACAATGACACATCCATACCCTGAAGGAAAAACAGATAAGTTGTAGGCAGCTGATAAAAGAGAAAATTAAGAGCAAAATGTTTCAACAACAGAAGGAAACATTATGAATCATGATCCTGTATAGAAAAGTGAAGCTGTCCGTCCCCCCCCCCCCTCACCCCGACAGCGAAATCCCCGATGTCGGCTCCCTTCTCCAGGGCCGCGGCGGTCTCTTCTTTAGCCATCTTGGTGATGAAGTTCTTGGCGTTGTTGGCAGATTGCGTCTGCATGGCGGCCCTGATTGCTCTGGCCACGTGGCTCGTCTCAGCAGACGGAGCGGTTGATGGGTTGTTGATCATCCCCAGTCGGACGTTGTTACTGGTTTTCTGTTGTGGAGCAAGTGAGTGTTAGTGAAGGATTTGTCAATAACAAAACAGCTGATCTTTCCAAACACATGGTGACAAAAACAAAAACAAAATGAAGACATAATGGCACTTCAGAATTCTAGTCGGGCTAGGAGATGTGTTTAAAATCAATACCACCATATTAAAGAGAATATTTTCTCATCATCAAGGATTAATTAAAGGGACAGTGCGTAGGTTTTGGCGGCATCTAGTGGTGTGGTTGCAGATTGCAACCGACTGAGTACCCCTCTGCCCACTCCTCCCTTTCCAAGACTGTGGGTAACACCGTTCACCTCGCTCAGAGTCCATCCTTACAATAATTACACTACTTTAGGAGCAACAGAAGTCAAACGGCGGCTGGCGGTACCACGGTTTTGCACTCTGCTTTTCACGTTACATCAGTTTCGCAAGCGTGTTGGAGAACTACTGTGGCTTTTGGTTAATGTAAAAACGCCTTACCTGTTTTATTCCTGTTGTATTTGCTTTATAGCTATGTGTGTTTTACCTGTTATATGTTTTACCTGCCTCGTTTAGTCTTGTCAAGTATCTGTTTTAAAGCACTGACCAGGAGTGGCAACTGTGAATCTCGTTTTATTTAATACGATGACAATAAAGCTTTCTATTCTCTATTCTATGCTAACAAAAACACGATTCTTAGTTTCAGATGGTTATACAATAATGAAAATTTCTGCGAATAGATCCCCCAAAATGTTACACACGCTATTCCCTGAAATGACTCATTTTAAGTTTGCTATTTGCAAACAATTTGCTTGAAATCATTAATTTGAACAAGAACGTTTTATAGAAAAATATGTTCATATCATCACAACACGATCAACAATAAAACTACAATGCTGAATCAAGGCCCAGCTGAAAGAGATGTTATAGAAGGATTTTGTACCATGTGTCGGATGGCATCGTAAAGCAGCTGACGTCCCGAGGGCTTGTCAAAGTCTCCGACCACCCAGAAGGTCACAGGACGGATGTAGCCGTCATCTGACAACCACAAAGGAAGAAACAGAGACTGTCAGAAGAAGTTAATGGGTTGGTGCGACACAGGCGAACTTATGAGGCAAAAGAGGCGAACCATATTGTTTTCGGTGAAGATAAAGTTTGGTAAATTATTAAAAAAATCTATGTGGGTAGCATACTGGGCTGCAAGAAAATACTCTTGGTGTATTTTTACTCCAAAATCTTCAAACTTTTAACATCTCATTCTCCATGCAGCTACAACAAATGACACATGCTCTCCTTAAGATGGAAAAAAACTATGTTAGAACGAAGTGAGCAGTTATGTGAACACATTTTTAGTACTTATATTTCAGACCCTAATAATAACAAACATCACATGCATAATTAGTAATTTGTTTCCTCTGAGAAATGCAACACACAGATGGAGGAGTGGTGGTGGATTCACAAACACATCTAAACACTGCCAGCAATGTAGTTCGCAGAAAACAGAAAAAAAGAGCAAGTGAGTAGGAGGAGAGGGACAAATGCGGAGGAAAAGGGTGATTACCATGCCTGTTGGTGGTGGTCATCCCTGATGCAGGGACATTTTTAAATTACATGAAGAGGAGGAAGAGGAGGAGGAGGAGAGGACAGAAGGAGAATACATGAGGAGAGACTTTAGGCTTGAAGGCGACTAAATTATCTTCACTAGAAACAACAACAAATACTGCACAAGCATTCTCTTCCATTCAGAGTTTGTGTTTTTTATACGACCAGCTATCATATGAGACCGCCCTGCACACGCTCACCTTTCTTAGTCATGTAGTTCAAGCTGTTGGCCACGGCGGTGCTCTTCTCTTTGGTGTTGAGCGTCGAGAAGCGAGCGTAATCGTCGACAAAGAAGTTGTCTGCAAGGAGAGAAGAAAAATGGAGTGAATGTAGCAAATATGCCAAAGAGTATATATACTGCCAAGATGCATATGTGTGAATGTGTACTAGGAACGCAAAGCTACTATCTGAATTCCTGCAGTCAAAACCGGGCTTATAAGTCAGAATGGCAATAGGCAATATTGCATATATAATGGAAGGAGGCCCAGGTGAATATAAAGTTGGTCTGAAGTGTCTATGATTTAAAAATAATGAGAAAGTTATCTACAAAATACAAGCCACAAAAGATCATTGGGTCATTTTTAGGGCTGTCAATCGATTAAAATAGTTAATCACGATTAATCACAAATGAATAACACATTTTTTATCTGTTTAAAATGCATCTTAAAAGGGAGATTTGTCAAGTATTTAATACTCTTATCAACATGGGAGTGGGCAAATATACTGCTTTATGCAAATGTATGTATATAGTGTATTTATTATTGGAAATCAGTTAACAACTAAAACAATGACAAATATTGTCCAGAAACCCTCACAGGTAATACATTTAGCATACAAAATATGCTCAAATCATAACATGGTAAACTCAAGCCCAACAGGCAACAACAGCTGTCAGTGTGTCAGTGTGCTGACTTGACTATGACTTGCCCCAAAACTGCATGTGATTATCATAAAGTGGGCATGTCTGTAAAGGGGAGACTCGAGGGTACCCATAGAACCCATTTTCATTCACATATCTTGAGGTCAGAGGTCAAGGGACCCCTTTGAAAATTAGTCAGTTTTTCCTCGCCAAAATTTAGCGTAAGTTTAGAGCGTTATTTAGCCTCCTTCACGACAAGCTAGTCCAACATGGTTGGTACCAGTGGATTCCTTAGGTTTTCTAGTTTCATATGATGCCAGTATCTTCACTCTAACTTAAAACTGAGTTTACTACAACCTAAAAATCGCAAGTTGCATTAATGCTTTAAAGAAATTAGTGGCGTTAAAACGAATTTCCGTTATCTCATTAACTTTGACAGCCCTAGTTATTTTGCATAGTTTAAAAAGAGAGGAAGTTGTGGGTGGAGGTCCAGATGAAAATAGTTAGTGCCTATTAAACATTAGAACACTATTGACAAAAATCTGAAAAGCTCATTGGCAATGTTGCATACATGTTTCAGATGGTCCATAGTGGTCCTTCAGATTGTCAGTTTCTGGTCTAGTGTCACATCTTAAAAAGGTGCAAGGCTTCAATATCGGACCATTAGGTCAAAATAACAGCTGTACAACATTATTGTTCACATGTGTACTCACTGGTATCAGACAGATCCAGGTATGTTCTGCTGGTGGACAGCACTCTGGGGTTGATGCGAGGAACGACGTTGGGCTGGTTCATGATGAAGTCCACAACGTCGTGATCTGTGGCCAGCTCCCCCTGTTAGCCACATGAGCACAGATTCAGGATGTTACAGGAAGAATTCAGAGAGGACTTTCTTCACTTTTCACTGCAAACCCAAATATGATGCAGGAGGTTTTGTCTGCTCGCTTTTCATCCTCATAGGCACAGTTAAGACAGCCATCTTTAGATTTAATAGCTTTTCTGTTACTGCTGCTTGTGTATCGACAGAAAAGTTTTGCTCCAACAAGTTTGGATTAAACATTAAAAAAAAGGAGAAAACAACAGTGATGACTAAACACCATGTTCACCACTAGAACTGGTATAGCGACTAAATTAAACAGCACTGTGCTTTAAGACCTAACAAAACAAAAACCAATTCAAACATTTGGCTCCTCGGAGTGCTGGGACGACATTAAAACAGGAAAGCATGGCAGATGGCGTGCTCACAAAGCTCTAGCTTTGTAGAAAAAGTATTACTCTCTACAATCCAAGACAGCGTACGTGTAAAAATAAACTCTCTTCCCAAAAAAATCATCTGGAGCTTCTCTACTCATTTCATTTTTCCTTTCAATTAAACTATATTTGGCAGCAAATTAAGAAACGAATTAGCATAACAGCACAAATAAATACGTATTATCACTCTCAGCTAAATATCAGTGAATATGTAATTTGTTCCACTTAGTCTTTTTTCACAAGATTAAACTATTTGTTGTTGTTAAAATGTGCACAATCAGAAAATATCTTCAGTTTATTGATAGAATTAAGAGGAAAATCGAATTATTACAGACTGCATGTAGATAAGAGCTGGAGTACGTGGAAAGAACTCAACACATTGCAGCATTTATGCAAAGTAAATTTACTACTCATCAATAAGGTTTACTTGTGTCTGCACAGATATTCATGCAGTCAGCTATTTTTTGATTTTGACTCAACTGCAATGAAAATTGATTTTGCACTGAAGGTGAATATAATGTTAGTTATCAAATGCATGTCTTTATCAATTATTTTTCATTAAACTTAAACAAAACAATAGTGTTAAATCGTGAAATTATAATGAGTAACAATGTGTGTGTGTGTGTGTGTGTGTGTGTGTGTATGTGTGCGCTCTAACTGACCAGGTAAACGGCTCTCTGGAAGACGGAGGTGGTCTCCAGGATTTTCTGCATGGTGACCGTCTCCAGCTCGTCCGGGTCCAGCTGTTCACGCTGGTAAGGTATGCCGTTGTACATGACCACAGGCAGCGGGCCCACCCCCGTCTGCTGATAGTACGCCTGCCCTTCCTGAAAGAGGAGACACAAAGTGGTGTTACCTCAAAAACAACGCTGGAGTAGAGTAGATCACCTACTTGATCACCGTTTATAATCAAAAATGTGTCTCGTTGTTGGTTTAACTATCTATTAGAAAAGCAAAAAAGTGATGATGAAACTGATTCCAGCTTCTATTATATATATTTTCTGGTTTCTTTACTCCTCTATGACAGTACACTGAATATATTGGACAAAAGTGGACAAAACAAGACATTTGAGGACGTCATCTTGGGCTTTGGGAACCCTGATCGACATTTTTCACCATTTTCTGACATTTTATAGACCAAACAACTAATCAATTAATCGGGAAAATAATCAACAGATTAATCGACAATGAAATAATCGTTAGTTGCAGCCCTACTAGCTATTGCTCTCATTTTAAAGGAACAGTCTGACATTTTGGAAATGTATTTCCCTTTTTCGCGTAGAATGACACCAATCTAAAAAGGTTAAAAGCTCTAAAGCTCATTAATTATCATGTTATATTTTACGTCATGAATCTGTACACAAACAAAAATGTATCCACAATTTCTCAATTTTAGATTTCCGTTTTACCCCTTTCGGTCTACATTCCTTATGCTGAGCAAAGCTAATCAGCTGCCAACTTCAGCTTACAGACATTTAGAGAGTGGTATCAATCTTCTCATCTAACTCTCGGCAAGACAGCGAACAAGTGTGTTTCCCAAATTTGAATTGAATTTGTGTGTAGGGCTGCAACTAACAATTACTTTTATTGTCAACTAATCTGTCAATTATTTTCTCAATTAATCGATTAGTTGTTTGGTCTATAGAATGTCAGAAAATTGTGAAAAATGTCAATCAGTGTTTCCCAAAACTCAAGATGACGTTCTCCAATGTCTTGTTTTGTCCTCAACTCAGAGATATTCAGTTTACTGTCATAGAGGAGTAAAGAAACCAGAAAATATTCACATTTAAGAAGCTGGAATCAGAGAATTATGACTTTCTTTCTTAAAGAAATTACTCAAACTGATTAATTAATTGTCATAATAGTTGCCAATTAATGTAATAGTTGACAACTAATCGTTTAATCGTTGCAGCTCTACCCGTGTGTGTGCTAATTCCTATATAAATACCTTACTCTCACCACAATATTAAAAATATACTAATTAAAAGGAAACAATGTTGGTTTTGACCGATAACACCCACAACACGATGGTAGCATGTAGCAGAGTGACATCACATTCAGCCCCTCTCACCTTCCTGTTGCTGTCGTAGTTGGAGTCGGCTCCCAGGACGCTGCTGACCTCCACATAGGGGAACCTCTTCTCCAGCACTTTCACCACGTCCCCAACACTCAACTTTCCACCGATAGCCACCCGGTTGAACATCTAGAAGAAGGAAAATTAGAAAATGAGAAAGAAAAGGCGAGGATGCAGAAAATTGTAGTTATAAATAGACAAAAGTAACACAACTTCACCATGTTTTAGTCACCGTTGTCAAACTTAGTGTTCTCATCAAGATAACAGGTGTTTTAATTAGAACCAGTTCTTCATCAGTGTTTGTGAACTCACCGAGATGACAGCCTCAAATGCACTCTGACTGTCCACCTCGTCGCTGATGTAGTTGTAGGCTCGGACCAGCGCCACGCCTGCATCCTGCATACCGTCTACGTCATCTTCATCTGACACCACAAACACCAGCCCTATCCTGAAACACACACCAAACTAAGTTTCTAAGACATACTCTCGTGTGTTGATTGGACAGTTAAAATGCAGAGTGCGCGCTGTCTGCATCATCAGTATTCAAACAAACTGACCATCCCAAGACGCAACATGCAGAGAAGTATCAAAGGTCTCCACAAAACTGCCTGACAAAACTCCTAAATTAAAATGGATTTTAACAGCACGTCCCAAAGGACTGCAACTACTCTGCAGCGTCTTTTTTTAAATTATTTTTGCAGCAACTGTGGAGCAATTAAAACGGTGTTTTCCTAAATATCCTTATACTGATGTAAGTAACACTTAAAAGAAAATAAATATAATGTTCAATATGTAAAGAAAACTTTTTTTAAAAGCAACTAAAATATTAATCTCCTGATGGGTTCTGGCGAGTTTACAGTGCACCACATCCCCGATGACACCAACAAACCTGAGTGGGATGTTATTAGCGTAAAACATCTCTGCAACGCTCAGCAGCTCAGCAGCGCTCTCATGAATTGGGTCCAGAATTATCACCTGCATTAAACACACACACACACACACAGACACACACACGTTGGTACTTTTCACAAGGATTCAGATCCATCTGGATTCACAAGGGGTTGATTAATCAGTTATGGACGAACCAGATTGTGGAAGTTCTTGCGGATTTGCCTGATGACTCCGGGGAAGGTCGGTCTGAGCAGCTCCTGCACGTTGTAAGGCCACGAGCTGTACCTGTGGTCCGTCTCCAAGTTGTTAATCCACTAAAAAAGGAAAAATAAATTGAAGAGGAAATGTTTGAAAGGAGCAGCCTGAGCCCAACAGCAGATAAAGTGCCAATAAGAAATTACATTTTACAGCTGGTGGCTGAAAAACAATTATTTTCTTTGTCTATTCATCTTCATTTTACCTTTCCAGTTAAGTGATTTATTGTTTTGTCTATTTAATGTCAGAAAATAGTAAAAAAAAAATATCAAGCACAAGTTCTGACCCTGATTGTAGTTTTGCTCAATTAAATTATTTAAAAAAATATTAAAAAATGTAATAAAAATGTTTCCAGGAGCAACTTATTTTTTTTCCAAGGACATTTTGGGCAAATAGCCATTTCCATAGCTAAAAAGCTGTTTTACAGAATTCCAGCACCTCCAGGTTTTCCAGGACATGTCGGAACACAGTAAAACACAACTGTGTTTGTATTTTTTGTTCCCAGCATCAGTGCTTAGTTAAGGGTGTAAATGTATGTTGGAGATTTTGGTTTTGTGATTTCTTACACTGATGGCAGAGTTGCGGATGTCGACAGCGTAGTCGGAGTCAGAGGGCTGGACGTTGAGCTTCAAGATGTCGTGGATGTAGGGCGTGTCGATGTGCAGCGAGCGCAGACCCTCCATCACCCTCGCCTCACTGCGCAGCACCTCAAACACACTGCAGGGGACACAAGTCAGAGTCTGCTCATCTGTGTTTATGTAGGACTCAATATGAGCATGAAAGTACCAACATGACTGCTGACATCTGACTATGCGTGCAAGAGATGTACACCTAGGGATCATTATTTTCATTAAAAAAAAAATCCAAAATCTAGAATAGGGCTTACTTTGAATATTGAAAAACATGTACAAATCTAATATAGATAAAAATATGCAAAAAACAGCTGCAAATAAGATTACAAAATGATCATTTGAAAACATACACTCTGTAGCTTAGCACTTTTGAAGCTGAAACAATTAACTGAATTGCAAATCGAATGACAATAATCACTAGTTTCAAACCATTTACTGTAATTTCCCGGTACATAATCAGCAGCTCAATTTGCATCTTTTCCCAATGTTTGTGAGCCAGGCAGATTGCAAAACAATCTTATTTACTGTAAACTGTGTCAGCATCTTCTTGAAGCGAGGAAACACTACTAACAAACAGGAACATCACACCCAAGTTATAACTGGTTGAATCTGAACTGCTGTTTAAAAAGAAATCTGGGTATTTTTTGGTAAAAGTCAGCAAAAACTCTCCTTCTGTTCACCTAATGTTTAATTATGGACTGTGGGTGTGTGTGTGCATGCATGTGTATTTAATATAAGAATTTAATTCGAACAGGATATACAGTAATGAGTAGAGGCCCCACGATACGATATTATCATGATACTCAAGTCACGATAGGGCTGGGCAATATGGCCAAAATCTTCTATCACAATATAGGTAATTTCATATCTCGATAACGATATACATCACGATATAGCATGTTTTCTGGTAATTCAATAAATAAGTAGTCTAAATGAAATGACCACATGGTAAAGCCTATTTTTGTATACTCCTGTGTGACAAAAGTCTGAGTCCTGAGTGCAAAACGAACATGACAGTTTTAAGTGAAATTATAGAGAAAAAATAAATAAATAAAGGTTTAGCCTATATCACGATAGAAACAATATAGAAAAAATATATACAATATTTTTATATCGTCATATTGCCCAGCCCTGAGTCACGATACAATCTAATTGCTATTTTAAACATTTTGCAATATGCTGAGTATTACGATAAGATATATTGCAATTTATTACCTTTTTGAACTGCAAATTATGCAGTTTGTCAACATCTGTTTTATCCAATAAGATACAGTTTTCACTCTGTCCATCTCAGAGTTTTCATTCACATATCTTGAGGTCAGAGGTCAAGTGTGTGTGTGTGTGTGTGTGTGTGTGTGTGTGTGTATGTGTGTGTGTGTGTGTGTGTGTGTGTGTACCTGAAGATGTCTTGTGTGTCCAGATCTATATGCAGCCCGTTGATGAACAGGGCTGAATCGCCGGGCTGCAGGCCCAGAGTCCCTTTGAAAAACTACAGAGACAGAAACGTCAACATGACTAAACATCCTGTTCACATCAAACCCTTAATACTCCCTGATCAACTCCAGCTGAGCAGATCGCCACGCCGTGCAGCAGGTAACGTCAAAGCCAGCCATCGCCGAGTCAATTATATTGTAAAACTAGAAGCAACAGTCAACACAAAGCCGTAACAAGGAACGCCTACAGCTCCAAACAAGCACTGACAGCTCTGTTTAAAGTCAGTCTGTTTAGAGCAATCAAACCCTGCACTAAACAAATCTAATTATTAGAGAAAGGCTGTGTGCCTGATCGTGGGAATCTGAGTGTTTGTGTGCCTGCACATGCAAAAGGAACGCTCAAAGTCGTTCTGGCGCAGTCAAATCTCATTACAGAAAGACAAAGACATCCGATTATTCATACTCCAGACACCGCAATTACAACGAGACGTGATTAACACAAATATTGTTCATAGCACTTAAACAGTGTGTGTGTGTGTGTGTGTGTGTGTGTGTGTGTGTGTGTGTGTGTGTGTGTGTGTGTGTGTGTGTGTGAGAGAGAGAGAAATGTCTGCGTGCAAGTGCATGTGTCCAAACTACTTCAATCAATAATCATTTCTCGCTGCAGGACTCCGCGCGCCTGCCGAATGAATCACAGATTCAGTAATTAGGACGTTAGCTGCTCACCCCCGCCACCCACCCAAACTCCTGTCTGCACACCAAGATAATGTGAGCACAGCTTGAGGAGGGGGGTGAGGAGGCAGGAGGCAGGAGTGAAAAAATATTTGACAGGATTACCTATTCCATTAGCAGGGCAAAGCCAAACACATTGTCAGAAACTGAATGCTCGTCAAGTCAGATGTTGTTTACAATTTATCCCATAATAAAAAGGTGAGAGGAACAAAAGGAAAACAGGAAGGGTCGCTCTCATCTTGAGATATTTCCCTAAAGACGGCTAAGAGGCGGAGGGGGTGTGGTTGTGGCTGTATGCAATAATGCTATCTAGTGTTTTTCTTTATTTTTCTCCTTTATTGGATTGGATTGGTAAACAGCTAAACCTGAATTATCCCTGACCACTGGACAACACATTCAGCAGGAAGGGAAGAGTAGTAGCATGCTGGATGAAGACAAGACAGAGGAATGAAAGAGGATGAGTCACTAGCAAGATTTCCATTGAAATGTAGCGCCAATTTTAAACAAATTCACAGAAAATCAGCAGAAGAAAATGCAAAATAACGTTTCCATCCACATCTAGATTTATGTCATTGTCAACAAATTCCCAAAAAAGGCCAAAACCAACAATTTATAGAACTACGTCATAGAGCTCCATTGTTTTCCTTGAAAATAGGGATGCACCGATACCGATTAGGGATGTAAATCACCAGTTTCATCGTGATATGATATTATATTGATTCATTGGACAACGATGCGATATTTGCTGATATCACAAAGTCTGCCACGATATGATTTTGATTCGATTCAATTCAATTCATTGTTGTGAAATAAACTCCGACAGGGCGATGTGGAACCGACGCGAAGCGGAGGGGTCTGGCATCGCCCTGAAGGGGTTTATTTCATAACAATGACCCGCTAGCTGTACATTATCCCGCTTATTACGCGGCTACTTACTTAAGAAATCAATAATTTTGACACAAAAACGGTCCGCCAGAGTGCGACATCAGAACTGTGTCCATAGCAACGGTATCTTACACACAGCAACGGTCTGCTATAAAGAAATAACAGACCGTAGAACGCCGTGATTGACCAATCAGAATCGAAGCCGTGTAATAAGAGGCGATATCATATGCCCATTTAACACAATCAGTTACATTTATATCAACTCACAAAAAGCAACTAAAATATGATTTGACAATTTTATTACTGGGCTCTTCCAGATTTGTTGTTCACTATAAAGTACCACACTTTTGAGTCAATCACACATAAACTATCCTGCTGCTGCAAATACTCACTAATGCACCAAATGTGTATAAATAAAAAAGTAAAATATAAAAGCTGAAAATAGTTCCCAACAAATCCACTATTTACTGTTTGAATCATCTCTGATAAAAACTACAGCAAGTCTTTTCATGGAATTTATTGAATATAAGAAAAATATGGAATAAAGTCAGACTCATCCCGTTATGATAATCTGTTGTTTTCATTGAATTAAAAATAATAGAAGGATGACTGAAGAGGAATGAGAGATGAAAAACAAACACATCAATTGATGTACAAACATGTACCTTTTGGTTCTCGCCGATCTCTTTGCGGATCTCAGAGTTGACCACTGTTTTGGTGATGGACCTGTGAGGGGAAGAGGGCAGACTGAACTGTAAAACTGCTCAATACCTGTGTAAACCAGAACTTCTTACTGCAGCTACTGTTTTGTGTGCGAGTGTTTCTTCTTTACCTGGCTTTGGTGGGGAAGTTCTGACTGAGGTCTTTCATAACGGTGAGGGCTTCAACAGCCGGAGCAGCGAGAATGCGAGCTGCTGTCTGGAAACTTAGATCTATAAAAGAACAGGTGGGTGGACGGGGTAGGTAGGCAAGGAGGGCAAAATATGGGAATGAGATGAGTGGACAAAAGCAGAGAGTAGATGAGGAAACACACAAGAGGGTACAGAGACAGAGAAACACAGACAGAGAGAAAGTTTCAACAAAATAAAAAAAAATCATCTGGGCACCTTGTATGCGTGTACAAAAATGTCTTGGCAATCCATCTGATTGTTGTTATTTCATTCTGGACCAAAATGATGGATCTACCGACCGACGGACGTTTCCGTCCCTAGAGCCGTGTTGCTATTATGATTAAAAAAAAATCATCATTTAAGCTAATTAACGTATTAATTATCAAATAATTCCATGGTAACATGCTTGTCTTCACATCTGAGGCATTAATTAAAACTATCTCAAAGGATTTAAGGCAGAGTTAAGAATATAGAATAGAATATATCAACATAGAAGTGTAGAGAAGATACTGTGTAAGAGCATATAGAGGTTTTGCTTGCAAGGAGACGAAGAGTGTAGTGAGGACCATTTCGATGCAGTGAGCATCGCTGTAATGGTGTTGTAGCCTGTGTGATTATTAGCCCCCGGAGGCCTCCCTCTCTTTGTAAACAGGCTGAGCTAATGAGCCCCAGTGGGGTAGAAGATAAAGACAGACGCCTGCAAGACATGTCAGACAGTCGGCTCTCATCCTTCATTCACCACAGACAAAGCAGCCTCACGCCGACATCCCGCCACAGACAATTACACGCTAAAACACATCACCCAGGAACGGTGAAAAAAAAAAAAAAGTTTGAAATAAGATTTACATCTGTGAAAGTGTGTTTAAATACGTAATCCAATAGATGATGTCACCGTAATCAATAATACTTTTATATTGCAGCAGACGATGCTCTCATGTCTTCTAGATATTATGACTCAAATGTATCAAGAGGACGCTGATCGACCGCGGCCATTGATTACAGAACCAGACAGATACATTTTCCGCTGCGTGTTTGATTCACTGATGGTATGATCTCACCCTTAAAGCAACAGAAGCCGATATTCATTTCTGTTTATTTATTTATGATCGGCGCAAAAGTAGAATAAATCATACTAATGAACTGCATCGACGGCACATCTACAACGGGGATGCAAATGCTCTCACTGGAGTTAGTTCCAATGCTTTCCGTGACAGGGAGTGATTACAAGAAAGCTTTTCAAAGACATTCTCATACAAATCAGAGATAAACACGCACAGTAAAGTCTTGCAATTTAGAGTTTCGTTCATACATTTAAATCAACAGGAAATTAAATCTGAATTTTGCCTTTGCATCTCGTTCTACAACAAGGGGATCACGTTTTTGCTCTTTTTAACACCAGGACTGCCAAACTCTTTAGGGGTACTGTTTTCTCCAAATGCAAGTTATTAATAATAATAATAATAATAATAATAATAATAATTTGAATGTCAACGTTATGAATGTAGCTTCAAACTATTCTCGGTACAGCCCGTTTTATATATTTGGATAGTACACACACGGGACACAACTTTTATAGTTAGACAAAAAGTGTGATTATTTTAAAAATAAAAAAATAAATATAAAAATTGATGTTAATTAGTTCGCTTTTTCCATTGATTCGTTTTAAGGATGTTAAAATCCAGTTATTCCACACTGTCTGACAGTAACATAGATGCATTCTGAATAAGACTGTTGCAGCTCTTCATTGAAGCTATGTGATGTTCACACCGATTGTATTTTTGATTTTGGGGTGAACTGTCACTTTAAGAATAGTTTGTCAAGGTGAAGCTGTTTTAAAATGAAGCTCTGAGGGTTTAAACAAAGTTCGGCTGCACAGTCTGACTTTACAATGACTGAGGTTTAGGGATTTAAAGCAAGGAATCTGTAAAAACGTCCCACAAGATTTCCAGGAAATTGTACGGAGAGATGAACCTCTTTGGGTCAAGAAACAATTGATTACATTTTGATGGGGATGGGATTTCTGCCATTAGATATAATTATCTTTTGTCAACTGTGGCTATGAAACTAATGGACAAAGAGCTCAGTCCGAGTCCTGAGGGCGTATTTACAGGATCATAAAATCGATTCCCTCAAAATGCAAGTGACAGGAATAATGCCTGCAGGTGTTAACAGTAAGCTGAGCAAGTGTTTAGCTTCGGTGCTCAGAGGGCCTCGCAGTTTAATTCAGTTAGCCTGTCAAGACCATAGACTGTATATAAGAAGTGGACATAGTCACCGAGACATCGCGCATTGGTTTGTGGACTGCCGTTTTGAAGCCTCGAGTTCAGCATCTTGTTATTTTGCAACCAGAAGTGACACATGAGGGCGGAGCTAAGTACAACTGAACGCTGTTCATTTTTAAGATGATTTTTTTATGGCTTTTATTGCCTTTACTGGAGTGTGACAGGAAAGGGGGGAGAGAGAGGGGATCACACGTAGCTAAGAGGTTAGAATCGAACCGGGACCGCTGCCAAGAACTCAGCCTACATGGGGTGCACGCTCTACCGGGTGAGCTAGAGGTCGCCCCAATAAGACATTTTTAGGCGACCATATTGTTACAATTAACTTTCAAGAACTGAGAACACACTGTGAAAGGGTTAAAGTTGTAAGATGAAAACACGGACAACGCTGTGGTAGCGACCTGTCAATCGCAAGGTAGCCACGCCCTAAAACATACCCTGCTTTATGGTCTATTTGACTCTAAATGGGACCATAACTTACTAAATGAACATCATGCTGTATTGAAGAAGACTTGAAACTAGCGATTGAGACCATAAACTCATGTTTACAATGTTTACTGAGGTAATAAATCAAGTGAGAAGTAGGCTCATTTTCTCATAGACTTCTATACAAGCAGACTTCTTTTTGCAACCAGGGGAGTCGCCCCCTGCTGGCTATTAGAGAGAATGCAAGTTTAAGGCACTTCTGCATTTGCTTCATTTTTCAAACCCGGAGGTTGCCCACTGGTACAGACATTGGCTCCGTCAGTTTTACATATTTGTTTCAATTTATAACAGGTGCAATACCGATATTTCTTACATGTACTGTTTGTATCTACACATCCAATCATGTTGCAGCAGGAAGCGGGAGAAAAACTTTGCAGGAGAATGTGATTTGTGGAAGAGAGACCCACCTTGCATTTGCCAGACCTTCAGAGGTGACATTTCATTGGTGCTTTCTATCAAATGTTTCCTCAACTCCTTTAACTGCTCTTTCAGCTCTGGGTAGAGGGTCCTAGTGAGAGAACGACACACAAAGCAGACAGAAAGAGCGTTGAGTGCATCTGCTAAATGCCCTAATTGCTTATTTAGAGCAGAGTTGTCGGATTCACATATTGATTAGTTTGTTTTCAGGTTAGTTTATCAGACTTAAAAGGGTTACGGTCAGCGCTTTGAGGGAAGAAACTGTAGAGGAGAAAGGCTTGGCTGGAGTGAGCGTGGTGCAGTTCCTGGAGTTAATCCAAGCTTAGAGTTTTATCTGACGCAGAGTCACTCACTTCAGTTTGCCAAAAAGGAATCCTTGGACCTCGTCCACTGGATCATTCTCTCCGATCACTGTAGCGTTCACCTCCTCTGAAACCACAATCAATTAACTCATTTGAGGACTCCTCCGGGATTACACCATCGTGGGCGTGTGTGTGTGTGTGTGGGGGTGAGTGTGTGTACCTTGGACTTGTGTGTCGTCCTTTGCCTTGTACTCCTGGCTTTTGATGGCCAGCTCCACTCCGTACCCCGACAGATAGACTTTCCTTCCACTTGGATTCTGGAGGAAAAAGCAGGAAGCTTTGTAAAAAAGACGAGAGGGAGAAGTCGTCCTTATCTCTATCACAGGTTTGTCAGATTCCTTGATGTGCTTTAACAGGGTTATTATAGTAAAAAAAACTAAAATGAAAATAAGCAGTGAAAAATATTTTTGGTAAACTGAAACTAAATAAAACTAAATCCTTTAAGAAAAACTAAACTAAAACTATATTTCCTGGTTAAAAACTAATAAAAATAAACTAAAAATTTATTTCAGTTTTTTTTTTTTTAGCTGTAATATATTACTACCAAAAAAAGGAGACAGCATGAATTTCCGTCAACTCTCGTGACATTGAACCACAGAAACTGAACGGACTTGACCTTCCAGGAGATGCAGCTATGCCGCAATTGCTTCACATCGGACACTAGAGTAGTGCAAAGACTAAACATTAAACATTATGGCCATTCCTACACAGTTCTCCAACCGTGTATTTTGTATGTATATAGCTGCATACTTCTGAGACATTATAACTGACCCCAACAAAAACAAACTATAACTACTGTAAAACTAAAACTAAATATATAAAAATTAGGGCTGTCAAAGTTAACACGATAACGCATTAACAGCAATTTGTTTTAACGCCACTAATTTCTTTAACACATTAACGCAATTGATCTTCCGGAGGTTGTAGCGGGCTCAGTTTTAAAGCTAGATTGAAGATACTGGCATCACATGAAACTAGAAAACCACTGGTACCAACCATGTTATATATACATGCTATGCTATACTGCTATGCTCCAAACTTACACTAATTTTTGGCGAGGAAAAACTTGCATGGCCATTGTCAAAGTGGTACCTTGACCTCTGACCTCAAGATATGTGAATGAAAATGGGTTCCATGGGTACCCACTAGTCTCCTCTTTACAGACATGCCCACTTTATGATAATCACATGCAGTTTGGGGCAAGTCAGTCAAGTCAGCACACTGACAGCTGTTGTTGCCTGTTGGGCTTGAGCTTGCCATGTTATGATTTGAGCATATTTTTTATGCTAAATGTGATAAAAAATGGGCAATCAATTTGCGATTAATCACGCTTAACTATGGACAATCATGTGATTAATCGCAATTAAATATTTTAACCGATTGACAGACCCTACTAAATATATAAAAACTAAACCTTTCTGAAAAACTGAAACTACAATTAGCAAACACACTCTGAAAATGAACTAAAACTAAACTAAAATGAAATGGAAAAGTCAAAAATAAAATAAAAATCTAACTGAAAATTATAAACTATAATAACCTTGCTTGACACACCACTTGATATATTCAGCAAGATATAAATGCATGTGTAATTGAATATTAAAGCAATAACAGTAGTTAAGTCTAACTCATTCGATTGCAGCTGCACTGATCACAAACTTAATGTTTCTGATCCATATACAACTAAGTAAGCAGAATTTATTTTTTTGCCCAAGTAGCTTCTGCTGTTATAAAAGGCTCTATTAACTTCTTTGTATTCATCTTCATCTCTGCTATAAAAAAATGCATCTCACTTGCATCACAAACTCATGTGCTAGCTCGCTACTTTGACAGCTCTCAAGCACAGACAACCAGCTGTTGCGTGCTAAGTGCTGAAGATATTAACTGTTAGCCTGATTGGCCCCGCAGCTTTGAAGTAAAACCAAAAAGCGTTAAGTGTTACAACCTCTCAAGTGTCCAGGACTCGGTGCCCAACAGACAGATGGTGAGAATAATTTAGCATAATTACAGACTTATCAGCTGTATTTGCATGTGACGGAGGAAGAAATCCAACTTCAACCTGACATGATAAAGTGGAGAAGCACTTTTCATCTCTGGTGAAAATTAGGAGCCCAATTAAAAGTTTTTTTTTTAAGATAGAGACAACTGAAAACGCAAGTGCTTTTTAATCAACACCCTGCGTCACCTTCACAAACGGGTACAACCAGCATTTTTCACTTGTGGGGTCTGCGCAGTACTACGACACACCGTGACAGCAGCTGCGGATGATGAAGAGGAGAGTGTACATTCACTTTCTCTGACTTGCCTCTTAAAGAAACTGACAACCTCTCTGGTCACAAGCACAACACTTAAAACAAGACTCGGTCAAAACCGAGTATATGGCTGGACCGTATGGTCAAGTCTTTGAATTTGTAGCTAAATTCTTACACAAATAGTCAGTGGTCATATCTATAATGTTTTGTGAACAGTTTTTTTCACTTATATCTTAATGTTTGATTGAAAGCCAACTTATAATGAAGCAAATGGCATTCAGTAATGTAAATGGTAACATTTACTAGTCAGTATATTATACATTTTATAGAAGGTGAAAAGGTATTATCATGACATACATTATGCAAGGTTAAAAGTATTTCAGATTTTTATGAAAGCATGTGTATCAAAAGCATTCATCATATAAGTGATGTGTAACAATATATACAAACGTTGCAAAAGTTTATCAGCGTTGAGATATTCCAGCTGTCATCACTGACGTTGTTGCTGCTGTATTTATTCCTAGATGGAGTGTTAATGGAGCGGCTGCGATGTTAACGTAGCCTGCCACTGATCGATCCGAACTCCGTTCAGAAAACAAGCATTTTAAAAGTTGTTTGCCTGTCGTCATGGTAACAGACCCGACAAAGCATGAATTCAGACTTTTTACTAATCAGCATCATTATGTAGTTATTTCGGCACACTTTGATCCGTTTACAACAGCGTCGCTGCCGTATTTATGCCTAGATGACGTTATGTTGAGTGTTGATGGAGCAGCTGGTGTCAGCAGAGCCTGGCATTGATCGATCCGACCTCCGCTCAGAAAACAAGCATTTTAAAAGTTGTTTGCTTGTTGTGTTGCGGACAGACTTGACAAAGAATGAATTCGGTCTTTTTACAAATCGATATATTTATGTTATTTCGGCATTATTTTGACCCGTTTATTGCAATTAAATCACAGCACAGTCTGTTTATTTTGGGTTCATACCGCAGTAGTGACGTGTGGCTGCTAGATAGTCAGTTCATGGCGGAAATGGAGGAAAGCGAGGCGAAAATTTGCGAACATAACGTAACTTAAACGAGCATAAACAATAACACATGCACAACAACAGCGCTATGTAATGTTACATTGAACCGCTGACACGTAAAACATAAACAAAAGAACTGTTCTCCGCCTTTTCATTTTGAAAGAGCAACGACCAATGAGGAAGCTCTAGCAACTCCAGCCGACCAATCCTGTAACTCTATCACTCAGTCACTCACTCACTCAGTCACTCAGTCACTCACTCAGTCACTCACTCAGTCACTCAGTCACTCACTCACTCACTCACTCACTCACTCGCTCACTCACTCACTCACTCACTCACTCACTCACTCAGTGACAGACTTTTGCGTCTGTAGGGCTTGCCCTCTGCGGTCCAGCCAAAAAGTAACATTGAAACCCACAAGAACTAGAATATCATTTAGTAAGTAATCTACATACAGAAGTAGCATCAATTTGCACCTTTTAGTCGTGTTGGTATCTTGATTCGAGACGATGTGCAAATGAGGAAACAGATCAAACATATTCAGATGTAATGTGAATTCAGACGAGTCTTGATCTAATGTGTGCGTGTGAATGTGTGGAGATTTATTTATATCTTTCAGGCTCAAATAGATTTTTTTCCCACTTCTCCTTATTAGATGCTGTTCTAGTATAACATTCTCATCTTACACTGGACCAAAGCAACACTGGTCCTTCAGTACATCTCCTTCTTCAACCAATATTGAATGCAAAGCTGCTTGCACACACAGACTATGCACATTAATATGATAAGTCTTTTAGTTTGGTTGATGGCGTGTGTAGAAAGTGACTACAGGGTCATAACTGACATCATACACAGGGGGGGACAGATCTGATTTGTTATCGGTCGCTGATACGACACACTTGGGAGAAGCCAAGAGACGGTGGAAATGTTGAATTGTGTCACATCTAACTATCTAACTATAAAGCGAAGAATCTCTGTCTGTCTTTCTGCGTGTCCTTGTGTATTGCTGGGGATCCCATAGAGTGCTTTTGTAAAATATGGTACAATTTGGACATTCAACACGCGGATGCTGGATATACAAACGTTACAACCAAACTCTTCTTCACTTCCCTGGAGAGCACCAAGCGGTTCTCGACAACGCTGCAAGCAGCACTTCCTTGGGGCCAAGCTATCAGCCAGCTCCGAACGGTCCTATGCTACAAACGCGCACAAGCCCCTAACAACGCTGCAAACAGAAATACCGGGAGGCTGCCGGGAGCAAAGCAATCGGCCCGTTCCGAACGGGCACTGAACTACTGTGTTTCCAAAAGGGTGAATTTATTTGATTTGTTGTTTTCTCTTGTGAAACAATTTGGTACTTCGGCACTGACACTTTTACCAATAAAATAAAAACCTGTATCAACTGTCTGGCAAAAGTCAGACGAAGCCGAACAAGTAGAACACGTGCTGCAACCACCAGCCTCTGGATGAAGAATGTGTGCTAATGCCAGGGGCAAAAAATCTGCCAAGAAAGTTGAAAGGTCACCTAACTTTGCCATTTTCTGTTAGCTTAAAGGACCAGTGTGAAACAGTTCGGAGGATCTATTGGCAGAAAATGAAATATAATATTCATAACTATGTTTTCATTAGTATATAATTACCTGAAACTAAGAATGGTTGTGTTTTCGTTACCTTAGAATGAGTACTTCATATCTACATAGGGAGCGGGTCCTCTTCACGGAGTCTGCCGTGTTTCTACAGTAGCCCAGAACGGACAAACCAAACACTGGCTCTAGAGAGAGCCTTTCGCGTTGGGAGGGGTGAGTGGAGGGTTACTCAGTTGATTACAATCTGCAACCTCACCGCTAGATGCCACTAAATCGTACACACACTGGTCCTTCAAGCAAGCCCAGCAATAGTAAGTGTAGCTAGCTAGTGTAATTGTGTGCTGTGAACTGTAGTATTGCGTTCACCATTTAAAGTTGTTATAAGAGTGTGAGAAACACTTACAGCAAGGTAATGGCGGAGCACGTAAGTTGCCAGGCCTTCGTTGACTTTGGATGTTATGACTTGGTGAAGCCTCTGGAAATCTGGTTTCCCAACCTCAGCGTATAGGATGACGACAGGAGCATCTGGATTTGATCCCGGGTATTTGTGATCGCCTTTGAAAAGGTATGACTTCGGCCTGAGAGAGAGAGAGACAGTGAAGTCAGTTATGAGATCAGCCATAATTTCACTGGTTTATCACCCTCATGTCTGCAGTGTAAGCGTCTTTAATTACCTCTCGGGTGCTGTTTTCAGCAGCGCTGCTAAACCTTCTTCATCACACGTCTTTTCTCCGTGGACGCTGAAAAATGCTGAGCAACCAGAGGGAGGAGGCTCATTGGACGCTATCTAAAAAAAGAACAGCAGGATGTATCATTCACATTGAAAAAGAATATGACACTCCTCACATGCATGTACAAGCCTTCAAACACAGAATCCAATCATGCTCCTGGTACCTGTTGGAAGGAGTATACTGTTGCAGAGTAGGCTCTCAGCGAGAGGGCGAACTTCAGCATGTTCACCTGGACGGAGCTCAGCAAGGCACCGGCTTTCTTCACTATCAGGTCATAGTAGGCCTGATCTGTGTCTGCATGAGGCACAAACAGAAGTGATGTGTCAACAGTGTGTTCTTTGTAGGGCTGTCAAAGTTTAACGCGATAATAACATGTTAATGATTATTCGTTTTAACGCCACAAATGTCATTAACGCATTAACACACCTTGCGATTTTTAGGGCTTAGTAGAAGGAATAAGAAAATCCATTGGTACCAACCATGTCATACTAGCTTGTCAGGAAGAACACTAAATAAAGCTCCAAACTTACGCTAAATTTTGGCAAGGAAAAACTGTCATGATCATTTTCAAAGGGGTGACTTGACGTCTGACCTCAAGATATGTGAATGAAAATGGGTTCTCTGGGTACCCATGAGTCTCCCCTTTACAGACATGCCCACTTTATGATAATCACATGCAGTTTGGGGGCAAGTCATAGTCAAGTCAGCACACTGACACACTGACAGCTGTTGTTGCCTGTTGGACTTGAGTTTGCCATGTTAAGATTCGAGCATACTTTTTATGCTAAATGCAGTACCTGTGAGGGTTTCTGGACAATATTTGTCATTGTTTTGTGTTGTTCATTGATTTCCAATAATACATATATAAATACATTTGCATAAAGCAGCATATTTGCCCACTCCCACGTTGATTAGAGTGTTAAATACTTGACAAATCTCACTTTAGGTAAGTTTTGAACAGATAAAAAATGTGCTATTAATTTGCGGTTTAATCACGGTTAACTATTTTAATCGACAGCCCTTGTTCTTTGACATGCTTTCTCTCTATTCAAGTGTTTGACATTCTGTAATGGTACTTTTCCAGAGGATCCTTTCTTTCCACACTTCCCTTTCATTGTCTATGTAAGCAGCCGTGCAATGCGTTTCGAGAGACGGGACGACACGTTGTCAGTCATTTGCATAAAGTTGCGGTCTTGGCTACTTTGTACAAATCCGGGGCGTACGGCATGACTCGCCGCCTCTGAAAACTCCAGAAAAACTTCTAAACTAAGCGTTGTCGATCTAAAATGAAGACAGATTCAGCAACTGCATGGCTTATTTCTCGCCGAAAATGTTTTTAGAAACACATTTCTGTTAACTATTTTTGTGAAATAAGTTTCCAAACGAGCCGCCATGTTGATTCCGGTTTGAAAGCGGGGAGCAGCAGCCCAAGAGTGAAAGCCTTCGTTCCATCAAGTGCCTAGTGGGATTCCATTATGCGTCCAATGCTGGGAAGCGAGGCGATCCCTCACATCCAAAAACGCACCATGTAGACACGTACCATAAGTCCGTCACAGGAGTTAAGGTCTTTTTACACGGGCAGAGACACAAAAATACAGTTTGCAGCTCTGTTCTATCATGTTATTGCTTGCATAAGTGTTTGGCCAAAACACTGACACTGCAGTTGCCTCCAAGAGGCGTTCATACGCATCATTAATTAAGCTGCTCCCAGCACAGAGACTGAAAGTGAAATCTGGTCAAGACAAGAGTGGCTGAAGCTGCTTTACTTTACCATCATGCTCTCCTTTGATGTTCTGGTTGGCCTCCACAAAGTCCCAGAACTTCTCCTGGCTTTCCTCCGCCAGAAACTCACTGAGGAGGAAGAAGATGAAGGTGGCGGTTACATAAGCTGTGACTGAATACTTCTGTCGGTAAATTATTAACAGCTACGTTTGGATGAAACTTAAAATGAAAAGAGAAAGGTTTTTATTTTGCTCAAAGCAAAGTCAGAGCACAGGGTCAGCTGCGGCGACAGTACTGCGCCTGAAGCCTTTAGTATTCAGCATCTCGCTCAAGGACGCATCAGTGAGACAGACGTTTAAACTCACTTAGAGGACAGCCTCAGTAATGACCCTACATGCCCTCAGGACATTGATTTATCTATTATCTGCTTCCGAAATGTAATGTCAGATGCGGCAAATGCGGCCAAATGGCTGCTACTGCTGAGCAGTGCAGTATCGTACCTGGCCTCCAGCAGCAGAGGGGTATCTGTCCATTTGGTTGTGAGGGTGGTGGTGACAGCCTTGGAGTCAGCAGCCCCAGATACTGCAGAGAGCAGCGACAGCAGCAGGACCCACAGGAACCACATCCTCAAACCTGAGAGAAGAGGGGAGGGAGTGGTAAATGAGTTGAAGATTCATAGGAACGACAGGATAATCAGAGCAAGAACATGTGATACAGAGGGAAAGCTCAGCCCTGTTTATATATGGCAATAAAAAGCATCTTGGGTGACACATGGACATCTAAAACAAAGGTGTGACTGCACCCAAAGCACACTGAGGGAACACGGGGATCCAGTCAACCAGTTCATATGCAAAAGTGAACACTTATGTATGTGTGAACTCAAATTCCTGACCAGAATGAGAGATCAACTATTCAAACTTGATGTACCACACCAAATCATGGCACCACATCACCCCAGTCCTAAAAGACCTCCACTGGCTCCCTGTTTCTCACCGGATCAATTACAAAAACCTGACCCTCACCTACAAAGCCCTGCACCAACTGGCACCCCCCTACCTCTCTGACCTCCTCTCCCCCTACTCACTATTTCAGTCCCGCCTCAAGACCCATCTCTTCTCCTCTGCCTACTCCTAGCCCCCCCACCCCTTACCCATTTGTGTGTATGAGTGTGCGCCTGTGTGTGTCGTTTGTCTGCTGTTGGTCTCACATCGCTTTCCGTTTATATTGTTAAGCGTCTTTGAGTTCCAAAAAAGCGCTATATAAGTTGAATTTATTATTATTATTATTATTATTATTATTATTATGTATGTGGATACCTGGGCTGAGCAACAACTGGATATTATAATTTATCAACTTTTAGCAGAATCATTTGATGATATTTTTATGTGAAATTTCTTATGTTGTTTTTAACTTTTTGCTTTTTCAGCGATGCCTAGTTTGACCGTTTGATCGGAGTTTGCGAGTGATTGACAGCTGCTCAGAGACAGCAAGGCTCCAGCTCGGCTCTGATTGGTTGTTTTCCTCAGGTCTGTGAAACCTTGCAGATGCCATTAGGAGCAGCGGAGGACACCGGAGGACACAGAGGCACATGATTTTTTTTCAGATTACCTGTCTCATGCACTACTGTCAGGATATAGTGACCGTTTTATAAAAGTAACTTATTTTAATCATATTTGCTCCAATTCTACCCACTGCAGCTTCAAATGTCTCTAACAGTCCAAACCCCAAAATCAATCAGTTTCTAATAATGTTTAGACAAGGAAAAGCTGCAAATTCTCACATTTGTCGATCAAGTAATTGACTAATCTTTGCAGCTCTATAATCTGCTGTGTGCACTGCACAGAATACATGAACAGAGGGCAGGAGGTGGAGGGTTAAAAGGGCCCAAAAAGCAAACAGGTTAATCCAGCCATTGATGTACAGTAGACAAACATCAGTATTAATCTGGATACAAGATTATAAAGAACCCTGTGTCTTGACATAATAATCTTACAGTCAGTTTCTTGTATCCTTAAAAACAGAATATGATGTTTTCAGGCGCTCTTAAACTGACTGTCAACAAAAAGCTAAATGATCTCTGTCCAATAGGAGAGTTCAGCGTGGCTCCTCCGTCCAATCAGCGCTCAGTTTCTACATCCTGGTTGTTTCAATGACAATCAACGCAGCTGTGCGGTAACGCTAAAGTGTTTGTAACACGTTTAGGTCGAAGTGGTTTAAACCATAGACATATACGTGTGTTTAAAAAGCGTTAATGTCCGTTACCTTGACAACTAGAGCCCGTCAACAGTTGGTGAACTCACGACGAGCTTAACGCTAATTTACCTGAAAATCAACGTTAGCCTAAAAGACGTAATAAGCTAGCTCACTGCTCCCACACTACAAGGAAAACTAGCTGATTTATACTGCTTTCTGTTTACTCACAGTCAGCTAATGTCGCAGTTTTTAAATAAAACAACAACACCCAGCCTCTGATACAGTCGTTCATAGTTTTATCATATACAAAATGAATGATATATCCTCACCAAAGCCGGCTCCGTAGCTTCCTGCATTCATGATCTGCTGGGGTAGTGGGAGGGTCCTTACAGACAGATTAGGCTAGCCACAATTTTGCCTGTTCAAAATTGAAAAAAATCCTCCGAGAATTAATAAACTATTTAATAGCACCGAAACGTGACTTGAACGCAAAATAGTCAATTTCACTCGGAGATAATTAAAAAACTGAAAGTGTGAGGAAACTGAACATAATCTAGCAATTAACTTTACTGCCTAACCCCTGCCTCCCAAACTGAAAAAAATTATAATTAAACATAATATTTTTTTACTCAATTAAAAAAAAGAACAGGATGGCATCCAATTTTTTTTTTTTTATTATTTTAAAAAGTGGTTGGACTGTGACATAAAACAACAATAAAAAAACACACAATTAAACATAATATTTTTTACTCAAAAAAAAAATCCTTTTATCTATTTATTTATTTATTTATTGATGATGATACTAACACAGAGCATTTGGAGAAAAGGAACAGGTTGGCAGCCAATATTTTTTGGACCGCTGGACTGTGACATAAACAACAATAAAAAAACATAAATAAACACAATATATTTATATAATTTTTTTTTTGCCGCAGTAGCAATAACAACAACAACAACATCTCATCACAATAAGACAATATACACATACATCCCCACATACTAAAACACAAAAAAGGTGAAACCTTGAAGTACAAAAATGTTAAAAGAGTTACAATATTACCATATAAGTTAGTGAAAAGAAGAAAGAACAGGCATGGGTGGAAGTGCTGATACTACCTATACTTTACAGAGATGAGCAGTGAAATGGCAGAGGGTATTAAAGAGAATTTATATCGGTTAGTTTTGACTGATGGTTGTCTGAGGCGGGAACCAGAGGGCAGAAACTTAAATTCTGAATGATACTAACACAGAGCATTTGGAGAAAAGGAACAGGTTGAACTGTGACATAAATCCAGAAAACAATAACAAAAGTATGATATTCCTGCTAAAAAAAAGAGACCTTTACTGTATTTAAGAATATAAATGTGAGTAGCTGGAAAGACATGATCTATGACAACAGAGCTCATTACTGGATAGTTTATATCTAATATAAAATGTACGCTTAGCAGTGGTCAGTGGTGATTTGTATCCGTTAAATGAAAACCCCCACCGTAAACATAATTTACATTGTGCCATTAGTGATTTTGGACAGTAAAATCAATATTTACTAACATACACAACTGTCTCCAACTACAAATCAGAGCAGGTGTCACTTTTATGGAGTTGATCCATTGACACATCATTAACTGTTGGCTCTATGGCTTCCTGGAAATTTGTTTGAGATATTACATCCAAAAGAGTTTATCGGAAAGCAGCAGAAAATATCTCCATGTTTTTACTGTCTATGGTGCAGATTTACTAGATTACTGTCATATCACTGCCATTAATCTAAACTAGTTAAAACTCAGATATTATGTATGTATAAATAATATATTTATATGCTTTTGTGTAATAGGTGTGTGTATCTATGGAGGTATTTATACAGTATATGGCTATGTACATGCAGACGTACATACATATATTCTTGTGTGTATTTTTTTCTTTTCTTTTTTGTTCAATAGAGAACTAGCTTATTACATTTTCTTAGTATTTAATTATATAACAAAATCGATACAAAATACATCATAAAAACTCTCATATTAAAGGTACAGTGTGTAGGATTTGGCAACATCTAGTGGTGTGGTTGCAAATTGCAACCCCTCCGTTCACTCCTCCCTTTCCAAGACTGTGGTAACGTGAGAGTGGTAATGCCGTGGTTCGCCTCCGTCAGAGGCCAACTTACCATAATAACACTACTTTAGGAGCAACGGAAGTCAGACGGCGGCTGGCGGTACCACGGTTTAGCACTTTGCTGCTTACGTTACCGCAGTTTCACGTGCGTGTTGTAGAACTACGGTGGCCTTCAGGTAACGTAAAAATGCAAAAAGCCCTCTCTAGAGCCAGTGTTTGGTTCGTCCGTTCTGCTACTGTAGAAACATGGCGGTGCATCATGGTGGAGGACCCACTCCCTATGTAGATATGAAGGGCTCATTCTAAGCTAACGAAAACACCACGATTCTCAGTTTCAGGTGATTATACACTAATGAAAAAAATATTATATTCCATCTCTGCTAATAGTACCTGAAATGTTACACACTGTTCCTTTAAAAGCTGAGCTGTATAATATTATATACATAATTAATGCAGTTTTAGGAAGAATTTGACACTTTAAAGGAGGAAGATGAGAGATGGTGGTTACCTGTGTGCATGTAGATACGATTAGGGCTCCCACACCAGGCGCCGTTATGGTGATCCGTATATATTTGGGACCTGATTTGAGAAAACAGCACGTATTCATTTGAAAAATGTAAATGAGGATTGCTGTATGCATGGCGTGATAGCCAAGGGAAATAAATCCTGTATTTAGAATAAGCCAAAGCTGTCCCTTTGGTTAGCACTATTTGTTATGTGGTAATGAAAAAGTGGAGAAGCTGAAATCCCTCTCATTTTGCAAAAAAGGCACCGGGGATTCCCTGGGTCCGTTTTGTAAAATTTACCTTGAGTTTGTGTGGTATCTTTTTTCCTTTGGGGCAGATTGGTGAAAAGTGTCTACCTGTTGTGTGGTCTCGATAAAAAGAAGATGAAAGGTAGAAGAGACACTGTCCCAGGGTGTGGAGAGACATGGCTCTTGCTTTTTTCATTTACTCGCTCTGCAGCCTAAATTAAATTGGACAGCTGATCCTCCAGAGGGAGCAGTTCCAGGGTTTGATTTAACATTATATAAAAAGCAGCGACATTAATTATCCTGCTGGATTTGACCTTCACTTTGAAGTGCAAGCGCACACAACAGCGCCCACACGTAGATGCACGCGCAATGTAACACAAAAATCAGCTGTATCTCTATGACGACAGGCCAAATTGTCCTTGCAAGTATAGCTAAACGTAGCCTCACACACACACACACTCTCTGCCCACAGGCCCTGTTCATCTGTCAAGGAGGTGACATCTTCAGATGAATTATGGGAGATGGTTGTCATCTTCTCCGGGGTCACATACGAAATGGCGAACCCGGGCTGTGGGCTGCCTCTCCTCGCACTATCACACGTCAGCCATTTTAGAGGTTGAAAGCCTCGACGGGGGACCAAAACGACCTCAATTAAACCTCCATTAATATTAATACATTTTGTCGTTTCACGTGAGTTGCCGCTAATTAAATGTGTCCCTGACTGTATAATGGGGGTCAGCTGGGGTCGCCTACATGAAGCTAATTCGCCACATTACCGCCACCAAACGCCGGACTGGTCTGGGCTCAAATCATAAATACAGATAAAGAGGAGGGCAGTCTTGCTTACTATAGTGTTGGTAACTGTTAACACTTATTCAGCAAAAGGTGAGCTTTTTTAATTGGGTTCAGTCACTTTTTTTTTATGCACAGCAACATTTACGATTTTCATTTCTGTGCTCTCTTGTGAGTGCATGTGTCACCGCGTGCGTATAAAGGGAATGTATCGCCCCTTGAACTGCCTTACATTTCGCATTTGGCCCTGACCCAGCGTCTACATTTCTCCAACATCAACATTTTTATGTAGAGGTTAATAAGTTTGCAGCGGATCAGCTCTTTATGAGCTCCTGGGCCACAGCTCCACTGCACACACACACACAAACATAATAAACACACCATAATGGGATTGTGGGATTCCTCAGATTGGACTCCCACTGGTGTCAGTCTGTACGAGCTCCGAGCGCTTCCTGGGAGGCTGGATTCTTCCTTTAATATCATGAGAGATGATGTAGTTGGTTGACCAGGGAGATTAGCCAAACCCGGAGCGGAAGGTCAGATAACCGCCCCAGTTGTCCAAACTAATCATATTTGTTTTTATTGCTGAAGGAAAACTGTGCATTCCCACACTGGATTGTTGTCCTGTGCATTTTGCTGGGTATTGAAACTCTGCATATTGTTTGTGTATAGAGATTTATCCACATTGTTGTATATTTGGCGATGAAGGTCTGAAGCCAGAGGACCAAACTCCATGGTGACCAGTGCCGGAGCCAAAAGGGCGGTCGTCCAGAGCTACAATAGCCTGGCTCTGATGCATGTGAGCGAGGCACTCGATATGAACTTATCTGCAGAATTCCACGCTGAAAATAAGCGATAATAACGCCAGAGCGTCTTTGTTTGCATGAAAGAAGCACGGGACCGGCGACGAGGAGCTTGCAGCCAGTTTGACCTGCTAATAATGGACGGCGGCCAGAGCCCATACAATCACTCAGAAGCCGGATTCCCACTGCGGGAGAGAGAGCAGAGCGCGCACTTTTCTCTCGAACACTCACATCGCACATGTTCGCCCAAACAAAAGCCGCCCCGGCCCTGTGCAGTAGCTGAGCCATTATTGTTTGTTTAGTCCAGCTGCACTTGAAATGACAGCGACCCAGAGCTGTGGGGAGGATTAAAGACTGCGTTCATGTACCAGCTGCCAAGAGAGGCTGCACAGCCTCCCCTTTTTTCTCCCGCTCCCCCTCATTCTCTGTTCATATGTCAGGCACAACAACATCCTCCTGTCTTACATAAAGGCCCTCTCTGATTCCTCATCTCCCTTACACTCCCACTCTCGTCGGCGCTGTCGGCCCGCTCTGATCTCCCTCCCTCCAGCCTCGGCCTGTCGCTGTCCAGGCAAATTATTTTTCTGCCCAGCCTCGAGGGGTCAAACTTGATGCCTGTTGATGAGACACGACGGAACGCCTGTGCTCTCCTTTGCGCGCTCAAGCCAAGGACGGGGAATGATATTTATACCGGCCCCCAGTCTCCGTCCCCCTGCTCGCCAAACGCCTACCTGCCACAGCGGAGGAAGAAATGTGTGCATGTGTTAGGCAGGCCCTGAGTGTCTGCAGATTGAATTAGGCTGTAGATCACTGCTGACAGGGCTGAGGCTGTCATTAGGGGGGGGGGACGGGACGGGACGGGGACGGGACAGGCTGCTTTATGGGGTCGCGGTCTTGCGGTCAGTGTAGGCGAGTGGTAGAAACGTCCTCTGGTTAGAGATCGGCCCGTGGATGGAACCTGGAGGTCATAGTTCCCACACAAGTTGTCAAAGAAAGATTTTTTTTTTTAGGAATCAGTGATTAAAGTGGAAAAAATAAGTGCCAGTACTCCTCTTATTCACGTTGGTGTGTGTGTGTGTATCGGCCGCTATCAGCAATCCCTTGCGATTTATTCCTATTTATTCACAATTTCTTTAAGCATGTTATACTTTGTCAGTCATAGAGTGCTACAGGAATGAGCCCTAAAACCCCAGAAATGAGGTTTTAGGACTCATTCCTGTTAGATACATTCTCAATTTCTACAGTGAATACAAAAATACTAGGAGATATTGGTTTTGGGTGTTCCCCCCAAGGAAATTTGAGGGTTTTTGACTATGACTATGCAATTTTACATCATTTTGGACCATTATTATTGTCAGTTAATGATTATTTTATTGTTTAAACATATCACAGCCCTCGTCTGAACATTTAATTCTTCTGGAAACGTTTGCCCTTAAAAGAGCAGATTCAGAAAACTTTTAAATAATCAATAATTATAATTGTTCACAAATAAAAAAAAATTATGACGAGCATTCACTAATTATTTTACAAAAAGGACGTGAACATTGTATCGATAAATTACAGCACCGTCGTTCTCACCATCCCCGTCTCCCGTGTCGTGCGTCAGTTCTTCCAGATGTTTTCCACAGTTTTTATGTTCATTCACGGTGCAAAAACGCTGGCGATGCGCCGTCTGATTATGACTCTCCAAGAGAACCTGATATGGAGAGAGCTGAAAAGAGTACCGGCAGCTTGAGAGAAGTGCCGGTACGCAAGAAAAAGTCACGGTACTCGAAGGAGTAAAATGAAGAAGTGCCGGTACCGGCCCACTGCGAGCAGTGAGAGGAATATGTGGCTGCGTTTCAAGTTCAGTACCTTGCATGTATTTTTTCCATCTAAAATAAAAAGAAATGAGATGTTTTTCATGCTCGATAATAAGAGTGACAGAGCGGGAAACATCATAAATGATACGCAGTGACGACCAAGACACAGTCAGGTCTGTAAAAATGAAATATTTTAATTGGTGGCTTGATGATTCATTTTTGCAATCATAAGAAACAAACCCAGAATGATGCATACAGAAGGAGCCAGAGACAGACTGCACACCAATCCGAAAAAAAACAAGTCTCTATCACACTGTTTTTTTAACACATTTAAAAAAAAAAAATAACAAAGAAAATAGGGATGATGTTAGCGACACCTGGGTTGCTTCATTGTCACACAAAGGAAACGCTGTTAAGACATCAGATATACATAGTGATGAGACGTAAAATATTTGAGTATAGCTTTACAGCATCAATTCCTGGAATAATTTCAGTGAAAGGATTTATTTTTGAGGACTGCTTTAAGTCTGATGGTCACTTGAAACTGGAGCGCTGAAAATAAAACACTCTGAAGGTAGATAGTCCGTTTTGTCTTCAACCGCTAATGCGGAGACCAGCTTTTGGTTTGGAGCCCAAACGCAAGTCTGACTCTGAAAAAAAAAAAGAGGTTGTGGGCAGAATGCCTGGAGCTGCAGTGTTTTCAAGTCTCCAGTTTCAAGAATACAATGAAGGGGAAGTTAATACGAAACAAAAAAAGGGAGATCTCCCTTCCCATATCCATTTGCGTTACTTTGAAGGCTACACAAAAAGCAGCATATTGACTCTGGATGCGTCCCAATACGTCCCGTCATCACCCCCTCCCCCCCTCCTCCCCCCTCCCTTGTTCTTCTCTCCTTCCCTTCATGAATCATCCCTGATTTGAAAGCAGCTGATCAAAAGGAGAGACACCGGAGGATCCGGGGGTGATTAGTTGAAATTTAACAAGGAGGGTGGTGGGCGGCTAAATTGTTGGTTTCTTCTTCCTTCAGACGTAAAACAAAAAATCTATTGTTAACAGCAGGATGCAACATGTTATTTATCTTATACCAAGGAAGCATGCATCCTCCCGTTGCCCCCCTGGATGACACCAAACCTGGACTACATTCAGTTGAATTAAATCGTGCTGTGACACGTCTTTTCCCCACGTTTACATTCTCTTCTCCACCTTCTTCTTCTTCTTCTTGGTTTTCCCTCTTATTGCTCTCATCTTTTAGATAGGGTTGAGGTTCGAATCTGAATCCTTTTTGAATCCCTTATTGAACCTTCTCAGGTTAAGAGTTATAATTAAACTAAAACTGTAATAAAAAAAAAAATCTGTCATCACAGTTTGTTAGCTGAGGTGGCAGAAACACTTTACAACCTGAAAATGAGCTTAACGTGATAACAAATGAAATGTTGATTAAATGTCTCAGGCACATTGAAATAACAAGTTTAGCTCACTTGCTTTTACACTTTGTTTAGCAAGCAACTTGCTCCAAATACTGGAAGACCTGATACGGAACTAAGAAAATATTAATATGAAAAGGTTGAAATTAATGCGACGTAATCAGAGAAGTGTAACCACTCTGTTGGTTTTGTTGAACTACAAAACCACACAGTCCACTCACAGTTATGGAGTGGTGCTTCTTTTCCCCGACAAACCATCTTTGGCCGAGTACGAACTCCATCAAAGTTTAATTTTAGCCGTTATGGAATTAATATTTATTGGATACATCTGTTATATAATCTGATCTCAGCACTCTGTACGTTACTCGTGATTCATTCACATATGTGTTTCCTATGTAAATCTAAGGGGGATAGACAGAACATTATTTTTTCTCAGTAGCAGGTCACGTCTCCAAAGTTATGTTGTTGTACATAACTTTGGAGACGTTAAATTTGCCCTGAGTTTACATCTGTGGGGTCACAAAAATTCCCCTAAAGATTTGACCAGCTGCTGGATAACTAGTAAAAACATTGCTGAATTCACACCAGGCAGCGGCAATTATTACATTTTGCTGCGGCAGGGAGGCGTGTTCATGTGTTTCAAGCAGGAAGAAATTCTTTGTAACATAGGTCAACATGTCACAGAGGTGAGGGGTCACAGCACTCTGTGTTTACTGATTGGCTGCGGGTACTCTCTGGTCGCACTTTGCCGCTTAAAGTTCCCAACTTTTAATTTGGCCGCACTTCGCCGCAGAACCAGCTTGCTGAGCCCCCGCAGCTTTTCGTAGACATTGCATGGCTCGCCGTGGTTCGCTGCTGCTCTGGTGTGAATTCGGCGTAAGGTTTGCGTAGGAACCGCTGTGTGACCGGATCATAGGATAACGTACAGACATGATGACATCACAAACGGGTCTACTTTCGGTGATGTTTGTCGTTTTAACAGGCGAGAGCTACATAACTGTTTTCTACAGAGCAGGAGGAGAGACGACATATTCAATAAGAGATTCGTTAGGATCAGAGCTTAGCGATTGCGGATATTTTGCCAAGTGAGAACCGGTGTTACACCAAATTCTGTAACCTCTCATATAAAAAAAAAGCTTGAACCACAAGCATGTGACTTAATTAAAAAGTCAAAATTCCCAATTTGGTCACAGAATTTGGTGCCATAAGACCCTTTTTACAGCAGACATTTTTGGCTTGTCAAAGGAGGAAAAGTACAGGTGTAAATAATCACATTAACGATGGCTCCATTCCATTAAGTGTCCTTATCAAGCCACGTTAGTGAATGAGCGTGCACAATACCAGAGCCCTGGAACTGGCTCACCTAAATGGGATGCAGCCGTAATTAACGTTATTGATTCCAACCTGTGCTTTTCCTCCTTTGGCAAGTCAAAATGTCTGCTGTGAAAAGGGTCTATTGGTGGAGCCGGCTGTCGTAACCCCAACCCTACTTGTTGAATTTGCTTTGTCAAGAGTAAAGACGTGTCACACGGGCAGATTTTTAAACACATAAATCATCAATAATCATAGCGATACAGTCCTCATGACGTCACGGGGGAGGAGACGAGAAAAGGGGGGAGGAACATGTTAAAAGGAAAAGGGCGGAGGGGAGTATTATTGGCTTGCATCACTGCTGTTGGAGGGACTCTGTTGCCCCGCCCCTCCACCACCAAAAAAATGGCGAGATAATTGGTCATGGAACCTGTCACTCACAGAACTCATCCTCTCTCAGTCAGTCAGGCACACTATTTACAAAGGCATACACATACGCCAATCAAAGGCGTACTGTACATACTATTTACACACACACACACACACACACAGAAACACACTCTCACACAGAAACACACACACACACACACACACACACACACACACACACACACACACACACACACGAGTAGTCAGAGAAATAACTGTAGTATAATGCAGACGTAATATCTGGCAATAATTATGTTGACTATGATCCCAGTACATAGAGGCACTGCTACCTCGCCCCGTGCGTTCTTCAGGGTAAGATACCGCCCGCACTAATGAACTGCAGGTCACCGCCGCTGCGTGTGCCCTTTCCGTAAGTGGGATGGAGGCTTGTTTGAGACCGCGACGCAAAAAAAAAAAAAAAAAAAAAGTTGAAAATGCCACCCACTACATTAAGGGCTCACATTGCCATGGTGACCAGTAGTTCCAGAACTCCCATCTCGAGCGTTTGTCTGAGTTTAGGTTCCCAAAGCGCTTGCCGCTCACACAGCACGGCTCCTGGCAACAACCTGCGGCAGACTCGCTTCCTCTCGCTGCCTTTGATTTTTTCGCACCTATGTGAGATTCGACTCTGTAATTGGCTGTCATTCTCTGCAGGACTGAGACGCACAAAAAAAAAAAAGCAGAGAAATAATGAACTCGTTAAGCGACAGCAGCTTTGGGAACCTAAAACAGAGAACACTTTTTTTTTCCACCCCCCCAAGATGCAAGGCTTCAGTAATGGCTATGGTCCATTGTACATCGATCCGATCCATCAGCTTTGACTAATAAAAACCAATAAAAATAAAGAAATAAAGGAATCACTTTTCTTTAGGCAGCAATATTGGTCTCAGTGTTATTACAATTCTGCTTTAAAAAAAGCATAAACAAAAAAAGGAAAATCATCCTAAAATGAGAATGAGTCATTATTTCATGACCGAAGCGTGTTCATGGGTGAAATGGCTGATTTTTTTTTTTTTTTTAAGCAGAAAGCTTTATTACAGTCCAACTTTTCTTCGCTTCTTTCTTTCAGGTTCAGTCTCTCATGTAACTCCCACCGTTTTCTTTGTTCAGCTCAGCCATTAGCATACTTTTATAGCTTTCCTTTGAAATTGGAGCATCCAGGAAGTAGACTGGTCCTTTTAGCGAGAGTTAGTGGGAATTCACAGACTTAATTGTATTTTCTCATGCTCCATATTAGGCCACAGAGAACGGGAGGTATACGGGAGAAGGAGGAGGAGGGAGAGATGGATGAGATACTCGGTCGTCAGCAACTCTTAAAAATATCTCTCTGTCCGCTCAGTCAGTAATGATGATAGGAGAGACAGAGAAACTCAGGGGGGGGGGGGGGGGAAGGGGGGAGAAAAGGGCAAGCGGGTGCTAATAACAACTGGGCAAACCTCAATAATGTGAGCTGATGCAATCGACCAAGCCCAGGTCTCCATAGCAACCACTGCGACTCTCATTCCCGCAGCCCAACTCTCCAGTAAAGTCTGTTTGTCAGTCATTTGGGTCTTTTGATGCAGGCGCCCTCTCTGTGTGTGTATGTGTGTGTATGTGTGTGTGTTTGTGTGTATGTCTGTGTGTGTGCGTGTGTGTGTGTGTTTCACATTACATCTGCACGTCTGTGTGTTTGTTCTCATTCTGCTGCTACCAGCGGTTGATGATCTGGTTCATGTAGTCCTCGGTGGGGAGCCTGCTGCCCGCCTCCTCCGTTCTGCCTCCCTCCTCGCCCTCATCCCGCTCCTCCCGCTCGCCGTCTCCGTCCTCCAGTGTCGACACCGAGCTCTGCCGGCCGTGGGAGGGCCACAGGCTGACGCCCAGGCCCAGGCCCTGGTGGCTCTGCTGCATGTGGTTCTTGATGCGCTGCTGCCGCCTCTCCTGCTGCCGGGTGTACTGGTAGCGCTGCTGGAACAGGTCCCTGGCGTAGTCGTACAGCTCCATGTCCAGCTCGTTCAGCTCCTCGATACGCTGGACCTGACGGGGGGAGGGAGCAGATGAGATGTTTGAGTTAAGAAGAACATGAAAGAAAGGTGAGAAAAGACCAAAGGTTAAGGAATTGCCATTTGTGACCAAATAGTTGCAGGATCCAATGTAGGGGTGCCCAAACTTTTTCCCTCGGAGGGCCAAAACTGGAACTCAATGGTGGGCCACGAGCCAAAAGTAAACACCTATTGTTAAGATGCAAAATGTTACTAGTTTAAAAGTTCCCCTAATTGAATATTATTTTAGCTTTTACATAGTTAACCCCTTAAAACCCACCTGCTGAACACAATTGGGCTCATGGCCGTGCCAGTTTTTCCTCTCCAAAATGTAGCCTTACTTTGGAGTGTTATTTAGCGTTCTTCCTGACAAACTAACTTGATACCAATGGATTCCTTAGGTTTTCTAGTTTCATATGATACCAGTACCTTCACTATAACGAGCCTACTACAGCCTCCAAAAGACAGTAAAGTCACCGGTATTTTAATTAAAAAAAAAAAAAACATCTGGCCAAAGTTGGGCCACCATCAGGATTGATTTGGCCCGCGGGCCCTACTTTGGGCAGCCCTGATCTAATGGAACTAAGCTGAGGAACTAAACTCTGGATCGATGATAGACTAGAAATGAATGGTGCCTTTGAGACACAATTTTCACGTGTTTGTTCTTTGTATTAATTGCAACATGACTCTAATGTTTGAATGGATTAAGTAAATAAATGAAAAGGATACACGAGTTGCCTGTCTCCACAGTATACAATCTGGGCCCATATTAATTAATCACGTCTCAGAGTAGGAAACCTATCCAAGATGCCCAGTGCTGCACTCTGGTCCTACTTTAAGGACTAAGAATAAAAGCATTTCATCAACTTTCCTGCCTATTTTTTTTGCCAGAACCATCGCTGGACTGGCCTCATTCAAATGAATGAGGGGGGTTGCATTCTTTCCACACAGGCCTAAAGTCGATCTGAACGTGGCCTTAGAGAGTACTAACCAGAGCGCAGGGTCTTTTTAAAACCTGGAGCGACTGTACAAGAAAACACGTAAAGATCCTGAATACCTAAAAACGGTCTTGGCCACCCGGGAACGCCCAATTACATGACATGACATGTCTTGAACAAAAGCTTTATAGGACTTTTAACATGAGAGAGGGAACAGAGAGAAAAAAAGAGTGCGTTGGCAGTTATGTGGAGCATGATAACAGAAGCGTGTTTGATGTGCGGCTGTGCGATGCAGCTGGCTTCATTGGTGTGTATCATCTGCTGCATGTGTGGATTCAACATGGAAGGGGGGGAAATGTGTTTAATTACGTGAATCCCTTTGAAATCTGCGATGGAGTGCTGGATATCATTTGTGAGCGACGTGTGCGTCAACAGAGGGAAGCGAAGCGCTGCATCAGTGTTAGGAAATTAGAGATGTTTGATCGGCAGCGCGGGGGACACCGGCACAAAGCCAGGAAGACGGCGCCGAGCTCAAGTCGTCACAAAGACTTCATGTATCAGAGAGCAGGGGAAACATAATTTGGAGACCAGTTTCAATCAGAAAGGACTCACTGGGATCTCGCCGCCACGAGGGTATATAAATGGGCTTTCAGCAGCTTTGCAGGAGAGAGTAAAGTAAATATTCTTCTCTTCGCCTGCTGGTGTAATTATTTGACTTTTTAGAAATAATTAAATACTGTCACAATTTCACGCAGCGCCTCTGGAAGCATTTAATTTGAAAGCTACTTTTAAAAACAAGTTTTCACTCAAAATGCCACACACAGCCTCCCCAACCTGTCAGACTCGCCACGTGATATTGCCTCTTTTTGTGATAATAATAACCGTATAACCTTTCCACAGCCGCTGTCAGCAGGGCATATTTTATTTTCTGGTTTTGATGTTTAAATCACCAGTCTGCTGTGTGCTGGAGGATATTTCTTTTGCTGGGAATTGAGCCTAAGAACTCCCACACTGGACCAATCAAAGTGTGAAGAACGTGTTTGAAGCTGCTGTTTCTTTTTTTAACGGTGACAGTCATCCCAACTCATTTCACAGCAATAGAAGACCACTGTGTTTCCTCTCTCCGTTTCTCTCATCTCTAGTTCTCTCTTCTCAGATTATTTTACACTTCTTTTTCAAAATATTTGTTTTAGTTTCCTCTCTGTAAGTGAATGTGCTACGGCTGCCATGTTTATTTTCTAAGAGAGATGTTGCTCATAACATAGTATAAGTACTGGTTCTGCTTAGTTTAGTCCTAGTGGTTCCCGGTCTAGGACTAAACTACCTAACTGGTTCCAAACCTTTTTGTAATGGGTCAGGAGATGAAAAGGTTGGGAGCCACTGGTTTAATATTTAACAATTGATTGTATTACATAAAGGGCTGCCCCCTTAAAGTAAATGAGTAGAATCATCATCAGTGACCTCTCAGTTGACTTGAAATTCTTGAAGTCGAGCTGTCGTTTTTTTTTTTCTATGAAGAGCTTTGTGCTCTTGTAAACGAATTAATCATAAACACATTGCTTGTATAGATATGAATAGTGATGACAGCAAAAAAGTCACACCCAAGCCTGGTAAACGAGACGGGGTCCTTGTTTCAACACAGGTCGGGTGGTTTGCCGACGTCGCCGCAATGAGTACAGTCCGCCCCGGTTGACAGTCGCGATGGGAGCCCCATCCCTCCTCGCAGGGTAGAGAGGGCGCAGCGAGCACCACAGCCCCGGGAAGCGGCGAGGACCAGGCGGTGGATGCTGCAAAGCTCACGGCCAGAGCCGCGAGTCACCATCACCCGGGGGCCTTTCCAAGCCGAGAGCCAGTTGCGGTGCACAGTGGCGCACCACGCACCTTCGCCCTGACCCGCTGAGGTGAATCCCCCGGGCAGACTGCGCGGACCACCGGTCGAGAAGTTTAAAAATATCTTCGTTTCATTATGAAACTGTGGCGGCCCGCATTTGACTATGTTAGAACGAATAGTGAAATCTTCGTGTTGAACTGCCAAATCTGAGTCGAAACAAAAAACTCCGATTCGGGTACAGCACTAGTAAACATATGGCTCTGTGATGGGCATAGAACTGGACTCCCTGGTGTCAGTGGCGGAGAGGAGGACCCTGAACAGACTGTTATCCATCATGGACAACATCCAACACCTCCTTCACAACACACTCACTCAGCAGAGGAGCACCTTCAGTGGCAGGCTGCTGTCTCAGTCCTGCTCTACGGACAGACTGAGGAGCTCCTTTGTTCCCCCCGAGCCATACGGCTGTTTAACTCCTCTCAGTGAAGGAGGGTTTAACTAACTATAAGACAGACACACTGCATTATACTATTACATTGCACTACTATATCATGCTCTATAATATACTCTGCTATATTCTGCTATATATTAATATACTCTGCTATATTTGCACTATTATTTGCACCATTGGCACACTGTCACTTCACTGCTGTACTTATGTTATCTTATTTTTTATTTTTATTTCACTTTATTCTATTCGATTGTATCTTTTTTAAGGTGTATTGGTGTTGGGACTTGTTGTCTAAGCTACCGGATGCCTAAATTTCCTTCGGGATCAATAAAGTATCTATCTATCTATCTATCTATCTATCTATCTATATATGTTTTTTTTGTACGATTATATTATGTAACTAGTAAATATATGTTAAATAAATGTAGTGGCATAAAAAGTAGAATATTTCCCTCTGAAATGTAGTGGAGTAGAAGTATTAAGTAGCATAAAAAGGAAATTCTCAAGAAAAAAAATTACCACAAAATTATACTTATACTCCTATATTTGAGTACTTAGTTACTTTCTTCCAATGACTTTCTCTTATGTTTCTTCTACTCTGTCCTTTCCTGTTGAATGTTTGCTGCCTGCCTACAGAAGCTGACTGAGCAGCGGCACTAACCGTATTGTTGTCCAGGTCCACCCCTGCAGCTCGGGTGCTGTTGTACTGCATGAAGGGCCGGATGAAGCGCAACCTGAAGGTCCGTTCAAACAGGAACTGGGTTTTCCGCTGGTACTCCGTCAGACCAAAGAAGGCCATGTCTCGTAGGTTCTTCTTGGCCGACTCCAGGAGGAGCTGGGCCCTCTTCTTCTCTGGAACCGTGGACATGTTGTAGCAGCCGACGAGGCTCAGGTCCGCCAGCATACGAACCTGTAGACGAGGGGAAGTTATAGAGATCAGTGGGAGTTTGTGTCAACGACAGTGTTAAGAATCCACCTTTAAATCAAGGACTTGTGTTTAAACCTCAGTGCCAGAAAGACTCTATGAAAAGATTACAGAGCAAGAGTTCAAAAAAGGGACAATCAAACAATCAGGTGACTGCTTTAGTTTTACAAGAGAGAGTTTACACTTATAAAGTATAATATTTGTGGCATTGATGATGAATAGAGCTGAAATGAAGAGGAAATTAACTGATGGCTGGATAACTGATTAATCATCCAACTAGGGCTGCAACTAATGATTATTTTCATTATCGATTATTATTATTATCCATTTTTTTTCTCAGTTTTGACAACGAAATGTTAAAAAATAGCAGAAAGATGTTATTCACAATTTCTCTGGGGTCACGGTGATGTCTTCAATGTTTTGTCCGACTAAAAGTTCAAAACCTTCAGATATTCAATCTGCTCCCATTAATGATGTGAATGAAGTAAAAGAAAAGTCACATTTGAAAAGCTGGAACCAAAAAGGTTTGGCATTTGTGCTGTAAAATAGGATTGAAATGATTTATTAATTATCAAAAATATAGTTGTAGATTAATGTTCTGTCAATCGACTAATTGATTAATTGCCTAATCATTGCAGCTCTACATCTAACTAAGTTATCATATAAAAAAATATTATGAAAAATATACTGGTTCTCCCTTCTTTAATGTGGTTTTATTTGGGGTTTTTGACTGTTATACAAAATAATTTAAATTCACATTGTAAATAATAATGAATTTGATTCATATATCACCTTTCATGCACAGAATGCAGCTTTACATTAATAATATGAACCGAAACAAGATAAAGAGCAGACAATTTACACAGTCAGAAGAAGTAAATGTGTCAGACATGGCTTTGAGTTTTAGGAAGTTGTTATGGATGTTTGTCTTTTTGCTTCTTTTAAAATGGGTAAATTAAAATCATTTCATTATGTAACATCAACCTTTTGACATCACAGTATTGTTTCAGACTCGTTGATCAGTCATCGTGCTTAATCAACTGAAGCATTTTCTGGTGAATTTGTTCCAAAATGAGACGTCACTCCATCAGTTGGTGCATTCTGGAGCGGTTGTGTTACAGTACAGGAGCAGGGACTGCATACTGATTTAGATTCATAAGAGTACAGGAAGCCTCAAGTTTGTGTGTGTGTGTGTGTGTGTGTGTGTGTGTGTGTGTGTGTGTGTGTGTGTTTGTCACATTCATAAGTCATGGGACCCTGAGTAATAACAGCCTGAGGCTCAGGTGAGATAAGCTGGTCGACACGTTGAGGTGGGAGACTGAGAAAGCCATCAGAAGAGAAAGTGTGAAGTTGAGGTGTTTATGGCCAGCAGGCGAACTCCTGACTGTGTGCATGTACTGTATATGCGTGTGTGTGTGTGTGTGACAGAGAGAGAGAGAAAGTGCATGCTCACATGTGTGCATCTCACTCACTCATATTTTGGAATTGCAGTGAGTCTGAAATAGGGATGTCACGGTGAGGAAATTTTCCCACCGGTTAATAAACTTTTGACAACACCGGTGTTACCGATTACACCGGACATTTTACAAGAAAAGATGACGGTCAATATATGTAGGGCGTTTACTATGATATTTAACGTCGGACGTCTGTGTATCTGGCCTCTCCGGTTGAGCTTTTGCCGCGGGGCCGCAGGTTTCCATCTGCCGCCGTTGCGCCGAACACCGGCTGCGAACGCTCCGTCCTCCGTACAGCGATTGCCTCATTAACGTTATGGTTTCCCTTATAGCATTGGGTTTAAACCAGAAATATTCCCAATTGGGCACTTTTGGGTTTCGCTTTGACACCAAATCCTGCGCCATCGTCTTGTCTGTCAACTCTCTCTCGTCCCGTGTGTGTGAAATCTAACTCCCGCTACCCTGTACTGAGACTCCGTGTGGAGCTGACACTTGAAATGAACTAAATGGGTTTTATTTCTATAAAAAAAGCAAAACGACGGTTTTGCTTTTTACGTACGTAATGTAATCCGTGTATGCCCAAACACCGCGTAACACCGGTAACACCGACTACCGCGGCAAGCCTAGTCTGAATGTAAGAAATCAATTAAAAAACGGATTCAAATTCCTTCTTTAACTCTTTTTGTTCAGAAATCAACTTTTGGTTGACTTTAAAAGTTGAAATAAATGCATGAGTTTACGAGGTATTTTCTAATGGGCTTGGATTTATGATACTAGCTGACCATGTCTTTTTGCTGAATAAAACAGACTAGAGCTCCAACGATTAATCGATCGCATAAATTAATCGCCAACTATTTTGATAATCAATTAATTGGTTTGAATGATTTTTCTAAGAAAATAAAAGTCCAAATTCTCTGAATCCAGCTTCTTAAATGTGAATATTTTTTGGTTTCTTTCCTCCTCTATGACAGTAAACTGAATATCTTTGAGTTGAGGACAAAACAAGGCATTTGAGGACGTCATGGGGCTTTGGGAAACACTGATCGACAATTTTCACCATTTTCTGACAAAACTACTAATCAATCAAGAACATGATCAACAGATTAATCGACAATGAAAATAATTGTTAGTCGCAGCCCTAAAAACACACATGAGAGAAGTCGGGTCAGGTGCAGAGCTGCGTGTTATCTAGGTGGCTGTGATAAACGGCGGCATCAAGACTGAAATCAGCTGCTCTTTTAAGTGTTTGCAGTAAAACAGAGTCTTTGCACAAATGGCCGAGAGAAGCCCAAAAGCACAGCTGAATAGCTGAGGATTTGTGGCTCTCTCTGTAGCATTCTTCTACACGACTGCACTGGCATCAGTTCAGAGGATTGTCAACGTGACAACCCTGCAACACATGCCATCTTTTCCACCTTATAGCGTGCAGTTATTATTGTGGTATTGTGGTTATACTGGGCTTTTTTTTTCTCTGTACCTGTCTGTTGTTGGCCAGGTTGTAGGGACAGTCCATGAACTGCTGCAGGGTGCACCCCGACCAATCGGAACCCTCGTAGCAGGAGGGCAGCTCCTCGGGCGTCGGGGTCCGTCCGTCGCACATGTGCAGGGAGGTTTTCCACGTGGCTCCCCGCTGCACATGCCGCCACTCGCTGAGGTATCGAGACACCGGGTCCCTCAGCAGAGTGATGTAGTAGAACTTCCTGTTAGTGGGTAGAAAGAAGTAGAGAAGGGGAAGAAAGAGGTAAAAGAAAGAGAAGACGGATTTATATTAACAAATAACATCCTCACTTGGACAAAAAAACTCTTTGATATAAGCTTGATCAACCAATTAAAAGTAAGAAAACATACACAAAAACAGCAGCAACACAACCTGTGCAAACAGGCTCATTTTTTGGCCTTTCTACTTTCTGTTTTCCTTTGGGAATGAGTCATTCCTTTATTGTTCAGATCAAGTGGAACATAAATGAGAGGAGTTAAAAGCTAAAAGTGCAGCGATAATTCTTTGCATCATGTGTAATTCCCCTGTTGTCCATGTGGTGGCACTGTTTACAACGCTTTACTGCAGCAGCTCTACATCCACAGCAGGAGGAAGGCTGCAGACTTGAGGCTGCCATACTTAATACCACGTTATTAGCATTTACTAGAAGCGAATCCGCGATGCACAAAAGGAAATCTGGTCAGCTGATAGGAAGTTAAACTACAAATGAGGGGGCGGAGGAGGTGAGGGGAGGGAGTTGATTTGTCAGGCGGGGGCTCGGGTCAGCGTTCGGGCCACACAGTGCAGGAAAAGAAACTGCTGGCACAAGCACATCTCACTCCGCAGCACACATCTCCACGCTGCAAACATCCTTATGTCTCGCGCTCATCCTTCCTCTCGCACCAAGTATTTGGTCTGCCTCCGAGAGATGACTCATCCCGCATCTGAGATATGGATGGGACTGTTTCTGTGGTGTGTGTGTGTGTGTGTGTGTATGTGTGTGTAACGTAATGGTGCATAGCACAGTTCAATGTCTCTCCAGAGGGGACACTCCCACCAGAGCGGAGACCTTTCCAGGCCTTCACACTCCAGCTAATTACTGCAGTCTAATCAATCAACACATCCTCATTAACCACACACACACACACACACACACACATGCAACTTGTGTGTTGGTGTGTGGCTATGTGCCTGCAGTGTGTTTGGCAGCGTTGGTATGGATTTGTCTGGGGCAACAGACGCACGCCGCCGGTCGAAAACACACACCCTCCTCTCCTGGGCTTGCATCACGTCAGAGGAATGTTTGCAGAGAGAATTTTGTGTGCTGACAGGACTCCACGAAACGGCCCGGTCCACACAAGCCGCCTCACATGTACACACACAGACTCTGTGCTTCCATCGCTAAATCTTTGGCTTCACACTACAAAGCTCGCCCAGTGAGAGAGGAGGGGTTGCCGGGTGGATACAAAGCCCCGAGTGTCACACAAACAGCATCAGTGTCTGGATATTAAAAAGAAGTGGCTAAAACCCCCCCCCACGAAATTCAGTCAGTGGCAACAGGGGGATCCCGGACAACAAAACCCTAAATCTAGCGACAGCTGAGAGATGCACAATAAAACTCTAAATCCAGCAGCGGCAGGAAGATCCTGACCTGGACAATAACAACCCCCCAAAACAAATTTCATCTGGGAGATCCTGCGCAACAAAACAACCGCACCCTGATTTTAGCTGCAGCACCACGGAGAGATCCCTGCAAATGAAACAAATCTAGTAGCAGCAGGGGGATCACGGACAATGAGACGACTAAACCCTAAATCCGGCGGCAGCTGGGAGATCCCAGGCAACGAACCAAACAGACCCTCAATCCGGGGACAGCGGGGGGATCACGGCCATAGAAACAAGTATCTAAACTCCAAATCCCATCAACCTAAAGCCTAAAATCTCATCCCCGATCTAATCAAAAGCAGAGGCACAGTCGAACTGGAGCCTGCAGGAGACTGGGGGTACATTATGGAGATTCCTATGATGACATTATCAGGATTCCTAACACTCCCCAGAGAGCAGTGTGTGTTTGTGCGCGAGCCTCCTGTGTGTGTTTCCGAGTAAGACTACGCCTATTAAATCAGTGATGACATTTTCCCCCCTCTTGGCTTCTATTCTATTGAAAAAACACGGAACTGTTTGGCCCTCGCAACGGAGACGGGAGGAGAGAACGAGGGAGGAAAGAGAGAAAAAGAACGGGGGAGAAAGAGAGAGAGAGAGAGAGGGAGAGAGAGAGAGGGAGAGGGGGCGGAAGAGAATTTCAATTAGTTTTCTAATACTGTGAAAGCAGTGAGGGCCCCGAGCCCAAGTGATTTATCAAAGTTATGGCTCCAGCTATAATGAAGGCTCAGGCATATTACCAGGGAAAATAAATAAATAACATGCACGCAAACACACACAGTAACACACACACACACACACACACACATACATGCAAACCCAAATAAATGATCTTAAACGGCGTTGCCTGCCTGTCGTGTCTGCTGGGTCAGGCAGACTGCAAAACTGGTGCCGTGGAGACTTTCTCGCCTTAAAGCCTAATGATGTCTGGCCGTGTACTCGGATCCCTAGGTAATGATGATTCAACCCACACACACATTTACTCACTCACCAGAAAGTCCACTCCCTTTTAACACACTCGCACACTTTCTCCCTGCCTCCGAGGCGATTTTTTTTCCTTCACAGGTGATGTTGCTTATAGTCGGAGCATACGTGCACTTGTCAAATTAACTTCAAAGCTAATGCGCAACACTCAATCTTTTTGCCAGATTTGAGCACATCGTCCTCCGGCTGAGTGCAGGAATTTGCAGTCTGGGAGCAGCAGCTTGACTCGGCCCCTCTCGCAGACCGCGTGTGATACATTTTTCACAAAAATTGCCTTTTTTTGTGTTATCAAATGGAAGGATACCTCTCCAACACCCTCGCATTTATCAGGTGTCAAACATGTCAACTAATCGGCGAGATTTATCCCATCAGATCGGCGGTGTTTAGAGCAGGCTGAGTGTTTGGCAGGGAGAGGTGTGACTATTATCTGTGCCACTGTGGGATTCTGACTTTTATCTCTCACTTTCTCTCTCCGTTTTATCCCCATCGCTATAACTGAATTAATAAAAACTGAAGCTGCAAGAGCAGGATTTTTTTAGGAGGGCTTTCTGACTTTTGTTTTTACCCGTTTTTTTTTCTCCCGTGCACATCTGTGTGTTTACACGCTCTGTAAATAAGTGAGAATGAGACACTCGTAAGGCTTTTCCACCTTGCCAGGAGTACAAAAATCAAAAGAAACGCTGAATACTTCACCATTTTCTGTATGACAATTAGGGGTGGGAATCACCAGAGGCTCCACGATACGATATTATTTCGATACTTAAAGGCAGGGTTGACGATTTTATCCAGTATATACTATTTGTTATATCGGTTGAAATGGTCTTTACACCCCGACAGCGATCCATTACTTGTGAGCTCTGAAAAAGGACCGGAAAAGAGCCGTCATCTGTAGCTGCTGTAATCCTGTAAAAACTTCTACCGCTCACTGCCTCGCAGTCCGCTTGGAAAGAACCAATCGGATGCCTCCCTGCCTCCCTGCTCGTACTCTACCCTTGGCGTGCACCAGCCTGAACTCAAAGCGCGTTGCCGCCACACGTTTACCGGAGAATGGAAGAGAAAACTCAGACAAAAGTAGCAATGCCGCGGTCACTTGTCATGAGGTAGCGTTGTTGAGTTGAGGTCCTCTCTCCGCTCTGTGTCTGTGAAGTAGTTACGATGCGGCGGAGCTCGTGCATGTGTGTGGGGGGGCGTTGCCTTGGAAGGAGCCCCGAGGGAAGGGGGGGGGTTTAGACGGAGCTCCTGAGGCGATGCCACTTTCAAATTATGCTAGCTTTCCAACATCGTCGACCCTATCTTTAAGTCACGATACGATGTTATTGCGATTTTAAACCTTTTGCGATATGCTCAGTATATATTAGGGCTGTCATAGTTAACGGGTTAACGCAAATTTGTTTTAACGCCACTCATTTCTCTAACGCATTAACGAAACATGCGATTTTTACGTTGTAGAGGGCATCATATGAAACTAGAAAACCTAAGGAATCCATTAACCATGCCATGTCATACTAGCTTGTCGTGAAGGAGGTTAAATTACGCTCCAAACTTACACAAAATTTTGTCTAGGAAAAACTGGCATGGTCATTTCTAAAGGGGTCCTTTGACCTCTGACCTCAAGATATGCGAATGAAAATGGGTTCTATGGGCACCCACGAGTCTCCCCTTTACAGACATGCCCACTTTATGATAATCACTTGCAGTTTGGGGCAAGTCATAGTCAAGTCAGCACACTGACACACTGACAGCTGTTGTTGCCTGTTGGGCTTGAGTTTCCCAGGTTATGATTTGAGCATATTTTTTATGCTAAATGCAGTACCTGTGAGGGTTTCTGGACAATATTTTTCATATTTTGGGTTGTTAATTGATTTCCAATTATAAATATATATACATACATTTGCATAAAGCAGCATATTTGCCCACTCCCATGTTTGTGATTAATTTGCGATTAAATACTTTAATTGACCGACAGCCCTTATTGCGATATAATGCAATTAATTACCTTTTTTCAATTGCAAATTATGCAGTTTATCAACATCTGTTTTATCTAATAAGATACAGTTTTCACTCTGTTCATCTCAAAGTTTTTCATCCACCTATCTTGAGCCAGGTTTTCCTCGCCAAAATTTACCGTAACTTTGGAGCGTTATTTAACAGCTAACATGACATGGTTGGTACCAATGGATTCCTTAGGTTTTCTAGTTTCATATGATACCAGTATCTTCACTCTAGCTTTAAGACTGAACCCGCTACGACCTCTGAAAGACAGAATAGCCGTCAGATTGCTGTGCTTTAACGTTTGTTTTTTTCCCCCACCCCTAATGACACTGGTGAAACTTCAAGGTTGACGGAATGAACGTCAGCAGCTGCTTCAAACCAAAAATGACCGGTTTTGGCTCTCAAAAAAACAACATATTGGTCAAGTGAGTAAATGTGAGCTTGCTGAGCGTTATCAAGAGGAAACACACAGCGCCTGGTGCCTGTTATGGCCCCTCAGAGCCCGAAGTAAATGAGCCCTTTGCCTGTTTCCTGTGGGTCACAAATCACCACTTCCACAACCTCCACCTTCTCTCTTTAACCTCTCTTCCCTTTCTGTTTAAATCTTTCCCTTTCTGTCGCTTCCCCTCTTTCAGCCCATCTCTTATCCTCGCCTCCCCCTGTAGGTGTGTCTCAGCCTGATTACAATGTGTTCTCCCTTCTACGAGTTGGTTTTGTTAAAATCTCAAACCACCACTCTTGAGTAATGTCCTTGACGGCGCACCGCAAATTGAGGAATGGTGAGGTTTTTTAGTTTTAGTTTACAGGAGAATGATTAATTAGGATTTGGTCTACAATTTCACATGCTTGGGTTACCATTTTTAGTCAAGGTTTCATGCAAATTAAGAGTGTTCTTTGGAAGCTTTCTTTAGAAGACAGAGAAGCAAGAGGAGCACAAGAAATACTGGAGGTGGTTTGTGGCTGCAATACACAAGAGATACTCAGTCTTTTTTCTTTTTTCTCAAGGGAGTGTGAAAAAGTTGAGAAGTCTTGTTTGAATATAAGGTTATGCTCATAGTATGATTTACGCACCCAGACACAAACACGGTGACGCCAACAGCGCCCCACTGTGTGGAGCAGCCATGATTTATTAATAGTTCACGGATGTTTGTTGAAACCAGATCCACTCAACAACACAGCTCTTTCCCCACCTCTAAAAATGGACCTGAACTCAAACAGCTTAAGAGTAGAAAGAAAGGAAAAAAAAAAAAAAAAAAAAAAATCACGCTGCAGTCGCTGGAGACCTGAAGAAGTGCAAGTTCAAACGCGTGCAGATGCACAGAGCGAGCAAATTGTGCCAGAGTATAACCATATTTGGCAGAACGGATAAATGAATCAAATTCAAACACAGATAGAGAAAAGAAGGTTTAAGGTTAGCGGCAGGATGTTTGTGTTTCGTGGCCTGGTTTACTAAATCACCGCCGGATGCCAACAAGTTAGTGTTTGGTATTGACGATCAGTTCTGAATTGGTACAACTTCATAAGACGAGAGGATTTTTTAAGAAGTTGACCTTTCATTTCTTCTTAAATGTGATGATTTGCTGCCTTTCTTCGTTTCCTATCACTATAAACTGAATATCTGGGTTTTGGATAGTTGGTCGGACAAAATAGCAGTTTAATGACATCATCTTGAGCTTATCTGAGAGAAATTGTGACGGCCACTTTTCACTAATTTTTTGAGACAAAACTTGGTTTGAAGACCTGATTGGGGATTCCTCCCCGTGAAAGATCCTGTAGCGTGTTCGCCGGTCAGTCATGTAGTGTGAAAACCACAACGACTTAAAGACTACAAGACAGCAAGCGGTGCAGTGTGAACAGTACAGCGATCTGACGACTTTGAGAGTCTTGAAGTGTGAACTAGGAGTTCCGGAAAAAGTAACTCTTAAATCTACAGTTTATTAAATCAAAAACGTTGACATTGGTGGGATGCAAATGCCACTCGCTACTGATTGGTTAGGGCAAAAAAAAACAAAGCATAACCTGTCCTCCTAACAAGAAATCGGCAACTATGAACACAATGTCGGACTGAATATGAAGTGAAACAAAATAGCAATTCACTACGACTATCAGGCTATGTTTTTGATGACCAAAATTGATTTCGATCAGATCTGATGAACTCTATAACAGAACCCAACCGTTTTCCTGGGTGTACGGCATCTGTGGGTGTTTCTGAGTGTGTGCGGCTGAACCTTCAGGGAAAGCCCTGGAAACCTGTGTGCCTCCACTCCTGTCGCTTTCAGAGGAATGGTCCTGTGGAATCTGCTGGCTGTCTGCAGATGATATCAACCATGTCACTGTGTGTGTGTGTGTGTGTGTGTGTGTGTGTGTGTGTGTGTGTGTGTGTGTGAGAATTTAGAGAAGGGAGAGTGAGGAGCAACATGTCAGGACTTGAATCTCAATAGACTTCCACTGAGTCCTTCCTGTTCTCTTTTTGCTGTCACACACGTCATCATTTGGACACATGATTGCGCTCACACACACACACACACACACACACACACACACACACACACAGACTCAGCCCTAAAACAATTGTCAGGTTGGAGATGTATCGGCCGCATGATAAGACAATAAACAATCAGACATGGTTGTGATTGATGACGGACTGAAAATGCCTCGTGTCCATCTCAATCCCTCGAATCAACGGTGACCCCTCGCGACTAAACTTCCCCCCTTCACCGTCCCTCCTACTCTCCACCGCTCAGCATTCATCATCTCATCCTGTGTGTCCAGAGTGTCTTCTGTCCAATAATGACGCATTGAGACAGACAGAAATAGACCCTCCGGTTCAGACAAGCTCTCGAGGCGTCTTCTCCGCCCGCCCCGGCTCACTCTCCCTCCCCGTACCGCTCTCCGTCTCTCTCCTTCTCCCTTTGTTAGTCGATCAATAACAGCCTCAGGATTCAGACAGCCCGCCTCGGTAGTTTGGACTTTAAACACAGAAGACGTAAGACAGACAAAGTGAAAAAACAGAGAGTAACAGAGAAGACAGTGGCGACAGTGTTGGAAAGAGGGGACACAAAGGGGCCGCGCTGGAGTGAAGCAGACATCCAGGAGATTGTGGTTCAATATGAGAGAAAACTTGTGGAAATTCTTTGTTCTCTCTCAGCAAAAAAGAAATCAGATTGTGCCAAGAAGTTATGGTTTCTGAATAGTTTCCATTGCAAGTGTCCACATTTTCTCTATATCATAACATCCTGACTCAGATTTGCAGACTTTTGGAGGCAATTTGATATGCTGTGTGCTGATGTTGCCGAGCAATGGGACTGGGACAAGTGGGCCAAGTCTAGTTTTTATACTGAAATAAAATAATATACAGTAATTACAACCAGGGCTGCAACTAATGTTTACTTTTATTATCGATTCATCTATCAAATATAAAAGAAAGCGAGTGAAAAAATGCTCATCATATATTCACAGAACCAAAAGTGAAATCTCTAAATTGTTTGTTTTGTCCGACTTAAAGTTCAAAAACAAAAGATATTTAAAAGCAGCACATCATCACTTTTCAGAAGCTAGAGTCGTTGAATGTTGACTGAAACTATTAATAAATTATCAAAGTGGCTGCCGAATATTTTTCTGTTAAAAGAATTGTTTTAATACGAACGACAACTTTGGGTTTTAGACAAAACAAGCAACTTGAAGACGTTCCCTTGGTTTCAGAAACAGTTATGGGCATTTTTTTCTATTTTGACATTTTAAACACAAAATGAAAAGAAGAGAGATATTAATCAATATATACTATATAATATACAGAGATCAATAAAATCGCTTCCTGAACAGAGTTCACAATCAGCAGATGGATTTATTAGTAGTTTAGCTTTTGAAATCATGCTAAAATCTGCTATCATAAAATCCTGTGGTTGGTTCGTTTGCTCTCACACCTCAAACGAAACGCACCAGAGTCCGCTTGGACGTGGACCGAGACGTGTGTTTGGTCCACACTGGAGGTCATTTGATGGCTTTCACACCAGCCCAAACGAACCGTAATAACCGGGAAAATGGACCTGAGTTTAGGTGTGAAAGCACCCTTCATCGATTGATTGTTGCAAAATAGTGATATTTAGATAGATTTTATTTACAATTTCCTAAAGCCCATCTTCAAGTCTTCAGTCAAAAACCTTGTCACTATCATATAAGATTACAAAATGCAGCAATTTCTCACATTTGAGAAGCTGGAACAAGAGAAAGTTTGGAAACTAATGGTGCCAGGTTTTGATGTAAACAGCATCAAGTCAAGTGTTTCTTTAATTCTGGTTAAGATCCAAAGAGAGGAGCTTTGTTATGGTGGATGTGTACAGTACGATTTCTTCAGACACTGAGAGAATGTTTCAGAGCTCAGGCAGATACTATCAAAGTGTTCAGGGGAGCTCCTCTACTGCATGCTAGGTGCTCTTTACAAAAAAAAAAAAAATGCAAGTTGGCATTGTAAATGAGAGTTGCTGTGCTACCGTAACTAAAGGAGCGTGTGAAAACTTAGCTTATGCCATGAGTGAGTGCAAAATAGCGCACGGCTCGCTGCGTTTCAGCACAAACAAAACCTGCATCCTTTCCGTGATCAACAGACAAAGAAAAGAAGCAAAAACAAGGAGAAGAATGCCTCGGATGGACGAGTAGCCCGCCGCTCAAGCTGGACGTTACAGTACAGGAATGGACAAAAACAAAGAGAGGGCAGGGGGGGAGAGACAGGGAGACAGGGGAGGGAATCCCCTGAGTGCAAAGCTATGTTCAGCAGGAATGTACTGCCGCCTGTTCTCTCATGTAACTTGACTGGCAACAGCCCAGAGAGCTGTCTGACACAGGCAGCGAGGGAGGGAGAGATGTGGAGGAAATAAGATGGATTTGGTGAGAGGGAGATGGGTGGAGGACGGGGAAGGATTGCACAAGTAATCATGGATCATTTTTCATGTTTTCACAATTTAAAGTTATGTATCCCTGACAGTATTGGGTGATATGACGACATGAGATACACTGCCAGGAGATATATATTCTTCACCTGTCAGAGATTTCGCAGCAGTGTTCATATCATGTTTCCTAACGTCTCTGGATGTTATTAGGCCATCATTGAAAGCTGCAAATCAATGAACAGGAATGCTTTGTGGCAATACTGGATTTCTATTTGGATTTCATTTGTCAGTTATTTAATTTGCTGGATTGGTGGAAAAATGTTGTATTTAGGGTGGCAATTAACGATTACTTTCATTATCGACTAATCTGCCGATTGTTTTCTTGACTAATCTATGAATTGTTTTGACTATAAAATGTGAGAAAATAGCATAAAATACCCATTATAATTTCTCAGAGCCCAAGGTGAAATCGTCAAATTGCTTGTTTTATCCGTCCAACAGTTCAGAATGCAAAGTTTTCACTATACAATCATATATAACAAAGAAAAGCTTTAATTGGAAAAATGACTAAAATGATTAACTGATTCTGAAAGAAGTTGCTGATTAATTTTCTGTTGATTTTTCAAGTCACATTTTATATTTATGATTTTCATTTCTGATTTTTGCATCAATATGATAAAGTACATTGATGTGTCAGGTATTGGTCTGCTGAATTAGGCAAAAACAGACACTCTCATCGAGGCTAATATTTTATCTATACACATAGACATTTACTATATCACAATATTTATCCATTTCACTATATAGAATTACATAATCTGTTTTCATCCATATCATTCACTCCCAATCTCTGAAATATGAAGGGCTGTCCTCGACCAACGCAATTTTTAGTCAACCAACAAACACTTTTGTCGATTAGTTGATTTAATCAACAGATCTGTAAAACTGAGTTTCTCCACAAAGAATCACACAAAAGCACCACTTTAAATCTTGTTTTTACCACCAGAGATATGCTCATAAGTCTCTTGGAAATAAGTCATTCCGCATGAAAAAAGTATAAAAAACGACTAATCGACCAAAGAATTTCTTAGTCGACTGAGACCAAAACAACCAATTAGTTGACTAATCGACTAAGAGGGGGCAGCATGGATGTATAAAGAGAACTGGATACAGCATTGGAGGCGGGCTCCCGTTCATTCCTATGAGAGTTGCTTAGTGGCTCATGAAGCCAAAATGGCTCGAATGCCGAGTGACAAAGTACCTGGAATATCCGGCGATCTTCTGCAACCATTGGGCCCATTTAGCAAGCAAACTAGTGTTTCCTTTAACCCCGCCTCCCAGCCCTGGGTCTCATTCACGCGAATGGAGGAAGAAAAATAACTCTGTGTTCGGATATTTGTGCATTTAACAACTTTTAGGACCTAATGGTTACAGACATCTCTTTCCCAGTGTAAGTCTATGGGAAAAGGTCTTTTTGGGCCCAATGGCATCACGTGACGGACACAGAAGTTGTAATTCCACCGTTTGGCCACTATGAAAAATTGCTTCAAAGCCCGGCGCTCTTCCTGGGGACTTGGGGGGCAGCCCCTAGAAATATGAAACATTCACTTCCTGTATTTAATGCCCATCATGTGGTTTGCAAAGTAGAGTGGATCGGCTCAACAATAGAAAAGGAAATTCATCGTCCAAAAATCTCATTTTATCTTTGGTTTTAAGCCAGATCACAACAAATAACTACAGATTCTTTGCCAAGTTTGCTTTTGGATTGTAGCTGCGTCCCAAAGTAATAAAGAAGATTTTATTAACTGAGTTTTTATAAGGACCAAAGAAAGTGTTGTTTAGGCTGTGAGTGTGAAAAGGGACTCTCAGCATTTTTCTCAGAAACACAGCACTGAGACAAATAAAGTGAAAATGTATGCAAAAAAAAATCCAATAAAACAATCTGCTGTGGTTTCCCGAAGCTGAGACATATAATCATGATTAGAAGTGTGAACACGGTAGTGAGAAAAATACAGTAATCAGAGTCCGTTTTCATAATTATGCAGCTCTAAAGGAGAGGAAATGTGAGCCTGAAAAGGAGAGGAAGTGGAGGTGGAGCTTTAGGTTGTTCAAGGTAACGCAAATCAACCTGATAGCCCTGTGTGTGCGTGCGTGTGTGTGATATTCATATGCCTCCTGATACTGAGGTCAAAGCAATCACTTTGCTAATACGCTGACATATGGACGCGCTGCACTCACATTACCTCACCCAATCCCACCACGCACACACGCACCTGCACTTGTATGACATAATCCCTGCTGTACAGTATGATGCTGATGTCAGATTATTGATACGTCCCAATAGTTCATTTAAAACGATGAAGAGAAATCACCAAGAGAGAGGAAGGAGGAGGAAGAACAAGACGAAGAAGGAGGAGGAGGAGACGCGATGCAGAGTTTGGGGGCAATTAAAAGGCTGGGTAACGAGGCTAATGAGTAGACAGGTGGCCCCATTACAGAAGCAGCCGCACACACTCATTATTAACACACACACACACACACACACACACACACACACACACAAAAATTCCCCTCTGGCTGGGATTAGTGTGTGTGCGCGAGCGTGTGTGTGTGTGTGTGTGTGACCCCCTGTTTCCCCGTTAATCAGTCGTCACATACGAGACCGGAGGCAACAGGGTGTTTCTGTGCGTGCACATTGTGTTTGTGTGTGTGTGACTGGAGGGGAGAGTGTGAAATTGGAGTGATAAGGCAGTTAAAATTCAAACCTCCCCACCTACCCTGTGCAACCCCACCGACAAACACACACACACACACTTCGATGCTTTCACTCTGCCTCTCCACTGCAGCGCTACATCTGTATATTATGTATGTGTGCAAAAAAAGTAGGCATTTGTTTGTGTGAATAAACAGGATAATGAGATCTCGCTGAGCCGGTAGCGGTGGAGAATAGTATACGTGTGTGTGTGTGTGTGTGAAAGAGAGAGAGAAGAAGACAGGAAGCCGAAGCAAGATTTTCTGTTTTTTTTTTTAAAGAAAACACTCTTTCAAGGTAGTGTCAAGTGTTTGCCTGGGAAAAGAAAAAAAAAAAATCGGATGTGGCTGTATGGTGATGCTTCACGTTTACCCAGAGAGCTCAGCAGATGCACCAACAAACACAAAACAGCGGCGTCACATGAGGATAACTCAGTCTCTGGGTATCCTTGAAAAGTAGAGAAAAAAAGGCAGAAATATCCCCGAGGTAGGTTAAAAAAATTCTCAAGCACAAAGAGTCTGGTTGGGAGAGAGCCAGAGAAGGAGAGAAACAAAAAGAGAGGAAGACAGAGAGGTAAAGGCGAGGTGGCGAGCTGGGGGAAAAAGCAAGCGAGAGGCGGTGAACAGCCCGGTGACATATGGGGGATACGTCTGCATATCAATGGAGCTTGTATCAGTAGTAGGGCTGGGACGATACACCTATCGGCCGATTTGATACTATCACGATACTTGGGTGCCCGTTCGATATGTATTGCGATTTAGTATTATGATTTATTGCGATTTTTGTTAACTTTTTTAACACTAGATCATGAGAAAAAGTTGAATTATACACTTCTAGGGACTTTTACTTTGAAAAATATCTAAATTAACACATTAAAATGTTTGATTTTCAGCAAGTATGTAGTCAGAGATGTCCTGAAGTCAAATATATCAGTCATTGTCAGGCATTATTTATGACATTTTTTCCAGCAACCCAAAAATCAAAGAATTAAGACATTTCCCTCACAAATTAGTGGTACTTTCTTTATATTTTATAAGGGACATGTAATGTTTTATACTTCTGGTGAATATAATCCAATCAATCTAATTTCTATACATGTATTTTGTATATACAGTTCCTTTTGTTAACCCCTTATTTTTAAAACCAGACGTAGTCACACGTGTATACTTCCGCTAACTTCGCCGAACCCGTCGCTGGCTCTCCCGTCAGCTCCGTTCTCTTTATATATCCATGGTCAGCTCCATCGGGGCTGTTTGAATGTATTTAACATAAACGTCAGTATATTGGTGCTCTACAGCTGTAGCGTCGGACGATTTGACCACGGAGATGAGAGTGACGGCTGGCTTGACCGCACGTTACCGCAATACGATAACGCTTCCTGTCCATGACAGAGTTAGCATGCAGCTTTAGCCGTGATGTCTAGCTCTGATTTTCCTGGCAATGTGTGAAACCCAAAGTGTTTCCATACTTTACTGTATGTGTAGTGTTTACCACTCTGGATTTAAAATGTGAGGGTGCAGGTCGTATCCACGTGGACCCTCCGCTGTTTTCTACTTTCTTGTTGCGGCCAGCTGCGGTTTGTTTTGGTTGACGGATACGGAACTGATATGACGTCACGTTACTCAGACTTCAACAATAAAAGCGCTAACTTCCTTCTACCTTCGCATAGACTCAAATGAAGCAAATATATTGATTCTGGCATTAAAAAAATCAATTTGAAAATCGTAAAAAAAGTAGGGTAGTGGTGGTTATTATCTATTGACAGAGAGAGAGGAGGCAGAGGGACGGCCAGGAGGCCAGTCAGTCAGTCAGGCCTGGAGACAGGCCTGGGGCTGGATTTACACTCTCCGGTGCAGGAACCGCAACCTCACCCTGGGGAATAGGAAGGGGACAATTGGCTCTTTAAGAATGGAGGGAAATGTGTGAAGGGAGCAGAGGGAGGGGGGGGGGTGCATATGAGTGATGTATGCATGTGTGTGTCTGGGTAAGGGGTCCTCCAAGCCCAATTAAGCCTGACTGCATGTCGGAGGGCTGTGCCAAACATGCCCCACCTGTTTAGAGCGGGCCAAGGGGCTAATGAGCACTGCCTGGAGGGAGGAATGGCATGAGAGCAAAACAGAAGGAGAAAACGGCAAAGAAAATTCCAAGGATTTAAAGAATAACGACGACATTCCCCGGTTTTTGTCCCCCTGCCTTCTCTCTCATTATGCACTCGGAGACACAATGTCAGAAGGATTTCACAGCTAAAATTAGCCTTTGTTATCATATGCAATCATACGTTGCAGGCTAGATACATGTGACAGGGCGGTGCACAAACACACACACACACAGAAAGCCTCCAATCAGCCAGACAAAAACAAGCAGCCGAGCAAATTAAAACCAGAAACCAGGAGAGCAGGAAGAAGGGGGCATAATGAAATAATAAGAGCCAAATATTGTGCAACAGGAGCAACAACAGTTTTTCGAGACAGAACGCCTCTGTGTTGTGTGTGTGTGTGTGTAAGTGTGTGTGAGTTTGGGTGAAAGAAGCCCATTGTCTAGCGGTGTAACTCAAGCTCACAGCCCCAGCTTTGCCTCAAATGAGCTGCGAGGCCGTGGCATCCTTCCTTCAGTCCTCATTTACTCCACTCCGCTCAACCAGACTCAATTTCTTCTGAGAACAACAGTTCGAACACAGATGAAAAGTTGTTACCTCCGCTACCACTCTCATATCTGTTAAAAAATTCACAGCCACAGCCAGTTAGCTTAGTTTAGCGTAAAGACTGGAAATGGCTGGCACTGTAAAAGAGCACAAAAACCAAACTCCTTAAACTCACTAATTAATGCGGTATTTCTCAATTGTTTAATCCATAAAACTGAGGTGTAAAAAGATAAGTTGCAGTTTTATTGGGGGGGTCCAGCGGGGACTTCAGGAAGTTACTGCTCCCAAGAAATAGTCTGCTCATAACATCCCATAAAACCACACTTATAGTGTTTTTTCCATAGAATAAACAAACCAGATATAATGTATTAATTAGTGAGCTTTAGAGGTGCTGGTTGGTAGATTTTGTTACCTTTGGACAGAACCAGGCTAGCTGTTCCCCTTGTTTCCAGTCTTTATGCTAAGCTAAACAGATGCTGGATGTAGTCTTATATTTACCATAGAGATATGAGAGTGGTATCAGTCATGTAACGCTTGGCAGGAAAGCAGCCCGAATGACACAATAATGTGCAAGGCAAAAGCGTGTAATAAGAACGCCATTCTTGCTTTAGGCGTGTCATTTTCACTAGAGTTGTTCCGATACCGATACCAGTATCGGATATGCGTACCGATACTGCCCAAAATTCGGGATCGGGTATCGGTGAGTATGCCAGTCTATGCACCGATCCGATACAGGGGTTTCCGCCGGGCCCGAGAAGACTCCCCGCCAGGCCAAAGCACACATTTTGAACTAAGATGTGTTATACAAGTAGCAAACAAAGTGCGTAGGTCGTGTGCTTAAGAAGGAAGACTAAAAAGTGAGAAAGACTGCTTATGGTGGGCTGGAGGGGAGGTGGATGGGTCCAACAAACCCAGGACTTTCAACCAGGAGACCAGTGTTTTGTTTAGTTAGTTAGTGACGTTTGTCAAATGTTTTGTAGCGACGCTTGTTACGTGTTTTCCGTACTGATGTTACGTTGTTTCCGTACGGATTTTATTTAGCTTACATACTTATTTGAAGCCCAACCATGGCTTTTTTCCTAAACCTTAGTGGTTTTGTTGCCTAAACCTAAGTGAGTGGTTTTGTGCACCTTCATACAGGCGTGTAACATTCTCGCCTCGGCGAAACAAAGACGTGACGCTGACACGCTATTCTCTGATGGACAGGCGGGTCTATTACACGCTTTGGCGTGATACTGGGTTGGAATAAACATATTCCCCAAAAATGTTGAACAGTTCTTTTAATTCTTAACTGACCAATGGCTTTGAACAAACTAACATTTACACATTCAGGTGACCAGTGAGAGGAACTTAATTGCTTACTTGATTTTTTTCACACTACATCACACATATACGCCAGCAGTCCACACACACACCCACATCCACACACACATAATCAACCGGCAGCTGCTAACCCCGAGATTAAGGCCAGTGTGACAGACGTGATTTCAGGCTACATCTGTGACAGAGAGAGAAAGAGAGCAGAACAAACTCTACAACAAACGCAGAGGAACACGCAGCTAACATGCACTGAGCAGCAAATTGTTACTGGCTAGTGGAGAGGAAAAAACAAGAGATGAAAAAAAAAAAAAAAAAAGAGGAAGAAGAAAAGCGGTTGAGCCGCGCACCATCTGTTGGGTGCACATCGGCTGCATTCAGAGATTCAAAAGGCCAGTAATTCCAGCCATAATCCAACGTAGAGGGCGGAGGAGAAGACCTAGAAATGCTCTTATCAAACGACCTTTTAATAAGAAAGAAAAAGGAGTTTGATTCAGGATGCGTGCAAAGTCCCTGCCCTTTTTGATGTTTCTCAATTTGGCTGAAAAGAAGAAAGGGATTTAAAAAAAAAAACAGATGTTGTGTTTGAATTTGATGCAAGCAGGCTTTTAGTAAAGAACCCTGGCCTTTGGTCGTAGCTAAAATTCAATTAGATCTCCATTTAGCCCGCCACAAACAGCTCTGCTCCGCCTGCGCCCGTGTTCTCCTCCACTCCCAGCTTCCCCCTTTTTCTCTCATCTCGCTCTTCTGCTCTCCTTCTTAAACCATTACGAATGACACCGAAAATAATTGAAAAGCCCGCTCAGTCCTCCACAAAACTTCAAACCTGCTTTTCAAGAAAGGCATGGGAAAAGGGAGGGAGAGAGATAGAAGAAGAGGCTGAGAAAGAAAAGTGAAGAGGAGAGGTTTTTTTTTTTCTGGGTGAGCTGCTCATTGATATGACAGTTTGATTTTCTGGGCTGTGGTGTGAAGCAGCTTAAGAGGGCATCCCTCTATTATAAGGCCTGTGACATCTAGCCTCTCCGGCTCTTCAGCCCCCCACCCCCGTATACATGTGTGTGTGTGGGTGATTGTAAGCTGGTGCATGTGTGTGCGCTTCTAAATACATGTGTTTTTCACTCCGTGTGCGTGGAATGGACGTGGATGTGTGTGTCCGTCTCAGGCAGACTCTCCCCCGAGTTTCCAATCCCGGATCACATGCTGGGGAATGTGAAGTCGGAGCAGCTGTCGGCCTGGCAACGCTCCTCGCCAACCAAGCGGGATAGAAACTTACCAAGCATCAACACCCCGACATTCAACACAGCAGAGGACGGGGTAAACGCAGGGTGTGTGTGTCGGCTTCAATAACCATTCATGTTGTCAGTAACTATTAGGCATTTAGCTGAAGACCCCACCCAGAATGATTTAGTCAGAATTCAAAAGCAGGATAAATGTTGGTATTTTACCATCGATAAATCAGCGCTAAATTAATTTGGAGCCTGGCAGCCTCTATCAGCATCTACAGTGAGTGCCTTTCACAATTTGTGCCACCTGGTTGGATTTGGCATGAAACCTGCTCGTTTGCCTTATAGATCGAAGCTGGCACACGGCCGCTGTTCCTCCCAGCTTTGGGATTTTCTCGCAACGGAAGACGAATGAAATGGAAAAATAACAAGTGAAAGGCTGATGGAAAAAATTATACATCACAGCTGACGTGTTTATCTTATCCACTAAACAGAGAGTAAACAGAGGCCGGGGGTCAAAGCCAGAGTGCTCCTTCGAAAGAAGCAAGAAATATTAAAATAAAGTCAATAAATATTCCCTTTAATGGTCATCTGTAATGGACTAATCCTCAGTACAGAAATAAAAGCTTGTTTTTAAGACGGGAACCAGATCAGGTGAATATAGGGGGATGGAAAAGGGTGTAGCGTGTGTTTGTCTGAGGTCATGGAAGTCTTTAAAATGAGTGCAAAGTTAGAGACCAAAAAAATGTGTAGGAACATCTGGCCTCAATTGCAAAACAAGGAATGAGGATATTTCTGGTTGACTATAAGGGTCCTGTTTTCATAGTTTTGGCCATAATTCAAGTCATCATTCTTATTGGTAGTAATAACAACATCGCACCCATCAAGTTAACTACTGAGTCCTGGCAACACGGTAATATCGCAAAATAAAGAAGTCAGACGGGGCGAGAAACACAAGCAGTCAGGTTGGCAAATCGTAAACTTTTTCTTTACTTTTTGAAACTTTTCCAAACTGCCCGTATCGAATGAAGCACTCCATTGGTATCGGTATCACTTTAAGGGTACTGGTAATGGTATCGGTACCGTAATTTTACCCAGCCCTATTTGTAACACATTTTACAGAGCGTGAACTCCAAAATAGGGCTGCAACTAACGATTATTTTCATTGTCGATCAATCTGTCGATTATTTTCTTGATTAATCGATTTGTTGTTTGGTCTATAAAATGTCAGAAAATGGTGAAAAATGTCGATGCATTTTTTTCCCCAAAACCCAATATGACGTCCTCAAATGTCTTGTTTTGTCCACAACTCAAAGATATTCAGTTTACTGTCATAGAGGAGTATAGAAACCAGAAAATATTCACATTTAAGAAGCTGGAATCAGAGAATCTAGACTGTTCTTTCTTAAAAAAATTACTAACATAGTTGGCGATTAATTTAATAGTTAATTAATCGATTAATCATTGCAGCTTTGGCTGAAACCAGACGGAAATGTAACTTTACCGTCTCTTAAAAAATGTATGCAAAGTTAACCACAGCATTTTCACAACCTGTTGCTGTTTGATTATCTGCTAATAGACAGACATTTTGGCTGTTCTTGACAGGAAGAGCACAACAGATTTTGTAAATGATGGCTCAGTTTCATAAAGTGTCCCAGTGAGTCATGACAGTGAGCGTGCTTTCACAATATCAGAAACTGGCTCACCCTAATGGAATGCAGTTGTTTTAAATCTTATTAATTACAACTGTAACTTTCCTGCTACGACAAGCCAAAAGGTCACCGTGGAAAAAGGTCTGTTGAGATACAGCATCATGTCATGTCATGTCATATCACCTGCGCTCCCGGCACTCTATTTTAGCGTGTTTCCAACTAACCAACTTACTGGTTCAACTCTCACCTACTGTTGTTGCTTTTACTTTTGGGTACGCTTGCTTTCAATTTCACCTCAAATTAGATCTTGTTTCTTGACATGTCAGACTTTGTCGTAGCGATGTCGGCATGTACCCAGATCTCAGCAGTTACTTTGATGAGTACAGTGTTATCATAACAGCAGAAATGATGGCCAAAACTTCGAAAATTACACCCAAGTTGTATTGTGTTGCACAAAGGGTTGGGCATTTAGTCATAATAGCGAAGACTCGGAGCAGATGTGAGTCAATGGAGTGTCTACATAACAGTATTATGAGTGCGTGTGTGTGTGTTGCAGAACATCCTACCCCTCAACAAGGCTAACAATACATGATTCTGTCTCCTTGGAAGATATAAAAGAGTGTTTGGGTGGAGGCTGATATATGTAATTAAATCCATGTGCCCAGCCAGAAGAAACACGTACCGACGTGCAAATGCAGGCACACACACTCTGATAACGGGGAGATTCAGGGTGAATCCGAGTGAATCCCAAACAAATCCTCGGATCAGATGCCGTGGTAGGGGGTGCCGCAGGGAAATAAAAAAGAAAGCAGACTCTGTGTGTGAGGATTGTGTCTAAGGGTCAGAGTTGGAGTGTTGATGTTCACTGGTCACTAGAAAGAGTATATTATGGTTAAAACTCACAAGAGATCGTGTGCCGGGGGAACAATGCATTATGCAAATGAAAGCTCCTCCTCGGTGAGAGTCAACGGAGCGCACACACACACACACACACACGCACGGAAACGCGTCTGCTTTGAAGAGCCAAGTGCTTTCCCCTCATTTCCATGCTAAATCTGCAAAAGCCTTGTAATAGCTATCGCTGCGACGAAGAGAGGAAAACAGAATGAGAGGACAGGAGATGGATAGGGTGGGAAGAGGCAGACGCTCAATAGAGGAAATAAGAGAAAAGAGCAGCCAATATTGTCTTCTGCTCCTCCTGATTAGCATTCAGTAGGAACTGGAGGAAACAGTTAGCAGCCGGGCCCTTATCAGAGCCTGCCTGCATACCTCCCACACTGGGTCACCGCGCCGAACGCTCACCGTGTCTTTCTCCCGTGTCTTCCCACTGCCTATTATCTGTTAATCCGCCCACGCTGGTTCATCCCAGTGTAACAGGAAACATTATTAACTGCTGAAAAAAGATCGACCCCGAGACTCGCAGGGAAAGCTAATCGCTCGAAAGCCTGCAGGACAAGTCTGTTCATCTAGCCCACGCCGCGCCGTCTCGCCTCTACCTACACAATGCTTTGGACAGCGACCTCATGAGTTCACAGCCCGTCCCTCGGGGGGAGGGGGGGGGAAGCGATGGCAGGACAGAGGGATGAGGAAGAAATAGGAAGGACTGGAGGAGTAAAATATAGACTTCTGTAGAGGTCAGACACGGTTCGGCGCTGAGAACATGTACCAAAGAGATGCAGCTGTAACAGAGGGATTTTACCAACCCTGTACTTTATTTTGTAGCGTTTAACCTCCAGACTACTACCAGCAGCTGGCAGGAGCTTCAATCTCGCAAACATAAATCCTTGTAAAAAGTAAATAAAACCATCTGTAAAAGTTGGAGGTAGCCACCACTCCCCAGCTGGGGGTTAAATTCCCCTTTAAACTTTCCCCCCCTTGACGGCCGTACAGCGGAGAATGTTCCACAGGAATGTGTGTGTGGATCTGTGTGTGTGTGTTGGAGAGAGAAAAAGGTAAGCAGTGGTGGAATGATGATCCTGTGATTTCCCCTGAGGCCACATCTGCCCTCGTTGAGCAGGCCGCCTCTAAAAAAGCCCCATCTGACATTCCTGGAGCATTCCGCCAGCATTCATCACCCGCTCCAAGACCCCCTCCTCAAACCCCCCCCCCCCCCCCACACGTCCCCGCTGTGTACACCTCCCTCCCCTCCAGCTTTCACTAAGAGTCTCTGAAGCTAGATCCAGAAATGTCCAGAATGTCCGCCGTGAGACTTGCCAGAGCCGGAGCGTGATCCCTCGCTCCCTCCCTGCAGCACCGGGGTCATTGTTCATCCCTCTCTGTTCATTCCTCATCCATCGCTCACTCCATCTCTCCTCTCTTTTCTCTACCTCTGCGGGGATTTGCGGCTCTCTAATAGAGGCATCTACCATGTCCCACTAACTGCTGGAACAGCTGGAGCCGGGAATGCGTGCGGAGCGCTGCCCGTTATGTGTGCGCGCGGCTGGGTGTGCGCGCAGGCGAACATCTGTGCCGAGAGGAGCGATGGGAAATGATGTTGCGAGCGCCAAGCCAGGGATATCCGTCACACTCTGACATATCAACGCGTCCGACCGCGTGCACACGCGGGCCACGCACGGCCGGGGCTGGCGGTGCTCAGACACGGCGACACCCACCAAACGCAGGCGGCAGCGGCTCTGGTTTTTTATCACGTGCCATAAATCACCCATCTTCTAATTGTCCCCGACTTCCCTGGTCTCTGACAATCTGCTGCTTGACAACCAGCCCATATAACTGACAAACGGTGCCCTCGACAACCGTCGTCCTGGGTAACCGGGCGTTTATCAGGGGCCTCCATCCCTTTTGGAGTGGATTCTGCTGGCAAACCCCTGAAAGTTTGATAAGGTGGAGGTGGGCACGAAGCTCCATATTTAGCCACTGCTGTCAAACTCTGATTTAGCACCGCAGGTAATTGCACAGAGTCGCAGCGACGCAGGCGGGGAGTGAGTTAGGGGTGTGCGATGGGAAGGCTAAATTATGCTGAATAGCACTGCAGTGATATCCCCCTTTGCTGTTGAAACAATGCATCGCCGCCAAGCACTTTTCATTGAGACAGCAGCATCAAAGCAAGAATAATGGATCCTTGCAGAAACCTCAGCTCGATAGTTGGAGAAACAAAGCTCTCATTGTAATCTCGGGCTCTCTCTCCCTCCTCTCGTGCATTCATCCCAGTGTTAATCCTCTTCACATTACTCTGACTCTACTGTAGGCCATTAGAGGAAGAGAATTAGAATTCTACTGTAGATTTCTAATCTGCTCCATTGCGTTCTGCTCGCACGTTCAATCAGCACTTGGCAGCAGAATAAAGAATAACACAAGAAATCTATAAAGAAGTTAGACAGATACATCAGAGCCGTACACGAACGTTCACTGGAAACAAACTCTAGCTGAGCCGTATCAAATATCAGATCATACATCGTCATATCAAACAGTATTATCTTGATGTCTGATGCAATGACACCTGTAGGAATGAGATATTAAGTTTCTCTAGCTCTCTAGGGTTCTCAAAGTTTTTTACAAGGATCCCCTCATAATCGTTAAGCATAATGCTTACTACCATTTGTACTCTTAGATGCCATTAGAACTATCTGTATTCTAATGAGGGCTGTCAAAATGAATGTAATAATAACGCTAATTCGTTCTAACACCTTTAATTCCTTTAGCGCATTAACGCAACTTGCGATTTTGAGGTTGTAGCGGGTTTTAAAGCTAGAGTGAAGATACCAGTATCATATGAAACTAGAAAACCTAAGGAATCCATTGGTACCAAGCATGTCATACTAGCTTGCTGCCAAGGAGGCTAAATAACGGTGGTCCCTTGACCTCTGACCTCAAGATATGTGAATGAAAATGGGTTCTATGGGTACCCACGAGTCTCCCCTTTACAGACATGCCCACTTTATGATAATCACATCCAGTTTGGGGCAAGTCATGACATGACAGCTGTTGTTGCCTGTTTGGCTTGAGTTTGCCATGTTATGATTGGAGCATATTTTTTATGCTAAATGCAGTACCTGTTAGGGTTTCTGGACAATATTTGTCATTGTTTTTCGTTGTTTCCATTAATAAATATATACATACATTTGTATAAAGCATATTTGCCCACTCCCATGTTGATAAGAGTATTAAATACTTGACAAATCTCCCTTTAAGGTACATTTTGAACAGATAAAAAATGTGCGATTAAATATGTGAGTGAAGTGACTGATTCATGACAGATTGACGTGATGTGTCACAATCATATCAGAGTTTCTATTGGCCCACAGTTAATGTGGGTGGGAGTAATGGACGCTTGTTTTATTGGCGCAAATGGTCCCCATTTTTAGATATGTACTTTTTAATGACACAGCACAAATTTATAATTTAGAGGAAATCATTTCACGGACCCCCTGACAGAGTGTCACGGACCCCTGGGGGTTCCCCCCGGACCTCACTTTGAGAATCACTGCTCTAGCTAACATTTCAGTTCGAGGTTCAATGTTCATTCTTGCTCTTGGAAACACCATTTGATCACATCAGATGATCTTCAGGCTTCAAAAAACAAAAGGCATGGATTTCCCATCAACCCACGAAACAGACTGTGCTGCAGTCTTGGCATCCATCTCCAATCACTGCTCACATTGTGAGGCTCTGACGTGCAGTCTGACTTGTCCTTTTCTACACATTCGCGCGGAAAAGTCTCCGCGTGATGGAATCGATTCCCCCTCTAACCGGCCCATGTGATAGTTGGAGGTCTATATGGTCGATGGTCTGACCACAGGGTTAAAAAGAAGTGACCACAGATACAAAACTACAGGATGCTATTGAGTACAGCTCTGCAGATCCATAGCCACCGGACTGTAACTGGCCTGTAGGGGGAAAGAGGCCAGCTGGAAAAATAGATGGGGGAATGTGATGTACAGCATCTTCTAGGCGCCAGGGGGCTTCAGTGATGATGATGATCATAATGGCTTTTACAGGGTTTCCCGCATGGACTGTGGCGACACAGAGCAGAAGTCCCAAATTCAGCTTTAAGGCAAGGTTCAGGGTTTTTTTTTTTTTTTGCACAGTGTGGGACAAAGAGCATGTGTGTACAAAGGGAATATTGAGAAACTCAACAATAAAACCAAAAGGAAGACATAATAAATGTGGAGGCCGTAACCGATAAGAGAGTCCAGACCGAAGTCCAAACATTCCCCACCTCTTACTACATTTAAGGACAGCATGAGCCAAAAAAAAAACCTTAATTTGAATAAAACAAAATAAATGGAATCCTTATCTTGTCTTAAGAAAAGTTAATGAACAGTATTAAAGTAGAAACAGACAGTCTGGCGAGGGGGAAATTAAGAAATAGTCGTTCGACGATTAATTTTGTCAGGAGAGTTTTTTTGCTTTATTGGAGTACAGCTGGGTCAACGGCAAGGATTCAGTTGGGGAATAGAAGGGGAGCCACATGATTCACATTTGAATTCAACGCCGAGCTACAAGGACACCTCAGCCTTAGCAGCAGACATTTAGTCTGAGAATTCGGGCTCACTTGTCTGTACTAGATGACCACATTACTAATCACCCCTGCAGGAGACATTTAAAATGCTCTAAACTGTCATGCAGCCTGAAGCTTTTGAGCCGCTGGCATCCATTATGTGATTATGAGGGTATTCACAGTTCTCTGGGGATAGTGGAAGCTCGGTCTCCAGATTTTTGTTATGTGCGATACCTGTCTGAGTGTATGAGGGTGCCATGCATAAGGACACCTCAGCCAGGGGTGGGGGGGGTGGGGGGGGGTGGGTGCTTGCTTTCCTGGGGGGAAATGACCACAGGCCTTCCAGTTGAAGGACAGTCTTCCCATGTATTATAACTGTGGGCATTTATACTTTATTAGCTACCTTTTGTATTTGACATTCCTAAATTTATTAACCCTTTTTATATGTGGTAATTCAAGTTTAGGGTATACACAGTCCATTCTTTTTATAGAGATGTAGCCAATACACGGCTTCATCAGTACTAAAAGCAAACAGCTGAAACTATTAGTTGATTCATTGATTACTCGAATCAATAGAAAGTTGAAAGAGTACTCCATCGATTTAGCTTTGCACTTCCACAACATTGTCGAACTCACAATGGACAGTTTAAAAGAAAATCGAAATCAATGCAGCAAAGCCGGAGATTATATCGTCTTTTGAATTCCACACATTCTTCGTCCTTGTCAACACCAGCCGCCTCCCGGGGATGTCACAATACCAGAAATGTACTTGTTGATACCAACACCAGTGAAATTCCACGATTCTCGATACCCATTCGATACCACAGTAAAAAAAAACAAAAGTAAAACAATAAATCCCGTGTACTTCAACATCCACTCCTTTATTACCGTTTGCATACTGGGTTTTGTTAGGAAGTTGAACAGGTTCATAATTCCCTCTGCTTCTCACTGTATTTTTAAGTTTCTCGCCAAAAAATTTACCTTCACCCAATACTCATTTTTGACTAAATAGAGCCCGAATCATAATGTAAATCACCTCCCGTTAACGTTAGCTGTTAGCAGCTGATAGCAGCACAGTCCAGCAGGAGCAAACAGCTAACGTTAACTAGCTCTCATCCTAAAGATTTCAACACAGATTTATTGTTCACAATGCAGCATTATCAGGGAAAAAATTGGGTACGTCCCCTGAACGTGTCGATAGTGAGTTTACTGCGTTTGCCTTTCCCTTGGGCTTTAGGAAATTAATAAGGACAACTACAATGGACACATTACTGTTTTCTGACATTTATACGACTGTTTATTGAGAAAATGAAATAGTCAGCGGACTCCTCGATAAAGAGATCTTGATCGTTAGTTGCAGCTCTACTGCAGGCTCTCTCTACACTAAAGTCAAGTTTGTTAGAAGTAGTTGTACTTCAATGATTACTTAATAATCTTGTAAGCTCAAAAACAAATGTAAATAAAATATATTATCTTCTTGTTGCATTGTGGGCATCTCCCTCTCTCGGACATTGAACTTGTAACACGAGTAAATAATTAAGCCGACTCTGAAGTCCTAGGAGATGAGGAGAATGGATTTAGTTGACACAAGTAGTATAAAATGTAGTAATTCTGTGCCGTTTATCATTTTGGACATGTTTTCAGGGCATCCTTTGAGTGCTTCTGCGGTCGTACTTCGGAGCAGGGAGAGAGGGTAATCACATTGCATGTTGTGCGAAAGTTAGGTTGGAACCAGGAGTTTCTTTTATGAGAAGTTAATCAGTCAACACAATTTTGAAACACAGCATTAGTTTGTACAATATTACTGTATTCTAGCTATTCCTTTTCTCTCTGCTATTTGGAATTAACCACTCTATATGACTATGTCTTATGGCCACCTACACATATAAGATCCTAGACAAAAGGATTTATCTGTTCTGACCTGCAGGGCACTCAGTTCTGAGGATAATGTCGGTGTTATTTAAGTTTGAGCCAATCTACAGTATGTTCCCCCCCTCTCCTTTATACTACTCCTGCTGCTATCTCAGCACAGTCAGCATAAATGGAAATTTCTGGGCTCATTTCCCTACCTTAAGGGGAAACCATTAGCTGCCATTCATGTTCGTATCATATGAAAAACAGCTTCCGCAGACAGGTCCGTGAGAGTAAACACGAAGCCTTAATTTGGTTTTGCCGGTGCTGCTGCGTTATTGTGATTTCACTGTACCTCCTGGGTGACTGTTTTCAGATGACTGCTGCATTACGTTACTCTGCTAACTGTCAATCGGCTGACACTCGCAGGAAGTCTCTACCGGGAAAGAGTCCTGCAAAAACACGACAGCCACTTAAACACTTTTAAATCCATGTTTTCTTATTCCGGATGTATGTTGGCCAGGACAGCACTGGATTACAAGCTGGACTGTACACCATAAAGTCTGTATGTTTAATGTAATAATGAGGCAGTGTTAAGACTTAAGGTCTTTGCACACCAAGTCGTATTTTTCGTATGTGTCGTTATTTTATTTAGCTAGTTTAATGGTCTGCCTCCGAAGAACGAGAGCCGCTCAGCTGCTCAGCGGGCAGAGAGAGCGGGGGGACAACGGGGGAAACAACGTGCAGAGTCGGCATATTTTCACATCAAACTCTATGAAAAATGGTTTATTTCGACCAAACCAGAATTGGTGATTGTTGGAAAGATTAACGACGACGGTTTTGGTGAGTTTTATTTTGTTTCTATCAAGTTTGAATGAAATGTGTTTTACGATGCTACTCCACTAGAACAGCTGCTCTCAACACAAACAAATACACGTGGATGATGACGCGTGAAGTGTACTCTGAGCTGAGCGGCGAGGGAGTGGAGAGGGTGGGAAATCGTACTCGTGCACGGTACGAATCGATCGTACCTAATATGAAAACGCCCTACATCACTTGAAACCTTCGTGCTTGAAAATGTTTGGACATCAAATAAAGGTTGGCGAGAATCATGGCACTCGCTGTCGGAAAAATAAAACTCCCAAAAAAAGCCTCTCTGATACCTGTAGCTCTTTCCGGCTCCCAGACGCGCGCGGGCACTGAGTAAGTCGGGCCTGATCCGGTCTGATCCAGTCCCACGCCAGCCCACCGTGCAGCGGAGGTCAAGGGCGCCCCAGTGCAACCTCCACCTGTCAGCGAAGGTTGGCAGGGGAGGGATTATGGTGCGACACGGGGGGACAGATTAAAGTGCGACACAAACAGAGATCTGGAGTGCCAATCTGCCGAGCAGCGGGTGATCCCCCCACCTTTAGAGCTGATCGATGTCAGATGCACGCACGCGAAACGCGCTCATAAGCTGGCACGAACGGTCACGTACACACACGGACGGGCAGATGCTCAAACAAATGCCTTTATTACTGCGCATGGACGTGTAATTTAATTTGAACCCTTCTCCTCTGTGGCGTCCAAGCCTGTTACTTCAGCCTGAGTCCCCGAGTCATGACGAATAGAATCACCGAGTAATGCTGATACGAACTTTGCTATCTTAGCTTTAATGCGCTGCAGTTTGAAGGCACTGCAGCAAGTAATAAGCCTCGGGGCCGGGATGTGGTGTCTGTGAGGCTTTTGAACACTCTGCCTGAGGAGCTTAGGCTGGGAAAATTAGTGCCACCTTTGGATTCACTTGTTAAAACATACTTTCACAGGCCAGCTTTCATATATCTACACGGATATACGGTATATAATATCACTGATTCGGGCTGTGTTCTCGCATATTATTCTCCTGCAGTCGTGCTTTTAATTCAGTTTCATCTCATTACACTATTAATCTTAATGGCTTTCCTCCCGCGCTGTTTTGTAAAGCTCTTCAAATGTGTTTTGAAAACTGCTACGAATGTGACGTTTACTCTAATTCAACTCTTGCTGCTCAAGTAATTGTCTAAATTGGAATTCATGAATATAAGGGGGGGAAACATTTTATTTCGCCTCCGCTCGCTATCTGACAGCTTAGCGCAGCAAAGAGCACAATCAGTGCCGGATGACGCAGCATTAATGTCGGTTGTTATAGGGGGGAAAGCATTTCAGTGTTAACAACTTTCCCTATAAGGTGATTCTGCGTCCAAATGCTGACATCAGTGGAAAATGAGCACTACACACACACACACACACACAAACACTTACGATTTGCCACTTGGGGAATGGGAGGTTGTTGCTGTTGGAAAGTGTTTAAGTTAAACAGCGAGGGGAACGAAATCCAGATGAGTTAATAATGCTCTTCGAAAATACGCACATGTGCATGAGCGAGCGTATACACACACATGACCACACACACTCATGAACTCCATGCAGACACACGTGCAGCCTGTCCCAGACACTGATTCGTTGTGTCCTGTGCCCTTATGATGTCCAGCTTTCAACAGGCCCTCATATTCTCTCTCTCTCTCCGGCTCCTTGTGCTTTCTCTCTCTATCCTCCTCCCACTGTTTGCCACCATTCAGAAAAGCAAAATGTGAAAAACACTCTCGCTTCCAAACACTGATTTAATTAGCTGATTTAATTAACTGATTACCAAACTTCTATCTCAATGCTACAAACGGCAGCCAGCATTATTAATCTTTGTAGCAACGCGCTGCTGCTGCTGCTGCTGCTGCTGCTGCTGAACTTCCCACTCGCTGCTGAAGCTGTTGCACTGAGGGAAACAGGACAGCTGCCCTACTTACACATCACATGTATATATATATATATACACTTACAATCAAACAACTGTAACATTCAAATGCACCTACTATGATATGTGAACATGTGCACGCCCACATACACGCACAGCACATCAAGTCTGATGGGACAGATGCTGGGGAAAAAAAATAAAAAACACACTTAGGTTGAGCTACTGTCCCAGTGGTGTCCATAAGCTGTCACTTCTGTTCTCCTGCTGCGATTAATTCTGTGACTGTGTGTGTGAGCAAATGAGTGTGTGTGTGTGTGTGTGTGTGCATCCATTGTCTGTTTCTCTAACAAAGGAAAGACAGGGTCCCAGTTAAATTAGCAAGTTTCATTCCATCAATGTTCATCATTATTTCATGGACTCCTGAATATTTTATATACTGGGAGTGTGTGTGTGTGTGTGTGTGTGTGTGTGTGTAAGCATGTCTTGCTGGCTTTGTGAATGTGTGTGCACGTGTGTGTGTGTTTATGACTGTGCAAGTCTGCGTGCTGCACTACGAGTGTGTGTGCGTGCTGGGACATTAAGTATTAACTGAGCTGGGGGGCTCGGAGATGAACGTCCGGGTCCTCTACTATCCCAGCATGCTCCGCTGCTCTCCTGTCTCGCCTTTCCAGGATAGGAGCCTGGGGAGCTGTCAAGACGCACTGCACTGCTTTCTGTTTGTGTGTGTGTGTGTGTGTGTGTGTTAAAGTGTGCGTGTTAAAGTGTGCGTATTGTCTGCGAATAGGAGGCATGCAAAACCCAGATGAGTTAATAATGCTGTTTGAGAATCCCTCTTCAAACACACACACATTCTCAGACAGACAAGTGAGTCCACCCACCCCACACACACACCCTCACACACACGGAGACAAACGGGCACACGTGGGACGCTGCCTTGCTCCCTCCCTGCGTGACATGTTCTCGTCTGTCCCCTCATATTCCCTCGTCCTTTACGTTTCACAGGCGGCGGCAGGAGAAAAAAAAAAAGGAAACGCAGATGATATATTGAGGAGAGAGACGACGGAGAAGAGGAAAGAATGCGTCTGTGTCGACGGAGCGCTGACATGAAGCAGGTGTCGCCAGTAAATTTCTCGACTGCCATCCCTCCTCCTCCGCCTCCCTTTCTCTCAATCCCACTTTTTCGCGCTTTCTTTACCTCGGCACCCCCCTCTGTTCCTCCTCCCTTCGTTCTTTCTATCTGGGTCATCCTTTCTTCTGCGGTGTGCAGCAGGTACAGAAAAAAAAATTAAGAAAGAAAAGGGAGCTTCTGACACAAAATATCCACGGAAGAGAGTCCAGCACCCCACGGCTTCCATCACCGACAGTTCTTTTACCAACTCCACATGCCGAGACAATTATATATCTATCTCTGTGTGTGTGTGTGTGTGTGTGTGTGTGTGTTGTGGTTGCCAGCCTGAGGAGCAGAGCAGCAGACTCTGGCTGGCGTAGCGGTGATGGAGGCTAGATTGTTTTGGCTGTTGTTGCTGTTGGCCTTCTGGTTAGTTTAACCGAAGAAATAGAAAAAGATGATGATAAAGGAGAAGAGGCGGATTCGCCGCTTTCATGTCGACATCAGTGGACTAAACAAGAGCAAACCGCAGTGGGGCCTGATGCACCAGAGACCAGGGGAGAGATTCACATAAGTGCGCACACACCCACACTGTATTCACACAGATGAATTTATACACACTTAGATGTGCAGGAGGGGGAGGAGGCCGGGTGCTGGGCTGGAAACACAGATTTTCAAGAGATTGTAAAACTGAAGACCACTCAGGAGAGAGAGGGAGACAAAAGAACGGACGATAAAAAGAAATGAATTGGAGAAAACAGACGGGCGGGCGCTGGAACGTGGAGAAACACCTTTCCTGACTACACCAGAGTGCACCTCATCCAACACACACACACACACACACACACACACACACACACACACACACACACACACACACACACACACACACACACACACACACACACACAGGTGCTGTTTCTGGGCTTGGCTCTGCTGCAACGAAGAGATAAGAGACAGGAGGGAGAGGATAGCATGGAGAAAAAAAAACACAGAAGAAGGAGGGATGGAGAGAATACAGAATGATGGGAAAATTAGAAAAGAGGTGCTTCAGAGGCGAAAGAGATCACAAGAGACAGCTCAGGGAAAAAAAAACATCCTGCAGGTGATCTCGCACAGGGACTACACCAACGTTCACACTTATAAAGAAATCACACAAATACAAACTGGTCCCACAGGCTGCATGAATGGGAGGAAGGAAGAGGCCAATCCCAGCTGGGATAGCAGAAATGTCCCAACAGGGGGACAACACACACACACACACACACACATATACACCCGCCAAAGCAAACACACCGCAAAGGACAACAAACACAGACACAAAGACCTTCAGACCTTCAAAGTCGAGTTAACATTTAACTACTTTAGTAAATCAACACCAGCATAGTAAATCAACACACGTGGAGATTGTGTGTGTGCGACCTGAGATTGTAAGTGCATGTGAGAGCAACAAAGTGTGTGTGTGCACTTGTGTGTGGAAAGCCACAGGGACAGTGCAAATTGTTTGATTAACAAACCTGCATGACACAACTTCCAGTCTTGTGACAACAGAACTGATTTAGACAAACAGACAAAACAGGTCAGATAAAAAAAGGGTCTTACCTGTTGCAGAGGAGGCCACGTTGAAGAGGAGGATGATGGGACAGTCATGAAAAAGACAAAAAGAGAGAGAAGACAGGGTAAATGACAGTGTTAATTTCAAAAACTAGGACGAAATATGTTCACAAACGACCTTTTTTTCCCAAGACTATGAAGAGACGATGACGAGACGGCACCAACGCCACTAACGGTGACGATTATCAAACATGCGATATTGTTGAAAACTAGACTAAAACTATGAAGGATAAAAAGGACTAAAATGTGACTAAAACTATAGATGCCAAAATTAGGAGAGAAAACATTTTGACTAATATCGAATGACTTTTCTGTGACTAAAACTGGACTAAACGTTTTACGCTGTCTTCGCCTAAAACTAGACTAAAACTATGAAGGATAAAAATGACTAAAATGTGACTAAAACTAATAATCATTTTCGTCTTAAGACTAAGACTAAATCTAAAATAGATGCCAAAATTAAGAGAGAAAACATTTTGACTCAAATCAAATGACTTTTCGGACTGGACTAAAACATTTTGAGTTCCTGTCGACTAAAACTATGAAGGATAAATATGTCTAAAATGTGACAAACTAACAAGCATTTTCGTCTTAAGACAAAGACTAAACCTGAAATAGCTGCCAAAATCAACACTGGTAAATAATGAGTCGCGTATTTGACATGGAGGCGGCACAACGTGTCCTGACATCAGAGTGACACCGTGTAAACATTAGACAACCAAATAAGATCCCTAAGCAATCTAACCGTCAGAGATCAATAGCTCAAAATGCCACTCCTTGGCTCATTTATGGGATGCAGAAGAATTAATTTGACAGACTGACAAGTGGGGGGAAAATGAACAGCGAGACGGGCCGACAGGCACGGAGACGGGCGGGGAGACGGACTGGAAGGGAAGGCCAGTCGGAAGGACAAATTGATAGGGGGATGACCTATTTATTTGACAAAAGGAGTGAAAGGCAAGCCAGCAAACAGACAGGTAGACAGATTGGGAGAAGAGAGAGACGGAGATGGACAAGCAGACATAGCGGACATGTTGGCCCAGACGGAGACAAGCATGTCGAAAGCAGGGAATTTGTGCAACCGCGGGGACAGGAATGCCTGACACCTAATTATAAATGAATGAGAGATGTGTGCTCAAAGAGGCTGACGCTGATGGGGGGAAACACACAGTGAGAAATCCCCCTCCCTGATACTACCATATGGACAGGTAGAGACAGGGGAGAGAGGAAGAAGAGGAGTGATTCCCCAGTTTGCTTTTGTCTTCTTCCTCCAGATCTTCTGCCGGTGAGGGCCAAGCTTCGGAAACCAATCCAAGTTGGACACGCGCTCGGAGGACGGCGACATTACGGGAGGAGGTGATAAAACGGAGAGAACGTGAGAAGGGACAGAAGAGAGAGAGTGTGTTTGTCTAGCAGTGCCTGAAATAAGCCTGATGGCAGCTGTCAGCTTCTATCTGATGGAAGGGAGAAGAAGAGCAGGAGGGAGATATACAGAGAAGGATGGAGCGAGATGACAAGATGACAGAGGGAGCACAGGTAAGAGCTGGAGAAACACTGAGGGAGGGACAGAGTGAGATACGAGAGGAGGCAGAGATAGCATCTCTTATTCCACAGGGACCGCGTCCCAATTCTAGATATCCACAGCAGTCAACGCTGTCAGGAACCAGATGCGTAGGTGTTTGTGTGTGTGTGCGATGGAGTCCCAGACATTTACCTCACAGTTAAATTAATCAAAAGGGAGACGTGGCAAAGCTGACAGCCAACGTGTGTATGGTCATACATATGTATTAACGCATTAAAATGCAACGCTACTATCAAGCTAACACACACATCGGTGGATACAGGAGTGGGGGACGACCTCAATTCAATGAGGCACGGGGAGAAGATAGTGGAAGAGTTTGGAAGCTGCTTTCTATCATTAATTTAAGGATAATTCTGGTTTATTACAACTTCGGTCTTATTTTGCCCACATTTTCCCACGTCGGTTATGATAAATATTGTCCAACAGGGCAAGAAAGGATCGGTCAAATGATCCCACAGGTTGTAACCCAGCCAACAGGTTAGCCAGATTATCTGAAGGACTTTATTTTGAGGTAAAACCCACAGACTGCATATAAGAAGTGGACGTAGTCACCGTGACGTCATCCATTGGTTTGTGGACTGCCGTTTTGAAGCCTCGAGTTCGGCATTTTGGCCGTTGCCATCTTGTTTTTTTGCATCCAGCAGTGACACAAGAGGGTGGAGCTAAGTACAACTGAACGCTGAATAAGACATTAGGCTACCAAAAATGTTAACATAACCTTCATGAACTGAAAACACACTGTGAAAGGGTTAAAGTTGTAAGACGAAAACACAGATAACTCCCAGACCGGACGACGCCGTGGTAGCGACCTGTCAATCCCAAGGTAGCCACTCCCTAAAGCATACCCTGCTTTATGGTCTATTTGACTCTAAATGGGACCATAATTTACTAAATGAACATCATGCTGTATTCAAGAAGACTTGAAACTAGCGATTGAGACCATAAACTCATGTTTACAATGTTTACTGAGGTAATAAATCAAGTGAGAAGTAGGGTCATTTTCTCATAGACTTCTATACAATCAGACTTCTTTTTGCAACCAGAGGAGTCGCCCCCTGCTGGCTATTAGAAAGAATGCAAGTTTAAGGCGCTTCCCTATTGGCTTCACTTTCAGACCCGGAGGTTGCCCACTGGTAAAACTGAAAGTGAGCGCCACCTGAACTGTTTGCAATAATCCTTTACTGTAAATCAGAAGGTTGGTGTGAAACGGTGTCAGTGTGATTAAATATAGCACTAGCACAATGTGCGTAAATGTAAACAAAGCTGAAGTAAAGCAACAAAATACAGACACTTGTGAGGCATAGGATTGCAAAACACATTAGTCTAAATAGGCCATTTCTGTTTTAATTTCAATTTTAAGTGAAGTCACTTTGTCATATTCTTGAAACTTTTTTTGATGACTGAAAGGAACAGATTTGACCCTTCTGATCCTCGTTTCTCTGTTAGTCAGATATTTGTAGCTGGAGAGGACTTCCTTAACAGCTAAACAAACATGAAGCATCAGCATCTGCTGCGGATGTGGATCACTGCACTGATTACCACATTCCCCTTAGAAATGATGCTCGTCGTCGTCCTAATGTACAACAAAGGATCATCCCGCTGTCTATGAAATGAGATTCGGAATAATTAACATCCCTTTTTATTCAATTTTCTTGGGTTTACAATACGGTTACTGGAAATGCTAATTGAACCACCGTGACTATTTTCTGAAAGCGTCTCTGCTTCATCCATACTGTTCAGTGCTTGTGTATAGCTTAGAGGATGTCATCCTCACTGATTCTTACTTCAGGAGGTGCAGTGAGACGTACTGAGTCGGCCTCCTCAACAAGGTCCTGGTCTGATTGTTTTGGTCCCAAGTGAAATTACACGGCCCAATTTCTTATACGGCCCAATAAACTGAAATAAGGGAAAACACTTCTAGTTTGAAAAAGCTGCTTCAAGTGATTTAGCTGTAAAAATGGCCTCAGCTAAGGAGACCGATACAAACTGGCTAGTCTTCCCATCAGAGTAGTGACCCAAGAAATTCAGCAATCAGTGTGAAATGTGCAAAATAAGTTGGTGAGAGAAGACTGACCAAGTAAATCCAGCCTCCAAAACAAAATGCAGGACAAAGTAGCTCTTTTTCATGTGGCAAAACCACGTCCAGTCCTTCACTTCGGCACTACTGATACCCACTCTGCATCACAATAGGAATGCAAGAGAGTTCAACACAATCTCTTTGTCTATATAAAGAGGGGGCAACATACAGTACATAACTTGTGTGTGTTGGTAACGCATGTCATTTCTAAGCATATATGGAACTGGAACTGACCCTCCATGCCTGATGGTAATTTCCACGGGGGGCGTTTTTTATCGCAAGAGATCGCCTCGCTTCCCAGCATTGGACGCTTGATGGGCTGCCACTAGACACAAGACACTGCACCTGATTGGACGAACGCTCTCCCTCGTGGGCTGCTGCTCCCAGCTTTCAAACCGGAACCAACATGGCGGCTCATTTGGAAACTTTCTTCTTTAATATCACGAATATAGTTCACCGAAATGTGTTTTTGAAAACATTTTAAACCAGAAATAAGCCATGCAGTTGCTGAATCTGTCTTCATTTTGGATCGACAACGCTTAGTTTAAAAGTTCCTCTGGAGTTTCCAGAGGCGGCGAGTCGCGTCAGACGCCCGTGATTTGCATGAACTAGCCTGGACCTCAACTTTATGCAAATGAGGAGCGGCCAACGTGAAGCCCCGTCTCTCGACTCGCGCCACCATGCTACCAGAATGCATTGCACGGCTGCTTACGTAGACAACGAATGGGAAGCGTGGAAAGGACGGAGGCTGGAGACATGTACCATGAGGCATCTGGGGCTGTATTACAGAAACTATCTTAAGACGTCTTAAGAAGAAGAAGATAGAAGATAGAAGTCTTAAGATAGGAAGAGTCTAAGATAGGATTTTTCCTAATTTGGTATTATAGAAGCAAATGCTTAGCTACCAACGTGACTTTTCATCTCTCCGAGCTAAACAACTTTGTAAGCGTTGTTTTTCTCATTGAAACATGCATCTAAACGTATAACAAAATGGAGCAAAAACACCGACGGGCATTTAACTTTAAGACAGATGAGTTAGAGGTGTTGGTAACATCTGTAAAGAAATCCAAAGATGTTCTTTTTGGGAAATTTACAACAACGCTAACTCGTGAGATAAAAGAAAGAGAGTGGGCTAAGATAGCAGACACAGTCTCCACCGTATCCAGTATCCGGAAAACAAGTACACTGACAAGTGACAGGAAGAGGAAGACAGCTCTTATGTCCAAAGAGCAGAAGAAAAGTGGTGGAAAGGTGAAAGTTAGGACAGCTCAACGGTCATCCTAAAGTTAAGAGAGTTTATTTAAGATTTTGGTATTAGCAATATTAGCATTCGTTTGGAGTTGCGTTTCTTGCCACCTGATGAATGTAAGTCGAATATTCGGTCTACTTTTAGCTCTGCTTTGTTCTCAACCAACTCCTAAGGGAAATATCCGTCTCTTTAGCTGTTAAATTCTCCAATATGTTCACCAGCTAGTCGTTAACTTTGTCAGTCTGCTGTTTGGTGCTGGGAAGCAGTGTACAGTGGGTTTATCCGTCGCTTGCATGTTGCGTGTTATGGTGCAAAAACCATAATAATGAGTTGCAAGATGCTAAAAGACTTGACAGAGCTGAAGGGCACTGCAGTACATATATACAAGTAGTAAATTGATCCATTGTTAATAGAAACATATTGATTATAGCAGCTTTAATAAATCGTTTGTATTAAACTTTTTGAGTAACTGCCTTTCTTCAGCACTTATGTTTAACACCGAACTGAACAGACAATTTTTCCCTGGTTTATATTTTATGATTTCTCATAACTGCAACCTTCAAGTCCAAAACCTGCCTCTGTATTGGGTCTGCACGATGAATCATACAAAGAAAAGGCAATTCAATACTGAATGCTGCAATTTCCAAATCACCTAGAGGCTGTACGTTTTTGTTATTATTTTTTATTAAAAGCAAAAAAAATGTTTCAGACAGCTTCCTACACAACTTAATTTGGTGCTGTGAAGAATCTTCCGGCCAATAAACAGAGATGTATGCTGGAGAAAATCCATCAGTTCATTTAAATACAGCAAATCCTAAAGCATTGCAGTCTCAAGACCGCACTTTCATTTATACATTGTGCATTATTTTTAAGCAGTGAAATTTAAATTTAAGTGTGGAAAAAGCTGTGTCGAAATGCGATGCAACTCATGCCAATGTAGCACAATTCAGAAGGGGAAAAAAAAAACTATGATGTTTTTGTCAATAGTGTGCAAGCCTTTGCTCTCACCCTGAGGCGATCAACCACAGGGTGAGAGAAACCAGAAATCAGGTGACCTGAAATAACCTTACAGACCTCTTTAATAAAAATATGAAATGTACAATACATTTTAAAACGTTGCCATGCATGACACGTTTTGATCCTTTGGCTCTTTTGTGATACAACCCACTGTGTATTCCTGCCAACGTTAAACCCACCGGCAACACTCTTTCAGATGTGTGTGGGGAGAAAAGAAGGCAGGTATAGATGTTGAGAGTTTGGATTTAAAAATCATAAATCCACGCTTTTAAAAAGCTGACAGCTGCTCACAAAATACTGACAGACGGCGACAAAAAGGAAGACAACTTGTTAACAAAAGACGGTATCTTATTAGTATTTTATAGATAAAAACATGAACAACGCATTGTTTTTTTATCTCCAAAACTGGATATATTTGATAAACCCGTTTCATTATCATGATAATGCTGTCAAAACTGATGAATCAAAGAACTGTTTATGGCTGGGCGTATGTTATAAAGAAAGTTGTAAAGGACATTGTAATGGACCCCTGGTTGCAGTTGTTCACTTGAAGCACTTCAGACAAGGCTCCAAAAGGCCAGAACACCACATCTGACCTTTTCACCCCAACACACAAACACACACATACACAGTCTCTGAAACGCCAAAAGGGCTGACCTCTTTATGCTGATTAACATTCCATTGGGGGAGGAGGGGGAGACGAAGAGATACTTTCCCTCACCTTCTTGCCCTCTTGTTTTTCTCCTATTTTACGACATCTCTGCTTTCTTTTTAACTCCATCTCTCATTTCTCCCACAGCCTCTCTTTCCGTTTGCCTACATGAACGCAATTATCCCTCGCTTCCAGTTTCCTCCTCCATGGCACTTTTATTAAGCTCTTTCTCTGTCTTTCTACCTCCATCTCCATTTTTCTCCGGCGGTAAGGTTAATGTGCTTCTATGTGTGTATGTGTTGCTGAGGCATGTCCTGGCAGGCCCGTTACTCAGCTCACAGGCTTACAAAAGCCTGACTGACTCACCGCATTGGATCGAGCGTGTAATTCCCACACTGATTTACACTGATGAATACTTAGGAAACTCATTTATTTCCATGTATGTGCAGCTGCTCCTTACACGCAGAAAAACATAAACACGTACGCACACTTTCTCATTCTGGCAATCAGAATAACAAAAACCAAAAACATGACTAGGTGTTTCATTAACTATTCCACACCTCCTCTGCTTTATTAAGACCTGTGACTCATGCATGTCTCCACACCTGCTCTCTCACAGCCTTTTGTGGCCACTGGTGTGCACTGGCACGTGGCAGCTTGTGTGTGTGTCCGTGATGGTGAAGCGTTGCCTAATAAAGATCGTGTGTGTGTGTGGAGTTGACACACCAATTCTCGTGCCAAATTTCCGATGGAGTCTCAATGGGTGCTATTCCTCTTCTTTACCTGTATTCCCCAACTTTAAAAATGCAAAAACAACCTATCAATGTGTCGACTTTTTTGAGGCTTTTAGATGCATACAGGCATTCAATTGTTACATGTTTCCCTATAGATCCTTTTACAGCCGACATCATGATTATGTTAGCGGGAGGCCAAACAAAGGAAAGACCGGAGCCAAACATGAATCACCTAGTAGTAAGTTATAAGTTACACATGGAAAATGTCAGCTTGCTGTGTTGTTGGGGGCCGGATCGATATTGCATACATTTGAGATGACAAGCTGTGATTTTAGGCTCTTGCGAGCTACAACATTGGCGAAGATTTTCAGAAATGGAGAGAAAACATTGCTAATGGCTTATCTTAGCCTTCTGCTAACCGCAATTAGCCGCCACGACTGCTAAACTGCAGCGGTGAGCTCACCGCTCACGCAGAAGGCTAAACTATTGGCATTGACATGGAGAGAAACTGTTGCTAACAGGCTAAACTATTAGAGTGATGGAGAGAAACTGTTGCTAACAGGCTAAACTATTAGAGTGATGGAGAGAAACTGTTGCTAACAGGCTAAACTATTAGAGCGATGGAGAGAAACTGTTGCTAACAGGCTTAACTATTAGAGCGACGGAGAGAAAAGGTTGCTAACAGGCTAAACTATTAGAGCGACGGAGAGAAACTGTTGCTAACAGGCTAAACTATTAGAGGGAGGGAGAGAAAATGTTGCTAACAGGTTAAACTATTAGAGAGATGGAGAGAAAATGTTGCTAAGGGGCTAAAGCATTAGAGAGATGGAGAGAAAATGTTGCTAACATGCCAAACTATAAGAGAAACGGACATAAAATTATGCTAACGGGCTAAACTATTAGAGCGATGGAGAGAAACTGTTGCTAACATGCTAAACTATAAGAGAGACAGCCAGAAAATGTTGCTAACAGACCAAAACTATTAGAGAGACGGAGAGCAAACTGTTGCTAACAGGCTAAACTATTAGAGGAATGGAGAGAAACTGTTGCTAACAGGCTAAACTATTAGAGAGATGGAGAGAAAATTTTGCTAACAGGCTAAACTATTAGAGAGATGGAGAGAAAATGTTGCTAACAGGCTACACTATTAGAGAGATAACCGTAGCCACAGACGTTAGCCTTTGGCTGCAGTAAGCAGTAGCTAAACTATTAGCAATATTTTCTTTCCATCTCTGAAACGCTTTGCTGATATTGTAAGACTCTCTTTTTGATCAATCCGTCTTAACATTAACACAGTCCCTGAGAGTGAGAGACATACAGTGTACATATTCAAAAAAAACTTTAGCCATTGTTAAAAAAACAGCCAACAAAACTTGTTAGCATGCATTAGCTTACATGCTCAGAGAGTTATTCTGTCTCCACCTACACACAGAAATACGTCATCATGTTTAACTAACAGAAAAGGGGCCTGTGCTACAAATCTATGTTTTGTTTGCCACCATTTTCATACGTAAGCATGAAAGAATATTAGAAATGCCTTAAAATATGATGTAGTCCAATACAACACTTCCATTAAATACAGCTCACACATTAGACCACCAGAGTCTAACTAACACCCGTGTGCCAGTGTCAACACAACCTGAATGTCAGTTTAACATAGGTAAAATTTATCAAATACTGCAATTCAGTATTAGTGTTGGCTGCATTTTTGTTATTAACTTATTCATATTCTCCTTTTGGGCATACAAAAAGGTAAAATCCATTCCAAATTACGATATCTGCCATTTGACTTACAAACAGGTTGAAAGTACAGTAGAACTCAAACAATGGAGTCAATTAATTGACTGATGGAAAATGAATTGTGTACTATTTTGAGTCCTTTTTCAGCAATTTCTTTGGGTTGTGGGTTGTTGGTTGGAAAAAAGAAGCCATTTCATGACGCCACCTTGGGCTTAAGGAGGTTGTGAAGGGCATTTTTCACCATTTTCGAATGATTCATGAAGAAAATAAGTGGAAAGTAATCATTGGTTGCAGTTTTAGTTGAGAGCATGTAAATATACTTTCACTTTCTGAACGATAAAAAGATAACTGTCCTTGGTAGCTAAAATAAAAGCTACTCTTCAATTGCTGAGGAACAGGAATGATCTGAAAAATCAAGGTTTGTCCAGACAAACGCCACAATAAGTGCTCTTACATAAAACCAGACTTTTTTTTCTGGCAATAAACAACATAACCTGCTTGTTGAGGTTAACCCGGGCAAAAGATTTACATACATACATGCCCACACACAAACAAGGTGAGTCATAAAAGAAATATCCTCCATACAGAAAGTGAACAGCCACAGAAACAGACTGAGGCGAGGGCCGCGCAGAGCGTGACAGACTTCCAGTTATGACTTATTACTTGAGGGAGAAAAACAAATAAACGACGGAATAATGAAGAGACAAAAGACGAATGAAAAGCAGCCTGGCTCACCTACAAGCAATGCATCTTTACAAGTCAGGCAACCGTGTACACAAGACCACACAACCACATGTCCGTATAATCCACTCTCACAAAAGAGAACAAAAAAAAACGTGTGCATATCTGTGTGTTTGTGTGCAGTTGAGTGTGAGCCAGACTCCAGCTGAGAGGGGAAGCAATAGCAATTCCCACTGACCTGAAAACTAGCTTGCAAGCCACCTCAAAATATAGAGGAATGGAGAAAAAAAAAGAGGGAGAATGTCAGTGAGCACGAAGGCGATGAAAATACAGAGGGCGAGATTTAGAAATACTTGAGAGTGGCCGCTGTGTAGCAAGGATTTGAAAACACACACACACCCAGGTGCGGTGAGGGATTACGGGAAGGAACAGGCCTCGACACCCCTTTGTACTGCCGGCTCAAGTGAAAAGAATGAAGGAAAGACGAGATAGAAAGACAGAAAAAGGAGGAAGGGATCATGTATGCTGCATCTGCACACACCCAACAGGACAAAAAAACAAAAAAAGAGTGAGTAAGTGTTGTGAGTGAGTCTGTATGGGTGTGTAGATGTGTGGGAGTGTGTCCCCTTTTTTGCTTTTGTGACTCCCGAGGTTCCCCGCGGTCAAGAGCGGATCCTCTTTCTCTCTCGTGCCCTCTTTTCATACACTCGTTCACCCTCTTTTTTTATACACTCACTCCCCGTCCCCTCCCTCTCTTTTAGCGCGGCGCTGAATGGCCCTCTCTCGCTGATGAGTGACTGATGAATGAAGTAGCTCTTTGAAGTCAAGAGTCACAGCAAGGCTGGTCAAGCGTGAAGAGATGCCGGACAAAAGGCGGCAGAGAGGGAAGGGAGTAAGGAAGGAAGGGAGGAAAGAAGAAAAACAGGGCAGGAGGGGAGGGGGGTATATTCAGCAAGGGGAAAACGTCAAACAGTGAACATCCATAAAGTCAGCGAGGGACGGATGCTGAATGTGTGTGGCAGAAAGAGAGAGAGTGTGTGTGTGAGAGAGAGCGTGGTCTGCGTTTTTGCATGAGTGCCTCGGAGTATTTGCATTGTGGCGCTCAACATGCAAAAGGCCAAAAGCACGCAAGTCATGACGGACTGACTTCTCTCTGGAACAGAGCTTCTGGACTACAGGGACCGCCTGGAGGTCTTTGCGTTTTTATGCCTCTACTCTCCTTCTTTTATTGCCACGGACACACAAAAACCATCGGATTGCTAACGGGATATTGAAACATTACTTTAACAGAGCCACCCTATTTAAATACTTTTGGTGGTTTTCTTGTTTTTTTTTTGTAGCATTACAGTCATTGTTTTGGTCTTCTGTTGCCATCTGCAGATGATTAGCCTTTTAGTCTTATGACCCTGGGATTTTTCTTTGTTTATATGTGTTTACCATCTTATCTAAATATATTTTTTGAGTTCAATTCCCACGCCTTCGATAGGATGTCAGCGTACATGAGGATCTGTTTTAAACTGGTTAAAGGAAGTTTAACTCGCTCTGATTTAGGCTGCATTCACAGCAGATCAGGATTGTGTGGCGGTGTGGGAGAGTCACTTTAATGGCCCATTAACTGCAACGATTAACTATCATATTCTATATAGGGCTGTCAATCGATTAAAATATCTAATCGCGATTGTCCATAGCTAATCGTGATTAATTGCACATTTTTTTATCTGTTCAAAATGTACCTTAAAGGGAGATTTGTCAAGTATTTAATGCTCTTATCAACATGGGAGTGGACAAATATGCTTACTTTATGCAAATGTATGTATATATTTATTATTGGAAATCAATTAACAACACAAAACAATGACAAATATTGTCCAGAAACCCTCAGGGGTACTGCATTTAACATAAAAAATATGCTCAAATCATAACATGGCAAACTCAAGCCCAACAGGCAACAAAAGCTGTCAGTGTGTCAGTGTGCTGACTTGACTATGACTTGCCCCAAATTGCATGTGATTATCATAAAGTGGGCATGTCTGTAAAGGGGAGACTCGTGGGTACCCATAGAACCAATTTTCATTCACATTTCTTGAGGTCAGAGGTCAAGGGATCCCTTTGAACATGGCAATGCCAGTTTTAGTGTTTGGAGCGTTATTTAGCCTCCTGGCTTGGGAAGACCTTCGTTTTCGCCGCATCGCCGGATCTGATGTTAATGCATCCTTACTCGGGGAACAGCCAGGGCACCAGAGGCCGCATCATTTTCCGCCATTGACTGAATTTTTTTAACAATGACGGAAAAAGCTGAAGGCCGGCCGTCATTTTGACAGATTAGATCTCACTATCCGGGTGCTGACAGGAGGGCGTTGAAGAGCTACGAACCGGAGGCCTTGGAGCGAGTCCTCTGTGACCACAACGGGTCTTGCAGGATCAGAAAATCCCTCGTTCGGAGAGTCTTGCCCACTTCTCTGGGAGAAATGTTCCCCGACTTCAAAACTTTGGCTGAAGTGGCACTGGCAGCTCAAGTCTGCAGTGTGGCAGCAGAGCTAAAATCATTCATCTGCACGGCCATTGTCTCTGTTCATCTTTTCTCTCCGTGCCCTTATAAATGCATAATCTATAAGCTTGTTCTGTATATTAATTATTAAAAAATGAAAAGGAATGAATTAAAATTAAATGGTATTAAATGTCTTATTATCATTAAAAACAAATGAATTAAAATGACGGGTAATAATAGATTATGACAGCTTTTTTTTACGACCCTGTCCGTCATAAGTACAATGATAAAGTCTAACACAATCACTGCCGGGCACACATTGCTTCACAATGACACATTGACCTCTGAAAGCTTCTCAGTGCTTAAAAAGGCTCCGTGGTGGTGGGGTCACATTTGTTGGAAACTTTCGAGTTACCACCAACAAGAATGTCTTTGCTATCTGGGAACGATACCAGCCGTTGTGCCTGTTTGCAGCAGACAATATGAATTTTAGATGGCAGCAGTTTGACAGGCAGCCATACAGAAGGCTGTTTGATAGTCATTGTTTGGGTTTGATTTGTCCAGTAATTAGAAAGGAGGATACTCAGCCAAGTTGAATTTTGACAACAAGCAAACCCAAACGCTAAATGATTCAAATATCTCAGATTGTCAGTGTGGTCGCTGATGCTTACTGATTTATCCACCAGAGACACATGTTATCAGCATTCAGGCGCTTTGGGGGGGGGTCTGCCTTACATCACAGGGAAAAGACATCATAGGCTGAATTTAGCGTGAAAAACACGGGCTCGTCTAGCAAGTTGAACCTGGATCAAATTTTGCTGCATGCAAGCGTACATTAATGGTAAATTTCTTTGTAATGTGAACGCCATATTTCTACTGTTTATCTCGCAATCGTAACAACCAAAGATAAAAGGATTCTATATGAGTATTATAAACTGCAGTGCATTGGCCTTCATAAGCCTTAAACTCATGGATCTATTACTCAAACTGGACTGACTGGATCATATTTCATGTCTCAACTCTACTTGAAACAACACCCACCCACCAACACAGGGCTGTTTCCAGTCTAACCCTCAGTTCAGACATACGGACTCAAACAGCCAGCCCCTCTCTTGCCTCTCACCAGCCTGAAGCTAATGGGCGTATTTAGCGTTGAGCACAAAGTCGTTGAGACCGGAAGGTCGCCGGTTCAATCCCCCGGACCGGCAGGATAAATTTGGGTGTGGAAAGTGAAAAGCAGCGCTTGCCCCTCCCTCATTACCACCACTGAGGTGCCCTTGCGCAAGGCACTTAACCCCAACCACTCCAGTGGAGCTGCTCAGTGGCCAGCAGATCAGACTGTGGTTGTACTGGGCAGTTTCCAGGTGTGAATGTGTAACTGTGTGAATGTGATCAGGGCGTTCCTGAAAAAGAGAGCATTGCTCTCAGTGAACCTCCCCCTGAATAAATAAAGGTAAAAAAAAAAAAAAAAAAAGTCTCATACACCGTTCGTACCTATACCTACGAAAAGTAATGAACTGTAATTCATAAATATCCCACAAAATCATTTTGTATGTAATTCCCGTAATCGTGAACCAGGAAGTATAAAGACCGAGAAATGCCGCGTAGGGAGGAGGTCGAGTCAAAAACCCTGGACTTTCGCCCAGGACACCGGTGTTCATACCCCATGTGAAACAAGAAGTCAGCATTGATTTATTTGTCACGTAACTTCTGTAATTTAGTTAGGCCACTTCCAGTGTTATTTCAACCCAAACCATGCTATCTTCCTAAACCGAACCAGGTAGTTTTGTTGCCTAAACCTAACCAAGTTGTTTCCTGTGAGGACGGAAGTTTATTTTGAAAAGGCTGGAGAGGAGATTGGCACATTTGTCACGTGTTGCTGGACATTCGTAGGAAAACGCATGAAAAATTAGGAATAACCATTCGTATGATATCATACGACCCGTTGTATGAGGATACGTTGACAAAGTTTGCACACTCCAACTGGCCAGCTACTTTCTTCTGGTTTACGGCAAAGTAGTAAATTTCCCAAGTGGATGTGTTTCTACACATAGTTTCTCTTATTTAAGTCCCGTTAGCGTGTTAAAGTTATATCATATGGAACTTGGAAGCCTTGACGATGAGGTTTTACGTGTAGCATGTTGTAGCTCTACATAGTTGAGTGAGGTAGAAAACGACTGTGCTTCAGTTTCCAAGGGAAAGTCTGTATGTGTGAGCGGGTGTCAGGCTGGTAGGGATTGCTCAAGAGCACTTCAGCTATGATTAAGAAAGTGCATCCATTAGTTGAAGGACAGACCCCTCGCCGATTACGCAAGGCTCCCTTGTCGAAACTGGGAAATATGATGTCCAGATAAAGTTGACAGATTATCTAAAAATATCTGGCTTGGTTTGACATTTATGAGTGGTTGATGTATTTTATTGTTTATTTTTGCAGGGACAGCGCGTAACTGAAAGTAATTGCACCAGAATTAGCTAGTAGCTAAATTGCATCAGTTGTCCCTGGGCAGGTAGACAAAAAACAGAACACCAAAATACACTGCATAAAACACCACAATACATAAAAGTGATGAATGTGTATTAGCCTTGCTTCTCCATGTGTATCTACTATAACACACAGAGAAGCTTTTTAAATCTAAGACAATACACTGCCTCCTGAAAATAGTCGGGCCTCAGTGGGATTGGGTTTTCCCTTCCTATTAAACTCTAAACAGCCAATCTATGCGCTTGTTAGGACAACCCTAGGCGAAATCTGAAATATTGATATATTTTGTATTATTTTCATGTACTAGTCTTCTGAATGTCACAACAGTGTACTTTGCATGCGTAGCAGCTCCTGAAAGTGATCTAATAGATTTCTCTGCATTTATTTGACAGTCTAACGTAAAGTATAAAAAATGGGAGCAGGTGGAGGTTTAGTTTCTTCCTCAAAGACGCTTTGACAGACAACACAAGGCTGTCTGCAGACATATTACATATTGCCAGGGATCAATCTGGTGATTTCACTTCCTTAACTTCTCTTATCAGGTTTCACAGCAGGTCTTTTTTAAAGGAGTTGAGGGGCTGAACAGGGTTTCAAAGACCCACTCTCAAGTATTCCCTTTGTAATTTGGCAATCACCCCAAGACCACCAGATTTTTCTGTCTGTGCACACGAGGAAAAAAGCAGAAGCAGGCAAAAAAAAAAAAAAGAGGGCTTCTCCATCGTACAGTTCTCTAGGGTGAGAGAGAGAGAGAGAGAGAGAGAGAGAGAGAGAGCGAACATTACACTCCTCCCGTGTTTATCTCAATCTCACATCAGATCAGATCACTGGCAGATAAAAGCACTTCCTGACACATCACTTCCTCTCTCTGGAGGAAGCTGACACGCGCTGGGAACCCAACACGACAGGCTGGTGGCGGGGAGGATGAAGAAGTGAAACTTTTTTTTGACAGAGCTAGAGGGAGATGCGGGGGGTTGGGTGGGGGGGGGAGCAGAGGTGGAGTAAAAGATAAAAGTATACAGGGAGAAAAAAGGTGAAAACGACACGCTCGTGGCCCAGATCCACAGTGCTGTGTGGGGCGAAGAAGAGGAGGAGGAGGATGAGGCAGAGTAGCGAGAGACAAAGAGGTGAAGAGACACTAAGAATAGTATAACTGGATTAGCTTTAACACTGACCTTTATTCAGCAGGGTGGCTCTCCCTCGCTCCCTCAATTGCTCTTTACTGCCGATACAGGAGAAGCCTGCCCTACTTTTTCTAGTTTGACTCAACAATGGACCGTGTCGAGATTTCCAGATGAGGTGACATACGTATTTAACTCTCACTTGACCAAATCCGCTGTCTACACAAGAGATTGTCTGTGCGGGTGTGTGGGGTGATTAATTGTTTTAATATCAAAATCTCGACTTGACATCACGACAGACATTTTAATTACATTATTAACAACGCCTTAACAAGATGTAATAAAAGCTTAGTGAATGTACATTTGGCAACCCTTATGCCCTATAAAGACAACTGTCTGCGGCACGTTTGGCCAGCTGAAGTTAATTACCATTAATTCCACGAACTGGCCAAAACTACTAAATAAAAACATACGGAGGCTGTCTTGTTAATATGTTCTCTGCACGCTCAAGTCTGTACTATTTATGCTCAGATGGAGATGGTTTCCCCACCAAGAAAGGAGCACCACTCTGTATCACAGAGAGCCAAAGTAGAACTGGAACTTCAGGGTTCTGTTACAAAAGTCACAATACCAACATTGGTCAGAAAAAAAAGACAAATGACAAATTTTCCTCACATCATTGAGCCCGAGGTATGAAAAGAGACAGAACAGCAAGGTAAGCAACAGTGACACATTTCATCTGCACACACCCACAGTCCCGCACCTCAAATCACCATACAGACTTGCGAACACAGATCACACAGGCCACACATTCACACGGCAAACACCCGGACACATGCAACCCCTGCTTGAATGCACAAATGAAGGCAGAGGGGACACACACACACACACACACACTCACACAGCAACTCTGGTGATCTACAGCTCTGCCCCGGAGCAAAGCAGACAAGCCAAGTGTAGCAGAACGAAGAATCTCTGTGTTTTTTCTCTGTCTTTCCATGAATGGCATCAGCGCTTTAGCTCCTCTGGTGGGACGCTCACATGCACAGACGCACACGCATGCACGCAGACAAAAGACGCTGAAGTGTTGGGATGGCATGATGGGCAGAAAAATAGGAGAGGAGTGATGGGAAAAGCACAGGGCGAGGCGTGGAAGGATGCAGACACAACGCTATCATTCATTCTCTTTTTGGGGATTTGGTAAAAGTTAGCCTACTGTGTGTGTGTGTGTTCCCAAAGAGGAGACGGTCCCAATCAGTTAAAACTCCTCCCCCTAATTCAAAGAGGCACTACGGGATTTGCATTTTTCCCACAATTCAATTAACACGCCTGTCAGCCTCTCCTCTCCGTTCACATGCCTCCGTTGGCCATCTCTCGCTCACACACACACACACATACACACATACAAACACGCTCCCACATCAGCGTCGTGAATAGATGCATTTATTCATAAACACACGCATGCAGAAAATTTATGCATTTATTTGTTTGTGTACAAACAAATGAAGAAGCGCTCAGACTGAGAGAAGCTCCCGGGTCGCATCCTGTCTGGACTCGTCACATTCAGGGACGTGAAAAGACAGTGCTGTTAATGGATGCAGAGAGCAGTCCCTGGGGACGTCTTTCTCTCTCTCTGTCTCGCTGTCCTTCTCCGTCACAGAAGAAGGGACGCGGGGAAAAGACAGGGAGTGCCGTCAAAGAATAGGACACCATGGGGTGTGGGTGAGACAGACACTCAGGGTCGATGTATGCAGCAAGAGACCACATGATACAGACGAGGCCAAACCGGATTTAGAAACCAGGAACTCGGATCAGCCACCGACTTTGCCGCGGGGCCGGCTAATGACTTCAGCTAGCCTCTTGTCTGATTAATAGCCTGTAATCCCATTCTCATGGAGAGAGCATACCATAGCATTCCTCTGCACCACTCATTAACCACTATAGAAATGCTCACGAATCACTCAAGTCGCTTTTAGCTAGCAAGGCTAATGCTAGGCTAGGCTAATCAATAGGGAGTAATCCTGTTGGCGGAGCTGCTGCAGCGTAGCGCCCCTCATTACCAGCCATAGAAATGTGTGCTAATCATTCGCCGCACGGTTATTTGTCCACAGGGCCGCAGAATCACTTTGGTGGTGGCGTGGGGAACGGGGGGCGGTGGGGTGGGGGGGGTTGACATTTGACAGTCGGCGGCAGAGGGTGGAAGAGACAGAGTGACACACAGAGTCGCAGAGGCTGTGTAATGATTAAGAAACACATCACTCTCGCTTTCTTTCCCGCTCTCTCTCTCTCTCTCTCTTCCCCATCTGCCCTCTGTGTTGAGCGTACAGCCAGATCGGATCTGGAGAGGCTCTGCTCAATGTCGGCGTCATTCAAGTTTTATCAATCGATGAAAAACCCTCTGCGATCCATAATGGCTAATCAATAATGAAGGCTCGCAGGCAGAGCAAAGATAACCCTACACAGACCACCAATAGAGACGGTCGTCAGAGATCAAGCGGATCCTTCTCCTTGTCCTGTCTTTACTATGCACTGAGGTGAAAAAGCTGGGGAAGATCAATGCTGGCTACAGTCTTAACTCAACTTGACCGTACGGGTTTGCACTCTGTGGACAGTTTAATGTAGATTCTATAATCCCCCTAAACAATACAAGAATTTACACAATACTCTGCTAATCAGCATTTTTCACCAACGGCCTTTAGGCCTATACACACCGGGGGCGTGACGAATCAACCACATGAAAATGCGAAACACTCGCCTGCGAATATTATATATCTAGGGCTTTTATTGTGAAAGGTAAGAACGGGAGGAGTGGATCTGGTCTGCGCTGCCTTTGTCGTCATTCAAGTTTTATCAATCAATGAAAAACCCTCTGCGATCCATAATGGCTAATCAATAAATGAAGGCTCGCAGGCAGAGCAAAGATAACCCTACACAGGCCACCAATAGAGACGGTCGTCAGAGATCAAGCAGATCCGTCTCCTTGTCCTGTCTTTACTATGCACTGAGGTGAAACAGCTGGGGGCAGATCAATGGTGGCAACAGCCTTAAGTCAACTTGACCATAAGGGTTTGCACTCTGTGGACAGTTTAATGTTGATTCTATGAACCTCCTAAACAATACAATAATCTATACCAGGGCTTCTCAAACTTTTTGGGGCCCCTTATTCAAAAACGTTTCAAGCTAAATACTTCAGACCTGTTTGATAGTGATAAACAGAAACACATTTCAATTTAAATCATGTTAACACCACTTTGTTTTGCCCTGATATTCCGGGTGCTTTGTAATCAGATGTTGCTTTAGCTTGGCCGGCTTCATGGCTTCGTTCGCTAGCGCCTGAAGACACATGACGCATTTTGGTCTCCCGTCGCTGTCGCTTGATATAACTGTTGTCATATTTTCTCAATTTAGCTAGTTTGGTCTTGATGATACAGTACAACTTTTTCGACGTGTAATATTCGCGTTCCGTGCTAAAGTACTCATGACAAAAACAACGGTTCGAAAAAATGTATTGCACGAAAAAAAACACCCCGGTGTATAAAGGTGTTTAATCGAGCCATTTTGCATCCCTGATCAACTACATCCAAACAGTTCCCTGTGTGTGTGTGTGTGTGTGTGTGTGTGTGTGTGTGTGTGTGTGTGTGTGTGTGTGTGTGTGTGTGTGTGTGTGTGTGTGTGTGTGTGTGTGTGTCTGTGTGTGTGTGGCCAGGGGCCCATCAGAGGTATCCAACTATCCTCTTGAGCTAAAGTCTCTCAGCTCTGAATTGTGATGCTGGGTTATACGTTACGGTGACCGGAGGCTGAACCGGAGCTGAACTCTTGTATTCGAGGGGAAGCGGCGGTGTAGCCGAGAAGAGAGGCCTGTCAACACTCTCCTCAAGCTACTGAAGGGGAAAACACATAGGGGCCATATCTCACCTCTTTTATGTGCGAGATTGCGTGTGAGTCGACCATCCTTTCACGGTATTGTGAAGGGCAGAGCACAAAACTTGAAGAGCCACTTGCTCGACTGCATTATCTGCTGTCGGGTGGGCTAATCTAGTGCTGCATTTAAGGCTGACATTTTATTCAGAATAACGTTTGAACTTACAAATGTGGTAACTGCTATTATAGTTTTTCTTGAAACAACGTAGGAAATAAAACACATTTATCTACAACAAAAAGTGATAAAATCTAAGGGGTTGCGGAATGATTACAAAAATGTTAAGATGAAAATGTTTTTCAGACTTTCTTCAAGTATTTGCTGGATCTTTTTTACCACTTCTGGACTAAAAAAAGTATTCAAATAAAACAGTGCGAGAAGGAAGAATTACATATTGGTTGAACTTGGGACAACTTGAACACATATATGACCTGTGACAAGGGGTTGAAAGTAAACTTATTTACGTTATAATGATAGTAAAAAGTCTGTAACCAGCATATGTTTGGTATTTTTTTAGGGCTGTCAAAATGAACGCAATAATAACGCCTTAACGCAAATTTGTTTTAACACCACTAATTTCTTTAGCGCATTAACGCAACTTGTGATTTTTAGGTTGTAGCGGGCTCAGTTTTATAGCTAGAGTGAAGATACTGGTATCATATGGATCTAGAAAACCTAATGAATTGATAAATGAATGAATTGGTACCAATCATGCTAGGTTGTCGCGAAGGAGGTTAAATAGCGCTCCAACATTGCGCTAAATTTTGGCGATGAAAAACTGGCATGGCCATTTTCAAAAGGGGTCCCTTGACCTCTGACCCCTAGATATGTGAATGAAAATGGGTTCTATGGGTACCGACGACTCTACCATTTACAGACATGCCCACTTTATGAAATATAAAAATGTTCTTTAATGCCTCTTGTCTGTTTGCCCATTCCTCACACACTGGCTTAACATAAATCAGGTACAGTAAGGTTTTAGGTCACCACTGGTAAACCCAATTAGAGCCTGGTTTCCACTAAGACGAGCAGCGAAGGTGATCTGAGCTGAGTAAACAAGCAGGGAATAACTGGCTGGAGGGATGTTTGAATGTTTGTTGGGAATGCTGGAACGTGGTGCATCCGCAGTCGCAGGATGAGCGGACGTAACCGGCTTTGGAGCGCCTGGCCGCCAGCGCTTAAACCCGGCTAATCTGATTGGATTAACACCAACCTGCCTGGCTCCACATGAGCGCGCGCACACGCACTCGTATAGACACGGACACCGACACACACAGTTGTACTATATGCCAATCAGCCGGGGCTGCCTCCGCGGCTTCCTGGAGTTCATCTGGATTCTGGGTTGTGCTGGCTGGCTGACGGCACCATGCTGAGCTACCGCGCGCACGCGCATCCGCTCTCACGCCGCGCACATACACACTTTACACACAGAGCCATCTTAGAGTGCAGTGATTTGTGCTGTGAATCTGAAACAGACCCATTGAAAGAAGAGTAATGCCCAGCGCTTGACAACCGTGCTAATTGACTAGCCCCCTCCCCAGCAATGAAACTAAACGTTTTCACCCCTCCATCTTTTATCTTTTCAATCATTCCCTGACAGCTCTCCTCTTGTCCCACAGTCATCCTCTTCCTCATATCACTCTTCATCTCTCCCTCTCCCTTTACCCCCGCTGTCCTTCCCCCTCCTCCTCCCCTTTCCCCTCATACTCATACATGTAATCATTCATTAGAACCAAGGCAGTTGTCCATTAGGCAAAGCAGCCATTTTGGAAATTGCAGCAAATCTTCCATGAAAAGACATTTCCTCTAATGCGGTAGTCACGCTCGGAGGGAGCGGGAGAGGAAGATGGCAAAGGAGAGAAAGAAAGACGAGTGGGCAGAGATGGAGAGAGGAGAGAGGAGAGAAAAAAAAAGAAGAAGAGGAGAGAGAGAAAAGTGAAGGAGAAAGATAGAGAGTGAGCCCCCCGGCCATAAAGCCACCAAGCGGAAAGCAAGCCTGCTGTTTGATTATAGAGTGACACCATCATGGAGGGAAGGAGGGAGGAAAAGGATGGAAGGAGAGGGAGGGGAAAGTGTTTTAGAGGCAAGCAGAAGGGATGAAGAGGAGGCGGGAGAGAAAGAGATGGAGAGAAAAAACAGGGAGTGATTTGAGAGGGCCGAGATAGAGGCAGTAAAATTAGCCCCATCACTTCGCTTACTAAGACGCTCTATGACACACTAGGATTAAAAACAGACACACACACACACACAGTCGTGAGATGTGCACATGCACGGGACAGATGGTATTCCCCCATCTGAAAATGTGGCTCTGATTTGAGTAAAGTGGTGGATACCTCCTTAACCAATTAGAAGCCCCATATCTAAGGCCTTGCATTAGGGTCTGTTTGTCTCACACACTCATTAGTGTGTGTGCGTCCCATGAGATCACCGAAGGAGAGGTTGGAAATGACAAATTTACTCTGAGCGGCGCTCTGCCGACTATGCAAGTTCTTTTCTCCCACAATGCCACTATTCGTCTCGATCGCATCTCATCGCCGATCAAAGACGGACCTGTCTCTCCTATTACCGACCATTCATCTCGCCGCCGCTCGCTGCTGCTTAATGCGCCTCGCTCGAAAAGCTGACACATTTGTCACCAGACCAAACTGAGCCTAATCCATCGTAGCATTTTTTTCTCTCTCCCGCAATTTATGATATCCCGAATTTGAAAAACCACCGTATTCAATCCAATTTCCTCAATGTCTCCGAGATGTTTTTATGCTCTCTTGAAGTAGAAACATTTTGAAGAAACCGTGCAGAGTGATACAGACCCATCTGTAGAATCAATAAATAATACAGCCGTGACAACGGGGCCTGGAAAATGTTACGCCATCAATACAAAACAGTTCGATAGTGGACATTCAGAGATGTTCTTTAAAGAAAATCACAGAAATGTCAGACTGCTGTCTGCCTGTCTGTCATTTAAATGGCAACCGGTGAGCTTACATAGTCATTATACACTGCTTTGAGTAGAGCTGAAATAATAAGTCAATTTTCAGTCTTCAAATATTAATTTGCATCATTTTGATAATTAAAGTCATTTATTTTGACATTCTTGGTTCCAGGTTCTCAAATGTGAATACGATTTCATGGTGGTCTATGATAGTAAACTGGATATACTTGAATTAGGACTGTCAATCGATTAAAATACTTAATCGCAAATTAATCGCACATTTTTTTATCTGTTCAAAATGTACCTAAAAGGGAGATTTGTCAAGTATTTAATACTCTTATCAACATGGGAGTGGGAAAATATGCTTGCTTTATGCAAATGTATGTATATATTTATTAAAGGAAATCAATTAACACAAAACAATGACAAATGTTGTCCAGAAACCCTCACAGGTACTACATTTAGCATAAAAAAATATGCTCAAATCATAACAAACTGCAGCCCAACAGGCAACAACAGCTGTCAGTGTGTCAGTGTGCTGACTTGACTATGACTTGACCCAAACTGCATGTGATTATCATAAAGTGGGCATGTCTGTAAAGGGGAGACTCGTGGGTACCCATAGAACCCATTTTCATTCAAATAGCTTGAGTTCATAGGTCAAGGGACTCCTTTGAAAATGGCCATGCCAGTTTTTCCTCACCAAAGGTTAGCAGAAGTTTGGAGCGTTATTTATGTATGACATGGTTGGTACCAATGGATTCCTTAGGGTTTCTAGTTTCATATGATGCCAGTATCTTCACTCTAGCTTTAAAACTGAGCCTTGTACAACCTCCGAAAGATCGACTGTGTTAATGCGTTAAAGAAATTAGTGACGTTAAAACGAATTTGCGTTAACGCGTTATTATCACGTTAACTTTGACAGCCCTAGTTTGAATATATTCATGTCTTTTTGGGTGCTAGTCAGATGAAACATGCTATTTAATTATTTCAACACAGGTTTTTACTATTTTCTGGCATTCCTCGGGCACGGTTAACCAATAAAGAAAATAATTAGCACATATATTTGTTTTCATCATCAAATGAAAGCATAAACCAATAAGACCGTAAGTGACAATTACAACTAGGGATGGACGATACGGAGAAAATCAAATAATCACGACACTGTATTTCTCACCGAAGACCTCGATGTTGCAACGATATTGAAGTATTGACTATTGATGCTTTCACAAAATATTTACACAATGAGATTTTTGATAAATAATCATCCGTAATGTGGATATGATGACTAAGTGGGTAAAGGCAAACAATATAACAGCTAGAACAGTCTGGTAAGTTCAGAAAATTGCATCACTTTACTGTAATGCAGCCCTTAAAACCAGGAAAAGACAACACTTCTGGCATTCTTCTGGTTAACCAATGAAGAAAATAATTGTTTGCTGCAGGCCTAAACATTAGCACATGTATCTGTTTTCATCATCAAATTAAAGCATTAACCAATATGACAGTAAATGACAATTACAACTTGCTGAATAACTTTCAATTCTTGAATCTATTTCTCTATCTGTTCTCTCCATTTTTTCCTTATGAATGTGTTTTTTGACATCCAGGAGGCGTATTTATGTGCTTGAATCCAGCTGATGGAAATGGTCCTAATTCACATTTTTATTTTTGCAGCATTTAAAACGTTTGTGCAAATTCACTTGACAGCTGGATGAGAAAACAGCTGCAGAGAGAGAGAGAGATGCTGGATCTCAGAACACTAGAACTGCTGCTGCTGCTACTCCTGCTGCTGCTGCTGCTGCTGCGTGGTCAAAGATTTCTAGATAGGCTGTTTTCTCTTTCGGTTCTTCACAGTTAACAAACGCAAGGGCAAACCACTTCCTCCACAAAAGTGCGACACGTAAAACCACTGGCTGGGACTGCAGGCTGTTTATCTCCACCGCACTGACAATACGCACAGCTGATTTTAAAGCTATATGCGTACGACGCCGTGCCAAGAAATCCCTCACCGCCCGTTCTGTAAACACAGATGATCTTCTTCACACTTTCTCTGGCCTCTTCGCCACACTGCTACTGCCCTCAAGACAAATGTCCCTAAACAAGCATTACCACGGCGACACAAGGGAGCCAAATAATGAGGGACACAAGGACTTAAACATACACAGATAAGAGAGCACATATAGAGGAAAGCGGGCAGAAAAAGGAACAAAAACAGGAAGGGATTCCAGGTTCTCCTCAAAGCTCCTCATTGCAGCGATTCACTTCTCTTTCTTGTGGACGTAAAGCTGCGTGTAATATGGAGCAGCATTGTTTTTCTTCAGGGTGCTATTAAGCTTGTAGTCCCTTGTTTCTCCTGTCGGGAGTGATAGGACAGCGGATTAAAGCAGAGGCAACAGATCCTCTCCCATGCATGCATACCTAGACCTCTCATCTACGCTGCCTTCCTGTCTCTTCCTGTTCCCCTCTTCAGGTACACACACACACATAAATACACACGCATCCACACAAGTTCAGGCTTTGAAACAGTGCTCATGAAGTGATGAAAGGCCGTTTATCCTGCTTCTACTGTGATATCTCGGCCCGCCATGCAGAATGGCCGGACACGTTATCACCTCTGACCAGGGGAAACCACGGGAATCAGGACTGACGCCAGAAGCAAATACCAGCGCTAGTGTGTGTGTGTGTGTGTGTGTGTGTGTGTGTCCCAGCAGTAATAATCACCCGGATTAGAGCGGAGCCAAACCCCCGCAGGGTCCCCCTCTCCCCCCCCGCCGACCCAGCCCAGCCCTGCCCAGCCTGCAGCTCTGATCCCCAGTTTGAGCAGCCATGGGAAGCAGAGCAGCCGGCCTGACATCTCCATGCGCCTGGCTGCCAGACAGATAGGCAGAGAGGCGGAAAAAACGCTCTTTAAATTCCCACGTATTTCCAACCCACCCTTTGTCCTATTGATCACCCAGCGCCAAAATAAAATATTGAACAAGCTCGGGCGATACAAAGACACATAACCCATTCAACGAGCATAGCCTCTAACCACGAGGGTGCAGTGAAATGGAAGTTGATACAGCCGTCAATATGTCTGGGTGAGGGATGCAATATGTTGGCAACAACAATAGGGAGGCGCGGAGAAGAAGAAATGGGTTATAACTTAATAAGAATGCACGTCATGTCTGGATACCTCGCAGTCAAAGCAAGGGATTATTACTGAGAGGAAGTGTTGCCTGGATGTATTACATATTTCACTCCCCAAGCCTGAAATATATTCAGCCGAATCTCAGTATGCGATTCAGTGGCACCTATCAACAATTGTCAGAGGCACTGTTGAGCTCCTGTGGCATTTGTGACAGCGCAATGTCGATCTACATTTATCTCTCAGCATCTGTTATCAACCCACCGTCTCGGGAAGATGCCCACCATCATTGACTTATATTTTAAAACCATACCATAACTGTCCCACATAGTGAGAAGAAACACCTTTAATTTAAGATAACATACGTGCATGCATTAACACCCTGTGGGAACTTTAATGTGTTGGTGGTATTAAGTTATGGCCTTATAATAACACCACTTTATCACCTTCTGGTGCTTCATCTTCTCCGGTATCACTACTACATTTCTGTGTCATAAATTGGGCCAAAAATAGCTGTAAAGTTTTGATATTTTGTGTGAAGAAATGCTTTCAAAATGTACCATTAGATTAGGCCTGTTATAATTGTCTCTCCAGAGGAGTGAGCCTAAAGCATTAAAGGCTGTTTTGTAAACCAGACAAAGATGTGTAAGAGGTGTGAAGAGTAGATAGAAAAGGTTAATAATTGTATATGAGTTTGATTTAATTTAGTGTGATTAGATTATTTATCTTACAGAAACACAAATCAGCTTTGTGAGTTTACAGTGACCTCATTGTACCTCTCTCTACTGTGGCAACACTCCTCTAAAAAATGACATATAATAACAGTAATATAGTTTAAAAGTTTCAGTGATATAATGCTCAAAAATATGTCCAATAGTTACTATAGATTGCAAATTTCTGACATGTTATTTCCTAAAATAACACTTCGAAATGCTTCATAATCTACAGTCAAGAAAACAAACATCACGCATCTTTTTACCTTTGATTTTTCTGTTTGTTCTCCTTCTTGTTGAGGACCCCCGGAACACAGTTGGTGAGCTCGGTCCAGTCGGCGTGCAAGCCGCAGCTCCAGCCGGTGGAGAACCGCGAGAAGAGCCAGGTCTCCTTGCGGTTCGGCCGGTAGCAGGTACACTTCTTCTGGCCCGGTCTGCAGTCGCAGGGGACCTCCAGACGGACATTCTGGACCAGGTGCCTGCCGAAGGTAGTCCCCCCGGTCTTCTGGATGTGCAAAAACACGATCACGTCCTCCCCTTTGATTTGGAAATCGATCGTCCTCTCCAGGTCCCTGACGGGGAAGTAGTATTTCTTAACGTAGTGGGGGTCCGGAGTGGGGAAGATGTCCCCCTCGTCTTCCTCCGTGAAATAACCGTGCGGGGAGCCGAAATTGATCACCCCTGGAGCCACGTACTGATAGAGAATCAGCATAAAACACACGGATCCGACGACGATCAACAAGAATTTGCTGCTCCTCTCGACCATGTTCCTTCCAAGTGCGGGTCCTACAGTACGCTACCATTTCCCAGTCAAGCCGACAACAGGGAGCGGGGCGCTCGGCTTCTGCATTTCTCGCTCTCCCCCCGCCAAGAAGGGACTCGTTTTTCGGGGCTCAAGAGTTAGCTCATTCCGCTTGGAGACGACCAGCGAAGTTGGCTCATCCTTCACCGAGAACCGTTCAGCACCGTGAAAGACGCATTGTAACTCGCTGAAAGCCCCCCCGTAGCCGACCCTCCCCCGTTTACTTTACTTTGGTTTTCCCGTCTACACAACAGGCTCACTGCATCACCATGGAGCTATGTACCCAGGATGCAGCGCGAATCCTACCTTTTCAACGTCTCTCGCTCGCGGCTCTCTCTCTCTCTCTCTCTCTGAAAACAGAGTAAAAAGGAGAGTCGCTTTAATTTATTGGTTGATACGTAACGACCGCGTCATCCGCCAGCAGCCAATAGCTAGAGGCCTTACAGATTAGATAGATAGATAGATAGATAGATAGATAGATAGATAGATAGATAGATAGATAGATAGATAGATAGATAGATAATTAGATAGATAGATAGATAGATAGAAAGATAGATAGATAGATAGATAGAAAGATAGATAGATAGATAGATAGATAGATAGATAGATAGATAGATAATTAGATAGATAGATAGATAGATAGATAGATAGATAGATAGATAGATAGATAGATAGATAGATAGATAAACCACAATTTAACACACTTAGGGGTTTTGCTGCTACAGTCTTTCTTGGTCTGGTATAACCAGTATTTTATTTTATAATCATCCAGTCCACAATTCAGTATTTTTTTTATTTGCACTATTTGTATTGTTTACAATTTACAGAACACTTGACTTATATATAGACATTTTATTTCTTATTTTATTGTAGGTCAATTGGTGCTTTTTAAATATATTCACATAATATTTATACATACACCTATTTTTTCACTACTTGTATACTTAATAGGGTTGCAACAGCAGACTGGTATCGAGGTATACCGTGGTATGAAAATTGACGGTTATCATACCATGTACATTTGCTTATCTAAGGTATTGAAAAAATATGTAGACAGGAGCAGTCTGGCTGCTCTGTCACACACCTACAGCATATGTTAATTGATTAATAATCATAGGACGTTATTTTAAAAGCTCACAGCTGATGTTATTTTTCATTTAGTAGTTCATTTAATATGCTATAGTGCCGCTTACATGTAAACTGCTAATAATTATAATAGTGTAATATCGTATACCGTGAAACCGTGATATTTCCTGAGACGGTTATCGTACCATAAAAATCCCATACCGTTACAACCCCTAATACATAACAGTCACGTCTATTCTTTACTTTTATTTGTCCAGATTTGTTGTCCTTGTCCTCAGCTGTTATTTTTTATTTCTGTGTAAGCACTTTGAGAGGTATGCAAAAAGTAAAATTCCTTATATGTGCACACGTACTTGGGCAATAAAGGTGATTCTGATTCAGTTTTTATAAAGTGCCCGTGGCTATTATTCTGCAATTGCCACTTGTGGCCACAGTAGCCGCAGTTTAGCAAGTTACAAAGTCTTGCTTTAAGTGCAATATTCAGGTACTTCTACTTTACTAAGAAGTACTTGAAATATTGTACTTTTTACTCCATCACATTAATTTAACAGCTGTAGTTACTTTGCAGATCAAGTTAGATGCTATAAAAACCTATGATAAGCTTATAAAATACAACACTGGCTGGATTACTCTGCAGCCCCAGGCCCTTTGTGGCCCGAAAGGCTTGAAGACTTGAGTATTCTTATATGACTTTGGTAATATCCACCATTTAAGTACAACAAAAACTGAAATGGTAGGGTTTTAAAGTGGCTCCTGCATTTTTATTCAAATCTCCATGCCTTATACGGTAGGGGGGCCATGTTTCAAAACAGATAACTATCTAGCAAGTTTTTCTAAAAATAGAGACTTTTGTTTTGGTTTGTGGTATTTATAATGACAAACTTGACGTCAGATTTGACCCCTTTTTGTTTTTAAAGTTACCCCTACATCACAACATCAACCTTTACATCATAATAGCACTTACACAATTAAAAATCAATTTTAGGTTCTAGTTTAGACTACAAATACGTGTTTTTCATATCAAAACCCCCTGCTGTAAAGTGATTTATGATGTATCTTGAATTTTGGAATTAATTCCATTAATTAAGAGTGTTAACAAAAGATTTGGGGGAAACCCAAACATATCCCATCATTTACTGTAGAACCTGCATGTTTACGGTACTTTTGATTTCCAATTCAAGATGTTATAAAATCTAGCCCAAAAACATGCAACCATGAGGAAAAATATATCTAAAAAATATTTTTTTAAAGTGTCTTTTTAAAGGTGTTGTGAAATTGTGAAATAGTGACTTTTGGTGGGTACATTACAATGCAATATTATTCTATTGTGCATCATATATTCACCATTCATTCTTGGTCTTTTTTTCTCTCTATACATAAAAAAACAAACATGGAAAACTGTACAAACTTTATTTAACTTCAAAAAGAAGTTAAATAAAGTCAAAAGAGAGACTGAACGGAGAACAAACAATATCAGTAAAAGCAAACGGATTATATAAAGTATTTTAAATGCACATAAAATAGTTCTCGCCCAGAATGAAACGTGGAAGTTGTGTAACTTGTTGGATTTATAGAGAAAGTGTTAAGCAATAACAACTCATTTTTAGCTATTGAGAAATCAGTGATTCACTTTTTCCCTTTGAATGCAACTTCCTTATCCCTGTTACCAGAAATCAAAATAGCAAAATGAGAAGTTTCTCAACAGTTTGCTTGGTACAATGCTCCAAACTGTTTTCGTTTGAAAGAAAGCTCAAATGTCCGACAACCATGAGATCAACCCGTTCCTGTTGGTTCCCGTTGCTTCTCGCGTTGCTACCGCTGGTGGTCAGCACTGAGACCTGCTGCTGCTGCTGCTGCTGCTTCTTTAATGCAGCAGAACAACTTGTCAGGCATATGTATGTGATTCCCAGGGGCGATTACTGTCGAGCATATTTTGACTAATCACATCTACTAGTGACATGCTTCAACTGCTGGATGTTGTTCAGATAAGACTGGCTCCACCAAAGCTGACAGGGTGCTTTTTTTTTTTTCCACCACAAGTGCCCCTGAGGTTTAGCTGCAATTTCCCAGGCATTTGTTATTGCAGATGTTTATTGTGGTAATAGGGCAGAGCGAAATGACTGGCTGCGTGTAATCTCAGTAAGCTACCAGGCCAGATTCCCACATGTTTCTTAAATGAAGCTCAATCAGTAAGATCAGCCCAATCAACAGGCCCGGAGGGTGTGAAAGCAGCAGTTGGTTGTGGCTGATGGCAAATGAGGTTGGTAAGGGATGAGGGTATATTTCCACTTTGAGTGGTTTGGGTTGATGATGTGTGATGTGTGTTTAGTCAGGCTGTAATTGCCCGTGTGCTTATCCACAGTTTCGGCTTCCATGATTTCCCAGTTGGACGTGGCGCGTTCTCAACTTCTCCCTGAAACCTTTCATAACTTATCTAGTAGTTTAGGAGGGCCAGGTGTTCACGATATCTCCAGATACACACTTTAATAACCGCTTCAGCATTTGGAAATGGCTTCCCTTCTTGTCCTTTTAAAAGGTAAAACGAGAAGTCGTCACCCTTTATAAATAGCTTTAATAATGGTCACACATGTACTAATGCATTATAGATCAGTGTTTCTATTTGGTAATAATGCAGCTATAAATGTTGAAAACCCATTAATAAGTGCTTGTGGGTCTCACACTTTCTAATAACCCATCAAGTCTGCCGTTATACATGTTAATAGTGTATTACTAAATGGATTTTGATCCAGATTTTTAGTTAGAGGGTACTTACTGATGAATTAAAGAGTTAAATGTTAGGGTTAAGGTTAGGTTGGAGGTAAATTAAAGGATTTTTTCACAACCTGGCAACCCAAAAGTTGTTCTTATTAACGGCTTGTTACTGATCTATAAAGCATTAGTAAATAAGCCACTAATTAAGTCATTAGTTTCAACTTACAAGCCCTTTATAAATGGTGACTTATTAGAAAGTGTTACCAAATGTTGATGAATCTTCTTAGTCATCATTAAGCTACAACATTTTTCTGATGCCAGCGTTCCTCAAAAAAAAAGAGGAACGTATCAACACGAGATCCAAACGACACATTTCTTGAAATAGATGTTTTGATTCCAATCAGATCCCCTTTTTTGTTCACTGGAAGATTCGGCCCAGATAGAAAAGTTAAATGTAATTTCACTGATGGTGTTTTCCAATAGCGTTCCACCTACATGTGATGTGTGTGTGTTCCTTATGCTCCCTCTATATTCCAGCTTCTAAAATGTGAGGATTCATTGCTTTTCTGTGTTGCACATTATTGTAAATAGAATAAATTTGAGTTTTGGAATATTTGTCTGGCAAAAAAAGCAATTTTAAGATGCAAAGCTGGATTTTACATACATAAAAAAGATTGATCAATAATGAAAATATCATTTCCTCACTGGCTGAAACGAACATTTTTTTTTAAAAAGATTAGGTGTTTGGCATTTGGCCTATATTTATTTACTGACTGCCCCTTTCGTTAGATCCAGGCTTACAGTGGGTCAACTGGTTTGTACTGGTACTCTGCACCACTAAAACTCAATATTAACTGATAAGATGAAGACTTTAAGGTGGGTCTTGAAGAGGATCCATCTGTTAAACGTGTAGATTTTAGATTATAAAGGCTGTCCTCGACCAAAGAAATTCTCAGTCGACTAACACTCATACGATTTTGTTAACTAATCAATTCGTTAATGTAATGGACAGATTTGTAAAACTGAGTTTCTCCACAAAAAAAAATCACACAAAAGCACCACATTAAATCTTGTGTTTACCAGAGATGTGCTCACAAGTTTCTTGGAAATAAGTCATTTAGCATGAAAAAGCATAAAAGCGACTAATCGACTAAAGAAATCTTAGTCGACTAAGAACAAAACGACCGATTAATCCACTAATCGACTAAGAGGGGGGAGCCCTAAAGATTGCATAAAAGATTCCTAAATGAGTCAGTATAATCAAATGATCGGGTAGACCAGGTAGTGTGGGAGTTAATAGAGGCCCAGCAGCCAATTTTTGCACCGGGGCCCCATAGAGGGTTAATCCAGCCTGCTTAGAGTGATATAGACAGGGAATATGGAGAGGGAGGAGGGGGTAGGATTTACTGATTATTTGCTCTATAAATGTCTGGAAATTGTGATTAATGCCATACAATTTCCCAGAGCCCAGGGAGACGTCTTCACATTATTAGTTTCATTCAACCAACAGTTTCGAACGCAAAGATGTATTCTTAACTATGATATGAGACGGAGGAAAGCAGCAAATATTATATTTGGAAAGCTGGAACCAAAAGAATTTGACATTTTTGCTTCCTCAATAATCAAAATGGGTGCTTTTCTATCAATCAATAATTCGACTTATTGTTTCACCTTTCCTTTCCATCTGGTCACATCCAACACTGAAATCTTCTGTCCTTTGCCCCCCCTTTGTCCTCCCACCGACACTCACCACATCTCCTCTCTGACCCCCTTTACACCTGGCATTAAAATGCATTCTGGGTGATCGGATTGCAATCGGCTGCAAGCCAAGTAATGCAGCCTCCGGAGGCTTCCTCTCAGTCCTTTCAGACGGGCAATCTCAATGTGGACACTGAAGACAAAAATGAATACCAGGTGTAAATATTATCAATCTAGATACAATCTGGGTAGGAGACGCATTTTAATGCGAGGTGTTAAGGGGGTCTGAGCTTACCACGGCCTTGTGGCCACCAGATGTGCATCGCCATGACTTCGCCAAACCCTGAATTTACAATCAATGTCCCGTGACTTAATAACAAAACTCCTGCTCGGCTCAGTCTCGTGTTTGGACTGTTTTGCACCTTAAACGGAAGAAGACATTATATTTTCCTCGCGTCCCTTCCCTTCCTGAGATTATACCGGCGCGACTGGAGCTGAGCTGAGCGGGGTTGAGGGCAACCAGCGTGTGTGAGCCGTGTCTCACTTTTGAATAATTCAACCCTGCTTATTTACATGTTCTTTACTTACACTGAAGCAGCATCCGCCTGTCACACTGCTGTTAAACACACTCGTGATTATGACTTCTGCCTCGCCCCTGGCATTACCCGCTTGTATTAAATACCGGGAGATTTGCGAGAGTGTGTGCATGCGCGTCTCGCTGCGTTTGTACGACAGCGAGAAAGCGACTGAGAATATTAACGCTGTGTGTTTGTGACGGGACACCGCCGTGTGTTTGCGTGTGTGTGTGTTTTGCTCGCACCATGCGCAGTGTCATTATGAGCGGCGTTACTTAAAGAAGATGGATGTCACCGGGTGTGTTGCCCTCTGGCTCGGGTATAGAGATATGACAGTCTGTTTATCATCAGAACCAGTTTATTGTTGCTTTTGCATAATGATCCTGTTTAGATGGATATTTTCTCACAGTGTTTCCAGAGGCTTTGAGCTGTGTATTATGTCCTGCCTCAGTGTATCTAACGCACACAACGTGTCTCTTTGTATTTCTGGCACATTTTTTTTTTTATCAATGAGGTTTGTCTTGTGATAATGAAATAAGAGCATATTTATAAGAAGAAACACTCTAAACAAGCGCATGCAAATATTTACATATGTATGAGGCCCATGAAATGCCCCCAATTAAAACGCTCTGCGTATTAATAAATAAACAGGTGGTCAGTGGATTATAGCCGCTTCTCATGTTGACACAAGCTAAACAGAGTTCATCCATGGTGCTTTACATATTTGTCTTGATTTTTAGGAATCTAGCTTCTCTCAGCCTCCTAATGTCCGCCCTGCACACCCACACACACACACCATGCTCAGACATGCCCCGTCTGTTTGTGCTTTATTTTTCATTCAGCCAGCGGCCGGGACTGAATTCCACTGAGGGGAAAAACACAAAAACAAAAGGCAATAGGGTATTAAAACTAACACACACACACACACACACACACACACACACACAAACACACACACACACACACACACACACACACACTTTTTCCCAACTCTGTAGTGAACTTTGTTTTTGTGAATGCAGCGGCGTATTTGTTTGCTCTTTCTAAGTAAACAGGCAGAAATTAAGTCAAAATAATTACCAATCTGTTTTCATCACGGAGCCCTGAAATGAATTATTCCCTGAACCTTCGGAGTGTTTCAGACACAAATATTTTCTTTGGATGTGCCTAAGGGGGGAAGTGCACACTGTAGAAAGAAAACAAAACTGGGCGCCATCTATTTCCTACATTCCAGAGTCTGTTAGTGTTTGAGTGTGTGTGTGTGTTTGAGGAAGAGCAACCGAGGAAGTTTGGGAGTGTGTGTTTATACATGATGTTAGATTTGAGTTAGTGTGCATCCACGTGTGCGTATGTACGCCATACGGATGTAAATGTGTGCATGCAGGTGTGTGTTTGCATGTCTGTGCTTTACATGTCAGCGTGTTGTCCGTGTGTGCAAGTGAGTTTGCGTTTGTGTAAATGAATGAATAGATTTTGACACTGCAGTCCCACGTTAAAGGGACCTATTATGCCTTGGTGCTTTTCCCCTTTCCTTAAGTGTGTTATTTATTCTTTGTGCATGTAAAAGGTCAGCAAAGTTATAAAGCCCAAAGTCCACATTAAAGGGAGTTACTCTCCCCCACAGAAACACTGCTCCTGAACTGCCTGAAACACCTCCCTTTTCTTCCGTAACGTGGTGATGTCACCAAGTAACACATTTGCATAATACCTGCCTATAGCGGCTAGTTTGGCACACCCTCAAACAAAGCTAGTTAGAGCGGAGCTGAAGCGGAGTCCAAAGAGTTTGGAGCGTCCCACTTAGTTAGGTTTAGGAAAAAAACAACATGGTTGGGCTTAAACTACTACGTTTGTACAGTGAAAATGAAACTGAACATTGTGAACACGGGACACTGACGAACAGCTGATTGTAACGTGCAAGTGAAACGTGACTGGATGAAAGCCCTAATTGTTGGGACCTATCCACCTCCCTTCACGTGTGTCTCTTTAGCTCTTTAAACTAAGTCACCACAGCACTTTCTCTGAGAGTTTACTGTTGCATCGGATGGGTTTACATTGTAGTTAGTGTGTTTCATACCGCCGCTAAAGGGTGCTATGTGTTTGGTATCACACGCCGACGGCCGTGACAAAGCCTCGGTATTTGACGCCCTAGGAATGAGAACGGGCTGAACTTATTCCAAATGCCCAACAACAAGACAGGACCTTGCTTGAATTTTAGCTTTTTTTCATTCAAGCCTCCGTAAGTGTATTAGTAATGCAGGTAAACACCTCACTGAAAGCATCAGTATGCTTCATACAAAGTGCTTCTCTGAAACCCCGTCCCTCTGCACCTCTCTGACTTTGGGTTTGGGGGAAAGCATCTGGCAATTTTTGTAACTTTTGTAAACTAACAATCTGACAAGCATGCCCACTTCATGCAGCGATTGTTCAAGTAGCTTCTGAACTTCTCTCCCAAGCTCACTCTTTTCATCCTTTACACTACTACTTCCACCACTTGCATCACAATCAAGTGCAAGTTATCCTCATTTGTACGAATCATTTCATCTCGCCCCTCTCCTTCTCAAAGCAGCCAGCCCACCTTCGAGCGAGGCCATTCAGAGCAGGTACAAACACTTTTGCCTCTAGACGGGGTTTGACAATACTAGTTCGTTTCAAGCACCCTCCAGGCTTAAACTTCCTCCTGTCTTCTATCTGTCTCACACTACTTAAACATTCCTCTCTGTACACACATTTATGAGCGCTCGTGCTCGTGCTTTTCTCTGCAGGGCTGTTATTTTCCAGTGACAAGTTGACCCTTGAACATTTTGCCAGAGGACATATGTTTTCAATGGGTGTGTCAGGTTTAACACTTAATTCTCTCTCACAGACATGAGGGATTAAAGTCAATAGGCGTGTGTGTCTATAGGGAATTGGATTATCTCATGTTTCAAGGCAGTTGTTAATGATTAGGGCTGTATTTAAAATGCTGCGCATAACCACTGTCTACTGGCCACTGAGCGTGTATTGATTTGTGGAGATTACTTGAGCTTAATAGGTGATGGCTGAAGACTGAATTCAAATACTTCGTAAAAAAAGGGGTTAAATATGATCACCAAAGCTGCAAATTTGTCATTGAAATGTTACTCTAGTGCAGGTAAAAGATATTTGCAAAACAAAGTAAGTTTCATTGTATAAGTAAGTTTAATTTCTTTGCATATGGGCGTCTAATCTTCAAAATAAAGTCAATGTTTATACTCTCTTTCACTAGACGAAGGCTCGGTCTAATGTGGATGCAGATGAACGCAGCACAGACATCACAGATCCCAATTTTTGTGAAGGAAATGCCTTGTGATTGGCGAAGAATAATATTGCACTCAATATCAATTTTCTCTGTCAACATTTGCCTTGGGAAATTTAGCTGGTACAATGGCAGAGGACTCGAATAACCAAAGCTCTTTGTTTGAGTGGAGTGCAATCTGATCTAGCTGCTGCTCCAGTTCTTGGAAGACAACGGACGGCTAATGGAAGCGGCGTAACCTCACACTGTCTCACTCTCTTCCCTCCTTTCTCCCGTTTCTCTTCCACCACTTTCTTTCTCCCTCCCTCCCATCCTTCCTTCCTTTCATTGTAAGCCACATAAGGTTCTCACAGAGAGAAATCTACACCAACCTCTGTCACACCGCTTATCTCCTTTGAAATAAATGGACAATAATTACTGGGCTGTTGGTGGTTTTCACCTCAAGAGTCCCACGTTTCCTCCTCTCGTCTGTTTCATCTGAGCCTCACCCTCTGCCCTCTAGCGTAACTTCCGCCTCATGTCAATTACACATTATTGGCATGACGGATTGGCAAACAGTATATTGTTCCAAAGATAGCTGCAGAGTCTGGCTTCGGTATTGCCTCTCTGCCATGAGCAGATTGTTTCCAAAGCTCTGTTTCAATCGTCCAATGGACCTGCCAAGGTATCTTCTCTGGACATGAAAGCAAATGTCTGCCTCTCATTATGGTCAGATGTGATCGCTGCCAAGATGCAGTACCTTCATTTTGGGGTGTTTCCAAAGCGTTCATGGCATGTTGAATTCAGAGGAAGTGGAGAAACATTTATATACCCCTACAGTAATCCATGTAGGTAGAGTTGATCACAACTGTTAAAGAAATGTGTACTTCAGGGTTGGGAAATTGGACTGATATATTGGCTATATTGGTAGTGATTTTTGGCCGATTGTTTGGGCGATGTTTATAATTTTATTTTGCTAATTTAATGTTCTGCCTCCTGCCTTGTTGGGCTTACGATGGCCGTTTGGAAAATTTTAGCATATCGCCCAACCCTAATGTGCTTTGACATTTTGGGAGATATGCCTGCTCTCTTGCTGAGCCAATTCAACAAAACTGCATTGTCAACTAGAATGGCACTAGGAGAGCGCAGACCTAAGCCAAGCTGCCCAAGTACGATCCCCCCCCCCCCTCTCCGTGCAGCTTGTGCCATCATCCACGTGTATTTTTGTTTATGTTGAGATCAGCTGAACGTAGCGGAGCATCGTAAAACACTTCATTCAAACTGGACAGAAACGAAATATAACTCACCTAAACCGTCGTCGTTACTCTTTCCAACAATCACCAAGTGTGCTTTGGTCGAACTCAACTGTAATTTCATCGAGTTTAATGTGAAAAAATGCAGAATCTACAGTTGTCCCCCACTCCCTCCACCCCCGCTCTCTCTCTGTCCCTCTCTCTGCTGGCAGAAGGAAAGAGGCAGGTTGACGCGTCATGAACGCATCATCAGTTACACTGCGCATGTGTTATACCCAGAGGTCTTAAAATCCTTAAAAATATTCCTGAATCCGGATCACGATCCGAATCACCACCAAAATCTAATGGATTGTTCAATGTGCCACACCCCACCCCTCTAAAAAATTTCTTTCAAATCCATCCCTTACTTTTGGAGTAATCCCGCTAACGGACAAACAAACAAACAGACAAACAAACAAACAAACCAACAAACAAACAAACCAGCACCGGTGAAAACATAACCTCCTTCCTAGGCCTTCGACCTTGGCGGAGGTAATTACGTTTCGAGGGAAACAAACGTATATCACAAATACGTTTGCATTGATAGTCTGTGGAAATCTGCATAGGGAGGATGTCAGCGTGGAAGGATGGGTCAAACAAACGCAGGACTTTCACCCAGGAGACTGTGGTTCGTGTCCCGTGTGAAACAAAACCAAAAGTCGACGTTTACTTATTTTAAATTACGTAACAAACGTACTTATTTTACGCCAAACCATAATGTTTTACTAAACCTAACCAACAAGCAGTTTTGTTGTGTTTTTGATTTGTTTTGTTTCAATTTACAACGTTAACTACGTGTTTAAAACTGCGATCGTGACGTGGGAGAAAATATGTTTCCCTCGCAACATGTAATTGAGAAGGCAGTTTAGTTGTATGGAAACGTTATTTTGAAGGTGACAAGGTTGTGCTGAGAGAAAGATACTACTCTCATGTCTGTGAGTTAAGTAAACTCCACAGACTTGAACTTTTCTTGAAAGAATGATGATCCATCAGTGGGTGTTTCAGGTGCTGGAGTCAAGCTGACATTTGAGAGTTGCCCTTTACAACTTAAAAATCTCAAACTACATCAAAAAAGATAAGCAAACATTGACATTGCTATCTGGCATTTGACTAAAGAATACTTCTACATTTTGGAAAATACACATATTAGGTTTTTTCTTGCCGTTTGATACCACTCTCATGTCTGTCCATTAAATGTGAAGCTACAGCCAGGAGCGAGTAGCTTAGCTTATTACACGGCTTTGTTGGATACTCGATTCTGATTGGTCAATCATGGTGTTCTGTTATTTCTTTATAGCAGACCGTTGCTATGTACAACAGACCGTTGCTATGGGCGCAGTTCTGATGTCGGACTCTGGTGGACCATTTTTGTGTAAAATTATTGATTTCTTAAGTAGGTAGCCGTGTAATAAGCGGCATAATGTACAGCTAGCGGGTCATTGTTGTGAAATAAACCCCTTCAGGGCGATGTGGCGTCGGGGTCCACCCTTCCGCTTCTTACTTAGCATAAAGACTGGAAATGGGGGAAACAGCTAGCCTGGCTCTGTCCATACTAAGGTAACAAAATCAGCCTACCAGCACCTCTAATGCTCACAAATTAACACATTATATCTTGTTTGTTTAATCCATTCAAAAACCAAAGATAAAAACTACACGTTGTGTTTTTTTACGAGTAGTTAGATCTCATTGTTCTCATCGTCTTAATGGCGATAGCTTCATATTTATCAGACAGACATAAGAGTGATCTTTTCAAAATGTCAAACTATTCCTTTGAGTCTTGGATGTTTGATCCTCCCATCAGCAGATGAGCACACCAAACATGATTTAACAAGAACATATGTCTCTTCAATTGAATTATGACAAGGTAATTTTAACTTAATGATTATAGTGACTAAATGTTCTCTGCAATGTTTTTTTTTTCCATATCAGCAATTTTCCAGCATCTGCATATTGATTTTCATAAAATGAATGGAAAACAAATGCAGCGTGGAAGGTAGTAAACACACATTCATCACTCTAACAATCTATAATATACTGGAGGAAATGGTTGGTGGTGAAATAAAGTATACACCATTTGTAGTAAATGGACCAAAACACTGTTATGTTCCTTTAAGACAATGAAAACGACTCTAGTCCGGTGGTTCCCAACCTGTTTTCCTTGAAGCCCCCTACTTGTATCTGAGAAAAGCTGAGCCCCCCCCAATATTTTCTGATGTCATCACCCTAAAAAAAATTACAAATCCTCAAAAAGAAATTCTCAATTTGAATAAGGAGATTCAGTGTAATAAACTTTTAAACTTTAACTTTTAACTAATTAAACTCATATGAACTAATTTTGACAAATTGACTAATTTTGTTAGTCCTTTTTTTTTAATTAAGTCAACTTTCTTTAATGAATATATCTCATCAGTTTCATCAACATAAGTTAAGGGATGAAGTCTTGATTGATTTGCCAAGCGAATGCAGACAACTTAATTAATTTACTTTAATAGTGTTAGAGCTGAAATAGATTTTTTGTTATTGTGGTTAAATAAATTGAATTTATGTTGCTGTTAAATTGCTAGACCTGTTTTTCAATGGCTAAACGCCAACAAATATGGATTGAAGCAGAATATTTCGTTAGATAAAAACACGTTGTAAATTTTGTAAATGATTACATCTGTGTTTTTTCAATATTTTTTGACTATTGGACTTTACAAACGCTCTGGAGTTATTGGAAATGTTTGGATCATGCGAGTCGGAAACAATCGTACCTGCCACCACTGGAATCTAATTCTACAAATAGTATAATACTAATAATATTAGTGTAGCCTGATCTTTATCTGCAACTGTGCACAAATAACAGGTTTAAACAGAATGTGGCCAACTAAGTAGAAAAATTAGGGATTTCAAAGTTAACGCAGTAATAACACGGTTTTTAGGTTGTAGCGGGCTCAGTTTTAAAGCTTGAGTGGAGATACTGGCATCATTTGAAACTAAAAACCTAAGGATTCCATTGGTACCAACAATGTAATACTAGGTGTCGTGAAGGAGGCTAAATAACGCTCCAAACTTACACTAAAGTTTGGCGAGGAAAAACTGGCATGGCCATTTTCAAAGGGGTCCCTTGACCTCTGACCTCAAGATATGTGAATGAAAATGGGTTCTATGGGTACCCACGAGTCTCCCCTTTACAGACATGCCCTCTTTATGATAATCACATGCAGTTTGGGGCAAGTCATAGTCAAGTCAGCACACTGACACACTGACAGCTGTTGTTGCCTGTTGGGCTTGAGTTTGCCATGTTATGATTTGAGCATATTTTTTATGCTAAATGCAGTACCTGTTAGGGTTTCTGGACAATATTTCTCATTGTTTTGTGTTGTTAATTCATTTCCAATAATGAATATATACATACATTTGCATAAAGCAGCATATTTGCCCACTCCCATGTTGATAAGAGAATTAAATACTTTACGGTACATTTTGAACTGATAAAAAATGTGAGATTAATTTGCGATTAATCACAATTAACTATGGACAATCACGCATGTAATCGCAATTAAATATTTGAATCAATCGGCAGCCCTAAAAACATATATCTTTTTAACTAGACAGACTTTTGTAGAAATTATCCAGTAAGTGTGTTATTATAATTTTAGTTATATATGTGCAAATCTAATTTTGACAGCCTCAGAGCAGACAACTCCTGGTGCACCCCTTAATAATCTTTTCCGGAACCCAGGTTGGGAACCACTGCTCTAGTCAACCCGTTTTCTTTGTTTTTTTAAATTAGGTGGGGTGACATCATCTGGATCACACAGGAAATGCGGAAGCAGATGGATGTTGGAATAGAAATAAAAATAGCATACATTTCCCCCCTGTAATTTTATTTGTTGTTTCTTTTTCTGCATTATGTCAGATGGACGCAGAAGATAAAGTCCATGACGGGATATTGAAAGATGGAAGCCAGAGCGCTGAGCTCCTCCCCCTCCCTCTCCCTCTCCTCCCCCGCCGCCTCTTCTGCCTCCTAAGTATAAGCAGATTAAAGTTAATGATCTAAAGTGAATTAGATATTTAATCATCTTATCATCTTAGCGTAGTCAGGTCATAACTCTGCGCTGATCTGAAATCCCGTCTGTTTGACGGCGCACAGCAGAAGCACAATAAGCCAAATTCAGAGGTCGGTTTGGTGCCTCCAGTAGGTTCCACTAAATCAATTTGGTGATTGAGAAATTAAATTCCCAACCCATGATTTTTTTTCCAACTTTGGTATGATGCAAAACCTGTGTGATTGAGGACAAACAGTAATGGAATAGAACTGACCCCAAAAGATAAAAAAAATAAATAACCTGAGAGACGCATCCGCTGATTCATCTAATTTCCTTCCTTCTTTTTAAACTGCTCTCTTCATCCTCCCCTTTGCTGCACTCTCTATCACCCTCCATCTGAACTCTCACTGATTGAGGTGCGAGCACTTTGATTTTGCACACTTGGTTGGTCCTCGCACGCACACACACACACTCTTTTCCTCTCAATTTTCCCTCGTTGAGTTTCTCCCTCTTCTCGCTCGGGTTAAGGTTCCCTCTCTTGTCTCTCCATCCTAATTTCATTGCATCCCTCCTTTCCTCTGTCGATATACCTGAATTAATTTCCATCTGCTCATCACTACCCATTTTACAATCCTCTCAGCCGGGAAAATTTTAACACTGCGTAGTGGTTGTATTTGCGTGTATGTGTGTGTGAGTTTCTCTGCTCTGTATCTCAGTGTGTATTCTTACCTTTTCACCCGATGGAAGAGTTCTTGAAAGCTCCGTGCGGAAAAACCGGAACGCTGTCATGTTTCCAATACTCAGCTGTGTGACTCATATTACCAATTCGCCATGACCGTCTGTCTTGGGTTGCTCAAGGTTCACGGCCAGACAGATCTGATGATGGACTTTTGTGGCGACAAGAGGGATGTGAGGGGAAAGACATGGAGAGTCAGACACAAGAGAGAAACATGGATGTAAGACAGCTGTGATTTTAGACTCTTTGTAGGGATGCTCAAGCACACCTAGATTTCATCTCAGCACATTACTGTCTTTAAGAGGCTGTAGCGGGCTCAGTCTTAAAGCTAGTGAAGATATTAGTATCATATGAAATGACTAAATTCTGGCGAGGGAAAACTGGCATGGCCATTTTCAAAGGGGTCCCTTGACCTCTGACCTCAAGATATGTGAATGAAAATGAGTTCTATGGGTACCCACAAGTCTCCCCTTTACAGACATGCCCACTTTATGATAATCACATGCAGTTTGGGGCAAGTCATAGTCAAGTCAGCACACTGTTGTTGCTTGTTGGGCTTGAGTTTGCCATGTTATGATTTGAGCATTTTGTTTATGTTAAATGCAGTACCTGTTAGGGTTTCTGGACAACATTTGTCATTGTTTTGTGTTGGTAATTGATTTCCAATAATAAATATATACATACATTTGCATAAAGCAAGCATATTTGCCAACTCCCATGTTGATAAGAGTATCAAATACTTGACAAATCTCCCTTTAAGGTACATTTTGACCAGATAAAAATGTGATTAATTTAATCGCGATTAAATATTTTATTCGATTGACAGCCCTAAAATAACGACATTTCCACCATAATTTGATACAGAAAATTGGTGCATAAAAATGCACCAGAATGTAGGAAATGAAGAGTTTGATGCTCAACATTTTAGGCTTATTATGTGTCCCCCCTAATGTTGAAACAAAACCTACGCCCTTGACTGTACACATTTCACATTCTCATTAGGGGCTGAGATGGAGGGAAAACAGTAGTGATATTACTGCATAGAGATAATGACTGCTGGTCCAGTAATTCATTGGGTCATGTAAGTTTTCAAAGAGAAAAGCTCTGTTTCAGCAGCATCTGAGGCCTCCCGCGCTGCCTGATGATTATGGAAGATCACCGAGAACACAAACATCAAAAGGGCTGCAGCTCGCCTGCCAGACGCCGAAGCAGCGTGTGTGTGTGTGTGCGTGTGAGCACCCAAAGCAGAACGCGCACCTCTCACAGTTAGGCAGATTGTCAACCCAATTTTTAAGCACACACATACGAAAAAAAAAAAAACCTCACACTCTCACAGAGGCGTATTTGCAGACATTCGTGTACAGTGGAGGCAGCATCCCGCCAGTACGCCTTGTGAATTTGTCTAAATGTCACATTACTGAGGCAGCCACATGCGCCGTTCCTCAACAGGCACTCAGATAAAAGCCGGGGGAAGAAAAAAAGATGAGAAAAATTTGTTTTGGAGAAAGGGAGGGTAGGAACAGGAGGTACGGTAAGTATTCATACAGGAAATTTGAGGAAATTCAGGTGTATGGTTGTGTTTGTGTCTCTGCAGTATTTGTCTTTGGCGCACCTCTTTATGGTTTTCTTTATCTCCCTTCCTACTCCACAGGAGATAAGGTATGTTTCAGAGGAAATTCATGATTTTTATTATGCTTTTTTGTTTATTTAGAATGGCGAGGGAAGATGCCCAAATCTTGTGCTAATTTAGTGTTTTTGCAACACGTTTTTTGTCTAAATAAGTCATTATTAAAGAATAATATGTCCTCCTGTATAAAACAGCATGTAGCTACACTTTTTCATTATGAAAGCAATAAGGAAATAATCAAAAGTGTGGTTCCCCTGCAGATAAAGCAAATGAACCTCTTTATTGCCAGGGGGTATACTTCATTTAGACTCTATTAGGCTTCTGTTTGCTCTGGTACAGGATGAAATACGTGGTCAAAGGCCAGGAGCCTAATTCATGTAATGGTTGTTTGTTTCCACACACATTTGTAGTGCGATTCGTCCTTATTTTCTTCATTTTTATAATGTTCTTTGGTGAGAACTAAATCTGTTTGTGGTTGATACAATTTGTAAGCTCAAAATTTGCCCATGTTGCTGTACATCTGAATAGTAGAGGTGGGAATCACCTTTTTTCAACTGCATTTGTCAACATCTGTTTTATGTAGGGCTGTCAATCGATTAAAATATTGAATCGCGATTAATCACATTATAGTCCATCGCACATTTTTTATCTGTTCAAAATGTACCTTAAAGGGAGATTTGTCAAGTATTTAATACTCTTATCAACATGGGGGTGAACAAATATGCTTGCTTTATGCAAATGTATGTATATATTTATTATTGGAAATCAATTAACAACACAAAACAATGACAAATATTGTCCAGAAAATGTGAATATCATAAAGTGGGCATGTCTGTAAAGGGGAGACTCGTGGGTATCCATAGAACACATTTTCATTCACATATCTTGAGGTCAGAGGTCAAGGGATCCCTTTGAAAATGTCCATGCCAGCTTTTCTTCGCCAAAATTTAGCGTAACTTTGGAACGTTATTTAGCGTTCTTCCCGACAAGCTAGTATGACATGATTGGTACCAATGGATTCCTTAGGTTTTTCTAGTTTCATATGATACCAGTATCTTCACTCCAGCTTTGAGCCCGCTAAGACAGAATAGCGGTTAGTTTATATAATAAAAGATTGATACTTGACATCCGTGTATCGATACAGTATTGCCACAGAAAATATCGCGATACTACGCTGTATCAATTTTTGACCCCACCCCTACCGAATAGAAAAAATAAACAGACTATAGGTGATTTTCTTGGTAATTTGAAGGTGCAAGATGTAAGATAAGTCACCACATTTGTCCACTACACTACTCCACAGCAAACCACAGAAACAATTTAGATCGCTACAACACAACACACCAGACCCGATCCTCTCATCCATTTCAGTTGTTTGGGAACGGCCCGTCTCCCCACCGTGGGCAGAATGCTACACCTGGCAGCCGACAGATGTTTTTTGGTCCCTGGTTTTAAATCAAAGCCTTTATCTTCTTCACACATGTGCAGTTTTAGTTGCAATAACTGCACCGGTGACGTCCTCCACCAGTCTGCTGCTCGCACTTGAAATTATAACCGTGTCCTTCTCACATTTCTTGAATCATATATAGGCAGTTCTCATTCGTCATTTGTTTTTTACTGAAAAACAGTGCCACCATGCTGCATAGTAAAAAGGGGTCATTCCTTCCTTCAGTTGAGGTTCATCCTTCCATTAAGTTCCAGTCAGAGAGTTAATTAGCATTGATGGATGTCCCTTTGTCAATATAAGGCATGGGAGCAATCAAATGACGGTTAAACACTGATCGACCTGACAAAGAACAAGCAGGTCTGGTCAGCCATCGAGCCCGACGTATAAAATGTAGGCTTTTTGAAGCAGTATTGGCACACTGTAAGTGTTTGAAGGATATCCGTTATGTGTGATGAGGCTGCTGCTTTAAGAGATTTATTCGGACTGCTGGTGCAGTGAGAGGATGAGAGGAGGACAGGCTCTGCAGTGGGAGAGTTTTTCATTACTGTGCACACGTGTTTGAGTTTTATAAAGCTATGCTGCTCAGCCGTGGAAATCCACTCATTTAGCGGTTCAACTTGACAGTCTCTAACAGTAAATTCAACACAAGTTTGGTCTCGGCTGGCATTTAGATTGAATTATTTTGGGTGCAACAGTGCACAGCTACGAGCACTCACTCTCCCTTTCAATCCCGGCAAGTTGTTGCTGCAGCGATACACTTGCAATCTCTTTAGAAAGCACGAGTTTGAGTGCATGTTGTGGCGCAAGTATCAGGCTTCTCAAAGGAGATTTACATTGGTTAACAATGTTTCATTCATAGATTGTATGTAAGAAGTGGACGTAGTCACCGTGACGACACCCGTTGGTTTGTGGACTGCCGTTTTGAAGCCTCGAGTTCGGCATTTTGGCCGTCACCGTCTTGAGTTTTTGCATCCAGAAGTGACACGAGAGGGTTGAGCTAAGTACAACCGAACGCTGAATAAGACATTTTCAGGCGACCAAAAAGGTTTTAATTAACTTTCGTGAACTGAAAACACTGAAAAGGTTAAAGTTGTAAGACGAATACAGGGACAACTGCCAGACCGGACAACGCTGTGGTAACGACCTGTCAATCACAAGGTAGCCACGACCATAAAGCACACCCTACTTTATGGTCTATTTGACTCTAAATGGGACCATAATTTACTAAATGAACATCATGCTGTATTGAAGGAGACTTGAAACTAGCGATTGAGACCATAAACTCATGTTTACAATGTTTACTGAGGTAATAAATCAAGTGAGAAGTAGGGTCATTTTCTCATAGACCTTTATACAATCAGACTTCTTTTTGCAACCAGTGGAGTCGCCCCCTGCTGGCTATTAGAAAGATTGCAAATTTAAGGCACTTCACTTTTCAATGCCAGAGGTTGCTGCCTAGTTTCGCTTTATCAATCAACTTGTCAAAGGAAATCAAAGGATAATAAGCCAATTAAGTACCTTGGTTATTGTGAGCTCTCTGATAATTAATAACCTAATTTCCTTAATTGGGTAACCCACAGCTACATTTCTGCTAAGGAAATCAAATTTTATGGTAATGTAGACTATATGCTTGACTAGGTTTCTAACTGGGTTTTTTACATGTGAACATGTGTGAGAATAATACCTCATACAGAGAAAAGTTTAACTGTTGCAGCAGTGCAGAGGGATGAAAGGAAAGATCTTTACTTGTAGCTGTATCCAGAATGATTCAATCCAGAGTCTGACCAAAACTGAATAAGTAGAAATATATCTACAGTAAGCTGAACAGAAGGTTATTTGTCAAATTCAGGCACATCAATCAGAAAGTAAAACTGCGCTCTGCGGAGCCCGTCCTCTCACTGGGCCATCAGTCCAAATGCAACAAACGCTTCGTTCATGACAGGAGGAGAAATGTGATTACTGACCACCAAACACGTCGTCTGATTCACTGCTGGAACCTGGCTTCTCAAGAAAAAACTCTATCCAAACAAGTCAATATCCACTTTTAATACCCATCGATGTAATACTTTGTTTTTGCCTCATCATTATATTCATTATATTATTGCATCAATGTTTTGCTGCTTCCTGTTGCTCTGCATGTGTGCTATCTCGAGAACGCTGATTTTGTTGCTGTTGTTGTCACTTCAGCATCTTACTGTCCTGCACTATGTTTTTTTTTTCTTAAAGCTGCAGTCTGTAACTCTGAGCAAATATGATAAGTTATTTTTTATAAAACTGTCACTATATCCTGACAGTAGTGCATGAGTGCATGGGCCCGACTGAAAACAACCAATCAGAGCAGAGGAGTCTCTAAGCATTTGCCAATCACTGCTCACGAAACTCACAAACTCCGATCAAACTGTCAAACTAGGCAGCGCTGATCAAATATGAATCAAGATTCTGTTACTGTAATGCCTATTTCTCGACTCAAATGTTTTTAGAAACATCTTGTAGTGTACCGTTTAGCTGTAAAATGAAAAAGTTTGCTCCGGCCGGTGGGTGGTGCTTGGTTTTGGCTCAACTGTTCTCAACATGGCTGCCGGGTCACAAACTTTCTCATTTTACAGCTAAACTGTAAACTAGAAGATGTTTCCGGCGAGAGGCGAGAAATATGCATTACAGTAACAGAATATTGATTCATATTTGATCAGCGCTGCCTAGTTCGACCATTTGATCGGAGTTCACGAGCTTCATGAGTAGTGATTGAAAGCTGCGCTAGAGACAGCTCGGCTCTGATTGGTTGTTTTGGTTGATTGACTTTCTTTTTCAGATTATCTCTATCATGCACTACTGTCAGGATATAGTGACCATTTTATAAAAATAACTTTTTTTTTTATCATATTTGCTCAAAGTTACCGACTGCAGCTTTAAACTGTCACTTCACTGGTTTTGCAACAGCAGTGCCAAAAAGACTGCAGTTGAAATTCAGCCGGCTGGCGAACACTGGCACAGTTACAGAAATGCTAATTAATGTGTGTTGTCCTCATAGATAAAGAAAATTAAATGAATACGAAATGATTTTACACTGAAAAAAAAGGCCTATGTAATTTGGTGTCCATCTAATTAGGTTGAATTATGATTGCTTGTTAACTGCCAGTTGCTCCATGTGAAAGTAAAATGGGAACAGATGAAACATGTTCGCCAGGAAGTCCTGATCAACAGAATTTGGTCCCTGTTTTTTTAAGAGCCTCTGTGTTTTTTTTCAATGGATGGTCGGTCCACCACTTTGCTCCACATTGATGGCCTATATTTCAACAATTATTGGATGGATTGCATGGGATTTTGTACAGACATTCATGGTCTTCAGAGGATGAATCCGTCTGACTCTTTTGATCCCCTGACTTCTCCTCTAGCACCACCATCAGGTCAAAATTTCTATTTGTTCAATACTTTGGTTTATGACCAAATTAGGGCTGTCCTCGACCAAAGGAATTCTTAGTCGACTAACACTCATACAATTTTGTCGACTAATCTATTAGTTGATTTAATCGACAGATCTATAAAACTGAGTTTCTCCACAAAGAATCAAACAAAAGCAGCAGTTTAAATCTTGTGTTTACCAGAGATGTGCTCAGACGTTTCTTAGAAATAAGGCATTCAGCATGAAAAAAATCATAAAAAGACAACTAATAGACTAAATAAATCTTAGTCGACTGAGACCAAAACGACCGATTAGTCGACTAATTGATTAAGAGGGGGCAGCCCTAGACCGAATACCTGCAAAACTATGGATTTTCCCTTCAGCCTCTGCTGTACTTTGTGTTTAGAGCTAAATAGCAAATGTTAGCATGCTAACACGCTAATCTAAGATGGTGAACGTGCATTATGAATGGACGTTAGCACTGCTCTTCCTCGGTGCAGCCTCACAAATGGCTGTAGACTCTAACACCTCTTCCTAACTGTACGCGATGCGAACGAATGAGCAAGCAAACATCAGATTGTTTTAGTTTTTCCCAATAAAGATGTCCTAATCTGCTCCGTGCATCAGCAAACAGGCTGAGCGACGTGTTGCTTGTTTGAAAAAACTCTCGCCCTGGCTCTATTTATGCAACGTTTCGCGCACCTCCAACCTATTTTCGTTGGTCAAAATCAACGCTGTCAGTAACTGACGTAAATCTATATCACTCTCTCTATGTAATAGAGATCGCTCGTAGTACATCTGGACAATTTTTCGCACTCAATCTGCCAGAGTTGGCTCGGTGTATGTTAGGAAGAGGTGTTAGTTGTTGTTTATTAGCTGCTATGTAGAGCAGTCAAGGCATCAAAATAAGTTTAACAAATCGTCAGGTATAAGTTATCAGTTTTGGGGCAGAGCTCCATTTTCATCTGTAGATCAACGCTACAACTTTGCATGACGAACGGAGAAAAGAAACGACCAGCATGAGAGTCATGACCTCGATCAATGATCGCTCTGAGAGCAGCTGTGACAACTGCATTACTTTGATTTCATGTTTCCACTATTAATAGTCATGTGAATCAGTTATGGTGTATTATTTGTTGCAGTCAATTCCCTTGAGAGCGATGCATACGACGAGTCTACGATTACACTGAAATAAAGACAACCTCTGAACATGAAAGATAAAATAGCATTCGACTTCAGAGATTCGATACCGGCTAAATAAGTTGTATTTAACTTTGATAAGGGTGTTTATGTGGTGATCTGGAGCTCAGCGTGTCTGTGACTTGTTTTGATAAGTGGTCAATTTATGACCTCAATGTCTCCATGAATAAATGTTCTTCCTTTTTCTGTCTTTCTATCACCTTCTTGCTCCTTCCCTCCTTCCCTCTGTCTGTGCTGTATGGATGAGTAGTTACATCATTAGTATGCCATTAGTCTGATCATTGATCCCTCCTGCAGATCCCCCCCCCTCCTCCCCGTTCGCTGACACGGAATTCTGAGGAGATCTGTGAACTTTATCACCTTCAGCGTTCCGGTTTCCTCCTCAGAATTCCCACTGGATCAGCACTTTCCTCCCCTCCAGACCTTTTCTAATTATCCTGTTCCTGCCTTTCAATAAATAATTACAATAAAGGTCATCAATCAAAAGCGAAACATTGATAACCGAAGAGAAAGTCCAATATCCCCTTGGCACAGCGGTCCCGCTGTCATAAATACAATGACGGACTGTGCGCGTTGGTGTGTGTGCATCCTGGCGAGTGTGTGTTTGTGGCGGCAAATCATTTTCACATAAATCATGTGCTACGAGATAGATGAGAAGGAGCGGGAAACGCAGTGCACACATGCTGGTGCTGTGATTAAGCTTTGTCTCTGTGTGTGTGTAGTTTTCAGATGATAAAGGTGACAAAAGCAAACAAAATATGATCAAACGCTACGTCTGACCGAGAATTAAGCGCAGGCTGAGCCCACACACGTCGCACGCTAAGCATTTCATTTTGATTAGCACACACACACACACATGCATATGCTAATGCGAGTCTGCAGCGGGAGCCGTGGGGTAGTCTCTTTGGTGCCAGTGATTGGTTGCTATCTGTCTTGCCTGGAGGAAGAACGGCGAGGCAGCCGGTCCTCCCCGCCAGGCTCCGCCCGGAGAGGAGCTCTGATAACGAGGTGAAAATGTGAGCCATGCGCCGGCGTCAGCCCGAAGGAAGCGCCGCCTCGGGCCTCCTCTGAACTGAAGCTGCAGCCTAAATGAGTTTCTGTGGCTGACAGCTGAGAAGAACTCAACACTGTTACACACCGCCGGTCCGCACACACCAGTGGAGGCTGGTCCATAGAGGCGGAGGAGGTTGCTCCTCCTCTATTTTTGAGAGGTAAGAGGGAGATGAAAATATTAAAAAAGAGTAATTTGCTGAATTAACCATTACAAAATATTTTTTCACTCTTCTTTGGAAAGAAAAAATCCATTATTTAAAGCTTCAGTAGGCAGAATGTTTTTGGCAACATTGGATCAAAAATGATCTCAACATGGCTGCCTGGTCACAAACTTTCTCATTTTACGGCTAAACAGTACACTACAAGATGTTTCTGAAAAACATTTGAGGCGAGAAATATTTACATTGCATTACAGTAACAGAATATTGATTCATATTTGGTCGGCGCTGCCTAGTTTGACCGCCCACCAGCCGGAGCACAGCCAATAGGAACGCTCTCTCTCTGAAATGACCTGTGATTGGCCAAATTCCCCATCACGGGCTGGATTTTTTAAAGCCTGCACACAGAGCCATGAGGAGGTGCAGAAGTCTAGTTATCTCTCAGAACACTTGAATAACAAATATGCTGAAAGGTTATTACGGAATTTTTGCCCAATGATGCCAAAAACATTCTGCCTACTGAAGCTTTAAGACAGTCAGTATAGGCCTTTACGTAGGTTTTAATATTTTGTTATTGTTATACTGAATGTGAATTTTGTTCTGTTGTTTAATAAAGAAAGAAAGTAGTGATAAGTATCCAACTAGTGCAAAATAACACGACGCTGTGGGTTGGTTCCCCTTCTGTCCTCGCCAATTTTTTAAGTCACCAGCCGCCACTGGCACGCACACTAATCTGCACCTGCTCTCGCCCCGGCCGTGCGTACACCTGGTCAGCCACTCACGGAGGCAAATTAGAAAATCAGAGAGGAACATTGTGTGTTAAAAAAGAGTAAACAGAGCTCGCTAGTTGTGTTTGAACGTGGGAGCCCAAATGCATTCATTATCCCGCTGCTTATGGAGGCATTGTGCTCTGCATGTCAACACTCCGCCACCCCCGTACACTCATCATAATGCAAAGCCAATCACACGCGCGCACACACACACACACACACACACACACACACACACACACACATGCACTCGCAGCTTCAATGACTCCGAAATGAGGAAATGACTTCCATTGGACTTTAAAATATTCTCATCCTTTTCTTTTGCCTCGCTTCCCTCTCTCTACCCGTCTCCTTCGTTCCCGTCTAATTGGTCCAAATACACGCCGGCGGTGCCGCAAACAGCAGTAAATTAGTTCCCATCAAAACACAATTCCACCTGAGTTCGACCTGCAAGTGTGCTGAACACACAAAGATAAAGTGGTTAGGCTTTTAGAGGTGTCGGAGCCAAGAGAGATGATGGTTAGGAAGACACAGATTTGCTGAAATGGAGTTTTTTTTTGTGTGTGTGTGGGGGGGTTAGTGTTTGGTTCCTATTAGGGAAAGGTGCTGGGTATAGAGCCAGAAGAGGGTTTCTCAGGCGTTGTTGAAGAGACAGAGCATGAAACAGTTTGCGAGGCATGTCTAAAGATAGAGAGAAGTGCTGAGAGGGACGGGAGGAGAAGGTTGTCAGTGGGTGGTTAACCAGCCGATAACGCTGCATTCTAAACAGGTGAAAAATGCGTCACGGAGCGGATCCTCGTCCAAGCTGATGATGGCTTCTCATCATCAGCCGCCGATGCAGATATTATTTATTGTGAGCCTCACCTGATGACATTCGTAATGATGGCTTAATACTGTGTCTGTCTGAGTCTGAAGTTATTTTTATTCTCGCGTCATGCGGCTTATAAGACGCGGCATGATGTAAACCAGAGCTGGACTGCAGTCTGTAAAGTATATTTTCAAATAATACACCAAAAAGATGCATGATGGATGCAGATGAATAACGTTTTCTTTTTCCATTTCCTGCTACGTGACGATGTTTCCAAGTCTCAGCTTCCACTGAACGAAGTGAGGGTTAATTAATTCTATTTTAAGGCACCCCGTGGAGTCTAAACAGTTTGTTTACATTCAACGTCTCTCACCAGAAAATATCATGTCGAACTCTTACGGCTTAAACACACACTGAACATGTTTCATTATTATTAAATATATTACACATTTGATTTGCTTGTGGCGTGCGTCCTCAGGCAGAATACGAGATATAAACAACATGGGAACCTGTTCATTTAGCGTTGCTACAGTGGTCACAGGGGAGCTGTAAACATCACATTATGACATCGATGTGGCATGTTAGACAACATTTTTACAGCTGTTTCAATTAGCGCTGAGACATTATTGTAGCTGATTCAATTATTGTATGATTGCCAGAAAATTTACTGTCAACAATTCATTACTTCACTTATCTATCAAGCAAAAAAAATGCCAAACAGTGAACCACTTGTGCGAACAGATTTGGATTTTCTCTTAGATTCAAATTAAATTCATGATCCAGTCTAGGGCTGCAAGTAACGATTATTTTCATTGTTGATTAATCTGTCAATTATTTTCTTGATTAATCGATTAGTTGTTCGTTCTAGAAAATGTCAGAAAATGGTGAAAAATGTCGACCAGTGTTTCCCAAAGCCCAAGATGACGTCCTGAATTATCGATTATCAAAATAGTTGGTGATTCATTTAAAAGTTGACAACTAATTGATTAATTGATCAATCGTTGCAGCTCTAGTCCAGACCTGTTTTATGAGTCATGAACATGGGGAAAAAAACCCACAAATTATTATGGCTTAATCTGAATGAATGAAGGAATGAAATATATAACTAAGAAAAACTTAATGCAAAATGAATATTCTGTTCACCAGATCATTTTTTAACGATTATACTAATAATTAAATATCATGAACGAGTGATTTACGACGAAGTTTGTCCAGTTTGGTGAATCCAAACTGGATTCTTAGGATAAGAATACGAAAATGTTCTTGCATGAGGAGTTGCTGCTATTTAGTATTTTATAAAATTGTTTATTGTATAACTTTGGGCTTGGACTGTAAAAAAAAGTAATGTGTGTTAACGTTTTGTGACATTTTATAGACTGAATGACAAATTTTGTTACTATTAATTTGAGTTTGAAGGTTCATTCTTAACCTTTTGAAATAGCAAAAATGTCACAAAAAATACATAACAATGTCCACTCACTTGATATTTAAGGCAGGGGTTACGATCCCCCCCCCCCTATATATATGGCCGACGACCCTAGACACACAAGTCATGAGATAATGATGAAGAATCTCCATGACAAATCATCAAAGTTCATCCAATGATGAAGGCCATTAGATGTGCCTGAGAGTTTAAAAAAGTAGTACAAGTAAGTGGATTCGTTATAAATATATTTGTCAGATTGCTCGATAATGAAAACAACCTTTACCTGATATACCAATATAGCAATATATAATGTTGTTCATCCATACTACTGATAATAGAGCTGAGCCAAAGTCTCATTTATTTAAATCAATCTAAAATAAAAACTATAATAGCTAGAGCATTCATTCTTTTTGCAGCAGGAAGCTAAGGCTTCCGTCTTTCACGTTATCGCGAGTGTAAAATGTCATGTTGCTAAAGACAGAAGCCTTAGCCATTACGTTATGTTAAATTATGTAATAATGCAAAAATGCCAATTTAGGCACTGAGGAAATATTTCTATTGCAGATGAAACTATCAAAACGCCTTTGCACTCTGCTCATAAAAATGAGTATATCTAAAAAAAAAAAAAAAAAATTACATAGCTCAAATAACTTATAGAGTGTTAAGAAATATTTTGTTCATGTTTCTACCTTTAGAAATATTTTGGATCAATACGTTTTGTGTTTATTCACGATTTTATGGAAAAAAAAAAAAGTCCGATTTTTGTATTTTTAAAATCATGATATCAATTAATATGGTTTATTAACTTACATAGCCTTTTAGCTTAGGTTGTACAGATTTTATGGATACTCCACAGTAAGTGTAAATACCAATGTAGGCACGGGCGGACCGCTACTATTACAGAGTTCAAAGGGTTAAACGTCATTTCAACTCGCCCCACACACGACACCTTTAAATGCTAAAAGATTTCATTCTGGCGTAAATTCTGCAGAGAGAAGCACCTTTTATTTAAAGGGGTTATTTAATTTCCCAACGAAGCTGCAGGTGTGTTTACATCCCAGCACCGATACTTTCGGGACTTATTAGGAGCACTTTACTCCAAATGTGTGCTGACTTCCCCTTTACTCTCCTTTCTCTGCACAGAGAGGCAGCACGGCGGTAAGGGAGGGCGGTAATGCTGCTAACTGCCATCAGACAATATTAATGGCTTGTGTGTGTGTGTGTGTGTGTGTGTGTGTGTGTGTGTGTGTGTGTGTGTGTGTGTGTGTGTGCGTGTGTGTGTAATGGGTGTGTGTGTTTATGTGTGTGTGGTAGTCTCATTAAACAAGGTCTAGGCACACTTAATGTTTACAGACGATTATACTCAGACATCAACACTGATTGGAATAGAGAGGTAATTGCTCTAAACAAGATGGAGGGACGTCTCTCTCTCTCTCTCTCTCTCTCTCTCTCTCTCTCTCTCTCTCTCTCTCACACACACACACACACATTGTATATGTCATACGATATTCTTGAGACCGGGTCATGTTCATCCCTGTCTCTCATACACCTCTGCAATCCTCCCCTCAAGCCCCCTTTCCTGTCGTCCTCCCACCCTCCTAATCCCAAGGAAATGACTAACACCTGTCACAATCCATCCCAGTCGTATAAGATAATTAATCACACGTTGCAGCAAATGTCACTACACCTACATGTGTGCACACGCACACTAACACACAAACACACGCACACACACAAGCACACGGTGCAGGTGCTCTTGTGCTTGGTGGAAATAACTCAATAGCGGTGATGTAAAAAACATCCTTTAAATACGACTGAGTCATTCTCAGCCTGCAGACCGCACCGAGTGTGTAAATGCACTCTATTGTAAACTCGTGAATTACTTTTCCATAATGCACTCTGTCAGCCTGACCTTGGCAAAGAGACTCTGTCCGCCGCCCTATAAAACAGGCTGTAATGTTCGCCCTGTCACAAATGCAACACGACACGCACATACTGTACACGCGCTAACACAAATAAGTGTGGGGAGTATATAGGAGCAAAATGAGCAGGTTAAGTAAGAGGAGAGGAAGGAGGGGATGAAAAAGCGGATACTAAAGGCTCCGTCTTTGCAAAATATGTGGTTCCAGAAGTGACGTAGAGATTTCTTAGGGCCTGTTCTTAAACTACTGCAGCTGGCGAGCTAACCGCTAACATGCTAGCCAGCCGTGAACATGCTAGCAATAGCCAGTCGCAAAAGCTCTCCAAGTTTCTTTCTATTTTCTCTGTACTAGGTCACAGAGAGCTCCAGGAAATGACCTATTTTTGCAGGCCAAACGGGAAGTTAGCATTGCACTGGGTTCCCTCTACAAAAAGCCAATGGGATTTTTCCATTGGGTTTTGGATTATTGCAGAAAATAAGCTCTGTGGCAAACAAACATTTATGGTATGCTTACTGGTTTTGTTCAGCAAGATAATCTCCACAAATGAACACAGCTTTTATGATTTTTGAAGCGTGAATGCAATCCCCAGAAGTAAAAAGCTAACGTCAGGCTATAGACGAACTGCACCGCGGTCGCGAGTATAAACAACGAGGCTGTCAAGGCGGACGAGTCGGCGTGATGACGTTTAGTAGTCTCATTTAGCCACTTGTTAGCAACTGACTTTTTAAGACACATAAAGGCTTCAGAACATATTTTATGTCAGAGAAAGAACGTTAAAATCTCTTAAACTTGTGTTAACCACAGATCTTATTTCAGGAATCTAACTAAAAACCCATTTAAAAAAACAAATCACTGATTTCCAGACGAGGGAACCCGAAGTGCTAATACTCATTTCTGGGTTTTAGGACTCATTCATGTAGCGCTCTATTTAGAGTAAAATAGATCATAAAGCAGAGTATGCTTTAGGGCGTGACTACCTTGTGATTGGCCAAAATGCCATACTCAAGGCTTCAAAACGGCAGTCCACAAACCAATGGGTGACGTCACGGTGACTACGTCCACTTCTTAATATACGGTCTATGATTGGAACATTTTTCATTCAATAAAGAGTTACTGAAAAAAAGCTTTCTTAGCCAACAAGCTTGTTAACAGGACAATAAGTACACACACAGTTTATTCACAAGGCACATTTGTCTCCTAACTGCCTGCAGAACATTCCTCTTTTGTGGAGCAGTTTTATACCTCAACGTAGGAGGTTTAATAAAACTGGAAGGTGCAACATCCGTTCCCTCAAAGGTCAGCAATGTCAAGACACCTCGCTGTTGGTCAATGGTGCAAGTTTGTGTGTCAAAGTTCACAAAAGGTGAAAATTGATTTTGCTGCAAAATTTCACCGGACCGGACTCCAACAAAAGGGGTTATACCACAGGCCAAACAGATTGTATCTGCAGCAGGAGACAAAATGGACCTCAGAAGCTCTCAGGCAGTCTTTTCTTTATAGTTTCTATTCCGCCATTTTATAATGCTGTCGTCTATTACTCCTTTTCTGTCATCTTTTCCTCCCTGTGTCTCGCATCTTTCCTTCCTTCTCCGCATCTTTCTCACTTTCGCTCCAACTTTCTGTCTCTCCGTTTCTTTGCATTTTTTATGCCTTTCTCCTTCAGTTGTGTTTTTGATTAATATTGATTTAGCTGTTATAGTGGGCTACGGGGACCCCACATTTCAATAACTTCTAATTACACACACACACGCACACACTCGCGCAAAACACGCGAGCTTCGATAAATCTAATTGCAAGTTCCAGTCATAACGCCCCTGAGTCCCGGCCCACAAATTACAACAGCAATCTGACATTGTCAATAAATACTGGTGCCAGTCTGCCCGGCTGGGTTCTTGTGAAATGAAAGATGTAAATAAATATTGTGATACTTTTACTTTGACGCCCTTTTTTCTCCCCCCTTTTCTGTTTTATTCCTCTCAGTTCCGTCCTTCCTTCTTCACATCATCCCGTCCTCCTCCTCCTCCTCTCTTTCTCAGCCCAGCTTTCTGTCCCGGCTTTGTTTCAGCTGTTGATTCGGCATCAATCACTGCGAAATCTAATTTGTCAAAGCTCAATCTAGCAGGGCCCTCAACCCCGTGTGGCTGTCTGTTTGTCTGGAGCCCCACAAATGAGATGTGTGATAAGGCAACAGAGGGCGTTCTGCCGGGAATAAGAACAGACTTTTGCACTTTGAAGTCGGAGCAGATCAAAAACAACAGAGGGCTCTTTGTGGTACAAAGGGAGCGTTTCTCCCCTTCATCCATCTTCCCCTCGTTCCTGCACCTTTTCTTCGCAACCAGTCTGTCACTCTGTGAACTGTCACATATCCTGTACAGGGCCCCCAACCCGCCTGCCTCGCCCACCTGCACTATCTACCCATCCACCTACCGCAGGGAAGTGTGTCTATGTACGCGTGCAGGTATATATACGCGTCCCTTGAGGGTTTCGTGGCAGCCGGTGCAATTTGCGCAGTCTCTACGTCGGTACACAGCTGATAAAGACATGCAGTATATTCCGTTTGTCTATTTGTCTTCTCATTTCTGGGTCGTACGCTTTTAGTTGGCAATCTTCTCCCCCCCATTATTTTGAGCACACCCAGGCTCTTCCCTGTCACTTTTGATTTTTGCAGAGCGCTCGCGCCGCAGAGTCTGGGAAGACATCGTCACTGTCAGCGCCGACGTTAGGGACGTACAGTACATCTTGTGTCCCATCAGCCCACAACTACCCTTCATGACACCCTCCCCACCGCCGGTCCCATGTTCCCGACATGGGAGTCATTTGTCTTCTCCGTGTCCGCTGCGATGATGTGGGATAACGTCGGGGGCCAGTGGAGCAGACAGGGGAGTATTGGAATATCGATCCTCCTCCGCTCTCCCTGTCCTACTGCAAGAGGTTTTTTTTTTTTCCTGCCTGTGTGATAAAGCGACTGGTGCTGATGGGGTTCGGCTCCATACATTGTTTCTTATACCTTTTGTGCACGTATATGTGTGTGTATGTGTGTGTGTGTGAGAGCAATTTATTTGTAACAGGGAGTTGTTTGTGGCTGTATGGGAGTGTTCATGTTCCAGCTAAGACTGCTCGCTCACCATTCATATCCAGCTCATTCCCTGCAGGGTCTGTTTGTTTACACTGTACACTAATGACTGTGCAAGTCCAAAGTTTAAAATCTGCAGATGCAGTCACGGTTAGAAATATTCCTAGAGATAATGAAGACAACTACTGGGCTGAGATAAACAAGTTCACAAAATGCAGTAAACGCAATTGAAAGGATGATTCTGGTTTATTATAACATGGATATAATTTAATTTAAAGGTGCTAAATATGAGATTGGGAGCATTTCTATTGCTTCCACACGGCTCTCAACATGGCGACGGCTCGCAGCTAATGGTGCTAACAGTGAAAACAGTGCTCACAGAGCTAACAGTGTTAACCTGAGGGGGAACCAGAGGGTGGGTGTTACGCTTCCGCAACGGTGCCGTCGGTCGGGAGGCCGTTATCAGCTGTTACCGCCGTATGAGAGCAGTGCAGAGCGGCGGCCGTGAGCTAGCCAGTGGGGCACGCTCACATGCACGAACATGCGATAAAAGACACATGCGGCCGGCCCGGCGATGTCAACAAAGCACGGAGAAGCTAGCTCGGATTACAACACACACAGAGGGAGAGCGACTTCATTCTCTGCTCAGGTAGACATTACTCCTCTATATCTTGACATAGACAATAGTTGTTTGCTGCTTTATATTAATGCTCTGGATATCGTATGGAGAGCCTTTAAATAAGAAAAAAAATTGTACCAAAATAATAACAATGTACTTACCAAGTGAATTGCTGAGATCTGGGAACACAGTGACAGCGCTAAAAAACAAAAAAAAAAGGAACACAATTGGTCAAACGATCATACACATTTTTAAACAAACTCCTAGTTTAGAGAATACAAAGGCAGACGTTAAATTATTACCCAAACTGCCTGCTCTAATCATCACAGTTTACAAACCAACTTCCTGGTTCACATTTTACCAATCCTACTTACTGTAGTTGTGTGTGCACACCGTTTTTTTGTGCGATGAGGGATTATTACCAACATTTCAGGTGCACTCTCTGTTGGTTTCACCTCAAAATAGTGTTTTTTCAAGTTCCTCAAATTTAAAACATATGTTTTGTTGTGTTTGGACTGCGAAAACAATTTGTTTTTCTTATCTCGGTAAGAGTGCTCTCGACCACTCGTAAAATATTCTCTCACCTAAGAGAAGGGCAAAAATAAGAAAGCATTGGGTACTAACAAAATAAGAACAAATCATGGATACGAACAAAAATAAGAGAACATGTGTTCGTATATCGCTTCCTGCATGAGGCCCATTGTATTGTAACCTGCACTGTGTCAGGAAATTATTTAAACCTAGTGATCAAACTCCTGGACAAATCAATGCAATTACCATAGAAACGGTCCAATAATTTTGTTACCTGGGTACCGTCTGTATCTAACTCTTCCACCACAGTGCCAAACACACTGAACAACTGCTATGAATTGTCTGATCAAAAGTTTAAACTCCCCTCTGTGCAACAAACTGAGCATGCAGATACCAACTATTAGTTCTCAAAACAAGAACATCAAAAAAAACATTTCAATTTAATATTTTACTGCCATTATTGTCTGTGTCACTGCCTGTATTACTGCAAGTCCCTCCGGCATAATCACATATAATTGCTCTTCCTCTTTGTCTGGTGGATTTATTGGTGGAAAATTTCTTATCTAACTCCCATTACAAAAAGCATGACTGACTGGCTGATAAAAGCCAGTTGTTGTGTATCATCACAGAGCCCCTATTATCCTTTTGGCCCGGTCTCTGTTGTTCTGTTCCTATCTGGTCAGTACTGCTTACTTTGGCAGTGAGGAGAGCCAGTTCCTGCTAAGTGACTCCTGGTTGTTATGGAGCTCAACTCGCCCGGATGGAAAGAGACATGTGCAAAACAAAAACACACCCGCTGTCGGGGAAAAGATCAACACATGATGGGTGAGAAGAGGTGATAAACATCTGTGTGCAAACCAAAACAAACAGGCACGACGTGCACATGCATATTCAGCAAACACATGTATACACACTAGGGCTGTCAAAGTTAAGGCGATAATAACGCGTTAACGCAAATTTGTTTTAACGCCACTAATTACTAACTGACACCAGGTCATACTAGCTTGTTGCGAAGGAGGTTAAATAACGCTCCAAACTTGCGCTAAATTTTGGCGAGGAAAAACTGGCATGGCCATTTTCAAAGGGGTCCCTTGACCTCTGACCTCAAGATATGTGAATGAAAATGGGTTCTATGGGTACCCCTTTACAGACATGCCCACTTTATGATAATCACATGCAGTTTGGAGTAAGTCACTGACACACTAACAGCTGTTGTTGCCTGTTGGGCTTGAGTTTGCCATGTTATGATTTGAGCATATTTTTTCATACTAAATGCAGTACCTGTGAGGATATTTGTCATTGTTTTGTGTTGTTAATTGATTTCCAGTAATAAATATATACATACATTTGCATAAAGCAAGCATATTTGCCCGCTCCCATGTTGATAAGAGTATTAAATACTTGACAAATCTCCCTTTAAAAGTCCCATATTGTAAAAAGTGAGATTTTCATGTTTTTTATATTATAAAGCAGGTTTAAGTGCTTTATAAATACAGTTAAACTATCAAAACGCTCACTATACGGAGAAATACACACAGCCCATATTCAGAAATTGTGCGTTTGAAACAAGCCGTTAGGATTTCTGTCCATTTGTGATAACAAAAATTAAATATTTAGACCATTACACGGTTTTAAACATAACCAGTCTAAATGTGTCCCAGTTTATTTCCTGTTGCAGTGTATGTAAATAACTTCAGCTGACAGGAAGTAAACATGGACCCAAGCTGCATGCCTAGCAACGCAACTCCGTTTACAATTCCGTTGAAATGCACTAAAACGTGTTTCAGACAGAGGGTGAATACAGGTATATTCAGGCAGACAGTATGAGGAAAATAAAGTTTTTTTTGAACATTACAGCATGTAAACATGTTCTAGTAGAAACACAAAATACAAGTATGAACCTGAAAATTAGCACGGTATGGGACCCCTTAAGGTACATTTTGAACAGATAAAAAATGTGTGATTAATTTGCGATTAATCACAATTAAATATTTTCAATTATTTGACAACTCTAGTAAAAGAACATCATGATTTGGCTTGAAATTACTACGAAATTAAAACAAAAACACAACAAAACTACTTGGTAAGGTTTAGAAAAAAACCCATTATGGTTTGGCTTAAAATGACTACGTTTGTTACGTTATTAAGCTACAGACGTATAAAAAATTTGTAAATGTTGACTTTTAGTTTCACACGAGACAGCAACTCCGGTTTCCTGGGTGAAAGTCCTGTGTTTATTGACCCATCCATCCACCGAACTCCTCCCTGCGCAGACTTCCGCGGACTGTCATTACAAACGTATCTGTGATACGTCAAAATCAAACGTCATCCGCGACAAAATCCGTTTCCCTTGAAACGTAATCCACGAGACAGTTCAGTTGTACGGGAACGTCATTTTGAGGAGACAGGGCTGTATACATACATGCGGGCACTCACAGCGAACACACACAAGATGTAAATCACACAACATTCATGTACTTAAACACAAACATTTTTACACACACACACGTTTGTATAGTATAAAGGCATCTGTGACCGCATGTGGTCGACGTGGTTCGTGACACACGAGCACGTCAAGAACGAAGCAGTAACTCAAATCTGTTCCCACCTTCCATCTCGCAGTACCCAGACGCTGCATATCATTTTATAGGCCCTGTGCTACACACACACACACACACACACACACACACACACACACACACACACACACACACACACACACACACACACACACACACACACACACACACACACACGGCCGACCAATCCACTCCTCAACACCACCAAAAGTCATTTGTCATGTTCATGATAAATTATACCCTCTCCAGTTCATAGCCTACAGAGGTTATAGAGAGAGAGAGAGGCAGAGCCAGTTGTTTACAGCTGTCATTTGTATTTGATGCTGAGAGCAAACAAATGAAACATGACAAAATATGGTAACACGAGGAGGCGTCGGTGCGTCGTGTGGTTACTTCTGCGCGAAGCTGTGGGTGGTAAACCGTGGGTCATTTACAGGGTGGCTACACTTGACAATCGAATTAGTCCTCGCAGCTTTCAACTGAATCAAACCTTTAAGAAAAAAGGCCAACAATCGCACTCCAGTAATAAGGTCGACTCAACCAATTTACATTAAAAAAAACACTGGTTCTCTTACTTCTAATGGCGTCTAGATACTTTTGGGTTTCTCCATCCACATACTATTTAATATTGCGCTTACAGTATTGATAAATTACATTCAAAAACTCAACATTAAAATCTTGGCCTGTTTGCCGACCTCTAAATCACCACCCACGACTTTTCTAGAGATTCAGACTGCTCATACTGCTCAATGCTCATAGACGGCTGTTTTCTCATGTTGGGTTCATGTTATGGTAGAGATGTGAAAGATTCCCATGTTTTCTGCTTGTCAAATTGGACAACTCAAAACGTATAACATAATAATATTGTAGAGTTGATGATGTGAGGGGTTAAAAAGACTGTGCATTGAAAATATATCCATTACATTTGGTTTTAATCATCTTGGATGGCAGACTTTGACTGACATGAGGCATCCATGGTTGCTTGGTTTTCAGCCATTTCCGTATTATAAAACGCCAAGTCCAAGAAATCCAGTGGTAATTATGACTTGGATGTTCACATGAACTCTAAGTCTGGAACTGGTAATTACAGTAACTCTGATATGACACTCTGAATTACCACAAATATGATAACAAGCGTGGATGAGATTGATGCAACTATACAGGCTGGTTTAAGTCGTCAACTAACAAACATGAAAAAATGCCATTTTGCTTTGATCGATATGACAAATATTAATTGCTCTTAGCATACATATACTGCAGCTTCTGTGTGAACTTAATATGATATCAATCGAGCTTCTCTGTACTTTGTTGATATTCCTTATACGCAATGAGGGTCGTAAAGGACAGAGGGTGTCATATGCTGTACAGATTGTAAAGACCCCTGAGGCAAATTTGTGATTTGTGATATTGGATTATATAAATAAAACTGACTTGACTTGACTACACTGCGTGAAATAGTCACGAAATTTAATCTATTTGATTTGTGTACATAGATACGAATTCCTCTTTTTTTTTTCGTTACGCTCAGCAACGTATTTTTCGTACGTTTTCCTACGAATGTCCAGCAACACGTGAAGCATGTGTCAATTTCCGCTCCAGTCTTTTCAAAATAAAACCACTTAGTTAGGCTTAGGAATAGATCGACTTGGTTAGGTTTAGACAGCAAACTACTTGGTTAGGTTCAGGAAAAGACAGCAATTTGCATTAAAATAAGTCCGGAAGCGCCGTAACTTAAGCACGGACGTTACGTGACAAATAAATCAACATTGACTTCTGGTTTCACATGGGGTACAAACAACGGTCTCCTGGGCGAAAGTCCGGCGTTTTTTGACCCACCTATCCACCCCGACCTCCTCCCTACACGGCGTTAGCCGCTCTCTATACTTCCTGGTTCACAATTTAGTGAATTACATAAGAATTGATTTCGTGCTGACCATCACGAAAAAATTTGAGTCTATGAACATGTAAATACTTAAAATTTTGTGACTGTTCACGAACTGCTGGGCGACTGGGCTGTGTTAGCATATATTTGCAACAATATCGTGATTGTGCAATCAGAAAGGTAAAACTACTGCAAAAAATATTTCTTTCTCATGCTTTCTTCTTTCTTATTTCGAATACCATTGACGGGTAGTTGACTTCAAAATTTAGCGCAAGTTTGGAGCGTTATTTAGCCTCCTTCGTGACAAGCTAGTATGACTTAGTTGGTACCGATGGATTCCTTAGGTTTTTTCTAGTTTCATTTGATGTCAGTATCTTCTCTAGCTTTAAAACTGAGCCCGCTATAACCTAAAAATCACAAGTTGCGTTAATGCGTTAAAGAAATTAGTGGCGTTTAAACAAATTTGCGTTATCGCGTTACTATCGTGTTAACTTTGACAGCCCTACTTAAGCGTTAATCTTTTTAGCCTCGTCATTTATTGCCTTCGTTTCTAAGTTTTATTCAGTGGTTTTCATACAATTTCTATCTCTTGTGCCTATTTATTCTAGAGACCTTTATTTTTTGTACCATTTTTTGTGTAATGAATCACAAACCATCTTTTCATAATATTCTTATCTGCTCCGCTGGAACTTTCTTTATTTTTTTTTGCAGTTATTTTTTGTTTTGTTTCAGTTGTCATGGAGACCGTGGCATCTGAGCATCTCAGAATGTGATATCTCAAAACAAACACAAACTACCTGCATGGCCATTACTGTAGGTATGGGAGAAATATTTTTCTTTGCGTTTCATCTAAAAAGCCTCATTCAAATATGTGCTATTGTAGGGGACCACTGCAATTCCACTTGATATATAACTGCAGCACGGGGGTTAACAGTCACATGGCCGTTCTCTAGTTAAAAAAACACACATGTGCGACCCGGCTAGAGAATTTATTAAACAGCATTAGTCTTGAAGGTGCAGGGTGGAAGAATAGGGCGAACCTTAGAATAGCCTTTTGCAGTACAGTATGTGTGCTTATGGAGGCTGAATGCCCACAGGAGCAGCGTGAAGCATGGATAGAGACACAGCCGGGGGAGAACTCATCTGTTCCTCGGCTCTTAGCTGTTCCAACACTCATAATGCCTCCATCCCCTGGGTGGTATTGCTTCTATAATAGCCTGCAACTATGCAGCGCTGAAAAACAACCTTGCTAATTCTCACACGCACTGTGAGGGAGAGACCGGGGGGGGGGGGGGGGGGTTGAGAGAGAGAGAGAGAGAGGGAAGAGGGGGGAGAAATCCTGCGCTTGTATTGCCTAAGTCCAACAGACCACAGACCTCTTTTGTATTCAGGTAAGTTGGCTTAACCGGGGAAATGCTGATAACTCCTTGACACAAGGTCACACATTATATGCCATTAAAAAGCAAATACAGGTGTGTATAATCCATGCACAAACACACACACACTCACGAGATGACAGGTCAACAGAATTACAGTATGTAAACCACTTTGTTTCATCTTCATAATCGCTTTGAGGGCTTTGAGCAGTCAGGGTCACCGACACGATTATCCTATTATATTAGATAAAATAAAGGAGATGGAGAGAGGCGGCGAGAGGGGAGAGACGGGCAGCAAAGAGAATATTAAAAAAAGGCTCAGGCATGCAGGAGCGTCTCCAGGTACAGTAAAGAAGGATGAGCAGGAAATACAATGGATTCCTCTGTGGCTACTCAGATATTCTACCTCAGAAACAGGTGTGTGTGTGTGTGTGTGTGTGTGTGTGTGGACATGTTGTGTGTGCGAAGGTGTGTCTGAGAAAAAGAGAGAGATGGGATGAGTCATGTGGAGTGACAGTAAGAGAGGGGGATTTCAGAGTGAACTCTGAGTGTACATCTCATATATTTTCATCTGGCCTCGGGGAGACTGGCTATCTACTTCACTGTCAGCCACGACAGACTCCACTGATTGGCCTTATTCACCGCTTTGTGTGTGCGTGTGTGTGTGTGTGTGTGTGTGTGTGTGTGTGTGTCTGTGTGTGCCTGCATGCACAAGTTCACAGGTGATGCATGTGTTGAGACAACAGTCTCCTGAAAATGTTCAAATAATTTGCATTAGGAAAGCCATAACATTTTTACACTTCCATTTTTGTACAGATTAAAGTGTAAAGACTTATTACTTAGAGGGCTTTAGAGGTGGTGGTAGGTGGAGTTTTTTTTTCAACAAAGCCTCTATTCTCCCTGTTCCTCCAGTCTTTATGCTAAACTAAGCTAAGCTAACCACCTCCTGGTTCCCCCTCTGAGGACACTTTTAAAAGAAACCTTAAGATTAGGGCTGTCAATCGAATAAAATATTGAATCGCGATTAATCGCAAATTAATCACACATTTTTTATCTGTTCAAAATGTACCTTAAAGGGAGATTTGTCAAGTATTTAATACTCTTATCAACACGGGAGTGGGCAAATATGCTTGCTTTATGCAAATGTATGTATATATTTATTATTGGGAATCAATTAACAACACAAAACAGTGACAAATATTGTCCAGAAACCCTCACAGGTACTGCATTTAGCATAAAGCAATATGCTCAAATCATAACATGGCAAACTCAAGCCCAACAGGCAACAACAGCTGTCGGTGTGTCAGTGTGCTGACTTGACTATGACTTGCCCAAAACTGCATGTGATTTTCATAAAGTGGGCATGTCTGTAAAGGGGAGACTCGTGGGTACCCATAGAAACCCTTTTCAATCACATTGCTTGAGGTCAGAGGTCAAGGGACCCCTTTGAAAATGGCCATGCCAGTTTTCCCTCGTCAAAATTTAGCGTAAGTTTGGAGCATTATTAGGCTCCTTGTATGACAGGGTTGGTACCAATGGATTCCTTAGGTTTTCTCGTTTCCTATGATACCAGTATCTTCACTTTAGCTTTAAAACTGAACAACAACCAAAAAATCGCAAGCTGCTTTAATGTGTTAAATCAATTAGTGGCGTGAAAACGAATTTGCATTAACTCGTTATCATCACGTTAACTTTGACAGCCCAAGAATAAAGTTGAGTTCAGTTCAGTTCCATCTTCATATTTCATAACAGAAAAAAATGAGGGTGGTATGAATCTTCTTATCTGACTCTCAGCCAAGATGGCGAAGACAACATGCCAAACTCAAGGCTTCAAAACAGCATTCTTGTATATAGTCTATGGTGGATCACAACATGCAATCCCTTGCCCAACCAACCATCCACCATCTTTTGACTTCTCAGTACAACAATGCCTTACTTCCTGGAGTGAAAAAAATGTTGCTAGTATTCATAATCCAGGCAGACTTTCGATTTTCTCCAAAACGTATTTGGCAAAGCAAATCATTAGTACATAAACATATTTTGTAGTAGACCGGGTTGCTCTACAGAGTGTAAATTCCAGCAATAATGTGTGAGGAGTGTTGTGCACAGTGTATGAAATGAGCTCAAATCTCCCAGGAAGCAATTGGAGGCGAATAAAACCAACAATGGAGAATGAGGGGAGGTGAGGAAGAGGTGTGATGAAGGTCTAGATTACAAGGATTTTAAATGTTGAGCGATAAATCTGATTTATGGAGGGAGTATTGTGCCAAGGTTTTACAGCTGACCTTACAACATTGTGTGTTCGCCCCTCAGCTCCTGTTCAATGAATGTTGTTGTTTTTTAGGTGTATTTACATCTGTAATGAAGGAAGAAAATGAAAAACTGAGAGGAAATTACAAAGTAAAGGCGAAGAGAGCCAGGTGTCAGGGATAACATCTCCTGACTCTGACAAACATTTAGTTGTTAGGAGAAAAACGTACTTAACTCTGACTGACTGAAGATTTTTTTTAAAGATATGAAATCTGCAGACATGTTACATCTGATTTTATTCTGCTGGTGGAAACTGAAAACACTAGAATAGATCAGCACTTGTGCATAGCTCAGTAGGAATAAATTCGGCGGGGATATGGAGGAAAAGAACTCGCGTTAAAAACTTAACATGACAGCACCACATTTATTTTCGAAACCTCCCGAGCTAAATAAAATAAAAAAAACACACTGGAGTCTCCTTTTTCTAACTTTTTTTTTTTTTACAGTTTAATGCCACCAAAACACATTCTGGAGTCATAATGCTCAGGCACAGAAAATGAGAAACAACAAAAGAGGCAAACCTGGGTTTATCACCTGCCTTGCTGTGCTCTGTTATGGGATGTGATTTAAATCTCCAGCTCCCCTGTATGCTCTGCTGCATGGCCGCGATCCAAAACAAAAAAACCTCCTTCACTGTACCCTTGACGCTACAACCCTAATGGTGCTTTTCGATGACGAGGCAGGGAACAGCAAAAACCCGAACTGTCAATTCTCCTGACTGGCTCTCTGGTGATGAGTTCTGACGTGGGTGTTTGCTCAAGGGCAGCAGGTAAAGTGGACATTATAGGGCTTGGACGATACACCTATCTCCCTATTTGATACTATCACGATACTTGGGTGCCGATATGTATTGCTATTTTTAAGTATTGCGGTTCGATATTACCATTTATTGCAAACTTTTTTAACACTAGACCATGGGAAAAAGTTGAATCATACACTTCTAAGGACTTTTACTTTGGAAAATATCTAAATTAATACAGTAAAAACGTTTGATTTTCAGCATGTATGTAGTCAGAGATGTCCTGAAGTCAAATATATCAGTCATTGTCAGTCATTATTTATTTAATTTTTTCCAGCAACCCAAAAATCAAAGAATAAAGACATTTCCCTCATACAGTAATTTAGTGTTATTTTCTTTTTTAATTTATAAGGGACATGTAATGTTTTATACTTCTGATGAATATAATTCAATCAATCTTATTTACATATATGTATTTTGTATATACAGTTCCCTTTGTTAACACCTTATTTTGAAAACCGGACGTATGGTGCCTTCAAATGAAACTCGTGAGCTTGTGTTTACAACATGGCAAGTCGTGTTCACGATATGCTTGGCGTTCAAGTGGTTAAGTCGTGAGAACGCCGCTGCTAAGCAACGGCAATATTAATTTTACTGTCGGCGTCTAGAAGCCACAGAGGCTAACTATTTAGCAAGCTAGCAAGCGGGTAACATAATGCAGTAAATGCAAAGGCATAATGACAGAGGAAAAAGATGAGGCCGTTTGGAATATCAACATTTTCCTCAGACCTATTATAAAATTACGAAGAAAAACAATATACGACTAAAATTACAATATATTAACTTATTATGCACCAAAAAATTAACTTCCATGGCCTCCGCCATTTCTGACAACGTCAACAAACACGTCACAAGTCGTGAACTCTGAGGTTTCAGAAACTTTCCACTTACGAGGTCGTGAATACCACAAGAGGGGGGCGTTCATATGGACTCTTCTCGTGAATACACAGTAAACACGACGCCATTTGAAGGCACCAGTAGTCACACGTGTATACTTCCGCTAACTTCGCCAAGTCCGTCGCTAGCTCTCCCGTCAGCTCCTTCTCTTCATGGTCAGCTCCATCGGGGCTGTTTGACTGCATTTAATATAAATGTCAATATATGGGTGCTCTACAGTTGTAGCGTCGGCCGATTTGACCGCGGAGATGAGAGTGACGGCTGGCTTGACCGCACGTTATCGCAATACGATAACGTTTCCCGTCCATGACAGAGTTAGCATGCAGCTTTAGCCGGGATGTCTAGCTCTGCTTTTCCTGGCAATGTGTGAAACCCAAAGTGTTTCCATACTTTACTGTATGTGTAGTGTTTACCACGTTGGATTTTATATGCGAGGGTTCAAGTCGTATACACGTGGAACATACGTCGTTTTCTGCTTTGTCGTTTCGGCTCATTGCGGTTTGTTTTGGTTGACAGATACGGAGCGGATATGACGTCACGTTACTCAGACTACAACAATAAAAGCGGAAACTTCCTTCTACCGCCGCATAGACTCAAATAAAGCAAATATATCGATTCTGGCATTCAAAAAATTGATTTCAAAATCGTAAAAAAAAAAAAATCGCGATACATAGATGAATTTTTTTTCCCACCCCCAGTACAGTATCCTCGGTTTTGGAATGCAGCCCACTGTGATGCTGGCATGTTTAACACATGCTGCAGTGCGTTATAATCAGCCCGGCCGTCACTCTGCCGGCCGGGCCCTGCGCTATGAGCCCGCAGCATCAATTCAATCAAATGAGCTTTTGTGATGGCCGTGCCTCTGGAGGAAAGCCCTGAGCATAGGAAACATGTCAGCCTAATGTCTGACACACACTCCATCTGACTGATCAAACAGCCACGGAGATAGCAACTGAGCTGTGGCCTCTGCGTGCCTTTCTCTGTGTGTGTGTGTGTGAGCGAGCGGATCAGCATTGCAGAATACTTGACTGGAGCCAGAGTTGCTGTGTAAGAACTTCAGCCATTGATTGATGATAATGAGCCCTGCTTAGGATCACATGATGGGGAAGAGAGAGGAAGTGAAAGAGAGAGAGGGGACAGACTGAAAAATGGAAGAACGAAGGGGAGAGGTGAAGCTGCGGATGTAAAATACGAGTCAGAGGGTGAAAAGAAATAAAAAAAAGGATGTGAAGGATGGAGCGGAAGAGAGAAAGAGGTGCAGCAGGAGGAGGAATGAAGGAGAGGATGAGCGGAGATGGGGGGGAAGAGTTGAAAAAAAACGGTGTTTTTGCAAAATAGGCCATCTGGTGAGATGGAATTACATTAGGGATGCACATACAGCCCTCATGCTCCTGTCTCATCAACACATAGCACAGCCTGAGATGTGCATGTGTGTGTGGGTGATTACTGTGAGCACTCAGAGTGAGGTCGTGACCTTGAAATTTTCACCAAAATCCAAAACCCCTTACCCGTATCGAGCATCGATTTGCGCCAAAACTCTTATCTGGTCGAGCATTTGCTGCACAATGGAGCATGAGAGGTATCCATGGCCATAAATGACTGTCCAAAGAGGGAAAAAAAAGACATTAAGAGGACAGGGGGTGCCTAATGGTCGCCACTATTACCTCACATAAGAGCTCTCCCACATTCCCATTTACTCAATGTTTCATGCATGAATAATCCAATACAAGCAAAAGTGCAATATTTCCACCAGGGCCCCAGCGAGATTAGCAGAGGGGGTTTGGCACTGTCCCCCCGAGGACTCCCAGGAACACAGAGCAAAAGTAATCAGACACAAGACACATCTTTCTTATCTCCGGCTCACTCCTAACAAGCACATAATTGCTAATATCTTTGCTGAGCTGGAGAACGAATACCCCGGAGACTGGCTATGTATATACACCGCGATAGAGAGATGAGGACGGGTTGCTATAGGAACAAGGAAGCCTTAATGTGGTAATGCAAGGAGGCACGAGAGGGAGAGCGAAGAGGGTTGAGAGTCCTGCACGGCGCTGGTGCGTGTCCCCCTTTGAACTCCTTTTATGTTTTATTCTTCGACTACAACAGTGAATCACAGCGGATGTAATTAGGCTTCTTTGAAACTGATCAACAGGGAAGACTATTTAATGTCAAAGTGAAAACAAATCTCTGCAATTTACACTAAATTAAGTACAGTTATAAAAGAGGAAATTAATTATTGAATAAGTATTTACTGTGACAAACTTGAATTATTACCGGTGCAGCAGCTAGTTGTTTTCAAAAGGTCGTATAATAAAATAAATGTTGTAAATTCTTTATTAGGAATAACCCCTTGAGATGCACCATCCTTTTTTCAAGGGGGTCCGAAAAATGAAACTCAGTTGAGTTTAAGCTAAGCACACCTGTTTCAGGAGGATCAAACATGTAGTTAGTACTTGAAGAAAAAAGTGCTGCACTGGGTCAGGAAACTTGGAAATGTTGAAGTAAAAAAAACAGGTGCTCTTCAAGGATGGGGCAAGTAGTCAAATAAAAATAAAAAACAGTGAATGTTTTTAATTCACAATCAAAATCCGAGTGCCTCGGATGTTTTCCAGACTGCCATCCTATACCAAGGATTTCCTTTCAAAGTAAGCTGGACAGTCACTGTTTTTTATTTTTATGTAGTTAGTACATTTCCTGCTAGATCAAAATGTCAAATGAACGTATCAAAACAATCAACAAAGACACTAAGTGAAAAGTACCAGTCAGGGGATGGATACTAGAAATATTCCAAGGCACTGAATATCCGTAGAGTACAGTAAAGGCTCAGACGCACCAAACCAACATCAAAGATCTAGTGGCGACGAAGGCTGCCGCCTGTGTCTTGGCCAAAAAATTACACTCGAACACACCACAAAAACTACAGCCGACGACCGATTACCACGTACGCTCTGCGCCTCCGTGAGATGAAATAACTCTCCACACCAGCAGGTAGCAGTAGTCTGTATTCGTCATTCAAAAAGGGAAACAGGAAGACCGAGGACTGCTGATATACAAGCCGTTGCTATGATACGTACATGAAACAAAGTGGGCGTTTTTTCACAGCACTCTCACTTCATTCCAGACGGCTCTGCTTTTAAAAGGAAGTCCTCCGAGTGGATTCTGCCTAATAAACACACATATTTAAACATCACATTTTAGTAAACTGTGTTGAGTGTATCAGTAACTGTGAAAAAGTGATCCAGGTCATAAAGCCCACACTGGGCACCTGCATGAATATGAAATGTATTCCAAACTTTTTGTTGTGTTTCCAAACATTTACATACAAGTTATGATAGTTTAAGTTCCCGCATCCCACCCACTCCATCTCCTGGAGGACTGGCCAACACACAAAACATACTCACAAGCAGAAAAAAAAAAAAAGACCCAATGTCTGAAAGCTATTGTATCATCGTCTGGACATTCACATAATAATAATAAAGTAAATGCAGAAAAAAGGTCATCCTACAAGGATTTTACAAATTTGTGTATTTCTTGTAGTATAGACAGTTTCATGGTAGTCCAGGAATGGCTGCTGTCTTTATGGAATTTATTAACCAGGCCCTGAGTTGTGTATTTAAACTTTTCCAATGTCAAGTTAACCAGCACCTCATCCACCCAAGGGCCAAGTACAAGAGGACAGGTAGATTTCAAAGCCACAGAGGCTAACAATTTAGCAAGCTAGCAAGTGGGTAACGATGAGGCTGTTGAGAATATCAACATTTTCATCAGACATATAAATTTACGAAGAAAAACAATATAAGATTAAAATTACAATATGTTAACTTATTATGCGCCGAAAAATGAACTTCCATGGCCTCCGCCATTTCTGACAACGTCAACAAACACGTCACAACTTGTGAACTCGGAGCTTTCAGAAACTTTCAGAAACTTTCCACTTCGTGAATAACACAAGAGGGGGGGCGTTCATATGGACTCTTCTCGTGAACACGGTAAACACGACCCCATTTGAAGGCACCAAAAGCTCAGAGGCCTCAGTCTGATCCAGAATTTGCTGCAGGATTTGAAAATCACACGTTGTCAACGTAACAACTAAATATTGACACAAATGGAGTGAACACTCACACGACTAATTATTTTGTGTTTTATTTTTGCACCTAATTTAAATCAAATAGATATTCATTTCCACTTTGACATTTTCATACATCTACTGTAATTCTGTGTTATAAAACAATAAAACAAGAGAAAGTCCACAGGGGAGTTCAACACAACAGAGTTGTGAAAGAGTGATAGACAGCCGGTAATTAGGGAGCAGAAATAGAAACAAAGTGAGCGGGAGAGAAAGAGCAGCGAGAAGGAGTGACAAAGACACCTCAACTCGACAAAAAAGGAGCTCTGAAAATACATATTCCTATTATTGTTGAGATTAAATTCACATTTTCTTCACGCAGACAGAACGTGCTGCACATGTTTAAGCTTTTGCTTCTAAAAGTCATTTGTTATAAGTCATCAAAATACATCAGTGAGGCTTTTATTGAATTGAAAGACTGTATCGTTCTTACAGTGCATTACTGGATTACCAGCCAGCTATCTGTAATGTCAGCTTTTGTACTGCGACATGAGGCCATAACTTATGTGTGTGAGAGATCACATTATGTTGGTCGAGCTCTAATCATTCTTTGATGCCGGAGGCGCTTCATTCAGCCTCCCCCTCTGTGTCTTTATCCGTCCCTCTCTCTCCTTCTATCTCTTCCTCTCTTTGCCTCGTGTTTGTCTCTATCTTCTGCTCTTTATCTCTCGTTTTCCTCCTCTCTGTCTCCCTGTAATGGTATTTCAATAGGACAGATAGCCACAGGAATCCAATACGGAGGCAGTCTAATTGAGTCTTTAATAGGTTGTCTGATGTCTGCTCGGTGCTAGTTCACACAGAGAGACGGAGTCGCACTTCAAACAGCGCACCACCGCCAGCTGGACTCGCCCCGAAAGGTCACTCTGCGTGGCTGGATCAACAGCCTTAATATGTTGTTTGTTAATTAAACACACCGAAAAGAATTTTGTGTATTTTATCATGTAGAGAAAAAGTCGTGGTAGACCTTCTGCTTTGCTACAAAAGACCTACATGTGTTTTTTTTTTTCTTAGAGATGCAGAGAGAGAACGACTGAGAGTAGATCAGACAACCTGCTCATTAAAGCTGCGTTCATTCCTTTAAGTTTTGGTGTACTGATTTAAATTTCACTCCCGTGTGATAGTCTTGACAAACACAAAGTTAGAAGAGGAGTTAAAAATGCTCTACTTTCATTACATAACAGTTTAATCTCAAAAATGAAACTTTGGTTTTCTAATAAAACTGACACCTACTGTGATAAAACTATTGCTGCCATAAGAGAACATCTCTTCAATGAATATTTAAAGTTGTAAAGGTCCAGTGTGTAGGATCTGGCGGTATCTAGCAGGGAGGAGAGGAGATTGCAACCAACTGAAGCTTCTCACATGTGCCAAGTGTGTGAGAGCTATACAGTGGCTGACGCGAAAACGCGAATAGCCCTCTCTAGAGCCATTTGGAGCAGCGCCAGTACTTAGAGTGTGTGTGTACAGTACTGTACATGGGAGGTGAGTGGCGAAGCAAGAGAGAGAGAGCGGCGACGACAAGAGCGAATAACGTTATCGACTCCGACCCGAGCAGGAAAAGTTAACAGAGTTTGGTTTGTCCGTTCTGAGCTACTGTAGAAACATGGCAGAGCAACATGGCAGACTCCGTGGAGAGGACTCGCTCCGTGAAGATATAAACGACTCACGTGTGAACTGCTCAAAGACACGAGCCGAGAGGCTCGCCAACGCTCACCAACGCTCGCAGACATATTCCAGATATCTCATGCTAATTATCTGGACCTGTTGGGGACTCACAAGTCATGAGCTACAACCAATGAGAGCGCAATATACGGGGTGATGGGAAACCTGAGGGAGGAGGGATCGCCTGTAACAATAACAAAAACGCACTGTATGTGTTGCATTTGCAACACGGAGCACCTAGAGGAATAAATAGTAAAAAAGAGGTGGAAACAGGCTTTTTTGTGACAACAACAACACCAGCAATGTGTCTCGCGTATGGTATCACGTCATTTACCGTGTATTTCTCGCTTGTGTTTTCATGACAAAACGTAGTTTGGAGACCTCATCAGAGATTCTTGCTGGTGAAAGATCTTGTAGTGTGTGACGCCCTGTCGCCGGTCAGTCATGTAGTGTGAAAACCACAACGACTTAGACTCCTGATTACAAGGAGCAAGCAAGTTGTGCAGTGTTAACAGTACTGCGATCTGAAAGTCGTGTAGTATGAACTTGGCTTAACGTGACTTACGGGACTGACGACACCAACGACTGACGTGACAAAATAAGTCGATATTACATTTAGTTTCACACGGGACACAAACACCGATCTCCTTGTTGAAAGTCGTGTGTTTGTTTGACCCATCCACCACTTCTCCCGCCAGCCCTTCGCGGACTCTCATGCTATTAATACTACATCACTTGCTCCGGCCATCAAATAACGCCGCGGGTGGTTTTACATTGGAGTTAGTTGAAAGCCCGGTTTGTCACATACTGTTGCTAAAGGGTGCCTCCATGCATCGGCTTCCGATGCTAATGGGCACTGCCCAATTGGTGGTATTTGGCGAGTTGGGAGAAAGACCGGATTGAAATAAGTTACATTTTGTCTGTGTCCAAAACTCCCTCACTCCCTCGTTAACTCATTCACTACTCCCTACTGTATGTGAGAGACAATAGTTTCACACAATGGTAAATTTCCCATCTTCAAAAATGTGACACATTGCATTGTGGGATTTTGGGTAAATGATAATGATCCAAAATCGTGTTCTTCCCATCAGTTTGGCATGGTGGACGGGTCTAGATACTACAACTCCCATGAGCCTCGGTCCCTGTTGTTATGGAGGAGAATCAGAGCGAATTCAAAACGCTTCGTTGTTGCAGTCAGAAACGAAACGCTGCACCATATGGCGCACTGCAGCATATCTTGGCATGTTATAGCCACGTGCAGATTATTGAATAGTGTGAAACCAATGGGGACCCGCACATAGAAGAATAGAGGTCAAAAACTCCACAGGGAACCTTTAATGTAGATCTTTCACTTTGTTTCTTCCAGCCAGATAATTTGACGGTTAGTCTATACATGTGTGAATCCAGCTTTAATTCATTTTTACAACACCTGTGTTCAGTTCTTCAGCAGTGAATGGAGTTTGCTCAGTTGTCAGTTTTATGTGTGTGACTTGGTTTCTAATAAATACAAATAGAAGTTAAACAAACGCAACAAATATAAGCAAAAACAAAAGACGGAAACGGCGTGCAAAACTAATGAAGATAACGTCACCCTTTTCCTAGAAAGAATTTCAAGGCAGCCTACATGATTCATATTTTATATAGAGTCCAACAACCCAGACAGATCTATCTAATGGTTGTTATATAATGAGGATGACTGTGAGTGGATGATTCAGGTTTCCAGTCTGTTATAAAAGAACGCTTGCATGCTTGTTTGTGTCTTTGGACGGCTCAGATACTGAACTCTCTAGTGTGTGTTTGGATCATTAATGATATTGTTTAAGTCAGTGCAGTGTCGCATCTATTTGCCTAATGATATAAGATTGCTTAGAAGTGGTGAGGGTGTTTTTTGTATCCGTCTTTTATACCTTCATTTGTTTATGAGTGCATGTTCCTGTGCGAGTAGATGTAACCTTTTGTGTATGTGTATGGGTGCGTACGTGCTAACCAGCGCTGCAGGGCCGTGACTCTATTCTATCTGCATAACGGAGGGATAATTAACATCTTCACCTGGCTGCTGGTTTGTTCGTTTAAAAAGCCTAATTAATCACAGGGACAACGTTGGGACTGGAGTCAGAGCCACCGAGCGTGAAATTACCTTTCTCAGAGACTGGGCTCAAACGTCCATAAACAGTGATCCTGCCAGCCTACCCTCTGTACCTGACTCTTTATCTCATACTATACATGGCCTTGGAAGGAAGGAGCGGGGAGAGCGAGAGAGAGGCCAGCAGAGGTGGGAAACAATGAAGATGAATAAAAAACGAAAGGGAGAAGAGTTTCTTTGTGGTATCCCACCACGCGGGCAGAGTGATGGTCCCGCTTTGCTGCGTAAAAATAAAATAAGCTGGTGGGCCAGGTACACCTACTCTTGAGTGAGCCTCTCTGGCCAAATCAATAACTTTGAACTTTCCAACATGGGAGCGGGAAGAAACTCTTTACATCAATAGACGCTGTCATATCCCAGGCTGGTGTGGAGTAGAGCAGCAGCGGTTCTGGGAGTAGCTGGTATGAATCATTCAGGACACCCACTCTCCTAACCTCTCCCTCTCTACCTACCTGCAACCCCCCCCAACCCCCCCCGCCTCCCCGCCCACCATGAGCCGCCGTCAGCATCAACTGTCTTTGTACTTAACCTCACACATCACAGCTAACTCATATATCAATGTTGTGTTGAGACAGCGGAGAAGGGATATGTGCCTATTTCTGGCTCAGTAGGAGTGGATGATGGCCGCTCCGTGTGTGATGTTGTTGAACTTGATGGAGGTGTATGTTTCATGAGCACTGCGGAAGTGCTGTCTGTATATTCAGGTCTCTGACACCTAGTCACCTGACAGCACGTGTATTGACATGCAAATGCACCCATGACAATTATAATAATGATAACAATGTTTTTGTTTAAATAAGGCTATATGTCTCCTACCACATGTGTTGATATTATTTACATTTATGTTATTTAGTTAGTTAATTGGCTTTCATATCCTTAGTTTTTTCAAAATGTTTGCTGAGCTTTATCTGGGTTAAAGCTACTACGAGGAACTTTCACTTTGTCTTGATTTTGGCGGTCCCTGTGGATAAAAGCGGGTTCCGAGCACCAGAGTCCCTTTGGAAAACCTCTCATTTTACTGCAGCAGGGTCGGACAGTCTGCCGCCGCGCAGTCCTGGTTCTGGTGCCCCCCTGCCTCCCTTCCCTCCAGCAGCGGGATGTCGGTGTTGGCTCCCAGTGGGGACCGGCGGAGCAGCGAGGCGAATCTCTGCTCCTGGCCGGAGGAGGAGCCGCTGCTGCTGGGTGCGAAGCTCTCCACCTCCCGCCGGAACTCTGACTGCAGGTTAAAGGCAGCCCCAGTCCCAAAATTGTGATAAGGGAATGTGGAAAAACCTATCCAGACAGAGAATGTCTAAGGGGCTAACGTTAACCACACAGTACATAAACTAATCGGATCCCCAAATGTGATGCTAACATTAGCTGTTGTGGCTAGCCTCGTTCCGTGACCAACATACAATGTTAGTAAATGCATATCAGCTACATTACCATCTTCATCGCATCCCAGCTGATGGACGATCTCAAGCCGTATATTGTCCTTTATTTGGTTGTTTGTCGTACATTATTGGATGTTAAGAAGGGGACGGCCAGTATGAAAAATGTCCCATTGGATCGAAAAAAGCCCATTTGCCGACAGTCTGTTACCCCAAAAACAAACGAAAATGCGAAAAATCCAAAAATACACACTTTCTGTGCAACAATCAGAAGCATATGGCTAATTATTATGCAGAATGAAGGCGATCAGTTGGAACGATGGATTTCATTGGTCAACCATTTCTCTGCAGGTGGAAATCCGCTGTAATCGAGGTCGGTCTGAATATTTTTCAGACGAAAATTCGTGCTCGGTGTGAAACAGCTTTTGGTCTGATTTCGCAGGTCATCTGACCCGATAACTTTATAGAAATAGCCAATATTCTCGCCGATGGTCTCATTTGCTTATGTAGGTCATATAGAGACATCAGTATTAAATTGAGACTGTTTGATAACCAGTTACAAGTTCCTTGTAGTAACGTTAATGAATGTTGATTTATTAAGGATAAGAGGAGAGTTTGAAATGCAACAAGCGTCAAGAGGACAGAAATGCAGAAGAAGTGATGATGCTGTGGACTGAGTTTGTTTCGTCAGTATGCTTCAAACAAGGTGCTTGTCAGATTGTCAAACAGCATCTGAAACCCCCTCCCCCCCACACCACACACCTTTTCAATATTGGGAGAATTTTTTATAACTTTCCAAAACCAAACAATCACACTGGCGTCACGCAGCGATTGGCCAGTTGTGCAGCGGTGAAAAAAGTCTCAAGCTGTAATTTTCATTCTTTACACAACTACCTCCATCACTTTTCCTGAGTACAACATCATGAGTTCCCCTGAGGAGTGTGAGAGAGAAAATATGCGCCATTATCCCCATTCATACAATCCATTGTGTCTCGCCTCTCTCTATAGCCGCAGGCTTTTCACAACGCCTTTAGATTTTTTTTGCTTTAGATGTTTGAGAGGCACTTCCGAACTAGTTTGCTTGAAGCACGGTACCATTATCATTATTAGATCATCAGTTTAGGTCCAAAGGAGGACTGTCACCTTGCTCTTTTTCAAAAGTAACTGCACCTCTTCAATGGAAGCTGGAGACAAATGCACCAAATGTGAAAATGTGAGATTGAGATTAAGTGTTAGTCAGGTCAGGTCCAGCGCAGTGGTTCAACTTTCATTTTTGGAACTATTTCTACACAATCACCGGATGTTTTTCAAATTCGTTTTAACGCCAATAATTTCTTTAACGCATTAACACAACTGATCAGAGGGTAGAGCAGGTCGTCCACCAATCGGAAGGTCGGTGGTTCGATCCCCGGCTGCTCCGGGTCACATGGCGATGTGTCCTTGGGCAAGACACTTAACCCCAAATTGCTCCCGAAGGCATAGCCATCGGTGTGTATTTAGATTAGGTCCTAATGGGCAAAGTTGGCACCTTGCATGGCAGCCTCTGCCATCAGTGTATGAATGTGTGTGTGAATGGGTGAATGCTGACATGTAGTGTAAAGCGCTTTGAGTGGTCGGAAGACTAGAAAAGCGCTATATAAATGCAAGTCCATTTACCATCTTTCGAATCTTTCAGTTTTAAAGCTAGCGAAGATCCTGGCATCATATGGACCTAGAAAACCTAAGGAATCCATTGGTACCAACCATGTCATACTAGTTTGTCGCGAAGGAGGCTAAATAACGTGCAGTTTTGGGCAAGTCATAGTCAAGTCAGCACACTGAAACTCTGACAGCTGTTGTTGCCTGTTGGGCTGCAGTTTGCATTGTTATGATTTTAGCATATTGTTTTATGCTAAATGCAGTACCTGTGAGGGTTTCTGGACAATATTTTTCATTGTTTTGTGTTGTTAATTGAGTTCCAATAATACATACAGTATATACAGATATTTGCATAAAGCAGCATATTTGCCCACTCCAATGTTGATAAGCGTATTAAATACTTGACAAATCTCCCTTTAAGGTACATTTTGAACAGAAAAACAATGTGCGATTAATTTGCGATTAATCACGATTAACTATGGACAATCATGCGATCAATCGCGATTACATATTTTAATCGATTAACATCCCTAATTTTTTCACACAATTACTGGATGTTTTGAGAAGACGTAGAGACAATTATTCAAGAACAAAGCTTACTGGGTAGATACTCAAGATTCCTTGTGGCATCGATGTGTGTGAGGAAAGTAGAAAACATCTGAAACATGCAGACACAGACACACACACACACACACACACACACACACACACACACACACACACACACTAAAATATACCCACAGTGCCTCCATGCAACATACATTTGCGCCAAAAAACGAGTGACACACACATTGCAGACACAACATTGCTTCAGGTCAGAGGGGACGAACATTTCAATCTTCACAATCAAATTTGTGATGAGCCGTGTGTTTTGTTGGCCCTGTGGGAACTGGCACAGATAATTCGTTTGGTTTCATAAACTTCTGCTACCACATACTGGGAGCTCAGAGTAAACAAATATTGAAATTGTTACATCCACACGCTGTCATTCCCAGGTAATCTGCATGGAATAATCATGCATGTGAGTATATATACTGTATACATAGTCATGTGTTTGTTTTTTTGAGAAGAGAAGGCATATGTCTGCTGCTGCTGCTGCTGCTGCTGCTGAGTTTCCAGGGAAATCAGAGCACATACAGAAAGAGAAAGAGGGAGGGTGTGGGGAGGGGTGCAAATAAATAAATTTGCTGAGGAAAGGGAGGGGAGCGGGGAAAAGAATTAGGAGAGAGGAGGGAGACGCAGTGAGAAGGAAAAAGGGAAAAGGAAGGCAGAGTTTCAGGGAGTAAAATGTTGACGCCAGGCTGCTCGCTGGCAGCTGACAGACGGAGAATGTGGGCTGGTTTCTGGGTTGCAATCAAATCCCTATAAACAGAGTGATCATTCACTCTGCCTAAACTCTACTGCATTACCGCCAAGCAGCGAGGACACACACTCTCTCACACACACACACGCAGTTGTGACAACAGAAAAGGGTAGGGGTTTAGAGAGAGAGTTTGTAGTCTGTGCACGTCGGAAATGTTTTTTGTACACGCACGAATAAATCGTACGCGCGTAAATGCAGATCGGAGAGCAGAAAGTGACGAGTGGAGGAAGGAAATGACACGAAATATAAGAAAGCGACACGAAGGTGTTGGAAATGAAAGAGATTACGTTTAATCCCTAAACTCCCTTGGGGGTCAAGAGTGCTCCCTCCGTGTGTCTTTTAGGTTTCACCGTATAGAACGGCGTGATATTTCAGAGGTGATGTAGGAGTTGTTGTTGTTAATGTCTGATAAGCTCCTTAGCGATATAATTTTCAGAGAAATATTCGCCACTTTGCAGGCAGGCGGTTTAGAATAACAGGATAAGTGGAGAACTTTAGCACCCAAAGGATAAAAATGTACCTTTTGATCTCAGCAAGAGGCGACAAAACACCTGAGTGTGTGTCGGCACGCGCGCTCCCAAAAACAACCACGTTTGCTTCTCTGTTTGCACACACACACACACACACACACACACAAAAAAAAAAAAAAATCATTGGGCTGCCCGTCAGAGCCGATCAAGAATTTCTTCCATCTCAGTCTGGACCAATAAACTGGACGCTTACCTGTGCACTTACTCCACTCAGAGGGAGAATCAGCGAGCATGGAAACACCAAGTCAGGGAAAAGAAAAACTCTCATTGACTTCACGTGCTTCTTAATGCGTCTGCCTCAAGGTCCTGCTGTTCTCAACCAGCTGCTCGCTATATGCTCCCCCCCCCCCCGCTCGCTGCCATCAGAAGCCGATACAGCAACTCTACTGTGAAGTAAAGGCTTTTGTTTTCCTCCATATGTGCCACAGGTCGCTGCTCATGTGAACGCTTGCCCCTGGACTTGTGTTGTTCTAAAAAAAAAAAAAAAAAAAAGGTCTGAATGAAAGGCCTGCGAGAGCTCGCTGGCTGATGGATTGTCTGACTGATACCAGCAGACTTTGCTTGTCTCAAAGACTAAGCCCATTCTTGCACAGCACATGTGCAGTTTACAACGATAGTAGTGGCAGATTTACCACTCAAAATCTTTAAAAAAAATAAAAAACAATAGGTCCTTGATTTCAGACGGGTAGACAAAAGCAGGCTTCCCCAGTATTTTTTCCCCGTTCAAGGTTTGTTTTGGGGGAGTTTTCGTTATCAGAATACGAATTACTAGCCGACGACCATTGATTATTCCAGCTGAATGACAACTGTCGCCAGCAGATTTTATCAGCTTTTAACAACATTAGCTTTTTAAGCTAAAGGCCCTGACACACAAAGCTGACAGTAGGCTGTCGGACAGTTTGGGGCTATCCTGTGAGCTTCTGTCAACCTAGTTTTTGCGGTGCCCGTGTTGGAGGTTTTTTGGCCGATTCAGCATGTTGAATCGGCGGCGGCGCCTGTCGGTGAGAGAAATCTCTCTGATCGCACGAGAGTGCACGAGAAGAGAAACGGAAGTGGGGAAAGCAGCACACAGAAGGCTCTTCTCATTTTTCATCTTCATCTCATCTGATCATTCCAATACACAGATATTTTCACAACGACATGGCCGTCTGGAATGAAGCTAAGTGGTGAGTGAGAGTGGTGTGAAAAGGTCTTCCGGTTTCCCTTTTTGAATGACAAATACAGACTACCACTGCCTGCCTGGTGTGGAGAGTTATTTCATCTCACGCAGGCGCAGAACGCAAGTGGTAGTCAGCCGTCGGCTGTAGTCTTTGCGGTGTGTTCGAATGCAACTTTTTGGCCAAGAAAAAGGCGACGTGAGGCGACTTAAACAGGCGCCGCTAGTTCTTTAATGTCGGGGCGGTGTGTCTGGGCCTTTAACATACCTCACACCACAGGATTATCTGGCAAGATAATCTTTAGAACCATCAAATGATCGGGGCTTTGCTGTCGGATGTCGGGAGGGGTAATTGGGCCCAAAATCGTCTTGATTCTTGTGCAGTGTGTGCCAGGCATAATGAAAACATGATTATGAATATTATATTGCATTTCTGCCAATGAATCCCCCTAAATCAAACACACTGGTGCTTTAAAGTTCAGTACTTAAGGGATTTTCACACTACACCATAGCCCCAGGCTAAGTGAGCTGTTAGCCTGGGGCTAAGAAAGCTTTCACACTGGCACAATCAAAAGTGGGCTAACCCTGACTTTAGCCTACGGCTTGCTGGCCCTGCTCTGGAGCAGGGCTAGACTTGGGTTTGCGGGGTTATCCCCTGAAAATTGGCTCAACACGAGGCTAAATGTGTCAAATGGGGCTAAAGTACACAATGGAACAGTAGTCACATGTTACAACTGACATTTAACCCCTGGCTAGTAGAAGTGCAGTGTGAATCGTATAGGTTAACCCTGGGTTAACAATGTGTGTGTGAAAAGGGGCTAATTTATCCCAGGGTCAACTCTCAGCCCAGGGCGAAGGGTATGTACAAAGCCCATAAATGTACTCTAAAGTGACTTTCCACCACTGCCCAATACACGCCCAGACAAGTTTGCCTGTTTAACAATAAAATGCTCTAGCTGTGAGCTTTTTCAACACCTGTCCCTCAAGACTTTTTCCTGAAGGACATCTTGTACATACTGATTGATTGACAGACCTTGGCTTGCTCCCCACGTCAACAGTGACACCTCCGCCATGAATGTCAAGCCAACATCTGCTCCTGTGCAGCGAGAGCCACCGCCACCGCCACCGCCACCGCCACGGAACAGAGTACGAAAACATATCATCTTTACAACAAAAAAAAGCAGCACTTGCAGAAATAAATAAATCCCCCCCTCTCTCCTCTGTGAGTCTGAGTGTTTCAGTTTAAAGATAAAGAATTCTGGGTTGTGGATTCGGGCGGGTCCATCCGTCTCGCTGTCTTTGGGCGCCGCAATGACAACGCCTCCATTGTCACAGCTGAGAAATGGTTTCCCACTATTTGCATTTTTATTGATGCTCCAAATTGCAAATAGCTTTCTCCTCCTTCTGTCTTTGTCTTTGCGTTGAGGAGGGAAAAAAACCCCTCATTTGTTCAAGCAGGCCCTATATAAATCACTATAGCAGAGTGAAGTGAACTGAACTCATCTCTGAATAAAACATCAGGTTGCAGACAGAGCACACTGGAAGCAGTTCGCTCTCTTTTTGTTTGCTCTTTGAAATTTGCTGTACTGTTTGCCTCTGTATTCTGCAGAGCTGGAACTAATACGGAAGTGGAAAGCAGCACGGCGCTCACACAGATTGCATTCACTGCTCATGTTTTGGAGTTTTCCTGTTAACTCGATGTCAAGAACGTGTAACATAGACTACATGCTATAAAGGGCTACACGGGAATTGGTCAGACACATTGATTGCCTCGCTGTTTGCTGCACAAGTACAATATGGATTGGGCCATTACCACAGTCAGTACCCTGTAGTAACAAACAACACTATCTGCACTCTATATGAGAGTGCAATTACTTATCAGTCGGCGAATTACCGTGAAATCCGAGTCGCACACCTCTCTCTCTCTTTTCCTTGTCTCACTTTCTTTCAAAATGAGCGACTGTGAGCAGATGAAATTTCATTGTTTATGTATTTATTCATTGTGAAGCAGGGATTACTGACGTTACAAGGTCATTCAAACAGATGAGTGAATACTCTATTGACTGAAATGTAAATACGGGCTCATACTGGGCTGCAGTCCCACAGCAAAAAGGTACAGCAGCTGTCTTCATTGTCCTTCATTGTCAGCCAGAGGAGTAAAAGTGTTTTCCTTGAGCTGCTGATTAAGTTGCTCCACAGCCTCCGTCGGGGAACACAGACGATGAGATGTTGATATTGATTCTACAATCTAAAACAGAGAGCTCCTTTCAGTTTCTATTAAATTAAGTGACAGCCATAGAATAACCCCTTTTACACCTGTAACCTTTGTGGTAAATATTATGGAAATTCACTGTAAAAGCATCATGTCTGAATGTGAGATCGTTAAAGGTGCTCTACTCGATACGCAGAGCATTAATATAGCAGCAAACAACCATTTGTAAAGATATAGAGGAGTAATGTCTACCCGAGCAGAGAATGAAGTCACTCTCCCTCTGTGTGTTGTTGTAATCTGAGTTTTCTCGGTGCGTTGTTGACATTGCCGTTTCAATACTTTTGTCAATTATTATGGTTTATTGGCTTATAAGCCTAGGTTGTACATATTTTAGGGATATGAAGAATTTAAAGAGACATCACAATAAGCAATAATACCAATGTAGGCAATGGACCATTTCTATTGCAGGGTTAAGCAAGACTAAAAAATCTAAAAAAGAGAAAAGAGAAAACGGCTGGGTACTGTAGATTTTAGCAAATGTTACTCAAACAGTTGTAAATGGTGCATTTGTTGGGGACTATTTTCATCTGTGCATTAGGTGCATTAGGGAGTTTTTACGACAGCAGGAGGGTGTATGTGGGATCGACTCAAAATAAACTACGACTCGTTGATGTGTTTTTCAAAGTTTTCAGAACACAATGGAGCTCTATGGCACAGAGGAATAAGTTATATCTAGCTTTGGTTATATAGGCAACACCGTTATGTTAGGATCACTTCATTTTTGGTTTTGGTCTATGCAGAAATATTGCTGACAATAACATAAATACAGAAGTACAGATTGTATGCGTGCAGAAGCGATGTTAAAAGGTGTGTTTTTGACAAAAGATTTGGCTCCATAAATTGGAAAAAAAATGTGAGCTTATTACTAAAAGTTATTTTGTAGAATAATATCCACCATGCCTGTTTTCAGCTCCACCAGTCCAGTTGAGCTGCAGGTGTCAGAGGTGAGAACAAGCAATAAGATAATCTGTCAAAGGATGTTTTTCCTGTGTGTGAAAGGGGCTATTGAGACTGGTTCAGAGTGACAAACAAACACCGCTCTCCTCTGTCTACTTTTTTGCTGATCCATCCATCCTCTCGACTTCCGCTCATCTCCAACAGTGTTCTGTCAAATCCTGCTAAGCTCCTCATCTCTTCATCACAACCTTCTTTTTCCTCTTTTATCATCCCTTTGACACTTGCTCAGAGGGGGTAAAATGGAGTCATCTGTCTGGAGTCACAGTGAAAGGTCATTAGCCGGTGAGGGGGAGAGGGCAGGACCGGAGGAAGGACACCTCAAGGTAATTATGAACACCTCAGCTTAAAAAATGGATTTTAAAAACAAAGATCGCTTTCTTCAATATAATACAACTCCTATAATACCTTCAGTCTCTCGAAGATTAATTTATATTTGAGATCATGAAGGATTTCAGTAGAAAAAAAGGTGTCATTCTCTGTTTAAAGTTATAGTTAATTGAATTTGAGACTCAAGTTCTCAAATTTTAGATACAAATTCTGCGTGTTTATACTTCCTGGGAGCTCCAGAGCAGTTACTAAATGGACCGTGTGGCTCAACTGCTGTTTCTAAAGACAAGAATGAACTGTGAACCTCAGACTTTAAGCAACAATGGATGAAAGAAATCTATTGGTGGTGTATCTGTGAACCTGTAAACCAGGCTCATAATAGGCGCCTCACCTCACACCAACATAATATGAGGGAAAGAGATTTTTTAAAATGAATGAACACATTTCTGTAAGGTACAGTAGTCTGTGTCACGACACTTCAAGTTTCCATCTAAATGTAACACAAATTTTGACTGGATTTCCAGAAAATCAGAAAATGAAAAGAAAATGCAAATTTATGTGCGTTTCCATCTACTACTATTGAGTTCATAATTATTTTTTTTTTGGGGGGGGGGGGTTAATATCATTCTGTAGTTTCCCAGTGGTGTTCCTTATGTATTGAAATCAGAACATGCACATTTTGGTCAAAGTATACAGTATATGTTTTAGGGTCAAAATGCTATTTTCCCAAGTCTCTCTAAAATCTTTTTTCCACATGACCTAACGTAGGTTTCTGCATGATGACGCTTTTACAAGTGCAGTATATATATATTTACATCCTTATAGTCAGTGTATTAACGTCACATACTGTACAGCAACTCAGATGACGGTGGGCATGCTCCCTGTTTGGAGAAGCAGACAGGAGTACCGGCACGGAAGCTATACTGCTCTGTGGACGCCACGTTAGTCACGATCAGCTTCCGTATTCTGCAAGGTTAATTTACAGTTTTTTTTAATGGAGCCTGGTCTGGTGGCTTTGAAGACAGCAATATAACTGCTTCAGTTTCCCATCGGAAAGTGCTGTCTGACAGCGGGTGAAAATATTCTAAATATAGCGTATACTTAAACTGATATTAATTTATTTTTTTTAGGTGGCTAAAATACTTTTTTCTGCTGCTCCCGTCCACTTTACCTCACCGGCAGACAGCCCTTCCCGACGGGGAACTGAAGCCGTTATATCACGTTCTTCAAAGCCAGCAGACTCTATTCACAAAAGCAGTAATTTTACCTCGCAGAACGCGGGAGTATACATTCAACCCCAACCCTTTCAGTAATTTCCAAAGTTAGCACAGCTAACTTTGACTGAGCTAGTGCTAGCGTTCGCATTATTCATAACCTTATTGATTAGCTTCATGATTAGCTTACTTTGGAAACCTACGCCACTGCTTTTTGCAACGACTGAGTGGGCGTTTCCAATCGAAAAAAACGAACATGACGCAGTTGGACCCGGCCTTTAAACACATTTTGTTTTCACCACCTTTTCCACCTCAGTAAAATATTTTTTGCAATATTTCGGCTTTTTTTTTTTTATTGAAAATGTTCATTAAAAACAGGTGTCTGGAAACGTTCATCCTCTCTAGGAGAAGTACAAGGACACTTTCAATCATTGTTTATAGCAGGAAAATGTGTGTCAGTGACACTTTTGGTAATTCGTATTCACCCCGTGACCTCTCCTCAGATAGGTGTGGGTTATATGATATTACATATTTGTTCTCTATCATCCCTCAAATAAAAATCGTCATTGAAAATGGAACGAAATGGCCGTGGCTCGTTGGAACGACAACAGCGACCGCAGATAAAACTTTTACATCGCCTCCTCCACACAGAGGATCAATGTGATTCCCTTGAGAGGGAGCATGTTGAATTCAGCCCCGGCACTTCTGACATATTCACGCTCACATGGATAAATGCGTTGCGTAACCAGTAAACCATCTGTTTGAGAAGACGCCAGATAAATGCTAGGTAAACAGTGGACGTGACGATGTAAAAATTAATTGAATTAAGAAAGGTCTGTGGGAGTAGAGCGGACGGCGAGTTAGTTGGATAATTGGTCTGTGAGGTAGAAAGAGGGGAGGTGGTGCTGAATAAGAGGACAAAGGTGGAGAGCTAAAGAAAGGTGGAGAGGAAGAGAGGTGCGGAGAATTGAAAAGAAAGAACGGGGTGAAGTCAACGAGTTCATGGACAGCTGGCTGGTGAAGGGTGAGAGCGGGTAAAAACGTGGGAGGGGCTGGTTCCTAATCTTGTTGTTTTTCTGCCTATGATGTCTCCTGTCGAACCCGGTTTGCCCCACGCTCGTCTGAGTCCACAAACACAGCACGCCACTCTCTTTTCCCATGCAACTCAGCACTATGTCAACCTGCGCCGTCCCAGCCCCCATCAACAACCCTGTTCACACAAAGGATAACACTCACTGAGAGGCTTGACACACACCGACAGACAAACACACACATGTGCCCACACAAACAGACACGGCCGAACCTGCAACACCAGCAACTTTCTCCCAAATCAACACGCTTTTTATGCAGAAACAAAACCTGATAGAGCCAGAAGTTGTCTTTGCTTACTTCGAGTGTTTGTGATCCAGGAGGAGAGAGGAAGAACAACAAAGAAATTAAGATTTACCGGACAGATAACACGGGGGAATTTGAGTATGTGGATTCCAGAGAACGGCCTTATCAGCATTCACCATCCTCTACTACATGCAGCAGGGGAAAGGACACTTGGATGTCTAAGGTGCATTTCATTATTACCACAACAACAGCCCCTCCTACTGGTGGGCAACAAAACAGCAGGTGAGCTGGTGGTCGGATTAACTGGGTGTGTTATGATGAATCCACAGGTGTAGGGTGTGATGCTGAAATAGTTCATTTAACTGTTTTTGTCTGAGAACCATTCAATATCTCCTGAATTCCTTAAATATTTCTCTTACAATTTCATTAATATACTCATTAATAATGATGTAATTAAGGTATTCTCAATGGGACAATTAATAGATACTGTAGATTAATGTATTATAATGTATTATGGTATTTTAATGGATTAAATGTGTGGTTTAAGGGGTAAAACACCTTAAAATTGAAACAAACAAACAGCAACAACAAAAAAACTCAGCATGAATACCATCCCTTAATCCACCCTAATAGAGAAATTAAGTCCCCTCTAAGTGTAGATTAAAAGATGGATTTTATGGTTATGGGTCAATGGGTCCATTTTTAGCCCTTGAAATCCCTTAAACCATGCATATAATCCATTAAAAATACCTTAATTTTAATAAAACATGAATCTATCCATTAACTATCCCCATGTTTTGGGGTGAACCCCTGAATAAATTGAAAAATGATGTCCCTTTTAATGAACACAATAAGAGTAAATGCCATGTTATTTTGTAAAAGGGGTTAAGGGGTTAAAAAAAAACATAAACTGTGCATATAAGTCATTAAAAATAATTATTTTTCACCTAAAAAATATTCAAGACTTTAACGTAAACTGAAATCCCAAATGATTTCCTGAACTAAAATCTCAAGTATGATAATGGGAAATAGACAAAACAGCGTTAACGGCAATAAACTGAGATTAACTTAACAAAAATGTATAGAGAAATACATCATACTATACATAACTTAACAGGAACTTAAATGACAATTAGACTATCCTTATTAACAGTGTAAAAAAGCAGCTTGGATGCAAATCTCAAAGGGGTTTATCTTATCCACTTAATGTACATTTAAATACAGGAGGGGACGGAATATTAGAAAAACCTTCGCTTGATTAAAAAAAGCCAATTCTGAGAGAGTAATGGTCTAAATGAAATCAACAAAGGACTACAAAAGGCAATCATGAGTAACCATACTACCTCATCTCTGGCACTGCTGTTACATATGCTCATTGTTTTTACATATATGCTACTTTTGTAATGTATTTATGTATTGTATTGTATTGTATCATATTGTTTTGTGTTCTACTGTAGCGACCATAGACAATAAAGCAAGGTATGCTTTAGGGCGTGGCTACCTTGTGATTGACAGGTCGCTATCACGGCATTGTCCGGCCTGGGAGTTGTCTGTGTTTACGTCTTACAACTATAACCCTTTCACAGTGTGTTTTCAGTTCATGAAAGTTAATTATAATATTTTGGTCGCCTGAAAATGTCTTATTCAGCGTTCGGTTGTATTCAGCTCCACCCTCTCGTGTCACTTCTGGTTGCAAAAGACCAACATGGTGACAGCCAAATATCAAGATGGCGACGTCCACTTTTTATATATATAGTCTATGCTTTTTTCTGAATACAGAAAACAAAAGCAGCCACCGAGGAAATAGGCAGGGCCTGAAATGACTTCACTAATTAAAACTGGTCTGATGAGCCACCACCAATGTCAGTGTGACCTCACCATCAGCAGAACTATATAACAAATAAAAACGAGCCCATCGGGAAAAGCAGCGGCGGTTAAATGACATCACCAATCAATAAGACCCTCACACCTCAGTCCAACGAGCCATCATGGAAAACTGTGACGGGGGGGAAAAGTTGTTATCTCTTCGCTCAGGCTACAACTGGCAATATGTTTCTTTCACCTCCCTTCCGCCGGTATTGATTTTGTCATCCAACAGAACGAGCAAAGTTTCAATCTGTCAGGTTAAACAGATGCTCCGGTTAATGCAGAGAGGACGGCTTGGGAGGCAAAACAGGAAGTAACAGAAGACACGAGACAGGGGGAAATTTACCCAACAAGTAGCCTCTTGAAATATTACATGTCTGTGTTGCACATAACTTCCAATAAGGCCACAAATGAATTGTTTAGAAGTTGTAACTAACAGGCCTCTTTCACAGCAGACATTTTGACTTGTCATAGTAGGAAACATTAATGACCCGTTGGATTCATGTGTCCTACTAAGCCATAACAGTGTGACAGCGAGCCAGCATGCACAACACACATCATTAATTTTATTATTTACCACCTGTGCTTTCCCTATTGTGACATATAAAATGTCCTCTGTGAAAAATACCTATTAATGGCAACTAATTTATGAGCATTAGCCATTAATAAGAGCAATATTTAAGTTGCCAGATTGTGAAAATATTCCCCTTATAGCTCAAGAGCTGCTCGCTATTTCATTCACTTTGATTGAGTATCGCGACGTGAGAAACCCAAACAACCTCCAATTAATGACTTATTTATCACCGCAGACCTGATGGCTCCTCAGAAAGTGAGTAAGCCGTTCCTAAATGGTCATGACGTTCTCTCCTCGAGTCTTCCTCTCCTCAGGCTTGTAATTATAAACAAGTGGATTGTGGTCCAGATGCTCTGCAGCTCTGCAAGTGGTCGACCTGTCTGCAGGGGTCTTACTGCAGATGAATTAGAAACTAGAATTACCGCCTTGAGGTTGTACGCCTCCGCCAGCCAGTCAAGTTGCAGTTTACATCCATGTCTGTCCAAAATGTCATCACTTCCTCATTTTATCCTGTTAGACATTTTTTTCAAGATTTCAAGAGTTTTGCCACGTACTCATACAGGATGTGCAGTGAAATGCAAAGTGAAAGTGCTCACGAGACTGTGCAAAACAACATCAAATATGCAAATATTTTGAAAATGTAATAAAAATTGTAGGGACAATGGCATTATTTACAGTGAGAGGGGTCTATATACAATATGGAATATAAATATAAGTGTGTGAATAGAATAATAATGAGTGTACAGTATGTGTATTCTCTGTATGTAGCCCTATGTGTGTGTGTGTGTGTGTGTGTGTGAACGTATGTGGATAAGAGGGGCAGCCTGTGGCGCTTGGTGGGCGCCCTGGAGAGGTCAGAGTTCACAGCCCTGATGGCCCGGGGAAAGAAACTCCGTCTCAGTCTCTCTGTTTTGGCAGCATGGCTGCTGCGGAGGCGCTTGCCTGACCGCAGCAGCTTGAACAGTCCGTTGTTTCGGCCGAACGCACTACTCTCTGCAGAGCCCTCCTGTCCTGCGCAGAGCTGTTGCCAAACCGGGCAGTGATGCTTCCAGTCAGGATGCTCATTTCGCATTTGTGCGAAATTGTCATAATTAAATAATAAAATGAATTCTTGAGTTACGGCCAAACACGTTTTTTGTGAGGTCACAGTGACCTTGACCTTTAACCACTAAAATCTAGTCAGTTCATCCTTGAGTCCGAGTGGATGTTTGTGTCAAAATTGAAGAAATTGGCTCAAGGCGTTCCTGAGATATTGCTTTCACGAGAATGGTACAGACGTCAGGTCACAGTGATCTCGACCTTTGACCTCCAAAATGTAATCAGTCCATCCTTGATTCCAAGTGGATGTTTGTGCCAAATTTGAGGAAATTCGCTCCAGGCATTCCTGAGATATTGCGTTCACGAGAATAGACCGGATGTACGGACGACTCGAAAACATAGTAATAAAAATAAAATAATAATAAAATACGGAGACAAAGCAACACCACAACATGGCAACCCTTGTTCTTATTTATGGTTAATTACTAACTTCTAAAGCAGGGCTGCAAATATTGATCGACCTGTTGTCAACGATTAAATTAATCGCCAACTATTTTGATAATCGATTATTCGGTTTGAGTAATTTTTTTACGAAAAAGACAAAATTCTCTGATTCCAGCTTCTTAAACGTGAATATTTTCTTGTTTCTTTACTCCTCTATGACAGTAAACTGAATATTGTGGACAAAACAAGACATTTGAGGACGTCATCCTGGGCTTTGGGAATAGGGATGGGTATCGTCCTTAAGATTTTAACGGTACTACTACTGTTACTGATACTGCTTATCGATCCAGTAATCTTAACAGTACTCTAACAGAATTAATATTGCTTCATTTAGTCATATATAGGGTATATAAATTAACATTCGAGTAGCAACTGCAACAGCATTGTTTTGAACAAATCACTTATAATGTGATCATTAAAATGTAAAATAAATTAAACAATTTTTGAACAAATCACTATTATTAACTATAACGTGATGATGGCGGATGGGGCAACGAGGGATGAACTACGAGCTAGTCTGTCGAAAACGGTGCAATTTATCCACCTGTATCTGACGCACTTTCGCTAGATGTTTAGACAGATTGCCTATCCCTATTTGGGAAACACTGATCAACATTTTTCACAATTTTCTGACATTTTAACGACCAAACAACTAATAGATTAATCGACAATTCAAATAATGGTTAGTTGCAGCCCTACTATAAAGCATTAATAAATGATTAATTACCTATTAATAAAGCCATTAGTTATATATGTATGTTGTATGCCTTATGAGAGTGGTACCAAAACAACTGAAAATTCAGTGTTAAATGTACAGAATGTGAAGAAGCATTGGTAAAAGACCAACATCCTGCACAAAGTGAGTATGTTCTGCAGAGTTTTATTGAATAAAGACTGGAACTAGAGGACTGAAGTGTCTGTGTGGTCCTCGAATAAGCAGTCAACAGATCACTGGCTTGTTTCTGAGTACTTTGATGTCTTCGTTGGTGCCCGAGGCCGCAGCTCTCTTAAAGGAATAATCAGTGACATTTAACTGCCTTGTTGTACCGAATGAACATAATACATCAGCGGGGGTTTGCAAGTGCCAAATAATGCCTTGTTCCTCTGCGATATGACTGCTTTCTAAACAACCAGTCTAGTTCCTCCTCGTCTATAGAAAGAAGTGTTTACCGTGAACACTTCAACCTTGGAAAAATGAGACTCTGCCTTAGCCCTGCTGCAATATCTTTCATTAAGGAGAAAGACACAGTCATATCTATTCTCCACATCGACTGGCAGTGATCTCAAGCGAGCGTTATCTGCTGAAAAGGAGATCATTTGTGCCGAACAGGAATCCAGCAGACAAGAGACGATAATAAAACAGTCTCCATCAAAGATTCCACCTTCATGGAAATAATGGGACAAGGCCTCGCGAGGAGCACAGCGACGGCAGGAACTCGGAATCAAACAGTCACTGTACAGTAAGCGGCGCCGACTGCTTCCGTTCGCCGTCTCCCTGGCAACTAAAAACAGGTTCTGAACTCACTCCCCTCAGATGCATACTTGAGAGGAAAAAATATCGTCATGAAACAGTAAAATTAGGAAGTGTCTGTGTGGAAGTGAGTCTTCCTCTTATGGAGGGTGAAGAGTGATACTCACTGACTTCCACTGTGAATCACCCAAAGTAAAGTGTCAAAGGTTGGCAACACAATGGCAGGTCAAATGAAGATGCGTGCGCAGATTGGCACCCTTTATCGCCGGTATGAAACACAAGTGCGCCGGGAGCGTGGTGACGTGGTTTAAAGAGTTTAAAAAGACGCACTCGGTGGGCGGGAGGGGAGGTGGTTGGTTCTAACGAACACAAGGCTTTCATCCGGGAGACCGATGTTTCGTGTCCCGTGCGTCACGTTACAATCAGCTGTTCGTTCGTGTCCCGTGTTCACAACGTTCAGTCTCATTTTCACTTTCAAGACCAACCATGTATTTCTTCGCTAAACCTAACTGTGGTGGTTTTGCCTAATCCTAAGTGACGCAAAGGTTAACGTTAGTGGTTTTGATGCCGAAAATAAAGCGACGCCAAGAGGGCGCGACGTAGGAATGTGACGGTGAGGAAATTTTCCCACCGGTTAATGAACTTGTGACGACACCGGTGTTACCGATTACACGGGACGTTTTACAAGAAAAGATGACGGTGTGTGACAGCTCCGTCCTCCTCTGAATGTGGTCTGAGCGATCGGATCTCAGTGTGTCCTCAATGCGTCTTCGAGTATGTTCACACATGTACTTAGTGCCGAGGACGCGTGTTAATACCAGGTCTGAACAGGCCCAGAGATGTTCCTGTTCCTGTCTGCCACATGGACCTTTCATAGAGAGAAAGTGTGAACTATAGGGTGAACATGGTTAGAAGAATGTAGATAAAGACAGGGAGACAGGAAGGAGGGTGTGGCTGTTAGCAATTGGACAAGCACTTGACCTTTTCCTCTTTTTTTTTTTTTCTTCACCACATGCTGCTCCACATCACTTTAGCAACACACACACACACAAACACACACATACAGACAGGCCCTCGGGGTGTGTTTAGCCCTGAGGTTGCCATCTGTACCTGCCTGTTTGGTATGCAGTGGGCTCTGCCCCCAATCCCAGAGAAGCCTATTCCCTCTTAGCTGTTTGAGGCTCTACCTGCCTCCACTTAGCATGTGTGTATGTATGTATTTGTACATATGTGGGGTAATTTTTTATTTTCTCTGTACATGCATGTGCGCTTGTTTGCTTTTGTTTGTTGATGTTTGCATCCTTGTGTGGGCGTCGTATATTTTTGCAGGGCGTGTGTTTTTAGATGGATCTTAAAGTATGGCGCTGACTTTCTTGTAGCATCGGAGACTAATCCTTCAGTGATGGGAGACCAGCTGCTATGCACAAACCCGTCTTAAAAGCTTCATATGTCTCTCGGCGAAGTGTGTAAATTTGCCTGCACATATTTCAACATGGAAATTATATGGTGGTATGCATGTACAGTTGAATAACCGAGCAGGACTGTTTCGTCATGCACTCTTTATTAAGTGTACTGCGTCCGTGCGTGCTCGGGTCTAAGCGTGTGCTTTGGTGACATGCAGTGAGAGCCGACTGAAATGAACTGAGAGAACGGCTCAGCAGTATTTTTTTAATTAGCGTACGATTCCGAGCATCGAACGCTTGCATGGGAAAGGCTTGATGAGAATGTTCATATTTGCCTCCGATTCCGCGTCCCGTCAATGATATTTAAAACTTAATTAACGGATGATCAATAGTGTTTACACTGTAAAGCGACTGGGGCAGATTCTAATTAGAATATCCATACATTATTAATGACATTAGCAAACTCTGAAATTAAAAGGAGACAACTGCCGCGTTCAGTTAAGCCAGCACTCACAGAGGAAAAGGGGTGGCAAAAAGACTGAAAATGAAAGAGAGTGGAGGCGTAGATAAAGGAGTCGATGGATGGGAAGTGATGGTAGTCAAAGTCCAGCAGAGTCGAAGAGAGTTGGCTGAAGAATATGACTAAGAATCATTTGAATAACTTTGTGACATGAATCCAAGTGTATGTAACATCACAGAGAAATGCAGGCAATGACCCACATTACTCATAAAGCTTGTGGAGGTTGAATATACACGAGCATAGAGTCATTATAATAAAAGATATGCATCTGAGCACCTCTACTATAAAAACAAGGTGTTTAAATAACATGACCATATGCCACCAGGTGCATACCTTCAAGGATAATTATGATTTATTGCAGTATGATAACACTGTACTCACTAAAGTGATTGCTGAGATCTGGAAACATGGTGACATCGCTACAACAAAGTCCGACGGGGCAAGAAACATTTGCACAAGAAAACTCTGTTATGGCACATAAACTATGATTAAGGTGTGGTTAAGTGTAGACGACTAAAACACTTGGCTAAGATTAGGGAATGATTGTGATTGTGGTTTAAACACGACTAAAACTGAGCTCAGACTACAGGGGTTTTAAAATCCTAACTGATTTTGAAATCTTCCCAGATGTTTCTTCTCTCTAATCTCAAACATGCACACGCTGCAAGATTTGAAAATGATGGCGCATCACACACTACAGGATATTATTAAGATTATCGTGCCAGAGGGAGCAATGCACCACTTCACATGATCTCATGGGGAAGCAGATGTTGCAGACTGACGTGGCGCAACAACTTGCTGTAGTAATGCTTTGCAATGAGAAAAAAAAACAAAAGCAGAAGGCTGAACGAGTCTGGATGAGAAATGGTTGGGGAGACGGGGTTGTCTATTCTTCAGCGAGAACTGGAGGTGAGATTTTAATCTGTCAACAGTAGTATGCTGTCTAATGTTAGCCTCAAGGGCTAGGAAACACCGTCAGCTGCTCCGGATTGTCTCTCTCATCGGCTATTGTGGTACCACTCGGAAAGTACTGACGTAATGATCCACATTTTAACTCCTAAATATCAAACATATTTGAAATGAATCGGGGCGGCCCCGATGAGTCTGTGAATAGAACGGGAGGATTAAGACTGGATCTGTAAATCCCTAACATCTGTATACTAACATACTCACAATGACAATGCTAACATGTGAATGTTTAGCAGGTGAAAAAGGTTCACCATCTTAATTTAGTGTGTTAGCATGCTAGCATTTGTTGATTAGCACTTAACAGTGCAGCTGAGTAGAGCTGAGGCTGATGGGTATGTCATTAGTATGGCAAGCATTTGATCATAAGGAACGTATTAGACAAATTGAAATTTTGATCTGATCATGGCACTAGATGAAAAGTGAAGGGATGACTAAAGTTATTACAATTAATCCCGAGAGAACATGAATGTCTGTACCAATTTCATGATCCAGCAGTTCTTGAGATGTTTCACTGAAAATCCACAAATGTGAATATCAGTGTGGCACTAGAAGAAGAGCCCAAATCACCAAAGTCAGTAGGATTAATCTTCTGGGAACCATGAACATCTGTACAAAATTTAATGGTAATCCATCCAAAATTTGTCGGGAACAAAGTGGTGGAATGACCAACAGACCGGCATTGTCATCCCTAGAGCTATGCCGCCAGAATAGCTCAAATAAATAAAAGAACAAACCAACATATTTTAGGTCTGTGACGGGACACAAACTCAAGACTCCTGCATGAAAGTCATGGCCCTTTCTCACCCCAAACTTACTTTTCAGCTCTCTACCCAAAGGGCACGTGACTTCCTGCATGAATTGGCACTGAATGTTGTCATTGGATAAAAATCAAGAGGTGCAGAAGCATCCAAAAAATTCAAACGGACACTGGCTGGAAAACTGTGCATAATTACGACAAGTGCACAAGGTCGAATTTGAAGCAGTAAATCAATCTGTGTGTGTTTGCAATGAACAGTTTGACCGTCTGGCTTTGTTTTCTCTTTTAAAATAAATCTTTTCATGAATTTTGTCCCATCGGTCGAGGCTGGAGAATTTCCAGTTAGTTCATTTTTTTTTTTTTTATTACTGATAGAAAAGATGTCCAAAGCTACACAAGTAAATAAGACCTAGGTTGTAATAGACTGTAATTATCCTTTGACTCCTCCATCTGAACCATTTAAACACTCAATTTCAGTAGTTAAATTAGCCTCGGTGCAAAAGAGAGAGTGTGAGATTCGAGCTTGAAAATAACATGTGAATATCATCTTAAGTTCATCTCGGTTCAGCTGGCGCCACTTGCGTCGGGGGAGTAAGAAAGAAACTTCTGAGGATGAAATGTAAGAAACTCCAAGTTAGCTAATTACAAAAGGAGCTTAAACACTCATAATTAGCCTTTTCTATTGTAGTATGGGGTTATCATAATGCCATGTCAATGTAATTTTTAGAGCGAAGTGAAGGAGAAGTGGAAAGAAAGTGCACTTAGAATTGAAAAGTAGCACTTAGAGGCTCAGCTGGGAATCCACTTGGATCGTTCAGAAGCATTCGGTCCCCACCAGTGGTTTCAACAGCCATTATATCGCGCTGACGTAATACACATGGATGTTAGAATTTCAAGTGAGAAACCAGCGAGTTGATTTGTCAGCTGGTAAATTCCTTTTGTTGAAGTTAGACCAACTTGGGTCTCAGCACAATTTAGCAAGTATGTAACGAAAGGAAATGAAGAATCATGACCTGAGCTTTGAAATAAAAGTGTTTTTTTAGTCGTTTAGTGCTGCATAATAATTATTTTCTTATCGATTCATCATCTGGTCTACAAAATATTAGAAAACTGTGAAAACAAAAGGCCATCAAAGTCTAAAAAATCTTTTAGTGTGGGACAGCCTTAAAGCTGGGGTCTGCGATCTTGGAAAACTACCATAATTTGAAAGTCGCATCGCCTCAGGAGCTCCGTCTAAGCCCCCCCCTCCCCTCGAAACTCCTTATAAGGCAACGCCCCCCACACACATGCACGAGCACCGCCGCATCATAACTACTTCACATTTTTCGTAGCTATTTCATCACTAAATTCACTTCTGAAAAATGTTGAGGCGAGAAATCAACGGTGTAGATTTAGAATATTGACAGTTTTACGATGTTAGATGGCGAATCAAACATTTTCTCCACTGTTGTCGGAGTTTAGAAGCTCCACAAACTGCCGGCACAGCTAGCTAGCTGCTGCCGGGATCGCCACCTCTCCACCCGGGCATTCACTCACACAGACCCCGCTATGAGCTGGAGCTCTCTCAAGAGACCGGTCTCGTAGACGAGGGGCTTTTATTTCCTTGTTGACGGAGAGGGGGGGGCAGCAGCTCGCCGGAGAGCCACAGAGCAGCAGAGAGGGGAGGGAAAGAGAGAGATACCTGCTGAGACAACACGACCCTTTTTAACATTACTCTAATATCTGGAGGGAGATCAGTCCACTCGTTTGTTGCTGTAACTGAAAAAGCAGTTTGAGTAACGTAAATTTTGTTCGGCAATGTTTTCTATCCGCCGTCTCCCCTCGTTGATAATCCTGTTTGTCTGACTTCACTTTGAGCTGTTAGAATAAATAGTTTAAACCTGCAGTATCTTATAAAGTAAACTAACAGAACATAAACAACTAAATCAAAGTTGTATTTTTCGATAATATGGTTATAGTGGTACGAGTTCGTTCTCGTTGTCCGGTGTTTTAAGAGCTGAGTTTTCTCTTCCACTCTCCAGTGAACGTGCGGCGGACACGCGCTTTGAGTTCACGCTGGTGCACGCTGAGGCTAGAGTACGAGCAGGGAGGCAGGGAGGCTTCTGATTGATTCCTTACAACCGGGACCATTTTTACTGACTGGTAGACGTTTTTACAGGATTACAGCAGCTACAGATGACGGATCTTTTCTGGTCTTTTTTCAGTGCTCATAAGAAACGGATTGCTGTCGGGGTGTAAAGACCATTTCAACCAATATAACAAAAAGTGTATACTGGATAAATCGCAGACCCCAGCTTTAAGTCTCGGCAAGAGAATAAAGCATATTTCCCAAAATTTCGAACTATTCCTTTAAATTATTTTTTTGGAGTTGAAAAAAAAAATGTTCACAGATCTTTCTAGAAAAAAACCCATCAATGTCAAGGAGAAACTGAAAATCAATAAAAAATGTTTTTTTACTATCTTTGATAGTAAAAAAACATAACATCGCTCCCTCATGAAAAAGTGAATATCATTTGAAATAGTACATGTTCTGGCCATTGAAACCAAACAGAACTCATGGGCACTGTAACATTCCCATGAAAAGCCACTCCAATAATGCTTTTTTAATTGGTCCTGCGGAGATTAACAGAGCCCTATTGAAGCAGATCACACAACCCTGAAGCTTCAGACGCGGGATGAATCGCTGACACTGTACAGCGAGCGTAGTAAGCACAGATACGATTCTCAGTGTCATTCATCAGAGGGTAATAGATGTGCCCAGTAGGCCAGAAAACAAGAGAAAGCGAGGAGCGACGCGGAGGAGAGAGGCAGGAGGGATGCTTTCATTTCATCTGCGATGAAAGACAAGAGACACAATATCAAGACATTTGGGAGGCCATCTTTCACCGTCTCTTTACTCTGGCCTTGCGCATGGCTGTGTGTGTGTGTGTGTGTGTGTGTGTGTGTGTGTGAGAGAAAAGGGTAATTTGATTTTCTGTCCCTCATCTTCTGGCAAAGGATCGGGACGACCAGGCAATCTAGTCCACTGAGCTTCCAGTTTCACTTAAACTTTCAGCCTTGAAACCCTAGCTCTCTCTCTTTTTCTCTTTTTCTGCAGCAAAAATATTAGTGCATGAACACATACTGTATATGCACATACACTGAAAACACACATCCACACAGACACACACACAGTCTCGTCTCTCGCCCTGAGTAATTAAGCTTTCATCATTGATTCTGGGGGCGTTTTGGCCGCGTAACCTAATACCAGCAGAAACATTTCTTGCATTTATAACACAAGCGAGTGTGTCTGTGTTGTTTGTTTTGCGCGAGTGTGTGCGTGCTTGTGTATGCGTGTGTGCGAGGGGTCGTGTTTCCTTGGATACACTGATGGGCTCTCAGACCGCTTGTAGCGGTCCATTAGAGATCAATGGGATCCCTGCTCCTAATTCCTACTATCAGGGCGCCTCTGATCCTTATCTGCTGTGTGGAAAATGCAGTCAAAGCCATTTCATCCTGTCACACACACACACACACACACACACACACACACACACACACCATGCATACACTATGTATGTGCATGAATGTACTCACAGGCATGCTTCCCAGCCATGTGAAGATATTCTCACCCACACAGACAAATCTTCCAGGCGTCAGGTGCCTGTGTGTGTGTGTGTGTGTCTGTGTGTGTGTGTGTGTGTGTGGTGAATGAGGAGGAGATGAATGTCTATTGAAGTCTAAAGCAGAGATCATCGTTGCTGTGAATGGGCCGTGAGGTGACGGTGGTTAGACCGTGAAAGCTAAAGCTCCAGAGCTCAGGATCTGTAGCTCCAACTCAGAGCTGAAGAAACCAGCCGACACACAGTAATACGGCTGCACAGTGGGGGGGAATTGTTGGGTCTCAATTTGTTTCTTTTCTTTTACCATTTTAAGTTCCCATTAGGAGGATTTATTTTAATGATATCCTCAATTATCCCCAAGAAACGCAGATGTCAAATTTAATGATATACATGCTTAAAAAGCCAAAACTGCAGTAGGGAGACGTTCACATGCCGCGTTTTTTGCGCCCCCAAATCCATTGTTGTCAATATAGACTCAGGGCAGGACGACTGAGTCTAGAGATAAAAATTGTTCATCTTTTGGAACGCAGCAAAGCGCACCGCATGTCATATTCAACCCGGTCTCACTCCCAACTCGAGAAATACTGCCGATTGGGCAGCGCCGATTGGGCAGCGCCGATTGGGCAGCGCCCCTCGGCATCGGAAACCGACGCACGGAGGCATCCTAGCGACTGTACAGTATGTGACGCACCAGGCTTTCAACTAACTCCAATGTAAACCCACCCGCGGCGTTATTTGATGGTCAGAGCAAGTGACGTAGTATTAATAGCATGAGAGTCCGGTAAGGGCAGACGGGAGGGGGGGTGGATGGAACACACACAAGACTTTCAACCAGGAGACCGCTGTTCATGTCCCGTGTGAAACTAAAAGTAACGTTGACTTATTTTGTCACGCGAGTCGCTACAGTAGTATAGTCAGTCCTGTTAGTCACATGAAGTCACGTGAGTCGGTAGTCAGTGAAGTTAACGTCAACCACGATCGTTTCCTAACCCTACCTAAGTGCTTGTGTTGCCTAAACCTAACGTCCTGTGAAAATGGAAAAAGTTTATTTTGAAAGGAACACTATGCATGTAACAAGCGTATATTGACACGCCGTCCCTGGTCCGTCAAATGGTAACGCAAGAGGGGTACCCCGTGCGTCGGTCTCCGATGCCGAGGGGCACCGACCAAGCAGCGGTATGTGACGAGGAACAACCAATCACAGCCGGAAGATATCTTTTTTTTCTATAGTAAATATCAGTCTATCAGCTTTACGATCTGTCCCACAGACTATTTTACTGGCTTCACCCTTTCCGTCCGAGGACGTCACAACATCCGGTTGAAAGGTCGGCCAAACTGACACAGAAAAATCGAGCAGTAAAGCTACTGTGAGGGATTTACGGTGCTGGAAATCATTTCTTTGTTTTGAATTTGTTTAGTTTAGTCAGTGAGGCTTAAATTACCGCAACTTCATCATCATTGCCATCACAGCATGCAGGTTTTGGTTGCTTAACGGCAGGTGTGACAGGAGCCAAATACACCCAAGCACCTTGGGTAACAGGATGAAAGCGACACAGCTGGCGTTTTCCACGCGTTTTAGACGCGGCATGTGAACGGCCCCTAACAGTGCAGAGAAAAGTTATTCCTGAACTTCGACTCGGCAGCTTGAAGGATTCCTTGGCTTGACTCTTTACACGTGTGTTTGTTTCTGTGTGTGTGTGCTTGTCGGTGTGTACTGTTTCCTTATCAGTTGCGGCTTCCATTGTGGCGCTGCTGTTGTGCTCGTGTGCTCCTGAGTGTAATTTGAAGAGGTGGGTTACTGTTAGGGTAAAGCGATACAGCGGTAAACGGCGTTGTTATACGGGAAGCAGGGGGATAACGGAGCGGTCTAGATTTCACAGACGATCTCCAGCTGCTGTTATCGCACAGCAGTGTAATGAAACCTTTACTGGTCAGAAACAACGGGGGGACATCCTTCCTCTCTCTCGTCCTTTTTGTCCTCGTCTCATCCCTCCCTCTTGTAACCTTTCTTCATCCTCTTGTCTCCTCTCTTTATCTCTCTCATCCTCCTTCTCCTAACCTTCTCCCATCATCATCTGCTGTTTTTTTCATTTCCTCTTTCTTTATCTTATCCTGCCATTCATCACACCATTTTTCCTGCATCCTCTTCCTTCATCTCTTTCTTTTTCCTCCCCCTTTTTCTTGCTTTTCATTTTCAGAGACTGTTTTGCAACCAGCGGGGAAACACAGAGGATGAAAAGCAGGAAAAGATACCTGCTTTTTTATTTATCTCTTTCACTTCATCTTGTGCAATTCCGCGCTGCCCTTTTTTCCTCCATTCAGCAGCTCAAAAGACTTATTTTCGTGGACAACTTATCAACCTCTGTGGAAATGTCAAACACATTTTTGGCAAAATTACAACGCAGCTCCGTCTTTGGGGGTGCGTCAGAAGCAGCAGCAGCAAATAAATGCTTCTGAGGAAGAAAAAAAAAAAAAATCCTCCAGATTGTTTCGCTCGAGAAACCCCAGATTTAAGCCTCTCAGACAATCAACCAATTTAGCTAATAAACGAATTTTCACAATAAGGCTTGCCGTTTGTTGTTTGCTGCTCTTGGTGAGCTTTTGAAGGCCCCAAGAGGTCTTGGAAGTTTGAGATTAATTACTTTTCTTTTCCGGTTGAGCAAATTAAAGACAGCTCAGAAGAAGCACTCATCACGTAATCAACTAATCAGCTTCAACACCCCCACCGCCACGCTCCCCCCCCCCCCACCCTTATCATTAGAGGGCATTCTACCCTCATTTCAGCTCTCTGAAGATCAGTCCATCACACTGAACACTAAAAACAGAAAAACCCTGTTCATTCTCCCACTCGAAAAGAGATTTATTGATATACTTTTTCTTTGATGGAGGGCCAAAGCCGCCTCGTAAAGAGGGCCCATTCTCGCCTTGGATGTTTGCAGGCGTTGTTTGGAGGCCTGGGTGGTAAAAAGCCTCAGAGGTCCGCTGGTCGAGTGGTGTTTACCCCCAGGGCAGTGAAGGGAGGCAGGCACGGAGGACCTGGGAACTCCCCCACACCCCCACCCCGCCCCTCTCGGCGCTCTCACCGAAGCAGAACAGCGGCGAGCTTTCACAGCAGAGAGACCGCAGAGACGCGGGATGCTGATAAGAGTGAAACAAGCCATTGAGTCGGGTTAAAAGAGACGTTTTTCATTCCTATATAAGTGTGGGAAAGAGTTATGCCATGGGAAAAAAGATATGTGATGGGAAAAAATGTCCATGGTGCTGAGAAACAAGGGAGCGTATAAAAGAGATTTAATTAAAAATCTACTCTTGATGGGATTACTTTTGAATTGAAAGTTTTTTTTTAATTCACTGACTTTTTTTTCCCTCTAGTCTGACCTTGACGGCATCCAACCTCCTCATCTGATAGTAGAGATCAAGCAGTCAGCACAATCCCTCTTTCTCTCGCCATCTATCTCTTTTTCTCCTCCTCCGTCCACCTCTCCATCTGTCTGCCCCTGGCCTCCTTCCCCTCCACCCTTCCTCCGCTCTCTTGTTACCTCCCTGCCTCCTTTCTGTCGTCTCTTCTTCCCTCCGTCCTCGTCCCACTCAAGCTCCCAACAAGACTGATGAAAAGAACGACCGATTCTTTATCGCCTTGCCCTGATTCTCATCTCATCTCTAATCTACTGGACCCAGCAATCTCCCCATTCAGCTCAGTTCAACTTTGTGGTATTTTTGTGTGCTGTAAGAGTGCCTGTGTCCAGCTTCAGATTGATAAACCGATAGCATCTCTCTCTCTCGTCCTGTTCTTCTGTGAGATTGTAATAGTGCTTTCTTTCTCTTCCCATCACTCCTTGTGGCACAGTCTGTTCTACAAAAGTAGTTTTCACATCACTATTTTCTAGATTGGCCAATTTTCTTTCTGACAAGAGAGCTGAACGTGTGCCCCCGTGAAGTCTCACAACGGAATATTGGCACAGGACTTAAGAGGCAGGTCAGAGCTTTGGTTCGGTTTCCTGTGTGATCCAGAAAACACGTGACAATCACAGCTTGGTTTTTTTTGTGTTGTGACTCCAGAGAGAACAATAAATTATGCTATAGGCCCAGGGGTGAAAGTAGGCCGGTACACATCTGGTAACATCAGGTCAACATACAGTTAGCTACCTCCTCCAAGGAGGTTATGTTTTCGGTTCGGTTTGTCTGTTTGTTTGTATGCGCATTATGGTCTTTTCAGATGGGGAGCGACATTCCACCTGCGTACTCACTTGAGTCCGCGGGGTCTGACTTAGGCTTGCCGCGGTAGTCTGTGTTACCTGTGTTACACGGTGGTCGGGCACACACCGATTACATTACGTACCCACCACACCGTCGTTTCGCTTTTTTTTAAAGAAATAAAACCCATTTAGTTAATTTTGGCCTATCAGCGGCGTTTTATCAATACATAGTCGGACGACGGACTCTACAATCGGAAAGTGAAAGTGTCTGCTCCGCACGGAGTCTCAACACAGAGTAGCAGGAGTCAGATTTCACACACACAGGATGAGAGAGAGTTGACAGACAAGATGATGGCGGAGGATTTGGTGTCGAAGCGAAAAGCAAAAGCGCCTATTTGGCAATATTTCAGATTTAAACCCAATGCTATGAGGGAACTACAACGTTAATGAGGTAATCGCCGCGCGGAGGACAGATCCAACATTAAAGATCAAAAGTAATCGCACCACATATATTGACCGTCATCTTTTCTTGTAAAATGTCCGGTGTAATCAGTAACACTGGTGTTGTCACAAGTTTATTAACCGGTGGGAAAATTTCCTCACCGTCACATCACTAGTCTGAAATATTGAAACTCTCGACTGGTAAAATTCACGTGCAACAACTCAAAACTTGAACAACAACTTAGACATTATTCTGCTGCACTTTCACCATTTAAATAAATAATTTGCTAAACATGATGTCAAGTGTTACTAATTTCTTTCTACACCAAACAGGCATTGAATTGTGTGTTCAGGGATGCATGAAGCTGAGGGTGGGGGGGAGAAGAATATCAAGCTGATGAAAGTTGGGGTAGCTTCGTAGTACCAGCAAGAACTTCAATCTATTTTCACCCCTGTATAGGCTGCAATAAAAACACATCTTTAGGGTCCCTCCGGTGTTTTCTCTGATGAGCTTGGGAAATACCGCTGCTATCTGTAGCATTTTACCCATTGTAACGTCTTCATTGTAGTCACACAATCTAAATTCCCTCTGAATGCACAATCAGTGGCTGCCTCTAATGAATACAGCTGCCTTCTCTGACCTTGGCAGAGATGAGTGAGTCCCTATTGCCCACACATGCATGATTACACACACACACACACACACACACACACACACACACACACACACACACACGAGCACATCGAGCGCCCTCGCTGTCAACGCAGCGAGGTAAATGAGTCCCAGCTCAATAGTCCGGGCCTCTAGTGGTACAAATTATCATTGTATTCATGAGCTGACAGACCTGTTACAGCCCAGTATCGGCTCACCGGGTGTGTTGCTGGCAGTTACAAGTACAAATTGTGTGTTTTTTTTTAGCTAATCAATCTATCGACCAATCTATAATGAGAGCGCATATGTGCCTTTGCGTCAAACGCGCTCACTCACACAGAAGCTGTCAGTGTCCGGAGGTCAACAGGAATTATTTATGTAATATAGCCGTTGTGTAAGCTTATATTTGTTAAGCGCAGTTAAGCTTGCTGTGGAAGCCGTCATGTACAGGGCTGCCTATTCCCCCGCTCGCTGCACCCCGTGGCGTACATCTATCCATCAACAGTGCGGGTCAGGACTGCAGTTTGTTTGTTTAAAGAATATCCATTTCAGCAGGCAAACAGAGCGTGTGTACATTAGCTATTTATAACCCCGCATGAGCATAACTGTGCCCGCCGGACACAAACGGCCCACGCTTATGGAGAGCTGTACATCACGCTATGGATTTATATTAGACATAGAATCAAAACATATGCGCCTATCGAGTGTGCGTTTGGAAGTGCCGGACAAAAGTATGCTGTGTTCTCAGCTATGTCCAGGGCATTTTTTGCTTAACGCCCGGAGTGATTGTTTCGTTATGCCTTATCGAGAATTTGATAAAGAACTACGGTAAACAGTTCTGTCTCAACAGAGCTATAGAGAAGAGTACATACAGTAGAAGAGTGGTTTGAGTTAATCAAACAGATCTTGAGATGATTTTTTTGATTTAGTTATTCGTGCCTGTATTGCCTCTTTTCAGCTACTCATGACCTTTTACCCAATAAATATCCAATTTACCCAATAAATATCCAAATATCCAAATATTTTCTACTTAAACGTCCATCATTCTCTCTCGCTTTGTGCCTCTGCTCCTGTCCATGACTCATCTTCCTCCATCTTCCTCTTGTCCTTGTATCTTGCTCCTCAACCTTTGTGTCCTTTTTCCTTTCAGAGACTTCATCTTTCACTTCCGTTTCATTCCAGGTGCACCCACTTAAAGCTAGTTCACACTGCACGACTTTAGCACTGATTTTCCACTCCCCGATAGTTTGGAGCTCCCTGACAAAAGCCCCAAATCAGTGGAAAAAATCGACGATGGCTTGCCGCTTGACATCGGCCCTTGAGCATCACGTGTGTACTGCTCAAAGACGCATGCCGAGAGGCTCGCAGATGCATTCTCAGATACATTCCAGATATCTCATGCTACACATCTGGACCTGTCAGGGACTCCGGCCACGAGCTACAGCCAATAAGAGTGCAAAACACAGGTTGAGGGAGGAGGAGGGGTCGCATGTAACATCAGGAACTTACTGTATGTGTTGCATTTGCAACACAGAGCAAGGTTGTTGTTACACCTAGAGGAATAAATAGTAAAAAAAAGAGTGTGGAAACCGGTGCAAACAGGCAATTTTGTAAACACACGTGCCAACAACATCAGCAATGTGTCTTGCGCATGGAATTACGTAATTTACTGTGTATTTCTAGCGTGTTTTCGTGACAAAACGTAGTTTGGGGGATTCTTGCTGGTGAAAGATCTTGTAGTGTGTGACCTCCTGTTGCCAGTCAGACTTAACGACTTAAAGACTTCCAATTACAAGACAGCAAGTTGTGAAGTGTGAACAGTACAGCGATCTGACGACTTTGAAAGTCGTGCAGTGTGAATTTAGCTTAAGACTTTATATTCAATCTGAAATACATAAAGTATGTCTTGAGCGCCTTCGTCCTCCTCTGATTTTTGTTTTGTCACCTAGATTTGAAAGTATAGATAAATGATAATCACCTGAATGCCACCAAAGTGCTTGTTAACAATGGTAAGTAATCAATCAATGCTAATTTGGTGGGCTTCTTTTCTTGGTGAGCTCGATAGGCAGATAAACAAAATCAAATTAACACTGATGTATCACCCAGGCGTGTGAAAAACAGCTGCAGGGACAAAAAAGTTAAGGGTTGCTTTGCTTGTCACTGAACACGCGTTATAGGTCTAAATAACAATAATATTATAAGAAATATATATGTATCTCTAATCTTTTATGTATAGGCATCATCATCACAATTTCATCATTTACATAACATAAAGAAATCATCCTCCCTATTTTCACTCATGCAGCACGACACAGCACATAGCTGTTTATTTTTTAGGACCAACTGTGTATGTTTGTGTATTTTGGATGAAAACAGAGTTGGGATCACACAGTACTGGGATGCCACCCACCAAAGCTTTAGCTTTAATGGCTGGTTGGTAAATAATTTCATAGCAAACACTGGCAGTCAGCTTCCAATCTGCTCGGGGACGGCTGAGAAACATCCACATAACACAGAATCTTTTAAGTCAAATGCTTTGCTGTGGGCACATTTGTGTTGGTAACGGCACTTTGTTGATTGAAGCGATGAGAGGTTGACTTTTTAATCATCTTTTAATCAATTGATTAGAACTTTAGACCTGCATTGAGTTTGAGGGCCCACAGCGGGCTAACCGTGTGCGACGACAGCTAACGTTCCGTTAGAAATGGAGTCCGTTAACGCCAACGAACAACCAGCCCCCCACCACAACTCAGACTCCAACACAAACTCCACGGAAGCACAAAAAAAACAGAAAAAAAGTTATAACTAGTGAAGGCCGTCTTGCAAAACAGGACAGGAATTTGACCGACATCGGGGGAAAACTAGGATCAACATCGGCCGGGCCTTCTATCCATGGAGGGACCTTCGTTTGGTAAGCTAACATAACTGCCAAGCTTGTGAAATATATAGTGATATTGTGGTTTTAGCTGGCTACTGTTGCTAATGTTAATCAACATGAAGCCTGTCAATCATGTTCAATCTTGTGTGCGTTGCCTCACTGTTTGGACTGATGCTCGCTCGCGTCTACGTAGTGAGAGCACAAGAGCGAGCAACCGGACGCTGACTGTCGCCTTCTTAACGGACACAGTTGTCACTGTTAACAAGCAATTTCTGATTCTTACATAGAGCCCCTTTAAGTGAGTAACTTTTAGTGTCCCTTGTGTCTGCACCTCACTCAGTTGTCATGTACACAGAGTTACTGTGTACAGGTCTGATTTGGACCTGAAAGTATATTGTAGATCAGCATCTTGGATGGTTGTAGTCACTTTTTGATTGTCTACCCTCCCCAATCCACTTTTTACCTTCTTTCTTCTTTACCTCCTCACTTTGTAGACTTTCTTCCTGTCGCTTTATTCTGCACAAAACCCATTCTAGCCAAAAAGTTGATACAGATGCCCTCATCTATACCTCTCCTGTTTCATTTGTAGCCACCATTTCTCTTCCCCACCCCTTTTTCTTTCTCTTGTTCTGCCAGCCTTTCTCCCATCCCTCCTTAACCTCCTCCCATCCCTGCTGTAGTCAGACGGTCCTCCAGAAGCCGAGGGCAGGTGCACGGAGCTCCGTCCCTGGATGGGCCTCCTTAGTCGGATATATATACATACCCTGTGTGAGATATATATGATGCGATGTGATTCCATATTAGCCTGCGAAGGTCCAAATTACACATGCAGCCAACACGGAGAGCTGTTAGCTGACAGATGGTTGAAGCATGAATCTGCATTCAAGTCAGTGAAAGCTCGAGGCTTAAGGCTCCTCATGCCTGCACATGATAAACAGGAGGATGTGTGTACTGGCTCTGTGTGAGCGTGTGTTAATGTGCCCCTGCTTGTATATGCGTGTATGTCGCATTGTGTATTTGGAACTCAGCGGTTCCACATGCATGCATTCAAGGATTCATGTGTGAGCGTCTACGGGTGTTTTCTGGGCACAGAATCAGCAGAATGCCACTGGAATGAGAATAAGTGTGGCTTTGCCATGGCAACAGACGAATGCCAGAGCAGACGGGAGCGGCAGAATTAAAGCCCGGCGCTCATCACAGCAGGGGAAGAAGAACGAAGGACCTGATTAAACACCACCATCCCTCCTCGCGCAGCCCTCAGCCTCAGCCCTTTTCATCTTCCATTTCAGTCCGCCGTGAGACGCTACAAAGTGAAACCGGCTCCGACGCCTGCTCATCCACGTGGGCACAAAGCCCGTTACAAGCAGGGATGCAGTTTATGCAGAGTCTTATGAACGTCTGTGTGCTCAGTGACACAAACACAGACGCGACAGTGCGCCAAGAATACAAGTTATGCGCGCCGATCATGCTGATGATGCATCACCACCACCCTGAGTGCTGCTGTGTATCAAGGTAGATGTCAACTTGATAAGTGATTCAGAGTTTAAACTTGTCTCCCGGTTGCATCACAGAAATCTTTGATTGATTCATAAGCGGTCCATGGAGTGAAGTGCGACACACACACATCTGCACGCGCAGGGCTTTGACTAAGTGCAGTGATTGATAGCTTCCCATGCGCTGCACAGTAGTTGGGCTAATTGCTGGAGTGTGAACTCAGTAGCTGGTTTCTGGCTCCATCCCCAATGTCCCAAAACACACCGGGCTAATCCCTTTCCCTTTCCCTTTTTCCCTTTTTTTTTTAGGGTCAGCAGGGAGGTCTGCACCTTTTTTTCACTGAGGCAGCAGAAATGCATGGAGGGAGACAGAAGATTAGGGCACGGGGTTGAAAGTCACCTCAGGTCAGCAGGTGCTTGAGAGTCTTAACTGTTTTTTCCTGTCTGCACACCTCCAATTTCGGGTTATTATTTCCTAAATCTTTCATTTACCACAAATACAGATATATGTGTATATTCTGTTGGCACACCTCTTTATAGGCTAGTCTTAATCCCTGTTTTTTACAGTAAGCGTCACCAGCCTCCCATCTCTCTTTTCTTTCCAATACTGCCCTTTTTTTCCGGACTTAAGACCATGAAAGGAACGGGGCCCCCCTGAGGGTGAGCCCATCTTCCGTCTTTGTCCAACGATATTAGTTTGTCCAATGATATTAGCCGAAAGAAATTAACAATTCAGTCAAATTAAAAAAGATCACTCTGTGACCTTGCAAAGACAATTATAGCTGCTCATTTTGGTCGTGCTGATGAGTTTCCTGTAGCTTCATCATCACAAGCTTAAGAAAGCGCGGCTGAGATCAAAGCCGGCGAGCCTGACGCCACTTTAGTGTAATTCATATTGACGTCCATGATGTAGTGACCGTGGAGAGTCAGAAAGGGGTAAGAGCTAAACAATGTCCAACCAAACAAAATGCTCTCCATATTTCCTCCCCTTATAGTTGGGTGCTGTCAAAAAAATTATCCATCACTTTTATCACGTCTTTTTTTAGTTGAGCGCAGTTTTTTTTGGATAATTACACGTGGCAATGTTTCATCTTCCTCCTCGATCTTTCTCGCGGGAGCCAATAGAAAAGTTTTGTTGCTAATAATGGATGTTTTCATTGGCACTCTGATCACACAGGAACCTCTTGAAATGACTGGCTTAATATGAATGGAAATATAATTTATCATATCTCCACTTGGAGATCCTATGGAATACATACATTAAGGAGACAATATTTCTAGAAATTGGAAGGTATTCTTACGATGATTTAACGTCCTCAGCTCTCCACCTCTCTCTCCTTTCGGAGCCCCCTGTAATTTCACTTGTAATGTGAGAATGATGGAGTCGTGATAATGGCACGCTTTCATTTCATATGAGGCAGGAAGACTCATTACAGGCCCTGACATGTTTCTCGACGGGGGAGAGAAATGCTTCCTGTTATCTCCACATCCCCGCGTCTCAACAGTTGTCAGTCTTACATTTCCTTTTCATCATCAGTTCCATCTTCTCAGATTCATTAGCGAGGGGGCAGCGACTCGCAAAACTCAGTCTAGCGTCGCTAAGTATAACACGGAGACCTGTCTAAGTTGCGAGGTAGCGCATTGTGTCTTCAAACGCAGACAGACTCATCTATTCGCCATTACCGCAATGCATTAAGAAGCAATCAAAAAGGAGGAAAAAGCAGCGAAATTTGACTCTCCATCTCTGGATCTGTTTGCAAACCACAGCTTGGGTAAATCGGTGTTCGCTTTAGAAGACGTGAGAAAGATGAAAAGAAATTATTAAGTGAAATCTCACGGGAGCTGAGAGTGCCTATTTTGAAAACTTTTGTTCTTATCATATCGTCTACAGTGTACCTATAAAATGGAGAAAAGATTAAAGCCCCCCTCCAGTGTATTTTGGCATTGCTATGATATTTTAATATTTATTTGAGCAATTTCCTGACTAAGTGGATCAGCCACACTGTTCACCAAATTTCTTTTGACAAATTACTTAATTTTGTGCTCAAAGTTAAAAAAAGAAGGTTGTTGCTAAAATGGGAATATGACGTATGACTATAGTAGAAGCTGCAGGTCATACATCGTCCTCCAAGCTTGCGCAGGCGCACTCGTGCTCGTTTACGTCTCAGCAGCGGTAAACCGATCAATCTGTTTATCTGTCTGTGTGCCTTTCTAGTGTCCTTATTTAACAGAAATTGCCTCCACACTAGTTAGTTAGCCAGTTAGGCGTCGTTAGCTAGCCCAACTTATTGCATTAGCTAACTGAGGGTTTTCATTTTATTTTTTAGTTTCCTCCACCTTAGTTTAGTGTGTTTATTTTCACAATGGCATTTGTGTGTGTGGTGAACGGGTGCAATCAACGCAGTGGATTAGTCTACACAAAATCCCACCATCACTGTCTTTCTCACTCGGCCTCTAACAGGTCCTGAAGACGGGGGCGCACAACTTTCAGCTCAAGAGAAAACAAGAGAAAAGTCCTGTTAGAGAAATAAACAAATCACAGTGCAGCCTAGTGCGGTGTCGGTGCTGGGAGCTGAGGTGAGAGTGCCGGTGTTAGCACCTCCAAAACGTCCCAAAACTGCATTTCAAACGGCGGACCTCTGCAGCATGTCTATCCGTACTCTGGTGCGCTGTGGCCGGCGCGCAGCGGTGTGGCAGCAGGTAGACGGCCGCCTCGCCAGGAGGAGACGGTAAAGAAGAGAGCGAGTGAGAGAGAGTCGGTGTTGCGCTAATTCTTGTCTCATCTGTGGTCTGATAAACAGTAAATTCATCTAAGCTGGGTTGAAAAACGATGCAATCTGGTTGCTACGGTAATGAATTACGTCTATTAACCACACCCCCATTCTCTGTTTGAGAAAGAACGTTAACTAAAAAAAGAGGAAGTAACACTGGCTGGAGGGGGGCTTCAAACAGGGAGGCTATGTTGCCACCAGCATCTAAGCCTCCTTATTCCTACTGAGTGTCCTCTGATTCAAAGCCAAGCCTTTTTTCTCTCCGTGGGCTTTACAATAACATGAATCCTGGCCTTAATAACCCGCACAGGTCAGCACAAGCACACGCGCTCCTCTATCCCTCTCTTTCTTCCGACCCATTTCTCAGCGTGTCTCCCCGGAGCATTAAAACAGACAACAGACCTTGGTTAGGTCATGGCCAACACAGACCTCATTTGTCACAGAGGATGAGCATCTATGAAGCTGGATTGTTAATTATGAGAGTAAAATTAAGACGTATGAGGTACGAAGGCACACACACACACACTCACACACACACACACACACACACACACACACACACACACACACCTGAAGCACAGCTTCACACCTTGAAAGCGTTTGCATTAGGAATTCAATTATGCAAGCATGCAAACACACAGACAAACACACTTGGTTGCACATCAGCGACCAGATGCAGACACACACACATGCAGACAGAGTGTCATTAGGAGCTGTATGGGAGATGTGTGTTCCATGACTCAAGCTGTATTGCGTAATTAATGGGTCTCAAACTGTGCAGTTTAAGTGGGATTAGTTAACTGATTAACAAAAAGAGCACTTCATGCTGTAAAGCGATGGGATAGTGGTTGAACACTGGGAATTCTCATCAAAAAGAGCTCACTTTTATCGGGAAAAATACTGTGAACACTGGATTTTTAGAGTGTGTGCTTGTGTGTTTTGCATACTGAAGACTATACTGAAAAAAGATGCCTCATTACCACGAAAATGCAACTGTCATAGCTAAATACAAAGGTCCGACCTTGAAATGTTGTTATAACGGTAATGTGAGTGGACCATTCAGGACATTTCAGATGCAGTGTTCCAGTTATTCGTCCTTCTGTGTGGATTGTGGTGTGAACGAAGTTCAGGGTGAAAAGCCTGCCAGCTTTAAAAGTTTTGGACAGTTTCTCCTTGAAGGCATTGATAGAGTTGCACAGTTGTACACACAAAAAAAGTAAATAAAGTAGTTCTGTAAAGAATGAAAAGAATAGGTTGAGAGAGAAATTTAAACCCTGCCTTACTTTCTCACTACCAGTCGCAATGTGAGATAGGCATGTTGGACGTAACTTGCAACCAAATATACAAGCCTCCGTCCCCAAATTAGTGCGCAGAACATTGACCGTATATAAGAAGTGGACGTAGTCACCGTGACGTCACCCATTGGTTTGTGGACTGCTGTTTTGAAGCCTTGAGTTTGTCATTTTGGCCATTGCCATCTTGTTTTTTTGCAACCAGAAGTGACACGAGAGGGTGGAGCCAAGCACAACTGAACGTTGAATATTTTATTATTTTTAGGCGACCAAAATGTTATAATTAACGTTCATGAAATGAAAACACACTGTGAAAGGGTTAAAGTTGTAAGATGAAAACACGGCCAGCTCCCAGACCGGACAACGCCGTGGTAGCGACCTGTCAATCACAAGGTAGCCACGCCCTAAAGCATACCCTGCTTTATGGTCTATTTGACTCTAAATGGGACCATAATTTACAACTGATTTAAATGTTGGTAACTCTCCTGAACACAACTTAGTTTTCTACAGTTTACACTTAAAGGTCTTATTGATAACATTTTCATATAGTCGAATAATTAAAAAAATAATAATACACATTCAGAGCTTTTAGAAGAAAATTATGATTGTGACTTAATCATTTAAAAAATGTTGATAATGTTGACAGTGATAATTGTTTATCACTGTGGAAGATATCTGACGTTTGGTTCCCACTTCTAACAAGGTGTGAAATCTAGTGGCTGAATGTTATCAATGTTATCAATAGCACCTTTAATAGTTAATTTTCTCCTCATGGAGTTTTTTGACCTCTTGACCTCATGCACATTACATTCACATTGCACATACATCAGCGAACAGATAAATGGTGACACTCTTAGTTTAGTATTGTTGGCAGTGCATTACTTTCTCTTTGTAGGATCACATTTAGTTAACTTCTGTACAATCATACTTTAGTTGTTGTCTATATCTTTTGAGTTACCAGTGCTGACGGTGCTGCTGCTGCTGGAGGGACATCTAGTCAGGCTCGGGCAAAAGTTGTGCACCATAAAGCAGAGCTCTTAAATAAAGGAAGTGGAAAAACAAGAATGTACCAAGTGCCCGCCATATCATGGGGGGCATTTGGATTTCTACTTTTGTTTACTATTTTACTATATACTATTTTGTTTAGACTTTCTTAAGACTATCTTAGGTCGTTGGTGCGTTTGTTTTTCTTAATCGCTAAAATATTGACTCGGTTTTGTTTTAGTTGTAGTTTAGGTGATAGTGTTTGTCTTTGTGTTACCCATTTGGTTTAAAAAATGGTCCAATCAGCCATTATATATGTTCCCCTTTGTGTTCAGCTTAATCTGGTCAGTTCATGTTAAGTATTAAGTAAGTAAGTAAGTATTTTAGCCTGAGTTTAGTTCTGTTTAGTTGACCCCTTGTGGCATTGTGTTTTCTTCTGCACCTAATCATTGTAACTTGAGGTTAAAATTAATCAATACAACCACAAAATGTAATGTAGAGTCATAATTGATATCTTTGTGGACTATGCAGGTGAAGGCAATGACGGGCCATGACTCGCGGTATCCAAGTTGTGGTGAGTAGAAGTTGTTAACAATGAGAATATAGTGTAACGTGAGGGTTCCATATGTGGTGGTAAGAAACAGCCAGATGGATACGGATAACTTTCTTAAGCAGTGCTTTGCTGTTCTTCAAACTTCGTGAGCTTCTTCACTTCCTTGTTCCAAACTCACATGTGACTGAACTAACAAATCAAAAGCTAGGAGGACTTATACTGAGCTAAATGTGAGGAAAACCACAGAGTTAGATTCAGCAGATAGTTGTAACAGTATTAAAGTCCCTGATTTAAGTGTATAAACCTGTAAATATGTAAATAATAGGGCTGTCAATCAATTCAAATATTTAATCGCATTTAATCGCACGATTGTCCGTAGTTAATCGTGATTAATAGCAAATTAATCACACGTGTTTAATCTGTTCAAAATTAAAGTGAGATTCGTCATCAACATGGGAGTGGATAAATATGTTTGCTTTATACAAATGTATGTATATATTTATTATTGAAAATCAATTACCGACACAAAACAATGACAAATATTGTCCAGAAACCCTCACAGGTACTGCACTTAGCATAAAATATATGCTTAAATCATAACATGGCAACAAGCAACAACAGCTGTCAGTGTGTCAGTGTGCTGACTTGACTATGACTTGCCCCAAACTGCCGGTGATTATCATAAAGTGGGCATGTCTGTAAAGGGGAGACTCGTGGGTACCCATAGAACCCATTTTCATTCACATATCTTGAGGTCAGAGGTCAAGGGACTCCTTAGCCATGCCAGTTTTTCCTCGCAAAAAATGTTAGCGCAAGTTTGGAGCGTAATCTAGCCTCCTTCACAACAAGCTAGTATGACATGGTAGGTACCAATGGATTCCTTAGGTTTTCTAGTTTCATATGGTGCCTTCATGGTTCTTCACCCTAGCTTTAAAACTGAACCCGCTACAACCTAAAAATCGCAAGTTGCATTAATGCGTTTGACAACCCTATAAATAATGAACTGTGTAAACATAACTCACCATTAACTCAAATATATGAATTAACTTCACTTCTGAACTTAACACTAGCTCATATCTCAGATGCCTGAGAGCCACATAGCCTGCAGCCCACGTATGTTGTACAGCACACAAACCTACTTATGGCCATTGTAATAGTAATGATGTGGCAGAATTTTGGAATTTGTCCATATGACAGTAGAACGAACATCCTTTTATGATTTTAAAATTATCTGCAGTGTTGTGTTTAAAATGTTCAAAATTAGACTTGATATATGGCAAGAAAATTGGTTCTCCTGTGAAAACCAGTGTTATATTCCTGGGAAATAATCATTTTAAAATCACAGGGAAACCGACCGGCAGAGTTACTCACAGGAATCTAAGAGACAGGCTGACAAATGGGCTGACAGGAAGGCCAGTCAGAGATACAGACAGACTGAGTGACCGACCGGCAGACTGATTGACAGCCAGTCAAGAAACCAGTCAGATAAGTCAAAGCAGGCTGACTGACTGACTAAAGGCCAGTAAAAAAAAAGCTTCAGGCAGACAGAGAGTAATAAGTGTGGCGAGCGGCACCCAGGAAGAGTAAATAGCCGTCCTGGTGACACAGTGGGGTGGTGGCCGGATGGAGGCGAAATAGAGGGAAAGAGATGGGGCGTAAAGAGAACAGGGTGCAATATTGAGGGGTGCTGAGGCGGTGAAATGAGGGGTTTGAACTGCTGATGTAAGCGTGGACACACACTTCCTCTCTCCCGCGCGCACACACACTAACGCACACACAGCGCTGACAAGCTGTTTCTGGCCACGGGAAGTCATTCAGGGTTCAGGGGTTCAAATGAAAACGAATAACAGAGGCTGGACGTATTGCTCTTCTTCTCTCTGGCTCTTTCTTGTTGCAGTCATGATCTAGCATTTTCTTCCAGTCTCTGCCTCCCCCCCCCCCCCTCCTCCCCGCTTCACCCTCGGCTCTGGATTTCACACAGCTCCCTTTAAATATTAACAGCTACAGTCTGAGGGGTTTACTGTATACGCTCGGCGTTTGGAGAAGCAATTCCGTATTCGTTTTAATCAGCATTCAAAGGGCGAGCATTTTCTATTCATTCTAATCTGTCTTGAGCATTTTAATAAGGACCATTCTCAGGACCTGCACTGAATTCTGAGCTATGGAGGAATCTCCCAGGGTTAGTCTGCGTTCGTTGCCATCTGTAATTGGTGTTTTTTTTTCCGTTGGGGGCGCCTGCATCCTGTGACAGTGGGGTTGCTTGAGTATTCCATTTTATCCGCTGTCGGTTGATGCTTTTGCATTTAATCGTGATTTTGACACAGCAGAGCGGCTGTGTTGTCTGTTTCATCTCTGACCAATTAACAATGGGATACACACAAAGATGGGAAAGTTTAACTCCGCTGAAACCAGCCCCATCAATATATTCATATCACAAAAACAAAACCCCAAAACACAGACGCACAGATGTGTTTTTTTTTTTCTGAGTGTCAGGTTGTATAGAAAAAGCACAGGAGAAAAGAGCAGGATTAATAAAATATCAATCACAGGTGCCCCGAGAAAATGTTGTTTCATTCACGAAACTGGCTTTTCTGACCCTGTCAGTTTGATTTGTGGCCTCCGGTAGGTGAGAGCAGTCGAAGAGACACAGGAGATGTACTAGTTTACAAACTCGGCTTTTTCAAATTCAGCCCTGTGTTGCTTCAAAGTTGTTTACAAGGTAGGAAAAAAAACATCAGTGTCCACCAGGGGTACACGGATACTGTTTTTCATCAAAACCAAGTTGGATGGATTAATTATTGACAGCTCTCAAGAAGCCTGTATACGTTTTAGTATACAATATTTATTGAAACAAGCATCTGGGGGTATAGTTTTAGAAAAGAGTGACATCTTGGCAGGGAGGGAGAGTTAAGGTGACAAATGAACACGAGTGAGCAATAAGATGCAAGATGCTTGTTTTGGCCACTGAGAGGCTCAGATTGTTATTATAAGTGTCTGACAACATTATGGAAAGGACCCTACAGAGAAATAAAACATTTTTTCTTACCTTTCGCTTGATCTGGTCTGTTTGTCGTGTCCAAGTCCCGCTCAAGGAAAAGTCTCGTTGTTGGGGTCTTTGAATTCGGGTGGCCATCGAATTCCTCATCCACATTATCGAAATCATCTAAATATTCAGCCAAAAACAAAAGGCAAAAACACGCACTTTTAGTGGATGTAAATGATGGTGCCAGCTTGCCCCAATAGCACCATATTGCAGCCTGTGATCTGAATTTCAGAAATTGTCCCTATCCTATACTGTATATATACTATACTATATCCTATACTGTCCCAAACAATACTTTAATTATCTTTTTTTTTATTTTGGGCCACTTTGGAGGCGGTGTAACAAGCTGTAAACACAATACTGACATATCGGTAGTAAGTTAATTCAAAAACGTGTTAGCAAACAGTTGCCTATTTACACATCCAGAAGACATTACTCTCTTTTTAGCTCTGTTTTGGTCTCCACCAACTCCTAAAGGAAAAATCTGGCCCTTTAGCTGCTAAAATCAAGCCCCCAGGAAGAGTGTCAGGCTTGGAAGCAAATTTTAGCAGTGGCCAAATGGTGGAATTACAACTTTTGTGTCAGTCATGTGATGCCATTGTGCCCAAAAAGACGTTTTTTTCATAACGCCCAGTCGCACCGATCCGACATCAAAAAACTAGCGGCAACGAAAGCCAACCTTTGAGTTGCCTCACGTCACCTGCGTCTTGGGCAAAAAGTTGCACTCGAACACACCGCAAAGACTACAGCCGACGGCCAACTACCACGTACGTTCCGCGCCAGCGTGAAATGAAATAACTCTCCACACCAGCAGGTGGCGGTAGTTTGTATTTGTCATTCAAAAAGGGAAACCGGAAGACCGAGGACGGCGGATATACAAGCCGTTGTTATGATACGTACGTTTGCCGACCATTTTCACACCACTCTCACTCGCCACTTAGCTTCATTCCAGATGGCCATGTCGTCGTGAAAATATCCGTGTATTGAAATAATCAGATGAGATGAAGATGAAAAATGAGAAGAGCCTTCTGTGTTTTTCCTCTTGACTTGGCTTGCTTTCCTCACTTTGGTTTCGCTTCTCGTGCACTGATTCGTTTAAGGTGAACAGCCAATCAGGGTGACACCACAAAAACCAGGCCAGCAGACGCTCACCGACGGCCCCAAACTGGCCAACGGCCGACCGTAGCTCGGTGTGTCAGGGCGTTTACTTCCTCTCTAACTAGAAGCCAGAGGTCACTGTGTGCTCCATTGAGAGCTGGTATCCTTCCCCTTGCTATTGAAGTAGCTCGGTTCACAGCTATGCCGGAAGAGAATAGGACATGCAATGTTTATTTAAAAGATGTTGAAAATGAACTTCATGTTTTATTGTACATTATCTGACAATTTGAAGATACCCTTATTGGATGAAATGAAAAAGCAAAACCCTGAGCTATTTCGGGTAGACGATGGACAGAAGTCGGAGTAGTTATTTAAGCTTGAATTATTTAGGACTGCCAATTATATTTCTAAAGCCTGGAATTGAAGGCAATCTCCGCTTTTAAAGTGAGATATGTTTTGCTTTGTTCTGCTTATATCTGTCTGGCCCCATTGACTTGATAAGCGTGTGTACACATGTACTTATGTTATATTATGGATATCTTGTTTGTGCTGTGGTTTCTTTTGGCTGTATGTTTGATCATTGTTTATGGAATTTGAAAAGGAAAAGTGTCTTATAAGCCCATTTGGGCTGGGCTTCATCTGAAGCATGACACTAAAATAAAGGAATAAATCAAAAATCAATCAGTCGTATGTCTAAAATGGTTGTCATCCTTCCCTCTACTCCTTCAAGGACGGGGGAAAAAGAAAAAGCAATACAAATCGGAAAGTAAAAGGTGAAATCTTCGATCTTCTTATCATGTTGGTCATTTAATATTTGTGGAATATTAAGTTGGCAACCAAACTCATTACTTTCTATCATTTGAAACGTCAATTTATCTGTTCTAATTTTATGCAGACAGTTTTTTTTTGTCTGGCTGAGCAGGTGTCACTTCAGTCCTGCCCTTGAAGCTTACAAAGCGATGTTGATGAAATGAACCGCGTCATGTTTTTACTAATCCACTGATCACAGCAGGACTCTTTTTCTTAGACTATTTTAGAAATAAGTTCATTTTTTATTCTGCTGAGTTTGATTAAACAGCGGAGCGGCGTGTTACGGCGCCATTTCCTGACTTGCTCTTGATTGACGGAGGACTTTACGTTGCGGTAAAGGCCAAGCTGTCACTCGTACAGACGCCAATTCAAACGCGTGCCTGCCTGCACGCTCGCTAAAACACACACACAAACGTCAACCTTACAGTGACCCGGGGACGGTGTTAGTGTGTGTGTGTGTTACAAGACAAAACGATGGACACTAAGTTGTCTAAAAGCCCTGCTGGGAGTCAGCGGAGCGCTCGGCCATGTAATGCTGTTAGTACCACTTCCAACAACATATACACACACATGCACCTCCTGTACCAACACAAGCCTGAACATACAGCTCGTATTTTTTACCTCACACAAATTGTGAGCTCAGACACACACTCAGACGCCATTACTACGGCGCTTTCACAGCATATGATTAGCGTCCCATTACAGCGCGGCAATCATTTGTCCTCCCTCTCTTCTGCCGGGCCTCTTATTTGATAAAGAGGAAGCGAACGCGGCGCTCGACTAATGGGTGACTCATTCAGAATTTCTGCCACGTGTCACATTAATGTTTGTACTTAGAAGCCATCTCACCGTAATGTTTATTTAACACAGCCATTATACTTTTGTCTTATGTGTTGTTTTGTGGTGCATTGTGCTTTTCTATCAACATCTTAAGCTATTGTTTTCTATCAGGTGCAAAAATACTTGAGTAGTTGAGCAGCAGTGCCCCGAAAACATCCTTCTTAGAGACGGATAATGTTTTTTTTTTTTCTGTTTTAGATGACACGCTAGAGTGAGCAGAGAAAGGAGATGTAGGAGAGCAGAAATGATTCAGTGCACATGCGATGACATCTTGAGGAGATAAGTTTTCCTGCAACGGAAAGTGGGGGGGACTGGCTGTTGAATGGAACATGCTTTCAAAGAAAAGCATGACTGATTGATGATTCTGTTTTTCCCACCTTTCAGCGTGTGCTTTCACCACAGAAAACGCAGCGTGCGCTGGGTTGGCCGACGGATGACCTCGCGGAAAAGCCGTGATTGGCGGATGTTTGAAGCGTTTGGATGTTTTGACACGTAGTCGGACGCGCTTGTCAAGCTGAAATCTGCGAGGTTCTTATTGCCCTGACACCATAATAACCACTCATCAGGAAAAAAGACCCTATTCCACGTCCAGTAAATACACTCCATGGGGGATTTGTGCACAAGCAAACATCTGCGGACTGATTTCCATTCATAAGTATTCACAATTCCAAAAGAGCCATATGCTCGGTTTGCCACGAGCCCCCCTGCAGCAGACCGTGTGATGTCGACTGAAGCCACCTACAGTAGCTCGCTGCTTTGAGGCCATCGCTCGCATACATGCTCTTTCATGTTTGTTTGTTTGTGCACTACTGTTTTTCGATGCTTTCATATATCCAGCCTCTTTTTTTTCCCCCCCCTCTGCTTCCGTACACAATTAAAAATGGATGAGAACTTTATTTAGTGAGAGGCGTTTCACTCTGCCAGCCAACCGTGCGTGGCTTTGCAATGAATGAGCTGTGTGTGATGTGTGTGAGCGGTTGGTTTCCTCCTGAGCCGGTGGGGGGTGATCAGACAAGTAGATGTGGGGTTACCGCTGGGTTAAACCAGTCTACTGTCAGGTCAGACAGAGTTCAGCAGCTCAGAAGCTACTAGAAGACATAAGAGGAGCTCAGGTAGACGGGACCATCGCTGTGGTTTAGACAGACAAGAGCGCCGAGGTGGAGTTCCCCCACTGAGACCGAGAATTAGACGAGAGGATACTGGGGTTTAGGGGATCGCAATTAAATCCGTGGGAAATCTAATCCTTTGGAAATGAAAGTATAAAGATAAGAGCTCCCTTCAGGAGCGGGAAAACAAAGTGAAATCTTGTACTTTACCAGCGTGACATTACTCTCTCTTCACCATGGGAACCTATGTCGAAGAAGTGAAGTCAAGGTACTACTCTGCCTTGATGAGAAAAGATGTTCAACCCTATATTTTTTGCTCCCTTCCTTCTCCCTCACTTCTTCATTTCAGTTTTTGAAATTGAGAACAGACAAACTGCTAGCTGTAGCACTTTTTTTTTTACAGTCGTGCTTGAAGGGAAATAAAAAATGTGCAAGTACTCTTAAAGTCAGCAACCTGCATTGCGTGCATGTGGAGTATTTAAGGCCAAGAATTATTGGAACATTTACTCAAGTACTGTACTTAAGTTAAGTACCATAGAAATGAAATAAGAGCAGAATGGACATTGGACTGTTTTGCCGTGGTAATTTGACTGGTACATACAAAAGAAAATGGCGATTGTTGTTAGTTGTTATGGTGACAACAGACCTCAGTGGGGCCGTAAAGTGTGTTGCTTCGCCGCTAAGCCGGCAGCGGAGTCACAGAGCCGAATCAACGTCTGTTAAGGTCAATTCATACTTTCTTTCTTACAGTACTTGTAAAAGGGACAAAAATACGTACGGAAGTGGCGTTAGTTAAGTACAGAAATTACGTTACAATTAAGTCAATGTTGACTTCTGGTTTCAGACGGGACACGAACAGCGGCCTCCTGGGAGGAAGTCCTGCGTTTTTGGACCCACTCGTCCACCCCGACCTCCTCCTTACGTGGATTTTGTCTTTCTCTTTATACTACCTGTCCTGGTTCACGATTACGTGGGTTGCATACGAATTGATTACATGGGTTATATACGAATTATACTGCATTACTTATCGTAGTTATACGTACAAACAGTGGATGAGAATAGCCTGACACATTAATACATCACTAATTATCATCCAGTAATATAGTATATATGATTCTGCATAATGAGCACATTTACTTTCGGTACTTTAAAGCTGAAGTAGGCGAGATTGGAGCAAATCTGATTAAAAAAATTATTTATTAAAAAAAGTTATTTTTTTAAATCATATTTGTCGCTATATCATGACAGTAGTACATAAAACTGGTAACCTGAAAATAATCATGTTCCTCTGTGTCCTCCGGTGTCCTCCGGTGCTCCTAACGGCATCTGCAAGATTTCACAGACCGGAGGAAAACAAGCAGTAAGAGCTGATCTGAGTTCTGCTGTCAATGAGAGCCGGCTGTCAGTCACTCGCCAACTCCGACCAAACGCTCAAACTAGGCCGCGCTGATCAAATATGAATCCATATTATGTTACGTTAATGCCTATTTCTCGCCTCAAATGTTTTCAGAATCATCTTGTAGTGCACGATTTAGCTGTAAAATGAGAAAGTGACCGGAGCACAGCCAATAGTAAACGCTCTCTCAATGAAATGACCTGTGATTGGTCAAAGTCTCCCATCACTGGCTAGATTTTTTAAAGCCTGAAAACAGAGCCATGATGAGAAGCAGAAGTCTAGTTATCTCTCAGAACACTTGAATTACAATATGGTGAAAGGTTATTATGGAATTTTTGCCAAATAATGCCAAAAATATACTGCCTACTGCCACTTTAAGTATATTTTGATGCTAATACTTTTGTACTTTTACAAAAGTACTTTTTACGCTGTAGTATTGCTACTTTTACTTAAGTAAAATACTGATTCTGAATACTTCTTCCAGCAAATAATTTCATAAATAATTACATTATAGTATTTTATTAATTACTCATCAACCAAAGTAATTAGTTACATTACGTATTACATTACTTTCTGTTACTTTGCCTTTAAACCACTCCAATCCACCACACCCACAAAAGGTTTATTTCTCAGAGACTTTCTCAGAGCTTCCTTTCAACTCATCTTTGTTGTACATTATGCTAATTGTCACTGTATACTGTTTTTCAATTAGTATCCAAGAAATCAATGTGCTTCACTGTTTCTTATCTTAAATTTCTTGTCTTCTTAAATGATGACATTTGTGTGCTGACACACATCAATCAAGCTCCTACCGACTTTGGAAAGCTCCTGCCAATTAAACTTCACAAAAAGAAAGCGAAATGTTTTTCCGAAGATTTTCAACTTTTGTTCTCAGAAATCTTCTTCTGGAGTTGTCTCATCACCATCCGCAATTTGTTTTGATAGAAATCCGTTTTACACATCAAAAGAATAAAGCTGCAGCTCATTCAAAATGCAGCAGCCAGAAATCTCAACGCATATACACAAAGCAAACGAAAAAGTTTTCTATTTTCTTTGGCTTATGATTACTTACTGTATGTCTGTGGTTTGTGTGTATGTGGTTCTTCACTGTCATTGGAAGTTCTGCTATTGTTTCATTTGCTTATATTTTAAATATAATATGCTTCTGTATATGTTACGTTTTGCTTTATGCATTTAACCATAAAGCTTTCTGAATAGACTATGCTCCTGCATTACATTAGTATGTCGTATGGGCCTTAATGATGTAGCTTATGACCCTCATCTCAGTTCTTTTCTTTTTCTTTCTGGGCTACCATGAATAATGTTGTCCAACAGCTCTAATAATCTGTGACTATTATTGATTAACATGATATGTCAAGTTTACCTCATATGTTACACTGACAACAGTTTGTGTTGCTGTAATATACCACCTTTTTCTACTTAATTGGACTGATGGATCATTGATTGGACCTGAGCCTGGTATATTTAAGTGACCTGCAACCATGAATCTGTAAAGGCTGATGAAAAACCGAGGGACTGAAACACTTGCTATTGATTTCAATCTTACTTTTTGTGCACCTGCAGTAAAGCAGCTGGATGGAAAAAATATTTTGATCTCAGCGGCACGACTTTTTTTTTTTAAGGCAAGACAACTGCAGAGAAAAACATTGTTTTTTCATGCACTGGTCAATTTTGAGATTGTTGGGTTATTTTGCTTCCATGTCTTTTTTCAGACAAGTGGAAAGAAAACAAAATACACATTTAGGTGTTTATTTTACACTTTGTCTGTATATTTAAAGGCCGTTTTCTAAAAATGAGATTTTTCACATACTGTGAGCCAGAAATCTCCACTTCAGTAGCACTTAACAAACACCACACTTTCCAGTTTCATTTATCTGTATTATAAAGGTTTTTACAGAGGGGGTTTGTTCATATATCATTCATAGCCTGATTTATAGATCATTTTATTCCTAAAAACATGACAAAAATGGATTTATTATGGCTGACACTGTATTTTCTGATATATGGAGTGATAAAAATAGATATTCAAAATCCCCTCTGTAAAAACCTTTGCCTCTAATATGTCAACAAAATGAAACAAGAATTTTGAACATGGCTTTATCCAATGTTCAGATTTCTGTTCTGGAAATGTATGCACTAGGGCTGTCAATCGATTCAAATATTTAATCATGATTGTCCATTGTCCATTCAAAATGTACCTTAAAAGGAGATTTGTCAAGTATTTAATACTCTTATCAACATGGGAGTGGGCAAATATGCTTGCTTTATGCCAATGTATGTATATATTTATTATTGGAAATCAGTTAACAACACAAAACAATGACAAATATTGTCCAGAAACCCTCACAGGTACTGCATTTAGCATAAAAAAATATGCTCAAATCATAACATGGCAAACTCAAGCCTAACAGGCAACAACAGCTGTCAGTGTGTCAGTGTGCTGTCTTGACTATGACTTGCCCCAAACTGCATGTGATTATCATAAAGTGGGCATGTCTGTAGAGAGGAAACTCGTGTGTACCCATAGAACCCATTTTCATTCACATATCTTGAGGTCAGAGGTCAAGGGACCCCTTTGAAAATGGCCATGACAGTTTTCGCTGTCATGTTTTTGCAAAATTTAGCGTATGTTTGGAGCGTTATTTAACCTCCTTCACGACAAGCTATTGTGACATCTAGCTTTAAACCTGAGCCCGCTACAACCTAAAAATCACAAGATGCGTTATTGCCTTAAAGACATTAGTGGCGTTAAAATGAATTTGCAGTAACGTGTTATTTTTGCATTAATTTTGACAGCCCTAGTATTTAATAAGATAAAGCCTCATTTGCAGATTTAAACATAACATCTCAAGAAACCTGTATTACAAAAAATAAGTGTACTAAAGGTACAGTGTGTAGGATTTGGCGGCATCTACTGGTGTGTTTGCAGATTGCAACCAACTGAGTACCCCTCCGCTCACTCCTCCCTTTCCAAAACTGTGGTAATGTGTGCCACCGAGTGCAAAACCTTAGTAACACCGTTCAACTCGCTCAGAGGTCATCCTTACCATAATGACACTACTTTGGGAGCAACGGAAGTCAGACGGGGGCTGGCGGTACCACGATTTTGCACACTGGCCATTTAATTTAATGAAGTTTCATGGTGATATCTATTCAATTTTTACTTATTCTCCTGTTAAGGTGCTTGCTTTCTATTTTTGTGTTAAGGTACCTTTTCAGTTTTAAGTCTACTACTATCGCACCAATTACTCGAGACATTCTGTTGAATCCCCTTTGCTAAAAGTACTGGCATTTTATTTTTGGAAAAATGAGAAAAGGCAATCTTGTAGACTATATTTAATATTTCACTGTGACAGTAAGGGTGTCTTAATGGCTATCCACGTGTCACTCACTGCTGTGTAATAAGTAGCCTACAATTAGCCGCCGTGAGGCCTGGACTCTGGAGATGGACAAATATGGAGAAGAGATTACCAGCGGAGAGAAGAGGCGAGAAGAGGCGAGGCGAGACAGGCAGCCAGAAGGATATAGCGTGATGGATAGAGGGCATAGAACAATGAAATATGCATCAGGGCTCGCGTTAAATTTTAATCCAGACTGTTGACTGGAGGTTGACCCCGTTGTGACCCAACACTTGCGGGAGTGAAAATATCCGCAGAGGGAGGCGCGGGGGCGGCGGCGGGTGCAGGAGCAGGGTGAGGAAATTGTGAGGAAGAATGGAGTAATGACTGGCTGGCTGGAGGTGTAGACGGGTAATTTTATCTGTCTGAGTGCCTGAGTGGCTGAGCATCCCCGTAATACATAAGAAGCAGGGAAATCCTTAGGAGAATTTTTCTGAAAGAAAAATACCTTTTTCACATTTTTATACTGTATGTGAACAGAAGATGTGCCACAGTTCTCCTCTAAAAACACGCCTTAACAACATATAACTTCAGAAATGTGCAGGAGTGTGTACTCAGAGGAGGCTTTGGGGCGTTAAAGTGAAATCCTGGAAGAAAATGCCAAAGAAAGTCACATCTATTTTTCTCTTAGAGTAGTTCAAAGGGAACATGAACAATTCTCTTCCAAAGCTTGAAAACAGCACTAAGACTTTAATCTGTTGTGTTATAACAAAAAAAGCTTTTATGCACACACACAAAAAAAGCTTTATCCCTTTGTGCGTATAGTATGCAGAACATTTGACCATATCCCTAAAGATCAGCCTGCCACGGTGAATGGCTTTGGGGAAAAAGATGTTCATATTTGCAGACACTGATTGAACTGCACAGGATGATAAGGCTAACTCATGTAAATTTTGTTTGTATTTGCCTTTAATGTTTTTATTCAGTAAGTTGTTGCTGATGCTTGAACTTGTGTCCTTTATTCCCTTGATATTCATTATCGCCGTTTAATCAGGTTGTTTGTGTTTCTGTAAATATACTGTATGCGAGTGTTTGCAGGCATAAAAAGCAGTATGCAGGCATTAAGCATACTGTATAGCGGTGGTTCCCAACCTTTACTGTGATGTAGCCCCAAAGTCCCATCAGATGAGCTCAAGTGGCCCTTCAACATATTCCAAATGTGCACTCTAATGGATTTAAACTGCATGCTATTTAAAATTATTATAAAGTACATATTGTTACAATAGTTTTTTACAATTGAATTGAATTGCAAATGTGTAGATTGCTTTGGTCAAGTTTGCATACCACTTCAAAGTGGCAGACGCTGGACATTTCAGCTCCTTATTCATTACTTTAATCTATTTTTATTCACTGACTATAATTGTTTCAAACATTTATCCAGTGCTTTTAGCAAACGGTTTCAACTGTTTAGCTAATTAGTTATATTTAATTTAAATTGGTAATTTATATTGTTTATCCATTACCTTGTTTCAACTGTTAATTAATTACTTTTAGCTTTCTATTTATATTAATTACTTTGAGCCAACTAATTCAACTGTTTAGCTAATGAGTTTAACTTTTTATTAGTTACTTTTATCTAAATATACTGACTGTTTATTGATCACTTCCTCAACGGTTTCTCCACGTTTAGCTCTATGTTTCAACTTCTCTTCCAGCTTGCTAATTAGTTTTCAAGTAACACGTGGTGTTAATGTGTTACAGGTCTTATTGATAACATTTTTATGTAGACGAATATTGATTTTTAAATAATATATTCACAGAGCTTTTAGAAAGGTGCCAACTAAAAGTATGTTTTTTCCTGAAAAAAAATATTATGATTGTGAATTAAACATTTAAAAATGTTGGCAGGTCCAAAATGAATGTTTTGTTTATCTCTGAAGATATCTGATGTTTGGTTCCCACTTCTAACAAGGCTTGTGAGCCAATAGTAAAACGATGTTGGTATCACGTGGTGAGTTTAACGTTAAGTGTCTGGCAACGACTTGTTGTGAAGTGAATGCAATGGCACGGGGGAGGGCTAATGCGACATCTAGTGGCTGAATCTTATCAATAGCACCTTTTAACTGACTCATGTTTGTGGAGGGTAGCCTACTGTATGTGCTGTGCAGTTAGCGTATCGTAGCTGGTAGCTTCTGGTTATAGAGAGCCAAGTCATGATGTCACCTTTGGGCTCGCCTCTGTTCCACTAGCTTCTGTAACTCAACTTGGTTTCGTCCATACACTTTCTTCTAAAGTAATTTTTTCTTTTTTTTTTAAGCTGCACAATTTGGTCCTCTCTGTCTTGCTGTTATTACTGACATGTCTGATCTAACCGCTGGTCCTTGACTCGCAAATGGATTCACCTCTTTTGACGAGCTGGTGACGTTTAACCCTTAAAGGTATAGGGCTCAGGGGAAGTGGTGTCCAAGAAAGGCTCCTAAAACCAGAAGCATTGAATAAAAAAAAAAATACCATCCTTGTCTTAATATATAAAGTGTGCCGCACAACATACTGTTGAGAAAGCCTCTGTTCCCAGGCTGGATTTATAGTTATTAGCATTGTTACAAATGTCAGTGGGATTTTGAATGAGGTTTTCTTACTTCTGGAACAGAATCTGTCTCATTTTGTCTCTCTATTACCAATATGCTGAACATCAGCATCACACCAATTTGTAATCCTATTTGGCTGTTTATTTTCCTTCTTAACACAAATATACAGATAGATTTTTTGTAAAATACAATCATATTTTCTATTTTTCAAATTGGCTTTCACCCTCAACTGCAGATTTGCACCCTGGTTGGAAATCACTGCTGTATACCGTATGTGTTTGTTCATATTAAAGGTCTATGTGCATCCCTGTGTGTGTGTGTGTGTGTGTGTGTGTGTGTGTGTGTGTGTGTGTGTGTGTGTATATATAGGTGTGTGTGCGCCTACCCACGGCTTTAACCACTCCCTCAACCTCTAGTGCACCCGCCCGTGGCCTCATTAATAACCCCTGCGTTTGCTGAATGGGGCTCCGGCGATCTATTGCGGTCTATTGCAGTGTTGTTTTTGTTTGGCCCTGGTCATAGTGATTCCTGGGAGATGGCAGCATCATAAATCTACAGCTTATTCATGGAGCTAACCTGACCTTTACAGCAACACCAAGAACAGACGGAGAGGCAGAGAAAGAGAGATGGAAACCAAGGGAGAATAGTAGAAAAGGCCAGGGGAAAGAGGGAAAAAAAACGGAGAGAGGGTGGGAGGTCAGAGGGTTTAAAGGTAGAGCTGAGGGGATGAGAATGATAAGGAGGAGGAAGGAGAGGTATAAGGGGAGGGGAAGGTGGTGGAAGAACAAAGCACGGTGAAGGAATGGACAATAGACACAGGCAGCTGGCGGAGATGTGAACGATTGAAGAGAAACTTGAATTACTGCCAACCAGTAAAGTTATAGTTTACATCCATGTGTGTCGAGACTCATACAATTACGTAGTGAAGAATTTGAATGAATTTAATAAAAGGTATTATAGTTTTTCTCAATGGATAACATACTAAAATGACACACAAAGCACAATTATTGAAACTGACACTCAGAGAGCAAAACCTCAGCTCAAGTCTCCAAAACTCTAAACTATATTTCCTGCTTTGTACCCAATTTGCAATTCAACATGGCAATAAAGATGTTTTGTATTATATTATTGTATTGTATACCAGCTATTCAGATTACCTAGCCCTATATGTGTGCTGTCCATGGTGCTGATTGTCTGTGTGTAACGGTCTGTGGTGCTGATTTACTGTGTGTAAACAACCACAATACAAACACTGACGTTACTTCAGTGGACTGACTAACACATGCAGCTAAATCCAAGCAAGCAATGCACAATAAGCAATATAACCACATCAAAAATTGCACCCATAGCTAAATGGGCAGTTCAGTCAACAGTAAAGCCAGAGAGAGAGAAGGGAGTGTGCATTTCACTCACCCTATTTGAAGAGGAAAGCCATTCTCCTGTCTGTCGTGGCTGTGAAGTTGTCAATAACCAAGTCATAGAATGTCCTTCTAGCCTTTACGTCCTCCACAGCAAAAGTCAATGGATATTTTGGCTAGGTTGACGAGTCCACAGGTGTTCCTCAGTTACCATTTTATCCAGAAAAAGTAGCAAATCCTTATCGAAAAGAAGACACGGTCATCAAAACAGCCACTGAAGTACGTATAGCTACCAGCTAGCTAAGCTAGCTAACGTTAGCCACTCAGTGCAGACATACTTTACTTTTCCTTATTCAAAGTCCAATTCCCTCCTTTTTTCCTCCTCATAAACAGCTCTAGTTTTGGCGTTGGCCCGCCATAAGATTTAATTTTTAATTGCTGCTGTAGTGGCTGTTTGTTAAAATAGTTTTTAACTAAAAACTCCAAATCTCCACCGTCCATAAACCATGACTGCACCTGTTGCTAATTGCTAACGGTGATGTCAATACGACGTTGATGCGATTTGATTGGCTTGAGGCCAAGGGGCGTAGTCTCATCTGATTGGTTAATCCCTAAAAGAAATTTCACTGAGTGATGATGCATGTTGTGTTCACCACACATTTAGAGGGGCGCTGTTTCACCCATTGTAAAATACTCAATGAGAATGGGTAATTACACTGTTCGTCATAGCTTTTTTTTTTTTTTATTTGTGAACAAATATAATCAATGAAACATTATTTTAAAGTTCTGTGAATCTGCTCTGTTGATTTACAGAATATTATTTTACAGGGCAAAGACTTCCATAAGAATTAAATGTTCAGATGAAGGATGTGATATGTGTAAATAATAAAATAATTATTTACCTATAGCAAGTTTTATCTATAAGCTTTTTGGGCGTTATCTATAGCAATAATATTCGTCCTAAATTATGTAAAATTGCATAGTTTTAATTGAAAAATCTTCAAATTTTCTCTCTATCTTGCTGCATAATATAAACGAGTGTCCTGACTGGGACATTGCTCCTAAAACGTTACTGATATCCTACTGTAGGCTACAAATAACACAGGAATGTGTGTAATATGTATAAATAGCCATTTATCTGACTGGCTCATTGATATAAGATACGATAGAACTTTATTAAAAAATTACAACAATAAGAATAAAAAAACACATTTTAATAAATATAAAGTGTATAGGAAGTAATACTAACACCAGTGCAAAATAGAAAAGCAATAAGAGTAAGATACATTCAGTAAAATAAGTGAACTAAAATAGAAGAGTAAATTACAACAACATAAAACCACAGTGTAATAAATATAAAGTAAACACCAGTACCTAATAGAATAAAAATCAAACAATAAAAATAATAGTAATAAAATTAAGATGAATAATAAAAATAAGATGAATGTGCCTGTGGTATTTCTGACTTGTGCTACTGGTCCGCCAGTTTTCTAATAGCCAGCAGGGGGCGACTCCTCTGGTTGCAAAAAGAAGTCTGATTGTGTAGAAGTCTATGAGAAAATGACCCTACTTCTCACTTGATTTATTACCTCAGTAAACATTGTAAACATGAGTTTATGGTTTCATTCGCTAGTTTCAAGTCTTCTTCAATACAGCATGATTTTCATCTAGTAAATTATGGTCCCATTTAGAGTCAAATAGACCATAAAGCAGGGTAGGCTTTAGGACTTGGCTACCTTATGATTGACAGGTCGCTACCACGGTGTTGTCCGGTCTGGGAGTTGTCCGTGTTTTCACTTCATGAAAGTTAATTGTAACATTTTGGTCGCCTAAAAATATCTTATTCAGCATTCGGTTGTACTTGGCTCTACCCTCTTGTGTCACTTGTGGTTGCAAAAAAACAAGATGGCGACGGCCAGAATGCCAAACTCGATGCTTCAAAATGGCAGTCCACAAACCAATGGGTGACGTCACGGTGACTACGTCAACTTCTTATATACAGTCTATGTATAAAATGTCATCACTTCATCATTCTGTCCTAGTAGATATTTGTGTGAAATGTTGTTATAATTAGCGTATTAATTTTCTGAGTTATGACCAAAAACGTGTTTTGTGAGGTCACAGTGACCTTTGACCTTTGACCTCCAATTCCTAATCCAAGGATGAATCCTCCTAATTCATCCTTGAGTCCAAGTGGACGTCTGTGCCAAATTTGAAGAAATTACCTCCAGGCGTTCCCCAGATATCGCTTTCACAAGAATGGGACGGACGGACGGACGGATGGACAACCTGAAAACATAATGCCTCCGGCCATGGCTGTCGCCGGCTTGGAGGCATGAAAAGGAAATTTAGTGCAGAATAGGACGGTGAAGAGAGAGACAATGGCAGTCAGATGGAGGTGGTGGGACCAAGAGGTTATTACTGGATGAAAGCAATCAATGAGTGTGAAGGGAAGGAGGAATAGAGAGACAGGGAGATGGAGAATTGCATGCCCGTGTGTGTGCGTATGATTCGTGTGTGTCTCAGTCGATGGAGCCCATCTCTCCTGGACCTCCGTCACCTGTCGAGTCTTTAATAAAGTCTCCATGTTGGGGGTTTCGTTTGCTCCCAGAAGGCACCACATCTCTCTACATGAGCTGTCTCACACCTGGCCAACAAAACTAAAATGTGCTTTGAGAGCAGCCCCATGTGTACGGCGTATATAGCTTTTAAGTGGGTGTTTGTTTTGTGTCTGTGAGTCAGTGATGCAGCTGTCAGTGCATTTGCAGCACAGGGTTTTAACAGGACACAAAGGGAGAGAGGGGAATGAAAATTGTGATTATTGTGCTCATCATTAGTTCACTTGTTCTTTCAGGGTTTTGTCACCTCTTTGTCAAGTCAAGTTTATTTACGTGGCACAAAATCAAAACATTTTAAAAACCCTTGATTCAAAATAATGAACAGTTGGATTCGCTTCTTGGAAATAGTAGTCTTCATCAGGGAATTGTGTTTATCTGTGGAATGATAACAACAACAATTGATCAACCAATGGAGTTGAAAACAATTTGATATGTTTGAAAGCTCTGGAACCTTGATTATTTCATCAATATCAAAACAGTGTGTGACATTTCAGGGGATCTATTAGCAGAAATGGAATATAATATTCATAACTATGTTTTCATTTGTGTATAATCACCTGAAACTAAGAATCTTTGTGTTTTCGTTAGCTTAGAATGAGTCCTTCATATCTACAGAGGGAGCGGGTCCTCCATGTTTCTACAGCTCAGAACGGACAAACCAAACACTGGCTCTAAAGAGAGACTTTCACGTTCTTTACGTTACCTGAAGGCCACCGTAGTTCTCCTTGTGAAACTGCAGTAACGTGAGCCGCAGAGTGCAAAACCTTGGTAACGCCAGCCGGCATCTGACTTCCGTTGCCCCTGAAATAGTCTTATTATGGTAAGGATGGCCTCTGAGCGAGGAGAACGGCGTTATCACGGTTTTGTACTCGGCGGCTCATGTTACCACAGTCTTGGGAAGGGAGGAGTGAGGGGAGGGGTATTCAGTTGGTTGCAATCTGCAAACACACCAAATCCTACACTGTACCTTTAAATATCAACAATGATATGACAAAGAGTTTCAGGAAAAATGTAAAAATGTTTGTGGAGTGAAGACAGTGTCAAGTAAATATTATATTATTTACACACACACAAACACTGGGTGTTTTGAAGTGGGGTTGAGGTACTTATCCATAGTAGATGGTCGGTGTGCCCCCAGCAACAATAAACAGACAGGAGCACCGACACTGGAGCAAAGCAATACAGTGCTGTGGCCGGGGACATCAGAAAAACTTATTTTAGGCACCTTAAAGAAAGGCTCACCTAAAAAATCAATATCCGTTCAAGTGAACACTATATTTAGAATATTTTCACACTTTATCTTGCCGTCAGACAGCCCTTTCCTTCAATTTCTCACGGGGATCTGAAAGTGAAACTTATCTATGCTCTCTCCAAAGCCAGCAGACCTCATTGACAAAAACAGTAAGTTTCAGATACGTTTCACTTTCAGTACAGTTCGCCGTTGGAAAATATTCTAAATATAGCGTACACTTAAACGGATATCAATTTTTTTTAGGTGGCTAAAGTACGTTTTTCTGCGGTCCCCATCCACAGCACTGTATTGCTTTGCTCCGGTGCCGGTGCTCCTGTCTGTTTCACGATGCTTGGGGCACAATCAACCGTCATCTACTTTAAGTAATACACTGACTATGGATAAATACCTCATACAACTCCACTTCAAAACACCTGAACTATGTCTTTAAATATACTGTATCAGAGGTGGATAATCACCATATTTCAAATGTAAACATTCAATGCAAATGTGGTTACGTTTATGCAAAACAAAAACACAAAGATGAATTAAAATAAATCAGTTGAAACACACGAAACCTTTTTTTTAAATTTAAACATTCAGCATGGCTCTGGACCAGAATTGTTGTGTACGATAACATAACCTTATACAACCCCACTATAATTACATCCTCCATCTTTATGTTGTTACATCCTTATTCTGAAAAGTGTTTCCAGTTATAGTCTTATCTAACATAGCCACTTTCAAATCTAAATTAAAAGCTCTCTTATTTTCATGTGCATTTAATTGATTAATTATCTCTGCTGCACTTTTATTTCCTTTATTACATTTGGGTTAACTTATTATTGCACTGAAAGTATATTACTTTTCTGTTATTGTCTTGTCAAATTTTATTTCATTTCATTTTATACGACTGTAATTGAAAAATGTCTCCATTGTGTTTGTTCTAAAGCATTTCTTTGTCTTATATAAAGCACTACACAACTTGCTTAGTAATTGATTCAAGTTAGTTTCTCATTCAATTTCAAACCCTAACATAACATGAATATCTGAAATGTGCAACAACCTGTCCACATTCCCCAAATGTTCCTCGGTAATATGCTCCTGAAAAATGCTCCAAACACAACCCTACTCTGTTACCGTGTCTCATTACGATCTAAATGATACGCTAACCATAATTGCTTTGGCAATATTGTTTCTGAACTTTCATTCCAATTGAGCTCATTAAACTGAAATTGCATGGAGATAGAGGTTGATTTGTGAGGTTGCAGTATGGCGGGCTGATAACTCCATTCCTATGGAAACTGCTCTCCTCATTGGTATTCTGCACCTGTCTGCCACACAGACCCATCGTACATCCAACGAGTAAAAAAAAAAAAAAGCCCGGACCATTAATGGCTCCACTGCTGTAGAGCTAAACCACACACACACACACACACACACACACACACACACACACACACACACACACACACACACACACACACACACACACACACACACACACACACACACACACACGCGCACACACTGTCATTAACATTCCCCAGATGAAACACCACTACATACAGTAAACTAATTAGCTACTACACCATTAGGTTCAATATCAAGTTAGCCAGGGAAGGAGTCATTAAGTGGTCTGCGCCGTGCATCTGAGGACGTAACTGTTAGTCGTTCACCAGGAAAATGTGAACTCCAGTGTTTGTTTTCAAGTTGTGTTTATGGAGAAAGACCCCGGTTTGGTCTGAGGATTATTTTCTCTCAGGCTGTTGTCTCGGGGATCTGGCTGTAATTTCAGCGAAATTAAACGATTTGGAAACTCAAATGAGATCCCAACAGACTGCCAGGAAAAATCAATTGAACGTTCGAGGCTGTGGTATAAGGCAGAAAGTGTACACACACACATGCACATAGAAAAATACAAAGACATTCATGAATGCACACACACACTTTGCAAACATAAAAACACCCAGGATTACCTCTCTCACACACACACAAACACACACACACACACACACACACACACACACACACACACACACACACACACACGATCTTCAGACACTCATGTATCCTTCCAGAACAATTATAGGCAATCTTTCTGGGAAAATGCCTCCATCTATTCAGGCGATGTTCAGAGAGGGAAAATAACAAAGAAAACAATATTCTTCAAACTGTCCTCATCAGAAAAACTGCAGCATTGGTCATTTAGTCAAAAACTTACCGACTTCAACAACATTCAACATTTTGGGAAATACTCTTATTTGATTTCTTTCCAAGAGTTACAATACCACTCTTGTGTCTTTGCATTTGGCACTTGCGTGGCGCTCCACTACGATCACAGTTTTAAACACATGGTTAATGTTGTGAATTCAAACAAAATTACTTGGTTATGTTTGGGAAAACATTGTGATTTTGGTTTGTTACGTAAGATAAGTAGTCAACGTAAAAAAGTAAATGTTGACTTTTGGTATCACACAGGACACAAACAGGTGAAAGTCACGTGTTTGTTTGACACATCCATCCACCCTTTCCACCTCCCTACGCGGACTTTGTCGCTCTTTCTCCAGAGCACTTGCTCTGTTGCTCTGTCTCATACAGACACCTTGTGTGTCGGAGATCAGACGCCGAGGGCCGTGACAAAGCATCTGTATTTGACGACCCGGGAATGAGACTTAGCTGCAATACCTCTTGGCAAAGGAGGTCTGTGTGAATGTTGGACATCTGGTTTTACCACTGGAGACTAGAGCTGCAACGATTAATCGATTAATCAATTAGTTGTCAACTATTTTGATACTCGATTAAGCTTTTTGTGTAATTTTTAAAGAAAGAAAATTCTAAATTCTAAATTCTCTGATCCATCTTCTTAAATGTGAGTATTTTCTGGTCTCTTTACGCCTCTGTGACAGTGAACTCAATATCTTTGAGTTGTGCAGAAAACAATACATTTGAGGACGTCATTTTGGGCTTTAGGAGACACTGATCGACTTTTTTCACCATTTTCTGACATTTTATAGACCAAACAGCTAATCGATTAATCAAGAAAATAATCAACAGATTAATCGACAATGGAAATGATCGTTAGTTGCAGCCCTACTGGAGATTACTTATCACAACTTTCTTTTTCCTATTTCTTTTAACCGTTAACCACAATCTTTCAAGTAGTTTTAATTTCAAATATAACCAATATGAATCATTTTCGTAACGGTCATGAACGCCATGTCGCATCATTCAGGTTGGAGGACTTGTTGCATCTCTCTGCTCAATGGTATCCTCCAAATCATGAGGGTTGTGCAATGATTACAAATGTTTTCCCATCAGAAAGTGGCTATTGTAGCCGTAATAGCTCCTGAAATGGTATTTGTATCGAACTCTATCAAGCTGAGGCCCCTCCCGGGTGAAAATGGCCTCATTGAGGGTAACCTCCCCCCTCCCCTTCAAATGATAAGTTCTCATTCTTTCTTTATATGTCCGTGTCTTTCTTCTGCTTACTTTGCTTTTTTTCCTGATTTATCCCCCCGCCCCCCCCCCTCCCTCTTCTCACCCACCCTCCATCTTTCCCTACGTGAATCCCTCTCTGCCTGTCCTCTCTTTCCTGTCCTCCGTTTTCCCCTTCCGTCTTCGCTCCCCTCACTCCGCCGTCTCTTCAAAGTCATCTCAGTCTTTGCTGTCATTGCGCTGAGAATTACACATCGCTCAAAGCCGCAACATCTGACAAAACGCTGTTCACTGACATTGTCGGCAGCAACACGCGGAGTGATAGGGAAAGTTCACTCAAGCAGCCATCCTATTATCCCAGCAGACGCACACACACACTGCACCTACACTTTGACAGTTGTAGATACATTCAATTTACCTCTTAGTGGCCTCCCGAAGGGACGGCGACAACTGAACAGTTCCTACCTCAAAATAACAAACACATGTGAGCCTGCGATGCATCACACAATCTCTCTTCCTCCCTCCCTCCCACTCTGCATTAAGTGCATTCGAGTGGCTGGAAACAGTAGCAGCGTCAGGCTTTTATCGCTGTAATTTGTCGCCATACATCAGTGTGACAGTGGTCGGGGCAGCCCGCTCTCAGACACTGCTGCACTCTCTACTGACACACGCCAAGGGCAGCCAGATAATACAGATGTATGAATAAACCAACGCAACTTTGATGTTGCAGATCACGATGCATCATTCATTCGCATCCACAGTGAGACGCAGAAGTGAAGGATACTGTTCATTACAGCCGCGAGGATGAGATAAGGGATGCAAGGGATAAGTGATGCACTGGTCATGGCTGGACTTCAATCAGGGGAGCTTCAGTGGAAATATATTTATGCAGTGGCTCACATCTGCATTCAAAGGGAAATGGCCAATGGGGGCTGCACAGAGAGAGAGAGCACGAGAGAGAGAGAGAGAGAGAGAGAGAGAGAGAGAGAGAGAGAGAGAGAGAGAGATGGCTATAGAGGGATGGAGAAGAGGATGAGAGGGATAAAATGTCATAGCTGGGGTTGATAGACGGGGAAGGTCCATCCTCTCCGTCTCTGAGTATATGGAGGAGCAGAGATGAAGGGGAAAGGAGGGGATGAAAAGCTAGCAGAGAGATAGCCGCGAGGTATAAGGGGACTGTATTAGAGAGAGTGTGAGCGGAGGGAGCAACAGGACCGGACCGGGGAGAAAAGGGGGCAAAGCCGAGGGATTAGGGAGGCAAAGAAACGAGGGGAGAAGTTAAAACGGTCTGTCGGTACAGAGGAAATGGAGAGAAAAATGTGCCGGATGATGAAGGTGAAGAGGTACAGGTGGATTTGAATAGCAGTCCCTGGGAGAGAGAGGGAGAGAGGGGGAGGATTGGTATAGGTTAAGAGGGATTTTGTTAGATCTGGGTTTTTTATTCCATCCTGACTGATTTTAATGGGGTCTTAAAGTCGCCGTGAGGTTACCTAGGCAACTAAAATACGGTGTTGGACTGGTGGTGGGACATTGTTATCTGTGCAGAAGAAGGGACAGAGGGATTATCCAGCTCTGACTGTGAAAGAGGCCAGTGTGTGTGTGTGTGTGTGTGTGTGTGTGTGTGTGTGTGTGTGTGTGTGTGTGTGTGCATTTACACACCGCAATGCAGGTGTGTAGCTTGTTTGTGTGTCTGTCGTTGAATCTGACTGTGTATACACTGTGTATTGTACAGGTGTGTGTGTGCGTAGGTGGAGTGTGTAATGGCAGGTGTGTGCGTTTTGAGTGGTGCAGAGGTGTGTGCGCTGTTGTACCTCTATCTTTGTGAGGACCAATTCTAGATATTTTTTGGAAAGTGAGGACATTTTGGACAGTTCTCACATTCTGAATGGGCTGTTTGAGAGGTATTACTTTTAAGCAAAGCACATTTTCACCTCGCATCATTCATGCAAATTTGACAGCTGGTCCGTCCTGTTATTTCCCTCCAGCCTCTCTACTTTGCCCTCTCTCTATTTGTATGAAGTAGATTCAAAAAGCCTGGGAGAATTGCACATTTTTCGCAGAAACATTTTCAACTCTTTGTGTCAATTTATGGTAAATTCTCATCTAATCGTGTCCTTGCTTAACGTTCTGTCCTAATACACAATCAAGAATAAGGTTAATCTCAGATTTATTGAAAGATAACTCCGGTTTATTACAACCTTGGTGTCATTTTCATAGCTGCGTCCATCATTTTTATTGGCTATGATAACATTACACTCACCAAAATAATATCAGAGATTGGGGAAACGGCAACATTACAACAACAAAGTGCGACAGGGCAAGAAACACAAGTGGACAGACAATCAGACATGCTGTAAACAAACCAACAGTTTAATAACTTTATATAGAGATAAAACCAAAAGTGAGCTTGCACAAAATATGTGCAGTAACCCCTAACTGCACAGGAAAACTGTGCGCGTGCATTACTATGGCAAGAACAGTCAAATTTAAGCAGGAAGTCAGTCTGCAAATTTTATTGGATGTTTATAATTGACAGTTTGGGTAATAATTTTACTGTTTGCATTCATTTTGTTTTGACCAAACCTGGAGGTTTGTTTGTATTCCCAGGTTACCTGTATGACTGCTCGATACATTATTATTACTGACTGTTGTCAGGTTATTAAACAGGCATTATCAGTCGCTATTAGCACCTTAAATGTGGGTCAATAGAGGCCTACTCCACCCAATATTAGGTTTTATCATCTATTCACATGGTAGATCACCGAAAGAAGGTTTAAAAGAACAGCGAACGACTGTAGCAATTATGACAGGAGCAGAAGCGGAAGTCAGACGCTGTAGTATAGACAGCCTGAAACTTCATATGGGGTGGAGGTCGGGGGCGTTGGGTGGGACACAAAATGCAGGGTTTTCATCCAGGAGACTGTGTGAAACCAACAACATGTAGTTGTCTTTATACTCAAAAGCTTTAAGTTTCACTTTCCCCCTTAGAAACGTAGTTATTTTAAGCCAAAACACCATGTTTTTCCCTAAACCTATCAAGAGTTGACTAAACCTGAAGAACCCTTTTTCTTTGTGTTCAAAACGTAATGTTTCAAGCAGTTTTAGAACGTGTTAGAACGCATTGCATTAAGATTCGCTTTCACTTTGACAACGTAAGGCGTAGTAGGCCCCTACTGACCCCGATCAATGGTGCTTATATCGACCGATAATCCTATTTAATGGCCTGGTGCTTTTATACCCTTTTTCAGTGATCTACCATGTGAATAGATGATAAAATATAATATTGGTCGTAGTAGGCCACTAATGACCCACATCTAGGGTGCTTATATCGACAGATAACGCCTGTATTGGCCTGATAACAGTCGAATTGGGTCCAAAACTACAAAAACAAGACCCAAGTTGTAATAAACTGGAATAATTAAGGTTGGAGTTCAGGAATGCAGGGTCCTCACAAGTATATAAGTATAAATATATGTGTGTTTTTGCAGGAATGTGTTTTGTTTTGATGTAACACTGAACAGTATGTGCCAGGTACCAGTGTGTGTTTGCTTGTATCTTGTGTGTAGGTGTGTGTGTTTCCCTGTGTGTGCAGGAATGTGCCTTGTTTGCCAACGTATCTGTGTATGAGCCTCGCTGGTGTGTGTGTGTGTGCAGTGAATAGGTGTGCGTGTGTGTGTTTGTGTGTGTGTGTGTGTGTGTGCACCCATGAATCTGTCTGTCCGTGTAGCTGTGCTTGCACTATACGACAGAGTGTGAATCATCAGAAGCAGCGCAGCCATAAAGCCCAGAGCTGTTAGGCAGGATGGCTCCTGGAATGATCACAGGGAGGCTGTACTTCTATTTTCCAGGCAGCCATCACCGTGGGAGGCTGAGGAGCCGCCGTCGCTGTGTTTGCAGCGACCCCAGGGTTAGCCAGTATATGCTGTAGTCACGCCTGACAGCACAGCCAATGGCCATAACGTCAGCGACAATGATTGAACACATGAAATATGTGCTCTTTGTCCGTGGTATTGGACAGGGTGGAGGTTAGACGCAGGGTCAGGGTAAGGGTTAAGGCAAGAGGAAAATTGCCTGTTTGGAAAGAAAGGCTGCCTCTCCGGCTCTGCCTCCATCTTTTATTAGTCAGAGTTGAGAGCTCGCCTCAGTGACAAACAAGATATTTGTCAGATTTGATTTCCTCTGTGCAGCAGAACTTTGCTGGTTACCCCAACACAACACTGTAATATGGAGATATTAATAATGCATTCGCGCCCACTGCCAGGGCGGATCTATATAATTGCACCAGACAAAACATTCTTCTGATACTCACTAACGCAGCATAATTTTGAATAATAAAATAAGCTCATTTGGTGGAGTTGGGATCAAAACACCCAGATGGCTACGATGGGAACACATACACTTTGTACTGTACTGGTGAGGTAAAGCTTTTTTTTCTAAATTTTTCTTCATGTTAACCCAGAAAATGATTAATGTTTAATAGTGTGCATGCTGATTAATGTAAAGAAAGCCTAGATAGAGGATAAAAACAAAGTAGATTTGGCCCATTTTGGATGGATCAAAGGGGGAAAACTAGAAAAGTAGAGCCCAGATCTCCGCCCGCTGTGTCTGCAACGACCACTGCTGTAATGTTTGATTGAATGAATACAAACCACAATTTCCCCCCTTCTAGACCACAAGCGTATCAGATGTGTTTTTCACTCGCATGTCTCACCAACACGTTCTCATCCCAACTCGTCACATAGGCAAAACCACTATAGTTAGGTGTAGGAAAGAACTATTCATTCATTCAAGCATATCGCTCCTTTATGGAGCATAGGCCATTGACCACAGTCCGCCAGAGTCTTCTGTCCTGGGCTTTCCTCTCCAGTTGTTTCCATGTCAGCCCGCTCTTGTTTGATGTCCGTGTCAAGGTCCCTGCGCCAGGTGTTCTTGGGCCGGCCTCTCCTTCTTTTGCCTTGTGGGTTCCATCTAAGGGCCTGCCTGGTGATGCTGGTACTGGGTTTCCGGAGTTTGTGGCCAATCCATCCCCATCTCCTTCTCCTGATCTCTTCTTCCACAGGTTTTTGACCTGTTCTCTGCCAGAGATCATTGTTGCTGATGATATCTGGCCAGTGGATGTTTAAGATCCGCCTCAGGCAGTTGTGTATGAATGTTTGTACTTTTGTTATCGTCGTCTTGCTTGTCCTCCACGTCGCTGAACCGTAGAGGAGTATTGGTTTGATGTTGGAATTGAAGAGTCTGAGCTTTGTCCGCCGGCTGATTTCTTTGGAGCTCCAGATGTTCTTAAGTTGTATGAATGAAGCCCTTGCCTGGCAATTCTGAGTCTTCGCTGGTTGTGTTGACCTTGAGAAGTTTACTTTTTCCTTTATGGATGTTGAGGCCTATTTGTGAGGATGTGTCTGCTAGTATTCTTGTCTTTTCTTACATCTGTTGTTGACTGTGAGACAGCAAAGCCAGGTCATCAGCGAAGTCTAAGTCATCTAGCTGTGTTGTGAATGTCCACTGGATCCAGTTTGTCCTCTGTGCTGTTGTGGTCTTCATTATCCAATCGATAGCCAGGAGGAAGAGAACTATGGTTGGGCTTTAAATTACTACATTTGTACAGTGAAAATGACACTGAACGTTATGAACAGGGGACACAAACAAACAGCTAATTGTAACATGGCGCACGGGACAGAAACAGCGGTCTCCTGGATGAAAGCCTTGTGTTTGTTGGACCCATCCACCTCCCCTTCCGCCTGGTTTGTGTCTTTCGCTCTTTAAACTACGTCACCACACTCCCGGCACACTTTCTCGGAGTGTTTAATGTTGCCGCGGATGACGCGTGTTTACATTATAGTTAATGGAACGCCCGGTGCGTCGCATACCGGCGCTGAAGGGTGCCTTGCGCAGCTGTATGAAACGCCCACGGTCGTGACAAAGCGCCGGTATTTGACGCCCTGAGAATGACAATGGCCTGGCTGCCTACACCAGCTCCGTACAGCTAAACTGCAGTTCCTGCTGTGTGTTTAACCCTGTTAGCTGTTAGCTCTGTTAACCAAACACACCGCTGCCCAATGGCGTAAATATCAGCGGTGCAACCGGTGCAGCTGCACAGCTGTCAGGAGCCCATGTAGGAAGACAAATTTTTTGCAGCTTTATTATTGTAGCTGGGCCCTCTTGCGCGTCAACCGCTTCACAGAGTCTTCTGGGTAGCTATTCAACGATAAATCCAGGGCAGGCTCTTAGATTAGAGTTGATAAATTTGGCACTTCGGCTGCTGTCCGTGCTGCTGATCAAAGTCTGGTTAACAGGATGGGAGTTGCATGGTGACATGCAATTGTGCAATTGTATGCTTTGCAACTGTCTGGAGTGATTGTGTGTGCGTGCATGAGCATGCGCTCAATTATGGGGGTGAGGGCTTAAGAAAAAATTGCAGCGGGGCCAGTCACAAAAATGTTACGCTGCTGCTCACCGGTTGCTAACAGCTAACTAGCTCTCATCCTACCAACACAAGAAGACGCACCCCGTTGCTCCGTTCATTTACTAAGCGATTTTAGTTATACATACATGCAATTGTCTTACTTAGGGGTGCAAATCAAGAGAAGAAGAATTCTTAATCTCTAGTGGAAACAAGAGTCCAAACTGAAGCAGTTGTTGATGATTTGCAGCCCCCACCGGCCGGCCAAGAGTAGTGAGGAATCAGCAGTTAATGATGGTTTAAAACAGTCAATAAAATGTGTTTTTCAAAAAAGTGTGAATCACTGCAACCATGAGAGGTCCTTGGGCATAGAGTCATAAATGAGCACAAAAAATATTAGGCTGATGGGTCCAGTAGTATACGAGATTAGCCTTGGACAGACAGACAGATGCATATACCCAGACGCACACACACATAATCTCCTCAGGCTACGCCTGGCGGAGATAAAAAGACAAATTACATTACATTCTGTAGTTTGCCCTTCAGCTGTAGCCTGTTTTTTTCTGTATTTATGCCTCTCCTTTTCTTCAGTTTTACTCTCCATATGTAATCATTCAACAGTGCCAATGTTTACATTACATCAACAGCACCCACAGCTGCCATTAGAATACATACAGTCATTGTTTTGCATGTTTTCACCATTTATATTAGTTATATGACATTTTGTGACAAGTGTGGGTTTTTGTCATTTACCTTCTGCTTCAGCTGGAGTGACTAAAAAGCTCTGCAGAATAGTGAATGAGAAATAACAACATTATTATTGTTAAGTGTTTCATAAGTAGTTTTGCAGGCAAGCACATCCATCAGAGCTCCGGGGGGGGGTGGGTAGAGGCAGGAGGGGATGCAGGAACCCGGTATGAGGGGGCTGCATAGTGGTTGTTACTGCCTTTATCTGACTGTTGATGACTGGAGATAGTCAGGGCAGGATGCAGAAGCTCAATAGTGCCATCAACAGGTGCAGGGGGGCAGTGCTGCTCACCCACCGGCTCTGAACAGTCACCGGAGCGATATTCAGTGAGCTCTTTTGGGGTGTAATGGTGCAGATTTATCAGAAATATGATCAGGTCGTAAAGTGAAATATGCCATCGTCTCTGCAGGGTCTGGTGAAGGATATACGAGGCTCGGGGATTAAGGTGAAGATGAGGCTGGCTGGAGTCCAACCCATTCTCTGCCAAGGTTAGAGTATCCTCTGGCCTTTAAAACCCTGTCAGCTATGCTCCCTCACACACACACATATACATATACACACTCACACTTTGGCCTTATCCTGCCCAGAAGTGAGGTCGCTTCAAAATCACTGCCTGACTACCTCCCCCCTTCACCTCACACACTCTCTTTTCACCTGCGTCTTATCTCACACACACACACTTATACACACTGGACACACAACAAACCAAACGTACCACACGGCGGAGTTTTTCCTCCATAAATAAGCGTGGTCCATCCATCACGGGGCCTCAACGGGCCCCGTGTGCCCTCTGGCTAGTTCAACCCAGCAGCCCCAGCAGCAGCAGCAGCAGCACACTGGGGGACGGACAAAGAAGGTCATCCCGAACCTCCACAAGGAGAGGGGTAATAATAATCATCATCCCTTTGAGTGTATCTGTGTAGGTGTGTGTGCGCGAAGCAAATGGCCTACAGTGCGTTTAAGGGCGTTCTCTTTTTTTTCTTTCTCTCTCACTTCTTCGTATAGATTTTCTGTCTGTGTGAGGCTAACTGTCTAACAGAGTGAGCGTAAAGGCTTCAGTGTGTTGCATGTTACAGGCAATGCGGGCAAGGCGATGGAGCTCATGTAGCGCTGCAGGGAACAGATACAGATTCACCCCTCTGATAGCGCCACCAGGGAGATGGAGAACATGTAGCAGAGTGGAAACAAAAGTGTGTGTGTGAGATAGAGAGAGTTCATGTGTGTGTCTGAGTGTTTTCTCCATTTGCGAGTCTGTCTGCAAATTAATTTTAATAACCAAACGGAGATACAAATTAGAACTCAATTAATCTGTCATACACTGGATGTTTTCAAAGTTTAAATCTGAACCGACGGCACTGTGCTCAAAGCAACATTTAGGGGAGTTTCAGCCCAAAAGAATTAAAGACTAATGTGATGAAGGAAAAGGCACAACGCTCTCTCAAGTGTCAAGTTTTCGGAGGCAGCGTGCAGCTGTTTCCAGCAGTTGTTGTGCTCAGAACCAGCTGCCAGAAACACGACTCCAAATGAATGCTAGTGTTGCTCCTTATCTTCCGGATGTGTAAATAAGCAACTGTGTTCACCATAGAGTATGAACTTAAAGCAGCAGTGGGTAGAAATGGAGCAAATATGATTAAATAAAGTTATTTCTAATAAACGGTCACTATATCCTGACAGTAGTACATGAGACAGGTAATCGGAAAAAAATCATGTACCTCTGTGTCCTCCGGTGTCCTCTGGTGCTCCTCATGGCATCTGAAGGCTGATCTGGAGTCTGCCGTCCAGCTGCCGTCTCTGAGCAGCTGACAATCACTCGCAAACTCCGATCAAACGGGCAAACTAGGCAGCTCTGATCAAATATTAATCAATATTCTGTTACTGTAATGCCTATTTCTCACCTCAAATGTTTTCAGAAACATCTTATACGGTTTAGCTGTTAAATGAGAAAGTTTGTGACCCAGCAGCCATGTTGAGATCTATTGAGGAAATACCAAGCACCACCTACCAGCCGGAGCACAGCCAATAGGAACGCTCTCTCTCTGAAATGACCTGTGATTGGCCAAAGTCTCTCGTCATTGGCTAGATTTTTTAAAGCCTGAAAACCGAGCCATGAGGAGGTGCAAAAGTCTCGTTATCTCTCAGAACACTTGAATTACAATATGCTGAAAGGTTATTATGGGATTTCTGCCCAATGATGCCAAAAATATACTGCCTACTGCAGGTTTAAAAAGTGGTGATATGTCAGTGTTGTGTTCATATCTAATTTCCGCTGCCCCCAAGTGGACAGAAAATCTGTTATTTCAGGTTTAACAATGTTGTTTTAGCTTTTTCGACCTTTAGCAATTGTAAATCAGAAAACAGTCATACAAATATTGTTTTAACAGTTTAACATTTATTAAAGCTTTGGAGGGCATTGACAGAGTTGCAGTACATATGCCGCGTCTTTTGCATGCTCAAATCCATTGTTGTCAATGTAGATGTGCGGCAGGCAAGCTCAAATGCGTGAGCGACGCCGTCACGACACACAAGCGTTCCCAAGAGCCTATTTTTCAGGGCGCGACGGCTGCGCTCCAAGATAAAAAATAGTTCAACTTTTGGAACTTCTGGTCCCACCTCTGCAACACACTGTAGCACCAATTTTCTCTGTGATTGTTTCAAAGAGAAATCTTTGCTTAGCTTAGCTGAAAGATGCAATAATCACATAAAACGTCTACACATGTGGTCTTTATGAAGCAAAAATGTGTAATTATTAGCTGTTCTGTGTTGTTTTCATGCATTCTCACCAAAAACAAATGGCTCACTCTCTGACACAAGTAGGTTGCACCTCGGAGCATCACGACGGCACCGCTGTGTTAAAACTGACAGAAATGGTTCACTCTCATCACGCCTCTTTTGTCTCCGCAGACTAATTAGGGAGTAATCGCTGTCAATTAAGACGGGGAATTTATGCAACATGACACGTTCCAACAGCGCTCACGGGTCTCATGTATCCTCATCTTGATCAGAAACTTAATGTGGTGTCCTGCTTATTTATAGGGGGCTCTTAACCTTTAAAACTGCAGGGAATGAGTCCAGGAATGGCCGGAGACTTCTGGGATTTATGTCCCCTAGTAAAATAAGATTAGTCCCAACCTCTCTGATGCACTCTCCCCTTTAATTCAATACGGGGTTGTAATTTGTTCAGCTGATGGAGAAGATTAAGGAGAAACTAATGTCTGATACCATCTTTTAAATTAAGTGAAAATGTATATTAATCATGTTTCATTTCAAATGGATTTGTGTGAATGACTTTATTAAAAATCAGACGGGATGTTTACCTGTTTTACTGTTCAAGGACACAGCAGTGGTACTGTTCTCGCAGTATGACATTTCTATTGAATGCACCCTTTTGAAATGTTAATCACACCGTGTGCCAATACTTGCGAGGTTCCACTTTTGTTCGTTTTTTAAATAGTGGCTTTCCTTTTCATTTGGCAAAGCTGACATAATGTTCTTAAATAAATATCCAGCCCCTCTCCCTCCTGTGAACACCTGTTTGTAAAATGATTCCTTGCAACCGCTGGGAACCTCTTATTAGTGAGTAACACTTAACAGATGTTTGGAAAAGCTGCTTGTGGCTCTTGCTGTTTCTTTATGACTACTAACAACTGAAATGTGACATGTCTGCGTGATGTTTTCCTAAATTGAAATATGTAGGAACACTTATTACATAATGTAGTATAACTTCAATTGCTGCAGGTTCCCTCTCTCTCTCTTTGTTTTCATATTAATGAACAGGATGTGCAACATTTGATTTCTTGTTTAAAAAACAACCACAATCAACAGTAGGGTCATACTGTAGCTACCACTGTGGACATGGATTGTCCTACTGTATATTGTTTATAGGGCTGTCAGTTGATTAAAATATTTAATCATGATTAATCACATGATTGTCCATGATTAATAGCGATTAATCGCACATTTTTTATCTGTTCGAAATTTATCTTAAAGTTAAATTTGTCAAGTATTTAATACTCGTATCAACATGGGAGTGGGAAAATATGCTTGCTTTATACAAATATATTTATTATGGGAAATCAATAAACAACACAAAAAAATGACAAATATTGTCCAGAAACCCTCACAGGTACTGCATTTGGCATAGAAAAATATGCTCAAATCATAACATGGCAAACTCAAGACCAACAGGCAGAAACAGCTGTCAGTGTTTCAGTGTGCTGACTTGACTATGACTTGCCCTAAACTGCATGTGATTATCATAAAGTGGGCATGTCTGTAAAGGGGAGACTCGTGGGTACCCATAAAACCCATTTTCATTCACATATCTTGAGGTCAGAGGTCAAGGGACACCTTTGAAATTCTTTTGAATTAATCCATAGAGCCACACTGCTAGCATGGCTAAAATGTACTCAGGGTGGGTATTTTATAGACTCATTGCAGTATTTTTTAGAATTAATATTTAACAATAATATTCTGTGTTTCCTTACTATAATTTTACCCCTGGCAATATGGACCTCATCCTTGAAATGTTAACTGATTAAACAACAATCCAAATAATTTAGAGCCTCTTTTTGGTGTCTGGCCACATTTTCTGAGGAGAAGAAGTTGGAGTTTCTGGAACTCATGACATCAGAATTTCTAAAATCCTGGCTACAACCCTGAGTGGCCATTGGGAAAGGAAAATTGAATAATTTTTTATACAAATCTTGGATTTTTAAAAATGGTCTCTTGAACTGAAACATTTATCCCGCATGTACTTTGATGCCGATCCATGTTGATACCTCCAACAGCACATCGTGAACACCAGCTGTGATGAAAGGCCTGCAGCACGTCTCGTGTGTTTCTCCAAGACCAGACTTTTACTTGCTTTGAAGATGATTCATCCTTTAAATCCCTATTTTTCACTTATGCAGAAAATGTTTCATCTGACCAATATACTGTAGAGTTCCTCTTAATGCACAGCGGGACCTCTTTCTATATCCCAGCAATGAAAACGACTAGAGCTGCAACGATTAATCGAATATTTTCTGGTTTCTTTACTCCTCTATGACAGTAAACTGAATATCTTTGAGTTGTGGACAAAACAAGACATTTGAGGACGTCATCTTGGGCTTTGGGAAACACTGATTGACATTTTTCACCATTTTCTGACATTTTATAAACTAATCAACAGATTAGTCGACGATGACAATAATCGTTAGATGCAGGCCTAAAAATGACCCATCCATTTACTGGGGTATACATACTGTACTGCTAAAGAGATTTATGGGGTGTAACATGAAATTGATTTAACGTTGGTGCAAACATTATTGTGGACCTGTACTGAAAGACAGTAATCTGGTAATGAAATATGATTTTAACACTAGAAAGGCTAATGGAGTTTAAGGATCTATGAAAAGCCAAATAAGACATCTATTATTCTGAAGGCCATTTTTGTCTAAAAGCACTGGAAGAATCATGGCGCTAATTGTAATTTTACAATTCATATTATTTCATTATTTAGTCGTGAGAGTCAAGTTAACAGTAAATTAAACATTTTGTGTCGTTATAGAGTACCCTTTGTGTTAATAAAGAGTGACACGTCCTTTACGGGCACATTTTCATTGAGTGAACTGAGCTTCTGGATATATGCACAGGAAGCACTAAAAAGGCACTTTATAATGGTTCAAGGATACTCAGCCTTGAAGAACCTAATATATGCCTCGCTGCCAGAGCAGAGAGGACGGCAGGTCGAGGCACTCAAGGAGAGCAGAGCACAGTGTGAACATACAGAGTGTATTTACAGTGGAATAGATGGCAGATGAGATGAGGTCTGGTTTTAATAGAGCAGAGACCTGCTCTCACAGCCAGCTGCCTTCAGAGGCCTCAGAGGAGAGGTGCCAAGGAGAGGTGAGGAGCAGAGAGAGAGCGAATGTGTGTGAAGAAAAAGTGCTTTTCACAGGCATGTGGGGACTTCTAGACCCTACAAGAATAGAAAACTTGGGTGAATACTCACCTGTGAGGACTCTGCTCAAGACCTCATTAGTGGAAAGCTGATTTTAAGGTTAAAAGGTACGTGGTCGGGGTTAGAGCCGGAGCTGAGTGTTTGTGTGTGTGTGTATGCAAACCTTGTCACGAAATTACATTTACATACTACTAATACGTTATGAAAGAAACATAATTAAGTTAAGTAATTAATTGCATTATCAATATTAGGAATTAGGAAAAAAGTGTTTAAAAAATGAAGTAATGAATAAAATCGTTTTAACGCCACTAATTTCTTTAACGCATTAATGCAATCGATATTTCGGATATTGTATCAGGCTCAATTTAAAGCTAGAGTGATGATACTGGCATCATATGAAACTAGAAAACCTAAAGAATGCATTGTTACCACCATGTCATACTAGGTTGTCGCCAAAGGGGTTAAATAACACTCCAAATTTGCATGAAATTTTGGCGAGGAAAAACTGGCAGGGCTAATTTCAAAGGGGACCCTTGACCTCTGACCTCAAGATATGTGAATGAAAATGGGTTCTATGGGTACCCACGAGTCTCCCCTTTACAGACATGCCCACTTTATGATAATCACATGCAGTTTGGGGCAAGTCATAATCAAGTCAGCACACTTGGGGGCGGCTGTGGCTCAGAGGGTAGAGCAGGTTCTTCCACCAATCGGAAGGTCGGTGGTTCGATCCCCGGCTGCTCCGGGACACGTGTCGATGTGTCCTTGAGCAAGACACTTAACCCCAAATTGCTCCCGATTAGATCCTGATGGGCAAAGTTGGCACCTTAGCAGCCTCTGCCATCAGTGTGTGAATGTGTGTGTGAATGGGTGAATGCTGTCATGTAGTGTAAAGCGCTTTGAGTGGTCGGAAGACTAGAAAAGCGCTATATAAATGCAAGTCCATTTACCATTCCATTTACCATTCACACTGACACACTGACAGCTGTTGTTGCGTGTTGGGCTTCAGTTTGCCATGTTATGATTTGAGCATATTTTTTATGCTAAATGCAGTACCTGTGAAGGTTTCTGGACAATATTTGTCATTGTTGTTTAATGATTTCCTATAATAAATATATTTGTATAAAGCAAGCATATTTGCCCACTCCCATGTTGATACGAGTATTAAATACTTGACAAATTTCCCTTTAAGATACATTTCGAACAGATAAAAAATGTGCGATTAATCGCTATTAATCATGGACAATCATGTGATTAATCATGATTAAATATTTTAATCGACTGACAGCCCTATAAACAATATAGGACAATCCATGTCCACAGTGGTAGCTACAGTATGACCCTACTGTTGATTGTTGTTGTTTTTTAAACAATATTTGTCATTGTTTTGTGTCGTTAATTGATTACCAATAATAAATATATACATACATTTGCATAAAGCAAGCATATTTTCCCACTCCCATGTTGATAAGAGTATTAAATACTTGACAAATCTCCCTTTGGACGCTTTTTTGGACGCGAGGAATCCCCTCTTGATGGGCTCCCACTAGGCAATAGCAATAGGCTGTCTTCATTTTAGATCAACGGTTAGTTTAAAAGTTTTTCAGGAGTTTCCAGAGGTGGCGAGTCGCGCAGGACACCCTTGATTTGCAGAAAGTAGCCTAGACCTCAACTTTATGCAAATGAGGAGCGACCAACGTGACGATCTGTCTCTCGAAACGCAATGCTACGCTACCAGACTGCATTGCACCAGCCCAGTCACACAGCAAATGAAATTTAATGTATAGATTCGTGTACATAGACACAAATTTCACATTTTTTTCGTGATGGTCAGCACAAAATTAATTCATATGTTATCCACGTAATTGTGAACCGGCAAGTAAAGAGAGCGGCAAACGCCATGTGGGAAGGAAGTCGGGGTGGATGGGTGGGTTAAATAACAATGGACTTTCACCCTGGAGACCAGTGTTCGTGTCCTGTGTGGAACCACAAGTCAGAGTTGATTTATTTGTCACTAACTTCCACACTTACGTTACAGGTATTCACCATCTTTTCCTAAAGCTAACTAAGTAGTTTTGTTGCCCCAGCCTAATCAAGGCGATCTTTTCCTAAAGCTAACTAAGTAGTTTTGTTGCCTAATCAAGTCGATCTTTTCCTAAACCTAACTAAGTAGTTTTATTTTGAAAAGACTGGAGCGGAAATTGACACATGCGTCATGTGTTGCTGGACATTCATATGTTGTAGAAAGTCGTACTGAGCATCACGAAAAAAAAGGGAAATTCGTGTCTATGTACACGAATCAAATAGATTAAATTTCGTGACTATTTCACAAACTGCCGTGAGACTGTGTTGATTGAACGGCTGCTTACATAGACAATGAATGGGAAGTGTGGAAAGGACGTATCATGTGGACACGTACCATCAGCAAGGAAACAAATAAGCGTCTTTCCAAAAATGTCTAACCATTCCATCCACCTCGACCACTTCCCTATGACTTGTACTTTAATGTAGCACTTCCTATCTACAAAAAAGGGGAACATACTCAAGGCAGAAATTAAGTTTCCTATCAAACCTAATTGTGAAAATAAATCAGTAGTATATAAACGTAATTTCTGGTAGACAGAGTTCATATATGCACATAGCTGGATGACTGCTTTTCCCATCTATAATCTCACCCAGCATACAGCTTGAAATGCTTTTTGCACACATCTGCAAACATCTGCAAACATCATCTATATGGAACAGACCAATGACTTAATAATCACACACGTGTTTTGAATTGAAAGCATGTGAGATATTCATGAACATGCTACAGTAAGATGGCTTCTCTGTTTCTGTTGCACACACACACACACACACACACACATAGCAGGATACTCTTCCTCTGGTCATACTGGTCCCTCACAGCTGTGCGATGATGACAAGATACATCCAGAAACCACCCCCACCCCTCCACCATCTCTCACACACACACACACACACACACACACACACACACACACACACACACACACACACACTGATTCACGGTTACACCCTGCACCTCCTCACCCTCTCCCTCACTCTCCAACACCGGTTTGACAGCTGTGGAGCAGCTTGCCAGCGATGTCACGCAGATAGAAAGCTTTTAACACAGAGAGGTGTGTAATATTCATAAGGAGTGCTCCACTTACTGTGTAATAGACGTTGGTGAGTGTGAGTGTGAGCAACACTGATCTGGTCCTTTGGTGATGTGGTCTAATATAATATTAATGCTAGTTGTGTGAGATAGCTTCTACCCTGTTGTTCGTTCTGCCCCATTTCTCACATGCAACGCACTCCCTGGTTACAGCAGAGGCGTACGATGGGAGCGTGTTTGGCGTCGTATCTCACAGCAGGGTACTGCAATGCTATAGGGGACAGCAAAAGTTTGGGGTGCACTTCTTTTGGGCTTTGTTCCTGCTGAGCTACATTCTTGTTCTTGCACACACACACACACACACACACACACACACACACACACACACACACACACACACACACACACACACACACACACACACACACACACACACACTTTCCACTGTGTAGATGTAGGGCAGTGATAGATTGGCTTGGCAGGAAAACAAAGTCCACTATCTTTTTTGCTAACCAATTTGGCAGTGATTATCTAAGGGCACAGCTGCACCAAAGGTTTGTTTTCTTTGTTATAGACCATAGTTTAAAAGTTCATTTTGTTGGATTTCTGCAATTGGTGCCTTTATGTTCCCACTGCCCAATTACAAGTGAACCACGGCTTGTAAACAGGAGTCACAAAGAGTTCAGCTTTATTGAGCAGTTTTGCTAATCTGCCATCCTGCAGGGTTGGAGATTATAGCCAATCAGTGGCGGACTCAGGCTGCCAGAGGGGCAGGGGAGACAAAAATATTCAGGGCACCCGCTGCACACAATGAGGCACCAGCGGAAGGACACCCTAGAGGGCAATTCATCATTCTCATTGCGTTTCCCTACTGTAGGGAAACTCTAGAGGGCAATTCATCACATTTTCTCCACTGGAAGGGCACCCTAGAGAGCATTCATCACGTTTTCTGCACTGGAAGGGCACCCTAGAGGGCACTTCATTGCATTTGCCCCACTGGAAGGACACCTGAGAGGGCACTACGTCATGTTTTCTGCACTGGAAGGACATCCTAGAGGGCACTTCATTGCATTTGCCCCACTGGAAGGACACCCGAGATGGCACTACGTCATGTTTTCTGCACTGGAATGACATCCTAGAGGGCACTTCATTGCATTTCCTCCACTGGAAGGACACCCGAGATGGCACTACATCACATTTTCTCCACTGGAAGGACACCCGAGAGGGCATTTCATCACTTTCTGTCTACTGGAAGGACATCCTAGAGGGCACTTCATCACGTTTTCTCTACTGGAAGGGCACCCTAGAGGGAACTTCATTGCATTTCCTCCACTGGAAGGACACCCGAGAGGGTACTACATCACATTTTCTCCACTGGAAGGACACCCTAGAGGGCACTTTTCATGTTTTATCTACCATAGTGGCATCAAACAGGGCACTTCTGCTGTGGTTTGTTTGAGTTCGGTGCGGTTCGTTCCAAATCCTTTTAACTTAAGCAAAGCTTGAAGGACTTTTTGCTATATACCACCTTTTTCTGGAGCTCATGTCAATGAAAAACACATAAAGAAGTAGCTGAATGCGCACATTATTATGTCCTTGATTCATTTTGTTATATTAGACCTTTGAAGCATGAGTAAACGCTGACTATGAGATGTACAGATGGGTGAAAAATTAAAGGAAAAACATGAATAAATGAGTAGAGAAACATAGCAGATGCGGGGCATAAAGAGGACAAGGGGTCACTGGATGGTTCGATGAGCATAAAAATGAAGTGTATCATTTGCTGTAGACTTCACTGTCACCAGATGTCAACCCAGCTGAACAGCTATGGGAGATTTTGGAGCACTCTGTTAACCAAGTTCACCCCTATTCATTATCTATTGAAAGACAACCAACACCTGCAGTTACCACCTGAGATTGAATCTTGTTATTCTCACCTGCTCGAATGAAGCAAATTAAAGCGGTAAACACTGCAGAAATCGAATCCAAACACGCTTGTGAATGCAGCCTTAATTTGTTTTCACCGTCGGTCACCTCCACCCTCTCATTCTCACTTTCACTCCCACTTTTCCCCACCTCCCCCCTTCCTTCCCTGCTTCCCTTCTTCCGTCACTTCCTTCCCGAGTTCTTTCCTTCCTTTCCCCTGCTATTCCCTCCTCCCTCGCTCCATCTCTCCGTAACTAATGGTCCTTAAACGCAGCTCCAGCTGTCGTGGCGTTGGGACTAAATCACAACAATCATGAGTTATTATCAGCGG